>JARDYH010000002.1:249336309-250586309 GCA_029215795.1 Anniella stebbinsi
CTGGCATCTGACTCGATTTATTGAAGGAACTGAATATTAATGGGCTAACAAAGAGTTTAAGATTCTTTCTAAAGTGTCAAACAAGAAAAAGATGCTTGCAATTAAAAATTGTAATTCCTCCTAATTCTGCATTAGCCTGTAAAAAAGGAGGGGAAATGTAGCATTGAATGTGTTTCCCAAGGAGACAGAGCAATGAAGGAGTAAAAAAAAAACATTATTAATTTGTTATTTTGGACGCATTTTTAAAGAAATGTGTGGATTTTGGTAAGTTTTCTTACCAAAAAGAGACTGAACAAATTTTCAACATCTGCACTGGCAAAATTTACCAGCTATAGCTATTCTCAGCACATAGGTGACTATTTATGATGGTAACTAGATTGGGAATGCATCACCAATTCTACTTGTTAAAATATGTTTGTGTGTGATGCAAACTTCTGAACGACAACAAGCATTATTCTGCTATCATCTTGTTTGGGAGAAATATCCCAAGGCATTTTGAGGAAAGGAGAAAAAAGTTGTGATGAAAAAAGGGGAGGATCTCCCACATACTTAAAAACAACCACAACAACCACCACAACAACCTCAAGTTCCTTCCTTCTCATTCATTAAGAAATAAATGTACACATTTTGGTAAATTCTTATTAAAAATTAGCGCAAATCCCAGGTTGTCATGGAGGCTAGTAGTCTGAGAATGATTAGATAAAAATTGTTTGTCCATTTCCTTTGTGACTTGAACAACTTAATACTTTTAAAATAAACCATCAAAAGTGGGAAAAAAATGTTCTTTTAAAAAAGATTGTTTACCATTTCTTGAAGTTTGAGGTCAAAAACACATGATGTGAAATTGTTCTCTTCTCCTTCTGGTGTCCTTTCAACTTTTTCTCCTCACTTTCTCTTCCTCCACCGACTGACTTTTCTTTGGCCCCTTTCCCAGCATTCTGTGCCTGTCCTTTCATTGGCCCAATGCTAAGAGCTCACAGGAGGAAGCATTATTACACAGGTATGCGCACACTGTGTCACATGTTACAGTACATGCACAGGGTGGGGGCAGATGCATTATCCTCCCCTTTGCCTCATCCTTCTCCCTTTTTGCGCTGCCCAAGTTTCAAAATATTCTGCACGTCTACACTGTTCAAGTTTCAGGTTAAAACAAAACAAAACAAAATGAGCAAAATCGGTCTGGTAGATCTTGTATAATACCCAGTGGAATTTTGGAATGTTTTAGGATGTTTTTTATGATGTTTTAATTTAGTTTTAATAATGTGTGCCATGTTTTAATCAGTTTTATGCATTTTATCATATTTTTTATTTACTGTTGTTCCCCGCCTTAATCCAAACGGAGAGGCGGGTAAGAAATAAATTATTATTATTATTATTATTAGACTACAGTATTCTTATATATGATGAATCGAAATGAAATTCTCACCCATCTGCCTTTCCCGAATTCAGTGAATTCAGCTATTCCCGCATGGAGAAGGCCATTTTGTACCTGTTTGCCATGTAGCTGTTAAAAGATGAGGAGCCTATCGGAAAAAAAGAGATGGCAACCCTAATTCAGTACCGTAAACATGGATGAATAGACAAGGATTCAAGCCCTGATTCTGAAGAGCTAAGCACACAAAGCCCAAGGCTTGGATGAACTAACCTGTCAGTTTTCACTTTTCCCCACAGTCAATTTTTTAAAATCTCAATTTTTTTCTGTCCTATTTATGAAGAAATTTCTTAATTTTGATAAGTATTTTTTTTAAAAAGAACTGAATGAAATTCTCACCCCTCCCTAAAACACCCCTGATTAGTCATGAGAAAGTATTTGGGCTGCTGTGTGTGTTCCTGTGAAAAGTACAGCCTAGGATGCATCATGCTAGCTGTGATGTCTGTCAATCATAAGAATTGCCAAAGGCCATGTAGTTCAACTGCCTCTCAACATGGAAGATCTACGATGATTAATAGCCTTTCATAGAGTTGTTTATATAACCCTTTAGAAAAAAAGAAAACTAAGCTAGCAATCGTTTCCTTAAGTTAATTAAACACAATATGAAGAAGTATATCTTCTTGTCTTGCCTAATAATCATTTTTGGATAGTCCTAGAAAACTATCCTCATGACAATAGAAAACAATCATGTCAGGAGAGATATGCTAGTTTAGCCATCTCTCCTAGCTGCTGATTTTTTATGTGATGGAGGAACACTCAGTCATGTTAGCCCTCATCTGCAGTCTGAAGTGGTATAGTCCACACACAAGTTTGCCAATGCAAGTTCTTAAAATATACTGCATCCCAAAATTGGGCAGACTATATCTATAATAGCTTTCCAATAATAATGTGCTTTCATGCATTCCTATGATAAACCATCTGCTCTGGGGGCTTGAAATTTCAGATATTTGAACATATTTGTACTGCGTTCTCCTTTGATGTATGCCAAAACTAATCTTGGTCTTTCTCCTGCACAAATAAAATTGGTGATTAAATTTTGCTAAACTTTAATACCCCCTTCCCCTAGATCAATATAAAGCTGCATGCCTGTACATGATTACTTGGGAGTAAGCCCCATTGAACTCAATGGGACTTACCTCTAAGTAGGTATGTATAGTCTTGCACTTTAAAAAAGGAAGATAGGAAGGTTAGGCATTTTAAATTAAGTGAAGAAATGTGCAAATCAAAAAAATACTCTGTTTATCTAAATCCCTCTTAACTTTTTGCACTAAAGGGGTTCAATTGCATTCTGAATACCTGATTTATAATAAGTGCATGCTTCATTCCTGAGCATTTTATGAGTTGACGTGTCCATTTTTGTCTTCATTGGGCTGAAGTTTGCTGTTTGAAGTCATCCAAGATATTGCTCACCATTAATTCTGATGTCCTTATTCAGCTAAAAAAACGACTGTATTGGCAGAATTTGTGCAACTGGATGAATGAATCTTGTAATGATAACTTCATGTCATCAGCGTACAAAAGAAACTTCATTTGTTCAGTTCCATCTTGGATCCCTTTAGTAGGTGTCTGTGTGTGTTCGAACTGCTGTACTTTGAGAGAAATCCTATGGCCCCTAGACAGTATGTGGAGTCCATAGGATATTTCAGTTTCCCAGGTCCAAGGCTGTAGACAGCACGCTAACCTCAGGTCTGGGAAACCGCACTCCCCTCCTCATCTGGGTGTGTGGATTCCCAGACCTGAGGTCAGCGTGCTCTCGAGAGCCTTGGATCTGGGAAACTGCAAAAAGCAATCTCAGAGAGGGGGCAAAACATTGTTGTGGGCAGGGAGTGGAGGGGGAAGGTCACACTGTATCCCCAGGCCTCTCCAGCCTCTATCCCTCCTCCTCTAACTGAAATGCAGAGTGGGAAAATGACTGAGGCGACTGTCCCCTCTGCTGCTCCTCCCACTCTGCACTGGATGCTCATCAGCCTCCAAGTTTGGAGGCTTACAAGCATTGGGTTTGGATGTCATAGGATCGTGCCTTTAGTGCCTCGTGGCATAATAGACAACAGGGGAGAGGGCATCCCTTCCTGGAACCTCTTGTAAGTCTAAATTCCTCTATAAGTGTGGAATTTAAAAAATTGTTTATGCTTTAAAAAAGTATGGCCATTCTACATAATCAAAGGCCTTGGCTACATTTAATATTAACCATACAGTGGGTTGTCCTGAGTTCTCTGTGTGGTTTATAATATCGGCTGATATTATTTAAAAAAAATCTCTTGCAAATACAGTGGGTTTGAATTCGTTAGTTATAAATCGTTGAGCCAGGACTCAAGTTAATATTTTCTAACCGGTCCAGGACTGACCTGATTTTTTATGAGCAAACATAGAAATGGTGAAAAGGGGCGTTTTGAGGGACCTAAGATGTACTCCAAAAGAGCCCCAAGGGGGAAATAAAAAGCAGGAAGGCACCAATTGGAAGGGGAAAAAATGAAGGAAGGAAACTTTAGAGTACAGAAGATAAACGTTTTTCTTGAACATCTGGAGATTTCCTTCCTTCCTTCTTCTTCCAAAAGAACACCAAAGCACACATTTTTGCAACATTTTACTCCCTCACCATCATGGCTTACTCTGTCATCTGACATCTGCTTTGGCCCCATTTCTTCTAAAAGATAGTTATTCCTGCTGACTACGTAGTCCAGCCAGGGAACATAAAGTCAGAATTATGAGATCACAGCACCATGTTGCCAATCAGATTTGGTTGTGTGGAGGTATCATATCATCCTTTTTCCTTCAGTTTAAGCAAATATTTTCACTTCATTTCACAGCCCCCTACAAATTATTGCACGAACAGGGATATATTTTGCAAATGGCAGCATTTTTCTTGAAACAAGCCAACTCCCCCTGTGCTCAGTCTATGCATTAGCAGAGGTATAGGTTTGTGGAATTTGTTTTTAATTTTTTTAAAAAACTTTTCTTGCATATTATAATTTTCTTGGCCTCTGTGATGGGGGGAATATTTTCTGGCATAGATTCACTTGTACAATTTTAGCTATCATGGAGCTAAAATTTGAGTGAATGTTTTATAATAGCTATGCAACCATCTGGGCAAGGAGGTATTTTTTGTTGTTGCTTGAAAGCCTTGTGATTTGGTCCAGTGCTTTCTGGAGATTAATGGGAGCATTTAATTTATCTTTATCCTGCTGAATCACTTTATCCTGCTGAATCACTAAAATAGAAAAATTATGAAGCATGACTGATACAGGGATTCTGTGTTTGATACAATGCCTTATAGAATTCTAAAATGCATCTCCTATAGCCACTGATTTCTTAACTGGGCCTGGAGGATGTAGCTGTTTATCCCTCTGATAAGGTTATTATTATTATTATTATTATTTTGGTTTCTTGGAAAGTTGGCACTCAAGAATTTTATCAGGTTTCCCTACCTTTTTAAAAGAATATTTCTGTTTCAAGGTGGTCAGATATTTTTCTGTTTTAAAGACTTTTTAAGGTACATTTTCTTTCTTGCTATTACAAATACCTACCTGTTTACTCTCCTTTATCTTTTAATCTCTGGGTTCTAAGTTGCAATTTCTCTTGCTCCTAGCTGCTCTTTCATTTGTCAAATGCCTCCTTTTAAAGTTGGAGTCTCTAATGACTGTTTTCAAAGCCTCCCATATAGTAAGTAAATTCTAATTGGGGATATGATTAAGATCAACACATTCCTGAAATTAATGGTTAACTGTATCAACTGTAGATTTATTATGAAAGGGGTACATTATTCCATTTCCAGCTTTTGGTTTCCTCTTGGTTTCCTCTTCTAAGCCACTCCCTCCTAACTAGGGCATACATAATTTTTATCTGACCAATACTGAATTACTGAATAAGTGGTTTATTCCAGTATAAATCTTGGGATTTATACAGGAATAAAAATTGTAGCAGTTGTAGTAAAATGTTAACCCTTTTTGCTAGGGTTAACAACCCCCCCCCCCACCAACCATGTTTCTTCCAAATCCCAATTTTTATCCATTCCTCATCAGACTGTTCCTACTTCTGTCTTGATATCTTGTACTAGTTTTTCTTTTGCATAAAGGATCAAAAACAATATTGAGAGACTGTTAAACATTTGTTGGATCTTATTTAGTGATCCCAGACAAGTGGTGTAATAATGTTAACAGTGACCATCTGAAATTGGAAAAATGTCAACAAAAACATAAAAAATGTTTATAGCCCCAGTCCTATTTTTTGGCTATCCAAAAGGTATGAGAGATAACCAGTGAACATTGACAGTTACTCTACATAAGATTGTCAGACTATGCACAGCAGCTATGACATGGCTCTTCTCAGGATGTGCACAATAGCTATAACATGGTTGTCACTGATTATTCAGGACTTTTGTATCTTGTTAGGTGGTAACAGGAATGGTTGTCCCTCTTCACAGTGGTACAACGTAAGCCTTACTTTTGTGATTTTCAGTGGCGCTTAAAATAGATTCCCAGATACATTACACAGGAAGCATTTCACACATATTATATGGGGCAAATCTAGGCAGACAGACTTCAGTTTTGCAGATTTATTTATTTTTACCCTCAATCTCTGTGGCTAACTGATGTTTTAAATTTACAATAGAAGAGTGCATATGTAGGATCTTTTAACAGTAAAACCATAACTAAATGAACCCAAATATATACTCAAGCTAAAGAACATATGAGTGCCTTGCTGAATCAGACCAAGGCCCATCCACTCCTGCATTCTTAATAAAAATCCCAGCTATCAGCAGGCACAAGGAGATCTACCAGAAATGGACTAGGATTTCTGGACTAGGATCTGCTTTCTGACCACCATATTCTACACTTAACAGGCAGGCAAAGCCAATCCTAACTCTGTGAGAAGTATAGCTATATAATACCAGAGTTTGTAATCATATTTGTTGCATTCATGCTTTTACATTTTTAGGTAAACATTTGTACTATGACCCTGTTCAGACAACATGGTTAGGCTGCTAACCCCTTTGCAGCAAATGGTTAGTAAGCATGTTTAAACTGTAGTTATGTAGTCCCCATGGTTAGGAATGGTTCACATGACATGCTAAGCCATAATGTTTAGCTCAAAATGCTTAACCGTTGTGGTTTAGAGTGTCGTCCGAACAGGGTCAATATAATATGTTAAAAGATCTTAAAGGCCTGGACCAAATCAAAGACCATTTAGCACTAGCCCACTGAACACAGAGAGGCTGTGTTCAGGTATAACACTAAACCACAGTTTAGCACTATAGCAATGAGCCTGAACAAATCTCAAGTTCACATGCTCCCCCTCTTCTCTCCTTTGGTGCAGCTGCAAGAAGGAGAGGATATTCAAACCAAGAACTATGGTTAGTGTTAACTATAGTTTAGACTAGATAAACAAGCCAGAATCATAACTAATCTCTAAACCTGACTTAAAACTAACCACAGTTTTTCCTTGTGCAGACATAATAAGTAACAACCGATAGCTGAAAATGAAAGTGAAATCTCCTCATGGATGAGTGGGGAGTGCGCAAACCCTGATTCTCATGCACATAATGTTAAACCATAATGCTAAACCACTAAAACATTAGTATAAACTCCAATTCCTGTTTTCTGTTAAATTGGCCAGGGGTCTATTTACTTCAATGGCCTTGAATATAATCAGCATCTCAAAAATAATCTGATCTTCTGAAATGACAGGTCCTTAAACATTTCTTTCTCAATTTATTGTTTGTTTGAAGTAACGGTATCTTTTCTTTGTGCTCCCTACACTGGCTGTTGAAGAAATAAAATTGTAAGGTTTTACTGTGGGCAGTTGTGTTGTGAGGAAATTTCTCTCTCTCTCCCCCCCCCCCCCCCGCCCGCTATAAACTTTCTCCAATCTTCAACAGCTCTTTTTGTCAGTAACTCCAGCAGGATGGCTGGATGATTATGTTGCAGTTTCTAAGAAGAGGTGTTAAGGGTTTATTTAGTGCCTGCAGATTGATGGCTAATGGACTCCATTGGGCTGTTTAAATGAAAGTTTCCCACAATCTGATACTAAAGTGGAGTCCTTGAGTGAAGCTTTTATCGCTCTTTCAACAGTTTCATCAAGGAGTTCCTTTTTTCCACTCTGGGAACTTTATTTCATGTTGTGTATTTCTAATCCGAGGGTTACATCAATCAGCAATCCTGTAGAAATTTGTGGGTTGTAACAAAAAAGGAGAATTTTTGCATGCTGTGATGGGGTTTCCTGGTCTGGCAAACACATCTATCATACGTTTCAATGGAAAATACTTGAGCTGGGACTTAAAACTGCAATTTGTTATGCTTAACATTCCCATTTGGTTTCTGTGGCTGGCTTTTAGCAACTTCATTTTTACTAACAGGGTTCTGCTAGGGGAGATGCTTTGCTCCTGTGGGTGAAACCGAACGATTGGTTCTTTCCTGCTGTTTAGGGAGATCAAAGAAAATTCACCCTTAAAGGAGAATATTTGAATGCTTTTTTCTATGGGAGAAATTATTAAACCAATATTGACCATTCTGGTTTGGTTACTACTTGTAATGTTTAAATCAGGCCTTTCCTGAGTGAGACCTTTGCGACATAAAGTAATGGTGGGTTTATCATCATCTGAGACTGTCTACAGATACTAGTTTTTAAGAAATCATAGGATGGAATCATAGAGCCATTATTGGTCTGGATGGTGTACACATGCATTTGCTTGTCCCACTGTCTTGGGTCAAACAGATTTTGCCGATTTGTGAAGCGTCAAAAAACCTTTCAAAATCAGTGGGAAAGGGCAGTAGAAAATAAGTTGTTGTATATGGGCTGTATCGTTAAGGAGCCTGTAATGGAACAATCTGGTTTTCCCTCCGATACTTGCCTAGTATGGTTTAGTGTGGCTCTGTATGTGTGTGTGTATTTATGTTGGAGGACGCAGAAAGCTGCATAAACTGTTTGGGTTTGCTACCAGAAGGTTATATTTCCATGTGGTGTTCTTAATAAAAAGGAAGCAGTTTATCATCCTCGCTGTTTCTGTTGAGTGCTGACCTGTAAGACGAACCTATTGGCGCATAAAAGTCTGAGCAAATACTCCACCCCTGGAACCCACAGGCAAAGAAGAAATATGATAGAAGGTGCCAGGAGCCTCTAGCCAAGTGCTTTAATCTCTGCTCTACCATGGCCCGAAGGAGTTGCTTGCTTGTTCTGTGCTGCACATCAGCACCCTGCGCTGCAGTTGGCCTGATGGTCATATAGAGCTCCCAGCTCAGCAGAGGCTAGTTGACCCAACAGGCCATTAGGCTTCCACCCAGTCCTGTAAAGCTGGCCTGGCACCTCAGCCTGAAATCCACTCTGCCGGCTGGCCGGCCTTCCTTCCTGGCTCACCTCCACACTGCCAGCCCCAACACCCACAAACTCTCACTCATCTAGCCCTTCAACAGTAAAATAAAAAATAACACCTAGTCATAAAACCTTCTTCCTCATACTCAGAGGAGATCAAAAGTGCTGTTGACCGCATTGCTTATTCATGTATTTCAGGCAGTAAAAATTGGCTTCCTTTAACCACGTCAGCTGGATAGACCAAACTACTCAGGATAGGGCAGATGGGACTTTGAACATTTGTGCTAACAGGACATCAGTACCGTTTGTCTATGACTCCCCCCTCCCTTCTTCTAAAGTGTTATCTATTCTTTTTCATTTCGAAGTCAGCCATGACAGCTCTGTCATTTCACTAACGCCTCAAAATTTTTCTTTCTGTTGTCAGTCAGCACGCATCAGTCACAGAACTCTGATGGCTGTGATTGATGGTAAAAAATGAGAAATAGGAAAAGGGCGCTGAACGTTGTGTCTAAAATAATAATTTTCTATTTTTATTATTATGTGCAGAACTTTTGTTGGGAAATGGCCTGTGTGTTGTACCTCAGGCATGTTACTCTGTGGAATTGCATCGATTAAATAAAAAAAAAAGTGTTATATGGGCACAATCCACCCAAGTTGAACATGTTTAAGAATCGTTGATTTCAGTGGGAAAGATCTGAAACATGTACCTAACGGCTATTAGACACATTACATAGCAGTAAAGCTACATTTGCTACTGAGTGTGCATTTGACAGGGACCTGCAGCCAATTCTGGCTCTCTGACGAGCAGATCATTATGACAATGTCTTCATTGCATCCTTGTGTTTCTGCCTAAAAAGCGAAATGTATGAAGAAGCTCTCACTCTCCTATTGAAATGATTAAGACTTAAAAGCCACACTAACCTTGGCTGGATCAAGCTCCATGTCACTTGCATGTGTGTAGAATCCAGTGATTATGGTTAGTTCTGCTGATAGTTTGCTACTGCAGAGGTCCAAATGAATTACGGGGTTGTTTAAATCTACCTGGATCACAACCCTCTCTCCCTCTCCCTAGTAGCAGGATTAAAATTACCACAGGAGCTTAAAATTACCACAGGAGCTTAAGACAATCACCAAGCACAAATCTGAGTCATACTTCTTTTAGCAATTTTTAAAACTGTTTTGGAAAAATTAATAAACCACCAGTTAGAAATATCTTCAGTAAGCAAGCAGGCCCTGTTGAGGTTTAAAGCCACTCAGTTCCATCTCCCCTGCAACAGCCAGAGAGCATTCTGTGTCCACTGATCATGCCAAGTCCTCAAGCTCTTGTGGGATTCATTCCTCCTCGTAGGCCTCATTTTCTTAAAAAATATTGTATTTCTGCAAACCTTGTGGTTTCCCCAAACCTACTGATACCTTCCTCTTCTGCATTAATGGTACCATTTTAGCTGTATACTTGGAGAAGTGAGTTCATATGACTATATATGGCAAATGAGGACTGCAACAATATGTTACAGTGTGGGGTGACCCTGCTCAGGACATTTCAATCCATTGTCTTCTCACCTGCCTTTCCATTTTTATTCCAAACAAGGCTTTCTGTGGCCATAGAGCACACATAGTCCTCATTTGATTGTTTTTGGGTTCCTCCCCACCCCTTAGAGGTAGGTGTGTGTGTGTGTGTGTGTGTGTGTGTGTGTGTGTGTGTAAATAAAGACCTTTATACTTCTGCAAACCTTGGGGTTCCCTCAGGCTTGCTTCTACCTCCCTCTTGTGCATGGGTGGTGTTTTATGTTTTAGCAACACAAGCAATGGAAAACTGAAATTGCTATTAATATATATGATAATGATGATGATCCCTGTATTTTTTTTAAAAAAAGATTATGATGATTGCATCTTGCATTTTATAAGCTGTGCAGACAGATTAATGCAAAATCTTGGGATTGTGTAGTCAGTACTTATAAACATATATACCATTTTATATTTAAAAGATACATGTCTGCCAATTGATTTGAAAATATTTAGGTTCTCTGCCCTTGAATTTCATGTTCCCTCTTTCTAGATCCACACTAAAAGTAAAGCCAGTAAACTACTGCATTTAATATAATTGATATATTTTCACTGACTTGTTCCAAATCATTGTAATTCCATGTCAACTTACTTTAATGACAAAATAGATTTTTATGAACAATCCTCAATTTATAGATTCTTTTATGTTTGCAAAGCTTATTCTCTTAATGTTGATTAGCTTGAAGAGACTGAACAGTTGAAATGAGCTATGCAGAGCTTATCTAAGAGCCTATCTACACTCTAGCTTTGTAACGTTTCATAAGGATTATGAAAAATCTTTGGGCCACATGACGCACTCCCTTGAATGATGTATGCCCGAGGTTTTTACTTTTAATAAACTGTTTTAAGTAAAACAATGTGTCCTTCCTTACTGTTTGTGATTCGTGGGGGCAGTGCTTCATTTACCAGCCCTGAAATGCTTAGCTGTTGATTGGTGGGGAAGAAAGTGGGGCTAAGGAGGAAGTGGGCGAGTGAACTACAGCGCCCACAATGCTTAGTCCTATACTCATTGAAAGTTAGGGAATGAAAGGGGAACTAAGGAGGAAGTGGGCAACTGAACTACAGCGCCCACAATGCTTTGCCCTAAACTCATTGTAAAAACGAAACAGAAGGAGACGGACAGAAGAGTGTGAGACCGCACACACCGCTTTGAAGACTGAAGATTTTTTCTCCTGTAACATGAGTACTCCTTAATGTGGCCTAAGACGTTTTAGAACGCACCTCTTTGGAACGTTTTAAAATACTATTTAAAACGTTCCAAGGTACAGTGTAGATAGGCTCATACTTATCCTTTGCCGTAGCCAAGGTTGGGAAAGCCCTATGAAGAATAAAACGTGTTTCATTCAGTAGATTTAAAAGTATAATGTACACACACCTCCATAGGAAGAGATGGGCAATTGGCAGGCAAGACGAAGCCTTCTTTGTGTTCAGCATCCTCTGTGATTCTCCTCATTAAAGTCTTGTTTAGGCCAGAAGGTAAGAGGGTCACTCATTGCTGTCCCTTCCAAATCAAGCTGTGGTGTGGTCAATGTGACAGAGGCTGTAAGGCAGCAATGTTAGCATTGTCCTCCAGGGTGGTAGGGTTTGGGAACATCATCATCATTATTATTATTATTATTATTATTATTATTATTATTTACATTTATATACTGCCCCATAGCCGAAGCTCTCTGGGAGGTTTACAAAAATTAAAAGATTGAACACTAAAAAGACAATATACAAAATTTTAAACCATAAACATAAAACAGCTGACATTTAAAACATTTTAAACTGTTAAGCCTGGCCACAAAGTCAGTTAAAACCTCAACTTAAGCTGTTAAAATGCCTGGGAGAAAAGAAAAGTTTTGACCTGGCGTCAAAAAGATAACAGTGTTGGCGCCAGGCAGGCCTTATCGGGGAGATCATTCCATAATTGGGGGGCCACCACAGAGAAGGCCCTCTCCCTTGTTGCTGTCCTCCGAGCTTCCCTTGGAGTAGGCACCCAGAAGAGGACCTTTGATGTTGAGAGTAATGTATGGGTAGGTTCATGTCAGGAAAGGCATTCCGCCAGGTATTGTGGTCCCAAACCGTGTAAGACTTTAAAGGTTAAAACCAGAACCTTGAATCGGGCTTGGAAACATACAGGCAGCCAATGCAAGCAGGCCAGAATCAATCTTATATGTTCGAACCTTCTGGTCCCTGTTACCAATCTGGCCGCTGCATTTTGCACAAGCTGCAGCTTCCGAACCATCTTCAAAGGCAGCCCCACGTAGAGTGCATTGCAGTAATCCAACTTAAAGATCACCAGAGCATAGACAACTGAAGCCAAGTTATCCCTGTCCAGATAGGGGCGTAGCTGGGCCACCAGCCGAAGTTGGTAGAAGGCACCGAGGCTACCTGAGCCTCAAGTGACAGAGATGGTTCCAGGAGAACCCCCAAGCTACGAACCCGCTCCTTCAGGGGGAGTGCAACCCCATCCAGAACAGGTTGAACACCCTTCATCCGGTCAGAGGAACCCCCCACTACCAGCATCTCAGTTTTGTCTGGATTGAGTTTCAGTTTATTAGCTCTTATCCAGTCCATTGTCGCAGCCAAGCACCACTTCAACACATCCACAGCCTCACCTGATGAAGATGAAAAGGAGAAGTAGAGTTGTGTGTTATCAGCATACTGATGACAATGCACTCCAAAACTCTGGATGACCACACCCAACAGTTTCATGTAGATGTTGAACAGCATGGGGGACAAGACTGACCCCTGAGGAACCCCTTACTGGAGAATCCATGGGGCCGAGCAATGTCCCCCAAACACCACCTTCTGGAGCCAACCTGTCAAGTAGGAGCGGAACCACTGCAATGCAGTGCCTCCCACTCCCAACTCAGCCAGTCGTCCCAGAAGGATACCATGGTCGATGGTATCGAAAGCCGCTGAGAGATCAAAGAGAATCAACAGAGTCACACTCCCCCTGTCCTTCTCCCGACATAGGTCACCATACAGGGCGACCAAGGCTGTTTCCGTACCAAAACCAGGCCTGAAACCCGATTGAAATGGTATATCTCATCCAGCAGGAGTCAAAACTGAGCACAAAATACCAATGGGTAGAAGCTACAGCCAGGTCTGCATGGCTGGGCACCTGATAAGGTCCATTCCCCAGCAGGCAGGCCACTGCATACTGGAACTCACTGCCACTATGTCTCCTCCTTGCAATCACCACTGCTGCCCTCAACCATCTTTTCATGGGAACTGGGCCCAACGAGGCAGGTGAGTTACCAAACTTCTGCTCCTTCTTGCTGCTGCCTGCTTATTCACTCATGTGCCCCCCTGCCCTCTCTTTGGAGTCAAATCCCCACTGTGGGATGGTGGTGGGCAGTGGTGGCAACAGGGAGGAGGAGGGACACAGCATTAGACACATCCTGCTTGCTTGCCTGTTCTCACACCTCCGAGCCCACCGAGGGCATCTTTTTTGCGGGAGTCCCAAAACCTTTGAGATCATCCCAATTATTCAGATACAACACAGGCAAGATTGAAAATACCTAATTCGGTTGGAGAAAGAGGCTTTTTGCAAGCTAAATTTATAACAATTGTGACTTTCTCTGACCTACTTACATGCATCATACTTTCACATTGTTTTCTCCCCTACTATTGTGGGAGAATTCTCAATTTTTAATTTAGCCAACAGACAAGGGGAAGAATGCTTATGATGCTCCCACGAAGAAGCAGGTTGTGTGTATGCTGCATCTTCACAAGAGTACAGATAAAGTGCAGAATATGTTATTGGGTGCTAAAACCAGCTTCCCAAGAATGTCTTTATTTCAACCATGTTTCTAGCTGTGAAGAGATGCTTCAAAAGAATGTGGGCCATACCTGTTGAAATTTCAAAAACCAGACGGATGGCTGAATGAGATTTCCAGTAGGTGAAGTGCCTTGTATAGCTCCATCTATGCCCACAATGAGCCGAAACTAGGACTGCCAGTTGATTAAAGAAAAATTAGTCAATTAACTCCATGTGTTTTAATAGATTAAACTGCACATGAGAAAGAATATACACCCATATGTCACAGCATGCAGTAGAGTAGCCATTCCTCACAGGAATGCCTCTGAGGCGATCTACACTGTAGGTTTTAAACATTACAAAAGGGTTGTGAAGACTCTTTGGGGCACACGACGCACGTACTGAACCGTTTTATGTTAGTTTCAGTTTGCATCGTGTGTTACAGATTTAAAATGTAATATTGCCAAGAAAACCCATTGTTTTTAAAGGAATGTGTCCTCCCTTACCGTTTTGTAGTCCTGCGCTTTCACTTTAAGAGCAGAATTGGCAGCAAAGGAAAGGAGGAACTGCTTTACAGGCAGTGGGTGGGATTTATACTACAGAAAGAAAAGTAGCAAGAAGAGATGCTTGGAACGCTCGGTGTGACTGCAGCAAACGCTTGAAGAAGTTCAAAAAAGTAAGCTCTTCAACGTTTCAAGACCATAGTATGCCCTGACACACAATACAACGATGCAATTTAGACCATTGTAAAATCATTTAAAAATGTTTCATGCAGCAGTGTAGATCACCTCTCTGTTAAGGAGATGTTTGCTGTCTGCAGTTTTTATTTGAATTAAACAATAATAATGATTTTTAGCTTGTTTCCAGAAATTCAACATTTTTGGCTACAGCAGCTGTGCATGTGACCAAAACAAACACACAACTTTTTCATAGTTATAATTGGGTTTTATTAAGTTAAGTTAAAATAATATTTAAAAGCTGTTAACAGGAGACGAGTTTTGGCTGATATCTTATATGCCACACCATGGCCCTGTTTAACAATAAGAAATAACAGCTGGATTCAGCTGGAATGGTTTGTGCTTCCTGGAAGGAACCAGGAAGCAGTTGAGGGCAACAACACCTACTGCTTCTGGCGTAGGTGAGAGTGGCCACAACCTGAGAGAGCTCTATATAGGACTCTTTGTTTAAAGAAAATTTGGAAGTTTGTTTGAAAGCAGTCTGTTTGAACCTTGAAACACTATGAAGGCAAAACACCTAATCATGGTTGGAACCATCCATGCTCTCCGTCAAGGGTCAGCATTGATGGGCAATTTCCAAAGGCAGAGGGCTTCTGTAGGGCCCGTTGCCAACCAGAAATACTAGCTATTGCTACCTGGGCCGAGCACTCCTCTCAATGTAAGGTGACCACTGGTTTTCCCTTTGCCCAGCTCTGGAGCTTGGACAACTGTTGCTGTCACCTGCCATTTTCATTTTCCATGGGTGCTTCTCAGGCCCCAATGTTAGGCTGACCATCTGAAAAGGAGGACAGGGCTCCTGTAACTTTAACAGTTGTAGAGAAAAGGGAATTTCAGCCAGTGTCATTTGTATGCAATTAGTTCCTGGTGAAATTCCCTCTTCATCACAACAGTTAAAGGTGCAGGCACTATACTAGAGTGACCATATACAAAAGAAGGCAGGGCCCCTGCAACTTTAACTGTTGTGATGAAGAGGGAATTTCACCAGGGACTAATTGCATACAAATGACACTGGCTGAAATGCCCTTTTCTCTACAACTGTTAAAGTTACAGGAGCCCTGTCCTCCTTTTCATATGGTCAGCCTACCCAATGTAGCATCACTCTAGAACAATGCTGTTAGGTATACGTTTTGGCAAGGCCTGGAGGCCTTGCAGGTTGTAGTTAGATTTAATTAGAACTACTTTAGAATGTCAGAATTTGTGTAAACTTCTTTCTGTCAGAGTTTTCGCTCCCTGTGTCGACTTTGAAGCTACATGGTTTCCCTGGGAACTTGAGAATGTTAGAAGGGGGGGGGGGGCTTGTTGAACGAGTCACTCAATTTGTAGTGTCATCTTGGTGGGCTGAGCAGTGCTGCCTTGTTTGGACAAGGGCATAACTTACAAGCTACAGCTTCTGTCTGTCAAGTGGTTTTGAAAAGGCCCACACCTCCCTTTACAAGCTGGAGCAAAAGCGAAGAGCTTTTGCAAGGATCATCTTTCAATTCATGGCTTGAAATCCTTCTCTGTTTGGATCTATCACTGTTTGAGAATTTGAAAGCATTCTGCTCATGGACTCTTTTATTTGGACTTTGGATTGCTAAGGACTGTGCCATGAAAAGTGCTGTGAAGCTTTTCATAAACTTGAATTTTCATTAGTTGTGGATTGTGTGTGTTTGTTCATCACCCGATCAGTGTAAGGGTAGACTGGGGTTGATTATCGACTTTTTCTTTGTAGATTCAGGTGGCAGGGAGTTCTCGGTGCTAAAGTACAAGCACGGGAGTTCTTGTGCCTGAGATTTTTTACCCATCCTGTGATCTTGTTTAGGCTTTGGCCATGTTCTCCTGATCTGCCAACATGTGGCTCACGTATGGACTAGCTCCCCTGGGATGGTTTGTTAAGCCTTTCAAGAATGTCCCATTGTGATTGCCTGATGGAACAGACCAGGGATCATTCTTCTCCCTTGGTTGGGTTTAGAACCCGTTTTTAGAACTGTTGAAATAGCAACTGAGAGTCCAGGTTGTTATTGTAGTGAATAACATTTTGACTGTACATTATCTTGGAGCTTAAAGCTTTCTAACCATCAATCAGCTTTAAGTATTTCTGAAATGTGTATCCATTAAGGTTTTACCATGGGATTTCCTCCAATAAAAGAAGCTCACTTATTAAGTGTCCCATGTCAGTTTGCCAGCACGTGTGAATGCCGGAGGGAATGGAAACATGACAAATACTGTGTTACAGCCAGAGAAGCACCGTGGAGAACGAAACTAGTAGGTGTAAGAAGCGGCACATGCTAGTAGACCAATATTTTTGCTGCTGTACCTGCCTGCCATGGTTATTGCTGCAGTGATGGCAGCAGCCCCAACACACATGCCGCACCACACATGGTATGGGGGGTTCATTGAGGTATAACACCTAAGGTTCTGCTAAACCTGGTGCTAGCCCTGAAGCCAGCCATAGTTTGTTGTCTTAACCCTGGTAAAGATCCCAAATGTACAGTGAGACCGTGGTTTAGTTAAGCCTTGGCTTCAAAGGTTGTATGTGGGCATCAAGACCAGCTTGTCACATAGCAAGCAGATAGGCTGGAGAGGCATAGAATTCATAGTTTGTTTAATTTTGGTTTGCTCTGTGCAGGTGCAATTCTTAATCATGATTAAAGCAAACACCTAGATTTGCACCCTAGTTTGCAGCCAATCCATAACCATGGTTTAGGTATTCAGGTATAACGCTTAACCATGGTTGAGGAAAATAAACCATGGATGCATATGAGTTCTGTTTTGTAAGTTTTATCCAGGGAGAGAGAGAGAGAAAGAGAGAGGGAAAGTTAAAGCTGGTGCAAATATGTATGCTGTAATAATGTGTTATTGCAGGAACAATTCTTTCCAATGAAACTAGTTTAATAGTAAATTCAATATTGTAGCAGTCTGGCTGCAAGACATTTTTTCCAGTGGTGGGGAGAAAAGAGAATTATGGGAAATATTTTGTTCTCCCTAGGAGCCCAGGCAATGTATTTACTTCAGATTTTATTAAATGAGTTATAAATTTTCCCAGCAATTTACTCATAGCTCAAGAGGTTTAATTTGCATGTGTTGCCTTTTACAATATGCTTTTGGTAATGTTGCAGATGCTTCTTCCTTAGCTTCAGTAAACAACAGGCAGTTGGCCAGGTTTTGACTGAACATTTGCCAACTCATGGAAATATTAGTTAACTCTTCAGTGCCCAGAGTTTGACACTTCCCTTGCACCAGTCAAAATGATATGATGAAGGTACAGGCAACATGAAGACTAAGGTAACCTTGTCTGATGAAAACTCTACTAGGAAGTTCTTTTCAGCTACACTGCTTTTTATATTTAATTGCAAACATCAAAATATGCAGATCTATCTGTATCCAATGATTTGGGGGCAAGCACAGGTTTTGGTAGTGCCTGTCTTTTAAAAAAACAAACTAAAAACAAAAAAAGCCTTGCAGCCACTTCAAGCAATGGTTTGGTGGTTCTCAACAGACAACGTCAGCAGTAGTAGTGGCTGACGTTGCACCTGGGTTGAACCAAGATGTTAATTTTGGAAGTTTGCTCATTTTCTCTCTCTTCTCTTTCTCTTTCTCCTCCTCTCTTTTCCTCTTCTGTCCTCCACTCAAAACATTACGTTTCATTTCTGCTCAAAGTGTTATTTACGAAGTTCACTAACATGTAATAAGTCTACAGTTTCTTTTTCCTCACTTCACTTCTTTTACACTTCCTCCAACCTTTCACTACACAAATAGAATTCAAATAATCCAAACTCTCTACTGCGTGCTGCTGATTCACAACACTGTGAGGCAAGGCCTAGCCTAGCCTCATTTCTGTCTAGGCCTACATTCTACAATTTTCACATCTTATATACTGTATTTCCTCAAATCGAAGACACACTTTTTATCCCATTTTTGCGTCTGTAAAAATGGGGCACTGGTGCTCTGTCTGGGAGGAAGCCTGCGTGGCGCGTTAAGCCATGGGAGGCAAGCCCCGGCCCGGCTACAGCACCAACACTTGCTCCGGCTCCCCGCAGGGCGCGCGCGCTCAGTGACCTCCGCAATGCATGCTCCACATCTTTGCCCAGCGAGAGAGGAGGAATAGCAGCAGCTGTCCATTCACTTATCACAAACTATCAATACATACATAGATTACCATGGGGCCTCTATGCTCGTGGGGCCCCCAGGCAACTGCCCAGCATACCCATGTGTTAAGATGCCGCTGTATCCAACCCACTTTTAAAGCCATCCAAACTGGTGGACATCACTACATCTTGTGGTAATGAATTCCATAGTTTACTATGTGTTGTGTGAAGAAGTACTTCCTTTTATCCACCCTGAATCTCCCACCAATCAGTTTCACTGGATGACCCTTGGTACTAGAATTATGGGAGAGGAAGGGACATTGTATATAAATGCTACATATCACTAGTAGGTGAAGTATTCATAATAATGGCCATATAATTAGCATACTTTCAGTGGAAAAGTGCTACTTTCCATGTAAAATTGAGGCTCCTGAAAATTTAGAGAGCCTTAATTAAAAAGTAAACATTGTGGTTAAAATAAAGCCCAGGTTTTACTTTACCCCAGTAAAGGTGAACTTGTGTGTCTGAGTGTGGCAAAGCACACAGAAGGGATGATATTAGCCTTCCAAAATGTGCGCTTATGAGTTTAATCTGGCCCAGTAGCCTATTTAAGCTTGACAACGTGCCTTCAGAACAAGGAGAGATTTTTGTTCCTGCCTCATCCGGTACATTATTCACGTCTAGGCGTTC
Source organism: Anniella stebbinsi (assembly GCA_029215795.1). Lineage (NCBI taxonomy): Eukaryota > Metazoa > Chordata > Lepidosauria > Squamata > Anniellidae > Anniella > Anniella stebbinsi. The sequence goes on from JARDYH010000002.1 coordinate 249,355,855, forward strand.
TGCCTTCCCCCTCCGGTTTGTGGTAGTGTTTTCCTTTTGCATTTAGTTACTGTGTTCTCTAATGTTTTTAAATGTGCACCAGCCCACTGCTGAAATTAAATAAAATGAAGATGGCAGGCCAGCCAGTGATTTTTCATAACCAGTCTGGCTCTCACTTCCTTCTGTTCATTTCATCATGCTGTCACTTCCACAAGGTCCTACATTTGTGAAAATGTTCTGTGTTGCATACCTTGAAGGTCTAAGGAAGAAATATAGGAAACAGTGTATGGGGGAAGTGCTTCGGTATAATTTTTTTTTATTCAGGCAGAAATTGATGCTCTACTCCAAAAGAGTCAGTTCACCCTTCCATTTGAGAGGTCTGCCCCATATACAGAGTGAGGATGTCTATAGGGAATGGCGTCTCTGGATGACTTTAAGTCTGGAGTGGGGACTATTTTATCCCTTTGTGGTACTTACTGCTCATCCTAATTTAATGATAATTTGTTACAGATGGATTGTTAATGTGTGTACTCTATTGGCTACAGCCTGCAACATGGCAGGAATCCCACCCAGAAGGCCAGCTAGCGATTGAATGGTGAAGCCACGCAGCAGTGTCCAAGGAGGATATAACCTTACGGGAGCAGCTATTGCGTGTGTTTTGTGATAGGCAGTAGGGATGTGTATCGTATCGTTAAAATGTTCGATAACGATACGATAAGGTTGTTATCATGCATGTGTTTAACGATGACGATATGATAGAAAAACCTACGATAATAATCAGAGACGATAATTTTCGGGTGATTTTATCGTTTTATCGGACTGCCATATATATATACCTATAACTTGTGTATTATAAAAGTTAGGCTTGAAACTTGGTCACAGTGCTTATGGGGTATGCCTAAGTATGTGTATGAAATTTGAGATTGATCCCTCCAACCCTCAATTTTATATGAATTTATTAAAGATCGCTTCAGTTCTGACAGATCAGAATGACAGCTCGCTACGTGCGTTCATTCAAACCTGTCAGAAAGGAAACAATCTTTTAAAAATTAATATAAAATCTAGGGTTGTAGGGATCGATCTCAAATTTCATACATATAATTAGGCATACCCCATAAGCACTGTGACCAAGTTTCAAGCCTCTAACTTTTAAAATACACAAGTTATAGGCATTTTTCTTTAAAAATAGGGCTACAAAAATATCATTTTTTCACGATAATTATTGTGAATTCGATATGTTTCACCAACAATAGGAATGAAGACGATAATTTTTTTGGTCCGAAATGATGATAATGATAAACGACTATATTTTTTGGCGTGCACACCCCTAATAGGCAGGTTAGGGGCAGGGGAAACCCTGTTTCTCTCGTAAATTACAAGTTACTAACTCTCATCTGAAGCCTTATACTGACAGGATTTTATAGTTCAACAGTAGCTTTCTATGTGATAGAAATATGCTGCCTGGAAACACACTTCCTGGGCGTGGGCAAAGCTATATCCCCTGGGCTTGCCACAGGCCCTGTATGGATAGTGTTGGCAGGAACTGCTGGGGGAAAATATGGATGTCATATTTCTTGAGCATGTTAGATGTCTCACTCCTAATGACCGTTTCATCAGGTACTGACAGCACACTTCCTTCCTGGGGGCGCATTTTTCCCTGGTTCACTGCAGGTTCTGTAAGGCCAGGATCAGCATAGAGGCTTTAACTTCATGCCCCTCCCCTTCGGTATCTCCCTTGGCCACCCTATAACCAAGATTTTGCATTGTATTATTTTATAATCTACTGTAAACTGCCTTGAACATAATTTGATCAAAAGGCAGGGTATGCATCTTTAAAACAAAAGAACAAGCAAACAAATACAATTATTTTAGCTTCCATAGAAATTTATCATGTATTTTCCCTCAGCAGGATAGTAGGATTCTCTAAATCTCCACAAATGTCACTTCAGGTGAAATTCAGTAGTAGGGATATGCACCCCCCCACCCCCAACCTCTAGTCTTATCAACACTCTTTTGCAGGGGCATTACTAGGTACTGAAAAGGTTTGGGGCACAAGCTCACAGGACACCAATTTCCACAAAATTTACATATGCTTTCAGACATAATTATTAGATTATAAATTTTACAGGATACAAATCAATCAATTTCCCACCCAAATCACATACCATATTACGGTGTACATATTCTACCTATTATATATTACTAGCCTGGTCTGTATCTTGCTGGAGGCTGATCTGTCTGTCACATTCTGACAGGAACCTACTATGACCTGTCTTGAAAGCAGTAGGTTAGCAGTACCAGTCTCCAGACACGTCTCCTCTCAAGGCACCTTATGTGCCACAAACTGGGTGTAATCCTATATACACTTTCGCTGTTTTGCCCAGTTTGTAATTTACCTGGTAGTAAGCTCCTTTATCATAGAATCATAGAACAGTAGAGTTGGAAGGGGATTTAACTGCAATGGGATTTAACTGCAGTGGGATTTACTTTTAGGTAGAAATGTATAGGATTGCACTGTCAGGCTGCAATCCTATACATACTTACCCAGGAGTATGTTGCATAAAAGCAATCTCTCTTCCTACTGTTCCTCAGCAACTGGTATTTACTAGCATACTGTATTTCAGGGTAGGCGGCTTGTAGTTCTCCAGATATTTTGGCTTGCAATTCCTAGGGCTGATGGGAGGGCCACAAATTGCCCACCCCTGCTGTATCTGAACCATTGCCTGCATTTGGATGTCATGATAAACCATGCTTCATTGTGATGGGAATGAGCTGCCGTGAGCCTTGCGTTTACATATTTCCCTCACCCCTCTCATCCAGAATTACTGAAAGGAAGAGTTGGGAAGGTTTTGCTTCCACTTTTTTAGTAATTGCAGCTTGTCATTTTGTCCAAGCCTGACAAACCGTGGTTCATCTTAACTATGATTTAGTTTAAATAGCCTACCTTCAGACGTTCAGTTATAAAGTTGGCTTGTTTCAACAAACAATAGTTAATATGAAACCTAGTTTAGGGTTTGGCTGTAACACTTCAACCTAATTTGGATGTAACACTTAACTGCGGTTAATCTAAAATGGAAAATAACCCACCTCCTTTCTCCTAGCAGCACACCAAAGGAAGAGAGGGAAGAGGGAGAATGTGAGCGCAAGGCTTATCCAGGCCTATTCCCATCATGATAATCCATGGTTTATTGTGACATCTGAACGCAACCATTGTGGAAATATTACCTCTGTAATGTAGTAGCAACTTCCAACTGAAGAAACCAAGAAAACAGCAAAGCTCTTTTTCTTGCTCCTTTTCTTTATAACATAGTTTAAGTTTTCTCCACTCCCACTGCCTTCAAGTTAATTGGGAAAGCAAACTGGTGGTTGGTCAGTTTGCTCAGGTACTTACAAGCATAATGATTACGAAACACAGCAATGTCTTTAGTTTCCTAAAGATATTTTAAGGTCAATATTCTTACAATATTTCTGGAAAATGGCTTAATTGTATATGGACTCTCACACGTCCTGTAGTAGATGCTAAATCCAGAATTATGAGTGACACAGAGCCTATCTACACACACAGGATACTGTCGGCCTATCTACAGTACTGCTTTAAAACGGTTTAAAATGGTTTATAATGGTTTATAACAGTTTTGAGAACTGTTGGGGCCCAGGACACAGTCCATATACAGTGTTCAAAACGTTTTCAAAGTGTTTTATCCTGCGTGTGTAGATAGGCTCACAGTTTAACTCTACATTTGCACATTAGCAATATTACAGTTGCTGTTGAATAACTGGTGTGAAACCTGGAATGTATGTGGAGCTTATGAAGCATCCTCTCGTGTAGGCAGTCTTGTTACATTTCTGAAGGTAAGTTTTTGAATCTCGCAGTAACATTTGGATCAAAAGAGTCAGAGAATACAAAGGCCATTCTAGGTTTTGACAGTGGAAGCTCAGTCATGGGGAGAGAGAAGTAGTGAAATGCTGATCCTATCAGGACAGTGAACACAAGGCCTCTCTGACTTGGAGGAATGGCTAGAATCGGATGGTCCTGCTGTTCGAACAAGGACAGCCATTTGTCACTGTCCTGACAAGCAGGTTTCTACACAAAAGAACATGGAAAAGGGCATTGGTACCCATCATCCGGTTTTGAGTACTGCTGAATGTAATAATATTAATAAACAATAATAATTGCTATTATTAATATTATTATTATTATTGTATTGGCAGGTACTGATCACATAGCAACTTTGCATTTCTTGTTTAATTCATGCACACAAAGATTGAATCCAGTGATATGAGCTTTGGGCTATCATATACTGAACACTAAATCCATTTATAAGTCATTCCAATGAGAACATTAAAAGTTTACTCAAAATAAAGAGGAATTATTTGGAAAAAAGAAGGCATGGAAAACCAGTGCATAAGAACTATATGGGGGAATCAATAAATAACAGCCTCTCAGCCACAGTCAGGGAATCAGTCTAAGGCTTATCCCAGGGACTTCATGGGCTAAGGCTGAGATCAGCATGGTCAGGTCTCAGAACCCCCTTCAGGCACAGAAGAAAATAGGGATATAAAATAGTAGCACCTGTGATGAGCAGGCATTTTGAAGCCTCTGTATTGTCCAAGCCCAGTATAAAGTATGAAGCCTCTGAATTGCCCAGGCCTGGTATTTTAAGGGCCTGACACTCTGCCCATACTTATTTAATGGAGCAGTATCATCTGCATTCTGCAGGCTTCAATTCAAGTGCTCCAACCCTAGTTACAGCAACACATGGCAAGGACCCTGGGTTGGAAACAGCCATCCCTCATCTAAATTTGTGTGTAGGCAAAATAACTTCTTCCCCTTTCCCTACCTCAGCTGTCTCTCTCCACCAGTGAGGAGGCAGTCCCTCCCAGATAGACCATTGTTCTCCCCATTTTACAGACAGGAAACTGAACCTGGTGGATTATTTGTCAGATGTCTTTCAAGGAATCCATGGAAGGACCCAGGTTCTATAGCTATTACTTTGTCCACTCTTAGGGTGACCATATTTTTGGGGAGGGAAAAGAGGACACCCAGTGGGGGTGGGGCCAGGAAAGTGTGCTTTCCAGGGCCTCTGGAAAGCACGTCATTCCCCCACCATGCTATTGGCAGCTGCCATTAGCGTGGCAATTGTGAATGACATGCTTTCCAAAGGCCCCATAAGGCGTGCTTTCCCATCCACTCCAATTAGGCCCTTAAGGAGAAGAGGAAGGGAAAGTGTGTCATTCCTGCCCCTCCTGCTCCAATAAGGGCCTCCAGAAAGTGCATCGTTCCCCTCCCCACGCCACACTAATGGTGGTCTTAAAGGGGAAAGTGTGTCATTCCAGGACGTTATAGAAAATTACAGAAAATCCTCCTTGACACCCAGGATAGAACAAAACCCAGGACAAATCCGGGGAAATCCTGACAGTTGGTCACCCTAATTTCATCTACATTTTATCTTGAAGGTTCTGCCCATGGGCCTGATGATGCCACATGATTAGCAAGTTTAGGGAGGCTCCTGAGCATGGACTAAAGAAAGTTATCTCTTCTGTTTACATTGAAAATCTCCATCGCTCTCTCACCATGTACGGCTTCCCTACCACTGTGCCACAAACCATCCTTTGAGTCTGAATTTTCTCAGTGACTATCAGCACTGTTTTATTCTTTCTGTGAACAAGAAAAATGGGAAGTGCACAAATTGATATCAAATGTTTAACAGATTTAATATTTTGATTGTTTTTCTAAAGCAAGAGATAAATGAAAATATAATTGAGTTGGCAACCTAACATGGATCAAAATGTCTCACTTCACCTTACTTTCCAGAAAAACATTACAAAGCAATAAGCTAAAGTTAAGTCATTTCAGCAACTGCAATTTAGTACTTGGTTGATAATTCCTACTAAAGCAACTTATAAAAGGAAAAACATGTTATGTAAAGTTCTGTAGGATTTGTATTATATTTGGACAATAGGGGCAACACAGCACCATCAAAGGTGATAACAAGAGGGGTAAGAGGGGTAAATGGTGGGGTTGGATCTATTGCAAAGTGTATACAAAAGTAAGGCAGAAGAGAAGAGGATGAGATAATTCCAGTGCCAAGAAGAAAGGTAAATAGAACAAAAACAAAGCCAGCAAAATGGAGGTGTCCAAAGAGCATGAGAATTATTATTTATAGAATACCATCAGTGTGCATGCTGCTTTACAGAGTAGCAAAAATAAGGAGTAAAATAGACCCCTGCCCTGAAGAACTTACAATCTAAAATTCAATAAAGGCCGAAAGGGAAGGGGGTGAGAGTAAACGGGAGAAGAATATGTATTCAGTAGAACTGCCAAAACTAAATGATATAGTGAAGATTTTTTTTTAAAAAAATAATTGTTTTAAAAATGAATTTGATTTTGAAACAAACCAGCAAAAAAGTATCTGAGAATGGGCCCCAAAGGTAATGAAAGTGGCTGAAAGATGCTAAGCACATTTTCTCTCCCCCCCACCTCCCCATTCCCTCCGTCTTGCTCTCTAACGTTATTGTCCTCCTCTCATCTTGACTTATAATAATGCATGCTCTGGTGAATGACCAAGGTTTAAGCATTCATTCAAGATTAGCATGGATAAGAAATGTAGGATACTTTCATTAATTGGATTAGGGTTATATGTGTTTCATTTAAAAGCTGCCGTGATCACTAATGGAATGACCTTGAAGTCATTATCTGTTAAGAAGCCCAAGACAAGATTGGTCTTCATGTTCCAGTTGTATTTGTCATTACTTGAAAATGTAGCGCTCATATAAAATATTGCTCCCTTGCTATACATGCATTTATCGGGATTTTTAACCTACTGTACACAGGTTCTGTGCTAGGAAACAACACACAGTTTGCAGAATAAAATGTTTGTCCATATCTGTTTTCTTCTGCTTACTTATGGGTGTGCACATTCATGCACACACAGAGTAAGATGCAACCCCAGGAAAAGCACTTTTAAGTCCCATTGATACAATGATAGAGTGAAGTGCGTGCTTAAATTTCTCCCATTGAAACAACTGGGATGTAAAAGTACTTCTCTTTGGCTGGAATATGCCCAGTACATATTATAGCAGTATGCTAAAAAAAAATATTCCAGCGCCAGTTGAATTCCAGTGGCTATTGCAATCCTGACTCTGGCCTTTCCCCGCTTTTCACTGATAATGCAAATGTTGTCAGGACCTCTCTTGCGCATCCATGTGCGAACAGAAACAAAAGGTGCAAATCGCGAGAAATGTCAAAATGTTTCAAAATGTTAAAAGTCAAAGTTGAATTCCAAAATATTGGCTGGGTCCTATGAAATTTTGTTTCAGCTCTGGGCTCATAGACAGGCAGGCACCAATGTTGCATTGCTTGAAAACATTGTTATTTTAGGAAGCCTTCCTTGAGTGACCAGCTGCATTTTTTATGAGAACTCGGTATTATTAGAACTCCGTTTCTCGTTAAAAATAGTAATTATTTTAATATGGTATTTTTATTCTTTTATCTTTTATTTGTTTGGTTCACCACACCAAAATCTTTTGGATGTGGAGCGGTATAGAAATATTGTAAATAAATAAATAAATAGTTTGAGATGGCAATCCTCCTTGCTAGCAACCTTCATATTTTCACCATCTGGTAAATGTGCAGTGTATCCAACCTACTTACCCAGACATGCCCTGGCTCTTAACCTGACTAGTATATTGAGTCTCCTTGAAATGGTCAGTAATGTGAAGCAATACTTTTAATTTGAAGCATGAAACTCTTGGTCGCTCTCTCCTTGTCCAGGGTTTGGATCCAAAGAACGGTGAGCAGAATGAAAATAGCCACTAGCAATGTTCTGCAAATATTTGTTCAAGAGTTCACGCAGTGCTATAATAGGAAAGATCCACAGTTCTCATATGGAAGATTACACAAGCTCTTACACACACACATTTGGATTTAATTTCACTCACCTTGTGCATCACTGTAGTGCAGGTTATAAAAATATGCTTTCTGTGGAAGATATATTTCTCATGAGGAGTGGGCATCTTTGGATCCAGCAGCTAGTCTTTAGTATTCTATAGTATGCCCGACCACTGCTTCCCTCTTCAGTGTTTCTCCATATACTCACAACACATCCCTTGCCACATGGCTCTTATTGTGGGGTGGGCATCCTCACTAGACCCCCTCCCCCAACCCTGTTCATGTTTGTTAGTTAGACCAGCTGGCCAGGGCAAAATACAGCTTGCATGGGTGACTTTGTTTTACATCCAGAATAATGAATCTATGGACTTTGACCATCATGTGATAATTTGACCACTGTTGACCTGAAGCCATGGGTCTCAGAGAAAGATGTGCACTCACATGGACGATAAGATCAACAAGACAGCTGGAATATTTTTTGTTCAAATCTTGCATTTTTCTTTCTCCAAGGAACACTCCCTTGCTTTACCTCCCTTTGGTCCAGGCACATTTTCCACTGTGCTCTCCAGTGCTGGAAGTGAGCTACATTGGGAGAAAAGTGACAGAATGTGGGGACATAAGTCCAGAGTGGGGACAGGATTCAGCACTTTACATTCGTGCACCCCTTTTCGTGTTAAAATAAGACCCCTCCCCTACTGGATAGAACAGGACAGACACATAAACAAACCCATTTGGCTATCCTGTCATGTTGAGCTTGGATCTGAATGAGGGTTTTACTCCAGAAATATTCCATATCATTATTTCAGGAAAGTGATGTGAGAATGGTCTGCAACACTTCAGGTTTGGCGGAGGATCCCAGTTTTGAATGCTCTTCCACATAAAATATTCCCTGCAAACTGAAATTAACCTAGCCAGTCAACATGGCCAGCTGCTCTAATTTTCTGCTTGCAGGGAACTAAAAACAAAACACTAAAGACTGCAAAAATGTGATTGCCCACCTGCAACCTAAACTGGTACAATCTATTTTACCACCTCATCACTCTGCCCTCTGCTACTGCATTCTGCTGCATGTGAAGATCAAAATGTTGCATGAAACCTGTGAAAACACAGTGTTCTGCCCCTTGAATCTAAACTCCTTTTATGACAGCTATCCCAAATATTGTCATCTCTTTTGGAATAGTTTGTAAAATATTTCCCCCTATTGGGATTAATTGCAAACATTCATTAAGGAGTTGAGGCAGATGAAATATTTCAGGTGAATCATCAGTTGTAATATGAAAAAAGGCTTCTGTGGGGATGGATTAAGCTTTTGATTTACAGGGAGAGTTGTCTGTTATGAAGATATACGCACTGGGATTTATTATCAAGAATCTGTTTTTAATTTTAGAGATTGTTTACCCTTAACTACTGCATGTCAGAACTCGGGACAAATTTCTGCTTAGCATTTAATTTGAGATACTTGCTATAGTGGGCAGTAAAAAATGGGCCCCTGGAATTTGTGGCATCATTATGAATCTTATCTTCTGGCAGGCCCTGGAAGTAGTTTGTCTTTGAAATCTCCTTGGTACTTGTTAACCCTGCTCCGACATGTAAGAGCTATCGTTTATTTATTGGACTTTGCCCATTTGTGAAAAAAGTACAAGAATTATTAATGGTTTAGTATCTATTAATGCATTACTTGGGTGGAATTCAAACTCCAGTATTTATGGTAAACCCCTTTTATAATAAAACGTGCATGGAAATAGAGGAATGCTGATTCTTAATGTTGGAAAGGGTCTAGTGCCGTTGGAACGGCTGTCTGTAAAATATGATCTTACCGGCTTTTTTATTTATAGCTATAAATAAGAAATAAGCACTCTGGGTATGAGGGGAAATGATTAAGAATATTTGTGTAGATAATAAAGACTAAATAACCTGATGCAATGAACCGTGTGTTTGGTATATTGCGGTTGAAAAGCTGGTGTTCTCTGGGAAGACAGGGAGATGCGACTCTTTCTGTATTGAAATATCTGAAGGTGCTGTGGCACCCCAGAAGTGAACAAATCTATTATAGTATAGGAAGGACTGTGCATAAAGTATGTCACACATCAAAGGGTGAGGGTAGCAAAGGTGTGAAAAGGAAGGGATGTCTGAATTGCTTAAAATGTGGAAAGTATTGTAGCGGAGGAAGATGTTGTATTTGCTTTTTAAAAGGCCCTTTTAAAAAATGTGGCATATATTATGGATTATTGCTAAGCATTCATTGAGTAGAGCCCACTTTGGACAGAGCCCACCATTCAGATCAATGAAGTGGTCTGGTACATTGGAATCCCACCATCCTGTTCTGCCCAAATGTCTCTCCTAGCTTAACTAAACGCATTAATGACTTGGGTCTTCGGCCTAGTTTGTGCATGTTAGATTACAGCTGGTTATCACCATTTTGTAGGAATATGGTTAGCAAATTAATAAAAACCAACATAATTAGCACTTCCCAAAGAATACACAAACTGGAATACAATTGCCCTTTGGTTTTCACAGTTCTCCAATCAACGAAAAATGGATAGGCTGACCATACCCCCCGGAAAAAAATGGATTGAACTAGAGTAAATCTCCAGAGAAATGCCACGGACCAGCGCGTCTTCCTTGCGCTGCGTCCTGACTTGAGACTTCCAGGAGACTTGAGACTTCCGGGAGAAGAAGTGAAGGCGACTTCCGGGACAGCGCGTGACACAGCACAAGGAATATGCACCAGTCCTGGAAGTCACCTTAGCTAGCCCAAGAAACAATAACGTACTTCACAATTTTTCATCACTTAATTACTCAAAGATTTTGAACTCCCAGGTGAAAATTGAATGGGCACCATTGAAAAGTATTGTGTTTCAGTGAGCTGACATCAGGTGACATATATGTTCTGTCTGTGGTACCTAGTGTTTGTGTCAGTTCACTCACACAGATAGGTCATCACTTGATGCCACAGTTAATGAGTGGTCAATATGCCTGCCTGAACAATCCCGTAATTCATGTTTACGCAGTTTATTCTATTCTTAATGTACATACAGAGCTGCCTGATACTGAATTGGGCCATTCGGGTTTAGACAACCCTTTCGTAGTCCTTCTACCTGAGATGCTTTAACTGGAGATATTGGGGATGATTCTGGGACTTCCTTCACGTAAAAGCATGTGACTGAACTCAAGACTTCAGAGGTAGTTACTCTGCACATCTTAATGTAACAATCTTTTTTTAGTCAGTCAAATATTAATCTTTAGAATATTCATCACCCTGGTTCAATACGAAAAATAGTAATCAAATTGTATGGCTTCTTTTTCAAAGGCAGAACCCATCCATCACAAAGCATGCCCTATAGCTATATATCAATTTTCAGCGTTAAAGTTACACAGTATTATCTTAGCATTAAGTTAACTGTCAAATAAAAATAAAAATTAATAAGCTGGAAAAAAAGAAAAGACAAGGCATTCCTCGTTTAAACTCTTTAGCCAGAGCCTACCATAATTGAAATGTCTTTTTACTGAAATGTTAGCTTTAATTCAACTGCTCACATCTCAACATAATAGTTCTGGAAGTGCAAAAACTTATCAGATTTTAATTCACGTGATTTTAATTCACTTTGCCAGGTTGTAGCTTACCCTAAGAGTGATGAAATGGACCCCGGGAAACAGTTTGACTTTGAAGCTTGTGCTTCTGTAACATGAAGGTGATTGGACAATTCAGAGGTTTCCGGAACAATCCTATTGCCCCTAGACAGAATCCTGGGGGAACCACAGGATATGGTCCTATGAACCAGGAATCTGAGTTCCCAGCCTCCTTCCCCCCTCACTGCCAGCATGGAGAGAACAACCTTGAAGAGGATGTAAAGGGGTGTTCCCACAGGTTGAAAGGAGAGGATCCTGAGGCCTTTCCAGCCTCTTTCCCTCCCCCTCTGCAACGCATCAGCTAAATTGGCGAGAAAGCCCATCTAGCTGAAATACAAAGCAGGAGGCATGTTGGAGGCAAGGACCACTTCTGCTGTGCCTCCCGCTCTACATGGGTAGATACTGGGAAGCTTACCAGTATCAAGGGTGGATCCCATAGGAATGCAGCCTTCAACATGGAGGTGTGTGTGTGTAAATCTGTAGAGCTGGCCAAATTAAAAAAAAAAACTGCTGTCAGATCACTTACAAAAAATCTGAATGTAGTCTTCAGAATCCTGGGAGGAGCAGCTTCAAGTTCATGGGGGGTTGGGGAAGACATATACCCATGTCCGTGAAAATTTGTGTTTGCATAAATCTCAAATGCCTTCCTATCATAGAATAGTAGAGTTGGAAGGGGCCTGTAAGGCCATCGAGTCCAACCCCCTGCTCAATGCAGGAATCCACCTTAAAGCATAGCTGACAGATGGTTATCCAGCTGCCTCTTGAATGCCTCTAGTGTGGGAGAGCCCACCACCTCCCTAGGTAATTGGTTCTATTGTTGTACTGCTCTATCAGTCAGGAAGTTTTTCCTGATGTACAGCCAGAATCTGGCTTCATGTAATTTGAGCCCATTATTCCGCGTCCTGCATTCTGGGTTGATTGAGAAGAGATCCTGGCCCTCCTCTGTGTGACAACCTTTTGAAGAGTGCTATCATATGTCCCCTCAATCTTCTCTTCTCCAGGCTAAACATGCCCAGTTCTTTCGGTCTCTCCTCATAGGTCTTTGTTTCCACACCCCTGATCATCCTCGTTGCCCTCCTTTGAACACGCTCCAGCTTGTCTGCATCCTTCTTGAAGTGTGGTGCCCATCCCCATTGCACAAATGGCATGCTTCATGGATGCTGCTGAGGGAAAGTCCTGATCCTTTTTTTTCAGGGTTGGCAACAGGTTTGAAGGGATGGAGAAGCCTTCACAGGGACCCTTCTCTCACCACCACCGAAGTTAACATTATGTATGACTTGGGGCTCTGATCACAGAGACATCCAATTCATGCATTCGCATAACCCCACTCATCTTTATTTTAAGAAAACAATTGCATGAATTGGGCATTCATGCATATAGGTTACCCAGTGGATAGCTGCACAACGGAGGTAATTCAAATCCTTCTTAATTAGGAAGTTAAACATAACTGTCAAAGAACAGGAGCAGATAGGGCATACAGAAATTAGTTTCCGTACTCTTGATCCTGGGAAGTATGAACGACCCCAGTAGCTGCAGGCTTTGTGGTGGCTACATGTGCTCATTGTAGGTATTCATGGGGTGCAGTTGGCACCAGTGGGGGATTTCCCCCCAAAGCAAATACTAGCTTCAGGAGAGTTTTTTTCCCTCAGGACTGCAGCATGGGAGTCACACTAGACATGTTCCATGCTGATGTAGTTTGCATTTTATAAGCCTGTACCTTAGATGCAAAGACAGAATTGATGTTTAGGTTGGCCCTAAGGGCAATTTTGGGACGCTGTGGTGATCCACACACACCATAAGAGTGAACACAAGTAAGAACTCTAATGTGTAAACCTCTCAATGGCTCCATCATCTCTGAGACTGAAGATTTCTGGAAGGCTGCACAAACAGGGTTAAGAAATATGGGTGAATCTAGTATAATATAATTTATTTATATTATTGTATTTATTATATTTTAATACACCTCAAAACCAATGTTTTCTGAGTGGATTACAAATATTATAATAGTAGTTCCTAACTCATGTATATTATATTTAGTTTCAAAATGCATCACATTCATTATGGCAGTAATGCTCTTAAATAGGCCACTATTATTCCCATAATGCAGATGAGGATCTGAAGGTGAGAGAGAAAGGTTTGGCTAAGGCCAGCCAATGAGTTCATCGTGGAGGAAAGATTTGAACTGGGAATGGACCAGTTTAAGCTCACTCTCCCAGCAACTACGTTAAATTAGTTCCCAAACCGCCTACTCTCAGTAGAATCAGAAATGGGTTTATGATGTGTAGGCAATGCCACCCCTACTGTTAATCAGAATGAGGCAGCTGCCTCAGGCAACAGATTCTGGGAGGGAGGGAGTGGAGGCCAGGTATTGGAGGACAGAGCTGAGTTGACCACACAGCCTGCCCTGTGCTCCCTAAACTAGCCTGCTGTCCTCAGGAAGATGCTATCCCATCACTAATGTTGAAATAAGAGTTAACTGTCAGTTCAGTCAGCTTCTGTACATGAAAGGGGGAGGCACCATCTTGTCCTTTGCCTCGGGCAGCAAAGTGTCATGGGCCAGTCCTGCCTGTCGGTACCCATCTCTGAACCAAAAGTGAAATCTTTAGACCCTTTACTATTATTTTTATGAGCTTAGTTATACAATACAAACACAATAGTGACCTCATAGGAGAATCCTGTTCTGCCGTTTGAGAACTATTTGGAATATGAATGATATAACACACATCAGTTCTGCTGGCAGGACCGTTCTACATGTGAGCCAGTTTCCTAAAAGCACTGGGTTCCCCCTCCCTTGCTTTTTTTTTTTTTACCTCACATTTTGTCCCTTTAGAAATGATCATGACGCATGTCAGGCGCTTTCACACAGGAGGAAAAAAGTCACATTAGCTTCCAAGTTTCTGATTGTCTAAATAACACAGTAACTCAACATACAGCTGTCTGGCATTTTGACAGTACAATAACCCATAATTCCTTCTGCCACTCAACACTTCAAGGTTAGCATTTTGTAGTTTGCTCTCAAGGAGCATTCATTTAAATTTTCAAGAGGCAAAGTGTTGAAATGCCGCATTATACCTCTCTCTTGATATATTTTTATTTACTTTTCTGGTGTCCAATTTTTTCCTCCTCTCATGTATTTTCCCCCTTTATGTTGCCAGTGAAGGAGTTAAGTGTTTTCCAAACTACTTCCACTAATTTTTATTTATCATAATAAGCATTAACACTGTGCTGTGCTACAGCAGGGGCATGTAATATTAAGATATGAATTATATTCTGTCGAGGAAGCCAGAAAAAAAGGATACACACTTGCTGCATTGCCAAATTTTCCTTAATATGAATTATGGCATGAGGTTGGCTAAGGAGAGAAACACCATTTGCTTGTGGTGGATGGGTGGGAAGCTTGGAATTCTACTCCTGAGTGACTTCTCTTAAGAAACTGCAACATTCTTGAGAAACTGCAACTGCAACATTTTAAACTTCTGGATAACATCTGGATGCTCAGTTGCAATTGCTTACAATTCTCTTACAGACAGAAAAATGATGGTTCCACCTCAGACTGCGAGTGGAGATTAGTATGATGGAATGAAAAAATCTGATCAATATCCCCATTCTGTTCCTATCCAATATTATCACCAGTTGCAATGGCTGCCAGTGCTTTTTGGCTATTGACCTTTAAAGCCCTGAACAGTTTGGGACCAACTTATTTAAAGGACCACCTTCATCCATACCAACCTTGCCACACACTGAGGTCAGCTTTGGAGGGTTTTCTTCTGTACTCTACTGGTGATGTGAATTAGGTTTGCAGGCACAAATCACAGAGCCTTCTTGGTGGTGGCCCCATGTTTGCAGAATTCCATTCCAATTAGGAGACATATACACCCACTATTATTGAAGGTACTTAAGTAGAATTTAAATATCAATTTGTGTAGAACCGCCTTTTCTTAAAAATATTGTATTGTGCTACTGTTTTGATTTGGTGCTGAAATAGGTTTCACTATTTTAATTGATTTTTTACTGTTAATATACAAGGCTGGGTGTTGCTGTTCGTGTTGATAGTGCTGTGATAGTTCCTGTATTGATAATTGTGAATGATGATTATATATTTTAGTGTGTGACCCTCAAATACTGGCTACATAATTTCTTAAATAAATAATAGATGTCAGGGAGAAGGAGTCCAACCTAGCATTTTCCCTGACATCATCTTGTTTTCTGTGTGTAGCTGCTGTTGTTGACTTTTTAGCATTGCAGAAAACTGAATGCAGTGAACCTTCACCTGCAATCTGAAGCAGTAGACATAAGTTAACCAACTCGGTGAATACCAGGCCACAGTCACGAGCCAAAGAAATGGGAGCGCAGGTGCCTGTGGCAACATTTGCGTACACGCTGTGTTAATCTGCCACAGGTCTGGACTTCCTGTGGTGTGTATGTGTGGGGTGCAATAGGAATATACAAACAGTCATATGAGCCTACGGGTAGACAAAGGGGCTGCCCTTCAGATGCCTGCCTTCCAAGGTAATGCAGGTGGGGACACGGCAAAGGGCTTTTCAGATGTATTGATGAGCCTATCTACACTACTGCTTTAAAACGGTTTATAACAGTTTTAAACCGGTTATTAGCCAGGTTTAAAACTGTTATAAACCATTTTAAAGCAGTAGTGTAGGTAGGCTCGATGTTACTTTCTATTATTTTTGTCATATTTTTTATTGTATTCATTATCGTTAGCCACTCGGGAAGGATGTGTATTGAAGGGCAGGAAAAATAAATTAATAAATAATAAAACACTGTGCATGCTCAATTTCCTACATGGAAAATAGTTTCCATGTAGAAAATGAACCTGTGTGAAGCAACTCTCAATATGATATCTCAGATCAGCCACGTGAAGCTGAAATATACATTTCCCAGTTTAAAATTGCATAACATGAAAGCATGGGTAAAACATCAAACCCCTCTTAGGCTTTGAAAAAGAAATCCCCGGTGAGGATTTATTTCTTCCGATAGTAGAAAAGAAAATTAATGACATGACCTGTTGAGCCTACTGCCGCTATCCTAAACACATATGTTTGGAAGTAAGTCCCACCTAGTCCAATTGGTTTTGTTTCCAGGTTAATATGCATATATTAGGCTGACCATATGAAAAGGAGGACAGGGCTCCTGTAACTTTAACAGTTGTAGAGCAAAGGGAATTTCAGCCAGTGTCATCTGTATGCAATTAGTTCCTGGTGAAATTCCCTCTTCATCACAACAGTTAAAGGTACAGGCACTATACTAGAGTGACCATATACAAAAGAAGGCAGGGCCCCTGCAACTTTAACAGTTGTGATGAAGAGGGAATTTCACCAGGAACTAATTGCATACAAATGACACTGGCTGAAATTCCCTTTTCTCTACAACTGTTAAAGTTACAGGAGCCCTGTCCTCCTTTTCATATGGTCAGCCTAGCATATATGGCAGCCTGTGCCTTTATGTTATGGTGACCTAGGACATATTAAAGGACTTATGGAACTTATTATACACTGAAGACCCTCATTGTTGGCATTAATATGTGACCTGGGCCTAGTTCTTACAGAAGCGGTAAACCTGTCTATGGGCATTAATACTTAAGACTGAAGGTGGCGGTTCGCATTATAGAATTTTCCTCCATTAAAACAATCCATACCAAAAACTCCCTGCATACATAGAACTAGCATGTGAGAGAAATGGTTTGCTAAAACTTCTCTTCTGACATCTGGTTTTTTATGTGCAGGGATGTGTGTGCCCAGACAAAGATTTACCACCTCTGTAAAAACTAAGCCATGCACAGAACTGGGCCCCCTCAGACCCATGCTTCATCACACAGGAATATTATGTTCTTCATGCAAGGTAGGCTATTGATACTTTAAATGTCTTCGCTGTTCCGAAGTTGGTGTACAGCACTCAACACAGACTCTGTCTTCCAGACAAACCTAGGTTTTATTTAAACAAAGCCTTTCCTCTGATCTCTTTCAGGCAGTGGCCTCTCTCTCCTCAGGTCAGAAGCAGTGGGTGTTGCCCTCAACCACTTCCTGGTTCCTTCCAGGAAGCACAACCCACTCAGGCCAAATCCAGTACTTCTTTTATAGTGTTTCTCTTTTGAGAAAGAAAAATAAAGTAAAATAGAAAAATAAACTAGAACTTTGGACATGGGTGTTCAGGTGTGCAAAACTCACCCACTTCGAGTGTGTCTGGGTTCAGTGATGACGTCTTTCAGCTCCCTCCTTTATTCTGTTCCCCTGTAGACTCAGGGTGTGTGTCTTTGCTGCAGTCTCTTCTTCAGCCATCTCCCCTGGACTATCCTTGGGTGTGTCTCTGCCTTGGTCAGCACATGGCAAGGTTTCCCAGCTTGTCTCATCCTGCAGGATCCCCTGCTGGTGACGTGAGTGTCTCTCATTCCAATTCACGGCATCGCTAGGTGGGTGGGGATAATGTTGCCACTGGCACCATTGCCTGATTGAAATGGCAATGGTTTATCCTCCAGGCACATGGCTGCATACAATTGTTTATGTTGCCCTCTTGGCTTTTCCTGTAGCCTGTTTATTACTTGGTCTATTTACCCACAGAATGTTTTCCCCATTCACAGCTGTTCTCCGCATTTACAGTGTGTACTCCTGCTTTGGTTTTTTTCCTTCTGTTTTGATTGATAGTTGGATGCATAGTGGTTACATTTAATAATAATAATAATAATAATAATAATAATAATAATATATAAATTTATTTATAACCCGTCTCTCTCTCTCTCTCCGGATCGAGGTGGGAAACAACAACAAATATAAAACACAAGAACCACAAAATAGATTAAATATTAAAACAAATAAAAACTAATACATCATTAAAAACATCTTAAAATTCAACTGGGTAGGCCTGCCGGAAGAGATCAGTCTTCACGGCTCTCTTAAATTAATGAAGACTGAAAATTTGTCGAATCTCCTCCGGCAGGCCATTCCACAGTCTGGGAGCGGCAGGAGAGAAGGTCCTCTGGGTAGCACTCGTCAGTCTAGTTCTGGCTGATTGGAGAAGTTCTTCCCAGAGGACCTGAGTGTGCGGGGCGGATTATACGGGAGAAGGCAATCCCGCAGGTAACCTGGACCCAAACCATGTAGGGCTTTAAAGGTAATACCCAACACTTTATACTTTGCCCGGAAACTGATTGGCGGCCAATGAAGTGATTTTAAAATTGGTGTAATGTGGTCACCCCTAGGTGTACTGGTGACCAACCTGGCTGTCATATTTTGAATTAGTTGAAGTTTCCGAACTAGGCACAAAGGTAGCCCTATGTACAATGCATTGCAGAAGTCGAGCCTCGAAGTTACCAGTGCATGCACTACCGTCTTTAGGTCTTCCAACTCTAGGAAGAGGCACAGCTGGCGTATCAGCCGAAGCTGATAGTAGGCACTTCTGGTCGTCGCGTCTATCTGGGCTGTCATTTGGAGCGACGGATCCAGGAGTACCCCCAAGCTGCAAACACAGTCTTTCAGGGAGGGTGTAACCCCATCCAGAACTGGTTGACACACCTCCAAACGCAGGTTGTGGCCTTTGACAGCAAGCTCCTCCGTCTTGTCTGGATTCAGCTTCAGTTTGTTTTTCCTCATCCAGCCCATTACTGCCTCCAAGCATTAATTCAGAGGAGACACGCTATCCTTAGCTGACGATGTTGTCGAAGGCATAGAGAAATATATTTGCGTGTCATCAGCGTATTGATAGCACCCCGCCCCATGCCTCCAGATGATCTCTCCCAGCGGTTTCATATAAATGTTAAACAGCATTGGGGAAAGGATGGCACCTTGTGGAACACCACATACTGAAAGCTGGGCAAGTCTGTTTTGCTGTTGTTGTTCATGCATGTATCCCCCCCCCCCCCCACGGTACTTGCATTGCTCTATGGTGTTCACTGTTGTCCTTACATCAGGTTTCTTCATCTCTTCCTTCTGCACTACTTGGACAGGTTCCAAGCTCTAATTCTGTCTTTGGACAGCACAGCTGCCCTGCAAATCTCCAAGCTTTTCACTAGGGGCAAGTCTACTTCCCTCAGCAACCTCTCTCATACTCATGTGTCCTGTATCCTTATTAAGGAGTCTTCAATATCTTCGAAAATGCAACAGGCTGCTAACATTTTTTAAATGGTGCAATATTTCTCAATGCCTTCCCCTATTTGTTCTGCTTCAAAAAATATATATATTTCCACTGTTTCATACTTTCTGGGGTTGCAGTGGGCTTCAAAACCATCTATTATGGTAGCCAATGTATACTGTGCTTGGGTAGGGTGACCATATTTGGGAAATCAAAAAAGAGGACACCCAGTGTGTGTGTGTGTGTGTGTGTGTGGCAGAAACGCACTTTCCAGGGCCTCCAGAAAACATGTTATTCCCCCTGCCATGCTATTGGCAACTGCCATTAGTGTGGCAGTTGTGAATGGCATGCTTTCCAGAAGCCCCAGAAAGCACGCTTCCCCTCCTCCATTCCAATTGGGGAAAGTGTGTCATTCCTGCCCCCACTGCTCCATTAGGGGCCTCCAGAAAGTGCATCATTCCCCCCACCACACTAATGGCGGCCTTCAAGGGGAAAATGTGTCATTCCAGGACATTATAGAAAATTACAGAAAATCTTCCCTGACACCCAGGATAGAACGAAACCCAGGACAAATCCGGGAAAATCCTGACAGCTGGTCACCCTATATGGGGAATGTTTGCACACAGTCTTTCACTTATTTTTCTCGTTTATCCAATCAAAACAGAAGCAGTTTCATTTTCACAGACTCCTGTTTATCTGTCATTGCAATGCCCATATAGAGATTAAGCTCCTCTTTCCAGGTTTCCATACCTCCACGAAGTTCTGAGCTTGCAAGTTTAATGTGCTTGGTGGCTTCAGGCCTTCTATTTTCACCCTCTCTTTCTTTATCTTTCTCTACTCACAGTTCTTCTTCTTCTTCTGCCTAGGACTCGGTCACCACTGCCATCATGTTTCAAAGCTGGTGTACCTAAGCTTTATTTAAACAAAGCCTTTCCACTGAACTCTCTCAGGCAATGGCCTCTCTCTCCTCAAGCCAGAAGTACTCGGCGTTGTCCTCAACCACTTCCTGGTTTCTTCCAGGAGCCACAAGCTATTTTGGCTGAATCCAGTACTTCTTTTATATTGGCAGCATTCGGACAACACGATAATTAATGGGGGGGGGAGAAACAATCGTCAGTTGTGTTGATTATCATGTTGTCCGAATGCTGCCAATAACTTACTGTCGTTGCTTCTTGCCCCCTCCATTGCCTAAAATGTCGTCCGAATGCTGCCGATCAGCAACACAACGGACAATTGTCCCCCCCCCTTCCATTTATTATTGTGTCGTCCGATGCTGCCAGCGTTTCATCCACATCTAAGAAGATGGCTGTAGCATTTGTGTCATGTGGTGAAGGAAAAGTTATGATGTTCTGAGCTGTGAGGGAAGTCCAACAAAATGGGAGCTCCATTTTTTTTTAGCCTCGGAAATCTTAAAGGGAGCAAGTTGAATATGCTGCCATTTCCTAATGATCTACCAAATGACATGTAATCCACTTATGGTGTGATTCAATCCACTTGTGAATTCTGACCCACCCATTGGAGACCAATGGTAGATAGAGTATTGGACTTAAGAGTATTGGATTGAGTGTACAGAAGATTAGACTTCGACTGGGGAGACCCAGATGCAAATCCCTGTTCAGCTGTGACGCTCACTGGATGACCTTGGGCCAGTCACATTTTCAGATTAACCTACCTCTTTGTGGGGATTAATTGGGCAATGGTGGTGGAGAGAATCCTGTATAACACCTTCCATCCTTAGATGAAGGATGGGAGAAGAATGTAATAAACAGCAATATCTAAAAGTACTTCATGCAGTTGGCTCTAAAGAAAAATTGAGAATTGGGGGAAATGATAAGAATTACAAATGATCTATTTAAATGTTGCTACTATTGTTTTGTATGCAACATGGAGCAGAACTGAATACTGTTTGGAGCTAATTTTGTCTGAATATAACAACTGTATAACAAAGTAGCCCTTTAAATCCATCCATGCAGTCTCTCTTCTTGGTATAAAAGAATGTAGGATTTCACTCTGTATCTCTGTTCCAGCAGGAATTTGTGCTGCTTAGGTATTCATTTCAGTGGCATTGACAATGCTGACAATATAATTGACCTAAAAAGTTCTGGATTTCCTGTTAATGCACTTTTAGAAATGTACATCAACTACAGAAAATCATTTCTATCTACATTTCGCTTGATTTCCATTTTCAAGAAAAAAGGGTTTCATCATTATTATTCTATTTGAATAGCACTGATATCTTGAGAGATGGAAGGAGACTTCTATTGTATGCAGGAGTACTTTATTTCGATATTTTCTTTGTCTGATTATACATGATAAACACACATTAGTGACATTCCGTGCATGTTTTGAAGATAAATGGAATATCTCTTTAAGCCATTCCTGACACTTCCTAACCTGTGGGTTTAATGGCATATTCTTTCTTTGATTCAATAATTTGTCTGTCAAAAAAGCTGTGCTGACATTCTCCTTGTTGTGAGACTGAAATGGAAAGAAATCTCTTATCTTTGAGATAATTTTTTTTTAAAATCGAGGTGAACATTTTAGGATAAAAATGTTTTTAAAATGATTTTGGTGGGGGGGTGGAGTTATAAGTGTTGACATTATACCAAGTGCTGGATGGCAAGTGATAAAAGGAATAATAATATCTAAAACTGGAAGTCTTCTTGAATTAATTAGGGAATGTGTGAAGTCTTTTTTTTAAAAAAAAGACAGTTACCTCTGTTGCTTCTTGCATAAGTAGTAGCTTTGTCAACTTACAGATATTAATGTAAAAAAAAATAATGGATTTTGTCTGGACTAACCTGTTACTTTTCGGTTTAGTAAAAACGGTGAGCATTTTATTGTTTATTTCAGTTGTTCTTGAATGACTTCTCTCTTTTTAATGTTGATGTCCAGCACTTCTTAGGCAGTTTCATCCCAATCATTTCTGTATGCAAAAATCTCTTAACCCTTCTTGCAACAATACCTTTTAGTTATCTCGAATCCTATAAAGTTCTGAAATCTTAATTTATCTCTTGCATATTAGTTGCAGAGTCCTTTCATGTCCAGTGTTGCTTAAGTCTGTCATAAAGAAAGGCTACTGCACATTTTCGAGAAACAGGGTACCATATACCCTAAAAATGTAAGAACCAGACTGGAAGGTTTGTTTGTTTGATTTTTCCTGTGTTTTTAATGTAATTTTGGCTCATGTATCACAATGGCCTGTGTATACCCTGTACCCATGGTTAAACCAGTAATGTACAATTCTTTAGAGGCTTGTTTCAGAAAATCACATTGAAGTGCATTTTTGGATATTCTCTGTCCTGCCCAGGAAAGTGAGTGATGGGATCAAGATGCCATTTGAGCGTCAACTGGAGAATTATATCGGAAAAATACATATCAAGTTTCATGTAGTCGCTTGGTATTTGAGGGGGAAGTTGCATAACAGTGACCCTGTTCAGACGTCACGCTAAACCACGGTGATTAAGCATTATGGCTTGGCATGTCATTGTGAACCATGACTTAGCATGTCGCGTGCACCATTCCTAAGCATGGTGGCTACATAACCACGGTTTAAACATGCTCACTAACCATTTACTGTAAGATGGTTAGTGGCCTAACTATGGCTTAGCGTGTTAACCATTTGCTGCAAAAGAGTTAGCAGCCTAACCATGGCTTTGCACGTTGTCTGAACCGGCCCACTGTGTTCTTCACTTTCCCTAACTCCACTAAAAATGGGTATGGTGGCTGAGCTGGTGTATAAACCTGAAATGTAAATATAGATCCTTAAATCATAATTGTACATAGCACTTTTTGTCTCGATACCATACAATTTCCTCAGAATCTTTCCTTCTTATAGCCCTCAGTGGGTTCAGAAGTCAAGCTGATAATTGAATTTAAAATGTAGAATTGTGTCCTGAATATGAAAATTAAATTTCATTCCAATATCTTTGCATTCAAAGGAAGTAACATGTTACAAGCAAATAAACAGAATGCTGAACAAGCAAATTAAAGTTAAACCAAATTCCTCACCTTTCTCAGTGAAGAAGGACAGAGAGACCGGTATAAATCTCACATATGAGAGGGATCACCATGGCACATGCTATTCTTGTATGTACTCACTCATAACCATAACATGACATTAGCCCTGAGATTGCAATAGTATATTGCACCTGCAACCTTTATTTTGTAAGACTTTGAAAAACGTGAGCTTGAATCTCAGAGAAGTCATGCAATACTGATTATTTCTTGTGTCAGTATGGAAATTATGTTGTCTCTAAATAGGTATTTACGTACAGGATGACAGAGTCAACATTTTGTAATTGGATTTTTTTTTTTAAAAAAAGATTCATTTATCACATCTGTATTATGCCCTTCCATCAAGGAACTCAATGGAGGTTCTCCCATTTTATCCTCGCAAATCTGTGAGGGATGTTTTTTAGAGAGGTAGCAACTAGCCCATGGTCATCTGATGAGGTTTACAGCTCAGCAGGCCATTTAATGCAGATATCCCTGGTCCAAAGACATCACTCAATCTTGTACACTAAAGTAACACTTTTCAGGGCCTAGGAAAATGGTTGAAATGGACGCAAGTATCAAATCTCCTCTTGCTATTGAGCAGGGATTTATTTCTGTGGAGGATTTCAGTTTCTCTTTCCTCATTGAAGGCCCCTTCCTTGTGCTTTATAATCCTGAAACACTGATTTAGCAAGTGCATATTGTGAGTAATGTTTGCAAGTAGGCAACACTCAAATTTATGGGGTCACCAGACCCAGAGGTACTAAATACTTTAAATACCTTTCAAACAAGCAAGCTGCTCAAAACAGGGTCTTTTCATGACATGAATCCACAAGACCTGTGATACCATACAGTATATAATGAGCTCAGTTGGATGAGAAGAAAAGGAATTCCTGTCTGGGATGAAGTTAGCAAAGGGAGGAAAAATACTTTGGGACAGAAAAAAATAATGATCAAAGGTGTAGCAAGACCCCCCCCCCCCAAGTTATTGTTTGTAATTAAAGCAGGGGGAAACTTAGTTTCATAATAAATATATGGAAAGGGCTGTCATCAAAGTTGTTTAGGGTTCTTTACATGGAGATGAAAAGAACATATTGACAATTATTTATTAAAATATTTACATGTGGCAATTCCTATCCTGCCAGTGGAATCTCCAAGGTGGCTATTGCTAATTGTTGGTGATTGCATTTGTGCGCTGCTGTTAACATGAAGCTAACCCAAAAAGTTATATGGTGTGACCTAAAAGAAATGATCATACATTTATAGCACATTAATAACAGTGTTCAAAGCATTTTGTTTACATCATCATACTAATCTTTACAACAATTTTATAAGTAGGTTCAGTATTATTATCCCTATATTATAGGGGAGCTGAGCTGAGCCTGAAAGATATTAGCCTACTTAAGGCCACCCAGTGTGCTAGTCCATACAAACCAGCAAGATCACTATGGGAGACAGAGCTAGCACCATGCCAATAGCGTGTGTAGCACAAGCAATCTATTGTACTAAGTGACACTTTTTAATGAGTTACTTCCTATCATACTTTTGGCTGACTAGAGCACATGGAGTTATATCTGCAATAAAAACAGTGCACGTGATCCAATGGGATGCTCTTGTGTCCATGCTGTGCTGGAATGAATGGAGGCATCACAGTCTCATACTATTGGTGCAGCTCACTGATTTAAACGGGGCTTGCCCAGGAGTGCTTGCCTTTGGATTGTTCTCATTGTGTCATAGAGCCTATCTACACTGCTGCTTTAAAACGGTTTATAACAGTATTGAGAACTGGTGGGGCCCAGGACACACTCCCTGTACAGTTTTCAAAACGTTTTCAAAGTGTTTTATCCTGCGTGTGTAGATAGGCTCATAGCCTGTATTATGCTGTTATTTGACGCACTGGAAAAAGATGTGGTTGTTTTGTGAATAACCAGGTGATGAAGCAACTAAATACAATGATCTCCCATAAATGCCTTGGGGGGGGGGATATTCTTGCATAAACAAAGCAAATGCTTTCACGTTGCCTTTTGCAGACATATAAATTTTTAATAATCATCTGTCTACAGCCAGTGTAGGGAAGGAAATCTTTAAATAGATTGTTCCAAAGGCCAGAACCTGCATTTTAATTGATACACATTAGTCAGTGTGGCTTTTTCTTGAGTTGAATGGTTTTATCTCTTCTAGGCAATTCTTTTCAAGACTTATATCTCTGATAAACCCTTCAGTTTAAATGAGTGCTGTTGTTTTTATTGTAATGAAACCTGGAGGAGCTAAAAGTTTGCAACTCAGATTAGATTGTCTTGTTCCATTTATTTTCTTAGCAAGAAGTTCATGTTCAAAGTGTGTGCACGTATGGGAAAGTGTGTATTAGGGTGCTTGTGAATAACACCTCTAATAAATCTTTTATTCATAATAACACCTTTACTATACAGTACTTTCACAACAACCCTGCAAAGCTGATCATTATATCCATAGTGTGTGTGTGTGTGTGTGTGTGTACACATGCCACTTATATGTCGAAAACCATGTTTAATTTTCCCTCCTTCTATCTGGCCATATAGCTTAAGGCACCTGATTCAACTGTCCCTTTGGATGTACCTTCTGTATCTCACATGAGCCAATTTCGACCATCTAAGTGCTCAAATTGAGCTATTTTGCTCTCTGTAAAAATAAACCCAGGACCATTATGTGTGATTTTTCATTCACACACACACACACACACACCTCCGCTTTATTTTCTCCCTCCTCTCCTTTTCTCGGCAGCCCTGGTGAATGCAGAGGGGCAACATTGCGGAGACCGGTGCGTTCACTCCAGGCATGTCAACTTCAATCTGCTGCGATTTGGTGTGAAATGTGTGCCATGGTGTGGGGCAAGAAAGGTCAACCCCCCATAATTGATGTTGCTTATTCATCTGCTTCCCGTGTATTTTTCTCTCTACATGCTGGCCTTTGTTTGGATGAATTGTTTGAAGATTTACTGTAGTCCTTAAAGCCTGAGACGCAGCTCCTGTCGCTGCCCAACTTCAATGTCCCTGCTAGGCAGGAAGCTGAGCCGGGATGACACCCAATGGCTTTTAAAGAGGGTCTCCCTCCCCACACACCCCAATGCTAAAACCTAGAGGGCATCTTTGAGTGGAACAGTTAAATCAATATTGCGGACTAATTTATGCATATATTATTTTGTTTCTAATCCGCCAAATAACTATCATTCCCTAGGCAGACTACGAATATATCATATCCCATAATTTATTATGGAATATGCTGTGAAATTATCTTCATTTCTGTGTAAATCCAACATTTTATTTTTAGGAACTTAAACTGAATGAGGTATAAATGAGTAGGGTCCGTGTATGTGTGCGTGTGTATGAAAGAGAGATTTAATCTATGTGATCTTTTGAATTCCTTATTGACAGTTTTTGAATTATTTCAATAGGAGGAAACCCCTAATGATGATGATTGATGTGGTAATTTATCCTATTTTGGGTCATTACCTTTATTCTGCTTATGGCAGCAAATGACTTCATTTACAATAAAAATATATATTACTAAGCTGATCTCTTTGGCAACTCGGGGGTCTTAACCATGGATCTAAAAGAAATCAATGGCTACTAAATGGCAGAATTTGAAATTCTGTTGCTGTTTGAGGCTTCCACAGAAAAGTGGATGAGAGGATTTGAACTTTGGTTCAAGGGACTTAAAGATTTTAAGCAGTGCAGAATGAATATAAAGCATCTTTAAAAATATATAATCTGTGTCCTTTTGATTCCAGCCATAAGAAGGTGCATCATATGCCCTTGTTAAATGGAACCTTTTTTAAAAAAAGGAACCTGACAGAATGAGCTACCTTCTGTAGTTTAGAAGAAAGGAGGTGGGGGGTAGGGAGTGCTATCACCTAGTAATCCCGCCTGTAGATTGAATAAAATAGTTTGAAATCATTGTTTTGAGTCCCATTGACTGAAGGCTGGAATAGCTTTATTGGTTAAGCTGTTAAATCTGCCGCAGTTTAAGCACTTCTTTCCTGGTGCGCCCCTGTTTCAATTGACCTTGAGATACGTTATCTCAATTCGTGTTTTGCTTTTGAAGGAAACGTGTTGCTTCAGAGGCCTGAGGCTGCTTCCTGCCGTTTATGTGCATTCATTTTTTATTGCTTTTACTGAAGTTTTAATGTGTGTGCATGTATGCATATGACCAAATGAGCATATGTCACACAAAACAGAAGTTGTTCTACCTTGTAAAACACAAAGAAAATTGTGTACGTCCAATTCTTGTTAGTATATCTGAGTACAAGAGTGACCCAGAGGATATATTTACATTGGCAACTGAGTGTTCTGGTTTCAAATCCCTCCTCAGCCAATGGATCTATCTGGACAGGGTGATCTTGTCAGCTTCTTCCCAATTTTCCCAGGGCTTTTGAGGAGAAAGAAAAGATAAGGATCACAAAGCATTTTATTTACAAAGAAAAAGGGATCTCCTATTTGATACAAACACAAGGAACCCTATAGCACAAACCAAAATACAGCTATCAATTTTATCAAATCACATCAAACAATATAGAATACTACAAATATGAAAGCGATATATTCAAATGCTTACCTAAATAAGAACATTTTACAAATTTTACTGGCCTATTAAATGGCATTTAAATATTTGTGGCTGCTATTGGTGGTGGTCATTATTATTGTTGTGTTCAGAATTTTGTCTACAATAAATATTATGTGTGAGAGAGGGCGAACCATGTGCCACTTCTTTTTTGTCTAAAGATGTGGAGATAGTAAGAAGCTAAAATTCTGTGCTTGCTAAAGAATCATTGCATTAACAGGAATAATGGTGTAAAGGAAATCCTTTTGGAGCTGAAAGTACTTGACAATAAAATTCAGACAACCAAAATTATATAAAACGCTAATTTTACTGAAATAAAGACTGGATTTATAAGCTATGTATGCAGGTTTGTTCAAATTGCTCCGCTCGTAGAGATATTGTAAACTCTGTGTTAATGTAATGACTAATACATAGTTATTTTTCAAATTTAGCTCTATCACCACTAGCAAAAAAACAAAAGGAGGGGAGCATCCGAGTCGGGGCAGAAAAAAGGGGAGAAACAGGTTCTCAGAATGCTTAAAATACTTTATTTTGGGGGAGTGGCCTAACGGACGTGGAGTAGAGTCAGAACTCTCTTGCTCCCATTAAGAAGCAATGAAATATTTACAAAATCCCTAATCTGGAGGTGATGGATTCTTGATTAACGATTTGATTTCGGGTCCGGAAGCTTTACTGCATCTGTGGTGAGAGAAGCAGCTGGATAACTACTATAACAGCAGAGGGGAAAACGAAACTGTTTGGAGGTGGACGGGAGCTCTGACAGGCGATTACTGAAGGTAATTAATGGACTTTAATTGGAAGCAGCAAGGTTAAGATAACTTTAGAGGGAGAGGCTGAAGTGATTTAAGTGGGAAAAGTGACTTTTAACCTCCAGTTGAAGGAGCTAGAAGCCGAAGCGCAACTGTTGATTTGAGCCGAGAGGATATTTGAGGCGGATAGCGATGATTTAGGTGAGGGGTGCGGATTTATGAGTTTAGCTTTATGAAAAGAAAGCAAAAAGGTGAAAAATCCAGGGGCCCCGCCTGGAGCAGATTATTGAAAGATCATCTGTTTGATAGAAACTGGCAGCGGCTTACGAGGTTTGCTGGAACTAAGCCAGACAATATGTCGGACAAGCAGCAGCAATCGGACAAGACAGGGAAATCCCCGGGTCACTCCGGAAATACTAAATATGGCACAGCTCCTAAAGCAGCAGGTGCAGTACTAAAACCGGCCAAAGAGAGTCAAGCAGAGACCTCAGATGATTTAATGAGCAAAATTCTGAATGTGATGGAGGTGGCTTTACTGAAGCAGGAGGAAAGATTAATGCAAAGAATCAAGGACTCACAGCAGGAATTTATGGTGAACCTTCAAACTGTGGTGGATAATATGGAGAGAATGGAGAGGAATACGAAGAAGCTGCAGGAAGACAGCAAGAAACAGGGGGACCATTTGAAGGAGATGGACTTGCGCTTAATTGCTTTGGAAGATCGGGACAGGAGAGTTAACATTCGAATTAGATTTTTTGGAGAGAGAGAGGGAGAGAGTCCTAAGGATTTAAGAGACATAATCTTGGCATGGATTAAGGAAATTGAACCTCAGGAAACCTGGGAGATGGCGGATATTGAGAGGATCCACAGAGTGGGTTATAAGAAGAAGGGGATGCTCCCAAGAGATATAATTGTCAAATTTGCTAATTACTACAAGAAAGAAAAGTTGATGCAAGCAATTAGACGTCAAGCCCAGCTGATGCTACAAGCAACATCAATTGAGGTTTACCAGGATCTATGCCCTCAAATGGTGCAGTGGCGGAAGAGTGTTAGACTGTGTACAGTGGCTTTGCGGAAGAGATCGATAACATATAGTTGGGGATACCCAGTCTTTCTGAGATTTATGTGGAAAGGGAAGCAACATAGAATAACATCGTGTGAGCAAGGGATGGATCTTCTGGAAAAGCTGGGCTTAGTGGATCCCACGGTTGTTGGAGAAACAAAGTGTTGGGTGTCAGGTGCTTCATAGACAATTCACAGGGCTGGCCCTGTGAATTGTAGACTGAAGACTTGGCAATTTGTCATGAGAAAATGTATCTCTGCTTCTCTGTTATGTGCTTATCTCAAATGGTAAGCCGAAGGCCTTGAAAGTTCTCTGGGAATTAAACTATGTTTTGCAAAGGTGGGGGCTATCTTCCTCACACTGTGGCGTCATCAGAAGAGGTTGAACCGTGCCGCCCTGTTGGCACGTGAGTTTAGATTACAGGCCTGAAGCCCTGTCCATCAAAGTAGCTTAGAATTGCCCAGCCTCCACACTATATTACCTTTGTCCTGAGAGTAATTCCTTTGCTAGGAATTATCTTGTCAAACCTCTTGCTGCTTGTGTGCTACTCTGCTGTTGTGAGTTTCTATCTGATTTAGAATTGTATGAGGCACTCTGTACATGTTCTGTTGCTGTTTAGACTTGGAACTTCTACGAACTATGCCATGAAAAGTGCACTGTGGCTTTTCATAGATTTGGACTTGTGATTACTGTTCTGGATTCGTGTTCTATAGCCTGCGGTCTCTCTCCATGGAGCCAAAGTTACGGGCAGAGGGAGGCAGAAGCTGATTGTTGCTGTTCTACAATTCTGTGTGTTTGGGACCTGTGAGAGGACCTTCCTCAGAGCTAAAGCTACGTGAATTGGGAAGGCTCCCTAGGTCGAAGAGGTTCAGTTCCTGACGTCTTGCTTCGGTGATCTGCTCAGCATTCCCTGACAGGCTGAGTCTGATTTAGTTCAAGATAGTCTTACCTTCTGTCTGGAGGCTTTCTGTGAGTGTCCCTATGTTCCAGAGGATTCCAGTGCAGTGTGGCCGCTCCTGCCCTCTAAGAACTAGGGTTAATCTCTAAATGTCTACCCCTGAGTGAGTGCTGTTCTCATTAAGCCGTTCTACCTGAAAGCTGTGTGGTCCGTATTCAGCTTCAAGTGTGTGATTGCAGAAATGAAACCGTCATGCTTTGAATTCCGTGTGATTTACAATAAAAGAAATCTCACTGTTATTGTTGTGTATCAGTGTGCCTAAAGTTGTGAGCAAAAGCTTAGAGAGTTAGCCAGAGTCACGACACAAAGCAGGATGAAGGTGCTGGAGGGGAAGTGTGTCCTGATCGTCCACAGGAGGAAGGTGCCGTAGGTGGAATCCGTCAATGAAGAAATATTATTGTAAAAGGGATAAGAAAAGATTATAAGAGAGGGGAGGGTTGGATTTCTGCTCCGGGAATGTTGGTGAGGAGGGGGGTGAAGATGGGGGGTAAATGTGGGGGGGGGTGAGGGAGGGGGGGTATGTGTATCACAGAGGGAGACCAATATAGAGATGTGGGTGAAAGAGAGAGATGGAAAATAAATTAAGGGTTGCAACTTTAAATGTTAAAGGGCTAGGAACTGTTATAAAAAGGAAGAGAATAGAAATGTTATTAAAAAAAGAGAAAGCTGATGTAATTTTTTTGCAGGAAACTCATCAAACAAAGGAGGGTGTAAATGAGCTTCGGATGAGGGAAGTGGGCGTTTACGAAAACTCTTTTGGCACTTCTAAAGCGAGAGGTGTAGCGATTACAATTTCAAAAAAATGTGGTATTACTATACAAAGGGTGAAGAAGGATGAAGCGGGAAGGTTTACTCAAACTCGCAGGGGTTAATATGGGACACTATGAAGGCTGTAGTAAGAGGGATTTGTATTAGGGAAATGTGTACCCTAAGAAAACAACAAGAAGCACAAAATAAAAAGATTGAAAAGGAGGTAAGGGACTTAGAGGAGAAGCTAAGAGAGACAAAAGATAAACGCCTATTTGCCCAAATCCAAGCTAAGAAAAAAGAATTAGAGAGAGAAGAGTTAGAACAAGTCCAAAGGGATTTGCTATATTTAAGGAGGGATTTTTTTGAATATAGTAATAAAAACTCGAAGATGCTGGCTAGGTCCACTCAGTCAAAAAAGGCTAAGAGCATGATAGGGACAATTAGAGATAAGACAGGGAAAAGTTGTAACTTAATGAAGGATAAATTAAATATATTTCAGGAGTTTTACAGAGAATTATATACATCAGATATGGGATCACAGGTTAAGGTATTGGAATATGTAGAGAGGAATTGGAAAATAAGATTACAGGGGCAAGATAGGGAGTATATGGAAGGATTAGTTACTGAGAAAGAAATAGAAGGAATTATTGCTAAATTAAAAGGAGGGAAATCTCCGGGATTGGATGGTTTGGGGCTGGAATATTATAAGGTTTTTAGAGGAATTTTAATACCAAGATTGAAAAAAATATTTAATAGTATAATAGAAGGAGGAAAGACCCCCCCCCCATCGTGGGATCATTCCTTGATTATATTAATCCCGAAACCAGGAAAGGATCTGACTGATCCAGCATCTTATAGACCAATATCCTTAATAAATCAAGACTCAAAAATATTTACAGCAATAATGGCAAAAAGGATGAGCACGTTTATACATAAATATATTAGAAAAGATCAACGTGGATTTATCTCAGGAAGGCAAATGCCTAATTTAATTGGAAGAGTCTTAAATATAATCAATACTATTAAAAAAAGGAATTTAAAAGCAGGTTTGTTAGCATTGGATATATTCAAAGCCTTTGATTGCGTGGAATGGCCAGCACTTAAAACAATTTTGAAAACATTTGGGCTTGGAGTAAAATTTATGGGAGTGATGGATCAACTGTATAAAAATAATAAAGCAGAAATAATGGTTAATGATGGGTTAACGCAACAGATTATACTAGCTCGAGGAACAAGACAAGGTTGCCCACTTTCACCGATCTTATTTGCGATAGTGATAGAAATTTTGGCAAATGTTATAAGGGAGGATTCAAGATTGAAGGGGATAGGAGGGAAGGAGAAGATTAAAATAAATATGTTTGCGGTTGACACATTACTGACATTAGAAGATCCCCTGAAGGTTGGGGAGCTGATTAAATAGCATTTGAGAGAATTCGGGGAGATTACTGGTTTACAAATTAATTGGGGGAAGTCAGAAATTATGTTATTTAATTATAACAAAGAGGAGATGGAGGAAGGTAAAGTAAAGTTAGGTCTTAGGCTTAAAAATGTAGTACGTTATTTAGGAGTTAATATTGCAAAAGATTTAGATAGGTTAGAGGAAATTAATTTTGCAAGTTTGAAAAAACAAGTAGGGGAAAAGTTAGAAGTATATAGAAAATTAAAACATTCTTGGTTTGGTAGAATAGCGGTTATAAAAATGAAGATATTACCTAAGATTAATTTTTTGTTTAGAATGCTACTGATTAAAATATCGGATGCAGAGTAAAAGAGCTGGCAAAATATGATTAATGCTTATTGCAACAGAGATAAGAGAGCTAGGATTAACAAAGGGTTATGGTATAAGACACAAAAGAAAGGAGGTTTGGGACTTCCAAATATAAAGAATTATCATATTGCTAATCAGTTAAGATATGTTATAAATAGTATATTAGGGGAGGAAGACTTAGAATGGCTAGGAACGCAAACAAGGGAACTAGATTTTAAATTACAAAATATTTTTTTTAATAATAAAATTCAAAAGAAAGATTTGAGGGGACTGGACAACCCGTTGCTGAAAAACATTCTAGAGATCTGGGAGAAAGTTAAAGGAAAGTTAATACCAGGAGACTCTCCACTCGCCCCAGTGGTAGTTGTGGGAAATTTCCCAAGGAATTTCAAAGTAGAGTTGGAAGGAAGTCTGAAGGGTCAGGAAATTATTAAGTTAAGGAACTGGATGGAAAGAATGATAGATAAGGTGCAAATTAGAGAGTTGGTAAAAGGACAAAAGATAGCTTGGTTCAAATGCTTACAACTGGAAAAATGGACACAGGAATGGGAAAAGATAAATAAGAAGTGTAGAAATAATACAAGATTTGAAGATTTAATTGAATCAAGAGGAAAGAAGGAAGTAATTAAAACTAGAAAAGGTCTGACTAGCGAAATATATAGAATCCTGACAGAGGAGGCTGAATAGCGAGACTCTCTTAAAATGATTTGGGAAGATGATTTAAAGGAACAAATTAATGAACATGACTGGGGGAGGATGTGGGATGCAAGAATGTTAAAGCTTTTGTCGATTAGAATTAAGGAGAATTATTATAAGACAGTATGGAGATGGTATTTAACGCTGGTAAGATTTCATCAGATAGATAAAAAAGTGTCCAAGAATTGTTGGAGGGGATGTCAGGAGGTTGGAACTTATTTCCATATGTGGTGGAGCTGTACACATGTACAAAAATTTTGGGAAAGGGTGTTCAAAGAAATAAGTGAAATAACTGGAAGTAAATTGGAATTAAGCCCAAAGCTGGCTCTACTAGCAATATGGGATAAAGGAAATGAGAATATAAATAAGAGAGAATTAATAAACAACCTCCTGGCTCCCGTCAGAATAATGATTGCTAAAAACTGGAAAGGGCAAGGGATATATACTATAGAAGAATGGTATAAAGAAATATGGGATATGGCACTTAATGACAAGCTAACGTGTAAAGTGAAAATAAAGAGGGGAATGTCCAGTAAGAATGATTTTGGAGATGTATGGAGCCTATTTTTGGAATATGTATTAAGAATGGGGAAGGGGCAAATACCTTCAAAAGAGTCTTTACACTTTTGGAAAGAAGAATAATGTATAATTGAAGGTCTCCTGGGGGGAGGGGAGCATGGGGGGTATGTGGTATGTATTGTATTTTATGTTGTTTTATGTTGTATTATGTTGAAAAATAAAAAATATTTTAAAAAAATACTTTATTTTAAAGCCCAACGCGTTTTGGCCTGTGTTCATGCAAAGGCCTTCCTCAGGGGGCTGTAATATTAAAAATGCATTAAATTACATTTGAGGGACAACACATACCATAGATATATACATATATGTATGTATTGAGGTTAATTAGGCACATTGTCACAAAGGCCTATGCCCATATGTAAGTTTTTAAAATTATTAATACTGTATGAAGGCTCTGGGGCCTGTACACATTGCATAATAATAAAAGCATATACAAATCATATAAAATCATTTTTAACAAAAGTATAACATACAGATTCTTACTTGATAAGAGATATCTGCAGAAATACTCCTAACGAGATGATCGTCTCCTACAATAATTAATGGCGACTGAGAAGAAGAACATTCAAAGGCCCTCCTTATATCCTAGTTCATCCCCCCCCCCCATTTTTTTTGGATTTTGCCAGTTGCTTCCATATAGCAGCGATAAGTGCAAGGTCTCATAATATGTCACTACTGCTATCACTACTGCTATTGTGTGGGAGTACAATACTTTTTTCCCAACAATATCCCCTTTTTCTGTTCTTTTCATTCTTTTTCGTTCTGTCACTGACTAGTTACAGTTGTGTTTACACAGTAATTTATGGGGGGAGGGGAAATCGCCAGGAGCTGACTTTTCCTGTCAGGCCTTTATTTAGCCATCTCCTTAAAAATGCTGTTTTTCTGTTGCTTTTCAGTGCAGGCTTAAATATAAATCCTGTCCCAACCATGTGGAGCCAAAGCTTTCTTAGAGTCTGATCTATGCAAACAAGATTGGGGGGTGGGGTTGCAGATAGAAAACTACCATGTCAGAGAGAAGACTAGGAGCCTATCTACACTACTGCTTTACCTACTATTTACCTACTGCTTTACCTTCTATCAGCTTCGGCTGATATGCCAGCTGTGCACCTTCCTAAATTTGGAAGACCTAAAGACAGTAGTGCATGCACTGGTAACTTCGAGGCTCGACTTCTGCAATGCGCTGTACATAGGGCTACCTTTGTGCCTAGTCCGGAAACTTCAACTAGTTCAATATATGGCAGCCAGGTTGGTCACCGGTACACCTAGGGGTGACCACATTACACCAATTTTAAAAGTTTCCGGGCAAAGTATAAAGTGTTGGTTATTACCTTTAAAGCCCTAGTAGGTTTAGGTCCAGGTTACTTGCGGGATCGCCTTCTCCCGTATAATCCGCCCCGCACACTCAGGTCCTCTGGGAAGAACTTACTCCAATCGGCCAGAACTAGGCTGATGAGTGTTACCCAGAGGACCTTCTCTTCTGCCGCTCCCAGACTGTGGAATGGCCTGCCAGAGGAGATTCGACAAATTTTCAATCTTCATTAATTTAAGAGAGCCGTGAAGACTGATCTCTTCCGGCAGGCCTACCCAGTTGAATTTTAAGATGTTTTTAATGATGTATTAGGTTTTTATTTGTTTTAATATTTAATCTATTTTGTGGTTCTTGTGTTTTATATTTTTTGTTGTTCCCCACCTCGATCCGGAGGGAGAGGCGGATTATAAATAAATAAATTATTATTATTATATTATATTATTATTATTATTATTATTATTATTATTATTATTTGAAAGCAGTAGTGCGGATAGGCTCTAGGCTGAAACTCTTTGCCTGATGTGCTAGTTTTCTGTGTGCAGTTTTTTGTTTTTGTTTTTTGTAAATGATATATGGGCTTATTCAGACATGCTGTCTGAAATGACACTGTTTTACTATGTGATCTGCTTTTGCCATAGCCTTACTCTTATGAATACAGCTTCTGAGAAAAATTGGCTGATTGTGTCATCCTATAGTAATTTAAACGAACGGATTCCTTCCCCCCAAATGCCTCAACAACAAAATAGGAACTTGTGGGCCATCTTCCCCTATTCTATCTTCATTCCACTTACATTCCACTTTCCCCTTGGGAACCAAAGGCAGTGTACATTGGCAATCTTCTATCCAGGTACTGACCAAACCTGGACCTGCTTAGCTTCAGCAGACTGAATAATTTCATGCTAATAGAGCATAGTCAACACTAATAACTGCAACAGCAAAACATCCCCATGGTATTGACACAATATAATTGAAAAAAACAAACTACAATAGTCATCTAGAACACAGAGAGAGAGAGAGACGGGAGAGAGAGAACGGGAGAGAGAGAGAACGCGAGAGAGACGGGACGACCGGAGGCAGCCGTGCACTGGCCGCGGGAGAACAGCGGCGGCGTGAGTGGGGGGAGAAAGAGAGACAAAGTGCAGCGGACATCTTTGCACTAACCCCCGCCCCCTCTCTTTCTCTCTCTTGCGCACGCGAGAGAGACGGGACAACCGGAGGCAGCCGTGAACTGGCCGCGGGAGAACAGCGGCAGCGTGAGTGGAGGGAGAAGGAAAGACAGAGTGCAGCGGACATCTTTGCTCTAACCCCCGCCCCCTCTCTTTCTCTCTCTTGCGCGCGCGAGAGAGACGGGACGACCGGAGGCAGCCGTGAACTGGCCGCGGGAGAACAGCGGCGGCGTGAGTGGGGGGAGAAAGAGAGACAAAGTGCAGCGGACATCTTTGCACTAACCCCCGCCCCCTCTCTTTCTCTCTCTTGCGCACGCGAGAGAGACGGGACAACCGGAGGCAGCCGTGAACTGGCCGCGGGAGAACAGCGGCGGCATGAGTGGAGGGAGAAGGAAAGACAGAGTGCAGCGGACATCTTTGCACTAACCTCCGCCCCCTCTCTTTCTCTCTCTTGCGCGCGCGAGAGAGACGGGACGACCAGAGGCAGCCGTGAACTGGCCGCGGGAGAACAGCGGCGGCGTGAGTGGGGGGAGAAAGAGAGACAAAGTGCAGCGGACATCTTTGCACTAACCCCCGCCCCCTCTCTTTCTCTCTCTTGCGCACGCGAGAGAGACGGGACAACCGGAGGCAGCCGTGAACTGGCCGCGGGAGAACAGCGGCGGCGTGAGTGGGGGGAGAAAGAAAGACAAAGTGCAGTGGATACCTTTGCACTAACTCCCGCCCCCTCTTTCTCTCTCTCTTGCGTGCGAGAGAGAGACGACAGGACATCTTGGAGGTGACTGAAATGTGTCTGGGAGCATCAATATCTGTTGTATGGGGCAGAGGGAGATATGGCGATAGCAGGACGAAATGCCGTTACAGGGGAAGGAGAGATGGATATTTAATACCCATCTTACCTTCCGGTCGCCCTGCTACCCCGGGGATCTTGGGGAATGATCCAGGCCACCCACAGAACCTTTCCTTGCTCCTATGCAATGCCAGGTCGGTTAAAAACAAAACAAGCATAATCTATGACCTCCTCATAGAAGAGGAGGCCGACCTGGCATGCTTCACAGAGACCTGGCTGGGAGATGACAGTGGCCCGATATGGGCTCAGGCTCTCCCAGCTGGGTACTGTGTTAGTGAGCAGGTGAGGGAAAGTGGGCGGGGGGGCGGAGTAGCTGTGGTCTACAAAAATCATCTTAACCTGACCAGACATCCTGTCCGGCAACTGAATCACATCGAGTGTGTGTACCTGAGTCTGAAGACCAGGGATAGACTAGGGATTCTGTTAGTGTACCGGCCACCCCGCTGCCTGTCAGACTCCCTGGCCGAGCTCACAGAACTGGTCTCGGAGCTGGTGTTGGATTCGCCCAGGCTCTTGGTCCTGGGCGATTTCAACATCCCATTCGAGGCCAGTTTGTCAGGTGGGGCTCGGGAGTTCATGGCATCCATGACAAACATGGGCCTATCCCAATTGGTCTCTGGACCCACACATTCAGCAGGTCACACTATCGATGCTGTTTTCAGTTCCGAACAGACGGATCTGTGGGCGGAGGTACTGAATACCTCCGAATTGTCATGGACAGACCATTTTCTGGTCAGGGTTAGTATCACGGCTACCACCCGTCCCTGCAGGGGTGGCGGACCAATTAAGATGGTCCGCCCTCGAAGGCTGATGGATCCTGCTGGATTCCAGAAAGCCTTGGAGGGTTCCATGGCTGGTATCATCGACGATCCTGTAGAAGCCCTGGTCAATAGATGGAATCAAGACCTAACTAGGGCTATCGACATGATCGCCCCCAAACGTCCTCTCCGGCCCGCTTCTAACAGGGCACCCTGGTATACGGAAGACCTCAGGGAGTTGAAGCGGAAAGGACAACGATTGGAGCGCCGATGGCGGAAAACTCGACTTATATCTGACAAGACACGACATAGAGAACATCTTCGTTTCTATGGAGTGGCAATACGTGCAGCGAAGAAAGCTTTCTTCTCTGCACGCATTGCGTCTGCGAATTCACATCCAGCAGAACTGTTCAGGGTGGTGAGGGGTCTAACTCAGGCTCCTTCTCCCCTGAATCCGATTTTAGAGCCTTCGGCAGTTCGCTGTGATGCCTTTAACGATCATTTCTCAGATAAAATCTCTCGGATAAGAGCCGACTTAGATGCCATTGTTATAGCAGAGGTTGACAGTGGAGTGTCCAGTGACTCCGCGAGTAGGATTACACTTGATCAGTTTCAGTTAGTGAGTACCGAGGACGTGGACAAGGTACTTGGATGTGTGAGGAAGACGACTTGCCCTCTCGATCCCTGTCCTTCCTGGCTGGTCGTCCAGGGAGGAGATGCAGTTAGATCACATCTACAGCATATCATTAATGCATCTCTAAGGGAGGGGAGCTTTCCATCATGTTTAAAAGAGGCGGTGGTAAGGCCGCTTCTAAAAAAGCCCTCCCTGGATCCCCTGGACTTTAATAACTACAGGCCAGTATCAAATCTTCCATTTTTGGGCAAGGTGGTCGAGAGAGCAGTTGCTTTTCAACTCCAGGCAGTCTTGGATGACACTGATTTTCTAGACCCATTTCAAACCGGCTTCAGAGCAGGATACGGAGTTGAGACCGCTTTGGTCGCCTTAGTAGATGATCTACGCCTTAGTATCGACAGGGGGAGTGTGTCCCTGCTGGTACTCTTGGACCTCTCAGCGGCTTTCGATACCATCGACCATGGTATCCTTCTGGAGTGCCTGGGGGAATTGGGAATCGGGGGCACTGTGCTTCAGTGGTTCCGATCCTATCTCTCGGGCAGGCTCCAGATGGTGATGCTTGGGGATAGCTGCTCTTCAAAAAAGGAGCTGCTATGTGGTGTACCACAAGGTGCCATCCTTTCCCCAATGCTGTTTAACATTTACATGAAACCGCTGGGAGAGATCATCCGGAGGCATGGGGCAGGGTGCTATCAATACGCTGATGACACCCAAATATATTTCTCTATGCCTTCGACAACATCGTCAGCTAAGGATAGTGTGTCTCCTCTGAATGAATGCTTGGAGGCGGTAATGGGCTGGATGAGGAAAAACAAACTGAAGCTGAATCCAGACAAGACGGAGGTGCTTGCTGTCAAAGGCCCCAACCTGGGTCTGGAGGTGTGTCAACCAGTTCTGGATGGGGTTACACCCCCCCTGAAAGATTGTGTTCGCAGCTTGGGGGTACTCCTGGATCCGTCGCTCCAGATGACAGCTCAGATTGATGCGACGGCCAGGAGTGCCTACTATCAGCTTCGGCTGATACGCCAGCTGCGCCCCTTCCTAGAGTTGGAAGACCTAAAGACGGTAGTGCACGCACTGGTAACTTCGAGGCTCGACTTCTGCAATGCGCTGTACATAGGGCTACCTTTGTGCCTAGTCCGGAAACTTCAGCTTGTTCAAAATATGGCAGCCAGGTTGGTCACCGGTACACCTAGGGGTGATCACATTACACCAGTTTTAAAATCGCTTCACTGGCTGCCAATCAGTTTCTGGGCGAAGTATAAAGTGTTGGTTATTACCTTTAAAGCCCTACATGGTTTGGGTCCAGGGTACCTACGGGATCGCCTTCTCCCGTACAATCTGCCCCGCACACTTAGGTCCTCTGGGAAGAACTTACTCAAGCCAGTCAGAACTAGGCTGGCGGGTGTTACCCAGAGGACCTTCTCTTCCATCGCTCCCAGACTATGGAATGGTCTGTCGGAGGAGGTTAGACAAATTGACAGTCTTCATGAATTTAAGAGAGTCATGAAGACTGTCCTCTTCCGACAGGCCTATCCAGATGAATTTTAAGA
Organism: Anniella stebbinsi; assembly: GCA_029215795.1. Lineage (NCBI taxonomy): Eukaryota > Metazoa > Chordata > Lepidosauria > Squamata > Anniellidae > Anniella > Anniella stebbinsi. Next base: position 249,396,856 of record JARDYH010000002.1, read on the forward strand.
TGTTTTTAATGTTGTATTTTTCTCTTGTTTTTAAATTTTTTTAACTGTTGTGATTTTTATGTTTTATATTGTTGTTGTTCCCCGCCTCGATCCGGAGGGAGAGGCGGGCTACAAATAAATATTATTATTATTATTATTATTATTATAACTGCAAGTAATGAAAGACCGAGATAAAACACTGAAAATACAAGTGCCAAATATACATGCCACATATTAATAAATATCAAAATGTACAATCAAAAATGGATGTGAAGTTGCTCAAATCTGCATTGACAGAGATAATTTCTTACATTTCTGCATAAATCTCCATGGAAGGCTGGTCCAATAATCTGTTGCAGATGATCCTTATTTATGGGAAAGATATCAGCAGGATTAAAAATTATGTGCTGGACCTTTTAAAAGAACTGGCAAAGTTACAATTAATTATTGGAAATGACTGTCCATGCAAATAATAAGTACCGTAATAGTTATTCTAAAGCTGCAAGATTCTGCTCGCTGCAGTCTGACAAAGAGTACCTCATGCTCCTTAGGCCACGCCCCTGGCCTTACATATTATAGGATGCATGTATGCCAAAGACACACATCTCTCTGCATAAATAAAATAGTGGTGATTTCACCTATCTTGATAGCACTGGTATTCCAATGTATAAGTATCTCAAAATGCATTCATCTTTTCTTTTCTTTTTTGCTATATCTCAAAATGCACTTATTTTTTGCTATTTAATATTTAGAGCAGCCTCCTCCAGATGTGTTGAACTGTGTCTCCCATCATGGCCAGGTTGGGGAAGGCTGATTTGGAACATCTTGAGCATTGCTTGTTGAAATAGCTTTGCCCATTTCCACTAAGATCTCAATTGACACCTCTAGTCATGTATGAGTATGAAACAGCATTGAGTTTGTTTTATTGATTATATCCCACCCCTCATTTAGAAAGCTCCAAGTAGCTTATGTGGGGCTTCCAATGTCTCCCAACTAGGAACTGATCAGCCTCCACTTATCCTTACATCACCCTAGGTTTGGATCCTCCCAGACCAGGCCAATCATTTCTATTATTGTACCACTTGTGTCCTAACATAATTTCCTTTTGAGCTAGGAACAACTGATTTCTCTCCATTTCAGTCATTTGAGCCTTGTTTGAATCTGTGCATATTCAAGCAAATCTCTTAAATGCATTTTGGCAAATTCTGTTAAATCATAACACAGTTTCTTTCATCCAGTATAATACGGTAATATCAAAATATCCTTTACAGTACGGTAACATTGAAATGTCATAAAATCATGAACAAGCTTTTGAGTTCCCTGGAAGTCTTCATCAGGCTTCATGTTAAACAAAACAGGGGAGGTTAAGCTGGGTTTATTGTACACCCCAAAGTCTGCAGTTCCAAAATGGTCAGTACAGCAGTGTACAGATAGTTGTTTTACTCTCTTGTCAAACCTCTAACTCTGAATGGGTTTTGTAAATGTTCCGTCTTGATTTCAGCTTGTAGTGTGATGTCACCAAATGATAGATTGCTCCTCCTTCTGCTTTTCATCTTTTCACTGTCAAAACCACCACGCTTTGGCAGGATATTTTTCAAAGGATAGATATAAAGTGAACAGCCACTGTTCAGGGCTCCCTCCTTCATAATTCCAGTTTTGTTCCATTTTCATCTTGTGTGTGTATGTATATATTTGTTTATTCCTTGGAGATCTCACACAGAAATAATTCTCTTTACTGTTCTCTCTCTCTCTCTCGCTCTCTCTCCCATTCTTAATACTACATGGATACCATTTGTGGTATTTTGAAGAACTACTAATGGTCATGTCTTTGAAAATAAGGACTGTTTGTGTGTTGGCTCAATAACAGAACTAGTTTCTAACTAGGGCCCTCAGAATATGTGTCATAATATAGCCTCTCTGCTATCCTAATATGCCATACAGATGGTGCCATGCCTATTATTAAGTGGTGATGGGAAGTCATGCTACAACTACTCAGAGGTATTCAATTTTTATTGGTTTCCCAAGCTGACCCTATAGACATGATGACAAGCCCATTGCCATGCCTAGATGTATGTGCCCAACAAGACCTTTATTATGTGAAGAGGTAAGCAGCAAATGCCAGAGTGTTTCCATCACAATTTTCATCTACTTGGACGATGGAAGGTTTTGAGTGAGGCTAACCAATCTCTAGTCATAGTGAGCATACTGAGAATCTATTGGTGTGGACTTCCACCCACCATCATCTTGTTCATAACTTGTTGGCCCAAAATTAGGCTCCGTCTTTTTTGTGCCAGAGGTTTGTGCAACAGAGAACTTCAGCTGCTAGGCGGTATAGAAATGAATAAATAAATAATAATAAAAACACAACCAGGTAAGTTTCACAATCTTTTGAGCAGATTGGAATGCTTAGTTCTTTAATTTGAATCACCAAAATCAGTGTGGTACCCTTGGTGGTGATGTATGTTTCCAATGCGGATATAGGCCTCATCTACACCAAGCAGGATATTGCACTATGAAAGTGGTATGAAAGCGGTTTATAAAAGGCAGGAGCCACACTGCTGCTTTATAGCGGTATTAATGTGCACTGACAACTGTTGGGGCCCATTGACACATACCATCTACCGTTTTCATACTGCTACAACTTGCTTGGTGTGGCTCCTGCCTTTTATATACTGCTTTCATACCACTTTCATAGTGCAATAACCTGCTTGGTGTAGATGAGGCCATAGCGTGGATGCAAACAGTTGCTTTTGCGGTGAACTTTAACAATTGCCTGGCATTTGCGGTTCAGGTGGATCCCAGGCAGTTCAGGGTATGGTCTGTCTGCAGGCCAATGCCTGGCTTCATTATTAATGTAGTAGCAAATATCTGACTTTGGAAAACTTGAGCCTTAGAGTTTTATTTGTAGTTTAGCCTTAGAAGTATTTCTGTCCCTTCAGTTTAGAATATTGCATTCTCTCCCTGTGTGCCCTTCCTTGATGCGCACAACACCCATTAGTGCTGGCAGGTGCTTTGTGCTTGTACTGCAAGAGGAGAATAGACCCCTGTGTTTGTAATGATATGTTAGATAGCCTCTTGGAGCAGTGTGTGTGATTCCTGATCTGTTGTGCCAGAGAAACTACAGCATGAGAGAGAGAGTTGCTGTCAAATTCAGTAGAAAGTGAGAACTTTAAGTCCTCTTTTCTGAATAGCACTTTTGCTGCATGAAGGGCAATTTATTTTTTATCACTGTAGGCACACAACCTCCAGGTTTTCATAAAAAAACATGATCCATATGGTGTCCATGTTGGCTGAGTATTCATTTGAAACACCTTAAGATCAAAATATAAGCATTGTCCTCAGCAGAAAGTGTTATTTTTATTTTTGTTGCAGTCTGATGTGTGTGTGTATAAAATCTACTTTAGAAAAATCAGCTTTGTTCTCAGTAACATTTTAGTCATAATCAATCTACATTTGCTATAGTGTGTGTTGCTCATATTAGAAACTTTTGCAAAGGTGGATTCAGCATACCTAAATTGCTCTAACGAATATGTTTTCAACTTTTTTTTTAAAAAAAGAAAAAAATAAGCGTTAACAGCATTTAAAAAAAAATGTTTGCACTTTGCCTAACAGTCACCTGTAGAGAAAAATGAAAACAAACCAATTCCATTATTTATTCTACAACTTGTCAGTTTGATTAGTCACCTCTCTCCCTCCTAAGAGAACAGTGGATCATTAAATGATGTCCATGCTTAAATGCAGGAACCCTGCCTTGTGTCTGTTAATGCATAATTGGACTGTCTTTTAATACATGCTGGGGCACTTGTTTCTGAATATAAACCCTGCACCTCAACAGGTCAGGGAGATAGTGAAAACCTGTTTGTTGTCTGGCTTTGTCTTGGCAAATAATGGAGTCACTAATCTACTTGATCTCTCTGAGTCAGATAAAGAAGAAAGTGAGCGATGCATACATTTCAAAGATGGAAGGCACTTGTAAAAGCAATTTCTTTTTTTGGGGGGGGGGGAACCTAGAGCAAAGGCTGTTGGAAACCTTTTAATTAGTACTAATTACCTCAGCAGAAAAACGTTGGAGGCTTGAAAGGATTTGTGTCAGCAAGTGAAAGATCAAAGATTGTGGGCGCTTGCATTTTAATCTGTTGGCTATAAAAACGAATAAGGGGGTGGTAATAGGGCCCAAGAGAATGACAACCCAGGTGGTTGAAGGCCTTAATCCCTTCTTTACTGCTAAAGCCTGAGGCCTAGTTCCAATTACATAATAAGATGATTTAATTTTTGTTTTAATTTTTACTCCCAAAATTAGTATCCTGTTCCTTTCAGAAAGGACAAGATATTGTTTCAACAGACAATTGCAATTTTCAACAGACTTTTGCAATTTTCGATCCATACAGTGTTGATCAATTTTGGTCAAAGTTTATCCTGTGTAAGACACTAACTTTTCAAGTGGTATTTGAAAGGAACATGGGCCATCTGTTAAAGATGCATCTAGATTCCTACTGGTAAGTCACCAAGACATAAGGCTGGTGAACATGTAATGCTGTTATTCAAATAATAGATTGCACACGACCTGTCCAACACCCTCCCCTGCCTCTGGAGCTCAAATTCCATCCCCTTAGCCTAAACCTATCCAAAATACAATTTAAACCATTGTCTCAGATTCTGGTTTAAGCGGGAACCCTAATGTGTTTATGTAGTGTTCAGCAGCGTTACATTGCTGGAATTACTTATTTTAAAATATGCCTCCCTGCCCCATATTTTAAAATTTCCAATATTGCATTGGTGCCATATTTGAGTATGACCCCAAATAGTGTCCCACAGCTACGTAAGAGTCAGGAACAAATAAACCAAGCTACTCCCAGATTCCAGCAAATCAGCAGTTTTCATGTTATTGCTTAGCTCACACAACAAAGCCTTGTGCTGAAAATGACCACTTCTCCTGACTATAACATATATCCTTTTTCATAAGTATCCCCTCCACTGCATTTCTTTGGTACAGTACCTCCACATGCTGTGGGTGTCTTGAATGTAGTCATGGCTTTTTCAGTATATTCTGGATGTTTTACCTTGCGTACAATCATTTCAGATTGTTGAGCTGACTGCTGTCTGTCCCTACACATTATAACCAGCTAGGGTCACCATATGTCAGGAAAAACAAGGACATGTCAGGATTTTTGGTGACAAATCTGGGAGGGGGGGGAATTACAAAATTTGAAGAAAAATCCGGATTTTTCCCATCCTCCCCCGACCCAAAGGGCAGCTCTACTTTGTAGTCAATGGGAATTAACAAAAACACTTGCAGCCCTGTCATTTTTAAAGACAACGAGATGAAACCTGGCACCATGATAGCGCTCAGGTAGGGCTTCAGTCATGCCAAATTTGAAGCAGATCTGGTCATCCATTGATTTTTAGGATTTTTTTTTTAAGTCTGAGGTTTTAAATTTTGTTTTTTAAAAGATGTCATTTTAAAAGATAAAGAGGTTAAACTTGGCACCTTGATAGCTCTTGAATAGGGCTTTAGCCATGGCAAGTTTGAAACAGATCTGTTCATCTGTTGATTTTTAGGGATTTTTTAAACTTCAAGTGTTTAAAATTATTATTTAAAAAACAACACTGGAGCCATAGCCTTCAAACTCAGGTTGTCAGACCTCCTCTTTGGGGTCTTGCACCTCGAGCAGTTTCAACCCTTGGCATCAAGGGGATCTCAAGTGTTTAGCTAAGAAGTGCTGGGCGAGCGCAGCACCTTTCCTGTTGCAGATTTGGTGGGCATTCGGGCACCTGGATCAAAATGTGGGAAATGAGAGGTCAGTCAAAGCAGCCCACAGGGCAAAACAGAACGGGCCAGATGCCTTTTTCTCAGAGTTCCACATCATGGGCGATGAAGGGTCATCCTTAGAGAAGAACTCTCATGACCAACAGTGAGGTGCCAGTCGAGAGAGAGGCTCTCATCTTTGCAGATGCCCTGTTGCTGCAGATGTTGGAACCTGGCATGTCATTACTTTGCTTTGCTACCCCTTCCCTTCCACTTCATTTTGTTCACTGGTGACCTAGGCTCTGTCTGCACTGCTGGCATGCAATGCAGAACGTTTGAAGTGTGTGTCAGAGAAAAATAGATCGATTTGCAGCTTTGGCTGGCTGGCATATCTCTTAAGAGACAGAGTTATACTGAAGACACAACTCAGAAATGGCTGTAGCTGAGCACTGAGAGGCTGGCGTGCCACACAGAGCTTTTTAAGAGCGTCTCAGAGTCCAGTGTTGGTACAGGACGAGGTGGATGGCGGCGTAGGTGGTTTTTAAAGTAAGAGTCACCAAATGTGACCAAGCAATGAGCTGGAACCCTTCCCCCCAGCCACAGGGTACCAGTGCACAGCCAGCCAGACTGTTGGGAAACATCAGAAGAAGGAAGGAGATTGATTGTTTGAGGCTGGAGGCTTTGGTTTGTCTGCAATGAGAGAGACAACAAAGGCTGCACAGACAACCCAGAGACACCTGTTGTAACTTAGCCCCATGGTGCTGGCAGGCAATGTAGGGCATTAGAAAGAGGGTCTTAGAGTCGTATGTTTCAGCAGGAAGTAGACAGGATTTCAAAGTCTCCATGTGAAAAGTGGTGCCAACGCAAAAGCCTTGAGAAGCTAATGTATATAAGTGAGAAGTGTGAATGGGCGAAGTAGTGTCTGCCACCCACAACACCCGATTCAAGGTGCTGGTTTTAACCTATAAAGCCTTACACGGTTTGGGACTACAATACCTGATGGAACGCCTTTCCCGACATGAACCTACCCGTACACTACGCTCAACATCAAAGGTCCTCCTCCGGGTGCCTACTCCGAGGGAACCTCGGAGGACGGCAACAAGGGAGAGGGCCTTCTCTGTGGTGGCCCCTCAATTATGGAATGATCTCCCCGATGAGGCCCGCCTGGCACCAACACTGTTATCTTTTCGGCGCCAGGTCAAAACTTTTCTTTTCTCCCAGGCATTTTAACAGCTCAAGTTGAGGTTTTGATTGACATTGTGGCCAGGCTTAACAGTTAAAATGTTTTAAAGTGTTTTAATGTCAGCTGTTTTATGTTTATGGTTTTAAATTTGGATATTGACTTTGTAGTGTTAAATCTTTTAATTTTTGTAAACCGCCCAGAGACGGACGGTATATAAGTGTTAATAATAATAATAATAATAATAATAATGTTACAGTAGAGAAACTTGTGACAATCATAGACAAGTTTTTTTAAAAAAATAATTTTAAAAATAAAAAAGCCAGCCAGCCACCTGGCAGCAAACCCTGTTAAGCAGCAGCTTGCAGTGGAGTGAGGATATAATCAGAAAAGATATTTGAGGGAAGGGGAGAAAGTATCACACAGAGTATAGCAACAAAGTACAGCAAAAACTACAAAAGTAGGAGTGAGTGAAGTTAATTTCAGATGTTCAGGTGGGCACACCTCTTGGTGCTGGACACTCACCCTGGGGGCAGACATGTTGGTGGGGACGCCCCCTTGGGGGCCAACCATGTTGTCCTCCTTTTTGGTTTCCAAAATATTGTCACCCTATTCTAGACCAATACCACTGAAGGAACACTAGGCTAATCTATGCATTATCAATTCCTGCTCTTTGGTTTTGGTTTTGCAAGAAGTCTTGTGATATTTCTGGCCTCTAAGATGCACAGTTGGACTGATTATGACTCCATGTTCTGCTGCTGCACCTGCATCATCAGACCCTTAAGGAAATGACCTACTTCCATGTACTTCACCTTTGTGACCCTATACTTCAGTGAATAAGCACCACATATGGAAAGTGTCTCTTAAGCCAACGAGTCTTTAGTAAGATTACCATAGAATGCTAATGCTTGCCATCTTTGCATGACATACATCAGCCTTCCCTAACCTTGTGCCCTCCAGATGTTTTGGACTTCAAGTCCCATCAGCCCCATCCAGCATAGGTAATGGTCAGGAATGCAGGGAGTTGTAGTCCGGGATATCCGGAGGGGACCAGGTTGAGGAAAACAAATGTATGTTAACAAATGTTAAGCTCTATAAATTATGCAGGCATCATCTTTATCATCTTCCTCCTCCTCTTCAATCTACTTCAATCCTATTACCACTATATATTTCTAACCTAGAGAGCTGTTCAGTCATTTACCACCTTTCCCAGCAAAAGGTCATCAATTTAGAGCAAAGGCATCTATACAAAGAATGGGGATAGCAATATTCTGGGAATGTGTTGTAAGATGGGCAGTGGATGAAAGGGAGATGAAAGGAAAAGGGAACTATTTTTTTAAAGAAGTGGCAAGAGACATTTAGCAACTGGGAAAACAAAACATTGGGCCAAGTGGCTATAATGCTGAGCTCCCATGCCAGTGCTTAGAGAGTGTGATCTTAGCTTACTACAAAAGCAGAAACAATGACATTTATAGATCTGACCCAGTGATACATATAGGCCCTTAAGATCTTCAGAGTGGCCAGTTCGCAGACCACTCCCACTCCATTGCAAGTGGTCATTAAATTCTCTCTGCAGCTTTTAAATGAAATTGGAAAAAACTCCGTCTAGAATGGGAAACTGTATAACAGGATTGTACAGAGAGTTTTGCTTTTCTGTCCCATTCATCACAAAGAAACTAAATGGTGGTATTTTAGTTCAATTAGGGACAGGGAGTTCCATTGTACAACAAGTAAAGTGTAGCGTACCATCTTATGTAGAGATGATATATTCCACATATTGGTCTTTATTTTCATGTTTCTATTAATTGTCTATACTGCTTTGAAATCTTTAGATATAAGTGGATCCTAAATTCTTGCAAATAAATAAATAGGAGTTGGAGAGAATTCTGGAAGCCATTTTATAACTACCAGATAGGCGATGCTACAGGCCTCATCAGTCTGTAGTCATTTATGCTGGATTACAACTATTGGCCAATTGGTATTTGTGAAGAAATATTTCACCGAGCCTTTGGTTTGATAAAGAGAAACTGCCAAAGAATTCAGCAGCATTTGTATTGATATAATTATTCATTCTTGCTTTTGAAAGTGTAATGTTTGACTAGATCATGTGTGTTAAAACTTACATTGCTATGATGAAGCTCATTTCAGTGCTTTATTAGATCACGTTAAATATGCATTAAAACATTACAGGGGCATTTCAAACTGAGTGCCCTGCTCAGCTGTTTTGAGACAGATGAATACAGTGTCCGTTAAGTTTTAATTATCTCTTATCTGCTGCTACCATGGCAATAAACATTTCTTAAATGCACAAAAATATTTGATTTTATTCTTTATTTGCCAGGAATACTGCTGGAAAGGAAGTCCACAAATACATTTTGTGTATGCTTGTAACATTTGTGCATGTGTGTTTTATTTATTTTTCCCAGTTAAAGCTTTTTTTTAAAAAAAAATACTGTCTTCCTATATGAAAATGTAAGGTGTTCCAATATATATATATATATATATATATATGAATTAGATAGCTTTAAACCCTGCCTTCTTTCTATGGATTTGCTAAGAAAATATTAATTAAGAAAAGTTTTTAAATCATGACTTCTGGACAAATTCGTTTGATCGTTCTATATTTGTGAGGAATTTGGTAAAAAAAACCTTGTAAGACAGTGTGGCCTTCAGAGAGGCACATATCCACCACAGCTAGACAGCTCCTCTGTCTGGTAACAAAGAGTGAGGAGGTCAAAACTATCCCGGCAGGCCTAAGTCAGGTCAGTCAGAGGCAATGGTTGGAAATAAAATTTGGTGCTGGGCAAGGGGGAGGAATGGCAGCAAGGGGGTCCTGTTCAAAAAGTCAGCTTTGTCAAAAGCTTCAGTCACTTTTTTTACCTACGGGCAACCTCTGCTGATCCCAACTCATTAATCGAACTGGAGAGCCGTCTTGACCTTGGCTCCTTTCCTTTGAAGTGTGATGTCCTCTGCTGCATGAGGAAATAATTTGCTGCCTGATTCAATGAGCCATCAGTAGAGCCAGCAGACCCAATGACATGTGAGAATATTAACCTCCTACCTTGAAGAGCTGTGAATCTTGAGAGGCAGTCTATAATTCACCCAGCACTCCTGAGCCTTAGCTCTCTATCTTTCTGTCTCTCTCCTTTCCTTGCTTTCTCAAACACATACATGCATGAGGAGGATCAGAGCTTTGTGATCAGCGTTCCTTTTAATTTCCTTCAATCGAAGGAGCCTTTCCTGCTTTTCCTCATAATGCATTAATTTTTTTTGGTGGTTACATGCAAAATTTATGATGAACCCTAGAATGGGAAAGAAAGGATCATGCATGCTCCCAGACCAATGCTATTTCTTAAAAGATGTTTATGTGTAGTGTAAGCTTCTGAATGACACAGGCAGTCTTCATTTATCATCTTGTTTGATGATAGATGGAGAAATATCCCAAGAAATTTTGAGGGAAGCATATGAGAGTTGTGATGAATGTAGGAATGAACAGATCTGTCAGTTTTGCTTTCTCCCACGCAAGCTTTTTATTTTTTTTAACAATTAAAAAAATCTAAAGTTCCTTCCTTCCCGTTTATAAAGAAACTTGTGAATTTTTGGTAAATTCTTATCAAAAACGAACTGGAATGAAATTCTCACCCGTCTGCAATGGCCAAATTCAGTAGGTATAACTATTCCCAGTATGGAGTAGACTGCCATAAAGACTGATCTCTTCCGGCAGGCCTATCTAGTTGAATTTTAAGAGTTGTCTTGTTATTTTAATAATGTATTAGTTTTATATGTTTTAATCAGTTTTATGTATTTTATACTTGTATTTAATGTTGTTCCCCGCCTCGATCCAGAGGGAGAGGAGGATAAGAAATACATATTATTATTATTATTATTATTATTATTATTATTATTATTATTATCATTTTGTATCTGCCTGTTCAACATGGGGGGTATACACAAGGGGCTCATCTACACCTGTAGCCCTTTGAGGAGTGGTGAGGGATGATCACGGAGTTTTCCACTTCTGGGATCATCCCTCAGGGGCCACATACCAGTGAGTAGTCCCAGAAGTAAAGAGAGATGTTCTGGGGTGCCATATTTTTTTTAAAGAGGAGATATTAGCGCAATTGTGCAGGCATGTTTCTGCACAAAGGAATGATCTTGTTTTAAAAATACAACAGACTCGGTGCTGGAAAATGCCAAGCGCCATCCCAAAGGTGGTGAACATGCTCTCCCCCTCACCCCCGATGCCCACAGACTCCCCCTGCACAGCTCCATGCCAGTTTCCTGAGCCCCACTACTTGTGGGGAAGAGGAAAGATGCTGGGAGGGAGAGCCACACCGTCTGCGGAGCTATCCCAGGAGAACTGAGTGCTTGTCCCTGGTTCACCCTGGGATCAGCTGTGTGTCATTTGGACATACAGAGACAACCTTATGGCCACCCCGGGATAAATGGCAGGTATAGACAAGCCCAACTGCAGCCCAACAGTCTGGGAGCCTAGATTCAAGGTGGTGATGAACTAAATTTGCCTGTGAGCTGAGAAGTACAGAGAAGGTGTAACGTACAAATGTGTGTTATATATCCAGCTCCACCAGTGTACATGGCATCTCACAGAGCTTCATAGGCAAAACTAGACAGGTCAACTGTTCCCAAGGAGTTTATAATCAAAAGTAGATTGTTGGATAAACAACCAAGATAGGGGTAGGAGAGTCAGAGTAGGGAGGTATGAATGAGTTAAAAGTCTGTTACATTTGAGAATAAAGATTAAGGGCCACATACAGGGCTGTGCAGAGTTGGTAATATACCCCGGCAAGATGGGAAGTGTGTGCCCCCCCATTTCAAAAAAGGAGGACAACATGGCCGCCCCAAGGGGGCGTGCCCACCAACATGTCCGTTCTACATAACACCTTCATATTAAACCTGTTCTACAACACCTCAAGACACATATATCCCCGCCCCGCATACGGCATGGCCCTCTGGAGCTTGTAGCCTGACTGTCGTATTCACGACAGACGGCTTCTGCGCTGTTTCTGCAAGATGGGCTTCTCGCTTCTCGATGGACCGCTTACACTATGGAAGCTGTAGCGTAAGCTAGGGGGGACCTCCTCGTCGGAGTGCCCCCTCAAAATTGCAGGCCCCGGACCAACTAGCCCCACTGGCCCCCCCTTCTGCACGACCCTGGCCACATATAAATGTTGGGTATTTAGGTGGGATTTGAAGGAGGTATGAGTGGAAAAGTTGGAAGTTATGGAAAGAGGGTCCAAACACAAAGTGGACGTAGGGGAAAGCTCATATCATGCTCAAAACACAAAAGGGGATGATGGCAGGAAGGAAGGGAAGAACCAAGAAAAGCCAATTGATTGTGGTTGAAGGAGTCAAAGGTAGAGGCAGTGTAGAGGCAGTGTAGAACTGAGTGAACCAAACCTTCATTTGCAAATGTCTAATAATCTCTACTACAATATCGCTCAAATCTGCATAAGGCTCGTCAAGGAAAATGTCCATTTTAAGTACTTCAAGGGAGACTATGTCAGTGCATTATTATATAATAGAAGAAGAAATTCAAAGTCTGCCCCCTGCCCTCTGCATTTTGAGTGGTGGGGGTAGAGGCAGCGTTATGGGCAATGACAGGAGGGGATGCTGAAGCAGAAGAGGGCCAGTGACCGGTTACAACTTCCTTGTGTGGCTTGGGTCAGTGGAAGATGAGCTCCAGCAGCTTCTACATGGGCTGGGACCCCACCTCTCCACCTGAAGGCTGCACTGCCCACCTTCCTTTGGTGGCAATGCTGGATTAGCAGGGAGGGATGATTGACAAACTCTTTTCAGTTCATTTTTGACTGGAGATTACTCAGTTCGCACCTCTTGGAACCAAACACAGACCTGATTGAGAGGTTGAGGTCCAAGCTTGCAATGCGATTCAAGGAACAACACAAAAAGTGTATTCGAAAAATGCAGATATTTGAAAAATGTGGAAGAAAATCATATTTTTGAAAAAACGAATGCAAACATGAAAACTTCACAATCTGATATGGACCCAAGTCATAATGAGCTTTGAGGTGGAATTCAGAGAAGCTTGACGAGCTTGGGTTTTGCTGGTTTGCACATCCTTATTAGAAGGACACCTCAGAAGCAACTAGAAATTTCCCCCTTGGGAAGAGGGTGGAGGTATTTTGTTTGGGGCCAGTTCTCTAATGTGCTGCTGGGCCAAATATTTTGGTGCAGCTCTAAGTTATCTAGAATCTTTTATCAGTCTGGTATCTGAATTAGTTTGGCGTCTGACACAGCTTTGGTTGCTGTTAGACTACATATTTTGAGAATTCTGCTGTTCTTTGCACTCTTTCTTGGGCAAGGAAGATCTGGCTGCCATCCCCACATGCCTTGGTAATATATGGGGCTATCTTTGAAAAGTGTTTGAAACAACAGCTGGTCTAAAGTATAGCAGGAAAAACATGAACATGCTAATTCACATCAACTGTGCTGGCTTCCAGTAGATTTCCAGGTGCAACGGTTTTGGACTTTAAAATTCTAAAAGGTCTGGAAATGGGATTTCTCTCAAGGATCAATGTCCACCTTCTCCCATCCAAATCTATCCACTCACATAGATAGTCTTCCGAGGCCTTGTTTTGTAAACAAAACCTGAGCTCATCAAGGTTCTCTGAATTCCATCTCACAGTTCCTTCTGACTTGAGTCCATACCCCTACAACTTGAGGTGGATGCATGAGACAGAGCCTTTTCAGTGGTAGGGCCTAACTTTTTAGGGAGACTTTTCTGTCTGGCTCATTCAGGGAGTTTAAGTGGCAGATTAAAGCTCTTATTTCAGGGGGCATTTGGGGATGATTGATTGTCCCTATGACCTGCTTAGCTTTGGTGGCCTTATAATTGCTGCTGCTGCTGCTGTTTTAAATTATGCAATTGGTTATATTTTCAATTGTATAGTTTTATATCGTTGTTAAGTTGCCTTGTGTGTTGTAATGGTAGGAAAGGCAGAGTATAAATATACATTTTAAAAATTATCCTGGCATCATGGGAGCTGCTGCTGCTGTAGTACTTCCTTGCATTATCAAGGTAACTCAAGAAGCCATGGCCCATGTGAGAGGAATTCACAGGTTCCTCTCTGTGCCAGCATCAATAATAATAATAATAATAATAATAATTATTATTATTATTATTATTATTATTATAAGAGGGAATAGTAAAATGCCTTTGCTACTTCAAGGTAACTAAGACCCACCCCACCCTGACACATTGGACCCCACCCAACATAGGAGCATTTTTATGAAACTTTGGAGCACTTCAGCTTGAAACCTGAGGGCAGCAACAGGGAACATCCTTTTCTTGAAGCATTTCCATATCGCTCAAGGATGTGGACTGCTCTCCAAAGGCATATCTGGGCCAAAGGGTAACATGAACCTTAACTACAATACATTTTACTATAATAATAAGGTTGACTTCAAGTTGTGAAGTCATCTATGAACAATGAGAGTGATTCAAATGCAACTTCTTCATGACATTTCCCCCCCCCCCCCCATCATGCATGAGTCCGTCTGTTATTCGTTTGCACCTCTGGTAGCTGGTCACAAAGGCTGGTTTTCTGCTGGCCCCTCTCCACTTCATCTTTTTTATTAAGTTTATTAAAACTAGTCAGATTATACTTTTCTTATGGTAGAGACTCTGCTTGGTCCATTCATTATAGTTTCTTATCTTGGCAGGCAATCTCAATTGAAAGGCAGCTAGTCCATTATGCACATATGAAGCCCATCACTCCTCCAGCGATAGCCAATTCATCAAACATTTATCTTTTGCCCTCTGAGCAGTGCGTCAATTTGCTTGTCACTCCCCAGCCTTGGTTGTTGTGGAAGATGGGAGAAAAATTACTTTCTCTCTTCCCATCCCCCACCCAATCCTCTGGCCTTTTCTCCCTATGTTGGTAGTTGAAACGTGCTATATATTGTCTTGCCCTCTCTCTTCTCCTAGTTCTTTTTTTTTAAAGGGGAGGGGACTGTTAATACTGTAATACTAAGATTATATATTAGAATTCAGTTGTTTAAAGTATAGGCACCACTGTGTTGTTAACACTGGAAACAATGCCCTTGGTTTAAAGATAAGTGAAGCATCATGTAGATCCGCTACCTGCCCAGAGGGATATTAGGCCCTGCCTTTGATTCTGAAGTCCACACTGCCTTCTTCCCATAGCTTATTCTGAAGAATGATTATAATATATTACTTCCTCCAGGGAGATCTGAGTGTCATACATGGCTCACTCCCTTTAATCCTCACAACAAGCTTTGAGGTAGCTTAGGCTAAAAATGTGTGTCTAGCCCAAGTACACGTAACAAGATTTGTGGCTAAGTAGGAATTTGAACCCAGATCTCCCCAATCTAAGTTCAACACTCTTATCGTAGTAAGAACATAAAAGCCAGGGTCCACAAATTATGTCCGGGATTTTATTATTTTTGACAGTCACCAGGAATATAGTAAAGAAGTGCCTCTGAAACCATGCAGAGTGCTTTTCGCTTTCCACCCAGCAAGTAGCAATCCACCCCCTCACGGAATTAAGGAGATGGTCTAATGGAACAGGTGGCATTGTTCCTCTTAACAGGTGGCATTGTTCCCTCCAGGACTCTTTCTGAGAATTAAATATTGCCCCCACATCAAGCATCTCTTTTCAAACCAGAGTTAAAAAGACTAGGAGACAAGCCTTCCATCTCTCCTAAAGAAATCCACTCCAGATTTTTCTTCCTTCTGTGCAGCAGCTGCCTTTAATACCCAATTTTCATCATGATCAGCCTCCACAGGATAAAATTAAAGGAGTTGGTCTTTTTTTTCTTCTTCTTTCTGGTATGGATGGAAAGGGTAAGTGTGAGAGACAGATCAGTTGCAAGTAGGGCTCAGGAATGGAGTAAGACTGCAAAGGTAGAAACAGAGAAGGAAGGAAGCAGGCAAGTAAAAGCAGGTTTGATATTGACTTCTCCTATCCGGTTAATCAATTTACAAAGCAAACCTTTTTATGTTCTTTGAACATCTACCTGCAATTGGAATGAAGTCTCAGGAGCTTGTTGACTGGGAGGTATTGTAAGGAATTTATTCGCCTTCCAAATACCCCCCCCAATGCAGGGCAGAGGCTGGGACCACAAAGTTTCAGAAAAAGGATAGTGCTGGGGAAGGGAATCAAGAGGCTGTGGGGAGGGGAATGGATTTGTTCCTTGTGGACTTGGAGGTTCCATTTCACCAGTATGCCTAATATAGGCTGATCAGATAAAATCCAGGTCAGGGCTCATGTAACTTTAACAGTTGTAGAGAAAAGGGAATTTCAGCCAGTGTCATTTGTATGCAATTAGTTCCTGGTGATATTCCCTCTTCATCACAGCAGTTAAAGTTGCAGGGGCCCTGCCTTCTTTTGTATATGGTCACTCTAGTATAGTGCCTGCAACTTTAACTCTTATGATGAAGAGGGAATTTCACCAGGAACGAATTGCATACAAATGACACTGGCTGAAATTCCCTTTTCTCTACAACAGTTAAAGTTACATGAGCCCTGACCTGGATTTTATCTGGTCAGCCTAGCCTAATAGCCATTGAAAGGCCTGTCCTTCATGGATTTATCCGCCCCCTCTTTAAAGCACACTAAGGCCGCCTTCACGTGCTATATAAGTTGAAAGGGGCAATGGGCCTACTGGGCACCATGTACAATGTCATTTTGCTTCCCTCCCCCGGGTCCCCACATTTTAAGCAATCGGAACACCAGCTCCCATTGAAGCTTATGCACATGGAGATCTCAATGAATAGCTCCCCCTTTTCAAATGTCCCTGCTGTTTGTGCTGATGTCAGAGATGGGGGAGCCACACAATGACCTGGCTGGGGCCAGCTGGTGATTCATGTGTACATACCGGAGCAAAGCTGATTCTTGCATCGCAACCAGACTGTGGACCTGCTACTTAAGGGGGAAATGCAGTCACATTCAGAATAGGCATTTGAACATCCTAACAGTTTATATTTCTAAATGGAAGCTAAACACTAGAGCATTAAGAGGCTTCATAGTGCCATGCAGTGCAGCTGAATGCTAGACTGAAACATTCTACTCAGTTTGGAATTTCTATTATAGGCATTTTCTGATTACCTTGTTGGCAAAGCAGCTAATTAAAGGCCTAATTAGGAGTTCATTTAAAAACAACTTGCCAAACCAAAACAACTGCATATTTCAAACCTAATAATTTGCAGAGTTTATTTGCACAATCTTCGAGAGATACTTAGCAGATCAGGTTGAGCAATGTGTCTTAGGGCCAAACTAGACATGTGGAGCAGCCACATTTTCTCACTCATCTGTTTTTCCCATTCACATACAACAGACCATGGGTTGTTTTAGGATTGTTTAACCCTCAACCCCTGCCTTCCGGGTTTGGATGACATGACAAACCATGGTAAACCCCTGCTAGGAGTTGAATATTCAAAATGGCTTCCAGCAGGTGCCTTGACCTATCATGGCTTAAATAAGCAACCTTGGCTTGCAGTGATCATATGAACCCAGTCATTGTGTGTCAAGGGAGCCCTTGTTTTTGCAACAGAAGGAGAGTATGGATGAGCAGAGTTGAACCTTTTACTATCTCCCCACAATCTATCACTCCAGGCATTTTTCTCCCAACTAACTTTGATCCTGGAAATGAGCCAGGCTGTGGGGGGAGGCATCTGAACCTCCCCTCCCCTATGTGTGACTTTTGTTGTTAAAATTAGTAACCCATCTTATCTGTTATATTCAATAGGGCAGATACACGAACAAACTAACATACTGACCTATCACATCTAGTTTAGGAATGAGTGAGAATTTAATTTGATTCTTAAAAAGAAAAAGAAAAGAAAAGAATTTGCCACAATTTCCCTATAAACACAGAAAGAATGTGAGATTATAAAAAAACCCTCAAATATAGGAGAAACTGAAACCAACAAAATCGCCCATCCAGGCAGCGGGCTTAAGTGCTGAGCTTTTAAAAGACTGGGTTTGAATCCCTGTGTATTCAGTCTTTTTGTGAACCGCCCAGAGAGCTCCAGCTATAGAACATTATAGAAATATAATCAATGTATGAATGAATCAAGTCTGTGGTGCTGAATAAGGATTGCCACCTCTTTTTCTGACAGGCACCTCCATCTTTAACCAGCTATATATCAGTCAGGTACAACATGGTCCTTTACATGCTAGGATAGTTGTACTTCTTAAATTTGGCTAATGCAGATGGGTGAGAATTTCACTTTTTCCCCTTTTTTTTAAAGAACTTACCAAAATGTGTACATTTCTTCATAAACAGAATGGAAAGAACCAAGAGTTTTTAAAAAATGGAATGTGGGAAAAAGCAAAACAGACAAATTCAATCATCCTTAATCTAGGTTGGCCTTTCGTTAACTTGCAATGGGCCGCAAAGCTGGCTCAGGTTGCTGACCAGCTGGGAAGGGCTGTGTGTTGCTTGCATCTAGTAAACAGTTCACTTTAACTGTTGCGTGGTTTACCTTAACTGATGATTACAGTGTTTACAGTGTTTAAAGTAACATGATGGTGGAGAAATGAAAACAATAAATATGAAGTCAGGAGAACAACTTTCAAAGCAAGAGGGAGGATGCTCAACCTTACACTTCAATAACCAGAGTTATCTGGACAATATATATATGCATAAAATCCATAAAATGCAAAACACTAAATATTGATTAAAAAAACAGCACCACATAATAAAACCAACAGCAATGGTTAAGTATAAAGCACAATATTAAAAAGTGGTAATACCAGCAGCAAAATAAAACTCAAAAAGCACTAAAAAGTTCTTAAGCTGCTTGGGAGAATAAAAAGGTTTTCACATGGTACTGAAAAAACCATATCTGTGCCAGATGAACCTCTCTGGGGAGAGCATTCCACAGGTGAGGTGCCACCACTATGAAGGCCCTCTCTCTTGTAGCCGCCTGCCTTACCTCATTGGTGGGGGCACCTGAAGGAGGGCCTCATTCCATGAATTTAGGGTCCAGATGGGTATATTTGTGAGGATACACTCCTTCAGGCAACTTGGCCCCATCCAGAACAGGGTGAACACCACTTAACCAGACAGACAAACCACCTGCAAGCCTTTATCACCCTCAGCGCCATAGAACAGCCATGGTAATGGGCTCTAAGCTGTGTTCAGTTGGATTCATTATGTGCTTTTCTCCACCTGCATTCTAGCCATCATCTCACTTGTTTCATTGCTCTCAGCTCTCACGTATACCAAGGAGCTGTGTGGGCAGTGCCAAAGAGGGAGAGGGTGCTTAGGTGCATTTGTGTTGACCATCGGGGACATCTCTGTATTCTACGGAGTGACCAGGGCATCAAACAGAATGCCAGCTATACCAACAGGAAAACCCCCGAGAACCTCCCAGAAATTCCATCAGAATCTATTAGCCTCTGGGGGCAGACCATTTTAATAGCTTCCTGATGAAGAGTTCTGAAAGTCCAACTCAGCTATAGAAGAGCATAGGCTGGTTGACCACCAAATCCATCTTTCACCAGTTTGGATTCCTTCTAGCATGGAGGGCATAAGGGAGTTCAGACTAAATGAATTAGTCACTGGTGGTTGATGTAGTCTCCATCTTGAGTCTGAGTTCAATGGGGCAGCTAGGTAGTTTTTGGCCCTGGACTTAATGATCTTATAGGATCCCCCTTTAGATAGCCAAGTGTATTACTTAGGTTGTGAATCACACACCTAATATTTCTCTCCTTCCCACCAATTTGCCCATCCTGATTAAAAAGAAATTTTCTGAGCATGTGCAGGCTTACATTTTCAACTCACATCTTAGCACCATCATGATTACAGGAATATAATGGAGCTTTGCTTCTGCTGCTCTGCTGCTAAACACATTTACTGGGGTATAAGCAACGTTTTAAAATAATATATTTTAGACAAAATATAATAGAATGAGAATCTGTAACCATGTGTATGTCCGGATGGCCACTCACGGCTATAAAATATTTAAAAAATTAGAAGAAAAGATACTGTGGTGAGCAGTGTCAGAGAACAAATCAACGTCAAGGAATGTCCCAGTTGTCATTTAATATAGTTAACAGTGAGAGGAGGGGGAGGATGTCATTTGGAATGTGTCAGATATCTTCTATTAAACATGTTCTAATTAATATACACTTGTGTTGATTGAAGTTGCATGAGGAGGAGGTCTACGTGAATTGCTTTGTGTTTCGCCTTTGTTGAAACAACACTGTTGGTGCTGCTTTCTTTTCTTTCTTTTTTAATTCATAGTCCAAAATTATCAGTGGGCAAGAGCTGCTTTTTAAAATTTTATTGTAATCAAATCTATTTTTAATTTTTTTTATACCAGGCCAGATGGACTGACATACAGACTAGTATGGAGATGGTACTTTGCCGTACATATAAATAAAAACGTTTCCCCTCCAAATTATGAACAAATTATAGGATGTAGAAAAGCTGGGGAAAACACGACTTATTATCTGAAGGGCTTAAAGAGGGGAAATATTTCTAGAGACCTTTGTGCTCCAAAGGCTTATTGTACTGTCTTGGGTACCGAGCTTCTAAGTCGGAGGGAGGGAGGGAGGGAGTCAGTTTGCCTGCTCAGCACACTGTTTTTGTAAGCTAATGAGGGCAAAGCGTGAGCCATAGGCAATGATGCTGTGATATTAGCTGTGACAGGGAGCTTGATCATAATTATCTTAACGAGGATAGGGTTAATTACAGTGGAAACTTAAAGTTCTTTCTCTTGGAATCAGACAGAGCTGAATGCGTTGTGATGTTTTGTCATTTTGATGTGACTTTGGAAATTGCATTGGAAATCTCTTGGCAACGTTTGCTCTCCTCCGGGAGTGGGAGTGGGAGGCCTGCAATGAGGTAACCGAGATGGTACCTGTGGGTGAGATAATGGGCAGCTTTCATGTCATTAGAGCAGGGAGAGATCAACCTGCAGTGCACTTGAGTGATGCTTATTAGCCTTCTAAACCAACTAGGGAGGATGGCTACCTGCCAGTACGCCTTAAGCCCTGGGTGGTGTTCATGGTATTGAGCCTGTGCCGTGTTGCTTTTAATTCGCTCAGACAGATAGAAGGTTCTTTGCTACAAACTAAGAGAGCTTACAGGCTTCCCTTGCTGCTCTTTGAGTTTTGCAGAGCTTTAATACAAGAAATATTCCAAGCGCAGAACGGCCTATTCCTAATATCCAATAAGACAGTGATTCTAATCCCGTCAACTTGAATAGCACTTCTCAGCTGAAGCTCTTCAAGTGCTCTACAGGCACAGCTAGCTTTACAGTCTCCTGGTGTAAGATTGTTGGTAGGCCGATCTCTCTTCAGTAGATGGGAAACTGAGGTACGTGGAAACTGCCTGAATTGTCGGGGCTCGCTCAAGACAGTTCTGGCAAAAGGAAATGGAAATTTCAGGAGAAACAACTAGCCAATACTCATTCAGTCTTCCTGTTCTGCACCCATACATTGGAGATGAGAACTGAGGCAAAGGGTGGTCGAGAGGGTAATGAAAACGATTCTTGTGACATGTAGTATTGGGGCCATGCTACACGTTACATGCAAAAGGAGGTAACAATAGCCTGCCAAAGCTTTTAATATTTTTGCTTGAACAACCGCTTTGGGACAGGGCAATTGGGGACAGAGCAGCATTGGCGTGGATGGGATAGGGCGAGGAGGGTTGGAACAAGGATGCTATGCTAGTTGTTCTCACTTGCAGCCTCTCCATCCCCGGCCACAAGCTCTGAAAATTCAACTGATTAATGGAACTATGACTGGCGGTGATGTGGGAATAGGAATTAACAAACAAATCCAGCCAGAAGAAAAGGACTGGAGAATTCAAAAGGCTGATTTTCTTTCTTTTGAGGGCAGGTGGCAAAATAAAGGTATGATCTTTATAAACTGCCCAGAGAGCTTTGGCTGTTGGGCAGTATAGAAATGTAATAAATGAAATGAAACGATGCTACTGTCCATTTATAGCACGACTGCTTTCAAAACAAAGAAACAAAACCCCCGTGTGAAAGTGACGACTAACATTGCGTGGCAAAAATGAACAAACCCCAGCCAGGTGTGAAGGAGGATTGTGTGCACACAGTTTTCTCTGCCCCTGCCGAAAGCTTAGGCGGGCATTGTGCCCTGGCCTCCATTTCAGAAAGAAAGGGGCTACCTCAATAGGCAACTCACTCTCTCTCTCCCTTTGTCCCACTTCATGGCATGTCATGTTGTTTTATGCCTCTCCTACAGCAGTTTTGGATGTGTGCTTTATTCTTCTTGCCAGTTGCCAAGCATTTGCAGATTCTCATGATAAGGGTATTATATTTGCATAACACAACTCCTGAACAATGTGTATTTTGAGGCTGACACAGACCAGAGCCCAAGCAAGGCGTACGCACAAAAGGCCTATTAGCGTCCCACAAGCTCTGTGGTGCTGACAGGGTGGCGGCCTTTCTGAACTCCCTTTGGCAAGTGGAAAGACTTCTTCTTTTCTTTTAAATAGCAATAAACTGAAAATTGGACATACTCCACTAGTAATTATTTATCTAGAGAATTTAAATGGGCATTGCCGGTTAGGCATTATTATAAACCAAAAGTAACAGTCATAACCATACGGTAAGTTTACTGCTCTTTCCCCTAGAATTTAGGGCCTAAATGGCTTGCAGCAGAACAGGAGTTTAAAATCATATAGCACATGTAGCTGAAACTCTGGTCTGTTTGATCATGGCCAGCACTACCATTAGGCAATGAGCCAGCCAGGGTGGCCATATGGAAAGGAGGACAGGGCTCCTGTACCTTTAACAGTTGTATAGGAAAGGGAATTTCAGCAGGTGCCATTTGTTTGCATGCAGCACCTGCTGAAATTCCCTCTGCATCATAACAGTTAAAGCTGCAGGAGCTTTGCCTAGCATGACCAGATACAAAGGAGGGCAGGGCTCCTGCAGCTTTAACTGTTGTGATGAAGAAGGAATTTCACCAGGTGCTGCATGCATACAAGTGACATCTGATGAAATTCCCTTTTCTATACAACTGTTAAAGATATAGGAGCCCTGTCCTCCTTTTCATATGGTCACCCTAGAAATGCAAGCAGCTGTTTCTAAGTGTGACGAAAGGCGGGCAAGTTGTTGTTGTTGACTGCCAGGGATGTGGAGATGCACTGATGGGAATTTCTTCCTCAGGTGTCACCATAACTTGCTTGGCCTTAGGTATTGTTACGGGACCAAGAGACGGAATGACTTTTCAGCTTGGTGGAGCCCTTCTTTACAAGTACTCCCCAGAAAAAGTATTATAGATAGGCTACCACTAGTCAGGAATACCTCCCAACATGCCCTAATCTATCCATCTTCCTGGGGGAGTTTCTAATCCCTATTGCCAAGGAAATCTCCCTACAGCCCAGCCCCAGGGAAAATAACATGAAAGGTGGTTTGGACTTTCCATCCTGAATCCTAGAAACACAGAACTTAAGAAAGACCTTAAAAAATATTGAAAACACAAGCGGCAGCTTTGTAACCATGTTGTTTTCATTAAGGGAAAAGTTCAGTGAACAATCCCTTTTAAAACAGTGCAGCCAAATGTCCAAATGTAAAAAGGAAGTTTAATTGGGAAAGGGGGGGGGGGAATGGGCAAAGAGAAGGCAACAATCTCAGACATATACAGAGATTCAAATAAAATCAATAAATCCAACCTACTTGAATAGAGTCTTGGGTTTCAGAGCACATGCAGAGTTTGCTGCAGAGAAGATGGTTTGAGCATAATGGTCTACAGTTATATGCTATATGGAAAGGTTCAGGAAAGTTAAATTCACCCTTCTTTCATGGGGATCTCAGTTCAGTAAAAGTCAGGCCCTTAGCACTTACGGTTGTTCTGTCTAATAATGCTGTAGCTTCCATTTCTGATGTCAGTGGTCTAGCCAGGAACTCAGGGAAAAGAAAAAAAATCCCTAGTGGCTGGATCCGCTTTCTAAATTACTGTAAACATACATTTCAGAAGCTCAACCTGGTTAGAACCAGTCAATGTGTTGTTGTTGTTTTAAAAAAGGATTAAGGTTGACTCTCGGCCCAACCTACCTCACAGGGTTGTTGTTGTGAGGATAAAATGGAGATGAGGATTATGTACGCTGCCTTGGGTTCCTTGGAGGGAAAAAGACAGGATATAAATGCAATAAATAAATAATAATAAATAAATAAATAAAAACAAGTGAGATAACATGAGATAAGTCTATTCAGATTGCCTGGCAGGGTGCCTGCTGACCAGATGCTCCAGGAGATGCTGTTGCTTTATCAGAAATAGGGGTTTATCACAGGTACTCTGTACCTTGACTTGGGGGGGGGGATTCGCTGTTCCATCTCAGTAATAAAATCTCTTGGATGACCATTTGCAATGCTAAATCTTTAGTGTAATTTCTTCCAAATTCTGCAACACCCCACTATCCTAATTCTTCTACATTACCAAACGTATAATTGTGCAGGGCAAATTTTCTTTGTGTGTAGGGCGTTTGTACAATGTTTGATTTTATGAAGTGGGGATATGACATATGGAAAAACATAGGAACTTGTGGAAATAGGAAGCCTGGGAAGGACAGAATAGGTGTGAAAGTTCTAGTGGAACAGGATTTAGTCCCACTTACCTTGCATTTGAGATGATCTTTAGAGTGCTGACATTAGATGTTCCATGTTGAAATTTCAACTCAGCCAGGAACTCTGAGTTTCAGCCCACCATCTACAATATTGGTGGGGGGAGAATAACAGGAGTTAATTTTTAGGAGGGTTTTTGTAATGATTGTGGAGAAAGTTATGAACTTCTGCAAAACTATAATATAGAAAGCTCACTATGAAAGGAGGTATTGCTTCTAGTGCTACAGTTGCTTCCTTGAGGCAAGTTCATATGACCTTGTTGTATGTACCTTAATCTCCCCATCAGAAAAATCACAAAGATTTAATAATCTTTGTAATTCATTCAAACCTACATGTCACTCCACTGTGATTTGGAACCCTCAGAGTTAAGGCACCATGGAGAAGCATAGAGTTCTGCTGGTTATTTATAGCTCACTCAGTGGTGCCCTTAAACCTTAAGCTTGAAGGTCACATGTTTGATTTCCCACAGAAGAGTTTTCACCTCCATCTTCTTACTAAGGGGCTGCAGGTTTTGCAGAAGACAGAGTTCAAATAAGTTTCATCTGACCCACCGCTACCTCATTTACATTTTGTATCAGATGGATAAATATTCATTTGTTCTTCCCAAAGTGGGCCTGTTATGCACTCCTGATAAAGCATTTCTTATGTAGACCTTGATGAAGGGTGTTAAAGATGGAGGGAATAATTCCCTTTAGTATAAATGTCACTGGAGAATGAATAAATAGTGTAGACTTGCATCTCCCTTATTCATCACATTTTATAAAACAGCGAGGCAGGAGATAAAGTGATGATCCTTCCTACTGGTAGGCATACTAGCTCAGCTGTCAAGTCATGCAACCTCAGCATATCTCTAGGTGTCTGGTAGGTGAATGAGCTGTGAATGTGTGTCTATGTGTCTGCTCCATATACCATGCTGATCTTACTTGATTAATGTGAAGCTTCCCACATGCAGTGCTGTAAGAACTTGCAAAGCTATGAAATTAAGAGTTAACATTAAAACAAAAGACCTAGCAAAGTGACAAAGCCACCCTTTTAATTCCTCTCTACTAACTTTCTTAATTGGCTGCCAAATTTCTACAAACATCTATGTGTTTGCAACCCAAGAGCTGTGCTTTCATGCCGAAAAGATTTTGCTTGCTGCTTTTAAATCTGGTTTGAGGTTTTTGTTTTTGTTTTCAAGAGTGGGGGTGGGAGGGAAGTCATTTATAAAATAAATCTTTGATGTTTCTGGGTCTGAAGTAATTCTGCATTTCTCTCTAACGATTGTATCTTTTGTGCTTTTAAAAAAAACACAAACAAACAGAAAAGGCTCAAGCCAGAGAAAATTCACTGGCTAATAAAATAAAATAAAAAACGCAAAAGGAGAATGAGAAACTTCCTATCATATTTTTTTTCCCTACAGTTTTATATATAGGGTAGCTGCTGAGAACAATTCTTGAAGTTGTATTTATTATTGTTAGTGGGGTATGATATTTCATGGCAGAAATGATGGATGACAACTTAAATTTGTGTCCAGGGAATGAAGGTGAACTGTGACAGAGTTATTTATCTTGGGAATGGAGGTTAGGGTCAGGCGAGGCAGGGTGCCTGAAGGCACAAGACATTGACAAATTCATCCTGCAGGCCTCATATCTGAAGCCTTTTGTTTGGGATCCTGGCTACTCACTAAGTGACCCCCATCCTTCATTCTGCCAGCAGCATGTGAAGGATGTGTTGCTGTACCGGCAACTCCCCTTGCCACTAATTCTTGTCATTCAGTCTCCTGACAGGACTAAACCAAAACTCTTCCCGCTCCTTGAAAGGGAAGGTTAAAATATTTATTTCAGCTCATAATGGCCTCCCTGATTTACTGGAGTATCATTTTTCCTGTTGCCTTTGTCGTTGCAGGTCAGTGGAAAGAGTAGAGACGTTTAGCGGCTTGGAAGAGCTCATCTTGGACAACAATCTCCTCGGCAATGACCTCCGGTTACCCAGGTTACCACACCTCCATACCCTGATGCTCAACAAGAACCAAATATCCTTCCAAAGGAAGCTGGGGGGGAGGGGGGAGAGGGAGACACCCTGGCAAATGTCAAATAATCCTTATCTGACAGCCAAATTAAAGTATGTAAAATATAGTTCATATGCAGACAGAGCGTTCACTCTTTTCCTCTTGCCAACCAGAATACTTCACACTAATTTATGACGGGTCATTCGTAAACGAAATGCCTCGCTAGATCTTCCTGTTGCTTTTTGTTTTTTAGTGTGAGACCTAAGTTTATGGCTCTGAAGGAATCTTTGTTAATAGATCGAGAAGTGGAAATAGAAGCCGGTTGTGCTTAGTAACCCAGCTTGCTTGGGTTCTGTGGCAGGCTGACCTCTAGTGGAATAGTGCGGGCAGTGAAACAAGATAAAACGTTGGGTTTTTTGTACGCTGAACGCCTCTTCAAGAAAAGGAATCTTGTTGAATTTGGCAATAGCACTCTCCCAACAGGAGCGGGCAGGGCTAGGTTAAACATTAGGCAAAATATGCTCCAAAATACTGTCCCAGCCAAATACTCTTTGCTCTTTTTCTGATCAGCAGAGATGAGCTGAATGTGGTAACATGATTCTCGTTTCCCGTGCTGAATTCATTTAAAATGCTCAGCGTCTCTGTCACTGTTCACTTATCATCCATTCGGGAACAGTGGCCCTCCTCTCTATTGCTGGAAATGCCGGTAGTTTGCTCTGCCCAAGAGACAGAGTAACCATGCCTGCAATATTGTATTCTGCAATTAGGATGGGGCTGAGCTGAAAGTATCCACTCAATTTTGTCTTCATTTTCATTGTTGTCAAAAGTACTGTTTGCTAAATTTTTCTCCAAATCCGGAATGCAAAGCGCTATACAGGAGGCCCAGAAGGTGGGGCAAGGGTGAGGCTGTTACCAGCTCCCTTCCAAGTCAAGCCCACAGCTCTAACCAAGTAACCAGCTACGATCCTCAGGCAGTGGGGTTGGATATTTTAAAGAATGGGCCTGACAACCTTTCAGTGGCTTTTTACTGGTAAACCCTGGCTGACAAATTCATAAAACCAAGTAAGAGTGTCCTTGGGCAAGAAAAAGTCTAATTTTTATTCATTTATTTACAATATTTATATATATTGCTCTATATCTAACTCAATTCCCCAGTGGTGTGTAAGAAAAAAAAATACAGGATCTACATAATTGAAATATTTTAAATCCAGTTATATCAGTAAAACTGTGGCTGGTTCAAACAGGGAAGGCTTGCGTAAATAAAAATGTTTTCAACAGGCACTGAAAACAAAACAGTGTTGGTGCCTGCTTGATACAACAGGCAGGGAGTTCCACAGAAAAGGAGCTCATACACTGAAGGTTATGCTCCGAGTGAACTCCAAAGGGACTGCAGGTCCACACGGAATCTCCAGGAGCACCGCAACTTATATCCTCAGTGGTCTAAATGACAGTAAGGTTCCTATAAATTGACACTATGGCCTGGCTTAACAGTTAAAATGTTTTAAAGTGTTTTAATGACAGCTGTTTTATGGTTTTAAATTTTGTATATTGTCTTTTTAATGCTCAATCTTTTTAATATTTGTAAACCGCCCAGAGAGCTTCGGCTATGGGGCGGTATATAAGTGTAATTAATAATAATAATAATAATAATAATAATAATATAAATTAAGCCAGTATTTTGACACACACCTTCCAATGGTACAGACATACAGCTTAATCATAATATTAATTTTTGTATCATGTACATCACCTTGGAAGGACTCTACCGGTAAAGGCAGCTAAAAAATAATCTATAATAATATGTGTACCTGTCTGTCAGCACCATAACTCAGGAAACCTAGACACCTGAAACTTGGCATGCATACTACGGGAAAACTAGGGATGTGTGCACCACATTGTTTTTAAAATGTATCAATACATTTTAATTAATTTAAATGTGTTTGTGTGTTTGAAGTAACATCTTCAGTCACTAGGGGCAGAATTCCCTAACCGGTGCATAGCTTTGCAATCAATCCAGTTTGATACCATAAAGGGACAGAGTTATACACCTTCCCCCTCCACCCTGCTGTGGTGCAGCCCCACATTGGACTGGACTGGATTGGACAGATCTCTCCATCAGGGATGCACCATGGCAGAGGCCATGCGTAGGGTGCCAGTAGGCATGGCTTCACTCAGAGAGGGCAGGCCCAATATGTTCAAACTCTGACAGCTGCATAAATTTGCTTGAACCCTTTGTTGCATCAAATTATTCTGACCCATGCGACTGCTAATCCATTTGCAAGTTTAAAATAAAATAAAAAACACAATTTTTTAAGAGCTGTAGAGTGTTCAAAGCGCTCAGGTGATCCTTACAACAATCCTGTAAACTGCATAGATTTACTGTGTAGTGTAAAGTATTGTTATCCCTATATTACAGATGGTAAAATGAAGCAGAGAAATAGCACGTTCATGGCTAAGGCAAGATTTGAATTGGTGACTCCCTGGCTCAAACTTTATACACATTTTTTCCAGTACAGAGAGCATGGGTACCCAAACAGGGCTTCATTTTTAACATAGGCCCCCCTTTTTTCCAGAAGCATGATGGAACTTACCTTGCTTCCTATGTGATTGGCAGCAAGTGCTTACAGAAGGTGCTGCCCACAACCAGCTATGATAGTACAAGGGATTCTGGGATGCAGACACAGCTAAATAGGCCAGCAAGCAAGATACCCATACCCTGCTCCTGGCATGGTGAGTGCCCCATGCAAGCTGAGTTGTGGATAAGGTGGTTCCTAGAACATGTCCTTTACTATGGAATTTGGAAATACAAAATTAGAGTGTCAGATTCAAAGGTAAAAAGTAAAAGATCTTCAAAATGGTATTGTATGGCTCCTTGAAGACCCATTATAAGACTATGTTTGAGTCTTGCCTTTAATGTGTATTTAGTAAGGCTCTACTACTTTCAGAAATCACTGGCTGAAATGAAAAAGTTCTTTGCAAACAGTTTGAGCCATGCAGGAAAGGGAAATGCTCAGAATATAGGAGAAGTGGGGTTCCAGGTACTTAGCAGTAGGAAGTTGCTCTCTTGAAAGCAATCAGCTGTCAGACTTGGGGGGTGTATAGGGCAAGGAGGAGAAGCATGGGCTCAGGTGTTTCTTGCTCTTCCAGTGTCTATTGAACAGCTTATTACCACGATAACCTCATCTTCTTATGCTGGGGCAAATCCCCTTCCCAAATTTCCTAAACAGGTCCAGGCTCAACAGTTAAAAGTGAAACCCCAGGAATACACCTGCAGTGGGCCAGTCCACATGTCACAATAAGCCATGGTGGGTTGGTTAATCCCCCCGCCCCTGCCCCTTTCTTGCCTTGCAAAGCACTTGCCATAGATGTGCCATACATATCTGTGGCACAACACAAAAAGTCTGTGGTTTTAATGTTCGGAGGGGGGCTTACCTTATTTTTTAGGACGAGTTCCTTGAGCTTTTTATTTATTTTCTTTATTTAATATATTTTTTTAAAAAGCCATGTTCCTTTTCTTAGTAAAGCTATGCATGTATATCTGATTGACATACCTCTAGGTAAATGCATGCAGCCCTAATTCAGGAGGTTTTTTTTTAAGCTTCCCCCTTCTTGTTTTCATGCTGAAATCCTACACACACACGGGCGGGGGGTGTCAAAATTTTTTTACTTTTCTTTTTTAACTGTTTTTGGCATAAAAACAAAAAGGGGAACATCTGAATTCCTCCCTCTTCTGAATCACCACTCTTATCCAGAGGTAAGCTAACCATACATAGCTGTGTTAACCTGGCTCACAAGGGGATAAAGTGCTGAGCTGTGAGGAGTGATTGGTTTTTTCGGTGCTCTTTCCAGGCATCTCTAGAGCCCTTTCAAACAAACCACGCAGAACCCATGCTGCCAAGTTCACCCTTCATGACAAACCACTCTGAAAAAAAGCCACTTGGAATAACAACCCATGGGTTCTCAGGATGGCTTGTGTGTGGTTTACAATCCATGCTTAAGCCATTGTGCCCAGTTCGGACAACCCAACAAGCCACTCTGAAACAAACAAGGGTGACAGCCCATTGTAGGTTGTTGTATTGTGCAAACTAGGTCAATGTTCTTTTGCATTATTTTGCTGTCTGATGTTTAATTTTACACCAGTGGTTTTCCAAATGCCTACTTTCAAAGTGCTTGCTAATAGATCCTGGCAGGTTTGCTGTGTAACTCTTGTGCTTTATGGAAGATTGCTGGGCAAGGTCCTGATTGCACAGTCAGTGTCCTGACAGACTGCATGTCTGATCTACTTGGCTTTATCATTGTCAAATGAATTATTGTTGAGCAAGGTGGCATTAAAGGAAAGCCTGATGAGAAATATCTGATAATCTGAATCTTTTAAGCTATCTTTTTTTACTTTACATTTTTGGGACATCTGCAGAGTACTCCCTTTTTAAATTGGACAGGGCCATCTTTGTACACCCCCAAAGCCCTCTAATATCATGTCTATATGGGGCAGAAGTTACAATCTCTGAGCCCTACCAAACGCCCGGTTTGTGAATCCTCTTGAGGTTCTTAAAGAATTGATTGATGGGGGAAATGAGAGGATATCCTTTCTGCTTCCCTGACTTTCAGCTCTTCAACCTAGTAGCAACCCTATGGTGGCTGTTCTGGGGATCAGCATAAAGCAATTCTTGGAGCCGCTGCTGTGGATGCTTTGTTGAAGAACAGAGGGCTCGGCTCGTATGGTGGGTGAATTAGGAGCAGTTGGGAGATTGCTGAAACAGTGGCTTATTTACATGGCTGAGCTGCGTGGGTATGGGCAGAGAGGTGACCACCTCAGGCGGCTGGTTTTGGGTATCATGGAAGGGCCACACAAAGTTTATTATTATCGTGTTTTTACGGTCAGGGAGGGGGAGAGGTGCTTATGGATTTTCTACCTCAGGTCTCGAAATAACATGACTTGCTCTGGGTGCCGTGCATCTTGACTTGGGCACTAAAATGTCTTGCACCAGTCCTATCCATGTAGGTTTTATCAAGCTGTTTTCATCTGGAGGGGAGGGGGAGAAGGGATGCAGGAGCCCTCTGGAATGCTTAGTCCCCTGTCCCTTTGAAAAACTTGATGGGCCAAGAGTGACTTAGTTATACACAGATTAAAGTTCCTATTTGTCATACTCCTGCAAGTAGCCATGTGGAATCACTAAGTAAAATAAGTAGCACTTGATAGATGTGTTTTTTAGGTTTAGACTCTCGGTGGCTTTCCCCCTCTGCAAGGGTAGGGGGGGCTATTAAAATGGTCCACCCCCGGATGCTAATGGGCTCTGGGGGATTTTCCTGCTTGTATGGCTGGTGCTCCTGTCAAAGCCCAGGTTGCTCTGTGGAATGCAGAGATGACTCGGGCAGTTGATACGCTTGCGCCCAAGCGCCCTCTCCCTCTGAGCAGAGCCCAGCCAGCTTCTTGGTATACGCCTGAGCTGAAGGCAATGAAGCAAAGAAGGGAGACGGCTAGAACACAGGTGGAGGAAAACTCGTGCTGAGTCTGAGTGAACACGGGTTAGAGCTCACTATCGAGTCTACTCTGTGGCGGTGAGGGTGGCAAAGAGACAGATCTTTTCCACCAGCATTGCGTCTTCTCAGTGTCATCTGGCGGAGCTTTTCCGGTGGTTTGTGGCCTGCTAAACTCTGGGCCGGGGCGAGAGATGGTGGAACCCTTGGTAGCACGCTGTGATGATTTTGCACGGCATTTGAAGATAAAGTCACTCAGATTCATAATAAATTGGACACCACACTTAATGCAGTTCCACTAGTAGAGGCATTCAGAGCAGTGTCTGGTCCAGTTTTATTGGATGAGTTTCAGTTACTGAGACCCGAGGATGTGGAAAAGGTGTTTGGCCAAGTCTGGTTGACCACCTGTATGCTTGACCCTTGCCCTTCATTACATTAAATATGGAGGGGATCACCGGCTGGGTCCAGGAGGTGGTAAATGCCTCCCTGAGAGAGGGAGTGGTGCCGGCCCCTTTAAAAGAGGCGGTAATCAGACCACTCCTGAAAAAGCCTAACCTGGACCTGGAGGATGTTAACAACTATAGGCCAGTGGCTAATATCCCCTTCTTGAGCAAGGTGTTTTAGCAAGTGGTTGCTGGACAACTCCAGGCACTCTTGAATGAAATGGATTATCTAGATCCATTTCAATTGGCCTTCAGGCCTGGTTTTGGAATGGGAAATGCCTTGGTCGCCCTGTGGGATGACCTTTGCCAGGAGAGGGACAAGGGGAGTGCGACCCTGTTGATTCTCTTAGACCTCTCAACGGTTTTCGATACCATCGATCATGGTATACTTCTGGATAGGCTGTCTGGGTTGGGAGTTGGAGGCACTGCATTACAGTGGTTCCGCTTTTACTTGGATGGCCGATTCCAGAAGGTGGTGCTGGGGGATTATTGCTCTGTGCCATGGCACCTAGGCCATGGAGTCCCACAGCGCTATATATTATCCCCTGCGCTGTTAAACATTTACAGGAAACTGCTGGGAGAGGTTATCCAGAGATGTGGGTTGAGGTGTCATCAATATGCAGATGACACCCAGCACTATCTCTTCTTTTCATCAAACCCAGGTGAGGTAGTAGCTGTTCTGAATCAGTGCCCTGGCACGGTAATGGACTAGATGAGGGCCAACAAACTGGGACTCAATTCAGATAAGACAGAGGTACTGTTTGTGGGTGGTTCATCTGTCCGGTAGGCGATGTTCACTGTGTTCTGGATGGGGTTGCACTCCCTGTAAAGGATTGGGTTCATAGTTTGGGGGTGCTTCTGGATCCGGAACTGTCACTTGAGGCACAGGTGAACTCAGTGGCAAGGAGCCCCTTCTATCAGCTTAGGCTGATATACCATCTGCACCCTTATCTGGACAGAGATAGCCTAGCTACAGTTATCCACGCTCTGATAACCTCTCGTCTGGATTACTGCAGTGCATTATATGTGGGGTTGCCTTTGAAAACGGCCTGGAAACTTCAACTGATACAAAGCAGGGCAACCAGACTGTAAACAGGGACTGGCGAATGAGACCATATTACCCCAGTCCTTTTCCAGCTTCCCTGGCTGCCGGTCCAGGTCCGGGCCTGATTCAAAGTGCTAGTATTAACATTGAAAGCCCTAAACGACTTGGGGCAGGTTATCTGAAGGAACACCTCCTCCCATATATACCTGCCCAGACATTAAGATCATCCTCGGGGGTCCTTCTCCGTGAGCCCCTGCCAAAGGAAGTGAGGCAAGTGGCTACCAGGAGGAGAGCCTTCTCTGCTGTGGCACCCCGGCTGTGGAATGAGCTCTCCAGAGAGGTTCTCCTGGCACTTATATTATACTCCTTCAGACGCCAGGTGAAGACCTTTTTATTTTCTCAGTGTTTTAATAGCTTATCAGTTTAATTTTTAACTTTGCTGTTTTAAATCTGTATTTTAAATTGGTATTAATTGTTGCATTGCTGCTTGGTTTTATCCTGCTTGTGATCTTATATTGTATTTTTATACTGATGTTTTTATACTGATGTTGTTTTATATTTTGAATGGTTTTTATGGTTTTAATTTTTGTAAACCGCCCAGAGAGCTTTGGCTATTGGGCGGTATAAAAATGCAATAAATAAATAAATAAATTTTAAAAAAGAAAGGACGAAAGAAAGAAAGAAAAAGATTGGAAACTTTAGCAGCTGGCCCTTTGGTATTGTGCGCGTCAGGGAAAATTTGTTAGATAGTATAACAGGTTTGGTATGCAAATGGGCACCAACAGTGTGTTTTGATAGTTATTAGCTCATTAGAGCTTCCACAGAAATGGTTCATCTCGCCTTGTTTGGTTCTGAGGGGAGGGGGAATGGCTTTTGGGATTTATTTGATGGCACATTTGTATTTGAGCATAAAACCTTGTCAATAAAGCCATAAGAAGGGGATATAAAGTGAAGCAAATTAGACAGGATGCAGGAGGCACATGAAGTGTTTCTTGACTTTTTTATTTTAAGATGGCAGCAGAAAGCTACAAATTTCATAAAGGAACCACTAAGTAGAGTGCTGCTTAACTGTTTCCCCACAGACTGTCTGCTAAAGACCACCCTCCCCATGCTGCTTTCCTCCCTGGATGGAAAAAGATGTAGGTCCAGTATGTCTCCCCCCCCCCCCCCCCCGGTTTGAGTGAGAGAGCAGCTTGGGAAAGGCAATTTTTCCTCAGAAAAAAATGGACCATGGAGAAAGGGTGAAGCACCTTCTCTGGCCCACTGCTGCTCTGACCAAATTTGGAGCCCTTCTAGATGAACAAAAGTGAAAAAAAGAACAATTGGGACACTTCATGTCTCCCGCATCACATATAGTTTTGCCCAGTATCTGGAAAATAACAATAATTAATAATAATATTAACAACAACAATTCACTATCACCACAAACCTACTATATAGGTCTTGTTTTTTTTATATGCTTTCCACCCTTACTTATTTGGCTATTTGTTTGGCTACTGCAAATAAGATGTAAATTGGAATACACATAGTGAAGGGAAGGTCTGAAAGGGCAAAAGTTCTGTTTCTATCCTGTGGTGATGCCACTGCCCTTCAGTTATTGAGGTGAAGCAATGGGGTATATTTCATCTGCAAGAGATAACAAAGATAACAGGAAAACATAAATCAAAGTCTGGGACAAGCAACATAAAAGACCTGAACATTTAAGATAACCACATAATAATTGTGGCACACAACTCTAGGCATGAATGAATAAAGGAGTGAAATGTTGGTTCAAACCAGCAATTTGTTCCATTGTTTAGAAAAAGAGTTGTCCTTGTCTTTTACCTCTGGTATGTAGGTATGTAGGTCATGATACCAGCTTTCCTAAGGATTTACAATCATCCTTATATGAAGTAGGGCTGTGCACAGTCCCCCCTGATTCGCCTCGGTGGCCATTTTGGAGCCCCCGAAACAGCCCTGATTCAACTCAGGGTGCTTCAGGGGTTGCCTGCTTTGCCTTGCCTCGCCTCGCCTCAGCGTTGAAGCCGAGGCAAGATTCCTCCGCACCGAGATGACTCAACCTTGTGGGTCTCTGGGTGCCAGCTGCGCAGCCGGCATCCAGGAAAGCTGGTAGCAAGGCTGGGAAGGAGTCCATTGGACTCCTGACTTCCTGCTCCCTTCCTCACCACTCCCTCGTCACCCCCTTGTCCCCCAACCCACAGCCACTGCCGACAAGACTTACCTGCTTACCTGCTGCCGTCTCGCTGCTGCATCATCATGACCAGGAAACACAGCGTCCTCCTGAGAGCCAGGCCACAATTTCAAGATATCACGGGGGCTCTAGTACATCTATAGCTGCAAACTACGGTAGCCACAAAGGGCCATTTTCCTTTTACGGCTGTAATAGTTTGTGGCCATAGATGTACTAAAACAGACACACACACAAACCCCGGTGATATCTTGAAATTGTGGACTGGTTCTCAGGAGGAGGATGCATTTCCTGGTCATGGCAGTGGTGCGGTGGGCAGCGATGGCGTGGGTGGCGATGGCAGCGGCAATGTGGCGGTGACGGCAGGGAGAGCAGGGAGAGGCTTTCCTGGGACAGCGGCAGGGAGGGCCCAGTGCCTCTCCGAAGTGGCCTGAGCTGCCCCGAAGCTTCGGTAATGATGATGAAAAAAAAATGTTTCTAACACATGAAATTTCATTTTCATTTCATTTATTAGATGTCTATACTGAACAATAATAGCCAAAGCTCTCTGGGTGGTTTACAAAGACTAACAACCTTAAAAATACTATGTTGTCTATAACATAAAAAAAGCAT
Organism: Anniella stebbinsi; assembly: GCA_029215795.1. NCBI lineage: Eukaryota > Metazoa > Chordata > Lepidosauria > Squamata > Anniellidae > Anniella > Anniella stebbinsi. The sequence continues at coordinate 249,433,128 of JARDYH010000002.1, forward strand.
TTACAAACAAACATATAAACAGAAAACACACACACATACTCTCCAAGCATTATAAACCCAAGCAGACTCCGTGGGTATTTTCTAAGACTTTTCTGCAGTTTCATTTCAACTTTGCTGTTTTTTAATATCCAAAATCTAGAATCTTTTGAACTGCCCAGAGAGCTTTGGGTATGGGGCATATAGAAATCTAATAAATGAATGAAAATGAATGAGATGCAAAGCAAGAGGCATAAAACTGAGCAGGAAGTACCAAAGGCTGGATTGATTGATTGATTGATTGATTCTTTTTAACCCTCCATCAACAGCTGGGGATAAATGTACCTTGACAGTACTGAAAAAACTTCTTGGTCAGTCTTTCACAACACCGTGTTCCAGAAATTATGAGGTGTGAATTGCTATGTGGCTTTTCAAGGACCCCCTTTCTTAACTTAGTGGGAAAATATGTTTTTACTTTTATGGCTGTGGAAGGGTTTACCCCAATTAGAGTGATGGGGACAACCGAAAAACCATGCACATTAAGTTCATGGCCCTGCCAAATGCTGTTTAAAATTATTAGTTACTTGTCATGCCTATATATGCTTAACCTGGATTATGTTCTGTCTATTTTGTTTGTGGAAAGAAGCATAGAGGGTGAAAAACAATATTTTGTCTATTTTTATCATGAACAAATTACTCCCTTTTCTTAATATCACCACAAACACTATTAGTTGTAGTGCACATGTGTACAAAACTTTTTAACAAAGCTGAAGTTTTAATATCCTCTGCCCTTGCTCAAATTATATTCTTTCTTGTTATCTAGCAAAACTACTTTTTCATTTTGCATGAAATTTACTAATTTGGCTTTTGAGGTAATTTTGGCCCAACTGTGAGACTTTTCCACAGTGTTTATACCATGTAAGAATGTTATAATTTATTAACAGATATTGCCATTCAATGAAAGATGTCCAATAAAGCAATATGTGACTTCCAAATATGTTTTGCAAAACTTGCAAAATATGGCATTAAATCTTGCTGTGTTGTAATTCCAAAACATCATATATTTTTGATGGTGATATATATATATATGGTGGCATCTCAAAATAGAGGCCGGAGAGTGGTTCATAATAACACCACATTTATAGGGGTCCAGATGAACTATAATAACTTATATGTATATATTTACAAGTGTGGCACTAGCCAGGAAATTAGCTAAGAAAAACCAAACTCTGTTTGGCACATTGAAACAAAAATGAACCAGAAATTCACCCAGTGTTCCCCAAATGTGGTGAATGCACATAGGCTGCTCAAATAGCATGTGTTAGCATTGCAATCAATGAGAAATTTGTTGCTGTTAGTGGTAATTCACAACTCATGAGTGTATTCTTAGATTTGTGCAATTGTTATGTTATGTATATGTTATGTTATGTATAATAAATTATTATTATTATTATTATTATTTTAATGGGACAATTTTTTATGTTTAAAAATGTGAGATTACACAGATCCCATTTATTTGTGTTGGGTTTTGTAGTTTGTATTGTGGGGTATTATTGACCCCAATGACTTGTGCGAAACTATATTGTTTTACTGGAAATGGGAAAATCTTTATAAAGACATTATCTTCTTACTTGCAAACGGTGTCATGATTATTAACCTCTAGCAGGTATGTTATTTGTATGGCTTTTCTGGAGTATATGTGATCCCAGTATCAAATTGATACTTTTTTATTGATGGAGGGCTAAAGGCTCCAGGGAGCTGAGCTATACAATACAATACTACAATACAGTACAATACAAACTACACAATACAATACAATACAATACAAGCTATACAATACAAACTACAAAACTACAAAACCCAACACAAATAAATGGGATCTATGTAATCTTACATTTTTAAACATAAAAAATTGTGCCATTAACATAATAATAATAACAATAATAATAATAATAAATTATTATACATAACATAACAATTGCACAAATCTAAGAATATACTCATGAGTTGTGAATTACCACTAACAGCAACAAATTTCTCATGGATTGCAATGCTAACACATGCTATTTGAGCAGCCTATGTGCAAGTTCAGTAAGTCCCTGAACCGTGGGAAGCTGTGCAGTCCCAGAACTAGACTCCAAAAAATATGCAATTTTTTTTACACAAAACACCCAAGCTTAGGAAAATTTAGCTCAGTTCTAATTGTAGAAGTACTTGTCTTCAAATGGTTGTTAATTTCTATAGCCTGTTCTGTGGAAAAAATGTGCAGCGAATGCATTAAATCACTTTCAAATGTAAGGCATCCCCAGGGTCATCTACACCTAGAGCCCTTTTGAGAGCGGGGAGGGATGATCGTGAAGTTTTCTGCTTCAGCGATCGTCTGTCATGGGGCTCACACCAGTGAGTTTGACCGCAATTTAAAGAGAGCCATCCGGGGCAATTTTTTAAAACGACTCCTGATTCTTGCACAGAGTTGTGATCTTGCGCAAAGATGAGTTTTTTTAAAAAACACACACACACGCACACACTCAGCACTGAAAGACCCCGAGACCCATCCAGAATGTGTCAACAATGCTCTCCCCCTCACCCCTAATACCCATGGGTTCACTCTGCACAGCTGGTTGCCTGTTCGCTGAACCCCGATACTCGCGAGGAACAGAAACTGTGTCACGATGGGAGGGTACACCAGCTGCGCACTTAGGGATTTTTGCAAGAGCAGGGGGAAAAATGGGACAAAAGCTGTCATCGATATCTTGGGAAAACTGAGGGGTCATCCCTAGATCACAGCGGGATCAGCTGTGCGTGATGTGGCCCAGTAGGGACGACCTCGATACTATTTTGAAATAAACGGCTGGCATGGATAAGGCCCAAGACTGCATGTGTCACTGTGCAACCATTTCAGTGGCAAATGCTACAGTTTCCTTCCACTTTGAAGTCGTATGTCTGTTATGTACTACAATGCTGTAGTACCAGGGTTCTTGCGGTAAGATTTGGTTAGGCATTTATGCCGATGTGTAATCATTAACTAAATGATGTGGTGCCTTTCTCCTTTCTGGTATTGCCAGTGGGCTGCTGTCATTTGACTCAATTTTAAAACTCATTTCCCCAATGGGCTGTAATGTATTTTGTGATGAATATACTATGAAAGTAACTGCTTGTTGCCATGTTGGTTTCATGGCTCCAGCCATTGCTAACCATTTCCTCATACAATAGCCATCATTTTGTCAACGTTTTTAACGTTTTGCAGAAGATCATCTAGGAAAGAAAAAGAGGGGAAAAGAACAAGGGGGAAAAACCCAAACAAGATTCTGCCAAAACCCCAACTTGGATCTAGCCCCCTTTAGCTTGGGAACACTTAATGTTGCATTTCCCAAAATGCTGCACTGGCTATAGTATGTGTGATACTGGAGTGCGCAGTTGTGTTGCAATTGTGGTTATTTAAAAGCCTTTTTCGTTAATGTCATTGAATCCTTAACCCATAACTTTGGACAACACATAACTGAACTGGAGAGCCTGCTGGATCACTTGATTGATGTAGTACCTTCCTTGGAGTACCTCAGTTTACTGGGAAATACAGCATGCCCAAATGAACTGGTCTGCAAAGACAAGGATGAGGGAGACTACCAAAGGTACAGGTTAGTATCTTGGGTTGCTTTCAAGTATAAAATATGCAGTCAAATTTAAATTTATTTTTCTTTTATTAATGTTCCTGTTAGTTGAACTTATGCTTAACAAAATGGCAGACTCCCAACCTGATCTGTAGTGGCCATTCCATGTTCAGTGTTTCAGACATTTTTTAAAATGAATTGTAAACTATCTTTAGAGATTTTTTTAAAAAAACAACAACAATATTTCTAACAAGCCTAACTTCTGAAATGTGCATAAATGTGTCACCTTGGCTTTTGCTAAGTGGCCTAGATTGAATAAAATATTTTCCCATCACCTTAACCCCAAACTGAAGAGCATGCTGGCTGTCCTGCCTACAAAGAGTCTGATAGTGGTGTTGCCATGTAAATTTATGAGACATTTTCACCACAGAATTGCTTAAAAATGAATGATATCTCTACAGTTTACTGTTTTTCACTTTAAGTACATTTTTCTGACAATATGCCTCCTATTAATCATTTAAGCAAAAGTAGTTCCTTAAAGGAGCTATTCAGAGGCAAGAATCCATGGTTCATTTAATGCTGTCTGGGGGAAAGAAATACTTGTTGAGTGACATTCTCTGAGCTTGTGTGATGTAATATTTATAGTATGTCACAAAACCATGCATCAAAACAATCATGTCTGTTGTTGGATTTAGATGCAAAATGTTGATTTAAAAAAAGAGGGTCAAGGTAATTTTAGGTCACATTTATGGCAAACCATCATGCCAAAAATTGGAAGACTGTATTAAGCATGTGCAATATTCTTTCAATTTGATGTTTTTTTTTTCTTTTCAAATTATCATTGACATTTCTCTTAATTAAAATAGCTTTTAAAATGAACTTGGTTCTGATTTATACCGTACCAGATGACACAGAGAGCCCTTGTGGCTCTCCTTTGCTGTCATTTTCCTCATAGGACTAGCATTGGGTCTTCTTCCTTTTTGCAAATTAATATATGTATTTATTTCTATGGTGCATATACTGCATCTTCCAAGCCACTCTGATGGGATTTGTAGTCTCACACTTCTGCAGGCCACCAGAGTGGGAAAGGCTTGCATAAAGGGCTTCTCATGGTCACAACCTAAGTTGCAAGGAAGGGAAACAAAACCTTTTTCCTTTTAACTGAACTTTTCCCAGCAAAACTGTACCTAGACATAGGTGCAGTTTGTGTGTGTGTGTGTATGGTGAAAAAAAAATAGTGATTAGCATTTTAGTTATGAAATTTTAAAAATAAATCCACAACATTAACATTTTCAGCATTTCTCAAACATCAATATATTTTATAATGAGACTTAGTAACAAGACGGACATGTATCATATTGTATAGTCCATTAATATATAACCTGTCTGCCAACGTAATTTGCAAATAATTTACATTAATGGCTTACAATCTAAGAGAAACATTATACCAGAGAAAAAGTATGGGAAGGAAAATATGATACATTTGAGAAGACAGCAACATAACAGTAGCAATATTTTGGATTTTGTGAAATTCATAAAGGTATCAAATTCAATAAATTTTAGTTGTTATTTGTTACTAAAAAGTGAAATGAAATAATTTCTGGTCAGCAGAACAGAAATGAAAACACTCAGAAAGATATTTACAAAACAAAAAATAACAACTCAAACATATAATGTACAAAACAGTTGTTTACTAAGTTTCATTTCATAGGACTGCCTGCTTTTATGGTTTTTATTCATAAACAAAATATAGTGTGATGGGGGATGCCTGTGGAGAGAGGTTCCAATATTGGAAAAAGTAACACGACTAGCTAAGGAGCATAAATGCTAAATAACCTCATCTGCAGTCTCTGCTTTGAAGATCTCAGGAAAGTAAAGGTCATGACCAAGAGATCAAAGTCACAGAGCATCAACACAATAATTGCCGGATACGTGTCTTGTACTAGCAGAGCTCTATCTGTTGCGGGGGTCTATTGTTTGCAGTGAAAACATGAGCCGTGTTATTACTGGACTGTGAAAAACGTTCGGGGTCAAAATACATTGCAAAGTATTTTTAATATAGGTGGTCTTACTTATTTTCATTGGTAACGTAAAAATTGCAAAGGAGATGTGTGTTAAGTAGTTTAAGTGTTTCTTGTTCCCTTGAACTGCCAGGTACATAGGAGTCCACCTGTTGTGATACTTTATTCTAGTGTTGTGTGTGCTGGGCTGCTCTGACTTCTTCCAGCTATATTGATTGTTTTCTACTTTCTAAAGGCTACGATCTATTAACTATCACATAAAGCCTCAACTAAAGTATTTAGCCCACATGCCTATTTAGAATCCCAGATTTTGCAGTGACAAATTTTGGGGGAAGTAATTCCTGCTACCTTTCCTTGCCTATGGCATGAAGCAGCTCTTCACTTATGCTTGTGCCCCAAATGAATGATACTAAATTTCTCAAGTACCAAGTGCTGATCTGAATTGCCATTACACTAAATACATACATATATATATATATATATATATATATACACACACACATTTTATATCAAATGTACAAGAGCTTTCCTATGATGGCCATAGCGGTCTAAGTGACCTTGTCACTTCTATGAAGTCCAGTCTGGTTTGCTCACTAAAGACACTTGGATGTACTTCCAAAATAATATATTTTCCAATGTATATGTCCTATTGTCCTTGTGCTGAAGTAGTTAGAGAAGGGTGGTGAACTTGTGGCCACCCAGTTGTTGTTGGACTGAATTCCCATCCACCCCGGCCATCATAGCCAATACTGAGGGATGACAGGAGATGCAGTCCGCCAACATCTGGAGGGCCACACATTCCCCATCTCTGAGTTATAGTGCTGGACTTCCACTCAGTGTTAGAGTGTTGTATTTGTGGTGTACTATATTAGAGTCTTGGGCTTTTATTCAGCCATGAAGCTTATTCCATGGCATTGGGCTAGTCACTATTTCTCAGCCTAATCTATCCCACAGATTTATGATAATAATAATAATAATAATAATAATAATAATAATAACGATTTATTTCTTACCCGCCTCTCCGTCTAGATCGAGGCGGGGAACAACAACATGATAAAATACATAAAACTAATTAAAACATGACAAATATTATTAAAACTGCATTAAAACATCCTAAAACATCCTAAAAACATTCTAAAAATTACACTGGATATGCCTGCCGGAAGAGAACAGTCTTTATAGCTTTCTTAAATTCTAAAAGACTGTTAAGTTGACGAGTCTCCTCCGGCAGGTCATTCCACAGTCTGGGAGCGGCAGAAGAGAAGGTCCTCTGGGTAACAGTTGTCAGCCTAGTCTTGGCCGACCGCAGTAAGTTCTTCCCAGAGGACCTGAGCGTGCGGGGCGGATTGTACGGGAGAAGGCGATCCCGCAGGTAACCTGGACTCAAACCATGTAGGGAAGATATAAACGAGATAAAGCCCCATAGCAGAATGGAGAGGGAGGTGATTTTTAGTTATCCCCTCTACTCACTGTGACATCTCCCACATGGCTCCGAGGGTCCTCCAACACAATAGAGGGGGGCAGGATGCTGCAGAGGGAATGGGGAATTGCCAAAAATTGCCTCCCTCCCTGTTCTGCTTGCGGAAACCTCACAGGACCAAAGAACAGTGGGACTCCCATTGGATACAACTCAAGAAAATTTAACTCTTTAGAAATGTAAAGAAGCACAAAACAGAGTATGTGAATCCAGTCTGAAATTTGCTAAATTATCAGAACTGTTTTTTAACGTCCCCCAAAACTCCTGAAGTTGGTCCCTCCAAATTTGTCTTGAAATTTTGCTGCAAGTAAAAGTTTATGATAACTTAGGGATACTGGAGTGTCCCTGAAAAATACTTAGCAAAACTTAATTTTACTCAAAACGTCTCAATATGGAATGCTTTTTCCTTCTTCCCTCTCCCTCGCCTCTGCCCAAGGTATGAGGTTACACCACCCAGTCAATTAATTTGTATGTTGCAGCCTGCTTTGAGCTTGTGGAAAAGCAGCTCATAAAGGTTATACATGTTTTGCCCATGCAAGGTCCTCCAGATTTGCCTCAAAGATGGACAAGAACAGTAACCTTTGCCAGTGGAAGGTTTAGGTGAAACATGGCAGTTGCAATACTATGTTGTTAACCCCCTCCCCTCAAATCTTAAATGCTATTATTTTGCCATGATAAGCTGTGCCATATACACCTCTGTGTTTGTACACACACACAGACACAAATGTATGTGCATACACTGTGTACTCCAGAATGAATGGCTCAGTAATATTTGGAAGCTCCAAAAGTCACCGAAGCCATTTTGTAGAGTTGGCAACCAGGAAAAGCTTTGACAAGATTCCTGAGTCCCTAGTTCTGTGCCTAAAAAAGAATAAATGGATGGCTGGTGTTAATGTGATGTCTTTGTTACTGACATCTAACCTCCTTCCCGTGACCTGCTGCAGAATGAAACTTACTGAATTGACTGCACTCTATGCATATCCAATTTTCTAAGCACATTGTAGACTAGCAGAGAGGTTCCTAGTCAGAGATAAATGGGCCTTTAAAGACCTTCCTGGGATATCTGTTTTTCCTCTTTTCAAAGTGCCTCGCTTTCCCCCACCATTGCAGATAATGACCTTCTTCCACATTTCTGAAAAGGGCAAGCCTCATAATAACACTAGTCTCAGGAATTCTGGTGATGCTTAAAAATGCACATGTACTTATTCCCTTAGCCAAAATAAAATATTCTATACATAGAATTTAAAATTTAGATGGATCCTTTTTCATTAAGCAGTGGTCTCTTAACTAGCAATTTTATAAGTTGAAAGCAGTTGCAATATGTCATGCAATTTATAGATCCCTGTGCCTGCCATAAAGTGTTTTATGATGGCTGCATTCTGTGTTATTAGTAGCTGTCTCTTTCTGCAGCCATTGCCATTTGATAATAGCCTTAAAACACCCAAAATTACTTACCTGTAAGCAACATTCCAGATAGTGTCTGTTGACAGTTTGAATAAGTTTAGTGCCCTTTTGTTGTACTTTACCTTCAAAACAAACTGATTGAACCATCAATAGCTCCTTGGAAGCTGACAGAGGCCTATCATCTGGTTTAACCCTCTGATAGTAGGTTATCTTTGGGAGTTAACCTCCTTGCATTGTTAACTTGAATGTTTTATGTACTATGCAACTTTGGGATAGTGCTGTGATAACCTTAGTAACTAAGTCATATATCACAGTAAAGAGATCTGGAGCGACAAATAACCTTGGATTAAATTTACAAGGCTTGGATTTATATTATAACATGTTCATTCTGTAGTTTTAGCAATCCTTTTCTGTATTTTATAGAAACGAGTTATGTTTAGCTTGGAGTTCCATCTTCAAATAGATACATTGCCTATTTACTTCTTTTCTATGTTAAATAGACAAAACCCATAGGTATTCCCAGATGTTGTACATATCTTTACTAGCCATTAAACTAAGTGTGCTGTAGAATAGAGCCCTTACTAAATGTGTACCCTGTTATCTTATCCCATGTGGAATTTAACAGGGACATATATTGGAAATGCAAGTAGGGACAAACCACCCAATACAAGTACAAATGAGTAGCCTGTAGTGAGAGTGTCTGGAGGGCTAAAGCTAAAAATGAGCCTTAGGCTTGTGAGAGATGTTAAAAATAACAAAACTCTTGGAGGGCTGTATTTAGAGCAAATTGAAGAACAAGGAAATTGTAGGTCCCCCCTTGTGAGAAGATGGAGAAACATTAGTGGATGATAGAGAAAATACAGCTGAGCTCCTACTTTAGCTCAGTCTTCTCCCACAAAGGAAACTGTGTTCATCCAGGCAGAACTAGTTCAGATGGTGAAGGATTTGAAGAAGGGAAGGATTTATCAAGATAGGTAAAGGGGTGGTATGGAAGCAGCTAGTCAGACTAAATGAATTAAGGTCCTCAGGGCCTGACATGTTACATCCTAGGGTACTAAAGGAACTTGCAGATGCAATTTCTGAGCCTCTGTCTATAATTTTAGAAAATTAATGGAGAACAGGTGAAGTGCTGTGAGACTGGAGACAGGCAAATGTCCCCAACTTCAAAAGGGAGAAAAAAAAGAGGATCCAGACAACTACCAAGTGGCCAGCATGCCATCAATACTTGGAAAGGTTCAAGAACAGATAATTAAGCAGCCAGTCTGTGAACATTTATTTATTTATTTATTAGCTGAAGCTCTCTAGGCGGTTTACAAGATAAAGCTTAAAACCAGAAAATATAATAACATAGTAAAACATAATACAAAATCATAAGTTTAAAAAGAATAAAACCAACGTAGTAACCAGATAAAAGCCAGCTGAGAAAATAAAAGGCCTTCACCTGGACCACAATGTAGACCAGCCTCTCTGGGGAGGTCATTCCACAACTGGGGTGGCATCACTGAAAAGGCATTTAGAAAGAAATGCAGTGATTACAAACAGCCAGTACAGGTGTCTCAAGAACAGCTCATGCCAGACTAAATGTATCTCCTTTTTTGATAGAGTAACTAGCCTGGAAGATAAGGGAAATCTTGTGGACATAGTACATCTTGATTTCAGCTAGTACACCATAGAGCTCATTCACGGCTCCTAATCAACCTGGAGAGAAATGACAAGGGCGGTGCCGCGGGGCTCTTTCCTAAGCCTAGTGTTGTTCAACATCTTTATAAATGACAGATGAAGAAATAGAAGAGATGCTCATCAAATTTCCAAACTGAATGGGGTAACTAATACCTTGGAAGACAGAAATAGGATTCAGGATAATCTTGACACGATGGAGAACTGTGCCAAAACTGACAATAATAAATTTGACAAGAGAGAAATGCAAAGTTCTTCACTTATGTAGGAAGAATCAGTTGCACAAATACAGGATAGATTACTCTTGGCGTGATAGAAGTACACGTGAAAAGGCCCTCCGAAGGGCTTTAGTAGACTACAAGCTAAACATTAGTCAGCTGTACAGTGAAGCAGTCAAAAAGACTAATGCAATTCTAGGTTGCAACAGAAGAAATAGTTTCTAGATCTTGAAAAGTAATAAGCTTCATTTATCAGTATTCGAAATTGTGTGAAGAGCCTCTATGGATAGAAGAGGCTCCCCCCTTCAGAAAGGGGTGATGGAGGGGTGTGGGACTAGTACATTTCCCCTTCTCACCCATTTAGTGTACACAGGTCAATAATGCCCAAATAGGGTAATGGTTCTGCTCTATTCTGCTTTGGTAAGACCTGACTTGAACTACTTGGTCCACTTCTGGGCACTGCAGTTTAAGGCTATAAACAAACTGGAATGTCTCCAGAGGATGGTAACAAAGATGGCGATGGAGCCTGGAGCCAAATCCTTTGAGGAAAGGTTGAAGGAGTTGAGTATGTTTAGCCTGTAGAAGGGACTATTAACAGGCAATGTGATAGCTAGCTTCCAGTATTTGAGGGGTTGTCATGTAGATGATGGAACAAAGTTGTTTTCTGTTCCTCGTGTGAGTAGGGCCCAAACCAATGGGTTCAAATTGAAAGAAGTAGGATTTAGACTAAACATTAGAAAGGAGAGCTACGCACAAGTGGCCTCTCAAAATTCTCCACCCTATTTGTGGGTAGAGCAATTGGGGGACAATTTCACTGAATTTCTCCAGGGGGAGGAGAAATTTTCCAAAAATTTCTCACAGGTAGGCATCACCATTGGCAAGGATGGTAAAACAACTTCTTTTTTTATTTCCTAAGAGTTTGGGTTTTTTTTGTTTTGTTTCTTTGCTCTGCCACTGCAAGTAGCAACAGCATCAACTATGTTGGCAGCCTGGCCCCATTTTGCAGCCTCCACAATGCCCCATACAACTGGCATCATTCCAGGGCACTGAGGGGAGGGAATGCAGCCACCATGAAAAAAACGGTGATGAAAATGTTGAGAAAATTGTGAAAGTATCCTTTTCTAGGAGGTAAGAAAAGAAAAATCTCAGGAATGTCCTGTAAGTTTTCTTTCCCCATAAAAGGGGCTTCCATTCTTCTGCCTCATTCTGTAATTGATTTTGAATGTGTATTGGTGGTGTTTTGACCTTACCTAATCACTGTAACGTAGCTGAGGGTACTGTCTGGATAGATAGATAGATAGATAGATAGATTCCTTTATTTGCATCAGCTATGGGCCTTTGCATTTGCAATGAAATGTGCAAAAATTAAAAGCAAGATTATACTTGACCAAAATAGCCCAAGTTGCATTCTAAAAAATTAAATACAATTTAAATACATTAAAATTAAATCCAAAATCCAAAATTAATACATAGTCCTTTACACATAAAATAAAAATAAGTAAATAAAACAAATAAATTTCTGTTCAGCCAAAGAAACTCTGAGAAATTAAGACTCTGATAAAATGGTAGATCTTATTTTGATAGCACCATCTAAAAAATTTGCAGTTTTTGCCGTCACCTGCTTATTTTTGGTCTGCAAGACGATAAGACACAGAAGCAATAACTGGCCGCTCTGAATAGATAACAGAAGTGGAGTGATCACCTCTTTCCTCAAGTCTCTGTAAAAAGTACAAAATAATAATACATGAGCTACTGTTTCGATACTGCCATCTCCACATGGAAATATGCAGTTTTCCAATGGGATTCTTTTAAATCGGCCCCCGAGTACAGCTGATGGCAGTATATTCAGTCTTGCATAAGTGAAAGCTCGTCTCTATTTTAGAATTGTTAAGTTTTGCAAATAAGATGCCAATGTCAAAAAGACCAAATGGAAAGTAGTCATACCATGGACAAAATTCTCTTATAGTGGCCAAATTGTTCTGTCGTTCAATATCATTTAGGCACTGTCTAAGTAGATCTTTTGCTTGCTAAACCCCAGAGTTAGGAAATGTTGTGGTGATAGACCAGAGGAGTAAAGTTTTAAAGTGGTGGACTTCATCCAAACAGTGTCATGGGGATCCTGCAGAACCAAGGGAAGTAAACCAGTGGGAGCTAAGTTCAGCCAAAGCCAATAATAAAGTGTCCTGCACCAGGCCTATAAACTAATAGAGGAAAGATTAGCCTCCAAACGAAAAAAAGCATTTGGAACACTGCATGAGACAGAAAAAAATTATCTTAAAAACTTAGACTGAACAACTTCCACAGATCTAGAATAAGCATCCACCCAAATCTAAGCCCTATATAGTAACTGTGCTAGAGATTTGGCTTTAAACACTTCAAGTGCTGAGGGTATATGGTTGCCACCTTTTGTGTAAAAGAAGAACGTCAAAATTTTGGTGCTCTGAGATGCTTTTTCCACCACATATTTCTGATGGGCTGACCATGACCCTGTTGATTGAAAGACCCCACCAAGGTATTTAAAGACCTTGACTTGTTCAATTAACTGTTTATCCATATACCATCTATAGGCCCTGTATTTTTTAGAGAACACCATAACTTTAGTTTTGTTATAATTCACAAGTAGGTGTTCTTTTTGGCAGTATTCAGAAAATGCCCTCATCATTCTTTTTAAGCCCACTTTTGTTTGAAAAAGAAGTACAGCATCGTCTCCGTACAATAAAATGGAAATAGCTTTTGTAGCCAATTTAGGGGTGTGAAATGCTGGAGATGTTAAGTTCTTAACTATATAATTTATGTACAAATTAAACAATACAGGGGCTATATTTTTCTTTCTATTACACATCTCACCATTGCTCTTCAGCCTACCAGGCTGCCTGCACTTTGTGACCTGAGGAGGCCCTATGGGAGGAATAAATTCATGGTGTCTGATATCTGGTCAAGAAGTGCTAGAAGCCAAGGAGGCTACTGGCTGTCAGAGGGATGACTGTAGAATGAAAGGCAGGACACTCGCACACACTGCTCAGCCATCTCATAAGTAAGGAAAGCACAAGAACCCTGAATAAAACCGATGAGAATTTCTCCAAAATTTCTTCTCCTTTGAATTTCTTTTCGAAAGCAAATTCTTTTCTATCAAATTGAATGAGAATGGTCAAAAATTCCATGGGAGAAATTTTCGGCACAGCGCTATTAGAAAGAACGTCTTGATTGAACGAGCTATTCAACAGTGGAACAGATTGCTGTGGAAGGTCCTTTGTCAAAAGTCCTCTGTTAAGAGGTAGAACAGCTCACTCTCAGGGATGCTGTAGTAGTTGATTTTGAGTTGGACTATATGATCTGTGAGATCCCTTCCAATGATATGATTCTGTAATTTTATCAGACATGCCAGCTAGCCTCCCCAAAAGCCCTTTGAAACAAACAAGCAAGGGTTTTTTGGCCACCTTTGTGAAAACCACAGGTGAGCGAACAATCATAAGTAGGAGAGATTTCTCAGGGAAGGTGCCACAATTGAAAAGGCTCTGCTATTCCTACTTATCAGAAGCCTGGAGAACTTGGAGCAGAGCTCCTCATCCAGTGACCTGAACATATGAGATATGATATTGTGACTTTTGCCTCGGTATTGAAGTAGGAACATTTAGGCATATTCCCAGCCATAGGAAAATCTTAAATACTGGTACTAGATGAAGCTTAAGGAGAAAAAGAAGATGGAACATGGGTCAGACAGTGTGAACTTACAGCATATATAGTTCACCGTAGTGTGTGTGTATATGTGGTGTGTATGTGTGTGTTTGTTTGCATGCACATGTGTCATTTCTCCCTTTGATGGAAAGAATTTGCGGTTGAGATTTCATCTGACTGTTCTTCAAAATGCCATCATTATTGTGATGCTTCAGCACTGATGACAGGGTAGCTTTTAATGCCTGCTACAGATTGCCTTTTATAGTTCATCATCCTCTGCTATACAACATCTGCGCTGCTAAGATGATTGGGGGAAGATTTCTGTCCGATGATCCACATGCCTTTCATTTTTCCCCTTCAGCATTCCCAGGATTGGGAAGGTGTTTGTTCCTTTTCTTTAGGGAACAAGGTCTAGAAATGGTAAGATGAAGAAACCTGTGCTATCATAGATGGGGTTATGTGAAACTGACCTTTAGGGCTTTGGTCCAAAGCTGGCAGAGAGATGGCACTGTACTGCCTGGATGTGTTGTCATTTTTGTTGCTGCCTGTTTCTTGATGGCATCTTTCACTTCATCATTAAACATTTGCTGATTTTCAAATAGTGATGTTTTCTGCACCTGAGTATTAATCTTTTTTCACCCTGCACTTAGATGGGTGTTTGTAGTCCTCCCGAGCTTTACTCTTGACATATTGTTTCCTTCTGTTCATGTCCCTGTTTGAAAGAACCCCTTGTCCTCTGAGCTTTTCTACCAGTAATACAAGATGGAAGCATTCTCTTCCACTGAAAGATAAGGGCCATCAGAGGCTCACAGAAGGATGAAAGGGCAGTCAAAGAAGTTGGAGACGTGTGTGAGAATATTTCAATATCCCCAGACACCCAGCTACGCTTAACAAATTGTCTAGCTCAGGACATGTTGTGCTTTGTAAGGAGCCCTCTCGTATTTGTTACTATTGCTCTCATAGAAAGCTGTGGTTGAAGGTTTGCATTCAGATTCTTGTTGGATTTTAATGCGTGTCAGTGAGCGTATTCTATTTCTTTAAGAATTTACAAGCTCACTGCCTCAGATGTAAGAAGGTGTAGCTGGCTGGCTGCCTTTTTGTTCGGTTTGGTTGTTGACAGAGTAAATAGTTATTAAAACATGGCCACTGTTGCTTCTGCAACTGTAGGCAAATTGGAAGGCACCCGATAATCACTTCAACTAGCAAACGATCTACACTGCTGTTTTAAAGCGCTTTAAAGTGCTTTATAACAGTAGTGACAACTGTTTTGGAGTGTGTCCTGGGCCCCAACAGTTGTCACTACTGTTATAAAGGGCTTTAAAGCATTTAAAACAGCAGTGTAGATCCTGCCTAGGTTGTACTCCCCACTCCCCACTCCCTGAAAATTCCAAGGAAGGGAATTCTACAACTGCCCAAGCAGCTTATTCCATTGAGTTCAGATATATAAAGGGGCTGACCTTTATATCTGAACCTAAACAATTTCCCCTCTCATAATTCTGGACATGTGCGGTTGCCTCTTCGACATGCCACAGGGACTCAGCCTGATTACTAGAATGACGGTCTATATAAACTTGGAATTTGTGGGAAATATTATCAATCACCTTTCTGTTTCCTGCCAGGAAAGGATCTGGCGCTTCCTCTCTCAGTCTCCACGAAGTCTGTTTCATATCTAGGTGGCTGGCTGTAAATAGCAAGTACTTGAGATGAGTTGATATTATCACCTTCCAGGGCTGTTTTTTTAAACATTGATTCATGCCATGCTGTGCCATGCTCCGTCAGCTTTTTGTGAATAAAGCTATATGTGTGTGGGTGTTTGACTAGCCAAGTTCCAGCTTTCTTGCCAAAATGTTAGAGGAAGCTGGAGAAGGCTCCAAAAAGCAATTTTGAATCCAGTGTGTTCCCCAGACGTGAGAGTGTGTTTTTCTATAATAGTATGAACTTTAACTTCCTTTCAGTTGGGAGGGTGTTTGAAACGCCACTGAAAACGCCACTACCCATATCAAAATGCTTTTACCTCTCAAATGTTTTGCCCAGTTTTTTATGTCTGTCCCCATATATGTGGTGAGCACCCTTTTTCCCTGTCAAGGAGGTTTGCTGTATTGAAACGTTTTGCTTCCCTCAATTTCATGAACTTTTCCCCCAAGAAGGCAGCCCTAGATTCCCCCAAAATGGATGGGGATATTCCCTTTAGCCATGGTACCAAAGCTGAGGACCCATTCTTATATCAGATGCAGTGATGCGTCTCTGTTCTTCTCCTTAATTTGTTTTCTATCCTGTTGCCAAAACTCACTGAGGAAGCAGGTAAAAGGAAAAATCATGCACGTATCTATTTAGATTTATATTCTGCTTTTGCATGCACAAATTTGTCATGATTTTTTTTTTAAAAAAAGCTAGATCCTTGAACTGGTATGTTTAGCCTGAAATACAGAGCTATGAGGCAGCATAATGAAAAAAAATTAAAATAAGAGAATTGCACACTTTTAAGATAAAGTTACAAATCAGCACGCACATATCATCAAGGCTAATACAGTACAGTAAAAGCAGAGAGCAGGTTTACCTTAAAACAAATTGATTCCCACAAGCAAACAGGCATAAGCTACAGGGGAAAGAGAAAACAGTGAGTGGCTATTAGGATGAGGGCCTTTTTGATTGTGGCACCCCAGCTGGAGAATACTCACCCCAGAGAGGCTTCCCTACTTTGTGCTCATTTTGGCACCAAGCAAATACCTTTTTATTGTCCCAGGCTCAATCTCATAAAATTTATTTAAATCTTTTGCTGTTCCTTGTGAATAATTTTTATTCATTTTAGTTTCTGCTGCTTGAGAGTTATGCTGTTTCATTGTTTAGTTTTTATTGTGGTATTTTAACACTGCATTGATGAATAAATGAAATTTTCAGTGAATTAAATTTCTGATAACCCTGAAAAGAGAGTATGTAAGTAAACATTGATGGTAGTGGTTGATGTCTTATGCATTGTTCTTTTGTAACTAAAAAATCTTCAAGTAAAGTAGTTTTAAACAAACACTCAAATAAATAAGACCAGTCAGGCAAATGCTGAAAAATTCAGGTGAGGCCCAACTCTGCACTGTGCAGCGTTTCGACTCTACTTAAGAAGATCATCTGCAGAGGACAATCATGTGCAACTGAGGCACTAGAACTTGAATAACAGAATATCCTTCATAGTTTTAGCCAACACTGTTTTGGAAGAAAGTAAAGAAGGTCATTGCTACCCCAACTGCTCTGGGGAGCCTGAGAATCTAACACCTCTAAAATGTTGTTTTGTTTTGTTTTTAAGTTCCCATGATTTCTAACCTACATTTTAGTGGGTTTTTTTTAAAAAAACAAAACATATCCATTAGTCCTTGTACCCATAGCTGTCTTTTAAATAGCTCTACCTCCTATACTGTATTATCTCTTCTGATATATTATATATGTGGTGGGCTATCTTGTCTGCTCTCGCCTTCCATTTTTCTAGACTAAAGAGAACAAGCTTGCTTACCAAGTGTGCTCAAAAAAAGTTTTATTTTCAACTCCTCCTCTTTGATTACGGGTAATCAAAACTGGACATATTATTCTAGTTGCGGCCCTATCCCTGACTTGTCAGTACGTACCAATTCTTGTTAAGCAGTCCTCAGCTAATGCATCAATCCAATTGGTAGCTTATAGCTATTAGCAATGCTCAAGTGTTATTTTGAACATGCAACACGCATGGAAAAGGAACACTTTGCACTTACTGACCCCACTCCCTGTGTGCATTTGGCATTTCTGAAAGAGCCTCTGTGGTATCACCTGTTCATGTAACTGGAGACCCTAATGTAGGCAGGGACCCTGATTGCCCATGCAGAGGCTACATAGGTATGTGAATGGGCTTGTTCAGATATTATATAAAATAGTATGGGGTGAGGCACAGTGGGGCCAGCAGGCACAAGTGAATGTGGTCCTACTTCGCCCTCTATGCACAGAGTAGTCAATAACGATCACCCAATATCCTGGGATCTTTGTCATTTTACAGGTCATGAAGACTGGAGTAATAGTATAATGAAGTTATGACCGAGCTATTTGCACAATGAATAGTATAGGAACACCATGTCCATCTATTTAGAGCAGAACCCATTGCTTAATGAGCTATACAGTTTGTCTTAGGAAACAGATATGGACTACAGATGTTAACCTTGTCTGTGGAAGTTGTTTTGCTTGAGTTCAAATACATTCTAGAAAAAAGCAGAATGAAGAGCAGAATATATATATATATATATATATATATATAATTGGTGAAATACAGGTTCTTGCTCCTATATGCTTATTTGAAGCCCTTTGAATTGAGAATAATATGTCATAAGTTAATGGAACTTCCTAACCTAAACTTTTCATTTTATAAATAATCAGGTATTTTGTTCTGCACAAATTAACCAACCTGAGGTTTCTGGATTCTCGGAAAGTGAGCAGAAGTGAACGTGATGAAGCCATTTTGAGGGGTGCCTTTATGAAAGTGGTGAAACCTACAGATATTAAGGTAAGGGAGTGAAGGAAGACTATAAGAATGTTTATGGATTTGTACAATTGCAGGTCTAGAATCTGTTGATCCATTTGAATAGTCGTCACCTCTAAATGATTTGCAGAACATTGCTTCTGAAGTGTTAACCTTTCTTAAGTTTGTTGAAATCACAATTTGCTTTAGCGATGCACATTTTATTATGTTGTGCTTAGTCACTTAAGACTAATGCATGTCAGCAGGCATTTGTGGGTGTGCACCGGAAAAAGGATTTTTTGGTAATATGTACTGCGGCATTTGTGCTGTACAGCAATTAAGACCTCAGTTTTCATTATTGTGGGTGATTTGACTTTATTGTGTTTTATCTACCAAGTAATTCTAATTTGTGGTCTCAAAAATTCTTCCATACTGCCACCAAATAGGGTTGGATCTAGAGAAGTGAACAGGAACATTTGCTACTTCTGTGGGGTTTCCCATCCTTCCTCTCTGCTGCAGCTCCCTGCATCCCCATCCTTGAGGGTTGGCAGGATCTCTGCGGTGGTGTAGGCTGGGGTGTCGGGCTGGAGCAAGAGGGGAGAATTGGCAGGATCCATGAGGAAGGAGCTTGCATCTGTGGAAGTGCCTATCTTCTGATGTAAAGAATCTTGGGATCCAACTCACGGGAGTATGGATTTCTTGAGGCCTTGCGCAGAAGCTTTCTGGGAGAAGATATCTGTGGCATGTGCAAAGTTTTATTATACTGTGCTGGAGCTGATGTTGGAAGGAGAATCTATCAAATGTCCAATTCAAAGTCAAGCTTTCTGGCATACATTACCACAAACTGGGAAAAATGTATATTGCTTACTCAGAAAACTTTATTTCTCCCATACACACTTATCAGTGCAATACACTGTCATTCTGCATAATTCTGTATTTCTGCAGAAATTCAAATGTTTCTTGGAATTATTCGCTATCTAAAACTCAATTCATGTGTTTCATTCAGCAGCTTTCTAAATGCTGGTTTATTTTATATATGGTTAATAATTTATTGCAGATTTCCAATCAGCCTAAAGAGCAGTATAGCAGTTATGGAAGTAAACTGTTTTTGAGGGCATAGAAGTGTAGCTAGATAGATTTGTTATCAGCTGCATATTTGCAGCAGAAAGCAAATTAATTCAGAGCTATTCATTTTATAACTATTAAAGTTTTAACAGTTCTTATTTGGGGATTGGTTTGACACATTGTTTACTAGTGCCTTTAGCTATTTGGGCTGTTACAATGCAGCTTATAATAAATGAAATCGTTTGCTTTGAAGCTCTCATGAAAGGGTTCCTCCTTTGCTAAATCCTGTAAAATGCAACAGTTGAACATGTAAGGGATGTTATGTTCATCTTCCTTTTGTAATCATATCAAATCCACAGTTCATAAGTATCTCCATATTCCTGGATTTTACTCAATTACTGCAGGCAGTTACATTCTTCAAAATAGGCATACATGTTGGCCCATTCAAGGAATGAAGAAATGGGCTTTTGTTGAACTGTTTCTAGTTTATTTGCTGCAATTTTGTATTGTTCTTCGTCTTTTTAATCTGTTGTCTTAAATAAAGCTTTCCAATTCACGAAGATAATATCAAGCCTTGGTAGTTTGTCCTAGTAATACAGTTCCATGTCCCAAGCAGTATAATTTTTGAATTACTTATCTGTTAAATCTTATTCTATAACATATACTTATTTCCCCAATCCTTTTAGCACAAGGTACAAATTTAACATTCTGAAAGACCTTTCTAAAATTGCTTGCTACAGAATTGCTACATTTTACTTAGCATAATATATTCCCTTTTGTAAACATTTTGGACATCTCAAGTAAATGCCTCTTGGTGTGCAATAGAATTATTATCATTATTCTTTATTATATGTTATCCATATATTGGTTTATCCTGAGAAACTGTGGAGTGGGCTTGAATTTATTAAAGTGAATTTGTTGCACAAAATCTGTATGTACTAACCCTCATGCATACTGTATCAACTGTTTACACAGTCAAGTTTTTAATTGAGAAAGCATTCATTGCAGATATGTCGTTCGGGTGGCATGACCGATGAACGTCTGCTGAGCCAGTCACCTGGCACAGGTCATACGCTATTCTGGTGTTTGATGCTATGCCAGGCACTATGTATCAAAGTCTACCTGTACCAAGCTTTTTTCTGCCCCTTGTCTCTAAGCCACATGCGTTACAAGTATCTTTTTTTCTGTAAACAAGACACTGCCTTGCTGAGTATGTTCTCTGGCTATCCAGACAGCAACACCCTCTGGTCAGCTCAAGATAGCAACATTTCGCATGGCCGACTTCTTATGGATCCCATCCATGTATCCTGCTCAGCATCATAGCTAAAGATGTGAACAGAAATTCCATCTAGCTTTCTGTGCATCCTATTGTAGGAGCTGAACCATGTCCGTGTTCAGCGTAAAGTTTGCCTTTCCAGTGCCTGCCGTCGACACACTATCTTGTTTCCTGCCTCTTTCTTTCCATGGACACAGAAATATTCCTTCAGGTAGGCAGTGTGGCCTAGTTCTCACCGAGGTGGTAAACCTGTGTTTGAGTTATATCACTTCAGTCTCCATGTGAGGGCTTACATGAATAAATGTTCCTTCATACAAAGGAAGTCCCTACATGTCAAAAAATAGGGCAAGGGGTGGGGGTTCTAGCGAAGAGGTTTTCCATGTGCAGGGGGGAAAATGTATGGAGGAGGATTCCGTCATGTGAGACACAAACTGACCACCTCTGTCTATGTTTCATATTTAATTAAACAAAGTAAGGTTCATATGTGGAGCATAATCCACCATGTGTTTGCTGTGTAACAACAAGTACTGGCTTTTGAATGCATTTGTGTCTTATGATTCTGTTACATTAGATTTAATATAAGATGACTGCTACTGACTGGCAGTTTGCACACGTAGGCTTGGAGAATGTGCATAAATTGAGAGTATCAACAAGAGATTTTGCACATTGCCTAGTCAATAAGGATAGTCATCGATCAATGATTAGCTGGAAATATGAATGAATCAGACATTTCTTCATTGCCTGATTAATACGTATAGCCTCTATGTCAGGTTCCTACATTGCTTAAACAATATGCATAGTCCCCATGCAGAGAATACATACATTCACCAGTTCATTTGCACATCAGCAGTTGACATTGTCCCACTGTCCACTTTCTCCATCATTACTTGGCAATTGCATGTGACTGCAGCTGAGGAGAGGTGGGATAGCAGAGCCTACTCCATTGACTTAGCAAAAAGACCAGCTTCTCCTTGGCTTCTTCCCTCCCTAACTGTTTTCATTTAAGATGGGCATCATGAGCACTGTGTAACTTTAATTACTACTTCCTGAGTTTATTTTCCTATTTCCTCCATTTACCCCTTTTTTCCTTTTGTGTTTTGTCTTTTAGATTGTAAGCTTGCAGGCAGGGACAGTCTTCTTTTTGATCTGCGTAAAGCACTTAGTACATTTGAGGTGGTGATGATGATGATGATCATGCTAAATGGGCAATGCACAGAATCCCATGTTCATGCACGATGTGTTCATATGATAGTGCAAAATGGCTGGTGGTTATGCACATCCCCATTGAACTTGCACTAACCATGCATATATATTTAACTTTGTGTATGTTATAGTCTTCTAGGGGATTCTGTGCATTGATACGAAATTACTTTCCTTTGAAGTGTATTGCTGCTGTTAAACCAGGTGTTTTCTTGAAAGTGAGAAATCTAAATTTCAGGTTAACTTTCTCCCATGGTGAGAACCTGGAGATAAATAGCTTATTCAACAGAAGAAAACAATGGACAATAAGATGGGGTGGAAGGAGAGTTACATGGAAATTGCTTTAATCTGATGTTTGACATAAACCAATCTTTAGAGAGCAAGCTGCCCCTCTGAAAACCAACACATGGAATGAGACTCAAGGCAGGATATTTTCCTCCAACTAGCTGATGTTTACTCAAATGCAAAAGTGGCTAGCAATCACCCATCTTCACGAAATCATAAATATTTAATTTTGTCTAACTCCCTGCCTTCCTTTAGCTTTTTTATTTTTCTTAACAGAATGCTGCTTTCTTCTGCTTTGCTTCATTTCATCTTTTGTTGCTTAAAGTCTGTTTGTGATGGGGACTGTCGTTACAGGGAAGATACAGTCATTCATTAGAAAACAGCTTAACATTGCAACGCTCTGTTCTGTCTCGCCGTGTAAAAGCGAGCGAAACTTCATTACCCAGTGATGTTTATATTTAGAGATGTCAAAATATTGAACGTAATCTCATGCTTGATTTTTTTAAAAATAAAAATCTTGTAAGCCTGGCTGGGCAAGGGGCATCGTGCCAGACAAGGAAGCTTCATTTAATGACCAAACCATGACCTCATTTTGCTGGCATAAGTGTAGATCAAAGTGGAAGATGCCAGTCCAGTGGAAAGCATGTTGCTGGGCCTGACAGCTCTTCACATCAGAATGACAGCTCAAGAATACGACAGCCAAAATTGCTTAATTATGTCCCAGCCTTGTAATTATTCATCCTTACTCCTACAAAGAGCACAGTTGTCATTTCTTTGACATAATTATTTAGAGCTGTGCCCTTATTCTGTTCAAAGCTTGTACAGAAGTACTGGAAGGACTTGGATGTTCAGCAGGGAGTGGGGGGCTGCATGGAGATGGAGGAGAGAGAGAACATCCATTTTGGTGTATTTTGTTATGTTTTTAATGGGATTATTTTCCTGGTCATACCTTTCCCCTTTTGAGGAAGCTTGATTTAATAACCAAAACATGACCTAATTTTGCTGGCAGAACAATGGGGTACTTTGGGAGTTTTACATTTTCAGGAAATGCCCAACTTGGTTGTCATTGGACAATAAAGAAAAACTGTAATTTCAACATTTGTGTCAGTGGTGAGGACTGTGGGGGCTTTACTGCATTATCTGTTGCTGAATCCATTCCATAGAAGTTTAAGAATTGATTAATTGGAACATTTATGTAACTCTTCATATTTTCAGAAAAGACCATTTGTTAGTACAAAAAGACACTGGTTTTTTTTTTGGTTTGCTAATAAAGATGACGATATAGTCAAGAAAGTTATTTCCATTGCCTGTGAACAGGCAACATCTCAAAAATAGATACCAGTACATGTGTATATTATGATTCACAATATTCACCACACCTGATGAGGTATGTTTTAATCTCTTGATAACCTATGATGTGTTTTGTTTAATTGTCCTCTTGGCTTTCAAATTACAATCATGTCTGTATTTTCATCTGTGAAATGTTGGATTATAAATGATTGGATTATAAGGAATGGGAAAACATAGTGGGTGTTATTTTATTTATTTATTTACTTTATTTACTGCATTTTTTTATCCCACTTTTCAAATAATTATTGCCTCCAAAAGTGTCTCACATCATTAAAAAAGAGAAAGAGGCCCTGCCATCAAGTTACAAACTAAAAAGAGAATGCACACAAAGGAAGGGAAGTAGAGGGGAAAGGAAGAGGAGGAGATTGGTTTTCAAGGCCAGAACAAGGTAGCGAGCTGTAAACGGGCATTTAAATGCACTTTGCACCAGGCTGATCTTCCCTTGCTGGTGTTCCTGCTTGAATGGCAATTGGTGGCTCTTGTTCCTTTAGCAGATGGATGGGGCCAGAGTATTCTTCCCCTTCCTTCTTTCAGCTGGAGCCCAGTGTTCTTTCTGCCAGGGTGGAGGAAGCAAGTTCGTGCAGTTGCCCCTTCTCTGGTCAATGGATGGGCCAGATTGGCCTCCCCCTTGGCTTGATATTATTCCAGAGAAGTAGAGGGTGCAATCTCCCAGTGGCCCTAGGTCCTATGGCTGATGGCAGAAGCCAGGGTGTGCTTCCCTTCTGCTCTTCAGTAGGGATGTGCACGGCCAAAATTATCGTATCGTATCGTTATCAGAAATTCCGGTAGAAAAATAATTCGGGTCCGATCATATTGGAGGGTATCCAGATTTGATTGGATCTGAAATCCGATAAATATCGAAAGTTCTGATACAATAACAGTGTTTTCCCCATAGGTTTGCATTGGGGGAACGAAAGCTTTCCCCCAATGCAAGTCTATGGGGAAACACACTGGGCTGGCCCTCCCTCCCTCCCCCCACTTGTGCTCCTTACCCCCTGCCGCCGCTGCCACCCCGTACTACTGCTAAACAGGCTTTCCAGCCTGTTTGTCAGTACAGAGAAGCTCCGAGTGGATGGCAGCGGACAAGGCTGAGATAAGGAGCGCAAGGGGGGAGGGAGGGGTCCCCCTTACCTGGGCCTTGTCCACTGCCGTAAACTTGGCGCTTTTATAGATTTAAAATATTTGATTACAACAAAATCTGTAAGCTAGAAACTGAAGGCATGAGAGATCACATGAAAAGTTCTCTGTGAAATGGATAAAACCCCACTTCATTCAGGAACGTATTCTGGCAAACAGTTACCACCATTTCTTTTTTTTTCACAGGAATAATCCACAAAAGGGAGGGTTTGAAAGAAAATGTCACACTTTACTGTGAATTCCCTGTGTTTTATTACTTTTAAATCTGGCTGATTCATCTGGGGCTCTGTAGTAAAAACAAATGTGTTAAACAGAAGGGCTCTTTCTAGTAAGCAGCAAATCAGTTTCTAGGCTTGAGAACATTAAAAGAAATTTTAATATACAGTTCTGAACCTTAAAATAAATATATACATTTTCCCAGCTCTTTATGTCCTTCGTTAACTGATATGCATCTTGAAAGTTTGACTTCTGAGTATGAGCCTTCTGGCTTTTATCGGTGCCACTTAAGTGAGCTATCAGGAACACTTCAAGCAAAACTGGAATACAAAGGATAAGAGAGCAGCTGGATTTCTGCCCTTCTGACTATGGTCAGCCATACTGCCAGAACTGTGATAGGGGCGTGATGTGGAGAATAGTGCTGAGGGGATGAGCTGGCACGACAGTAGTCCATAACTACGATTGCCACACCTTATGATATAGGCTTTATGTGCCTGTGGACCCAGAGATTTCTGGGTATCAGGCTGGCTCCGATAAAGTTGTGTGTTGGGCAAAGGCAGCCATAAAAACGGGCTACAGTCCACATGACCAAGTCTCCTAGGTGCCCTGTCCAACCTGGAAACTTTTTATAAATGCAGGGGAGTACTGTCCTCACTTGCTCTGGCCTATCGGCATGAAGGGTTTCTTTGACAGGGGTGGGTTTTCTCCTTGAAATTCCCTCCTTTGGCCAGAGCTGAATAGCGATATACCCAGCCTGATATCCTTCATGTCAACAGTTCAAGAACCATTATGAGTTCCTGACACATGCATCAGTTGCCTGGGCAAGAAAAGCAACACATTAAGGGCTCAATCCATTGCATGTGTAGCCAGAAAGAAATTGGCCCATTACCATTAGACAGCCAGCCATGGCTGTCTAAACAAGTATAGGATTTTGCCCTAATGATCCTTTGGGTTGAAGCGTAAGATAACTTTATTTTGTACCTTTAAAAAAGTATATTGTTATTTAGAATCTCAGGGTTACACTGTGTAACTGGCTACATTCCTTGAAGTAAATTAGCTTAGACAACAGATACGTAGGGACTGCATAGCTTCAAACCACACTGAAATGGCAACAAACATACACACAAAATGGCTCACATCATATAAAAACCATACAAATACGTTAAAAACATAATGGAACCAGAATCATGCTCAGCAGAGCTTGTCTGGCACTGGAGGAAGGGGCTGGGCTGGCAATTTTATCCTTTTCCTGGTTCTCCCTGGAATAAAAACACACACCATGAATTAAATACAACAAAAATCCAAAACAAATCACCATACAATTAAAACAAAATGGCAGAAAACAAAAAAAAAAACCCATAAGATAGCAAATCCACTGATGCGTGACATAACTAACTCTCCCTCCTTTTTAGCCGCACCCATCTATTATTAGTCTAAGATGGTAAATGTAGACCTCTCATTATAGCATGAAGAGACGCAAAATATGTTGACTCCTCATCATGGTTTGAAATTAATAAATAACATTTCTGGCGTGATGTGGGAATTCCAAGTACTCCTCTCTTTAAAAGAATCAACATTTACGCTTCCCACATCATTTCTGAGAGTCATGGAATCAGGGTTTTTGTCATTCGTAGCCATTAACAATCCCATTCTAGTTTTTTGTCCTCCAGGTTTAATCCCAAATACTTGGTGATATTTCTGCATGTGTGTTTTCCCTGCCTATAGTTCTTGTCCATTTCAAATAACTTGAGGATTCTTCCTCCAAAGGCTGTCATGTGGTATTGCAATGTGCTAGGTAATCGCCACCGGATGACACTAAGAGATGGTTACCTTTCAGAAATTAGTAGGTGGCTTTATCCCATCAAAGATTTGCTTCCATTATTTTTTCAATTAATAAACTGTACTGGTTTTATGCCCATATACTATGATGGTTGGATGCTGTGAGTTTTGTGTGTGCGTGTGTGTGTGAGTTTTACATTCAGACTGTGAACTGTTAATTTTCTATCAGGTGACATTTCAAGAAAAAAAATGTGCTGCAGTAAAAGAGCACCCCCCGAAAAACAACAACATTTCATTCATGGATGGCAGGTGTGTGTGTGTGTGTGTGTATAAAATTCACGACCTATTTGAGGGAGCTCTGGTAGTCTGTTTCTTGAGGAGACTAAATTGTTAGAAAATTGTTGTTTTATTTGTTTGTTTTACTGTTTTCCAAGGATGTATGACATCACATTCTGATATGCGCACAATGACTTTGGACTTAGTCACCTTGTGAGTGAAATAGTGGCAAGGAAGCAAAGACCCAATGACTTGATTTTCTGGTCCTTAGAAAATGGTTAGCATGATTATATTTTGTTGGTAGCTGTCACAGCAGATAGCTACGGGATATTTTTATTTGTTGAAAGTTTAGCTAGACAAATTGCATTGCAGACTTCCAGTCTAATCTTGAGAATCGCTACACTGGCAACATACCGGCTTAGGTTGGGACATTGCTGACTGCTGTGCCATTGCAAAATTTTTTAAATGATAGTATGAGAGTGTTGCAAAGGTATTCTGCTTCAGACAGAAGCACTATCTCAAATGGAGATTGAAATGTTTATTTGTAGAATTACAAAGTAGGGCATTTGTATATTGGTGTTCACATGCTGTATTCTTATTTGGTGCAAGTTTTCCAGCTATATTGACCCTAAAGGGAATGTTGGGTAAGATTTTTGTTTTCGTTTAAAAGTACACAAGCTATTTGGCTTGATTTCTGATGTTTCTGAAATATGGGGATCACTTTCCACTTGATAAATTTATCTTAACAAACCAGGAGCTCAATGACGTTGTGCTTAAAAACAAAAGAAAGAGTAGGTATGTTCCATGGGAGTTAATAGAGGGAGCTGTCATGGCTCATCTTTCTGGCAAACATTCTGGCAGAAAACACCCAAATCAGTTAGACTGTTTATTGTAGCGAATCTCACAGCAAATGATGAATGGTTAACACTTCTTATAAATCATATAGCTACAGCAGAAGCTATAGGCCCATTGCTTAGTTCAAGAAACAGTTTGAGGCTAATAACTACAACCATGTCAGAGATCAGTCCAATGATAGTTTCCCAAGTCTGGATTTCCACGGTTCAGAACCAAAGGCAAGATCAAAGCTCATGATAAATCCAGGCAAGAAAACATTCTAGGCAATTCAAGACATGGTCCAAGAACAATTTACAAAATTAGAATTTACACACACAGGCAAAGATCAGTCCAGCAATATATTGTACGTTGGAATCTCTACAGTACATGTGTGAAGGCAGACTAAAAGTCAAGAGTCATGATAAGTCCAGTCAAGGGAACACTACCAGCTTTTAAGATGACATTCCTAACCCACGTTTGTCAGCCCTTGCTCCAAATCCCAGTAACAGTTCCAGGGCAGACAAGAGACTTAAGTCCAGGCAAGTCAATATCTTGATCAATTAAAGTGACTATCAGTCCAGGCAAAAGTGAGAGCACTTGGCAGTAATGAAGTTCCCATGCAGGGCTTCTATGATCTATATTGCCAGGCATACTAACACAAGGATTCAGAGTAGTTCCAGACAAGTTTGCAATGATACCAGGTTCAAACAGACAAGGGTGCAGATTTGATGTGTCCAGGTGAGAAGGGTGTTGGGTGGCTCAGGTGATGGAAAATCCAGGAAGACAGAGTTTCAGGCAGAAACTACGGATGTTCCCAGCAAAGGCCCCATAGCCTTGACACTGGCTTAAATGCAAAGGAGGGGCTATTTGAGCCTCCTTTTGACTATTGAAGTGACAGGGATTTCTAGCTCATGAATGAGTCCTATGCCGAACAGGGCACCCTACTCTCTTGAGTTGCTTTTTAACCTGGGTGACACCTCTGAAAACCCATTCCTTCTGCCTGGTTCCCATAGAAGATTTCTCAGGGTGTAAATTAGAGTTTGACTCAAAGCCTTATCTTACAGTTGTGGCTGAAAGGGAGTTTTACTCTCCTTCAGTCTGTAATCAAATGATAGGCCAAGCTTGTACTATCTTGACACTCCACAGTCTGAGCATGACCAAACCAAACCCCCTCCTTAGCCTGCCATCAGGCTGCCCTAAACTCTCAAACCCCGTGACTGGTTTTAAACCATCTACCTCAGAATCAGATTCTGACTCTAAAACCGCTTGGGCTAATCCCAACAAAAACACTGCTGTTGACATAAAAATCTCTTTAAAATCTCAGAATCTCTTGCAATTTTATGATAAGATGTAAGGAGTGTGTGTATGTGTGTGTTTCCTTACTCAATATCAGTGGCAAAATGTAGGCTGACCAGATAAAATCCAAGTCAGGGCTCATGTAACTTTAACAGTTGTAGAGAAAAGGGAATTTCAGCCAGTGTCATTTGTATGCAATTAATTCCTGGTTAATTTCCTTCTTCATCACAACAGTTAAAGTTGCAGGGGCCCTGCCTTCTTTTGTATATGGTCACTCTAGTATAGTGCCTGCAACTTTAACTGTTGTAATGAAGAGGGAATTTCACCAGGAACTAATTGCATCCAAATGACACTGGCTGAAATTTCCTTTTCTTTACAACTGTTAAAGTTACATGAGCCCTGACCTGGATTTTATCTGGTCACCCTACAAAATGGCAATCTGAGATTACTTTGTATTAGTCTCCATATTTGATACATTTCACTCCTAAGCTGACCACAGTGGTATGGATGTATTTATTGCAGGGGAGGAGAACCTTTTTCAGTCCAAGGGCCAAATTCCAACCTGGGAAAGGTTTCAGGGACCACATTCCACCTGAGGGCAGAGTGAAAGGACCCAAAATATGATTCTTACTGAGTTTGAGCCTACTCAGAAGTAAGCGGGACAAGCCGTGTCTACTCAGATATAAACGGTACTGAATCACTCTGCAGCACTTTCAAATAGCATCCCGAATACCAACATTGTGCATGTCTACTAAGAAGTAAGCATGAATAGCATGTCTACTTACAAGTAAGCAGGGCAAGCCACTGCAGGACAAGCCTCAGAAATAAGTAGGGCAGAAACATTCAGCAGATTTCTCCCCAGGCCCTCCCCTGCTGAGTGTTGAGAAATGAAGCCTGTTTCAGTGCTCAGCAGGGAACGGCTCTTATCTTCGATAAGGTGCTGATCGGAGATGAAAGTGTTTCCCTGCTAGGAGAGGGGGTGGATATGAGGAAGAAGCTGGCAAGCTGGATGGGGAACCCTCATGGAGCAGAGGTTCCCCATGTGTGATTGATTGTGTCTCATTTGCTTTGGTGCTGAGATTTATACTCTAAATGAAAGACGCATTCCATCAAGGAGGACCTTCCCCCTGCTTTTGCCAGGTGCCTCTTTCAGTTGTTCCTTTGTCATGTGTTCTAGTAACCACAGTGTGCTTTTATACTGAAGATGTGCAAACTATGTATGTTCACCCTTACTTATTATTACCCCCATCGTGACAATATCATGACCTACATATAAAAATTACTTATTTCTTCTATGAGCTGCAATATTTCATGGGCTGAAGTTACTATAGGGCTTTTGAAGTATTAAATTTCTGCTGCTTTCTAATATATAATCTAAAAATTAATGAATGCGAGTCATCCTCTCATATACAGAATACCAGAATGTCAGTTTTAGTCTGGAAATTGAATCACGAATACTATTTACATAGGTTTAAGAAAAAGGAAGTGAATACTGCGTTTTAAAAATAAAGTAAAATTAGGAGACTTCCCCCCCCTCCTCCCCAACAGTGTGTGGATAAATGTACAACTTAGATCACATAACTGTTACAAACAGTTCACTGTGTAGGCCAAATGCTTTCTAATGCACTAAAATTAAGAAATAATGTGCTTTGAAAATGATTTATGAGCGTGGTTAAACTGCCAGATTTACAAAGAAATAGTTCAGATCTTGGGAAGCCTCATGAGTCACGTCAAAAATGAATTTGACCATGATTTAAACTGCTACTTTTCTTACATGACATTTAATATGTGTACTTTGGAGGCCCATATGTCTTTAATAAAATAGCATTAAGTTTTAAATATGATATGAATGCAGTCAGTTTCTAAATTCATAACCTTTTCCACAACTCCAAAATGCTAACCAATAAAGGGAGTCATACATGCAATAAAACATAAACCTTAGAAAATAGCTTTTTATTAAAACAGTTAGACAGTTGGCAGCTGTGTTGTAATGTAATAAATTCTTGAAGCCAATGTGGATTTATCAGTCATTGTTTACATTGCAAACAATTTGGACCAGACAACTAATTAGAACTGAAGACCAAAGGTCATAAAAAAGTAAGAATTTCTACTATGTCCAGTCAACCGAGTAGTAGTTTGGCAAAATTGAAACATTTTACCTAGCACACTAATTTTAATGTAGATGTTCTGCAGTATTATTTTTGTAATACTTGTACGCCTTCATACCACATGGCTTTTAATTTAAGATGATTCTGAAAGGAATCCGTGTATGTTGTCGAACATGGAAAAGAAGCATGGAAAAGAGAGTTCCTCCCTGGTGTCGTTAGATGTTGGATCAAGCTCGCATGGTAGTGCCGAGATGCACCAGGGAGCATGGAAACTACTTTTGCCGTGTTATCTAGTGCACCAAAATGCTGCTGCACATGCTTTCAACAGCATCCTGGCTTCGATCACAGGCCCTATGGCTCTTGCAAGTTCTCCCTGAAGTCCCCAGTAAGCTTGGTGAAGGCAATGGCTTGCAGAGCAGGGCAGGCTGTGGAGCCTGTTGTTCTCTGATGGCATTATTAGGAACAGAATGGGGCCTGTTGGCCTAGCTGATTCAAAATGGATATGATTTTAAATTAGTTAAATTTGGATGTCCGGAAGATGTCTGTCCTATTAAGAGAGCTTTGGCTATTGGGCAGTGTAAAAATGTAATAAATAAATAAATAAAGGATCTGAATTAAATAGACCTATACCATTTTGATCCTTTTCCTTTATAACTGTTTTGCTTGAATATAAAAATAAAATAGGAAAAAAAACAATACTAAAAATCTTTAGAAACATAACTCACTAAAAAGGAATTTATTACAGAAAAGTAATTATGGTTCCATTACCTCCAAATATGTCATTGGCCATTCTGGTCCGCTGTCCTTACATGAATAAGCATTATATTTATTCCCGTTGTTATTACCTTTTCTGCCCAACTATCTTCTATCCTTATAGTATTTTTAACCATTCATCCCCAGCCCTCTTTATTCTCCTGATTGAGGCATGTATGAGAAAGCCAAAATGTCTGTGCTCTGGCAGTACCTTGTCATACCTCTTGTTCCTTACCTGTGCTATATATTGAGCAAAATACACATGCTCAAGAGCAATTGTTTATGGAGTCTTAAAACTCCCAACACCCATGATCCAGTGCAACTGTGAATGAAACATCCACACATGAAACTTTCCCAAAGGCCCTTATTTAAAATAAGGAACAGAAGATAAGGAATGAATTGGCACACAAGCAGAACCTGCCAACATTCAAATTAGCCATGGAAATCTGCTTGCTCAAGGTCAGAAAATGGCTCCTTAAAACAGAACTCCGCCAGCACATTGTGAACATGCCTAGATAAAAGTTGTTTTCAGAAGGTTTTCTATCAAAATGATACTTTAACATGGAATCTTTGTGGTTCCAGAAGCTTGAATAAAAATCTACCTTGTGATATTGCTGGGTGTATTTCAGAAGCTAAGCTTTGTCTTCCAGAATTATGGGTCCCCTAGAGCATCCAGAAAATTATTAACAGCATGTAATCCAGCTCAGTATGAATATCTCTTTAGTCTGTTAGCCAAATCTTTACATAATACAAATCATTCTACCTATAAAAGCACAAATATGTTATTGTTCTCAACAGGCAATTTAATGCAACTATAGGGAGGAGAATAAGAGAAAAGAAGATTACAAGCCAGCTGATCGTGTTTTTATTTCTCTCTTAAATCTCTCTACATTTCTCTGTGGTTATACTTGTTTAAAGATTGTATGCAACTGTGCTGTCTACATGATTTGGAAAGCAAATCAGCCTAAATATGAAGTTTCAATGGGTGCGCTTTTTAAGGGATTTGATACATTTATTGCAAATATACATTTACCCCAGAGCAAAGCTGAACCTATAATTTTTGTTTCTTGTATTTTTTTTTTTGGTAGATTTAAAATTTTGCTCATTTATACATGCTATCCTGTTGTGCCATTCTATTCACAGAAGAGCTATTAAAGTTAATTATTCTCTGGGCCTTTTTTCTGACAAAGGAGAATATTGGAGTTAACAAAAAAGATGTATTTATTGGTTAGAAAAAACACACACACCATTCTGTTGAAATAATACATGGCTGCCTTTTGTAAATGAAGCTTCTTGACATGTTGACAGGTCAGAAATCAGGTGTGATGAGTGCTGTACACAATGAACCTTTGAATTTAACAAATAATTCTGATGAGTTTAAAGCTTCAAAAAACTCTCTGATCATTCAAACTCCAGATTAACTGTTTTCATTTTGCTATAAATTCCTGCCATTTTGTTTCCGTTGCTTGAGTTCTCTTCTGTTGAATGAGCCTGTAAGGCTATCCGTAAAGAAATTGAAGGAATTCTTTAAGGAGGTTGTAGAATCCTGTGGAAAGTTCTGAGGATGATGAAAGAGAGAGAAAAATAATAAATAGTGGTGGCCCAAGACATTTTGCTGCCTGAAGCTGAGCCCAAATGATCTCCTGACCCGCCACCCCCAACTAGGGCCAATACTTTTAAAGGCCTTGCTGCAAAATTCAGACACCAATTCTTGCTGCTTACTCTCCCTGCTGATGGTGTTACCTGAAGCTAGTAAAGTGAGGAAAAGTTGAGGAGATGGTTCTGTTCTGCCGGCAAGAAAAAAGTTTGCACAGTGGAGGTAGATAAATGAAGAGACAGACTCAAGGTATGGGTTTAAATAGGGCCACATTTTATTTAAAGATCTGCAAAAGGGGGAACCTATAGGGGCATCCAGTTTGGCCTGTTTCCAGGCACCCTCCTAAATCGGGCGATCCATTCATGGTCCATGATTGGGCGAGGTGCAAATTGCCCTTTCACGGGCCCCCTTTTGGGGAAGGGAGACCTTCCAGTGTCACCTCCCTTGTACCGCAAGGTTCTGAGAGGGTGAGAAAGGTTGGCCTCAAAGGTAACCCTTATCTCGCCAGCCAGACTGCAGGGCTCAAAGCTGGGAGCCTCAGATATTACCAATCACTGCAACAGTGCCTATAAATGCTCACCATTCCCAATTCCACTCTGGATGGCCATACCTTTCTGCCACAGGGAGCGTCAAGCGATTGGTTAGATGCTCCCCCAGCTAGAATTATACTCTGTAAACCCCTTTGCAGATCACACAAGAACAAGTCATTCCCAAGGTCTGATAAATGGACCCCATCCTGCCTATATAGCTCCCTCCCAATCAAATCTATCGCTGGGTGTCGTATACTAAAATCTCCATGTTTTAAAAGGTCCCTGAAAATTTCTATATTGACTTTCTTATGGGCTTTCTCCATTGCCCGGTGATTGCTGCCCTCACGCCAATTAAATCTGGGCAAAACTCAAGACCAGATTATCACTACGCCCGGCCAACGCTGCCGTATAATCTGGAAATCCACACTAGCTTGGAGAATAAGGGCCTTACCCTTCAACAACCCCACATCATTACCTCCCAGGTGTACGACAAGCACCTGGGGCAGAGTGCCGGCCACGTGCCGTTGGAATAAAGTGGTCAGGAGGCTCTCCCAACGCATGCCACGTCTGCCCAACTGTTGAATGTTGGCGCAGCAGCTCATACCCAATTGTGTTCCGAAGTTTGAACTGGAAGCCCTCCTGCCGGCCCAAAAGACCATGCTATGTCCACAGATGATCACGTGTAGTGGGGTAGTGCCTCTCCAGTGATCTAAAATAAACATGGAGAAATAAGTCTCCCCGCCTATGCTACTTTTATCCTGGGAATTGCTGCACATATGTTTGGAAAGCCTTCGACCTCCATTTGCCGACTGCCTGAATATTAGCTGGAGGAAACCAATGGATGCCGCTGTAGATGCCGCCCCAATCCGGAAGGAATGGGTGCCAAACTGGCTCTCTGCTAAGCCCATTGATTGCAAAGCTTCTTTAGAAACCAACCAGAATTGAAATTTTGTAAGAGACTATTGGTCCTGGTGGCAAAATAAAACCCTGGCCCATCGCCCCAAAGGGCTACATATTTCCTTAGAGCCCCGACTGGATAAAGTTCAGGTATTGGAGCCTGTGACAATGAGATATTGGTAACCCTTCCTTCCTGGTCGGTTTTGGACCTTCTCAACTTTATCGTCACGCCTAATGTGATAAACTGCAAATCATAAAATTGAAGCGCCCATTCAGAGCCGTCGCCTTTTGATAGGGCCAATAACTCAGATATCCGCAAGGCTTCAAAAAATGCAGTCAGTGCTGCCGCATGGAATAAGGCTGTCTCGTATGGAAAATAACACAGCAGTGGCTATTTGTCTCTTAGTCCTAACAAAATACCTGGGGATATAGGGACTCTGGCATCCGGCGGATGTGGGTATGTCTTAGACCATCCTTTCAATGCACACCGTACCCTAAAATCTGTTGTATTATCTTCTGCCCCCCGTGATTTTGCCAGGAAGACAAAGGCAGCCAACTTACCAGCTATCATTCTAGTGGAGAGGCCCTTTTTATGTGAGGCCATATAAAATGGTAAAATGTCCTCTACCGGAATATGCCATGTTTGAGGCACCTGCATCTCATCCCTGAAGGTAGAGAACTCCCTACCTGCTCTGAAATAACCGGCTCTCGTGCTAAGGGCTATTGACTGCCACATGGCCTGCTCAATTTCGTCCCGCCAATCTCCCAAAGGATGCTCGGCATGGCCTCAGGAAGCTGACGGGCCCAAGGCACCAATTCCTGAAATTTTTGAACCTGGTGATGCGATAAAGCGTTAGCTATGAAATTGTCTAAGCCCAGTATATGTCTAGCACGGAACACAATGTTGTGACGGAGGCACTGCAGTGTGAAGGCCCTGACCAAAAACATGACTCTTGGGTTCCTTGATGTGAGAGTGTTGATTACTTGGACTGTGGCCTGATTATCACACCAAAATTGGACCGCTGAATTGGCGAGGTCTGCCACCCACATGTGTGCTGCCACGTAAAGTGGAAAAAATTCTAAAAAGATAAGATACTTACAGATATTTGAGGATAGCCACTCTGCTGGCCAATGCTCAGCACGCCATCTGTCGCTCCAAATCATCCTGAAACCCAATGCTCCTGAGGCGTCCAAATGAATTTGCATCTCAGCCTCAATAAGGAGATCTTGCCTCCAAAAGGAGATTCCATTATACTCACTAAGGAATGTCATCCATATTGTCAGGTCTTCCCTCTTGGCCGCCATTACATGTACCCGACGGTATGGGCGGTTTAAGCCTTTCATAGCATCGCATAGGCGACAGATGAAAGCCTGACCTGGGGCTATAACTCGGCAAGCAAAGTTGAGGTGGTCAACTATTTCCTGGAGCTGTTGTAATGTTGCCTTCTTAGCATGAATCATCATTGTAAGTCTGTCCCACAGGGCAGAAAGTTTTTCGGCAAGCAAATGGCTGATTTGTTTTGTGGAATCGAGCTCGATTCCCAAAAACATTATGATAGAGAGTGGGCCTTCTGTCTTCTCGTGTGCCAGTGGTAAGCCTAGTTCGACAGCCAAAGACTGAAACTCCTTCATTAAATATAAACACTGGTTGCTCTTTGCTGGACCACTGAGCAAAAAATCATCCAAGTAGTGAGTCGTGTAGTGAGTTGTGCTGGTTAATCCAGTTCTGTCCTGGAGGGTCCATTCCAATAAAGAACTTAACTTTTTGAACATAGCACATGAGATAGAACAGCCCATGGGAAGAGCTCTATCTATGTAATGCTGCCCTTTAAAACAAAAGCCCAACAAGTTAAAATCTGTTGGGTTAATGGGAAGGATACGAAATGCCGACTTTATGTTGCACTTTCCCATAAGCGCACCTGGGCCATTGTTACAGATCATCGAAACTACAGAGTCGAAACATGCGTAACGAACGGAAATTAAATGGTTCAAAATGTGGTCATTAACTGACTCACTCTTTGGAAAAGACAGGTTGTGAATCAACCTGTATCCCCCCGGGTTCTTTCTGGGCACTATGCCAAAAGGAGACACCCTCAAATTGTCTATAGGGGGTGTTCTGAATGGGCCAGTCACCCTGCCAGCAGCTACTTCCTTATTGATTTCCCCCAACTAACGATTCCATAGACAATACCAAGCTTTGATTCTTGGCAAATGAAGCCTTCCTAGGGCCCTGAAACGGAATGTAAAATCTCTCTACAAAAGCAGCTTCAAGATACTTGGCGTCCTGTCTATTAGGATATCATGCCAATAAGCATCTTAAGGGGGCTATTCTAACTGGGCTGGGGCTATTTGAGAGGAGGTTGTTGCTGCCCTCCAGGCTTTCTACCTCCCTGTCCATCTCTGTATGCCCCACAGCTACCTCTATTCCTGTTGCAATTTGATGCCGGGTGCAATCCTCCACAAATAGGGCACTCGTGCCGATATCTGCATGGGGACCGAGCGCATGTGCCACGTACTCCCAGCAGGGCAGGCGGTATTGAACCCCCTGCCCCGTGCTCCCTCTTTGAGTCTAGGCGGGTTACTGCTTAGGAATTATATGTCCGCTATCAGCCCTCTCGCCAAATCCTGGCCTGGTCGGCGTTATAAATTGCAACCACAAATCTTGGTCCCTGATGTCCCATAATAGGGAATGGTCAAACGCTGCCTTCTGATGAAAAGATTCATCATAGGCAAGCCATGCCCCACTCTCATATTCAGTGTATGCTCAATATATAACATTGAGATACTTTGTCATGATACATCCTCGTTCTGGGAAGCGTAGCTGTATCACTCCCATATAAATGAGGCATCCAGGAAGCCAGTTGGCCCATGTCCTGGCAGCCCTTCTTCTCCTCAGCCTTTCAACCTCTTTCTCGCCCATCTTGTCTTTTTCGTTGCTCTCTAGTTCTCTAAAGAGCAAGGGAAAATGTCTATAAATTCCCCTCTCAGTATTTTTTCCCCCATGTGGCTGGAAACAAGTGGTATCCAAGAGGGGATGAGGTGCTTCCTTTTGGGATTGCCCTTCTATCAGCCCCGGCGAAAGGGTCCTTGATATTCTGTCCTGACTCAGCACCAATTGCCAATATATCACCCGCAGGGCCCTGCCATACTACTTACTGCACACACAAGCCCTGTTTGTGTATTTGTAGCACTAATTACACTTTGCGATGCCTGGGTTCTTTCGGCTACCGGCACATCGGGCAATGTGAGCTCAACTACCGTCCCAGTGGTTGTAAAAGGAGGAGTTTGAACATTTTCTGTCTGATTACCTGATACTGGGTTAACATGCTCAGACGTCTCTTATCTTAACGTTACATTACTGGATGGGGTGTTCGTTGCGGAAGGGATGTGCGTCAATGCCTGAGCTGGCTGTGTCCCTGGCCTGGCAGCCTCTGATACAGCCATTTGAGGCCAAGTCATCCCAGACAACCAAGGGTACCTACCCCACGGTGACACGGGGCCCCAATGTACTGCCTATTAACGCCTGAACCTTCCCCATGCCCCACAGATGTACCTTGTGTTGCGCTACTTGGAAGTGCGGCCAGCGCTTGGACAATCATATTTTCATGTTGGATCTGCTGAGGGGTTGTTTCTGGCGGGACGATCGAATTGTTCCGCTCCCTTTCTGAGTGTTGGCGCTGTTCTGGGGCATTGCTAGAAGAAGCTTCAATTGCATCCAATCTAGTGGAGAGAACTGTAACAGATTAATCTGTGCTTGTTTCCTTGTTTGGTGAGATGCACCCCTGCCCCTTGGCTGTGGTGCTGGAAATGGTCCTGGGTTCACCCGATTTCCCCTTTCCATATCTTGTATTCTGTCCAGAATTACTGCGATATTGGGATCCATTTCCTCATCTGAAGAATCATCCTTATTCCTACTACATTTTGCCTGGATACGATTAGCTTTTCCTTTCCCTTTTGGGCCACCTGTGCCTTTTTTGGGAGGCATCTTGAGTTAAGGACAATGAACAATTTCACTTCACAATTAGAACTCCCCACCCCACAAAATAATAGGAAGAAGTCTCCTGTCAGCTTTAACCCTCGCGGAGGCAAAAAACATCCACCTCGTCTCCAACCCACTTCCTATAAGTCGGTGACACACTAGGTACCAGTTATGTGCCCGCCCACCTGTGCGAGCCAGCAACAAAATGGAGGTTGCATACAAAGGACAATAGAAGGGTTAAAACCTTCTCCCACTCCACAGCCATGGGGCCGAAACCGCCTCTGCTGCCTCCTGGCACCTGGCTGAGATGATATAGGCCTAGCCACGCGGGCTGGCTCTGGTGAGCCTAGAGGGGAAGGCCGCCCCCCGCTGCAACCGGCACAGAGCTGCGTCACCCTCAGCACTGTCCGACTGAGCAGGCCCCTAAAAAAAAGCCCCGGCTGCAAGCTGCCGCCATAGCAAATACCAGGCCCTGCGCTCCGGCTCGGCCCAGGCGGGCAGGTACAGAATCCCGAGCCCACTGTTCTTTAAAACAAACGTCCGCCGCAGCGGAAAGAAATCCCCTGTGCGTCAATAAGCACAGAGTCATGAAGACTGTCCTCTTCTGACAGGCCTATCCAGATGAATTTTAAGATGTTTTTAATGTTGTATTTTTTCTCTTGTTTTTAATTTTTTTTTTTAACTGTTGTGATTTTTATGTTTTATATTGTTGTTGTTCCCCGCCTCGATCCGGAGGGAGAGGCGGGCTACAAATAATAATAATAATAATAATAATAATAATAATTATTATTATTATTATTATTATTATTATAAGCGGTCACTCCGCTCTGTGCCTCGCCCACGTGGCAAGCATGACCGGCCATAAAGTACGGTCACGGCGCCCCCTCCCACCGAGATCAGCGGGCCCCAAACCGTTGGCCTAAAAGCCGATCGCAGGCATCGCCACTGCGCTCCTCGCCAACTCTTCTCCCCACTGTTCCTCGAGCTGGATGGAGCCGCACAAACGAAGAGGCGGCTGGAAGGGGTCAGGTCCCTTATAGTGCTTGAATCCCCTCCCAGCTGCATGGCTCCTCAAACAACCCACCAATTGGTTTCGACCATGTCTCTCCTCTTCCCCCCACCTGCAAAAAGCCTCCCCACGCCCAGAATGGCCAAAAGGTGAATATGAGGCCTCGTTCAAGTAGCTATGAGCTAATCTTTCATGTTTTCCCCACTGAAGGTTACAATCTGAATATATTGAAAAAGGCTGACAGAGTTGGACACATTATGCAATGAATTTAGTCAGACAATGATGTTGAATTCAGTAATCCTTCTGGAGTCATTACTTAGAGCAGCCTTCCCCAATCTGGGACCCACCAGTCGTTTTGACCACAACTTACAGAATTCCTGACCATTAACCATGCTGGGTGGGGTTGATGGGAATTGAAGTCCAAAATATCTGGAGGGCATAAAGTTGGTAAGCCTGAATAGAGCCAATATTGCTGTTGACGCATTAGCCTTTTTTTTTTTTTTTGGGAAGTTTTGCCTATATCTGTAGGGTCTTCAGCGGTGTGTGCGCGTGTGCTCCTGCAGTTCAAGAGGAGGGGTGGAAATTTGCACGTTCCCCAAGTGTGTTACAGCTTGCCCTGCTGCCAAGCTACAATTTCATTTTTAAAGCAAAGGAAAACAAAATAGAAAAGCCATCCCTCAAACAAACTTGAAAAACAGTAAGTACTACAGACACCTAGCCAGATCCCCCTGAACAAGGGAAGAGAGGGGCCAGATCCAGTTCTGTGTTTGAACCCTTTCCTTTCAGTCGCCCTCTGGTGGTGGCAGCCTGCACTGGCAAGGGTGGGGGAGGTTTTCTTTATTCTGTTTTAAAATGAGGAAATGGGTTCTTTAACTCCTGCTTTATTGAGGCTTCAGGGGTCACAGCTAATGAGTTGTGTCATATTATTATAGTAGCTTTTTGCTGTCACAATAAGCTAGATTTTTTTTAATATCCAGCAGTACCCCTAGAGAAAACCTCTGCAATATTTGCTATAGGTTTTTTTAAAAATAAATAAATAAGGTGTTTTTATTTTATTCTGTGAATGGGCAAGAACTACAGAGCAACCTTGCTGCTGTATGGTTTACTTGGTTTGCTCCCCTGAGGTAAAATTTTGAGTTAGCATAACCTCATTTCTTTTAAATAATAAACCCCTGGCTGAATGCGGTTTGCGGTCTCCGGGCTGTCCAATAAAGAGCCAATGGTTCCCTTGTCTGTCACAACCAGGCTTACAATTCCCCCCACAGAATTTGTTTATAACCAAAGATCAATGCCCGAAAAGGTATCCTATCGAGGGAATGTTCAAGGTGTAAGGCTGGATCTGAAAATACAGTGGTTGAAGCTATTCACTGTAATCCTTCCATGAATGCACATACTTTATTGTATCTTAGCAAATTGCCATTATACACAATTACGGGGGGGGACTATACAATTAAAACTCTACTAATAAACCATTAAGAGTTGGATCATTTTCCATGCAGTCTTTAAACTTTGTGGCACGTTGTTTGTAGAGCATTGACAAGGAATTTAGTTCTGAAGGATACGTACTTCTCAGCATCAGACAATAAGAAACAAACCTTAATGAGGGATGGTCTTCCCTTCAGTGATCTTAACAACGGATGAATATATTTGGTTCTGAGATTGTTATAAATAGAGCATTCTAGGAGTACATGAATAGTATCTTCAATTGATACGGAATTACAACTGCATACTCTATCCTTCTTAGGAACCCCCTTATGCCGACCCACCCAATCTGCCAACGGGAGAACATTTAATCTTGCCTGAGTAAAGGCTACCCTCATTTTAATATTTAGTAAATCTACAAGATATTTTGGAAAAGATAAATGCAAAGGAGTAAAGGAGGCATAGAAGTTATTAGATTGGCAAGTCTTGATCTCAGCCACCTGAGATTGCCTCTCAGTGTCCTGAAGCCTTTGGAGCAGTAATACTTTAGCTCTGTCATAACCTTGAGTTAAGAGAAAAGAGAAGGAGAATGTCAGATTCATGGCAACTAGCTGCATTTTATGCTTCTATGAGCTTGGGCCCATCTTATCCATGAATACTACTAGATTAGTACTACTACTGTTCAAGAGGATTCACTTTAAATATGGCATCGCAACACATTTCCAGGTGGAATCTTCCATTGGTACAATTCAGCTTGCTCAGAAGTGGAATCTGATGCATTACTCTTTCCCCTGGTGGGACAAGTAATTTAGGAAGATGTGGTACAGGTTCCCCATTGAAACCACCTGCAAGTCTAGGTAGTTTTAGTGTTCTTTCATGACCACAGTCAGTAGCTCTAGCCTTGCAACTGCTCTGCCATCCCC
Organism: Anniella stebbinsi; assembly: GCA_029215795.1. Classification (NCBI taxonomy): domain Eukaryota; kingdom Metazoa; phylum Chordata; class Lepidosauria; order Squamata; family Anniellidae; genus Anniella; species Anniella stebbinsi. The sequence continues at coordinate 249,475,584 of JARDYH010000002.1, forward strand.
TGTCTCAGTCAAGATGGCCCTCCTGGCATCTTCCCATACGCTTTCTGCACTTAGTATAATTTATACTACTCCGTTTGCTATAGGGGAAATGTTGGTGTAGCATGGCTCTCTTACTTTCCCAGGGTCAGGTTCCCTACTTTCTCAGTGTGCAGGTTTGTTTGTTCTGCCGTTATGCCCCAACTGGTGGCTGAGCTGGGTAGGAAAGCCTAAATAAGTCCTGGTTTCTCACAGCTGTTTCAGACCCAGACTGAACCTGAAGTTTTGTGAAGATGTGGGTGATATAGGCCTGAAAGTCTTGTGATTACCTATACATCTCCTGCCTGTTTCTCCCTTTTAGTCCCCACTTTCAGGCAGCAGATAGAGGGGCTGGGGAAGACTTCGCAAGGGACAAAGGGACTGTCTTGATGTCTTCTTTGCCCTGAGGTGACTCCGAATCTGTGTGGCATTGGTTAGATGATGCAACTGCAGATTCAAAGCCACCCTGGGGCACAGAGGTGAAGAGGCATGGCTAAAAAGTCAGGGATTTAGCCCATCTTTTCCAGCCGGAGCGAGGGCAGCCCAGCTCTTCCGCTTGTCTGTCCTTGCTCCAGAGCTGCTTCGGGGGCATTCCCGGTGGATGGCGACCCCTAATTGGTCACCGTCCACCTGGGCAGAAGGCAGGGGGCAGGCCAGTGAGCGGAATGGATGCCAGAACTCCCCTGCTCCTTGCCCTAGTCTCTGGGAGGAAGGAGGGAGGGGGCGGATTACCGCCACAAACCTCGCTCTTGCTCCTTGGTGTGGGGATTATCTGGCGCAATCCCGCAGGTGTGAAAGCACAGTTTTTTTTGGGGGGGGGAACTCGACGCCATGAAGATAGCCCCCCAAGCCAGTGTTCAAACTTCCAATTAAAGAATTTTGTTTAAAAGTATATTCTGCATTCCATATGAACACAGAGAATGTAATACAATAAGTGTTATATAGTTCCTGGCCCTCTTGAAAATGTGTTATGAGTCATAATGTAGGTTTATGTTGTTAACATATATTACATATTAGATTTCGTTCTATGATATTCTGATATAACAGTACCCAATGAAGGTATCACAATTTCACATGTGTTTAATATAATTCCTGGACTATTTGAAAATAGATCCAGGGAATTATACTTATTTTAAAAATGGAGAACTGTATCCTGAACATGCATGCCACCTCTTATTCCAATGTCTCAAACTTCAATGGAAATACCATATTATTATGTAACTTCCCTCCACCTCCCTCCATAAAATGGCTGTAGGGGGTTGAGCTGGTGTTTAAACTGAAACTGGAGAATTGTGTCCTGAGAAAAAAATATTGCTGATATCTCAGGATTTGAAGTGGATGATGATGATGATAATAAATAAATAAATAAATAAATAAATGACAACAACAACAAATGGGTCCGTTACAAACTACTTGAGTACCTTCCTCCAGAATCTTGAAGATTTATACAATTGCTAAGACATAATCTTATTTTGTATTAGTGTCTACTTCATAAATGTTGATAATGGCCATGAATTCTCTTTTTGAATCACTCGGTATCAAACTAAATGTTACTTTAAAGCTGTAAACTAGCAGCTACATCTGTTTTTTCCATACTCAAAAATAAGCACAGCAGACCCCATTTGGATTGGGACCCTAGCATATGGGGAAGGGTGCTTCTGCCTCCTCCTGTGGTTCCAATCTGAACTGGGGTCCCACACCTGCAATTTCCATTGTCCCAAAGGATCTGTGAATGGCTCTTTTTGGGTTAAAGCAAATTGTAGATGCTCTTCCCCTGAACTGGATCAGGACTGCAGCACAGGGCAAAGGATTAAAGCCCCCCCCCCAATCCCTAATCCTTGGGTTCCAATCTGGATCTGCACTTACTTTTTGAGTAAGGGTGGGGGATGTAACTGCTAGCTACCCTCTTTACAGTGACATATTGTTTGATCCTGTGTGTTTGTTCCCAGAACCAGAGGGTGTTTTTAGAGAGTGTGAGCGAAAATTAAATGTATGCCATTCACCTCACCCAGCTCTGATTGGAATATGACCCATGGGTTGGGGGTATGGCATCAAAATATGGACTTGGAGAAATGATGCAGATCAACCAGAGGCTATGGGGTGAAAAACTCGGCCTGCAGAGGAAGTGCCATGTTCAAACGTCACTCCTCAGCCCAGGGTGGGGAAGGTCTTTCAGCCCAAGGGCCAAATTCAATTTAAGAGAAGTTTTCAGGGGCCATGTTCCAATGGTGGGCGGGGCTGAAGGCAAAAGGGGCGGGACAAAAATGCAAAAAAAACCCCCAAAAAAACTAGCCCAGCATTTATTTTTAGCTTGAATCTCTTTTTCAGCCTTGCAAAAAGGAGGCATGGCCAGGGGAAGGTAAAGGGGGTGGGGCCAGGGGAAGGGGTATGCCTATTTGGGCAGATAGGGACCCCAGGAAGTCTGGATTTGGCCCCTGTGGTTCTCTACCCCTGCCATTGCCCATAAGTCAAAGTAAGTTCTCGGACAATTGTTCAAACCCATTTATGTATATTTTTATCCTGCCCTGGGAGGGAAGTGCCTCTGAGGAGGTGTCAGTGAAGAAAAGTAAACAAACCCACAATTTCTGGTTTAGAAGCAGTGATACAGAAGGCACAAAAGGGCTAAAATCTGAGCCAGAGTCAGGGCCCATGCTACTTTCATGTAAGAAAGATTAGGGTTGGTTTAAAAAAAAAAAGAAAAAAAGCAGACGTCTTTGCCATGTGCATGTTGTTACATTTGTGTGGCTTCCATCACCATGATGTGTCTTTCATGGCCCTGTTACCTTGCAGTGTTTCTTTGCTTTCTAGTTATGTGATATGACGGTTAAGGCTCCATTTGCCTACTTCTCTGCACTTCTTTTTATATAAATATGCATGTAATGCCAATAAGGAGGGAAACCCCATTGAAAGACATAAGGTGAAGATTATTGCTCATAAAGCATATTGAACCAGATTAAAATTTACTTAGTTTAATGACTACGTGAAGAGGCCATATCATCGGATATTGCAAAGACACATAAAGGAGGTCTATTAATGTCTCTCAATTTGAATTTGTCTCTGAATCTGTGGAGTAATTGCTCATCCCATTTCTGCCAGATTAGCATATTTGCATTATAATATTGAAGCTTCTTCCCACGTGTACATTATCCACTTGAGCTGATCACGAAGATTTCTATTCCCCTTTCTCTTGAATCACAAATACAAGTATGTGCAAAAACGGAACAAACCTTTATTTCTTATTTTATCGTCAATGCAAAGGACACAAGGGGGAGGAGGGCGAACAGACTGAGAAAATGTATTGCTTTCTGTACATTATTATGCCGGAGTTCCCAACAGGGAGATCCTTAGATACAAGCCCTGCAGAGATGACTACATGTGGGGATAATTAATGCATGGCGGGGTGGTGGCGGACAGGATTGCACCAGCTGGTTTAATCCCTGACCTCTGTGTGTCAGCCAGCATTTCTGCGTAAGGCCTGTGTGTGTGAACAAACTGCATGCGCTCTAGGGCCAGATCTACACCAAGCAGGATAGGACACTTTGAAAACATTTTGAAAACTGCATATGGCGTGTGTCCTGGGCCTCAACAGTTGTCACTGCTGTTATAAACCATTTTAAAGCAGTAGTGTAGAGATCCTGCCTAGGTTCTCTCCTCATGATCTGTATTTGCACAGAACTGAGCCACGTGCGTGGAAGCCAGTGGTGGGGCTTCTGTTATCGCCTGTATTTAATTGTCTGCACAAGTCTCAGGGTCATTTTTCTGCTGGTGAACTACAACTCACCATGTTTAATGCTGGGAGATACAAAATTGGGGATGGAGGGAGAGGCAGGAAGCCATAACTGAAACTGTAGCTACAACCTTCTATTAATGAAGTTTCTGTGAAATTTGCTGAACTTCTGTTAGAAATGCCTATCTCCTCACTACTTTCAATTGCAAAAGCATGAGTCTTCTTGAATGTTTTCTTATTGTTTGCCAGAAAAAAAAGTAACAAAACTGGGGAGGGAGGGAACAGAAAGAGACCACCAACTGGCAGGGTGGTTTTTTGTTTTGTTTTTTTGAAAATAATTTTGAGTTGTCATTTTCCTCACCTTTCAAAAACATGCCTAGTGGCCCGATGTCAGGGGATCTGCTATTGTAAGGCATTCCCATCTCTTACTTTGCACGGAGCTGTGTGACTTAAAGAAATGAAATAGGTCATTTGAGGGCCAAACTGAATATGGCATCCACTAGCAGCAGCAATAGGAGCAACAGTCATGTTTGTTTAATCATATATAAAGTGGGTGCTAGAGTGTTTTTAACTTCAAAAGGGACGCACAGCTGAAGGGATCTGATGTCCCCTTTCCTTTTGCTTCCCTGCGGTCTAATGCTCCAGGCACTTGTCTCCCAGGCCAGCTTTCTTCAGGAGCCAGGCTGCGGGGGAAGCAGCTTGGCCAACCAACTGTTGGCTAGTAAAGTGGGGGAAGACTCAGCTCCCATCATTCATGTGTCCCTTTTGATGTTAAAATCATACTCCCAGCTCCCTCACTTTAAACGTGAATTGGGCAGACGTCGCTCCTAGTTTGCCCAAGTAAACTTACCAGGAGAAAGCAAACTGCATTGTAAAATGTAATGTCTCCATCTTCCACAGTGTACCTACCGTATGCTGTCTCTTAATGTGATCTGAAACATGTTAGGAACAGTTTGTGGAATTCTGCTATTTCATCAGGGTGGGAGTTGGGATTGTTGTGCTAGTTGATGCTTTCCATCACTGTGTGATTTTATGACAGCCGCAGTTTACTACAATTAGCTGGACTATTCTCAGGATAAGAAACCACTTTAAGATAACTTTTGACTTTAACTAGCATTGACAAAAGAATTTGGAGGAAATACCATGCCATTTAGATCTTCACAAATACACTTAGCTTGTCCAAATAAATGCAACGTTTATCTACTTTGTTTTTGGTTTTGCTGTTTTGGTTAAACTATTTATAAAACTGGAAAGAATTCTCCAATCTCCATATCAAATAGGCCATACCTGTAAATAAGAAATCTATATTCTTGACAGCATGTTTAAGAAGGTATAATCCAAGCCCCAAAAGCAAAATATGAATATCTTCTTCCATATGATAATTTACCTGCTGAGATGTTGTAAAATCCCACCACCAATGTTGTAATTATTATCAGACGAACCTCCAGAATACAACCCACCAAAGCATGTGAGAGAGAAATAGTTACCATCTTCATGGGTGGATGAATAGCCAGTTGTCCAACTTTCCCCATAAAATACTACGGGTATTTATTTATTTATTGCCTTCAAACATAAATTAACAAAGTTCTACTTTAACAATCAAAGATTGGGAGAAATTTTCTTAAAAGTCACATCATCTCATGGCATTATAGACTGTGGGTGGGCAGACTTCAAGCTTGCAGAATCTAGTGTGTGTGCCAAAGACTTGGCATTAATGAACTGCAAAGTGGCAGTCTGGGTGACAGAATACCTTTGCTGCCTAATTATCAGTGTATTAGAAATCACCAAGATCTGGGTGGCTAAGAACACACTAGACTTATAAAATGATAACCAAAGTGTAATGATTTTGAAAGTTGTTACTTTAAGATAACGGTATGGCAGAGGCTGGTGCTTGCCCTACATAAGTTGCTGATGAAGCGGTTTCCATCTCTGATCCTAATGCTCACCTTTATGAAGGGCTGTACCTCTTGTGTTTATCTGTCTGTGGGATGTGTTTCATGAGTTAAAACCTGTTCATCAACTTAATCATTTCTTGTGGGTTTAGGTCTTTCTTTTGTGGTGGGTTGGGGGAGGCAGCGAGAAGAGCCGTCTATGTGGAACTCATAAAATTAAACTGGAAACCATAATTCTCAAAAACATGGTCCGGAGAGTGTACCTGCTTCTATTTTACTATGGTGTTTGTCCTCCTATTAATAGAAAAAGGTTGCAGAAACCCTTTGAAACTTTATGAGTCACCTCAACGTTAACAGGAGGTCACACGACAAGGCCGCTATCTGCGGATCACCTGTATTTGGAGAGCTGACTCGAGTTTTTCCTATAAATCATATAGAATAGCCTATTATGAACACCTTGTAAAAATCAAAGGGCTTTATGGTTGCTCATTGCTACTGCTGTAGTGAGTTACTAGCTAATTCAGGACAAAATATGTTGCTCTATCTGCATAAATAACACCATAACACCAGACTGTACACTTGAGAGGAAGTAATGCTGAGAGTTCAACTTCTCCTTATGAATTCAATTAACCCAGGCAGATAGACATTGTAACACTGTAACACTGGGACTCAGAATGGTAGGCAGGGAGGTCCCGGGTTCAAATCATACCTCTGCCATGAACTCATTAGGTGGAATAAGCAAGCCAATTTTCTCCCAATCTCGGATCACACACCCCTCCTCAGATTTTCAGTATGGAGATATTTATTCAGATATTTTGTTCAGGGTATATATAATCTGTTGCCTTGCTGAATTCTATTTCAGTTGTTATGTTAGAATACTGCTTTTCTTCTTTTCAAAAACATTTGTTTTAATTAAATTAAGTGCAGCCCTAGTAACAATGGTACAGAAACTGACTAAATGAAATTAAGGGGCACACTTTACATTAGTTGAGCTGGAGTGCAACCATGATTTAAGAAAGTAGTCCTCATTACTATACACTAGAATGTTTGCCCATTTCCTCTTATGGCTTTTCATGAAGCATATTTGCAGTGAAGATAATCAAATTTACCCCTGAATCTATTTTCTTTGTTCCCCTTTGGAACAGGTCTCCTCCAGCTTTGTAAACAGATTTCTCAAATTTCATATACATGCAAGCGAATTTTGAGATATAGCAGGAGGAAAATGAAATTGACTGTAGCCTTGGAAAGTAATTTCACCATTTAGTTTCCATAAATCAAGCATTTAATGTTGCAGTTAACATCTATCTTATTAGCAGATGGATTAAGTGCTGATGGATTTCTGTAAATAAATGCAGATCCTTCCAGAGACCTTTTGGAGAGTTAACTTTTGGTCCTATATTTCAAGGTAATTGAGGAGGCCAGATACTGTTTCAGGAGGGAAACCATAAATCTACTTCTCCAATTAAAATCCAACTGCAGTTGTAGCAGTTGGCTGCCGAATAAGCCGAATGCCTTCCAAACTAAGAGATTATTCTCAGTGGCCATGTCTTGGCAGATATTTGGCCATCTCATTTCTTTCTGGAGTTACATAGGATTCAAATAAGCTAGAGCGGGAATTTTCATACCTGATTTAGTAAACCCATAGTTAAGAGTTTGACATAATTTCAATTATCAAGTCTCTAGATCTCAAATTTTAATACTTGGCCATAAAAGTAATTTGGAGTTGAATTTTTTTTTGTTAACCTCTGTGCTCCAAGACATTAGTGGAATATAGATTAACAGAATATGTTATTTATGCTCTGGAAAGATTCTTTATGAATCCAAGTTCACTCTGAAGAATGAAATATAGAAGTGAAGAATTTCTAGTTTGAGAGTGTGGTGCAAATAAAGTGCCTATTCAGGAAAGTATAATTATGTATTTTGAAACCAGAGAGATGGGTGTCGAAATATGAATTAATATTTTCAATGTGTCTGTAAGACATGTGAACTGATCCACAAATTTAATTTGTAGTAATATATATGCACGGATTCCATTTGAAAAATGGATTTTTATTAGTACCCATATAAACGTTCCACTTCATGACAGCAAAAATAATCATTCCATAGGTATGAAATAACCACAGTGTACCTCCCAGTCTTTCACTGTCTAAATGAGGACAGTAAATGCCTTAGGGTAGAGCAAAAGGGTTAGAATGAAGGATGAAATATGTGTCCAAGGATAGGGAAAGCCAAACTACCCAAAGATGTATTTTAAATAAAAGAAATGGCATATTGATGCATCAGCGGCAATTGATGCTGTTCTCAGGGAGGCATTTTTCAGGTGCCAGGGATTGAGCATGAAGCCCCATGCATGCAAAGCAAGTGCTCTACCACGGAGAAACACACCCTCCCCCCCAAAGCCATGTGTTTTCAAAGACTCTGTGGTCAAACTAAGGAACTGACCTGGAGCCACTTCACACATGCCTGTTCATCCCCCGATTGTTCAGGACTTGGTTACAGAGAATGTGTGAAGTGCTTCCATTGAGAAGCACTACAAGTGAGGCAAGGAGGGGCAAGAGCTCTGTCTCCAGGCTGACCAGATAAAGTCCAGGTCAGGGCTCATGTAACTTTAACAGTTGTAGAGAAAAGGGAATTTCAGCCAGTGTCATTTGTATGCAGTTAGTTCCTGGTGAAATTCCCTCTTCATCACCACAGTTAAAGTTGCAAGGGCCCTGCCTTCTTTTGAATATGGTCACTCTAGTATAGTGCTTGCACCTTTAACTGTGGTGATGAAGAGGGAATATCACCAGGAACTAATTGCATACAAATGACACTGGCTGAAATTCCCTTTTCTCTACAACTGTTAAAGTTACAGGAGCCCTGACCTGGATTTTATCTGGTCACCCTATCTGTCTCCGACATTTGATCTGTGGTGACTAAGGCAGACCTCACCCTAGACACCATCTTCGGCCAATTTTGGTTTATAGCATGAAAAGAGAGAGAGAGAGAGTCTCTGCTTTAAATACTTCTAGCACTTTAAAGATGACAAAAACATTGACATTTAACTTTAGACTGCTCTCTTCCAGCAGGCATATCCAGTGGAATTTTAGAATGTTTTAAGGATGTTTTTAGGATGTTTTAGGATTTTTTTTATGCAGTTTTAATAATATGTGTCATGTTTTAATCAGTTTTATGTATTTTATCATGTTGTTGTTCCCTGCCTCGATCCAGACGGAGAGGCGGGTAAGAAATAAATTATTGTTATTATTATTATTATTATTATTATTAAAAATCATCATTGCTGAGGGGGAAAAGATCTTGTTGGTCACTTGGTTCCGTTTGGCCACATGAGGCCGTGTTGATAATCGCGCATTGAGCTGCAGGTGCCATGGTTTAACTGTTGCTTTGGCTCTGATGGCTGTGAGAGGGGGCCATAGCTTAGCTTTATATGTTCATAAACAGACTTATCTATGAAAAAGGGATGCTGTTACAGGCACTACAAATGAACCCACATAAGTCTTCCCCTTCCCTATTTATTGTGCTTGGTGGCAGCAGTGATGTGCGCCCTGGGGTGCTGGTGTTTGCCCAAGTCTGCCACATGCTGGTCCCAAGCACCTGGTTTCTCACATTATAGTTTGAGCTGTATACCTAAAAATGTAAGGACATGAATGTGATAAACACATGTACCAATCAGGTCCATTTGTCATGGAGCTATGATTTGCTGCAACCCATTGTTTGAATATGCAGCTAGTGGCAAACCCAAGTTTCTCTCTGTATTGCATGAAATGAGATTTAGAATGGCCTCATGGAAATGCATTTTTTAAAAAAGTAAATGCTCTTTTTGTATATAAAAAAAATTAAGAACATTTAAAACATGATTAGTTTGTATTAATTTAGAGCAGGAGAAGGGAACCTTTTTTGGCCCAAGAGCCAGGTTGCCACCCAGGAAATCTCCCAGGGGTCGCATACCAGCAGTGGGTGTGGCCAGAGCCCAAAGTGGGCAGGGCCACACTATTAGGGTGACCATATTTTGGAAACCAAAAAGGAGGACAACATGGCCAGCATCCAAGGGGGCATCTCCACCAACATGTCTGCCTCCAGGGGGCATGTCCAGCACCAAGGGGGGGGGGGCACCTGAACATAGCCATGGTCACAGGTCTGATTTTACAGCACACAATTAAGACAAATCTGTTCTACATAATGTCTTAATGTTAAAATCACTGAAATAACAAGTGAGACATCCAATGTATCTGAAATTAACTTCACTCATTCCTACTTTTGCAGTTTTTGCTGTACTTTGTTGTTATACCCTGTGTGATAATTCTCCCCTTCCCTCAAATATCTTTTCTGATTGTATCCTCATTCCACTTCAAGCTGCTGTTTAACAGGGCTTGCTGCCGGCTGACCAGCTGGCTTTTTTAAAAAAAATTATTATTAGTTTTAAAGTTCAGTTTTGTTTTGAAACTTGCTAAAACTCAACTGATGGACAGATCTGCTTGAAACTTGGCATGGCTAAAGCTCTACTTAAGTCTATCGATGACAAGTTTCATCTCCTTATCTTTAAATATGATGTTTTTAAAAAAACAAATTAATTTTAAAACCTCAATTTTTAAAAAAAATCCTAAAAATCAATGGATGAACGGATATGCTTCAAACTTAGCGTGGCTAAAGCCCTAGTACGTAGGAGCTATCAAAGTGCCAAGTTTCATCTCTTTATTTTTAAAAATGACATTTTAAAAAAAAACCCAATAATTTTCAAATCTCAATTTTTAAAACATTCCTAAAAATCAATTGATGAACGGATCTACTTCAAATTTTGCATGGCTAAAGCCCTACCTAAGGGCTATCATGTTGCCAAGTTTCATCTCTTTATCTTTAAAAATGACAGAGCTGTAAGCATTTTTGTTAATTCCCATTGACTATAAAGTAGAGCTGCCCTTTGGGTAGGGGTAGGATGGGGGGAAATCCAGATTTTTCTTCAAATTTCATAATTTCCCCCCCTTCCTGGATTTGTTACCAAAAATCCTGACATGTCCTGGTTTTTCCTGACATATGGTCACCCTACGACACTATTCTCTCTCGCTCTCTCTTTTTCTGACACACGCAAACAACCAGACTCACCATTCATCCCATTGATATTGCCCCACCCTGCCATTCATCTGATTAGTTAACACACACCCATACTCACGGGCAAACACTCAGATAGCCAGAGCTGCTCTCTCTCTCTCTCTCTCTCTCTCTCTCTGGTACTGTTGCTACAGTGGATTTTTTTTTTTTTTTAGAATTTTAGAATTTAAGAAAACTATAAAGACTAGTCTCTTCTGGCAGGCATATCCAGTAGAATTTTAGAATGTTTTTTGGATGTTTTTTAGGATGTTTTATTGCTATTTTAATAATGTGTGCCATGTTTTTAATCAGTTCTAAGTATTTTATCATATTTTATATTTACTGTTGTTCCCCGCCTCGATCCAAACGGAGAGGCGGGTAAGAGATAAAATTATTATTATTATTATTATTAGCTGCTCCTTCAGGAAACACCCCTTAAAGTGATGGCTTCCTTATGGGGAAAGTTGATGGGGGTGTGGACCCCCCTGAGAACTGTTTCCTCCAAGTGCCCTTTGCCTATCTTCATCAGGAATGGTGATGGGCATGCAGAGCCTCTTTGGGGGGAGGGTCTTCAGGGAGGGCCTCAATGGAGGCCTCTGCCGGCCCGGTGGAAAGAGGCTTCACAGGCTTAATCCAGCCTATGGACTGGCCGTTCCCTGCCCTGATTTAGAAACACAAAGAACACACAGTGAGTGATCCCCAAAGCAAGATATTGTGCGCTATTCTAGTCAGAATGTTTGAGAAAGCAGTGGAAAGAGGCTGAAACTTTAAATAAATTAGTCTGTAAAGACTGCATCCTGTCACCTTGTCTCGTCCCAGGTCAAAGCAAACTGCCAATGTGTGAGAAAGCAGTTAAATTGCAAACTTTAATAAATATATCTTCAGCTCTGTATAAGCAAGCTTTCCGCTACATTACCAGCACCTTCCATTTATTTTCAGTAAGATGCATTTAGTATATAGAATCTACTTTTATTTTGCATGGTTTCTCTGTTGGGCTCTAGCCATCTAAAATAAATGTTATATTAATGAATCTTGTTTGAATGTAGCATTTCAAGGAAATTCTCTCTTGCCATTTCTCTTGAAGGCTCCTTTTCAAGAATTCTTGATGGGGATATTGTAGGGGACGCACAAAGATGTGTTGAATTGCAGGCCCAGAGTAGCTCTACCTTCGCCATTTGGTCTGAATTTATAATGTTGGAATGTTTGCATCACTTGAGATGAATATGGCCATGCATTTCAGTAATGGTTCCTAAACTTTCTGCCTTTAGGGGAAGACTTTCCACATTAACTCTCCTGCCAAGGAACCCTTGAGCAGCTGCCACAGGATGGAACACCTGTTTGGCCTTTTCTGTACTTGTAGCAGATCGAGGCAGTGGAAAGGACTGTACCACTTTAGACCGCAGGTGGAGAATGCTATTTTTGAGTGTTCTGCTACATAAATCCCTACAAGTATAAAAACAAAGATAAAAACCCTAACAACCCACTGGTGCCCTGACATTCATGGAGATAGCTACTGTGGTCCCTGGGCTCTGCCTTTGGTACACTGTCTGTCCCCATGGAAACTTGTGAGAGCATCTACTCTAACTAAACAAAACAAAACAAAACAAAATCCTACAAGAGAAAACTGATACGTGAAGGTGCAAATTAGCCTAAAGTCCCTTTCAGTGTACAATGCGGAAGGATTTATCTGTGTGTGGAGGAGCATTCAGTCCTGTGAGCCGTCACCTGCAGTCTGAAATGGCACCAACCAGACTTTAATTTATATTATATTTAATTTATGCTTATATTTACCGTAAACCTTAAGTGAAAACTAGGCCTTGGTTGCAATACTAGACATTTCATCCTCTTTCCTCATCTGCAGGGTAACATGAGACAAAGCACCCAGGACTGAATTGTTTTGCAGTTGCAGACTTTTAGAAAGATTCCAAACATTTTAATTGAAATTCTTTCGAAGGAGGAAAACCCTAAATTAATAATATACTTTTTATTTGAAGGTTCCTAAAAGATAATCTAGTCAACCCCTCTGCTGATATAGGCCATAGCCTGCACTTAAAACTTCTAGTGAAGGTGGACAGCCCACCACTTTGCATAGCAGTCTGTTGAACAGCTTGATTCAAATGTTTACTCTGAATTCACTTGTAATTTGAACACATTTGTTGGGGTTCTGTCCTCTGCCCTCCGGAGCAAGTGAAAACAAATCTGCTCCACCATCTGTGTGACAGCCCTTCAGTATTTGAAGATGGGAGTCATATCGCCTCTTAATAATCTCTTCTCCAGGCTAAACTGAGATGAAGGTTTACTGTATTTGTGCACACTCTCCTGTAATGCATAGTTTACTTCCAGTGCTAGCTGTACTTTGAAGAGCTGTCCAATTCTGAAAACAATGGTTAGTGCTCTTAATCTTTTTGCAGAAAGGCGGGATATAATTAATTAATTAATTAATTAGTAAAGGTGGAATAATAAATAAACAATCTACAATTTTGAACCCTGGTTTGAAGTAGGCCTGAAAACTATGGTTTGGAATTTATCGTTAACCATATTTTGCCAATTCAGACGTCATAGCAAAATATGCTTTGAGGAAAGCAAGATATTGAAGAGAAAGTGGTACCAGAGGGAGGGTGTGAGCCTGTAGCTCTTCCTGATATCCAGACTATGGTTTGAAGAGCACAAAAGATTGTGTCTGGCTGGATTGTGCCTTTTGCCCAGGCATTTCAAATTATTGTATTTTAGCTGGATAGTTTCTATTCCTCTCAATATTACTGTATCATTGTAAATGTTTTATTTGTTTTAATATTGTATTGGATTCATTTTTTAAAATATATACTACCCTGAAATCATTTTGGATGGAAGTACAGTTTATAAGTAATTATAATAGTTAATAAAATTTCATTTGATTTCATTTATTATATTTCTATACTGCCTCATATCCACAGCTCTCTGGGCGGTTTGCTGAAATGAAATATCGTGACAGTGAATGATTGTATTTGGCCACAAATAAATCTAAAGGAACATATTTGGCATCTCTGATCCAAACATGAAAGCAGGCTTGTAAGTCATAAATGTGGTTTAGAATGTGATACCAGCTCCAATTTGTACTTCACCCTGCTTCTTTGATAGAGAGTCTCAATCCCATAATTAACATGTGTGGGCATTCCATGCGATGCCCTATGCAATGCCTTATGAGGAGAGATTGAAAGAACTGGGCATATTTAGCCTGGAGAAGAGAAGATGGAGGGGAGACATGATAGCACTCTTCAAATACTTGAAAGGTTGTCACACCGAGGAAGGCGAGGATCTCTTCTCCATCAATCCAGAATGCAGGACACGGAATAATGGGCTCAAGTTACAGGAAGCCAGATTCCGGATGGACATCAGGAAAAACCTCCTGACTGTTAAAGCAATACGACAATGGAACCAATGACCTAGGGTGGTGGTGGGCTCTCCCTCATTAGAGACATTGAAGAGGCAGCTGGACAACCATCTGTCAGGTATGCTTTAAGGTAGATTCCTGCATTAAGCAGGGGGTTGGACTCGATGGCCGTACAGGCCCCTTCCAACTCTACGATTCTATGATTCTATGATTCTATGGGAAGCCCAAGGTCCCTGATTCCTTGTCCAGTTTGTATGTGTGTATAGGCTCCATCACAACAAGCTAAACTGGACATAAGTAGGAGGCGGGAGTGAGGACAGCGGGAGTGACCCTGCTCTCTCCTCTGTGTGCGTTCATTGTAATGTGTATGAATAGGGCTTGTGATTGGAAAATACGGTGAACTCCCTCTTCTGTTCATCTTGTGATAGTCATATACTGAATATTAATCATTTGTACAGTGCTTCTGAAGAGTGCTCTATTCAGAGCACCTCTGTAATACACTATTATTGTCCCCATGTTACAGATGGGGGTTGAGGTTGAGAGAGGGTGGTTTGCTTAAGGCCACCAGGTGAGTTCATAGCTGAGAAAAGATGTGAACGGAGGACTTCCTACTTTGCAGCTCAGTCTTTTTTACCACTTTGCTACAGCAGTTCCTACTGGCATGATTATAAGCCCATCTTATGGAAGAGAAATACAATCAACACCCATCTCTCCATAGATTTCTGGAGAGAATTACAGTGAGTAAAATTCTCGCCCAAGTTATACAAACTTTCTGAATGCATAAGGGTGTAACAGCTTTTCCGGAAAGCTGTGTTATTGTTTTGGCCCCAAATTGTTGACATTAACACAAGGCCAATTTACCAAAGTTTGACATGTTTGCACAACTGCATATAATTTATACCAAAAACTTGACTTTCAAATGAACTTTCCTGTTCTCTCAACCCTTTTTGGTTTGCAGGTCTAGGTTCGTATGATCGCACCCAAAAAAAGCTTGTTACTGCTTTAAATCGTGTGCTTGAAGAGGCTTCCAATCAACTAGATAATGAGTATAATTTCAGAGCTTTAGTTAAGACTTCCTAACAGGTTATATCCATCAAAAACTGATTTGACTTTCATGCCAGATGTAACACTTTGTCTGGGAAATAGCAATCTTCAAATTAACGCTAGGGAAAAGCAATTCTACGACGCCACTATTCCCCTGTTAAGTTTATTTTAGAAGGCTTAATAAATGGAATTTAAATCAGGATGGCATCATTCCTATGCAGCATTGATTGATTGTAAAAATAACTCTAATAAATCCTTACCATACCTTGTAAGCTGAAACAGTTATGACAGACTGCAATCATATTTTGAGTTCCAAATACAGTGGATTATTAATTATTTTAAAGGAGGAAAAAGCTAGAGCTGTCTAATAAATTCAAAACTAATTTACATTGGGGAATAGGTAAAAGCCCCTGCCCTTCCTACACTGTTGCCCCGAAGGATATCCACATTGGCAGAAAATTCTTGGTCTGGTGCATACATTCATCATGGCCCAAGGCAATGTGAAATCTTCGCTGAACACATCTAGCTCCACGCAGATTGGTGCTAGGCAATAGTTTTTAACCCAAACATGAACAGCGGCCTAATATCTCTATAGCTTTGAAGAAACCTACAGTGCAATTCTATACGTATGTACACAGAAGTAAGCCCCACTGAGTTCAGTGGCTCTGATTCTTAAGTTCATAGATATAGGATTGCAGCCTTACGAGAGGTTTGAAAGAGTCATCATGTTCCATGGTATATAACAGAGGTGCAGAACTGTTTTTGGTATGTGTGTGAATGTGTTTGTGGATTGCCCTCCCACCAGGCCCACCAAGGGTTAGATGACATCAGGAATGTATGCCCTTCCCAACATCACTCTCATCCTTTTTCCTCTCTTCAACAGCATCTTGCTCCTCCAAAACAGTTGTACGCATGTAGGAACTACCTCCATATATGAATGTCAGGACTCATCGGCCCAAAAACCCTAATGTGATAGTGGCTGACTCTGGTACCCATGGTGGCATCACACAGTTTGCACAGGAAAGCTCTTCTTGGGGCCACTATGTTACAGGCAACATTAAGGTGGTCTAGTAGTTCCTGCAATTGCTGGAGCATCATTTTTCAAGCCTTACAGCTGAAACCCAGCTTTTCTATGAGTGCATCTAACTTAGTTACCTGTATCCAACTCTATCTTAGGAATGTCATGTAAGGTGAAGGGTTGTCAGATTGATCCTCAGCCTGTGGGACACCCAGATGGATTTCCAAAGCAGCAACACTGTGCCTCAAATATGCAAACTGCTCTGCTCCTACCCGTCCTGGAACTAAATAAAAAATGTAGATAGTATAATCTGTAGGTTAAATCTGTCCTATTCCTAAAAGCACATTCCAGAAATGTGCTTGATGTTTCAAAGGCCAAGCAGGAGATGGAATAACCCACATCATTATCCACACAATACTGGCTCCAAAACATGCACCCCAGAAGGTAAAAATCATCTAGGTGGACAGGAAGCAGCCAGAAAGTGGATTTTGTCTGACAACCTGAACTGCCTGGTTAAAAGATGTATACCAGACCATGAGCTCACTCGGTATACAATCATCAACAGAAGAGCTCTTTGCGTGGGGCAGATTATGAATAGGTGGAACTCATCAGGTGCCATCACCTTCAAGCGACGTCAAGTGGAGAAACCCTTAATTGGGTTAGGAGAAAATGATCAAAAGGTACCGTCACCCTGTTCTCTCCCACCTCCTACCTCCTACCGGATTTTGGCTATCAGTAGGTGTTCCATGACTGATCGTTGAACTCAGGATGCACACACTGGCCTAAGGTCAGAATCATGAAACCAAAAGAAAGCCCCAACAAAACTGACCACCTGCCTCTCTATTGGGGGCCCCACTTCAGATTCCACCTCCTCCACCTGCTTACCCTGGCACTGAGTTGTTCTTTGGACACTCTCTCTCTTCCGTGTTCAGTTTCCCTTTGACCAGGCATCTCTTATATCTGCCTGGTTCCAGGAGCAGCTCCACTTCGCTTGATGTTCACTCTGTGCTGCATGTGAAGGAAGCCAGAGAGGTGGCGCTGCCCTAAAAGGCCGACTCGGGCTGCCTTCCATTGCTCATGTGGAACCTTGCTGTTTCCCTCATCACTTAATGCTTCACCCTGCCTAGTGGGGTTAGGATAAACTTGTCCCTGTTACAAGCCAGAGAACCATACTCATTTTGACTGATTGATTGATTAATTTTTTTACATGTCTATACTGCCCCATTGTTAAATATCTCTGTGTACTGTGGATCCAATGAGGTGCTTGGCATAAATGTGCCCAGGATCAACTCTGGAACTTCACCAGAGAAGGAGTGAGGTTGGACATCTAGCTATAAGACCTGCAGCACCTCTTTTGCTTAGGTACTTGGCTTGTCCTAGTGCTAGCTCCTTGGCTGCAGAGATATGTTTAAGCAATCTTGCCTTGGAACTTATTATTTGCCCAGCCGGACAGCTTTTGTGTCTTATTGACAAAATGGGGAATCCAAACAGACAATATCTGCATGGTCAGGCAACTTGGTGCCCTCCAGACATTTTAGAGTCCAATTCCCATAATCTCTGACTATTGGCCATGCTGGCTGGAGCTTATGGAAAGTGCAGTCTAAAACATCTGGAGGACACCATGTTTTCTCAAATGGAGCCATGATGGCTGCCTATGGCCATCAAAGCATGGTCCTGAAATAGCATGGTCCTAAAAAGATTTGCAAATGCTAACCATGTCAGGCCAAAATAGTGGAGGTCAGGTGCATGTCCCAATTTACCCAGGGAATTTTGAGGCCACCTTAATTATGTGAACAAGGGTTCTAGCATTTTTGAGCACTCCTACTTTGACTGATCCAGTGTCATTCAATGGGCTTCACGCCTGAGCTAGGTCTCAATATCCAAACCCAAGACTTTAGCCGTTACACCATGTAGCCAGGATCAAATTCCAGTAAATCCATTTTTCATTGTCAGGGCTCGCTCAAGTCTCAAGTGCAGAATGCTGCTTTTTGAAGATTAAATTATCTTAATGTTTTGCTGTGCTTTCTGTCTTGGTAGATGAAGTTGAAAGAAGACAGCTATTTTCTTCTCTAGCTTGCTCTTTCCTGTGTGTGTGTGTGTGTGTGTGTGTGTGTGTGTGTGTGTGTTTGTTTGTATGAAACTGCATCAGAAGAGATATCTGTGTTTGAAAAAGGATTATGTTAGTCAAAACCTTTCTCAAATGATTTGCCCCGTTACCTAACTTACTGACATGAGCCCAAGCAATTCATTTAATCTTTTGCACTACACAAGAGAGCTTTTAGAACCAGAAGACTTAGGGCAGCCAAAATGAAAAGCAGGACTTTGGGAGAGAGGACGAAGAAAAGAAGTGTATTGAATAGATAATCTTTTGCTACTATTCCCAACCCAAAATCATATTTCCATGGAAAATATGGAAAAGAAAACTAACCGAGCTCCTTAGGGCCAAACTATTCATGATGGGCACAGCCATATTTGCTTATTCACATGCCTGCTCCATTCATGTATAAATCAGGGACCAGGAATCTACATCTTACACCAAAGTGGTACATGAGTAAAGAAAGCTGGCCCTCCCCTGCATTATCTCAGCATCCTCCATCATTTCATGTTCTTTTCCCATATGGGTCAGGAGAAAAGTGCCCAGTGCAAAGGAGTGCAAGGAGGTGCAAGAGGGGAAGGAATGTCTCCAGTGGTGGGTAGTTGTTTGACTCCAACCAGGCACTTTTGGTGTGACAAACTGTTTACATCTCCCTGTTGAATTCAATGTTACAGTGCAGTTGTGTGACTGTTTCATTCTTTAATATCCTTTTTAAAAACAGGAATAGCACAAGCGCTTAATCTGTTCTGTCCTGACACTCAGAAATTTGGATTTCTGACTGGAAATTAACAGATGCAGAACTGACCAGTTGCCAGAACCCCATAACAATTATGGAACGGAACTGTTCATCCCTAATAGCTACCTGGTTTCTAGACCCACTTAATTCTTTTTAACAATAATCACTGTGTACAGCAGGGTTGGGGAAAATGTGCCCCCCCCCAAGATATTGTTGGACTGGAACCCCCATCACCCTTCACCTTTGGTTAGGATGGCTAGGGCTGATGACAGTTGCAGTTCAACATGAAGGGCCATACATTCTCCGTCCTTTGTGTACAGCATCAGAAATATAGTCATTCCCCTTAAGGACAATTGCTTGTAGTCAGAAACAAATTGTATGTGTAGTGGGCGGGGAGAAAGTGCCCTCCCTGTATGGCAACTGTATGAATGTGTGTAAGAGAGAGGAAGTCGGTAAGAAGAGAAAATAGAAACCTTGTCTGGCGACTTATTTATCAGAAGAAAAGCTCCTTTAAACAAAATTGCAAGCATTTGTTATTGCTAGATTTTCTAAGCCTATCTTCATTTGCTGTCTTATCCCCACCCCCAAAGACACTTTACTGAGAGGATTCCCCCCCCCCCCGCCGAAGAGCAGCTTTTCAGGGTGCAGATAATCTGTAGCAAAAGGCTAGGGCTGTGTGAGATTTGCGCGTCCCTCTTGGAAGGCTTTTTATCAGTCACAAGTTCACATGTAGAGTTAAAAGTTACTTGCTGCTGCTCTTTCAAAGAAAGCTGCCTGTTTACTTGCCATGAAAACCTATTTTGGAGATTTCCTAGTTGTCAAGGATCCGAGGATGGGAGTGGATGGGGGTGGTTCAAAGTTCACAGAGCTTTTCATTGTGACTCCTTTGAGGGATAGAGGACCGACTTGCGGCAGTATTTAAAGCAAAGATACCAAATGAAAGTTCCTCTCTCTCTCAATCTCTCTCTCTCTCTCTCTCTTTAAGTTTGTGCTTACACAAAGCTTCTTTGTGGTTTTTTAGGCCTGTCAGGCTTGTCAGGCGTGGTAAGAAAAAGTATATTGTTTCCAGCACTTGGATTCCTTTCCTTCTGACATCTGCCACTCTCTAAAGATGATAAATTCCTGCCTCATTAGCCAGGGGTGTGGGATTACAGCCTGACAACACATTAATCACCAGCTTCTGTGGCAGCCTGACTAGCAATAGGCATTGTTAACAAAACTTTTCTAATATGTCACTCTTCTCTATGACAGCCTGTAATCAATCATCATGATTGACAGCGCTGATAGATTACACTATTTATACTTTTTGTAATGAAAGATAGCGTTTCCACCTACTGTCATTTCTAGGCTAGCAATGGAGGGATCGCTGAATAGAAACAAACACAACAGCTCAGTCCTCAGCTCAGCATTTGTGAAGTTAAAAGTAAGGCAGTGTTGAAGGTCCTTTTGTGGCAGGCTTCATAGGAGAGCTATTGTTAGATAACCTGGTTAAAGCACCAAGCTTTTTGAACAGCGGCTCTCAAGCAGAGCGTCACTTTAGTGGTGACTTTGTCTAACTTGCTGTCAGGTCAAGTTCAGGCAGGTAAAGGGCGGTTGGGAGCTCCTTTCTGTAGCCTCCCCAGTGCCCCACCCCTTGCTAACAAGAGGAGATGATGATTTAGATTTTTTTTTTAAACCCTCCTAATTCATTCATCGTTTAAAGGGCAAAACCATACCGGATCCTCATCATTGTACAGTGCAACAAAAGTAAGCATAAATAACAAGCACATTGCTGTAGGACGACAATAAGGAGGCAGATGTCAATAGCTGGGATTAAACAGGCCACAACTTTATTAAAGGAATATGGTGTCACACCCTAGTTTAGCCATCCCCAGCCTGATGCCCCCCTTTTGAACTACAACTCCCAGAATTTTGAACACTAGCTATGTTGGCTAGAGCTGATGGGAGTTGAAGTCTAAAACATCTGAAGGTTGGGGAAAGAAGTTTGCAATAGTTACTAAGACCAGTATGAATGGGGTAGCTGGCACCTCGGTTGTTCCACCTAGGGAGACTGCTGTGGACAGCCACTTGAGATTTCTCTTGTGGAGAAGAAGTTGGTATAAGGTTCAGTGCTGGACTGGCTATTGGTTATCCCATTCATGGGCCATTCCCATTCATGGGCCACTTGGTCTTGTGAATGTCCTACCATCCCCCAGCTCATTGAGATGGACATTTTGGCTGGGGGGGGGGCTCCCAATACTCTCCAGATTGCATGCCCACATTGGTCCTTCTGGAAAAGTTGTGATGAAAAAATATAACAAGTAAACAGTCAAACAATCAAAATTGCCAATGAGCACATCATAAATAAAATCCAGCTGAAAAATTATGGGCCTGCATGGTGTGGTTGCCTACCCCTGCCACAGAAGGAACCAACTTGGAAATCTCCTCTTTGTAAGCATTGTATTTGTTTCTATTTGCAAGGATATTTTTTTATTTAAAAAATGTGATTCCACCACCCTGCAGGCTGATATAGTACAGACTAATCTATCATCTCAGAAATCTACCTCTTCATTTTCACCTTGTTAGGTTTCATGAGCTTGATTCTTCCAGCTTTTGAAGCAATGAAAATTATAAGCCCAAAAAATCCCTAAAAAAACAAATCAGTGCCATTCCTCCTCTTTGAATCACTTAATTATTGCATTTCTTGTTCACATGAAAGTTTTTAGAGGAAGATTTGGGGCGATCAACAAAAACGTTCCCAGCACAATCTGAACACTTCTCCAATATCTGTTGTTGCGTAGCAGTAATACTCCCCTGCTTGGGATGCCTACTTGTGGAGAGAGAATGATGATACTTTTCTTCATCTGTGTGTTGAAGGTGATATGGTAGAGGCACCAGAGTCCTGTTTGTAGTATGTACACTCATCCCACTATTGCACCTGGCTGTAAATAGGCTTAGTGGTGTTTCCAAAGCCTGCACAATTTGCTTGACCAGAGAAAACAATGGGAGAAAAGAAACATGCGGGGACGCTCAGGGCAATGTCATAACACTTCCACTTGTCTTAAAAATCGTCACCTGTCTTCAGCACACGCTTGTGCACATTATCAGCAGTGGCTATGAGGTAGAGCAATCTTTCAAACCCTCTTATTTTCTGCTACTGATGGCAGCACATGAGTGCGGATGAACATCATGTTAATCACCCGTTTGCTACCTGCCCCTTCTAATTTGATAGCATTTTGATTAATTAAGGTGATTTCAATGTATGATAGTGTTTATTCACTGGAATTCCACTCCTGCCTTATACCGGTGTGTTTGAGCCTGTTGGGGAGATGACATAACTGGTAGAACACATGCTTTGCATGCAGAAGGTTCCCAGTTCGATGCCTGTTCTCTACATAAAATGAGTCAGAGAGACATTTCTGCCTTAGAACCTGGAAAACCACTTAGTATAGACAGCACAGAGCAAAATGGGACGGTTCATGTATGGCAGCTTTATAGGTTCAGTTTTAGCCACAATGATATCTTGAACCAAGAGCTAAAAGGATCTAGATCTGGGGCCAATCGATACTAGTGTGTAATCTTAGTACTGTAGTGTCAGGCTCAGTCACAGGGCTTATTTCTGAGCTCAATTCAAGGGGCTGGTTTTGACCTTTAAAGCCGGGACCAAATTACTTGAACTCCGCTTTCACCCATATCAGCCTGTGTTTATGTTTTTACTGTTTTTACTGCTTTTAACCGTTTTTATGTATTTTATTGCCCTGAAAGGCATCCAAGAAATGTTTTAAATAAAATGAATGAATAAACAAACAAACAAATAAATAAATAAATTATGACACACACCCTAAGCTGTTGTTCTGATGTTGCTTGTCCCCCTAATATCCTATTTTTTCCAGTCCACTTTTATTTATTTTTTCAGTGATTGCAGTTTCTCTGTGCTACTGAGTTATGTGTGTTTCAAATGAGCACCCTCATATTGCACCTTAAACCTGATTTTCATGTGATGGTTGTAATCGAGAAATTCATGAAATATCTGTGACGATGTCTTTAAACGTCACTAATGTTATCATTATCATGGGGACAGGGGTTCTAAAAATATTTAGCTTGGATCGTAACTCTTGGAAGGTTTTGGCAATGCAGGTGATGTAGTATAGGGACAGGAAACCCAAAGTATTCAAAACTTTAATCTTCCAGAGAAGAGTTTCATTGTTGCAAGCATGATGAGGAATGAGAAACCTGACCATCTGATTAAGCTCCTCTATGTCACAGAACATGATTAGTAGGCGACAGAGACTGTAACAGTACCCAGCCAAGCCTTGTTTCTTTCACAGCTCTGACTGTTATATGATTAATGTCCCCAACGGCTATCTCTGGGTCAGGCAGGGGGACCTGTCAGAACAGGTGGAAGTGACAAATTCAGCAGAAACTCTCTCTCTCTCTCTCTCTCTCTCTCTCTCTCTCTCTCTCTTGCCAGGGAGATGAAGAGTGAGAATGGATGAACAGGGGGGGATTCCAGATGGGCTTCTTGACCTTTCCGTGGCTCAGCACAGACACAGTGGGCATCATGGGAATGGAACGTAGAAGTCGGAGGGGGGAATGCTCCTGCAGATGTTTCATAGTTACATAAGAATTATAGCATTGCCAAGTTGGATTGGGGATAATGCACAACACATTTTACTATCACCCATTGTTTACACTTTCTGATATGCTACAAGAGACTGTAGTGTGTGTGTGTGTATGTGTGTGTATAGTACAGATAAAGTACCACACACTGTGCTTTATAGCAGTAGGGTAAAATTATTTTGCTTCAGAACAGATAAGGTTGATAGCCGATGCTTTAGTGTTTAGAAAGCTGAGTGCTTGTGCTACCTGGATCCATGTCATTCTCTTCAGTGCTGATCTGTTTAGACTATAGCTTCTTTGGGAACTTGGAGTAGTTTTTTTGGAAAAAAAATACACCCCATACCTTTTTATTAGGTACTGAAGATGAGGAAAGCATCTAATCTCATTCTGGAGTGCTTTTGCTTCATGGGTCATAGGTTCAAATTGAGCTATTGGATTGTCATCATCTACTACTACTCCCACCTATTTTAAAATAATATACTATAATATATATGGCCTTTTGAGAAAAAAAATGCTCTCTTTCTTCTAACATTATAATGGTATTAATGAACCTTATAGCATAGGGATGGATTATTGGTAGAAAACATTTGTTTCTGGCATGGTTCTTGGATGGACATGTTCAGGTTTGTAGTGGACATTTTATTTCCCCATGATGATGATGTCCTAAAAGACTAGGTTCATTTGATTTGCTTCATACATTACATTTTTCCTTCACAGAGACCCTGTGAAAGAAGAAAACCCTGTACACCAAGGATGGGCGACTTGTGGCCCTCCAGATGTTTTGGCTTACAATTCTCATGATCCCTCACCATTGGCTATGTTGGCTAAGGCTGATTGGAGTTGAAAGCCAAAACATCTGGAGGGCTACCAGTTGCATGGCCTTGCAGTACACCATCATCTCGGAATTATGGGGGGGGGGGTCAGCTTTCAATGAATGAAGCTTGTGGTTGACCTCAGAAACATCTGGACTCAGTTTGCTTAGTAAGTTAACTTAATTTCTTTAAAAACAAAATTAAAAAAAACCCTACAACCCCCTTACTACTGTGTTGTTTATTTTGTAGGTCCTGGGAATTCGGTAAACATTGATAATAGGACCTATAGTCTTGTATTACTGTGCAAAAATCTTTAGCTTTGCTGATCATACTCTTCCTCAAGCCAACCATGTGTGGGAAGACCATTATATTCCCAATTGGGAATTACACAGCTGCACAGATATGACAGAATATTTACCATTGGCCTGCTCGCTCTGAGAGATTCTTGTTTCCCAAAGCCTTATTCAAACTTTAGGTTAAACACATGTATAATTTATAAAGAGGCACTGTTCAGACATTCAGGTTAATTAATGCACATGATGGTGGTGGGTATGGGTTTGTGCCCACTGGATCTACCTCCATCACTTATTGCATTTGGCATAATATCTGAAGTAATCTGTGCACAAACTGTAGGTGCATAGGGCTTTCTGCACAATCACGAATCCTAAATAGGGAGGGGTCCCTGTTTGTGGAGCGTACATGCATATAGCTTGTATGTGTTATCTATTTCAGACATTTTGCTAAATGTGGGTGCAGGAGGGGTGGATCCCACTCCCCTCTCTGCGCATGTTCAGACAAATATCTCCAAAAGTGCTACAGTGTACACAGGCTTGTTTGCCTGTATGTGTGTTGCGTGTATGCGTGTTGATTTTATGTATTTGTTTAGTCCATGCATGCTGATGTAAGCAAATTATTGGGTGGTGTCCCAGATGGTGTTCTAGTGGAGATGAATAGGCACGCAGGAAATGTGTTTAAATGCTAATGATCAACCATATATGCCATGTAGGCCAACTGCACTGTTTTATATTGCTCTTTCTTTGATTTGTAAGATTTACAGTTACCACATGCTCAACTGGCCACACACACATACCTTCATATTAGTGAATGTGCATTCACCATCCCGATTATATTTGGGGTTTTCCACATGTATATGCTTTGGGTTTTGCAGCCACCTAGAACCGGTGCGATGTAGTATCAGGTGTGAGCTATAAGCTGGTAAGTCCTTGGGTTGAATTTTACCTCAGCCACGAACTCAGTAATGTTAGACAAGACACTGTGCCTCAATTCGGATGACACGATAGTCAATGGTAGGTTGACTAACCCTAACCCTCATGCTAACCCTAGGGGGTACTCCCCACACAACATGGTAATAAATAATCAACTGTGGTGTGGATGAGGATCAGCGCTGAGTTGACTATGGCAGCATTCGGATGACACGATAGTCAAAACAACTGACGATTGTTTCCCCCACACCAGTTGTTTATTGTGTCATCCGAATTGAGCCACTGTATCTTGGACCATGCCCATTTAACTTATCTGTATGTTCCTACCAGGGGGTATAATTGGAGTGGCCTACTTTATAGGGCTATTATATGGATTGTTTAGAAACACTTCAATGCACTTTATAAATGGTATCTATTTATATATTACTTTTTAATCAACCCCAGTACAAGACCTTTTGCCATCTGAGGGAGAGCACGCAGGCTGCCATGTCACCCCTTCCTTTTTCCCCACTGCTGTTTTGTGCCACCCCACCTCCTTCCCATTGCAGCATTGCGACTCACCCACACCTTTGCCTTCAACATGTTGAATGAGGGCTAGGGAAGCAGCTGGCCTGGCTCTTCAGAGAGCTGTCCAGGCCAAAATATCTGGCTCTGAGGGGGCCCTTTCTCAGAGCCAGGCTTGGGAGGGGTGTCCCTGCCGATCTCCTGAGTCAGCCCTCCACAATGTATGAGTAATTGAAGCGGCATTCCTATACCTGCTTTTCTGGGAGTAAATCCATGAACCCAGGAGGACTTACTTCTGAGAAGACATACACTGTTAGGCTTTATAGGTGACAACCAGCACCTACGTATGTCTAGAAAATCATTGTCATCAAAAAATAGAGAGTTAAAGATATGGTAAATAATGTGCTTCCTTAAACTGATCTGACTCTATAAATTGTAGTTTCACTTCTTTGAATCTACTTTGGTTGTCAAAAGGCCCTTTCCCAGAGTCATTTTGACACCCAAACAGAAGAAATAGATGCAACTCAGCAGGTCAGTAGCTTGAGTTGACAACCCTTTGCTTAGAGTATATAAGGCCCTTTCTGCACCACCCATTTTCCCCGGGGCTGCCCCTGCCTGCTCGCAGAGAGTCCACATGACGCACAGAGCACCCTGCAAGCAGGCAGGGGCCAGCCCTCCATTTCCCCGGGAGTTCAAGGAACGCTATTATCCCGGTTTGTTCCCTGCTCCCAGGAGTGTAGCAAGATGGGTGGCTGGTGTGGCTGCCCATCCTGGCCACGGCCGCGCTTACTTGTGAGTAAGCACAGCTGCACCGATGTCCATGGAGCTCCACCATGTGGCTCCGAGGCCATCAGGGGGGACAGCGAAATCGCCATCACCAGGATGGTGGGAAGGGGGGGTGATCGTCGTGGTTTTTTTAAAAAAAGTAACCTGACCTTTTGCGCACAAGCATTCGTGCGCACTTTTGTTGATCTTTTTTTAAAAAATGGCCGGTGCAACTTGTGGCGGCCCGCTAGAAGCCAGGGCCGTTACATTGTGGTGTGTACTCAGCGTGCCGGACCTGGAAGTGAGTACTTCCGGGTTTCCCCACTTCCCGCCCTCTCTGCCCCTGTGGTGCGGAAAGGGCCTAATAGAGTGATGATCTTAAAAAAACAGCGATGGGATGGGCCAAACATTAAAAACCAGAAACTTTGGATAATGTATGTTGAGTCTGAACTCCAGTTTTGAATTCTAGTAGCTGCTGCTCATCCCTCTATATAAAAGGGGGGGGGGGAATCATAGGTTGTGGTGGAAAAATTTCTGCAGGAAGAGATATATATATATATATTTAAACACCCTCAAATGTTACCTGTTACTCTGCTTCCAGCAACAGATTTTGATAAACGGTGACAGTTACTTGTGAAGTACTTTGCTTTGCTTGTGTTTGTTTCCAACTTTTACCTCTGGTTTTCCAAACTGTCATTATTGTATAATTCTTTCTTGTAAGGTTGAGCAGTAAATCAGAAAAGGGAGCCTGTGTATGAATTGTTTGTCAGGCACAAGAGGAGACAGGCTAGGAAGCCCCAGGGACAAGATATATAACACCAGCCAGAGAAATTCAGGGCATTTTACTGTCCATGGGAAACAAAGGAAATAAGCCTGTGAATTCTGAGGAAGCTCGTTTGGGACTCAAGAAGAGCTGCCCTGGCTACGATGCTCCAAGAATAAAGGATTGGAAAGTTGTCACCTTGGGAGTGGGGGGAGGTGTTAGATATGAATATAAGAAAAGTGGTGTTGGATCAGACGAAGGATCCATTTATTTTAGAGCCTATCTACACACGCAAGATAAAACACTTTGAAAACGTTTTGAAAACTGTATATGGAGTGTGTCCTGGGCCTGTTATAAACTGTTTTAAACCATTTTAAACTGTTTTAAAGCAGTAGTGTAGATAGGCTCTCTCTATCTTTTTTCCCAGTCATTGCCAGACAGATGCTTTGGGGAAGCCCACAAGTAGGGCATAAAGGCCACAGCCCTCGCCTGGGGTTTGGCTCACAGCAACTGGCCTTTAGAGGTATGCTGCCTCTGAACATGCAGGTTCAATTTAGCCTCCATTAAAGCTGAGCTGAGTTTTTGAGAAATTCAGTTTTTTCACGGCAAAATTTGCACGTTCAGTGGGAGAGAAACTATTGGCAAACTGCCAAGTCAATTGCATGACAAGTGAAAATTTCTCTCTTCTTTTGTCCAATTCCTGGGTACTAATCTCAGCTCCGACAAAGCTGGGCAGAGGAAGTAGGGAATTGTGCAATCCGTGAGCTAGCAAGACCACAGGGCATTGCTCAGGAAAGGTCCGTAGCCTTGAGAGAAGGGAACTCTACAACCCCCAAAATTGCCTGAACGAACTTGCAAAAGTTTCTAGATCTGAACGCCCTTAGGCTTGCGCAGATGGCCTGTATGATCTCTTTGCAAGCCCTTCCCTCAGCCAATGAGACTATAGTTAGGGTCGGGGACAGGGCTCTTACCAGTCACTTGGGCTTGGAGGAGGACTTTCAGAGAGAGTCATATATAATGGGATTCTGCCTAAAGTGGTGAATTTGTATCAGGACTATATAAGTTCTGACTGTAGATTTGGGGGTGCTAACATCACCAGATAATTTCCAACTGCAAAATTTGGAGGAGGTAGTGATGGCGGTGATTCGCATCACTGAATGCTCCTATATTTAAACAAAAACATTTATCTTCCTAGACATATGTTATTTGTTTATTAGCAATATTTATACACCGTGTCTCATTTGAATAATTCCAGAATCCAAGGAGAATTATTCTCGCCTACTATTTCCTTGACATGTCTGTTTTCTGTGTCCCAAGTGTATAATCAGTGTAGTTGTTGTTTGTAATGAAGAGCAATCCAATCACGTGCTTTCCCACCTGTGGCTTAAAATGGTATTGCATTTTCTTCATCTGCTCTTTGTGATATGTAGCCCAGATGGGGAGGAGGAGGAGGGAATGGAAGATGCTATTGCAGATGTTTCCCATCCTACCTGGATGTAATGCCAGGCACATGTTTAAGGCAGAGCTTCTCAAAGAAAGAACGCAGACCATATGTTTAATAATCAATCGTAGAGCTTAGAAAATAAAATGCTTTGTCTGGTTTCAGTTGCCATCAAAAGAAACTGACTGGGGGGCACAGCTCTGTGAATCCCCCCCTCTCCTTAAGCTCGTCTTGGTCCTATTGCCTTCCTTCCACCTTCCCCTGCTTGTTGCTTCTGCCACTGAGTAAGTGTCAGTGTGTCCAGCCCTGATTTGGATTGAGCCCACAGTGCACTGGGAGGAGAGAGTTAAACCTGCCCCCCCATTTGCTTTCAACATGGCACTTCCGGTATGTAACGTCACACCGGAGTCAACCCGGGGGGCAGAGCCTGATGGAAGGCAACCAGCGACTGGTTGCCTTCCACCAGGAAGAGGGTGGGGGCTGCTCTGGGACCTGGATAGCCGCCCAGAAACCCTACTCGGTGTAGGGCTTACCCAACACCGCCCCGGGAGCATGAAAGTGCAGCGTTGAAGAGGGAGGTGGCACCAACCCAATACTGTGAAGACAGCCCCTTTATTAACTTGGGGTTGAGGAAGGAGCAAAATCAGTTTCACTCTGCAAGACAGAAGAGAGGAGGAAGGGGGGATCCTCAGAGGGAGGAGGAAGAGCTACCGAGCAAGACTGATTAAGTACCACCCTCCGCCCCTTAGCCATATTTCAGAGGCTCAGGATGCTCTCCCTCCTCCTCCTCCTCCTCCTCCTCCCTGTTGCTATCTTTTCTCTCATTTGTGAGGTAGCAATGATACCCTGTTCTGCACAGCTCTCCAGGATAACTTTGGAGGAAAAAAATAATAGAAAAATGTGCAGTCGATCACAGCTGTGCAGCAATGTAGGTATCCCCACCCCTCAATAAAAGGTTGAGCATCCAGCCGGATAAATGATGGTAA
Source organism: Anniella stebbinsi (assembly GCA_029215795.1). Lineage (NCBI taxonomy): Eukaryota > Metazoa > Chordata > Lepidosauria > Squamata > Anniellidae > Anniella > Anniella stebbinsi. Next base: position 249,505,659 of record JARDYH010000002.1, read on the forward strand.
TCAAATATAGGATAGACCCCTCCCCCCATTTCCTCCTCATAGAGCCACTTCCTCTCTCCAAGTTGAAGGTTGGGAGGAAAGGTTGCAAAACCAGTTTTCAGGATTGAAGCTACTTCCATTGATAGAAGTCATAATGATGCACAGCATCTCCACATGGAAATCTCTACTGCAGGGTCAAAGCAATAAAGTGGGGAAAGAGCCTTCATATAATGAGTCTGCAAAATACCAGAATAAAGAATAAAAAATCACTCAACTTCCACTGGCTGGCAGTGGCGGGTGTGTCACATGCACAGCAAATTGAGGCAGACATAGTAATACTAAGGGGAAAAAAACTAGCATAGAGCGGTCCTTGGTTCTAATGCCAATGCTCCTACGGAGTCTTTTTGTATCCTCTCTTTGTCGAAGTTATTACTTCCGTTATCTTAGAGCCAAACTAGATATGATGTTCATTGTGTGAATGCAATTATTATACATGCTAGCTTTTGATATTGAGTGGCTGTATGCTGTACTGGATTAAGTCCTGGGCTTGGAACATGCTGGATTTAAATCCTTGCACAATTATGACAACTCACTGGGTGACCTTGGCTCAATCACCATCTCTGCCTTGTCTACCTCCTAGGATTGTTTTGAAGATAAAATGGGAGGAATCTTGGAGGAAAAACAAGATACAAATGTGTGATTAATGCCTTATTCAAACTGTTTTGAATTTTAACTCTCCTGTACAATTCCCTTTTGCAGATGGAACTTCTTTACGTTATTTTAAAATCAGGGATGGCAAAACTTGAACTTGCTGAAGTTCTCTAAATTCCATCTCAACACTCGTTCCGATTCTGCATGAAAATCCATGCATCTTTTTATGCATATTTCCCCAAATGTACACATCACTTGTACGTATCTTTGAAATATTCGCATTCTTCTCCCATTGCTTAAACCATATTTGTGGACATTTTTCAAAGGCGTGAATGCTATTGAAAGCATTTGGGGGGGTGGGTTGGAAATCATATTGCAAGCTCAAAAATCTACAGACTTCAACCACAAATTGTGTCCAAGTCCGTGTTCAGTCCAGAAGGTGCGGACTGGGTAAAACTTGTTAAAAAATGATCTGAAATGAATTTCTCATACATCTCTAATTATAATGTGGAACATAAGCTTAAGGTTGAATGTTATCTTACAACATGTCACTCAAATACATAACAACCACAATTCCTGTTTCAACAAAGCTGTTTGCTGTATGCTCTGGCTCTAATGAAGTCTATAATTTAGACATAGATATAATTGTATTATTTTAAACCAGTGGTAGCAACTTCTGGAGGTCTGTGGGCCATTTTACCCCCCATCCCCCTGTGGGCCAGATATCCCATGTCTACCAATTTAAAAATAAAAAATTTAAATGGCTGCTAACGAGCACCAAAAGGGTCACATTTAGCCGGCAAATAAGCTACATTTTTGGCACTCTGTAACTGCTATGGACGCAATTATTATTGTTGTTGTTAAAAAATCTTGATTTCAGGGAGCAGTGGAGTGGAAGGGCTTCCCTTGCTCCACAGGCCACATGTTGCCCACCTCTGTTTTAAATCATTTAGAAAGTGATAGAGCATTTGTTATCCCCCCCCCCAAATGGGAGCGATATACTATCAACCAACTCATTAGTAGTTCAGTGATGGGTCCTTCTCAATGAATGCATGGCGGTGGGAGTGGGAGTTATATCTATTGGCCCCGGCCCCAACCTCTGTACGTTTGGCTGAAATTCTGAACAGAACCTACACAAATGCAATCTGTGGGCACATGTGCTCCGTACACCTAGGGATGTATGAGGAATTTGTTTCTGTTCATTTTTTATTAGAAGTTAGCCAGTGTGCAGCTCCTGGGACTTAATGCAGACCTGAACGTAATCTGTGATCAAAGTGTGTACAATTCCAGGCTAGTGATGCAACTCGCAGAACACCTGAAAAATGTGCATTAAAAATGTGTACTTCTGAAAAATGCATACAAACTTGCTCAAATCAATGGGAGAGAAAAACGTAGATTTAAAACCTCAGTGCGCTCAGGTTTTGTTGAATCACACATCCCTATGTACACCTGATCTGCAGCCTGAAAAAGAGTTTACTATAAAAATAACTATAAAAAATAAAAAAGTACAAACAAGAAACTGCCATCCAGACTTCATGCCATCTGAAAGGAATATAACAAGTCTAAAAGGGGGGAAATGCCCTCCAACCACTTGATAAATGCCCCGCCCCCATTTGACTTCTATTGATTGCCTTACAACGGACACGTGAATCCCTATTCATGCTAGAGATAGATTTGAATAACTGCTGGCTTGTATTTTCAAAAGAGGAGTATCCGTTGCTTTATCTCAGCATGCTGTGCTGCAACCCAAGATCTTTTTTGCACCAGGCAAAAGCCCCTGTGCATTCATTGGGTGAGTAGGAAGCAGGAATACTCAGCTGTGCCCCTTTGGCCAAGCCCTTGACGTCCACACATTCAACTGAATGCTAGATAAAGGCCCTTAGATACATACAGTTTCCACACAAGTCGGAAGCTCAATATGTAATTGAGGTGCCCCACACATGTGCAGCAGCCCTTCCCATGCAGTTGATTTCATCGATGAATGGTGGGGGCATAGTCAACAGTGGGGCACCTCGGTGGGGCATGGCTAGTTTGTTTGGCCTCGTTCGTGTTCTCAAGTGTTCAATGAATGCGTGGCTGCTCTGTTAGGAGAAGGTTACAGCCTTACCTTCTTAGATCTGCCAAATGCCTCCCCAGCCCCATTCTTATGAAGTACAGATTGAGGCTTCTATCCTGGCGGCAACGACTTTCCCTTCTCCCTCCATGTTTGTCATCTGCTTAACTTCCAGCCAGAAGAACGGTTCAAAAACTTGCATAGTCCATTGTGTTTTTTTAAAAATATTTGTAAAATAAAGAAATAAATAAATCTGGTTAGCAAAGGTTAGCGTTGGGTGCCTTGACCATGCTGTTTGCCAGCTTTGGGCAATGTTGTCAAGCCCACGTTGTTTTCATCGATAGAGAGGATCAATATTATGTACTGTGGTATGCAGGGTAAAAAAAAATGGGGGGGGGCATGTTGGCAATGTAAGAGTTGCATAACCTCCTTAGAGAGATGCCTTCCAAAATTCAGGACCAGGGTGTGAATTAAACCTTTTCTTTCCTTCCCTTCCCTTTCTGTGGCTGCGTGTGCTCTTGAACCTCTTTTTAACCTTTCTCCAAAGGCCGCAGGGCAATAAGCCAATAATGAGCTTGGATAGTATGTATGAAGTTCCTGATAATACAGCACGATTTTTCTTTCTTGGGCTCTTTATTTCATCTTAATTAGTCCCAGTAGGGATGATTGATTCCTCCCCGCCCCCAAACCTTGTAGCTACCATCTGTTGGTATTCCGAGGGTCAATTCTACGCTGTCCTATGTTTGACATTTCTTGTAAAAGAGGAGGCATTTGTTCATATTGACATTAGCTGCCTCTGTATCTCTCAGTGGTGCAGATGGCCTCTGAATAAAGACATCAAGCTAATAGGCAAGATGACAAGCTTCAATTGCTCTGGTGTGCCTTGTGCTGAAATTGCTGGGCAACCTAATATTTCTTTTGCTGGAGAGGTCCAGTGGCCGCTGCTTCTAAGTTTTTAGAAAAGACCAGCTCTTCCCCACTTCTCCTCCAGATAATCCAGTCCAGTCATGGGTCTGATTGCCCATGACGAGGTTTGCTCAGCCTATCCTGGTGCGGCACTTGGTATAAGAGACTGACAGTGCAACCCAATGCCTGTTTACGCAGAAGTAAGCTTCACTATATTCACGAGGAATACTCCCAGGTAAATGTGCATAGGATGTGAAGTTGGATGTAGCCCATTTCAAACCTTGCCACTGCCGTGAGCACACCAGGTGGCCTTAGGCAAGCCACCATCTCCTAGACTTGGCCCCAGTTGGAAATACGGGGTAATGATAGTGATCTACCTTTGGAATTGCCACACAATAATGTATGCAAAGAGGAGCTTTGAATAGCCTAAATCAAGATATGAAAGGAAAATTGTTATCTTTCCCTTCACTCCAATGTAGGGTCCACAACCTTTCCTTCTCCCCACCCCTCACCAAACTCCATTCTACATTTCTTCTACACAAATATCAGCAACTGAGGAGAGACTGAAAGAACTGGGCATGTTTAGCCTGGAGAAGAGAAGACTGAGGGGAGACATGACAACACTCTTCCAGTTCTTGAAACTTTTTCACCCAGAGGAGGGCCAGGATCTCTTCTCAATCATTGCAGAGTGCAGGACACAGAATAATGGGCTCAAGTTACAGGAAGCCAGATTCTGGCTGAACATCAGGAAAAACATCCTGACTGTTAGAGCAGTATGACAATGGAACCCATGACCTAGGTTGGTCGTGGGCTCTCCCACACTAGAGGCATTCAAGTTCATGCTTTAATGTGGATTCCTGCATTGAGCAGGGAGTTGGACTCAATGGCCTTATAGGCCCCTTCCAATGCTACTATTCTATGATTCTATGAACTTGACTAGAGTCTTGAAGTATCAGGGATCTACCTTTCATTGCTCACGGAGATGCCAGCTACTTCCCTCTCCCAAGATTGCTGAATTGCACCCTCCAGACATGTCCAACTACAGCTCCCATCACTCCAAGCTAGCATGGCCAATGGTTAGGAATGCTGAGAGTTGTAGTCCATAAAATCTGGAGGGCACCAACTTGGGGAAGGCAGCGCTAGTGTGACCAAAACAAAAACCCAGAAACTTGGGCAGTGTTATACAGATAGGGCTGCTTCGATTTATTGGAAGCTCCAATTCAGTTCTTTGGGCATGGTTGATAAGGCAAAAAGCCTGTAAAGTGAATGGCTGTAGTTAATTACTATGGGAAATGTGTAATTCTCTTCGAGACAGTTTTCCAGTAGGAGTTCAGGTATGCTCTGCAGGGACAGTCCTGCTCAGAGTGAGGCAGCTGCCTCAGGCAACTGATCGTGGGCATCTTGAAAGGACAGCAAATTGTTAACTATTTAATTTATTATGGCCGTATTTTTACTTCCAGGATGGAAGATAGTTTGACTAGCCTTGGGTACTTATGCATCTTGACTTGAGATGTGTGGGGGCGCCATTTGCTTCTTCACCTCAGGCAGCCCTAAGGACTAGGAAAAGGGGGTTGATCCTGACTATTAACAACCCTACTACTTCTGAGCATTCAAAGTGTTTTGCATACTTTAATTCAGTATTTCTCACAACAACTGCTATCACCCCTATATTTCAACATGTGAAGTTGTGGCTGGAGAGACTGGTTTGCCTAAGGCCACCTAACTGAATTCATGGCTGAGGTGAAATGTGAACCTTTTTCACAGGTCAGCCTCCTAACCACTACTCTGCAGTAGCTCTCAACAACTTAAGAATAAGAACCTTAGAATCTCTACCCTAGCCACAGATCCACCATCTTGCTCTGAACCACCAGCTGCAACTATAGATTTCATACGTACATGTGATATACAGACAGCTCTGTGTGTGTGTGTGTGTGTGTATGTGTGTGTATGTGTGTGTATGTAAGATAATTACACTCTTGTTTCATTTGAAGGAAGTTAAATTAAAATAACTATGATTAAGACTGATTGCAAATTACTGTTTTGCCTCTAACATTAAGCTCCATGTAATGAGTGAATAGATGTAGGAGCATCTTTCTCATTATAAGACAGTCACCTTTTTTGCATTGGAATATCATTTTTGATCAAATGTTGCCTGCTGCGGTTTCTCATTTTTGTTTGGCTTACCAGTGACCAGAATATTGCAACAACTGTGTTTCCATTTTTGGCATTTCACACATTTCATGCAGAAATGGACAGAGCTTGCTACAGAGGGATATGCTCAACAAGGGACTCACCTTCCGGACCGAACACATCTCAAATGTTATACACGGTTGAAGTTCATACATTTCTGAGTTTGCAATGTGAGTTGTACAGCAAATAAAACATGATCAACACCGTGCGTACATTTTAAAAATTCATATGAAAAAAAATGCATACTTTTGAAAAAATGTGCACCAATATGCTTTAACCAATTGGGAGAAGAATGCATACATTTCAAATATGCACACAACTGATGCATACATTTGGAAAAAATAGGCACAAAAATAGACACAGATTTTCATGTGAAAAGAAAAAAGCTCACAATCTGATACGGACTCGGGTCAGAATGAGCTTTGAGATGGAACTTTGGCGAGATCAGGTTTTGCTAATTTGCACATTCCTATGACAACTAATCATGTCTTCCTGATTGGAATCCCTTTACAACGTGTGTAGTTTGCACTAGGTTTTACCACACATGTATGTTGCACTTGCAACCCAATGAATCAGACTTTTATTCAATTTGTCTTTCAGTGAAATGTTTGCATATGAATATATCCAACAGAACATGTATTTTTCAATAGAAGATGTATTCTGCATTTTTTTACAAAACTGATTGTAGGCATATTTTCCAGTAAGGAAAAGGAGACCATGTGTGTATCTGCATGTGTAGGTTGTTATCTCACCCAGTAGTGGACAAAATTATACCTGATCCATGATGAGGAAGGGATATCTATGGCCCAAAACATGTTGGGCTTTGCGAGCTGGATTTCTGCCTGTCAGAAATAATCTGTTGCTGTACCTATGATGACTACAACTGTTACCATTTTTGAATATTCAAAGTGCTTCACATACATGATCGTGTTATAATCCTTACAACCATCCTGCAAGGAAGGCCATATTATATTATTCCTGTATTGTGTTTTGATGCAGAGCAAGAGTGGCTTTCATAAGATTATATCCAGTGGCATATCCAGTGGAATTTTAGGATGTTTTTAGGATGTTTTATTGCTATTTTAATAATGTGTACCATGTTGTCATATTTTATATTTACTGCTGTTCCCTGCCTCGATCCAAATGGAGTGGCGCGTAAGAAATAATAATAATAATAATAATAATAATAATAATTATTATTATTGTTAACCTATTAATCACTACACTGGAATAGCTCCCAGATACCATAGCAAGATAGAAAAAATGAAGTGCTTTCTCCATTGGGGGCAATAGTGGCTATATCGCACATATAATATGGGATTGAGGCCCATACGGCACTGAACTATTTTTGTGTGGGTAGCTGTTTGTTTTTTGTTTGTTTCTTTGTTTGCTTGCTTGCTTTCTCGTATAAATAAAAACACTATAGTGGTTCAAGAGTGATTTCCAGCTTTGCAATTTTTAAAATGTTGTTGTTGTTGTTGTTGTTGCACTTCCGATCATTTTGTTTTGCTGTAGTCGCTTCATTAGTGAGTTCAATTCTTCGGTTCCTTGTTACACTCTTGCAAATTAAGAACCTGTGGCAACTAAACAGTGCCATGGTGTAAAAGTGGGAGGCCGGATGACAGGTGCTTGCATTCCACGTCCTTATTTTCTCATTTAGGTACCTTATTCACAAATATCTTGGCAGTGATGCCATTAATTCAAATTTTGGTTTAACACTTCCTCCTTTAATAGGAGTGGGGGTGGGGGTTGCCTGCTTTGTGTATCATGGCTTTAATTGATGCTAGGAGTGCATGGAAAAGTAACACCTCTTCTAAAGCTGTAGCTCCTTACATACACTATTATGTGTATTGCCTTTTCAATGTCGCTACTATTGAGCAAACACTGAAATTATGTGTTGAAATGATGCCAGTGCAGTACTTGTTGGACGTTTCTGTCTCTCTTTTCTTTCACTAACAAAACCAATCTAGCATGATTCTGCATCTTGACTTTTACCACTTGTAATATTGGGTGTCAGTTGACATGTTTTATCCACTCATACTAGTTAGCTTTGACTTGGAATTTACTAGTAAAATATATATAAGGAAGTATTTTTCATGCACAATAATTTCTGCCATGCATTGCAAAATTATTTCATACATCTTTGAAACCTTTCCTTAACTAGTCTATATACATCAGCTAAGCCCATGAGCTTTAGCCATTTTATAACCAACCAAAGCTTTAGTCAGCAAGACTTTAACCATGTTCAATCAACCAGATTAATAGATAATGGCTATGTGGAGGTGAGGTCTGGTTTGTGCTCACTTGCCTGTTCCTGATATCCATGCATTCATCAGAACCTCTGCACAGGCTTGTAGGCTCATGGGCTTAGTGCAGAGATTAGGATGAGCACATGAAGCTTGGTATTCAGGTTGGCAAATGTAAGTACGCTCCGCCACCCCCACATGTGTTCATTATCCCTGGAATCCCTGGTCAACTCAACAGAACTTGTGAGGTTGTGTTTATCAATGGCTATTTCGGCATAAAAGTTAAATGGATCGTATATGATCATATATGGACAGTATATGAGACAACAGTGAATGTCTGTGCCCTGCTTGTGACCTTCTCAGAGACATCTGGCTGGGTGTTGATGGACGTAGAATGTTGGACAAGATGGACTTTGGTCTGGTCCAGCATATAATATAATTATGTATATGATTATATTCTATTTCTTGAGTCACTTAGCACCCTTCTGTCCAGATCATTCATCTGATCACTTCTGCACCTGCTTAGCCTGAGCAATTTTGCAATCTCAGACTACTGACAGGATTGTGCTCTTATGAGAAAGGTTGTTAAACAGTTGTTTAATTTGTGAGGTTAGTTTGTTTCTGGTGTGTTACCATAATAGGGGATTGAAAAGAAAAGATATTGAAGATTCCTATCTTTCTAACAGTGAATAGTAGATTTAGATTATTAAAAATTATGCTCGAGATCTCAAATATGAGTACTAACAACAGCATCAATAGCGAGGTTTTGGTAAGATGCAGATTTAATCAAATAATTCTTAATCAGTCAACAACTCTAATATTAACTAGCACTAGACTAAATGTTTGCAAACTATTTGCCTGCTTTTATACCAGTGCGCAAATGTCCAGGTGCCCTGTGTACAGTCACCTACAAAACTAGGACTGGTGATTGGCAGATCTCACCTCATATGTGGATCTTAGAAAATTTCCCTGGCTCCAAGGATTTGCAATAGAGATGCGCCCCTAGTTTAGATAGAAAGAGAGCCAGGGCCAAATGTGGAAGGGCCCCCTGGCTCCCATCTTCACGAGCACAGGAAAAGTGGGCATTGTTGTTATTCTGCTCCATCAGTGATACACAATGGAGCCAGCTGTCCCTCAAACTCAGCTTTTCAGTGCCAGAAAAAACATACTTCCAGGTTGGGGTGGTGGTGGAGGAGAACCAACATCATCAAGCAGAGAGGAGTGTTACCTGCCCCTCCCCAGGTTCTCGCTGCCACTACAGTTTTATGAATGGGAATAGGGAGTAACTAATCCACAACACTGGCTCCCCATGGTAGCACCCACCGGCACAAACAAGCCCTACTCCAAAAAGTATCACACCAGCCCTAACACTACATCAGAGAAGCGAATTGACGCAGCTCCCAAATCTGGAGCTGTGCAGTTCTGGAGTTAACACTACATCAGAAAACCGAATTAATGCTGCAATAAGGAAGCGCATAGTCGTCTCTCAACGGGAGTGCTAGGAAAAGGAGTAAATGGGGAAGGGGTAGCTCATGTCACAACCAGATCACAGGCACGCCCAGGATTTGATGCGGAGGCATGGGGGGGATTGTGGGGGGGGGATTGTAACTCCTGTGCATAGAGCTGAAGGGGCAGGACTGAAGAGGAGAGGCTATTGGCCAGCTAGGAATGTGCCACAGACTAGATCCAGCCCATGGGCAAGCGGCATTTCCCCACCTCGAGTATAAATTAGGGTTCCTATTGGGACATTTACTGTAAATGGAAAAAAATTACAGGTCTATTTATGTGTAGTTGCTTTAGCTGTACCTTGTATTTTAATTACAGCCTGACAGATCACTATTGCATACTTTTTAAAAATATACCTGAGACAGTAATGCTGTCTTAACAGGGAGTGATTAACTGTTCATTTTAAATCCTACAAGAGGTAGATGGATCTTGTGTGCACAAGTAGTCCTGTTATTTGAAATAATTTATTTTAATCCTTCTTGCGCGGCTGTACATTTTGCATACTTGCTGCCTGATGGACTCTAGCCTGATCAGCAGCAAATGCCTCATTAGCCTTCAGTGTGTGTGTGAGTGAGCATGTGGTCTCTTAGATTTCTATTATAAAACATAAAGCTCTGGCCCCAGGTGAGTTTCTGGCTCTGTTGGGGCAGTGACCAGGCTCCAGGCATTATATGTTGTTTCTTCTACCCACTATCCCCTCACATTTATTCTAGTGCTCTCTTCTCCTGCAATACATAGTTAAATGTTACTGCAAAGAATGAAGTTCTTTTGTTTGTTGCCATTTTTTTTAAAAACTGCATCTGTTAGGTAGCTCCTCCTCTGCTTGATGTATCAGTCACATCAGAAAGAGTGCTTATACGTGGCATCGTGAGGAAGTGTGAATAAATGTGCTGCCTTATACTGAGTGAATCAGGTGATTGGGACATCAAGCTCAGCTAGTTGACTGGAAGGAGGTCTCTAAGGTCTCAGGAAGGCCTACTATCAGAGATCCTTTTAGTGTTAAAAATTGGCGATCCAGGGATTGAATGTGGACCTTATGAATGAAAAGCATGTGCTATATCACTAAACCAGGGTTCTTCCCGAAGAAAGACAGTTGACTTCCTTGTGGTGTTTAATACATTGTGGAGGGTGAATATTGGCTTGGGTGTGTGATGTTCTAGAGTCCTTTGAAAAAGAAATGGAACTCGACTATTTAGATGGTGGGGTGGTGAGAATGACAACCTTTCCTTTCTTAAAAATATCAGTTTATGGTGGCATGGGAAGGACAGAGATCAGTGATGCTGTAATGGTTAGCTAATCTTGGAGTCAGTGGCTAAGAGTTCAATCTTATGTATATTTAGACAGAAATAAGACCTACAATTCTCAACATTCCCCAGCTGTAGGGCTTTTTCCTGTCTGAACATGCATAAGATTGTGCCTCAAGCATTTGATATATAATCACCCCAGGTTTTGACTTCTTGACATGAAAAAACCTAAGTATAAAACGTTCAGAGGAGGGGAACGAGGATGATTAGGGGTCTGGAAACAAAGCCCCATGAGGAGAGACTGAAGGAACTGGGCATGTTGAGCCTGGAGAAGAGAAGATTGAGAGGAGACATGATAGCACTCTTCAAGCACTTGAAAGGTTGTCACACAAAGGAGGGCCAGGATCTCTTCTCGATCAACCCAGAGTGCAGAACATGGAATAATGGGCTCAAGTTACAGGAAAACAGATTCCGGCTGAACATCAGGAAAAACCTCCTGACTGTTGGAGCAATACGACAATGGAACCAATGACCTAGGGAGGTGGTGGGCTCTCCCACATTAGAGGCCTTCAAGAGGCAGCTGGACAACCATCTGTCAGGGATGCTTTAAGGTCGATTCCTGCATTGATCAGGGGGTTGGACTCGATGGCCTTATAGGCCCCTTCCAACTCTACTATTCTAAGATTCTATGATTCTATGATATAGGAATAATAAATAGAAAGGTAAAGTGTTCAGAGCCCCATGCACCAGAATGGTTCCATCTCCTGCATTAGATTAGCTGTGGCAAGTGCTTTCATTTGAGGATATTTTGAAATACTTAATTTCATTCAATTCAAATGGTTTAGTCCCTGTAATATATGGTTTATATCATGGAACTTCAGTTTGATTGTGACATACCATAGGTAAATAATGGCTATTCTGTCTGGTCTGTGATACTTCATAGAGGTATAAATGCCAGTTCATATATTACTTGAGTTTTCTACATGTGTGAACAGCATAGCATTAGGTTCATTTATTTCTTCATTTTAGCCAAGTTTCCCCTTAATGGAGAGTGATGAATTGTTGGGGCAAACAGGCCAGCAGCAAAGGGAGAAAGGCTGGTAAAGAGCAGCTGCAGAGCCCCATCAGCAGCATCTCTTTCCCAGTGGGGAGGGACCGCTGAGCCAATTAGCACGATGATGGGGTGGGGCCAAAGAGACTGACCCAGCAGAGTGAGATCTCTCCTTTGTTCTGCCTCCAGTTCAACCTGAGGCTCCCACAGACAGACCTCCCAGACGGCTCCAGGATTGCAGTTGCTGATTTCCCCACTCACCCACTCCTGGTATTAAGATGTCTTGCAGTGGCAGAAGTAGCCGCCAGTTAATGGGCTCGGAAGGGACCTTATACCTGCACACCAATTGGCAAAGACTGTGCAGGGATTTTGCCTTACCCAATGCAAGATTAATTCCCTTGTAAAAAAGCTGACCTGGACCAGCAGTAAATTCTTTGTGGATGCTTCATTTTATAATATTTGTCACAACTTACATGGGTGTAACAGGCATTGGGCTGGATCCATTGGTGGGGGGGAGTGGGATTGGGCTCCCTGCTCCCCCATGGTAAAGATTCCCATGAGGGATCTCGGGGATGTGGCACCAAGACCAGACCAGCATGGAGGCTACGAGCTGGCCATGTCCGTGGTGGTGGAAAGGGGTTCACATTAGCAGGCTGCACCATGGTGTGCCCCTGCCCCTTCCATTGGATCCATGCCCTATGCTGCTGCCAAGCCTGGTCAAGTGAGTCAATAAAGTTTGGGCCAATTTATTATCTCAGCTATATGTCTATTTGTTCTCGTTCCTTCGCCAACCGGACCCAATTAAGCCCAGCCCATGCAATTACATGGCATTTCATTTTGAAATAAAGTTGATAATACAAGCAACTAAAAGGAAAAACACAAGTTCATTAATTAAGAGGAAAAAGGAACTCATTGATTCAGTTTTTAGCCACACCCTGAGTGGGCTTGTGGGCAGAAAAAAAGAGCTTGAGCAGAAGCTTGCTAACTATAGAGAAAATTGTATGTGTATATTATGTTGCCAAACCATAGCCTGCTTCCACACTAGGCATTTGGTGTGGAATCACCATCCCACATTCACTCCACAAAAAGTCTTCATCCCATCTGTGCCCCCTTCCCATGTTTTCCCAGAGCATCTTCCATCTTTTTACTGCAGAAAGTCCAACATTTTTTCAGAAAGGCAGAACAGGAGCACCATCTCCACAGGTGTAGATGCCTTTGGTGTGACCCTTCCATCATATGTGTATCTAAAACTCAGTTGATGCTTTGCAAAGTCTAAAACTGATAGCAGCAACTATCTAGTTCTCCATCCACTCAGGTAGTTAGTCTCTGCGCTGCAATCCTTAATCCACCTCTGACAGTTACTAATCACTTTCACATAAACACTAAAGGCCATAGACTGCATTTCAAGTAGCACATGAATGAATGCCATGAAGTGCCCTCAGCCTTTTTATTCTTGGGATCATTGACTTGCAGAACTAAACATGACTGAATGAAACTGCTGTGCAACCGCCAGCTGCACAGTGGGATTAGCTGTGCAAATTCAGGTTGATATCGTTGAATGACGTGAGAGCTGGGTCATTTATATCTCCCAAGTTTCATACTAAACATATGGTTCATATTGCGACCACAGTATTTGCACTCGAAGTTAACAGAACCCAAAGCCAGCTTTCCAGTGCATACTCTGATGATCTCCTTTGATTGCCAAAGTTACACTAGTGTGCCTTAGCTTTAGTTCTTTGCTACATTTTAAAAGTGATAATTCTTTTAGAACAGCATAGCTCTCTTTTATCATGCATACTTATCAGATAAAAATGGGTTATAGGGCAGATTATTATTATTAATAATATTTATTGCATTTATATACCACCTCATAGCCAAAGCGCTCTATGTGGTTTACAAAGACTAAAAACATTGAACATTAAAAACTGATATACAAAATTTAAAAACCATAAAAAGCATAAAAACAGAATACAAAAACAATATCCATTTAAAACAACTATTCTGGGTCAAAACAAAACAACAACAACTCAACATACGCTGTTAAATGCCTGGGAGAAGAGAAAAGTCTTGACCTGGCGCCAAAAAGATCAGGGAGTTTGTTCCACAATTGGGGGGGCCACCACAGAGAAGGCCCTCTCCCTTGTTGCCATCCTCCGAGCTTCCCTCGGAGTAGGCACCTGGAGGAGGGCCTTAGATGTTGAGTGTAGTGTATGGGTAGGTTCACATCGGGAGGATGTTCCATCAGGTATTGTGGTCCCAAACCATGTAAGGCTTTATAGGTTAAAACCAGTACCTTGAATTGGGCTCAGAAACATACAGGCAGCCAATGCAAGTGGGCCAGAGTAGGTCTTATATGCTTGAACCTTCTGGTCCCAGTTATCAATCTGGCTGCTGCATTTTGCACAAGCTGCAGCTTCTGAATTGTCTTCAAAGGCAGCCCCACATATAGTACATTGCAGTAATCTAACTTGGAGGTCATTAGAGCATGGACAACTGAAGCCAGGTTATCCCTGTCCAGATAGGGGTGTAGCTGGGCCACCAGCCAAAGTTGGTAGAAAGCACTCTGTGCCACTGAGGCCACCTGAGCCTCAACTGACAGAGATGCTTCTAGGACAACCCCCAAGCTACGAACCCGCTCCTTCAAGGGGAGTGCAGCCCCATCCTGAACAGGTTGAAGACCCTCCATCTGGTCAGCAGAACCACCCATTAACAGCATCTCAGTCTTGTCTGGATTGAGTTTCAGTTTATTAGCCCTCATCCAGTCCATTGTCGCAGCCAGGCACTGGTTCAGCACATCCACAATCTCACCTGATGAAGATGAAAAGGAGAAACAGAGTTGCGTGTCATCAGCGTACTGATGACAACACACTCCAAAACCCCAAGCACCACCTTCTGGAGCCAACCCGCCAAGTAGGAGTGGAACCACTGCAATGCAGTGCCTCCCAGTCCCAACTCTGACAGTCGTTCCAGAAGGATACCATGGTCGATGGTATCGAAAGCCGCAGAGAGATCAAGGAGAATCAACAGAGTCACACTCCTTCTGTCTTTCTCCCAACATAGGTCATCATACAGAGCTACCAAGGCTGTTTCCATACCAAAGCCAGGCCAGAAACCAGGCTGAAATAGATCCAGATAATCGGTCTCATCCAAGAGTGCCTGGAGCTGGCTTGCAACCACTCACTCAAGGACCTTGCCCAGGAATTGAACATTTGCTACTGGCCTGTAGTTATTAAGGTTTTCAGGGTCCAAGGACGATTTCTTCAGGAGTGGTCTCACTGCCATCAATGAAGTACTTGATGGGATGTGAGAGAGAGATAGGACAGTGCTTCCTTGAAGATCTTTTCGAGGGACAGATTGCAGAAAACCTTTGCTTTTCTGGACTGCATATGAGCAATACAATAACATGGTTATGAAAAATAAAAGGAGATTCATTGTTGCTTTCCCTTGCAAATTAAAACATGAGGACACCTTTTGCCATACCTTGATTAATATATGATAAGACTTCTGAGTTCCAAATAAAGCTACTCTTGGGCTGGATCTGGCCCGAAAGTACTAGTTGCCATCATTGGCCTGTACTATCTTATTCTTCCTGTCAACAAACTGAATTCACACACAGATGGCCTTTTCATTTTATCCCAATAGCATGGGATCTGCTCCTCCATTGTAGCTCCTACCCTGCAGTGCTGGGGTAACATTTAAATGATCCCTAAAGGTGGGTGGGGGTGACGGAATGGGTCTTTTCCACAGAATTGGCACTCCCTTCTGGTTTGGTTCCCAACTGCACAGCTGAGTCATCTAACCCTTACCAGAGCTGTGTGGGACCCACTCCAAGGAAAGTGGCTCCTGCACAACTTAGTTAATAATCTTTCAATGGAGTCATTTATATTTTTCTTTCCTTTATTTAAAATAACGTCATCCCACCTTTTGACCACAAGGTCTCCAACATGGCTTACGAATCAAAACATGAAAAACATTTTAATAAAAATATTTATTCTATATTTATTTATTATATTTTTAATCTGCTCAATATCGTATGTTCTGTGGGTGAAACATATCACAGACATCCACAGGCCGCAGAAACCATCACACTCAAGCACCAACACACACGCAGCAACACTAATAAATTGGGTGCTGCAAAATGCTTGGGGCAGGCGACAGGGTGTGTGTGGATATGGGTGGTGGTGGTTGTGGTGGTGGAGCAAAAATCCATTGCACTGTGAAGATAGGGTGGAGTGTCATTTTCTGCCATGTCAGTGCCCAATGTTATTGAACATAAGAGCTTCTGGTGCATGGGGCTCTGAACACTTTACCTTTCTATTTATTATTCCTATATCATAGAATCATAGAATCTTAGAATAGTAGAGTTGGAAGGGGCCTATAAGGCCATCGAGTCCAACCCCCTGATCAATGCAGGAATCGACCTTAAAGCATCCCTGACAGATGGTTGTCCAGCTGCCTCTTGAAGGCCTCTAATGTGGGAGAGCCCACCACCTCCCTAGGTCATTGGTTGAGAACCTTGGAAACAGCACACAAAGGTGTCTGCATGCAGGTTCATTTCAAGAGGAAACCAACCCCTGTTATTGACCCACAATTTACACGAATTTCCACAAATTCGTGTAATATTATTACAGAAAAAGAGGAATGATGTAAGCAGGGACTCTGGCATATCTTCCTGTTCCTGTGACACCAATGGTAAGACCATGTTTTATTGCACGGAGTGGTTGGTGCATCAATGCCTATATGCTGAGTTGCTGGCACAGCAGGTTCTCAGAATTGGGCTGTAAGTTATGCAATGCAGTATGTGGATGGGGGCTCCCATCAGTAGGGAGGGGAACCTGTCTGTCCAAATGAACTTTAAATCTAAAAGGTGCAGGCCAAATTTAGAACTGTGAACACGTACCATTTCAGCAGATGGATGTGCACTCAACTTGCTAACCATCTGCAAAATAATTTAAAACATCATTTTCTCATAGCAGCTGCATTTACTGATGGCGCTGGAAATCTTTCCTTGTAACCTTAAAGCTTTAGTAGACTCCAGAGGGGCGCAAACAACAGTAAATGCAATCGTTTTATAAAAATTTCTTTTGTTCACACTATAAAATAAAATTGTGCTTGCTGTAGTTTTCCCCTTGTGATGATTACAGGAACATTTACATTCTTTCTGCCCTTTAAGAGATTTTCTAAGGCAATCACATTGCACGTTTTCTGGACAACACATCTGCACAAAAAATAGTAGAGGTGATGCGTTAGCAAGTGGAAGGATATCGGTTGTGAATTACTTTGAAGTTTGAGCCAACCACAGTAAGAACCTTGGATCTCATCATTGTAAAAGCCAGGTTCCAAGATCTGACCATCTTGGCAGTAAATTGTGATTATTATTTTTTTGCCTTTAGAAAGTTAGCCTTTTTACCTATCAACATTCTGAATTGCCTCCCCTTATGAAGACTTAATCTGGTTTCTAGCATTTTTTCATGGAAAATATTTTTCCACCTGGAAGGTAGCAGCTGCCTTCTTCCTTCCCACATTGCATATTCCATTTTTATTATCTAGACAACTGCTATCATCTAAACTATTAATAATCAGTGTTCTGGGCTAATTTTAAAAAACATGTTTTTTTTGTTTTTTGTTTTGTTTTTCAACCTTGCAAAAACTAAAGAGCAGGTAAATAAATAGGTTTTAGCAAAAAGAATTATAAATACAAGTAAATGACAATAGGGACTACACAGAAGACATTGGGAGGAAGGTAAGATCTGCCAATATGACCCAGAAGAGCACTGATTGTGAGCAAACTATACTGTTTGATCATACACACATGCTATCCCTTAATGTCTGCAACATCGAGTAAAGATTTGCATGGGTTAATGGGCTATCAGAAACAACAGAGGGAGAACTTTGATATATTATCACATCACCTCAAACACAATGCTTTTCACTTGACTCGTTTCACACATACAGCTGCCTGCCGTGATATGATGTACATTTATTTGTTTATTTATTTAAAATCTCTCCCCCCCCCCCCCCAGCCAAAAAAGGCTCTTGAGATGACTTAGATACAACCAGTAAGACAAGACAGTGGCTCAATTCGGACGACACAATAAACAACTGGTGTGGGGGAAACAATTGTCAGTTGTTCTAACTATTGTGTCATCCGAATGCTGCCATAGTCAACTCAGCGCTGATCCTCATCCACACCACAGTTGATTATTTACTACCATGTTGTGTGGGGAGTGCCCCCTAGGGTGAGCGTGAGGGTTAGGGTTAGTCAACCCACCATTGACTATTGTGTCGTCCAAATTGAGCCAGTCTCTGACTAGAATACTAAGAAAAGGGGATGGCAAAGGAAGAGGGGAAAAAACTTAGTCTGTCTTCAGGGGTGGTGGAATAGCCTGGCTTCCCCTCTCGTGTCCCTCTGTACAGTCTGCTGGAATGGCAGGGAGCTCATGTACATGCAGATGTGAACCAGCTCTTAGATCACAGCAGGTATGTTTTCTTCTGCTCCTGGTTTTCTTTTCACATATCTTCAGATCAGTGAAGAAACCGTTGATGTCTACTTGGATCCCTGGACCTTCTAACTGTAGCTCCGACTTGGAAAGAATTGCCAGCCGGAATAAGCAAAAAGCATTTCTCAGGACCGATAAAACGCGTTGGGGCAGCTAGATTAAAGCTTCCACATCAAAATGGATGCAAAAAAAAAAAAAGCTCTTCTCAGGGCTGAAGAGGAGATTTGAGTTGTCAGCAGCCAGCCTGGATCTGGCAAACAACATAATGCACTCAAGGCTAGAGAACTTTAATTAGACTTTTCTTCAGGCTAAACAAAAGTTCTCATGTAGACCTTGTCCATGATAACTGCATTAGGATTGGTTTCTGTTGTACCAGCAAATATTGATATTAAGAGTGACAGGAGTTGGTGGGTGTGCCCAGCTACACGATAAATGCCCTGTATTATCAAATGAGTGAAAGATTCACTCCTTTGGCCATTTGTTTACGTTTGTATATATTTATATTCTGTCACATCCTGTGCTGAAGACAGCTCAAGCGAAATCCCAGTTCATAAAACTATCCAGACATAAAAGTTTTAAAGGTTAAAATAGAACAGATAATATTAAAAAGATCAGATAGCTAAAAACACAGACCAACAACAAAAACTTCACAGACACATTTTATGTTACAACATCAAAAGACCAAGACCAAAACAAACACATCCCACAATATTTACATCATCCCTACCCAGAAACATTGGGGCCTTGGAGCATTAACTGTGAAGCCGACGATCTTTCCAATTTGCTCTACTTGTTTAAAGCAATTCAGTCCAAGGGCCTTCCCTGATCATAAGTTGTGTGGTGGGGGCAGGGTGGGTGGGAATATATGAAGCTGTGTTATACTAACTAAATCAGTCAAGCTATAGTGATGACCATTAGCTTAGAAGGTCTATCTGTGGTCTTTAGCCTGGATAGCTTAAGGGCACAATCCTATGCATGTTTAGACTGAAAAAAAATGTGCTACAACTCTCAGCCCATTGTCCTCCATATGTTTTGGACTTCAACTCCCATCACCCCCAGCTATCATGGCCAGTGGTTAGGAATGCTGGGAGTTGTAGCCTAGAGGGCAGCAGGTTGGAGAAGTCTAGCTCAAAGTAACCTCCCCGTGCAGTGGCATCCTATCTCTAAATACCAGGGGAAAGCTGTTGTCATCATTCCCTGCTTGTAAACTTTCCAGAAGGTACTGGCTGGCCACGGATTGTACATTGGGTGAGATGGAACTTTTATCGAGTTCTTACGTTCTCTTATTGGTCCATCTAGCCTAGTATTCTCTCTTTTGACTAGCTTTCCCAGTTCTGCTATCTGCTATCTTATGCATGCAAAGCTTATGCTCTACCATTATAGTGCCATCTGTCAAAAATAAGAATTCTGGGATTTTGGATTATTCCCATTATTTCCCATCAACAAACTATACATGAGCTCATTCCAAGCTTGCATTGAAGGTGGCCTTTGTTCACATGAAAAAACAGCACCCCAGTGATGGAAATAGTTGTTGTAAAGGGACCTTCTCCCAAACAATTGTCTAGTTAGATTAAGTTGGCATGCAAAATTGCCTTCATTTCCCTGTCTCCTCAAGCCACCTTCTCCTTCAAATACCATTTCCTGAGTTTCCTGTTTCTAAGTCCATTGCCTATTTTGCTGCCTTCCTTCATCATCCTTCCTTCTTGGCTTCTCACCACGTAATTTTGCTAGCTTCTGGAACCTCATTCTGGTGATTAGTTTTTTCCCAAAAGCTAGTATTGGTCCAGTGGCCTGTGAGGTTTTAATCCCAGCAAAATGGAAAATGTTCTGCTTTCTCCCAACAACTAGATAGCAACATTCTGACAGCTTTGTCCATGATGGAGTTGATAGGCTTGTGAACGTTCTGTGCCATTACAGCAGCTCAGCCATTCAGCTTGGCAGGCTTCTTTGCCACAAGCACAATGGAATATACATTCCATACTTGGAGGTATGACTGAAGCTCTGAAGTTTTTTTTAAAAAAATCACTTCCTCCTTATGGATAGGGAGAAATGTTTTTCAGATACGGGACATTTAAGTGAATGTGTTCAAAGTTATATAAAGTGATGTCATGTACAACTCTACATATGGTACCCTTTACCATGTAATTTCTCAAGCCAGCCATTGTTAGCTAGACCTTGCAGGATTATAGTGTGGACATATGTATAGCTTCTGAAGGCCAGCAATATCTCTTTCTTGCTTAGGTTTAGATTTTTTTGTGAAAGCCTGTTTTTAAAGCTTTGGAGATTACATTTTAAGCAGCAGAGATGTTTAAATAGAATCAAATAAGATAATATGTGCAGTAAAGTCCTTTATAGTTGTGATTCTCATGTCGATTGGTTGGAACCTGATTCACTTGACAGATAATTGCTTGACAGCCAACGCCTTTGATGTTAAGCTTCAGTAAAGCAGAAAGTCAGTTCCTCACCTCCTCCCAACAGTCACTGGGTGGTCTGCGGCTGCCCTGTGATGGAGCCCTTCTTAGAGAGGTTTAAGGGGGGGTGTATGTGGGGGGATTTAGGGTAGATTTCAACAGTGCAGCCAATTCCTCACAAGCCAGAGTATCCTGTGGATACCAAGTGCGGTTTAAAATAAACAATTTCAAAATTAAAAAGAATGTTAAGTACAGATCAGCTGCTCAGCTCATGACAGCAAATTGAATTTCTCTCTCCCTCCCTTTTTTTACCTGACGGGGATGCGCCTGCAAGGTTCACATCAATTACCTGTTGACATGTGGAAGATGATTGATGAGCTGCCTCAGGCACTGGAGTCTACTTTGTCAACTACTCATAATTTATACATCTTATCTCTAGCAGAACAAAAGGAAGGACAGTGCATGCACCGAAGGAAAAGAAGAAAGAATAATTCAGAGAGAAGGAAGATGGCAGGGAGGGGCTCGTTGGGTGCCGGCATGCAGTGTGAGGTGATAACACTGATGGCTATCTATTAGCTCCCCTAGTCAGATGTATTTCCTTGCTGCTTCTGCAGTGGCAGCTTGAGTTCATGAAGCTATTTGCCCCGTTCCCTGCTGGAAAAGACGCTGACACGGAAAACACGCAGCAGCTAGAGTTACATTTTAATTACGCTCCTATCTGCAAGAGTCTCTCGAGCACGGATGTTTGCTGTGACCTTTTGTTTTAATCAGCATTCTCAAGGCAGGCTGTTAACCGCTCCTGACAGAGATTGATAATTTTATACAGTGGGGCCCTCTTTTAAAAGCTTTCATTAGCAAGCATTACTGAAATCGGATATATATAGATATAGGTGTGTGTGTGTGTGTGTGTGTGTGAATACTGCACTGTAGAAGCTACCCATCAATTTGAAATATTTAAATATCATGGGGTGAGTGATACTGTTTTAACAACACAGACAGGGGTGAAACCTGAACCACAAACTACTTACAGCCGAACTTCTGCGTCCTGCGTTAGTTCTTATGCTTACCTCCAGATATTTCTGAGTAGCACAGATTATCTATGGTTTTATATTATATTATGTGTTCAGTTTTTGTGATCTGTTATTGGGCAGATTAAAATGATAGTAAAGAAATAATGAATAGAATTTAGATCCATTTGAGTTTGGTTTCTGACCTTGTTTTTGGATTGAGATTGGGTTGATGATCTACCCTGGGATCTGGACGTCCATGCTGGTTCTGCTGGACTTCTCAAAAGCTGAATGCATGGTTGTATGGTGGTTCTGGTCCTTCCTGGAAATTAGATTTTAAAAGGTGGGGAATAGGCACTCCTGCTTGAACCCTTGGCATTTGGGTTATGGGGTCTCACAGCGTCCCATCTTGTTCCGCCTTGCTGTTTTACATCTGCATGAAACCACTGGAGGATCTTGCCCACACATTTGGAATTTGATATTACCAGTACATGGATGACACCCAGCTCTCATTCCTGTGGGAGCTGGGGAAGTTTCGAATCAGGGTCTGAGAGCAGTGATTGACTGGATGTGGGTTAATGAACTGACACTTGATCCAGACAAAACAGAATGATCAGGAGGACTGTTGACTCATCTTATTTTGGATGAATTCTCTTTGGCTGAGTTCTCCTTTGGGTTGCACTCTCCTTTAAAAAGCAGATTTTCAGTTTAGGAGTGTTCTTGGACTCAGCTTTTCTAATTGATTGTCAGGTGGATATGAGCTGGTTCAGCTGGTGTTCCAGCTGCTCCCATTTCTAGGGAAGATGGACCTGATCATAGTCATGTGCACTTTGGTTACATTAAGAGTAAGTAGACCTGTGCCATGCAGTAGTAGTAGTAGTAGTAATAATAATAATAATAATAATTATTATTATTATTATTACCAGCCTCTCCCTCCGGATCGAGGCGGGGAACAACAACAAACACAAAATACACAAAACTGATTAAAAGCACATAAAACCAATACATCATTAAAATACCAATAAAACACCAATAAAAACACTTAAAATTCATCTGGACAGGCCTGCCTGGAAGAGATCAGTCTTTATAGCTGGGACCGCTCTTGAAAATCATCTAAAAGCTGCAGCTAGTACAGCATGCAGCAGCTAGACTGCAGACAGGGGCCAATTTCTTGTGACTTGCCTTGCTGATGCATTTCTAGGCATCATTAAAAGTGTTGGTTATCACCTTTTAAATCCCTGAATGACGTGGCACCAGGATACCTAAAGGACAATTTCTGCCTATACAACTCTGCTCCCTGTCTGAGATGAAGATGGTGGGCAAACATGAGAGGGCTTTTGCAAATAGCAGATGCAAAACCCAGAGACATTATCTCCATTATGATTCTTCCTTTCAAAAAGATAATTTAAACACATGGTTGTTAAAGACAACATCAGGTGCATCTAATATATGGGTAGGCCAAGTGTAGGATTTGAACCCAGGACATCCATGTCAAAAGTCTAACACTCTGCCCATTACAATGGCTCTCCTGTATGAAGTGTGCATGTTTTCCCATTCCATTTCCCCCCATCATTGGGAATGGTGAAATATATGTTGCGTTTTTATTGTGGACTTTGCTGTCAGGCAATTAAAGTGGCTCCATTTTATGTTTGAAATGAAACACAGTAGGTCCGTGAGCCTGGCCCAATACCATAAGCAGTAAAGGAATACACTAGAGATTAATGTATTATAGTCGCTGGTGGTAGTGTAAATAGTCCTAAGGTAATTATTTTGCCAGTGGGGAAAAATAACTGCTCTGTATGTCAGTTTGCCTCAAATACATACATTGAGAAACAGCTCCTCAATCTTTGTACTGTGCCATTAAAAACCACCACAACATAACACTGTTCAAATGTTACAAATATATGCCTTTTTCTGTTATGGAGGTAAATCCCCCATACTGGGAGGGTGGTGGAAACAACTGAAGTTTCCACTCGGAGGTTAGTGAAATGCTTTACCTTGATGGCGTACTATCTTCTTGGCAGCGCTTATTTGTGTATCTCAGCTTCCCACTAATGGTGGAATCAGCGCTGTTTTAGATCATGCATGTACATTGAAATATAAATTCTAATCTTAAAAGATGCTAATGTTAGTGCTTTGGAATTGCTTGTCATTGTGGCAACCTCTTTTACTCCTCGCTTCGCTTTCTAAGATTACTCAAACCTTGATTATCTAGAGTTCAAACTGCCTTCCAAAAAAATAATAAAAAATAAAAATAAATCTGTGTCCTTACTTTATATTTTAAAGTGCTGCTTTTCTTCAGAGTACTAACCTATTTTTGTTGTTCTGTTTGACAGGCTGCTTGTAGATAGAACAGTTTTCCATAAGGAATTGAAATCATACATCAAATGTATTGTTTTATATGTAAGCCACTTGAGAACAATGAAAGCAGTTGCTGGAACCCAAATACCATTACAAATAGATTTATTGTAGTATGTTTTCTCCCACCCTTTTCTAGAAGTTATTACTTTAATCTTAAGAATTTATGTAAGTAGGTTTGTAGCTTTTATATGCGTTATGCATTCACTTTTGAGACTTTTTAGCTATTTAGTGGCACGGTGTTTAAAACAAGTGTTATCAAGGAAATAATTTCAGCTTTACATCATTTTTTTTTATATTTGCTTCTGAATGCTACATATAAAATAGCCAGATGGTAATATAAAAGAGTTATGGCGAGTGTCACGGAAACTTATCTTCACAATGCCCTTTAGCTTGCTCACTGCTCATCTCAGGCTACAAACATCAAGAAAGGAATTGAGATGCAATATCCCTTTGCTAGAAAATTATAGGAAATTTCAATGTCTTCAAACTTTAAACGTTTCTAACAGAGAGTGCACATCGGAAATGCGAGCAATTAAAGTCATTCTAGCACTACATTTAAAAAAAAAAGGGGAGGGGGAAGAAAAATGGCAACAAAAGACTGTTCTTCCCTTGGTGAGCAGAAAGCTTCTTTTGAAGTACAAATAATTCCCTGGCGTGAGAAATTACATCAGGTGGTCCAAAGAGAACCTATATTTTCTGTCATTTTAATCTTACAGTTAAATCAAATCTCTATAGAAAAATGTTATTACATAGGGCCTAATGCAGCTGAGCACAGGTGATGAACTCATACACAAAGGAGTGTCAGGGCTCAATAGACCTTTGTTTCCCCTGTCTACTTGTTGGTACAAGCACACAGGCATATCTGCCGGCAGCGCAAGGGGAACACACAGAATGGGCAGTCCATATGCACCTCCCATATTCCATCCAGCCATACTCTTTGCGACATGCATGCCTTATATGGCACAAGCGTAGGACTGGATGGGATTATGCCATCCTTTCTTGCACTGTTAGCTTTCTCCAGCACTTACCTTGGTGGTGGCAGTCAGGATATCGAACTATCAGGGACTTTTCCACATGTGGGAGGTGCCTTGACATATAACCTGAATATCCAGATACTTTTCATCCTTTCACCGAAATACGAAGAATAATGATTTCATATTCGACAACAAAAATAGCAGTAATCAATGTGGATGTACTTTTTGAAATCCTAATTAATTATTTCAGCCAGTCCATTACAAAAGACCTCCAATCATCTACTAATCCTCCCTAGAGCTAGGGCCGGGGTGGAGGAAAAATAAGTGCCAAATTGTTTGACAGGAGGACACTTGGTTACACATTTTGCACTTCATACATACGTCTTAAGGCCAAATTAGCCATGCAAGAAGTTTGCACACCAGTGCGGGTACAATTTATCAGTCACACAATAGAACACAACTATATAGATATTTCTCCCCAGGAAGAAGTAAGTTTCATCTCAACAATTACGGTGCCCCAGTTGATTAAAACAATTTAAGTTACACGTCATGATAATTGGCTACCATCTTTCCAGTGTAACAGATTTAAGAGAGTGACACAAGGAATTAGAGAAGTAAATAAATAGAAATGGGGGGAGAGGAGGAGTAATGATGAAGACAAAAACATGAAAACAAATTAGAGAGGCTGAAAGTACTGTCATTTCAACTGTATCGAGCTACTCTGATAATCAAACACTCTGACTGAATGGTGAGCAATTTTCTGCCGTCTAGGAGATTCTTTACCTTTCTTGTGAAAGTGGTGTAGAACTAATTGTATTCTTGAAATGTATTCTTGAGGACAAGGAATAGGGAATGCAAACAATTTCACTTCACAATCACAGCTGTTGTTTACTATAGAGGAAGTGATCTCAGTAAAGGCTCCGTTTTGTAGGCTTTGTGCATTGAATTCTAAGCCATCAGTAAAGCACTACTCCAGTCAGAACTGGTAAAGTCCTGGCTGAGTTACAATACACTCTAGTTCAAGAAAGATGTTGGCAAGTCTGAAAAGATTCAGAGGAAAAAATGTAGATGATAAAGGGCCTAGATGTTAGATCATACCAGAAAAGCCGGATGAACGCCATACATTTGCAACATTGAGTAAATGGAAGTGTGGTGGAACAGTGGAATCTTGCACAGCTCTCCTATCCTATGTTAGTCATGGTTGGCCTTTGGCAAGTTTGCTCAATCTCAGTTGTAAATCTGCTGCTCAGTATAGCTGTGAAGATGAATCACAGAATCTTTGTAAAGCACATTGGAATGCTTCCAAATTTCACCTCTTGCACATTTCTCTTGGATTTTGAAGTTTTATCAGGGGTTGTTTCCAAAGTAGGAACTCTTTGGTGTTCTGTTTTTATTTCTGGATTTTGTTCAGAGCACTCTGCATGTCTGCATAATTTGCTGCAGCTTTTGGTTTCTTCAGTTCATTTGTGTCCTTTCTCCTTTCTAAATTAACAATGTGCACACTGATAAAGACCGCAAAAAAGCATTTTATACATTATTGTATGTATGATTCCATCATGATTATTTCTCTATGGTGTTTTATTAATGCACATGTTCAGGTGTGTGCATCAGCAAATTTGATGTGGTTGTACACAGAGTTGTACACAGATTTTTTTTTCTGTGGCACATATGTGTGAATTACTTAAAACACAGCACAAACAAAACAATGCAACCATACATCAAGATTGGTTTTTTGCAGTGTTTTTATCAATGCACACATGTGGGGATTGGTAATGTAGATGGGAAAAGAAGAATGGACGGAATTGAAAGTAGAGGCGACCATTGCATCCTCCGATTCTGGAATTAATTTTATAAATTCTCTTAGTTAAAACTAGAATTGAGGAAGTGTGGAATGAAGTGCAGAGCAAATCCAAGGAAGAATAAAAATGGAAGAGGGGAAATCCACTTCTCCCTAATTGCACTATTAAAGATCTATCAATTCACAAATGCCTTGAAGCCATAACTGGGGGATTTTCTTCTTCTTTCTGTTTTCATACACTTTTTTAAAATGCCCTATTTCCTTTTGCTTTACTCAAGAATTTCCAAGAGAAATGGCCAAGGAGGAGTTTACTCAAAATTTTCTTGTAATTATTTGCAGGATGACGTCCAGTGATATATTACATTGGATCACGCATTCTATTAGCCTTATGTTGTAAAATTTTTTGAGTATCACAGAGCCTATCCACATATCCCTTAAAACGACTTATATTCTGTTTTAAAATATGGTTTTTTAAGTCATTTCATTACGTGGTAGGACACACTGAGCAGTGCTTACGTTTCATAGTGACTGCTTCCTCCGTCCTCAAAGTGTTCACTGGTGTATTACAGGGTTAATTCCTTGACTCTTCTTCTTTAGTTTTTGTTTTGCAGGCTGCTTGAGTTATGGAGACAGAAGTGGGCAGGTCAAGCAGCCTGCAAAACAAAAACAAAAGAAGAAAACTCAAGGAATTAACCCAGTAATACACCAGTGAACACTTTGGGGACGGAGGAAGCAGTCACTATGAAACGTAAGTACTGCTCAGTGTGTCCTACCACGTCATGAAACGACTTTAAAAAACCACGTTTTTAAACAGAATATGAGTCGTTTTAAGGGCAATGTGGATAGGCTCACAGAATTATTAATCAAGTAGAAAGGAAAGCTAGCTTGTTCTCAGTTCCACCTAGGAACCATTTTGCTTATTAATGCAGATATTTTAGTTTGCCAAATGTTAGATGTCACTGTACCTATGTCGGTGGCTCTCGTGCTGCTGGACAAATGTAACAACTATATATACTATATTACAATTAATTGCCATGTATATACATTAAACAAGGAATTCTATTGGAGCAGGCTCTTGATCTCTGTACTGCCAATGCAGCTTTATGGGCCTCTTTTATAGATCCTCTTGGCTTGCTATTATTACTTGAAGCTGTTTAACTACAGCTTTTTCTTAAAAACATTAAATAATGAAGGAGGATACAGATTGTACTTGCTGCTACAAGTGGGAGAAAGACTCAGGCACAGATGTAAAACCTAAAGGCCATAACTTTATTCAGGAACAGGGCAAATTGTGCTTAATTGTCTGACGTCTATGCAGAGGGAAGCTGTAATTGATATTGCGTTGGGCCTGCTCAGGAGACAATCGGGAGAGACACCACTCCCTGATACAGGCTAGCAGGCCATCCCCCTGAAGGCAGCCATTCCCACTCTGGGAAGAGTCACCACCAACTCAACTGGTTCTCCTGAATGTTCACCATCTGGGGCAGCAGCTATTTTCATGAGCTACCCTTCTTCTGGACGTCTTGCCATCCTATATCTCTAAGGGGCCTTTTCCACACCAGCCATTTTCCCCGAGGCTGCCCCTGCCTGCTCGCGGAGAGTCCGCATGACGCACAGAGCATCCACAAGCAGGCAGGGACCAGCCCTCCATTTTCCCGGGAGTTCAGGGAATGCTATTATCCCGGTTCGTTCCCTGATCCCGGGAGGGAAGCAAGATGGGCGGCTGGTGTGGCCGCCCATCCCGGGCGCATCTGCGTTTACCTGCAAGTAAGCACGGTTGCACCGATGGTCACGGAGCCACACTGCGCAGCTCCAAGGCCATCAGGAGGGGGGGACTGCAAAAATGCCACACCCAGGATGGCAGGGGGAGGGGGCTGGATTGTGCACATTTTTAAAAAAACATTAACTAATCTTTTGCACATGAGCACTCATGCGCTGCTCCGCGGATCTGTTAAAAAAAAAAAATGGCTGGCGCAAGTTGCAGTGGCCCGGTAGAAGCTTGGCCCATTGCATTCTGGTGCGGCCTCTGTGTGCCTGACCCGGAAGTGCCTACTTCCGGGTTTCCCTGCTTCCCGCCCTCTCCGCCCCTATGGTGCGGAAAGGGCCAGGGTTACACCCCCTTCAAATATTACTAGAATACCTTGATATTACTATGCCTGTGATATAAATTTTGGGTCAGTCCTGGCCCCTTACCATTGGATGTGGCTGTCTGAGCTTGGCCCCTCCCCCATCTCCATCCCCATTTACTGTAGACTCGAAGAACTTCTGCTTTGTTCCTCAAGGAAATGTCAAAACTGTGCTCTGTCTCCCTCAAAAATTGGTATTTCTGAGAGGAAGAGGTGAGTCACACTGAGCCCTCATCTTCATGGCGTCGGGGCGGCAGCGTGGCAGCGGCAGGCAGCGCGTCCCACATTGATGCTCGTTCCGCCCATCTACAGCGGAAGGAGTGCCACAGTGGGCTTTCCTGCCGCCGCCACTGCGCCCACCGCTGCACCGCTCCAGCAAAAAAAGTCGGGGTAAATGCCTGACTTTTTTACAGCGGAGCTTTGGGGCTTTGCCCGTAGATGGTTTCAGAGTGGCGGCAGCGTCATGTAAATGACCTGCCGCCACTCCGAAGCCACCGCGAGGGAAAGTGCCCATCTAGAGGTAACCTGAGACATTAGCAACTGTGCTGATTCTTCTACATACTCGCCACCTGAGTCAGATGCCACTATAATGAGTTTCTTCAGCCTTATGGAAGCTCAGTCATCCCCAGTCTCAAAGAGATACCCCCCTAAGTATTGGAGTCATACCTCAACGCTCCCTCAGTGTTCCTCAAGTAGATTTCACAGCCCCACTCTGAAAGCTTATCCTCACTCACCTCCCGAGATAATATGTATTTCATTTATTTATTTATTTAAAATTATTTAGGCCTTCTTTAAGTATAAAACCCTCTCAAGGCAGTGTACAAGTTAGCAAATATATAGGACAGATACAGTAAAAAGTCTGCAAATTTTTCTCTAGAAAAAATCATGCCACCTACTTTCCGTAACACTATCTATTCTAACTCTCTTAGGCTGCAATCCAATGTGTGTTTAGACAGAAAAAGGCCTACGACTCCCAGCATTCCCCAGCCAGAAAAAAAGTTCTACAACTCCCAGCATGCTGGCTGGGGAATGCTGGGAGTTGTAGGACTTTTTTCTGACTAAATACACATAGGATTGAGCCCATGCTCTTCTTCCTAGGTCCATCTACTCCTGCTGAGTTTCAGGCTCCATGCCATGTCCAACCTGGATTGCAACTCAGAGATCCATTCAGATCTAAAAAAGGGAAACAGGAAAGCAACCTTAAACTGCTAAACTTTGCTCTGTGAAGTAGAGCAGTGCCTCGGGGTTACAAGAATAACCAGCAGCCATTGGTCATGCATCCTTCGGTTTTCCTTAAACTGCTGCACTGAAACCTTCTTAATCTGGAACCAGGTACCAGTGGCCTTTGAAAAGAAGGTAACTGTAGCTGTCCTACTGGCTATACTGTAAGAACGACTCCTCTGACTTTTCTTTAAATGGCCCCAATTTAAAGACGATTCTGTCATGCAAACACAAAACAATACAACAAAAACTATCCTTAACTGTGTGGAATTTAGTCCATGCAACAGGTGTCATATTTAAATCATGCATTTGGCTTCTACCCATACAACATTGTCATGCCAAGGACTTATGGATCAGGTGCACACCATGCTGGCATGCTAAAGCTGTATGCATAGGCGTTGGCATTCCAGTTTAAATATAAAATTAGCTTTGTGGAACCCTGTTTGAGTTTTGCATGCCTAGTTTGAACTTGGACCTTCAATCAGTATAAAGGAGGGTAATGATTTCCTTAGCTTTTCATTTATTGTTACATAAGAACATAAGAAGAGCCATGCTGAATCAGACCAAGGGTCCATCTAGTATAGCACTCTGTTCACACAATGGCCAACCAACTGTCAACCAGGAACCCATAAACAAGATATGGGTGCAACAGCTCCCTCCTTCCCATGTTCCCTAGCAACTGGTGTATATTGGCTTACTGTCTCTGATACTGTAGGAATCACATAAGATTAGTAGCCAATGATAGCCTTCTCCTCCAGGAATTTATCCAATCCCCTTTTAAAGCCATCCAAACTGGTGGCCATCACTACAGCTTGTAGCAGTGAATTCTATAGTTTAACTATGCGCTGGGTGAAGAAGTCCTTCCTTTTATCTGTTCTGAATCTCCCACCAATCATCTTCATGGGATGACCCACGGTTCTAGTCTTATGGGAGAGGGGAAAAAATGTGTCCCTTTCCACATTCTTCACACCATGCATGAGTTTGTACCCTTCTATCAGGTCTCCCCTTAGCCTCCTTTTTTCCAAGCTAAACAATCCCAGCTGTTGCAACCTTGCAACCTTCCCTCAGAGGGGAGGTGCTCCAGCCCCTTGATCATTTTAGTTGGTCTTTTCTGCAAAGCTCTCATAATGTATTATTTTATAGCACCTAAGGTGTACTAGTTGCTGTACACTAGATAAAACCACGTACAAGGCCCTCTCTGTATTCTAACAGCCTAATTAAAGTGGTGTGTGGGTGGGTGCAAGTGTATGTTCTTTTCTCTCTCTTTTTTCTACCTCCTACGTTCTCCATCATTCCACTCTTATTTCTACTTTCTTTTCTCAATCTTTCTTCTTATTTCCTTAATCATTTTACAGGCTTCTTTTCCTATTTTGATTTTCACCTGCCACAGTCACAGTGAAATGGAATAACATCTAACTAGGTGATTCTTTGTTTCCTGGGAACAGAGCTTTACAGTGGTGCAATTATATCATTTTTGCTTATGAATAAGGAGGAGTCCAATTTTATGGGAGTAGAGAAGTGTGAGGTCAAGATCTTTTTAATCCCACCCTAAAGTAATGAGAAAGGTGAAATTAACTGAGGTCTGATTTGCACGAGGATAATTTTGCTGATTCACTTCTATGTAGGCAACTTTTTATTATTTATTTATTTAAGGAATTTTCAACCTATCTGTCGGGGCACACTGCCCTCACAAGCCAGTTTATAATACTACAACTATATGAACATACCATTATAATTAAACATAGATACACACATCAGTAGCAACTCTTCAAATACTTGAAAGGTTGTCACACAGAGGAGGGCCAGGATCTCTTCTCGATCAACCCAGAATGCAGGATACGGAATAATGGGCTCAAGTTACAGGAAGCCAGATTCCAGCTGGACATCAGGAAAAATTCCTGACTGTTAGAGCAATACAACAATGGAACCAATGACCTAGGGAGGTGGTGGGCTCTCCCACATTAGAGGCCTTCAAGAGGCAGCTGGCCAACCATCTGTCAGGGATGCTTTAAGCTAGATTCCTGCATTGAGCAGGGGGTTGGACTTGATGACCTTATAGGCCCCTTCCAACTCCACTATTCTATGATTCTATGAAGCTAATGATTTTAAAGTACCAAATAAAATTTGTGTCTTCGGGATTTTTAAAAAAAGCAGCAGTAATAGAACCATGTGTACCTTTCTGGGAGGGAGTTCCACCACTGAGAAAGCCCTATTTCTATTACCAGCCTAATGGCTCTTGCTGGTGGGCCAGAGATTAGGGCCTCCAATGCTTAATGCTTGGGTATGATCATGCAAGCGGTCCTTCAGATAACATAGTTCCAAGCCAGTTAGGGCTTTAAAGGCTAAAACCAGTACCTTGAATCAGGCCGCGAAACTATGAAGGCAGCTAATGTAAACAATACAGAAGTTAGGGATGGGCGAACTCCCAGGACTCTTGTTTGCACTCTGCTTGCCAGACTCCCACCGATTGCCTGACCCCAGCGTGCATGTGGGGTGAGCCTCCAGATGGTCCATTGGCACCCAGAGAGAGCGTGCATCCTTTTGTGTGTGTGTGTGTGGGGGGGGTCCCACAAGCTGCGATTTGCACAAATTCGTGTCTGGGTTTATTTGCAGAAACCATGATTTGTGCAAAACCACGGCCAGAAATAGTGCAGTTTGTGTAAAAATGTTGGCATAAAGGATGATTTATGCCTGGAATTTTGTGCAAATTGCGCTATTTATGCCTGCAATTTTGTGCAACTCACGATTTGTGCAAACCCACATTTGAGCAACTGGTGTCCGGGCTGCTGAGCTACCAAAAACTCACTGAAATCCACCCTATACAGAATCGAAGTAATATAATCTGAAGTCCTACGTCCTACTAACAGTTTAGCTGTAGCATTCTGTAGCATTTGGAGTTTCTGAATCACCTTCAAGGGCAGCCCTACATAGAGTGCTGGATGTTTGGCACTATAGCATTGAATATAAGTAATCATGTGTCTACAGGGCAGCAGTGAAAAAGATACCATGATGGCAAACAACACAAGGGATTCAGGCAATTTTCTAAACAGAAGTTACTTGTCTGAAATAGAGTTGTGGCAGCAACTAGATCTCAGTATTCCAGCATGGTGATGCCAGCTGATGTACCATTAATTGGTCACATATATAGAACTTATAAGTTAGTAGCTATAACTTATGATCAGTAGGCTCATGTGATTTCTGGACTGTATTACGTATAGTGCATGTTTGAAAGTACTCTCGCATATTTTTTTTTTAAAACAACCTTTCTACACATACAACCAGCATTAGTGATGCTTTCAAATGTTCCCCTTCTAAATTCCTTTCAGAATTTGGAGTTCTGAATTACACAATGTTGCTTCTGGAATGGCACCTAGCTATGAGCCATTCGTCCATGTTTTATTTTCAGGCTATGTTCAGATCACTGCACATGAGCAATTTCAATGTGTGTCCTTTCTTGTGGCAGCAGAGACGGGAAATGTGTGGCCCTCCATCAGCTCTTAGCCAGCATAACCAGTGGTGAGGGATGATGAGAATTACTGCCCAACTCGGAGGGAGGCAGAGGCAGGAGAACACGTTTCCAACCCCCCTGCCTTATAGGTTAGAGGTATGCTATAGAGTATGTGCACATTAATATAAATCATAGAACTGGGGTTTATTTATTTGTTTATTACATTTATATCCCACCTTTTTTCCTCCTTAAGGAACCCAAGGTGGCATACATGATCCTCCTCCTCTCTATTTTATCCTCACAACAGCCCTGTGAGGTAGGTTGGGCTAAGAGTCTGTGACTGGCCCAAAGTCAGCCAGAAAGCTTCCATGGCTGAGTGGGAACTAGAACCTGGATCTCTCGAATCCAAGTCCAACATTCTAGCCACTAAACCACACTGATGGGAGATGGAATGTAGCAACGTCTGGAGGACCACAGGTTCCCCACTCCTGCTGTTGGCCAGGAGCCCTCACCCCCGCTCCCCAGTTTACAAGCTGAAATCTCTCCTGTGTGCAGGCTCTTTGTCAATTTTCATCCCCCTTCACTGTGTAGAATTCCACTCCAGAGGATATCCAAACACTCAGGAGTGACTTTCAAGGCATTGGGAGATGTGTGTGTAAGAAGCTCTGGTGCAGGCACAATGTTCTGCATATAGGCCTTTGGATCTCAGCCCTTGACTACAAATTGTTTCTAGATTCTGTTGATTCTGCTCTGCTCTACAAGTTTACTATGACTCATCTGTTCTGCTCTAGTGTACTATGCCCATTCTCAAGCTTTGTAATTAAAATATAATTTTAATTATATTTATACTTTAGGCAGGGCCATTGTTTGCTTTTGGAAAATGCATAAAATTATGAATGTCCCCATAAAATGATGGACTAGTGAAACTGGTAATGTGTGCAGCTCCAGCAAATGTATTAAAGGCATTTTGGAATGGGTGACCATCTATTGTTTAACAAAACTACCCCCCTTCCGCTTAAGAAGTATTTACATTCCTTGCGATAGTACCAGGAAGAAAGAAGTGGCTTTTGCCACCCAGTTCTCATTCTTATTTTATGTGTCTCTTTATTAAATGATTACACTTCCGTGCCCTTCTTTATTTTTTAATTTCTTCCCTCGCCAACAAATCAAACAAATTAAAGACTACTTACTCATTGTGAAATTAACAGATTCAGAGAACAAAGTGCAAAATTAAAATGGGATACAGAGATCAACAGAGAAGGTCCATCAGCTAATCACTTTGGGTTGCACGATGTACCAAAAAGTTGCTTTAGAAGAATCCCCATCGCTTAATGAATTTGAGGATCTTCCATTTTCTGTAGTTGTTTTTGAGCTATGATTTCTGGAATATATATTCATTATTGTTATGTGCTGCTCTATTTGGCCATGATTGATGCTGGTAAAATTTCAGTGGCTTAAGAGTAATGGGAGGCGATGGGTGGAGGGGAGGGATTCTCACCATATGCCTATAGTTTAAAACAGAATCTGAACCAAGTTGGGACATTTTTCATTAAAACGGGCTGTATATTTTCTTTTTACAGTATAGTGTACACACATTTTTGTGTTTCATTTTGAAGATTAACTGCCAATATGACAAAATTGGATTAGGGAAGACTTTGGTTCATCTATGGCCCTTGGGAAGGAAACTGCCCAAGAAACTGTTAATCTCAGTTTTGTCACTGAATTATGGACTTTCCCTTCTATAATCTCTACAGAGATTAACCCAGGCTCATTCCATAATATCTCCAGGTAAAAAGATCTCTGGTTTCAGGGCAGAAGAAATCTCTCTCTCTGAGATCTTAGGAAGCCCTTGCCAATCAGACTAGATTGTACTGGGTTAGATGGACGAATAGCTAAATCAGTGTACAGCGCTTTGTGTTTTGCTAGATGACACAGGGTGCAATCCTATGCATGTTTCGACAGAGAAAAGGTCTACAACTCCCAGCATGCCTCAGCTAGCCATACTAGCTGAGGCATGCTGGGTGTTGTCGGCCTTTTCTCTGTCAAAACTTGCATAGGATTATGCCTTTCAGTGTCTAATTTGATAACTTCAAGGTGACAGGGCTGTACAGAAAACTTGAACCTAATTTATCAACAGTTGGAGAGCTTTGGTATTAAAAATCTATCCCGAACAAAGAGTTATAGTTAGAAGTAGTGAACAATAAGACTTCCATTCATGATTTCAATCCTTTCAGCTCTTTTTGCCATCACAATTTAGAATTTATCTCTGTTACCACAAGGGCTGGTAACTTGTTTTTGAAAAGAAAATGAAGAACTTAAAAGCTTGGGATTCTCAGGGCTGAAAAAAAGCAAGGCAAAAGAAATGCCATTTGGGATTGTTGTCCACCCTCGTATAACCTTGCTCAATTATTTTTCTTGCTTTTTTTTATCGTAGAAAGGGGTCTTTTTCTATAATGTAGCCATTTAAGTCAAGGACAAGGCTTGTCAAGCTGCCTCTGCAGGGCCATTTGTGTTGCTGCCTCCTCTGCTTTGTCTGACGTCTCTAAACAACTCTTTAAAAATGTCGATTTTGGCATGCTCCACAATGGAGCACTGAAGAGTGCTGTTTAAGTTATTTAGGGCTTCTCTGTTTCTCTTTCTGTCACACACCAAAAAAAGGGGGGCCTCCCCCCTTTTGGGGGGGCCCTCACTGATAAACATATGTTTTAGCCTCAAACGACCCTAGCATCTTAACATGTCCAAGTGCTAAGAAAGTGCTTGAGGCTATCATAATGTGGGGGTTAAAGTAAGACTTCATGAGCTGTCTATTAAGCTGCGTTTTTTTTGTTTGTCACTTTCTGTAGTTTCTTTTACAGCTCCGGCTTGTCTTGGTTTGTAGGCAGCCAAGCAAACGGGCTTTGTCTTTGTCCCCTGCTCTGTTTAATTCTCTCCCTCATTCATTAATCATCCCTTTGACTATTTATACCAGTGGCAAGTATAGCTAACACACTTAACGTTTCCTTTTGTCTCGGTGGCACTCTTTGTGGAGACCAGGAGAAGGCTAATTATTAACTGTAAAATGACATTAAAAACTCTTAGATAAGCATACAAATACGGCATCTTGGTGAAAAGCATTTTTTTTTTCCTTTTTGTAACCTTCAAG
This sequence comes from Anniella stebbinsi, assembly GCA_029215795.1. NCBI lineage: Eukaryota > Metazoa > Chordata > Lepidosauria > Squamata > Anniellidae > Anniella > Anniella stebbinsi. Next base: position 249,542,473 of record JARDYH010000002.1, read on the forward strand.
TGCTTGCGGCCAAGTGAATTTTTTCCTTCTTTATATAATGTCGAGTTCATGGCAAGCAGTGCCAGCATTCAGATAATTAATGAAGGAGCTCCATTAAAACCCATTAAGGCTGCCAAAGTCAGTTTTTTCCTCTCCTCTCAGTTTCACCTCCAGACAGCTTAGCTGGAGAATTCCACACCTTATCAGGCAGAAGCAGGAATGCCACTTTGTACAATTTAAAGCGTCAACTCCAAAACCCATGTAATTCCCATGCCTTTTGGTGCTCTTACTGTATGGGATTTTGATGGCATCTTCTGAGTGTAGCACACTCACATTTCATAGAATCATAGAATAGTAGAGTTGGAAGGGGCCCATAAGGCCATCGAGTCCAACCCCCTGCTCAATGCAGGAATCCACCTTAAAGCATAGCTGACAGATGACTTTCCCCTGCCTCTTGAATGCCTCTAATGTGGGAGAGCCCACCACCTCCCTAGGTCATTGGTTCCATTGTCGTATTGGTCTAACAGTCAGGAGGTTTTTCCTGATGTCCAGCCGGAATCTGGCTACCTGTAACTTGAGCCCATTATTCTGTGTCCTGCATTCTGGGATGATCGAGAAGAGATCCTGGCCCTCCTCTGTGTGACAACCTTTCAAGTATTTGAAGAGTGCTATCATGTCTCCCCTCAACCTTCTCTTCTCCAGGCTAAACATGCCTAGTTTTTTCAATCTCTCCTCATAGGGCTTTGTTTCCAGACCCCTAAGACAGTCTATTCACCTGATACAGGGCTCAGATAGACCCTAAATAAGTCAGTTAAAAAGAAAGTGATTTAACGGTTAGAGTCCAGAAATATGAAATTATTCTAAGGAATAGCACAAAGGTACAACTATACTGGGAATGTATATGGGGTCTGTAAAGACTAGGGTCGTTATCACACCGGCGGTTTTAAGCACACCCACTTTGACTTTGCTCCACTTCTTCAGTGCTGGACTTGCCATCCCTGTCGTGCTATTCTCTCGCCCTGAGGTTAGAGTTTTTAGTTTCTGTTTCGATGTATCCCTGAATGGGCAAAGTCCAAAAGGCACAGGCAGGTATTGCAGGTATCACAGGTACCGCAGCAATACCGAACAAGTGTAAATCAAAACACTAGACTCACATAGGAAATGGAGGGGGAACACACAGAAGCAAACCAGGGGGAAAATGTAGGTGTGATAAAGCTCTAGAGCCAGGGCAAAACATATTTGATCAAACTATTTGGATCAAAATTGGGGACTTTGTGGGGAGGAATGTTTTGTGACCCCTTTCTTGCTTCACCTTTCTTGCTGCTTTTTTCCAGTTTTAGAATCCAAAGTTAGAGCAGCCTTCTGCAAATTGGTGCCTCCTAGATGTTTTGGACTTCAACTCCCATCAGCCTTAGCCAGCATGGCCAGTGGTCAGGAATGCTGGGCATTATAGTCCAAAACATCTGGAGCGCAACAGGTTGGGAAGGATGAGTTCGAGCATAACTCCCAACTTTGACACTTTGCTGCTCATTTTTGTTGGGGTGGGAGAGGGAATACATGCGGTTGCCAAGTACACACAATCTTGGGGTACTAAATTATCTTCAATGGCCACCTCTCCCGTCTGCTCCGGAGGAGAAAAACAAACAAATCCTGCCCAAAGGAACCAAGAAGTTCCACCTCCATACAGTGCAATACATCTGAGAAAGTAGCATTGTTGCAAGAGGGGGATTGAAGAGTTGCAACCAGTAAGTGGGATGAAATATTCATCTATATTTTTATCCCCTTCCCCAAACTTTATAGTGGGGTGGCAAATTTGGAGGTGGTACTTCTGCTCAGCCTTGGACCCCTGACATTTTCTATGTGGGTCACAGACCCCAATACCGTACTCATATGTTTTTCCTTTGCCACTCAAAATCTCCTAGAAGTAGATTAAAACAAAAAAATCAAATGGTCAACACCTCATTGTTTTAAGTGCATCAGCATAATGTAGCTATTGTATTGTTCTGTGAGAGTTCTTACCGTGTAGCGGGTAATTTAGCCACCCAATATCTTGAACGTACGATTTTAATACTCACCCCGCACAATTTGCTTTAAATAAGGGCTAACTGATCCCAGTATCCTTTCAGTAAAACCTAAACTATTTTTTAAGCATTATGGGAGGGGAGTTCAAATACTTTAGAACAATCATGTATTCTGCCATTGGAGAAAATATGGATTACAAAATGCCACAGGTTGGTGATAACGTGACATATATTTTGTACTTCTTTGGGGTAAATTAGGATCCCAAACATTTAATAAGTTTAAAATATATATCTTCAGATTATCTTTTAGGTTTCAGCTTTTGATAGAAACCCAGACATTCACTCCTGCATTTGAAGTGGTACTAAGCATTTATGCATTACTAAAATCAGTGACGCAACGGTGTATTGTTGGATTGTAGCATGTGCTGACAACATGCATTTTGTGAAACGTGCTCTGTAGGGTGGCGCGCTATGCATCACCCCCCCCCCCCAAAAGTAGGGCACACAAAAAGGACATGGAATTGCATAAAATTTTCATGTGCCAATTTATACGTTAAATGGAAAGTTAGAAACAATAATAGTAATAATAATAATATTGTTTAAATAGAAATGCATCTCATAATTAATACTGGGTAAGACTGTGCCCAGGTGAATTGTATGCCTGCTGAAACTGTGATGGAGAAGCTGACAGTTGAGGGGCACTTTTAAGGACCCTGCTCTCCCTTCTCATGGCTCTTCATGTTTAAACCAGACCTGGGCTGGGCAGCCCGTCAAATAGAGTAGGAGAGGGGAATCTTTTCTGGGCTAAGGGCCACCACAGTGGCTCTGGCAAGTGGCACATTGAGGGCCACATGGCAGCAGTGAGTGGGGCCACAGCCCAAAGCAGTTGACTGGAAACACCCCCCCTTCGCTTGCGCTACATAGAAAGACAAGGAACTGCCCATGTAGGGAGAGATTGCTCCCTTCCCATATGGAAAATTCACTGCATTTCCTAGCTGTGTGGTAAGAAAGAATGAGAGTTCTTTTGTCATGTGCAGCACAGAAAGGCATTGAATTGTCCAAAGTGGGAGAGAACAATCTCAACGTATAGCAGGAGAATGCTCCTATCTCTGATCACAGCTTTTTAAAAAAACAACAGATCAGAGATAAGAGCTTGCCTCTCCCTTGGGGAGGGGTGGTGGTGGCTGGAGAGCCCCAGCCCTCAGTTACCCATCCCTGCAATAAAATACTATCTAGTGTAAACTAAGATACATGGCCACCCTGATGCTTCAGAGAAGCTTACTAACTTCTTTGTATTTAGTAACCTTTTTTGTTCTAGCAGTCTATCAAAGGGGAAAGGCCTGACTGGAAGTCTCCAGTTCAAAGCCCACCTCTGCCATGAACTCACTAAATGGCCTGAAACAGGAATGGACAAATCTGTTTTTAGTCCTTGTCACTTTTGCATATTTTTACTTATAATTTACTTCAATATTTTTAATTTTTGTAAACCGCCCAGAGAGCTTCGGCTATGGGGCGGTATATAAATGGAATAAAATAAATAAATAAATAATAAATAAATACATAAATAAATGTTCTGTTCTATTTCTGCACTAATCTGCATGTTTTTTTACACATGCATACACACCCTCTCAAAATATTTATTTAAACTTGTATTTTCTTTTTCAAATTGGTATTGCAATGCATATTTTGATATGTTTAAATTGCCAAGTACTGCACTGAAACTTTCGGAAGAGTGAAAAATCCAGTGAATAGTTAAGTTCCAATATGCACATTAGTCTTAGAGGTGCAGATCTTATCATTTTGTATAGGAATTCCCAATGATTCAATTCCTCAAACCACCCTAGCTTTAGGCAAATCATTCTCTGTCAATTTCAGACCCATATCTGCACTCTGGGGATAATACTCCTGAGCTGCTTTCCAGGTTTCTGGTTAGGATTACAGTTTGCATGTAATTCTAAACCATGGTTTAGCAGTATGTGCATAAACTGGAACAAATCCAAGCAAGACTTGGGATCACACTCCCCTCCGCTCCTCTGTGACCAGGAGGAGGACTTCAGCCTTGTTTAGTTTCATTTCCCCCTAATCTGGGTTTGTCATTGCTTGCTAACCAGAGATTTTGTTTCTAACAAATTCTGGTCAGTTTCTACATATGCCAGATTCAGATTGTGGTTTCTGAAGATATGCTCTTAAACTAATCAGAATAGATAGATGATAGATAGATAGATAGATAGAGATAGAGATAGAGATAGAGATAGGATATCTGTTTTGTACACAACAACAAATCAAGTGAAAGTAAATGCAGTCAACTTATCCTCCTGGTTGTACAGGAGGAGAAGGGAAGGGCGAAGCAGGAGGTTCAAGTCTCACTCAGGCTTGTTCCAACTTGTACCTATAGCACTAAACCATGGATTGTTTAGTGTTATATGTAAACACAGCTAATGTATGCAAAGTGCTTTGAAAGCTGTAAATCAGTATATAAATGGCCAAGAATTTTTATTATAATCTAATCCCAATAATGTCCCTAATTAAAGATACACTTCCAAAATACCTTTTCCCCCAGTTTCAGATTTCCTGTTGGGAAACTGTGTATCTCTTTAGTGAATAACCCCTTTAATGCTGAGATATAGTTATGAATGTCACAAACAGCCTCTTGCTAATGTTTAGGAATGCATATGTTAAAATTTAAGGAAATATACTTCTTAGAGCTCAATTCTATATATGTTTAGACAGAGAAAAAGGTCCCATAACTCCCAGCATGGCTAGCTGGGCAATGCTGGGAGTTGTAGGACATTTTTCCTGTCTAAACATGCATAAGATTGTGCCAGTGCCTTATTTTTCTGTTTGAATTGAATGTATGCCTTCATAATTCTCAGAAATGATAATGAGGCCATTTTATTATTGGATCTGTAATGGTGCCATATCCTCCCTGAAGTCCCTATTGCATCATTTTTTGTGATGACATACTAGTACTGCACGTCATCCCTCTCCTCTTAGGAATGTTTTGGTGGCATTAATCTTACGTATTACATCTGGAACATCATGGTGGAGCACAGATGGAAAAAAAGGGATGTGCAACACACGGAGGGAGCTCTATGGTTGGCAGATGGTAAGAAGCTTGGGAATTGACTAGCTTGGCATAGCTGCTAAGATTATCCTGCCATTTCAGCTAACATTTCAGCAGCCGGCCTCAGGAGTTCTGGGCTGCAAAACACACCGTCCTACTTGGCCCTGACAGGATGTTCCTCGTAACAACAAAAAAGTTAGCTGTTATAAGAAGAAGCAACTTCAGCACATAATCTGTGCCCTTTATAAGGCATAGATAATGTGTAGTGAACCTATATGTTTTTGAGTGTACATACAGTTGTTCCTGCGCAAACAGGAGGTGGGGATAAGGACAGCTGGTGCCCACCCAATACTTCCTCCATGTGTTCATTTCTGCACAAAGGTGCTGCCTGCCCAAGGCGGAAGTGTTATCAGTGTCTCTGTTCTGAATGCAGAAGTATAAGTGGGTGTCTTGGTTTATCTCCAAGCCATGCAGGAGTGTAATTTCAGGAATATAGACATTGCCAGCTTACAATCATCAATATTCCGGACAGTACAGTTTTTAAAAAGTGGCCATAAGGATGATTATGTGGATCTGGAGTGAAAAGATGAGAAAAAAAGTGGAGCTCTTGGGCCCTCTGTCACCAAATAAACATGTATTCCTGTTGTGATTCACTACTCCTGTACTTCACTCGTTGTTGTTGTTGTTGTTTTCAAGTCAGAGCAAAGTCCATTGTAAAATATTAGCAAGTCAAGGCACTTGCATGAAACATAATTTTGTTCTGTATATAAATATGTGAAATATTAGCAACGTTTTCTTTGAGTCACCGGAGAGTAAATGTTTGTGACCTACGAAGCAGAGGAAAAGTAACCCAGCTCCCATTTCCTTCATGCACTACCTCTGAGTAACTTCAGCAGTGATTCATTCCTGCCATTGTTGTGGGGATGTTCCTGAACTTAATTTAATGTCTTAAATGTTGGAAAGATTAAATTCCAGCCAGCACCGTTGTCCTTGAGTTCCATCCTCTGTATTCAATCTTGTAAATGCTTTTTGGTGTTGAATAGTAATCTCACTTTCCAAGGCTCAAGCTTTGCGTCGAGAAATACAGATTTTGAAAAAAAAAGAAGATAGTATCTGTATACAAGATGTGGAGGGCAAATACCTGGTGTTGTGATACCATGTTTTATTTTGTTCTCTATTTATGGTTTGTGGTGGTGGTTTTTTTATGTTCATGGATGCCAAGAACTCACCAAGAACACATGAAAAGGGAAAACCTCTAGAAAATATATAGATGAACTACGTAAATGTATGGCAGCAATTCTGATTTTTACATCTAAATGGGAGGCAGCTACATCACCTTTTTCTTGCATCTTACTGCAGATAGGTAGTTGTTGTTCTGATGTCCATGTGGCTACTTGGATGTTTGACTGCTTGTTGAGTGATATTATAATTTTTAATGTTAGATGAGTGATCTTCCCCCATCCCTGTTTTCCCCCCAGAGGTGTAGTCTCATTTATCATTTTGAACTCCTGGCAAATAGAGAGATTCTGGGCAGGAGCAGCTATTTCCAGCTGTGCAGAATTAGAAACATTGCATTTGTCTGCATTAACATTAGTCATGCAGTTGAACTCTACTGAATTTTGTTGCATTTCATTATAAACATGTAACAATAACATTGTGCATAAACATTTAATACTAATAGAAATCATGTAATAATTCTCTGTGCGCAGTGTGAGAAATATTTATATTTATTTATTTATAAATGTATGAATCGGCTTTCAGCCCAAATAGAGCCCCCAAGGTGATTTACAGTTAATATAATTTATATTATAATGTAATATAAATATTACATTAGTCTGCAATAACATTAGCCATATGGTTTATTTTTTTAAAAAAATAAAAAATCTGAAGTTGGTGTGTGTGTATATATATATGGATGGGTGCATGAGAGAGACCCCCCTCTCTTTCTCTCTCAAGATAGTTAAGACAGAAAGAGAGAGATAACCTGGGATGGTGATGATCTTAAGAAAGAGAGTGAGAATGTCGTGATTCTGGCCCCAACCTCCACTAACATGCACCTCCCCAACAAATGCCTTCTGAGGGAATGTGGCTCTTGAAGGGAAAAAGATTACCCATTCACACTCTAAGAGCCTATCTACACACACAGGATAAAACTCTTTGAAGACATTTTGAAAACTGTATATGGAGTGTGTCCTGGGCCCCAACAGTTCTCAAAACTGTTATAAACCATTTTAAGCCGTTTTAAAGCAGTAGTATAGATAGGCTGACAGTTTTGAGAACCGTTGGGGCCCAGGACACACTCCATATACAGTTTTCAAAATGTTTTCAAAGTATTTTATCCTGCGCGTGTGTAGATAGGCTCTAAGGCGACTCTTCCACTCGCTCATTGTTTTTCTTCAACCTGGTAGGATAACAGAAGGTCAGGCATGGGCTTTTCTTGGGGAACGATCAGGATCTTGCCATGACCCTGTTGTCTACAAGGCAGCTGTGAATATAATTCATGCTACACGGGTTCTTACACGGTGGAGCCCTCAGTGGCTTGCAACGGGCTCTTGCATCTTCATACTGAACACACGTATTCTTGATAGAATTGCCCACGTGGTTTCAAATTCAGTTCTCTGAGCACAATGGGTGACTTCGCAGTTGTATTCGGCTTTGCAATATACTTGTTTACCGTGTGTGTGTGTGTGTGTGTGTGTGTGTGTGTGAAAAGCATCGTGGAGCTCCAATTGTATTCTGGATAATTTATGCTTTGCAGATCTTCTATTAGTTAATTTGATACAGCGTTTTTGTTACTAAACTCAGAAAGCTGAATCAGGGCTAGGGTATGAAATAATGTGAACATATGCTTTTCCATGGCTATCAAAACAGAAATTTACATACTTGTCCTGGATTATTATTATTATTTGGAGTTGCACGTGGGCTGGGCATTTTCCTACAGCCAATGAGGCAGTTTATTTATAGCACTTTTATCCTGCCCTTTATCCCCCCCCCCAAAAAAAAAAACAGGCTCTCAAGGCAGCATACAAAAATAATTCTTAAAACAGTCCCTGCCCACAGGCTTAGAATCTAAAAAACATGACACAAAAGTAAAGGGGATTGGGAGGGAGGAGTGGAAAAAAAGCAAATTTAAGCACTAGATACTTAGTTGCAAAGAATAGGCTCTCAATGTAATTTACCATGTAATTTTGACACAACTTTTGGTTCTTTACTGCAGTTGAGGGGGACCTCTGACTCCCCAGAAGATGTTGGACTACAACTTCCATCATCCATGCTAGCTGGGGCTGATGGGAGTTAGAGTTCAACAACATTTGAACTGCTTTAGTGAGTCTGGGAAGGTGTTCAATGATGGTTAGGCAGTCGCTGGTGAGTACAAAGTGATGGAAGGTCATGCTTAGTATCTGCTTAGTATCTCCTCCATGTCTCCTCACAGACTGAGGTGTGATGGGTGGTCATGAAGAGCTGAGCCTTTTCTCTGGTAGCACCTACACTATGAAATGCTGTCAAGGAAACTCACCTGGGGAGGAAAGCCTCTCTAAATGAAAATGAAAACAAAAGCCCTTGTTTATTTCCTGAATGTTTCCATTTTCCTGGGCTTTTACATTTCTAGTTCTACTCCTTGACCACTAGACCACATCCCTGAGCCTTGCCTAGATATCAGACTTCTGTTAATTAAGAATTGGCAGCCCCATGAAATCACGAGATCCTGTTCTGTGACATCACTGAGCCTGACCCATGGATGAGTCTCAGTCTTTGGGATGCCAGAGACCAGCCAATGTGATCTGTACCTTGTTTGTTTTGAATATTTGCTGGTGTTTTATTTACTTGATTATGTCTGGTTAGTTCCATCATTTCCATCAGCTCTCACTGACGCTGGTCACTTTGATTTATCTTTCGCAGATAAAGTGGAATACAAATATTTTAAAATTAATAAGGTTTTAATTAACAATGCATATCTCAGGAGAGAATAAACATCAAAAAATGCTTTCAGAACATTTAGAACAAATTAGCCATCGACTTGTGTCTCATAGAAAAAATTATACAGAAGATTGTGTGAGCATGAAAGGAATAAATGTATGAGATCCTGGCTCTGGTGCCCCATCATCCTACCTAGCCTTTGGACTTGTTGTGGCTGATGGGACAAACATCACACCTACCACCCTTCAGACAATTACTTCATGATGGGTTCACTGGACTTCAGATTCTTAGTCTAGTTTATGATGGATGTCTTGCCTGTAGCCTGCTCAAAGAGCTTTGGGTAGCCATCCAGCTTAGCCAACCTTGGGTATGTTGGGTAAGAATGTATGACAAATGTATTTCTGTTGGGTTTTGATCAAGATTTATCCAGTTCACAGCTCTCGGATCTAACACAGATTCAAACACAACCTGCAGTTGAAGTCTGTGCATTTCCGGGCTTGCAGTGTGATTTGTAGACCAAATAAAATGTGTTCAAGATCATGCGTACGTTTGAAAAATGTGGATGAAAAAATGCATTCTTTTGAAAAATACACAAAAACACACTTTAATCAGTGGGAGAAGAAAGTTACGTACATTTCAAAGATGCACACAACTGATGCATACATTTGGGGAAATACGCACAAACATACACAGGAATTTTCATGCCAACCCCCCCCCCCCCCGCCCAACAAAGCACAAAAAAACCCCATCACAATCTGACTCAGACATGAGACAGAATGAGCTCTAAGGTAGAATTTGGAGAATTTCGACCAGTCTGAGTTTTGCTTATTAGTACATTCCTAACCTTAGGTAACCATCAGTAAAGCTGACTGCACCGTCAAAGCCTTTTTCTCCAAAGTGCTGCCCTAGGCTTTTACATAGCGTTGTCTTGTGGTAATACTAGCCCTGGATATATTGTAGTGGAAAGTCATTTACTCTTGTATTCAGAATACGGTATCATTCTTTGTTGAGATTTTGCTGCCTAGTCAGTTGTTTTCATGCTTAAGCAGAGAGGGGGGCAATTCTTTCTCTTTCTCTTATAGGAATGGACACATAGGAAAAATCTCGGGGTTGTTGTTCATGACCCTTGCTAGCATTCCCAGAAACTCTGATGAGTCCTATGTGCAACATCCCATAAGCTTTACCAGGCGCCTGTCTTCATGAAGCCCCCAAAGATGCATCTTTTGGAGAGCGAATGCTATTAGCCAGAGCAGGCTGAACATCTTCATCAGCCGTGCGAGTGGAGGCCTGGACTGTAATTGAGACACATGTGGTGCTGTCAGCAGGTGATGGCAGACAGACGTACCTGAATGACAGTGTGACAAGGAGCAGAGACGGGGGGCCCCATCTAGCCACTGTTACTGCCAGAGTGATGAGCACACGGGAACACAGTCTGCGAATTATCAGCAGGCCTGGATGGAGCTGAGGCTTCGGGAGGGCTGCCAGACAGTTTGCAATGTGCTACAAATGTCTTTCAGCAGTTAGTCTTTTTGCTATGCACAGCCCCTTGCTATTAAGCAGACAGAGCAGCTCATATCCTGCGGACGGATGATAGATGTGTCACATCTTTGAAAAAAGCTGTTTGTCTTCCACAGGTGTATGGGTTTCCATCTCCAGCAAGAGGCAGAGGAGAGCAACACATGACACTTTTCAGCACTCTCTTTCGATAATGATTTGGCATTCGGGGTGTATCAAAAGAGAAAATCTTTCACGTGCAATTATGATAGAAAATAAAGGTGATGACGTGTTGTGTACAAAGAATAGTGGGAAGATCAAAGGGCTCTGATGAAAATGGATTACAGTAAAGGAGATGCTTCAAACTTAAGAGTCACGCAGACCTCTTTGGGGCGCAACAACACAGTGTGCTCAAGAGAACTTGCCAACAGAATTGCTGATACTGCCTCATTTGGAGGGATAGACTGGCAATGCTTTATGGAGCCCCTGAGCTTAGTTTCATATATCACATGGGATAAGGTTCAGATAATATAAACTTTCCAAAGGTGCTCTTGTGCTGAGGGAGAGCCTGGTTGTTATTTTCTAGTATCCCCCTTCTCATGCTTTTATAATATTTGAAATATGGTCAAAGGATGTTTATTTCCTTCTACCATTATGCAAAGGACATTAGGATAATGGCAGATACAGAGTCTCAAGCCTCACAGAATTCATACTGTGAGTCAAGCAATGTATTATAATTATTATTATTATTATCATCATCAATACTACTACTACTAATAACAATATTAACAATAATTTGTGGTCTACGCATACAGCAGAACGAGGGCATAGATTTCTGAATGGTACAGTGGACTGTATGACTTCCAGCTATAGGTTAGGATGCAGGGTTTTGTTTCATTTTTAAATGTACTTGGTGTTGGGATCTTGAAGCAAGACTGGGATTCCGTTGGTTTAACAACCACCCAATTCCGTAGCTGACAGAGGTGGTCTTGCATGTGGAGTTGAGGACCCCAAGGTTGGTGGTCTTGGGGGACCTCAGTATTCATGCCAAGGCTGCCTTGACTGGGGAAGCTCAGGATTTCATGACCTCCATGTCAAGCATGAGCTGGTCTCAGTTAATGTCTGGCCCAATGCATGTGGCAGGACATACATAGCTTTGGTTTTCTGTAATGGACTAGGGGACAATGATCTGTGTGGGAACCAGTAATGACTCCAAATTACTTCTTCAGTTTGATCTTCAAGCTGCCGGGAACCTCCGCAGGGGTGATGGACCAAATTTGATGGTCTGCCCCAGGGGGCTGATGAATCCAGATGGCTTTCTGAGGTCTCTTGGGGATTTTCCTGCAGGCTCAACTGGTGGTCCTGCTGAGGCCCTGGTATCTGCTAGGAATGAGGGGATGATCTAGGCCCTCAATACAGTTACTTCCAAACATCCTTGGCCCAATTGCAAAGCTGTATCAGTGCCTTGGTATTCAGGGGAGCTGAGGGCAATGAGCAACTGAATCAGTGACTAGAGCACAGTGACTAAAGTTCCTGAGCAAGTATGACTGAACACCGTTAAGAATTTATCTAAAATCTTATCCTGTGGCAATGATGGCATCAAAGGTTTCATACTTCTCCGCCACCATTGCATCTGCTTAGTGTTGTCCATTGAAGTTTTTTTGGGTGGTGAAGGGCCTTCTTGGAGTGGGCCCAGAAAAACAACAACTTCAGCTCTCAAATACCCACTGTGATCAATGTCTGGGCATTTGGTAGATCAATGTGCTCCTGTCCCAACTGGATGTGACCAGAGTGCCATTTAGTCATGTTACTATTTTCAGCTTGTACAGCCTGAGGATATAAGACAAACTGTTTGGAGAATTAAAGCTCAGCACTTGTTCTCTGGTCCCTTCCCCATCCCAGTTTGTGAAATCAGCTAAAGCTGAGCTGCGTATCTGGATCTTGGAGGTGATTAATGCCTCCTTGACAGAATGAGTGTGGTCTCTGCTAGCTTAAAGGAAGCAACGGTGAGGCCACTACTGAAGAAAGTTTGTTTAGATATATTGGTTTCTGATAATAACTGCCCAGTATTAAATCTAACATTTTAGGCAAAGTGCTGGAGTGTGTGGTAGTTTCTCAACTCCAGGTAGTGTTGAACGTGCTGATTATTTGGATCCATTCCAATCTGGGTTCAGGCCTGGCTTTGGGATGCCCTTGTAGTTTTCTTACGCTGAGGAATGGATGGGGAGAGGGCAATCCTGTTTCAGTAGCATTGACCATGGTATCCTTTGAATAGATTGTCTGGGTTGGGCATTGGAGACGCAGCGCTACAATGGTTCCAGTCCTTCCTGGATGAATGGTCTCAGAAGGTGGTGTTGGAGGACTTCAGTTCCACTCTGTGGATATTAGCCTAAGGGTGCCACAAGGTCCCATCCTGTCACCATTGCTCTTCAACTTGTACATGAAACCACTAGGGGAAGCCATTTGGAGGTTTGGGCTGAAGTGGCATCAATATGCAGATGACACTCACCTCTGCCTTTTGTTTCCTCTAAGGATCCAGGGAGGCTGTTGCATGCCTGAATTGGTGTCTGGAATTGGTTTTGGGAGGGATGAGGGCGAACAGCTGAGACTTAATCCAAACAAGAAAGAGGTGTTATGGGTAGGGAAATGTATCTGATCTTAGGAATACACCTGATCTTAGATGGGGTTGCATCTCTCCTGAAGGACCAAGTTCATAGTTTGGGTGTGCTCCTGGACTCGACGCTAGCTAGGGAGACTCAGGTAGCAGCAGTGGCCAGGAACACTTTTTAGCAGCTTAAGCTGTACTCCAATGCAAACCTATATGGAGAGGGAGGATCTTGCCTTGGTCATTCAAACTCTGATGACATCCAGGCTTGACTACTGTAATGTGCTCTGTGTGGGATGCATTTGAAGATAGTTCAGAAAATTCAGTTGGTGCAGATTATAGCCACCCTGATATTGTGGGGTCTGGGTGGTCTGATCATATGATACTGACACTGTGCCAGCTGCATTGGTTGCCAATGTGTTTCCGATTCCAATTTAAAGTGCTGTTTTTAACCTTTAAAGCCTTAAATGGTTTGGGCCCAAGTTACATGAAGAACCATCTTCTCCTTCCTGTGCAAGCCTGCCCACATTTGAGGTCATCAACAGAGGCCATTCTCACTTGCTGCCGCCAAACAAACCCATAGCCCATCCAGGAGAAACTTTCTAGTCCATTTTGTTCTCTGTAATGCTAATTTTCTGCTTACAAGTACTGGGATTTTTATTTAATTTTATTTTATTTATATAAGGGAGCTTTTAAAATGTGATCCTCCATTTTCCATCTGAAGTGTTACAGTCCATTCTATCAACTCAGGACTCTACCACCTTATTCTGCTGCATGTGTAGATTGGGCTTTATTTCCTGCACCGTCAAGGCAGCTTGTCAGAAAGGGAACTTCAGGGCGTTCAAGCCAATGGGCAGAAACCTTTGGCAGAGCCCTCCTATCCAGAAAATCAGGTGATCAGAAAAACTACCTGATCTCCACAGTCTCGTCATCAGCATTATTGATCACTTACACCATGTCTGTCACTCATGATGCTTGATGCCATACACAAACGGAAAGGAACTTAGTCCTACCTTTGGGCCTACAATCCAGTAAACGATTCCACATGATGAAAATGAATCCTATAAACCTCTGGTCTTGCTGCTGCTGTTCTGTCTGAGCAAAAGGTCACTCAGGGCCAATGCTCAGTGCCTGTCTCCTTTCTTGGTGTGCTTCTTTGGTGCCTGTCTGGTTGTTCACATCCACCTGCATACTTGCTTATTTTCCTTCTTTACGTCAGATTTCTCTCCATGGCCCTCTCTGATCCTGTTTTGTTGGATCCATAGCACTGAGTGCCTGACAGATGATGGTTTAATGGTTAAGGTCTTTTGCAACAGTCCCAAGAAATCGTAGGCTTGAGCATTGCTTCCCTTTTTGTATAGATCAGTCTAATCTATATCTAGTCAGTAAATTTTAAGCACTTATGTATGTCTTAAGTGGATATAGATTTGTGATGGTAGTCATATGGCTTTCTCAGGGCTGGCCCTACCATTAGGCAAAATGAAGCAGTCACCTCAGGCAGCAGATGCTGGAAGGTGGCAGCAACATGTTGGAGGACAAACCTGTATGCCATACAGCCTGCTTTGCAGTCCCTAGGTTAGTCAGCTACCTTCAGGAGCAGTGGAGGATGCTGTTCTACATTCATCTTCCAATCCAGTCGGCTTTTGTACATGGAATGGGAGGGGGCACCATCTTGTTCGCCACGGGCAGCAAAATGCCTTGGCATGGCTTTGGGCTTCCTTGGGTTCAGTATTAGAAACTGGTGCATTTGATGTGCATGAATTAACCTGAACATAACAATGTAAATGATATATGTTGCCAATTGTTTCTTTTGATAAATCTTTAAGATGTAAAGTAGAATAATGTGTCATTCATCCTGAAATCAATAGGTAATTAAACTTTTCTATAGAATCTCAACCTTGTGAATGCTCCTCACTTGTTTTCAGGGACCACAGAGTTGATAGCAACCCCATAGTACCCTGATTTAGAACTATGGGCGCCCAGTAGTAGAATGTGCCTCCATTTATGTACATTATACATGCGGCAGAGTGCAGGTGCATCCACCAGCACCATGTATCTAATATTAAAAGTGAAACATGGCCTTTGAACATAGCCCCTGCTTGTGTGACCTATCCACTTGAAAAAGAGGTGGACACATCCCATGAACAAAGGCTCTTTGTTACAGGTAGTTGCTTCCTTGTACGATCATCTGTAAGTTGGGGAGCACTTCTCCTTTTGTCACCTCCTTGAGGATTTGAACGAACCTCTCTGCTGTAGGGACATCACTTTTTTAGATATTAGGTTGTTTTCAGCTAAGATTGAGCCTTTTTCTGAAGTGGCTCCAGGATCGAATTTCCTTTACCAGAAGGCAGTTTCTCTTGCCTTTTAAGAGAGGGCTAAAAATGGCTGTTCTGAGCTATTTTTGAGGAGCTGAGGTTTTTTACAGCTGTTCTTTCATTGTTTTCGTTTTTCATTCTGCTTAGATACTATATTTTACTGTTTGTTATTTTATTTTATTTTTTGTGAAGAGCCTTGAAGAGTATTCTTGCAGAAATGTAGTAAGAACTAAATGTAAGTAAGAAGTAAGCTGAATCCAGAATGCATTCCTTTTAATAGCAGGAATTACGTGGTGTATGAGAAACAACCATATCCAACTTTTCAGCCAATATGTAAAAGCAGCCAGGGTCAGAAAAGCTCGTCCTACTGTTTCCTTTATCTGTGGTACAGTGGGGTGATGAGGGATTTGCACGAGCTGAAGATGGGTGCCGTTGGTGTTTTAATGATGTACTGGTTTTATCTGCTTTTAATCAGTTTTTGTATTTTGTGTTTGATGTTGTTCCCCGCCTCGATCCGTTGGGAGAGGCGGGTGATAAATAAATATATTATTATTATTATTATTATTTGTGTGACATTTGAACGGTGTCAGTACTGGAGCTAAAACTCTTGAGACAATTGCAAGGTCTGATCTTTACAATTTTAGCATTGCGTTTGGCCTTAAAATATCTTTAAGATAGGTACATATCTACAAAATTGTTTAATTGCCTTCCAATTCCTCCTCTTTTAACCTCTGGAGAAGGCCACCGACTTGTCCCATCCCAAATCAGTCACCCAGGAATGCCATTTTGAGTTTTAAAATGAATTCCAAATGGCTGTTTTTGGATGTTTTGCACATTACATTGCCAAACACACATACAGAACATTTATTTATTTATTTTATTGCATTTTTATACCACCCAATAGCCGAAGCTCCCTGGGCGGTTCACATTGCATTTTCGGAGGCTGCAGTTGCTTTTTTATACCTCACAACAACCATGTAGGTGTTCCTACAGAATAATAACATGTAGCCTAAGAGACAGGAGCATGGACTGTGCTCCCCCCCCCCCCCCAATTGAACCCTGGCTGTCATCAACAATTCTTCAACATTTTAGGGAAGGCCTTTCTCTGTGCTCAACAAAAGAATCTGTATCTAGGATTTGTTATAAGGCTTATTGTTAGACATAATGCTGCTGAAGTCATTAGATTAAACATTTTTAAGCAACTTCAGTTCCAAAAGTATGTTTCCATGGTTTCTTTTGAATATCATGTTCACCCATCTCTTAGAACAATATATTTTGCCCAGTAGCTAGCATTTCAAGGAACCCTTTCTGCATAGTAAATCAAGCTCCTGGTCTTAGACGGTTCTTATTACATGTCAGAATTAAGCCACAAGTACATTGCTTATCTGAAGCAAAATTAGAGAAGTTATTTTGTAGGATGCTAAAATGCTCTGGAGTGGGATGCACAACTTGTGACCCATCGAACTAAGCATAGTCCACCGGCCATGCATAGCAGGCTAATAAAGGCTTGAGGAACTTAATCTGAGAGATTGTTGAGCACCTAGAGAGCCATTTATTAGGGATGTGCACTGGATCGGACCCGATCCACGATCCGAGTCCGGTCCAGTGGGAAATCGGATAAATTATCCGATTTCCGATCCCGCAGCTGGATCGGCCGATCCAATCCGAACCGGTCCGAAAAAGCTCCGAACCGGTTCGGCGGATCGGCGGATCGGCGGGCGCCCACTGGCGCCCACCGCCGCTTCCATTGGCGGGCGCCAGCGGGCGCCCGCCGATGAAAGTGGACAGCGGGGGGGGGGAGGAGGGGGGCACTTACCTTCTCGGCCCGGTGGCTCCCGTCCGGCGCCGGCGCCTACTACTACTAGCAGGCTCCGCGGCCTGCTCTAGGGTGGCGCGCCGGGTGATGTCATCACCCGGCGCGCTACTCTAGAGCAGGCCGCGGAGCCTGCTGGTAGTAGTAGGCGCCGGCGCCGGACGGGAGCCACCGGGCCGGGAAGGTAAGGAGGGGGTGCGTGGAGGGGAGGAGGGGGCGCGCGGAGGGGGGAGGGGGGCCCTTACCTTTCCGGCCCGGCGGCTCCCGTCCGGCGCCGGCGCCTACTATTCCCAGCAGGCTCCGCGGCCTGCTCTAGGATGGCGCGCCGGGTGATGTCATCACCCGGCGCGCTACTCTAGAGCAGGCCGCGGAGCCTGCTGGAAGTAGTAGGCGCCGGCGCCGGACGGGAGCCGCCGGGCCGGAAAGGTAAGGAGGGGGTGCGTGGAGGGGAGGAGGGGGCGCGCGGAGGGGGGAGGGGGGCCCTTACCTTTCCGGCCCGGCGGCTCCCGTCCGGCGCCGGCGCCTACTATTCCCAGCAGGCTCCGCGGCCTGCTCTAGGATGGCGCGCCGGGTGATGTCATCACCCGGCGCGCTACTCTAGAGCAGGCCGCGGAGCCTGCTGGAAGTAGTAGGCGCCGGCGCCGGACGGGAGCCGCCGGGCCGGAAAGGTAAGGAGGGGGTGCGTGGAGGGGAGGAGGGGGCGCGCGGAGGGGGGAGGGGGGAGGAGGGGGCGCGCGGAGGGGGGAGGGGGGAGGGGGGCCCTTACCTGCCCGGCCCGGCGGCTCCCGTCCGGCGCCGGCGCCTACTACTACCAGCAGGCTCCGCGGCCTGCTCCAGGGTGGCGCGCCGGGTGATGTCATCACCCGGCGCGCTACTCGAGAGTAGGCCGCGGAGCCCGCTGGTAGTAGCCGCCGGCGCCGGACGTGCCGAGAAGGTAAGTGGCGGGGAAGGGGGCTTACCCCCCCCCCGGAGCCGTCCGCTTCTATCCGCTGGCGCCCGCGGGCGCCAGCGGATGGAAGCAGGCGGCCCCAGGGGGGGTAGGGAGCGCGGGGGAGGGGGTTTACCTGCCGGGGCCGTCCACAGCGGACGGCCCCGGGGGGGGGGAGGGAGTTAGGCCCCCCCTTACCCACCCGCCGCCATTTTTTCCTCATAGACTTGCATTGCAATGCAAGTCTATGGGGAAAAAAATGGCGGCCGATCCAAAAATTTCCGATTTTTGGATCGGGATCGGACTCGATCCGGTCCGGGGGGCCTCCGATTTTGTCCGAACCGGTCCGGGACAAAATTGGAGGTCCCGATCCGGGTCCCGATCCGATCCGGGGGGTCCGTGCACACCCCTACCATTTATGTGGCGCTGGAGGGATGCATTTGGTGTGGTGGGCTTCAATATTGCAGTTCTGCCCTGGAGCATTTGTTTTGCACATATTTTCTACAGCAGTTGAAGTGATTGCTAAGTTAGTTACAGTCTGCTCACTTTTGTAATGCTGAATCTTAACAGTCAGAATTCTACTCTTTTATTATTAATTTTTAAGGTCCTAAGGAATTTAGGGCCAGATTACCTGAAGGATCGTCTCCTCCCATATATACCTGCCTGGACCGTAAGACCATCTTCAGAGGCCCTGCTCCAGGGGTCCCCACCAAATGAAGTGAGATAGGGACTTTTTAGTGGTGGCATCTCGTTTGTGGAATACCCTTCCCACATAGGCTCACCTGGCTACATTGTGGTATTTTTAGCACCAGTTGAAAACCTTTTTTTTCCCCAAGGTTTTTTTTTAAAGTGCTTCAGTTTTCTTTTGAAATGTGTGGTGTTTTGTTTTTGGATCTTCCCTTGCTCCTTTTCTTTTATTCTAATTTTATTCCGTTTTAAACTTTGAAAGGTTTTATCTTATGTTTTGTCATGTTATATTTTAGGGTTTTAATTTTTGTGAACCATCCAGAGATATTTGTTGGGTGGTTTATAAATGCAATAGATAAATATGATTTTCAACTTTCTGTATTTCAATCTATTCTTCCTCTTATTTCATGTTGATAGATCCAATTAAAAATACAGGCGATTTCTTTCTATATTTATTAATTTGCAAAGAGAAATTGGGAATGTGAGAGAAATGTGCTTGGTTTTCATTTTAATAAGAAAACCTAATTTGTGCTTGCAGAATTAATACGTGAACCAACTGCAATTATCCATTGGTTTGTGCACTTCTGTGAATTTTATGATCCTGTTCTTTGATCAAAAATTGCATGCAAAAGGGCATGCGTTAGGGAAAATCGTGTATAAAAAGGCATATATTAGGGGAAATTGTTTGCAAGAAGTGCATATATTGAGGAAAATGGTATACAAAAATTTCCATGATGCAGAAACAGGACAGAATGATTTTGTGCTTGGAAAAAAAATGCGAACATTATAGAAAGTGAAACAGACAGATTAGTCTATCCCAAGAGGAAATGCTTTAAAAGACAGGGACTTAAAATGGAAACATACACTATCTCTTGTTCCATTTTGTTGTTATATTCTTACAGAGAGAATGTCTCTAGAGCATCTGTTTACTATGGGTTTTATGGATAGTTATCTTTTCCTGGTATAATGGGTAATCTTGGGTCAGGAGGCTCCAGAGGCAGTAAGAGATGCAACCATAGAAAGGTGATTCGAGGCTTCTATGTTCTCAGAAACCATTTCTCCAGAGGAACCCCAGGGGCAGCTCCCCTCCATCCAAAGGAGGTTCCGTTACCTTCCTTAGACTCTGGAGATGAGGATCATGAAGACACTAGCATGCTGTGACCACTACTGTGTTGCCACAGCCTGAAGCTCCTAAAACAGATGAAGCCCCTTTTAGGGTCAAAGCTTCAGTAGAGGTAGAACCAACCAACCTAGAGGCCAGTAGTGTCCTATTTAAACATCAGTTATGCTCTGAATTTTGTTGGATCAACATACAGATAATTCTGTCTGGCTTCCAGCCCCAGCACAACTTCGAGCTTTCTGTGGTGCTGATTGCTTTCTTCCTTGCTTCCTGAGGAACCTGACCCCCCCACTACAGATCCAGATCCGACCCATAGCCAAACCCTGCAACCTAGCAGAGCATAATCAGAACCCATGGCCTGAAATGGTACAGGTCATTTCTCAGTATACAAGCACATTCAGCATGATGTATAGTGATAGAAGTGTATGTTGATGGAAAAGGGGATTTTGATGTTACCACTTTTGGGGAGAAATTGGTTTGGCAGGCTGATAATTATAGTTGCCTTTTCCCTGAAAGTAAACATTTCAAGTTAAACATAACTAACAATGAAAAATGATATGATGATGATTTAATATATCTGTATTTATTTAAATTGTGTCATTGTTTTTGATTATATTCTTACTTAGCGCTAACAGGTATCAATGCTTAACAGTAAACAATTTTTAAAACCTCTTTTCTTTTTTTATTCAAATCTTTTTCTTCCATTTTCTGTTTGTTGTTTTTCATTTATATCACGCGTCTATTCTCATGCAGACATGACAGTCAAACTTGAAGATAAGATTCTGTTGAAAATTGAGATGCATACAAGTGTCCCAAAAAATGACTCACCACACACATTTCTCCTGTTATGTGAGAACCCAGCTTCCTCCAGCATACAGAATGCCAATAAAAGATATACTAATCAGTAAACTGAATGCCCTTGTCCCATGGTCCAACTGTCTTTTTAATTTTTTAAAGTGTGGCATGTGTGTTAATTCAAATGAACATTCACTCATTGCTGTATTTGCATATATCCGATATAATCAATGTTTTAAAAGTTAGGAAAATGCTCCAGAACTGGCCTTGTGACATCACAGAGACCTAGCCAATCACTGCAGTTTTCAGCTGGGTTTGGTGGAGAGATGATGAACACATTTCCACTGACCTTGGTCCTTAAAAGACGTTTGTGGGTTATACCCAACAATGTCAGGCCAGCATATTTCCCCCTCTCCCTGCAGCCCACTATATCTGCTACAGTACACTCCAAAACCTGCTCCATGGAATTTGGGGGATCCCCTGGAGCAGACTTTGGAGTCACACAGAAGTGCAGGAGGAAAAGAAAGGAAAGCCCTGTTGCATGAGCAGAAGAATATATGAAGAGCCATGTTTTTCTAGTCTAGAATTACTTATTTTATAATTATTACATTTATACATTTATTACATTTATTTACGTTTGTCCTCTTGCAAGGAACCCAAGGCAGCTTACATGGGCTTCCTCTTCTCAATATTATCCCCACATCAACCCTGTGCAGTAGGTTAGGCTGAGGGTGCCTCTTCACGAGAGGTTTAATGCTCTTTGAAGTCTCATTAAAAAATTTACCTCCACACCAGCGGAGCGCAAATGGGGCATAGAGGCGCGTTATCTCTCCGATTATGCGCATTATTGAATGCGCGTTAAATCGCGAGTTTTATTTTGCTCCGCCCGTTAAAGCGCATTTTGACTGTGTGAATATGCGCTTATGCGCATTAACTACTTGTAAACCGCATTTTGGACATCCATGAATGCGCTTCGCCGCCTCTCGCCGCCTCTCGTGCAGAGGGATTAGGCGTAAATGCGCTTCCGCGATTATGCTCATAATCGGCTAACCAGGCGCAACAGCGAATCCTTGTAGAGGGGACCTGAGAGTCAGAGGCTAATGTCGCCCTCCCCCAACTCACTGAAGTTGTCTGTAGGGGGTTGTTTTTTATTTTTGGCTTGGCTTTCTGGGTGATAATAGGACTTACTTCTGAGCAGGGGTGGGTGAGAATGGGGGGGGGCACATTTTATTGCAAATTTACCAAATCCGCACTTCTCAACCTAAACCCAAATGTGTAGTTTATCTTTGAAATACATTTCCAAAGCTTGTGATGCAGTTTGCAAAAAAAGTAAACACAGATGCATAAATTTCCAAAAATGCATGTTTTCAAAAATATGCACAAGAATGCTTTATTCATGGGGAAATCGTGTTTAAAAAGTGTATATTTCAAGCGTGTGCACAAAAATGCACATTTTTTTAAAAAAAAAATGTGTGCAAACTGTATATTTTCAAAAACATGCACATGATCAATACATATTTTCATGTGCAAAAACAAAAAAATGGTATGGAAACGAGATGGAATGAACTTGAAAGTTGGGGGGGGGAATATGAGAAACTGAGCAAAATTGAGCTTGACAGTTTGGAACTGAGAAAGAGAGAGACAGAGCAGGAAAACAGAGAGTGCTAAAAGTTGGTGAAGGCACCTTGGAGTGGATGTTAATTCTCCCTGGGATTTAAATGTGTAGGTTGTAGATCTGCTACTTTCTAGAAGTGCTGTAAATTGCCATTTCTCTCTCTAAGTCAAAGGAAACTAAAGGGTTGCATTGGCTCACTGCAGAACTAGGGAGCACACAACATGCACACTCCCTCAAGTACTGTGATATTATATATATATATATATATATATATATATATATATTCAGATACACATACCACATGCACACACACTTGTCCAGACGTTTTGTGAAATCTGTTGGTTACACTCAGTTATATTTCTAATTAATGTTTCCAGGCATATAGTTTACTAAACGTGCACTTTAGAATTCTCCAATAAAATGAGGCTTATTGCTTCAAGGCTGCCAAAAATATGAGAATATGCACAGTCCAATAATGTCAAGGGCTCCTGCATAATATGACTTATTATTAAAAATGGGCTTTATTGTCAACTTAGCAAAACACACTCTTTAATCTTGGACTCTGTGTAGTTTTTATTAATACAATATGCTGCTATTAAAAATAACTACAGATAATGCAACATTTATTAAATGGATCTCTTTAATGTTACCGCAAGACGTTTAGTATTGTTTCTTTTCTACATATCCAGGCAGCTCCTTATGAAGTAGTAGTTATGTTTAGCCTGAGGTGTGGAATATTAATCGTGTGGTGTTATGGGGGATATTTTGTTTTAAGCAGAGCACCTCAGAGGCAATGCTGAATTTACATTCTTAGTAACTGATATCATCATCACTAAACATAGAGATTTCAAATGCCAGCTGCCCATCCCTGTATGAGAATTTGAAAAGCAGCTTAATGGAGTTTTGATTTCTGATACCTTAAAATACTCATCAGTTCATACCCATTATTATTAAGGAAACTGAACTATGGTTTGGTGTCTTGTCTGAATTGATTAACCATTGTCGCGTCTGTAAAGCTGCCCCCAGCAGCCCATTGAACGATAGAAATCAGCGTACTGAGCAGATGGAAAGTGAAAACATGGTTTGAGTTCTAAACTATGGCTACTGCAAACCATGATTTGTTGTGTTGCCTAAATTGAGCCTCTGTGATAAACCTGAGGGATCCAAATGCTCCTTGGAGTAGAAACTGTTTTTTTTTTTTAATGATAACATATGTGGCATAGTGAATAGAGTGTCAGACTTGGGCAAAGGAGATCTGCCGTAGTGTCCAGTGTTAGTCCTCTATAGACTAGGCCCACTAAAATGAATGAGACTTAAGGTACTCACAACTAACTTACATCCCATTCATTTCAATGGGTCTACTCTATGTAAGACTAACATTGGATACTGCCCCCGGTCCAAAGCTCCACTCCCCTGTAAAACTCTTTTGGTGATCTTGGGCCTGTCACTATTTTGAACTTACAAAGCTTTCGATTAATCTGTCAATCGATCGATCTAGATCAGGTTCACAAGCTTTTTGGCTCTGAGGGCCACATAAGGGCATTGGCAGGGGAGCTGGGGGCTACACCTGTGCCCGTGTGCACACATGCACATGATCGCTGGCGTTGGAGGGCTATTCCAGGGGTCTCTCATGAGTGGGAGCCTAAAGCCTTCTCCATCCCCCCCAGCAACCCCAATGGGCATCTCTGCGCCTGAACCATCAGCTGCTGCTGCTCTGTTTGCCAGGGGGAAGAGGCTTTATTTAGCTCTCAACTTAAACTACCTCACAGGGTGGCTGTGAGGATAAAATGGCAGAAAGCCCCAGATCCTGAACCCTCAGCTCCTTAGAAGAAAGGTAGGATAGAAGTGTAATTAATCATAATAAAACCACTCTCCTCATCACCCACTAATTTTCACAAACAATGTATAGATGGAAAAGTGGACTTCCAGAATGACAAAAGTGACACCTGTTTGGGATTGTTGGAAAATATTAACAGAGTGAACTCAAAAACAACACCCAAAACAGTACTTAAACCTTTACTGTGTGGTTTGGCTGCCTAAAGCCAGGCTAGGGTGTTCTCAACAAGCCCTGGTGCAGCTATTACAGGATGTCAGAAAATGTGGTTAATTGCTAGTGATTAGGGCTGTCTGAAAGCGGATTCCCTGTGTTTTCGGAACATATAATTGTTCTGTGTAATCCAAAGCGGCACTGGCTCTTTCATCTATATGAAGAGATCAGAAAAGAGAGATTTACAGCTTAGTTTGCCCGGAGCCACACATAGCTGGCTTAATTTTCCTTTCCAAGAGGATCTAAAGATTGTTGTTGTGACTGGTTCTCTGTTGATTATATGTTATTTTGAGGTCACCTGAGAGTTGTTTTGGTTAAATGACTGATTGACTAAAATTAATGATTCTGTCAGGATTGTAATGGAGGATAAGATTGAAGACATGTTAAGTATAAAAGCCGAAGCAATTCTTTTAAGACCACTTGCGTCTTTTTTTAAGGTTTAAATAAATCAGGCAGGATACATATATCTAGACTTGGCAGTATTAGGGTGGCCAACTGCTCTGAAATTAATGGTTGGGATAGAATTTTATCCTCTTGGCTAGTTACCAGAACAGAGTGATACTAAGCCAGAAAGAAAGCTTGATGCTTGGAGTTAGTTGCTATTCTTATCATCCTGTTTTCTGTAAGATGTGTGAAAATAACACACACACACACACACGTGTGACTAAAAACTCTCTGCATGTGTGCAGAAGCACTATGTTGTAACAGGTATTTGTTTAAAGGTAGGAATGAGCAGGGCAGAGGGGTTTCTCTTATACAGGTTTGGAAAGACAACTAAAAATCTGTTGGGTTAGGATTTAACAACATCCCTTTGACTTTAGGTCCTTTAAAATGCTTTGGCAGAGTGGCATTCTGCCCATGTTCAGAGACATTCAGTTCCACTCAGCTCAAGATGCTAGATTTTATTAAAACAAACATTGCCAATCTCAAGGTGGCATTTGTCGTTGTCCATTCTGTGTCTCCTGCCACACTAGTGCCACATCCATTTCTAGGGAAAGGAGCAGTGTTGGCATGGTGGGAGCCTCATCATGGGCTGCTAACATATAGCCTGGAGCTTCTCACGTTACCCACTGGCGTAGGAATGAGCTGCACTTCAGAGGCTCCCATACTGCCATGGTAACATAGGAAGGAGCATTGGATATAGCATGATGGTCTCTTAGAAGCCTCCATGTCATGCCTGTGTAAGATAACCCAGTCCTGCTTTGGTTGTTTCATTACACATGGGAGTCATTCCTACTTGTGCAAGCCCAGGGAGGGGCGAATCTGTCACGCTCAATCTTGTCGAGGTTCTTGTTTTTTCCATAGCTAAACTTGTTTAAACTCAGGTCTGTATCAGATCATGAGCCTTTTCTTTCCCTCTGCAGAGGAATTTGTATGTATTTATGTGCACATTTTTCTAAACGTACGCATTGTTTGTTTGCATTTGAGAAAAGCAGTTGTGCGCACATTTTTCAGTTCTACGCATTCTTTGAGAACACACTTCAAATGCACGTATTGCCTGCGCCCCCAGCACAAACTCATTACAAGCCTCTGCAATGTATGGATTTAGTTAGTGACAGGCATCTCATTCCGTGCTCAGTTTCAGGAGGTGTGAATTGGGTATTTGCGCATAAAAATGCAAACCCAGCAAATTTCTCACCCAGCTCTTTTCAAACTCTGTTTCTAACTCCTGTAAGCTTGAGTTTGTGTACCACTTAGTATATCGAGCAAGCCTTTTTCTACAATGACTAAGAGCTTGAAGTAGGAAATCTATCTAGTTTCATATCAAGTTTAGTTAGAAATCATCCTAAAGGAGCAGTGCTAACTATATAATCATTATAATGAGAACTCTGCCAGGCCCTACTAAGTTACTTGGCTGACTTAGAGTTAGCTCTCTTAATAAAGTCATTTTGCAGCTGGGAAAATAAAAGTTTAAAGGGTAGTAAAATGTTTTTTTCTGCAAGTCAGAAAGTTTTTTATATGATTAGAATGCAAACTTTTTTCTCCCATGGGAGTTTCAATGTATATGTAGGCAAAGGTTCACTGGATGTAGTAGCATTTTTTTCAGCCTTGTGGTTTGAAGTTATTTTTTTCTTTATTTAGCTCAGCTTCCAGTTGAAATTACAAGAGATCCATTAACAAAGTCTTTGCCTTTTATAAACATAATAATTCATGTATAGTGTATGTAGTACTCCATATTGTGATCATTTATTTAAATGATTTAGGTTACATTCTTTGACAAGGAAGCTATACTGTTGAGATCTTATGCAAAGGAATTGCATATTGCTAAAACTGTAATATATGTTTCTATAGAAAATGCTTTTGTGGTATTTGGACGGATTTTAGTAAATGTAAAGGCATCTGTAATAAGTTCATGGAAACTGCAAATTCTGTATTGTTGATAATACAGGGGACGATCAATCCTGTTACCTATGTTTGTGTCAAGACATCTTCATAGCTTTGTGGTGAAGGACTGGAATTTCTCATATGTTTTCAATCTTTCTGATGTTCTTGGAAAAAAGTATCTTCATGGAAATGAACTTGTGGGTGGGATCTCCATTTGGTCCAAATTTTCTCATGTCTGTTTAAGAATGTATTGCACAGTTATTAGGAATGTTGGCTAAGTTCTCTCAATCCAGGTCCAGAAATGAACTTTGGGGGCTCTTAAAAACCTGCCTCAAATGAGTAATAGGTATTAAAGCCCCAAAATTCTTCTCCAACACAGATTAAAATCTGAGCCAGAGAACTCACCCTGATGCCCATCACTGTAGTCTTTCCCTGTAGCTAAAAGCCCTCACCATCACACCTTCAACCGTTAATCGTACTCCTCCATTCCCCCTTTCTTCCCTTTAATCAGCATAATTGAGAAGAGAAGGTTTTCCTTCCCTCCGCCATCACTCTGACGCACTAGCAGTGTACATGGGAGCATGGAAGATACAGTTCTCTACAGGGCGTCTGCAATTCCCCTTTTTATTGTGTAAACCTTGGATCTACCTGAGATGTTTGTTGGGAGTACTAAAACAGACATAGACAATGGCTGCATTCGGAGAACACATTAAGCAACTGAGGGGGGGGGAACAATAGTCAGTTGTGTTGCTTATTGTGTCGTGTGTGTTGCTTATTGTGCCGCTCACAAACTACTGACGGTATGCTATTCTGCCCAAATAAGCAACTGAGAGAAACAACTGCCTTGCAAGTTGTTTAGCTCGAAGCCAGTTGTTTATAGTGTTGTGTGGAGGGGTGAGTGTGTTAATGGCATGTGGTGAGTGGGTTAAAACACAAGCCCATAGAGGCAGGTGGCAAGAGCGACCAAAGCTGCCACTCTGCTACAACTGGTGCAACTTGCAGAGGCTGCTGGGATAGAACTGGGAGGGAGGAGGGAGGATGGGGAGAGGGGCGGGGGCTGTGTCAGTCAAATGCCGAGTTGACCATTATTCCACTCAACGCCAGCCCCAACAACCCACAGTTGTGTAGGAATATGTTGTGTGGGGAGTACCCACAAAATAACCAACTGTGAGTTGGCTACTCAACCCACCATTGACTAATGTGTTGTCCGAATGCAGCCAATGAGCATTAAAAACTGAGTGCATTTCAATTTGGATCACAAAAGCCCTGTTCAGACAACACAACCACCTGGAATGAAAGTTTGGAGAAGGCCTGCTGTGCAAGCCCCTACTCCCCAACCACTATGCGTGCCTATGCGCATTCAGCTTATCCATGTGTAGGCTCTGTTTAGAGCTTAGTTCTATGTAGATGCGCGATCTGAATAGGACTAATGGCTGGTCATTAAAGAACACATACAAAACAGCTGTCATTCTAGTAATAGCAAGTTAGTGATAAGAATTACAGCAGCAGAAGTATTTTGGAGACGAAATACTAGAATGCTAGTAAAATTTCTGTGTGTCACAAGCTGAAATAGTGGAGCTGGGGGGCGCAATAGATCTAATAATATTCTTACTTAAAAAGAAAACGGTTTTATTGTTCTGTCCTTGGGGAAAGTGGATGTTAGTTTTATTATCACACTACAGTTTCGTTTACATGCTAATATGCCTTAGGTGTGTAAGGCAGTTTTCCTGAACAGGGTATGTCAAACTGGTTTTTCTATTGTGCCTCTAAGAAGATTTTGAAGTGACTTTTCTCCATTCCCAGCAATTCGTTAAAATGTAAAATCACTCATACTTTGCACCTTACACCAAATAGGACACTCACAGCCGCTTACAAATAACACGAAACAATAATAATCAAATAAATAACAAAGACACAGCAGTGATGACATAAAAAAATAAAAATAGCAGTCCCCAAAATCCATAGTGGGCAGGGCCATAAAATGCATGTTCAAACAACACTGTTTTCACTTGCCATTTGAACGTACTCAAAAGAGTTGGCTAGCCAGGTCCAGTTGGAAAGGGTCAATCACATGTCCCCACCGTCCGTACCTCCCTGGCCACAGGGATGCTCAACCACGGCTTATACACATATAAAAAAAACCTTCCTGACTGTTAGAGCAACACGACAATGGAACCCATGACCTAGGGAGGTGATGGGCTCTCCTACACCAGAGGCATTCAAGAGGCAGCTGGACAGCCATCTGTCAGGGATGCTTTAAGATAGATTCCTGCATTGGACAGGGGGTTGGACTCGATGGCCTTAGAGGCGGAGCAGTGTAAAATCATAGATTAGGGATTCTTGAGGATTTTGTTTGATTTCGTATTTAAGTGAACCACTCTGATTTGCACTTCCCAGGATTGTGTGTATAGAAATTTGAAATCAATACACTATTAAAACAACATAATGCATTGAACAGGAAAACAGTAAGATTGAGATAAAACTATTTAACCATATGAACGTACAAGAATTTAAAATATCTGGGCAAATAAAAAGGCGGCACCAAAAGGAATACAATGGGCCTTTTCAGACAGCACGCTAATCCATGGTTTGGCTGCTAACCCTTTTGCAGCAAACAGTTAGCGAGTGTGTTTAAACCATGGTTATGTAACCACCATGGTTAGGAATGGTTCACACGACACGCTAAGCCATAATGTTTAGTTCAAGGTGCTTAACCACCATGGCTTAGAATGTCGTCTGAACAAGTTCAAAGTTAGGCATATCCTCCTTGGGAGGGCATTCCAAACTCAGGGAGCCACCACAAAGAAGTTTCTTGCTTTTGTACATTCATAATGCACATTCCTATAGATGGAATACAGAAAAGGGCCACTGACAAACTGAATGCATGGGCAGAATGATATGGGAGGACAGAAGCTTTAAGATATTTGGGCCCACATCACTCAGAGTTTTAAAGAGTAAGTAGCAGAACCTTGAATTTGGTTTGGAAGCAAATAGACAGCTAATGTAGTTCCTTCTGAATGGATGCAACATGGCTCCATCATAAATCAAAAAGAGAAAAAAGAGCAGAGTTCCGCTCGATACTGAAAAGGAGAGGTCACTTAACCAGAACACAAGAATCAAAAGGTACCAATGATACATGAAAAAACTATTGTGGTAAGTAACAACTATTTATGTTATACTGAACAATTACTGTAAACATAGTGATACAATGGTTAAGTGACCTCTCCCTTTCCATCATAAACCAGCCAGAATTCTAGCAGCCAAATTCTGCAGTAGTAAGTTATTATCTGTCTCTATTGAAGGATGATTGTTACTGGCCATGGTGTTTTTATCCCATTTATGTGATATTTACTACTGCTGGCATTTCTTTTATCCTTTTTGTAACTGTACAGAAACAGACGTTTCTTGTTAAATATAGTATCCTCCCCCAAGCTGGTTCTCTCCAGATGTGTTGGATACAGCTCCCAACACCCAGTCAGCTTGACCAGATAAGGGTCATAGTCAAAGACATTTGGAGAGGTTCGGGTTGGGGAAGGCTGAAATACATAGTGTTCTAAGATTTTTTTTTAAAAAAAGTCATATTCCTCCTCAGTTTATTAATCTTCACAAGATCATATCTAGCTGAGCTGGAGTCTAGATCCACATTGTATATTGTATCTTCTATACATTTCCTCAATTAATTCTCAAAACCCATGTCAGACTGTTAATGAATTTTCCAATTAATTCACTGATCTTTTGGATCTAACTATTAGCTCTTGTGCCAATGGGCATGTTGGGTGGGGTGGGTAGAGAAGGGTTTTTCACTTCTCCTGTAATTGCTAGTTATTTCATATCATCCACCTGAAGTCTCTGAAGCCTGAAAGCCCAAAGTAAAAGTGTTAAAAGTCCTAAAGACATTTCCATTAACGTATTTCCATTGGAGTTCTACTGATGAAAATTCTGACCAGCAAAATATCTCAACCTATGCCAATATGAGCAAGATTTCCTAAAACCTTTGCTGGGTCTCTCTTTTCCTCTTCCTTTTCTGCAACATTTTTTTCATTAGGTATTGCTATGTCAATGAGATAGTTGTGTTTTTCTTTTATATTTATGACTGTTATGTCTGGTCGCTTGCAAAGTATTGTCTTGTCCCAGAATTGTTCTGTCCTAGCATAGCATGGCTTGGCTTGGCTTGTTTGAGGGTGTCTGGATCTCCTAGACTCTGAAAGCATCTTTCTGGAGAGCACCTGCTGGTTGCATGATCTAGGAGGCCAGGTTCTGTGAGTGCATAGTTGTCTTTGACAGGAGGGCCTTGCACTTGCAGAGTAAGGTGAACAGATGTGAAGAGGCTGCAATCCTACATTCATTTATCTGGGAGTAAGCTTTATTGAAATCAACAAGAGTTATTTCTAAAGTTTCTTTGGACAGTTTTCTTTGGGTTCCTGACTGGGATTTCTGTGTAAATTCAGGATATACTTGGATAAAAGGAAAGATCCTTGTCTAGCATTGTGATAATGGGCATCGGTTCTGGCCTTTTTTTGTATTGCTACTGACCATGGTCTTGTTTACATGGCTAATGAACCAGAGATATAATGACACATTTTTAGATTAGTTTCTCGCTAATAAACCAGAAGTTGAAACAAGCTAAGAGGTGAGAAGTGACTGCAACAAGCCTTTAGTCCATTTTGTTCCATGGCTAATGTTTGCAGGGTTGCTAGTTTGCATGCTAAGTTGCTAGTTTATTGTACTAGATTTTTCTGCACTTGTCAACTGCTTCATTTGTTCAGTGGTAGCAGTATGCTGAATCTGTGAGTATGGATATGAGAAGAGTGATGGAGAAAGAGTGTTAAATGTTAGGAAAGTTGAAACTATGGTCATTCAGTGAAGGATTTGCAGACAGAAAAGATTTGAGGGATGGGGAGACTGTATCACACAGAGTATAGCAAAAGCTTCAAAGTACAGCAAAAGCTACAAAAGCAGGAGTGAGTGAAGTTAATTTCAGATACATTGAATGTCTCACTTGTTCTTTATTTTAGTGATTTTAACATGAAGATATTGTGTGGAACAGGTTTGTCTTAATTGTCTGCTGTGAAATCAGACATGTGACCAAGGGCATGTTTGGGTGGGCATGCCCCCTTGGGGGCTTGATATGTTGGTTGGTACACCCCCTTGGGGCAGCCATGTTGTCCTCCTTTTTGGTTTCCAAAATATGGTCACCTTAGCCTCTAATGACAGTAGGATCAAGGAACACTCCCAAGTTTTGCAGGACTGTGCCCTGGAGACGTAATAACACCAATTTTCTAGAGTTGGGGACTACCAATCCAGAGTTCCTCTCTGGATTTAGCTTCATTCTATTGGCCTTAATCTAGCCCATTACCAAGTCTAGACAGAGGTTCAGCACCTCAACAGCCTCATCTGACTCTAAGGACAAAGTGGAATAGAATTGGAAGTCATCAGCCATCAAAACAATTAACCATTACCATATCTTGTGGCAATGTATTCCATATCTAGGCAAGTCCTTTATGCTCTATGAGGCAATCACAGTGCTCCTGTAGGAGCATATGGCTGAGATAGAGTGTAGTTAATATATGCATAGGCCACATCTCATCCTCTGCATTATTTAATTCAGCCTTGCTATAAACATTGGGGTATCTTGCATTGTGTTGATCCAACAAGTATATTTTTTTCCATTTAAAAGGTTTCCATGATAACACTTTTTATAGGTATATTGTGATGGACACTGTACATCTGAGCTTAGAAACTGGCCCTCAGCCTGTAGCTATAATAGGACCTTCCACTTATGTCTGCCTTCCCCCGCCCATTTCCTCAATCCTGTTTTCTTTCACCCCTGCCACAAAGGATGTCATAAATTCTCCATCTGTGGCTGTAAATTTGTCAGCCTTTCCTTGAAATAAGACTTTGGTCCCTGTTATAAAACAACAGAAGGTTGGATGCAGGAGCAGCCAGCATAATTTTGACTGATTGATCTGAGGCATTTAGCTTTTCAAAATGGAAATACAGAATCAACAGTTCCTAAAGGGCAAACGCAGTAAATAACTCTGTGAATCAAGTGGCTGTTTTAATACGTGCTTGGTGGATTTGTTTGAACCATTTATTTAAGAATAAAATGTAACTTTCTCTGAAGTGTCAGGGAGTACACACCAAAGGGAAATTTGCTTTAATCACCCTGTCAGTATTCCTCTGCACTAAACGTGCCATTTAAATTTCATTTCCATTTGGGATATTGCTGAAAAGAGAGCTAAGCATACTTATGTTGTGTCAATTAGTGTTTTACTGAAAACCTGGACTTGGGACAAGTGGTATCACCTTTTTTCCTCTTGTATGCCTTGAAATCAGCATGGAAGGGATGATTTTTACCGACTCCTCACCTGGCATATTACTTGTGTGCCCTGAGGAACTTGATAGGGACAGCAAATGGCTTTCCTGCAGAATGCACACAGCAGAAGACACGTCCCCATTGTTTTAAGACAGATGTTTACAAATAGTTAGAGAGAGCCACATGTGGAATTGGTTATACAGCTAATAGGGAAAGTTATCCTTCCAAGGAATCAGGAATCACTTTCTCTAAACTTTTAACATGATTGCAAGCCTGGGCCTGGGGAACCATAGCCCTTTTCTCATCCTATTGATGTTTAGACCTCTCAACGGCTTTTGATACCATCGACCATGGTATCCTTCTGGAACGCCTGAGGGGATTGGGAATCGGGGCACTGTGCTTCAATGGTTCTGGTCCTATCTCTCAGGCAGGTTTCAGATGGTGATGCTTGGGGATAGCTGCTCCGCAAAGAAGGAGCTGCTGTGTGGCGTACCACAAGGTGCCATCCTTTCCCCAATGCTGTTTAACATTTATATGAAACCGCTGGGAGAGATCATCTGGAGGCATGGGGCAGGATGCTATCAGTATGTTGATGACACCCAAATATATTTCTCTATGCCTTCGACAACATTGTCAGCTAAGGATGGTGTGTCTCTTCTGAATGAATGCTTGGAGGCGGTAATGGGCTGGATGAGGAAAAACAAACTGAAGCTGAATCCAGACAAGACGGAGGTGCTTGCTGTCAAAGGCCACAACCTGGGTTTGGAGGTGTGTCAACCAGTTCTGGATGGGGTTACACCCCCTCTGAAAGACTGTGTTCGCAGCTTGGGGGTGCTTCTGGATCCGTCGCTTCAAATGACAGCCCAGATAGATGCGATGGCCAGGAGTGACTACTATCAGCTTCGGCTGATACGCCAGCTGCGACCCTTCCTAGAGTTGGAAGACCTAAAGACGGTAGTGCACGCACCTGTAACTTCGAGGGTTGACTTCTGCAATGCGCTGTACATAGGGCTACCTTTGTGCCTAGTCTGGAAACTTCAACTAGTTCAAAATATGGCAGCCAGGTTGGTCACTGGTACACCTAGGGGTGACCACATTATACCAGTCTTAAAATCACTCCACTGGCTACCAATTAGCTTCTGGGTGAAGTATAAAGTATTGGTTATTACCTTTAAAGTCCTACATGGTTTGGGTCCAGGTTACCTGCGGGATAGCCTTCTCCTGTATAATCTGCCCCGAACACTCAGGTCCTCTGGGAAGAATTTACTTCTATCAGCCAGAACTAGGCTGACAAGTGTTACCCAGAGGACCTTCTCTTCTGCCGCTCCTAGACTGTGGAATGGCCTGCTGGAGGAGGTTCGACAAATTAGCAGTCTTCTTGAATTTAAGAGAGCCATGAAGACGGATCTCTTCCGGCAGGACTACCCAGTTGAATTTTAAGATGTTTTTAATAATGTAGTAGTTTTATTTGTTTTAATGTTTTATTTATTTTATGGTTTTTGTATTTATATTTATTGCTGTTCCCCGCCTCAATCCAGAGGGAGAGGTGGGTTAGAAATAAATAAATAAATAAATATATTGTTTTATTATTATTATTATTATTATTATTATTATTAGAAAAGATCGACCTCCTCATCCCTTATCCCCCACCCCCAGGTTTCATTTTCAGTAACCCAAGGTTGTCGCAAGCAAGGAAATGCATCTCTTATCCAAATCCTGAGGATTTTACTTGGTTGATTATTGGCGCTTGAGCTCAAAAGTTTCTACTTGTAATCCAGGTCTCTCATGTGGAAACTCTGCTCATTTAATCCCAGATGTGTATAATAGGGCTGTAGGTTCCTTATATTAAGGAAAGGAAATCTACGCATTCTCGGATATTCTCCAGATTTGATTCTTTTGAGTTCTGGGCCCCAGTTCAAACAAATCCCTGCGAACACCCCAATCTAGCCGTGTCTGTTGTGGAATGACACAACAGACATGGCAGTGAATTTCCCCTTCCAATGAGGAAAACCCAATACTTGCAGTCATGGAAAAGTTTGAGAAGATGGTATTGGATTCACCCACACACAAAAGCAGCAGCTGGTCATGCAAGTTGATGTACAGTTAAGACAGTGGTGCCTGCAGTGTGCATCACTGACTCAGACTTGAGTCACATTGCGTAAAGCAGGGGGTCAATAAAACTTAGGTCTCAATCTCCTGGTAGATCTCCACGTGATGGTGATATGATTTCCGACTCACAACTGTTTATCGATACCGACAACAAAAACCTTTCCCCCTCCCAAATTAGGCGGCTGAAATCAAGAAAGCTTGTAGGAAAAAACAGGAGTAGATGAGTGTGAAAGGATTTGAGTGTGAGCTCCAGTTCTGGTACTGAAAACAAATTTCCATGCATGATCTCAGAGGCACTGTGTTCTGCAATTCTAGGGCCACGTTCAGAAGTAATAATAAGCCAGAATTGCTGAGAATTCTGGCTTATCATTTGCATACTTGTGCATGATGTCCAATTGCGCTCTCCTGGCTCCCCAGGGCTAGATCTACACTGCTGCTTCATAGTGATATTAAAGTGCACTGATATCTGTTAGGGCATATACTGCTTTCATAGTGTTATTTCCTGCTTTTTTATTCTACAACCCCAACAAACGTCATTGAGCGTCTTTAGACGAGCGTTTTATCACATGCTCGCGACTGGCCACTCACGGATCTTTGCCGGTCCTTTTGACAATGCGGCGATCCTCCTGCACACCTCCTGCTTCTTCTGTTGTTTTTTCCGCTACAAAATATGCCCCAGAAAAAACGTCTTCTTGGCTCTGACAATAATCAGTGCCATTTCCTGCTGTGTGCAGGAGAAGCTGCGCTACAAAAATGCTCACTGAATGGGCCATGTGGTCACTACTGTTGCACATCCTTATTGTGTGACAGGAGCAGAAAGCAAAGCAGAGCTAGGGAAACATGATTTCCCCATCTGAAAATGCTCATTGAGTGTCTTACGAGGTATAAATGTGCAAGAGGGATATAACGTTACCATGATGGGATTGCAATGATTTTAAACAAGGTGTAGATCTGGCCCCTGTCAGCAGGAACCAACCAGAAACTAATGAGTCTGAAGTTAGGATTTGAAGTTGGTTTCCTGTTCCTGGTTTCTTAGGGGAGTGACAAGCCAGGGCCCAGATTTAGATGAAATGGGAACAATTTGCTTCCTCGTTACTTTAGCCACTCCCACTGGCTGGAGGAGTCAAGAAAGGGTGATGATTAGGTACTATGCACAGGCATATTGCTCGTGAACAAGGAGCCAGGGTTTGTCTTATAATTACATCCAAACAGCCTATCTCTGCCTTCCTAAGCCACTATTTTGCACCTGTCTCTGGTTGGTGGATTTCAGGGTTCTGGTGAAAAACAAAATAAATTCCACAAGCCCACCCTTGGCTTGTGCTTTTGAATGGGGAACTCAATATTCAGTTAAGCTAGTCGAAGGTAACCATATATATGTGATGCATCCCCACTGATTCAGATCTGCAGTGTACTTTAAAAAAAAAAAATTCTGGCTAAGCATCCCAAATGGCATCCCAGAAGAAGGCAAAATAAAAATAGTCTGAAAACAAAGGGACCCTTTCTACCAACTCTCTTATACTTTCTATGTCATAAAATTGGACAAGTCTTTATCTTATTTTGATAGTTTTTGCTTTACAGGGAACGGAATCACACTGAACTTACTCTGAGAATTAATGAGATGATGCATAGGTAGAGATTATTTTTTCTTTACTAATATGTGAAGGGACTAAGGTGTAATCTTCACTGAGGTGGCAAACCTGTGTCCGTGGACTAAACCACTTTAGAGTGCAATAAAGGCTCCATGGCATCCTATTTTTCTATGTATTTTATTTCAGAGCATCCCAAATAAGGTTGGATGAATCTGGCAGTTTTGGTTTCTCTCATTTCCCCAGTCTTAAATACAGTTCTTCTTGAATTTTTTAAAGTTCGCTTAAAATTTTGTACACAATTTTGTGTGCATTCCTCCAAATGCACACATTTTTGTGTGCAATTTTGCCCAGTATTCATAGTTTGCAAGCATATTTTCATTAATAAATACATTTTTTTTTTGCTCTTTCCCGTATATATACGTTTTGGATGCATTTTTAATTGGAGAATTGCATTGCAAAATTTGAACTGAGAATTTTGAAGAATAACTGAGTTTTGATTTGCATATGGTTCAAAAGTGCAAAATTAGAATGAATTTCTCCCCCATTCCTAATTCCAAGTGAGCCTTTCCTTCAATCTTAAGTGGTACAGGATGGACGCAAGTTTACCATGTTTGGCAGCAGCTAGTCTTAATGTATGGTGAGATTTGTCTTCCCTGGTTACAGTGCTTAAATGTAGACATTTATGCTTTGATAGCTCCATAGTTTCAAAAACATCCAGACCTAAGGTGTGTGTTATTTTACAGATGTCACATGTAATAAAGTCTGTTTATCCAAAAGCAAAATTTTATGAGCCTAATATGAAGGATTGAATATGCAAACTTCAGAGTTTGTAGACATACAGTACGAAGTGTGTTTTCATTTCATCAGTTCCTACATAATTTATCTTAAATGTATAGATTTAGTAGTCCCATGGGTTATCTCATTTTTAAAATTTAGAAGTTTTTTAAAAACAACAACAACAACACACCCACCCACTGGGTGTTTTGCAAAGCTGAGTCTAATCAAAATATTTTCGAAGTGCTGACTGGCCTTACTGTTTTCAGCTTGGCTCAGAAGTTAATCTGTCTCAAACACAGAAATAAAATTAGCCGAACAATTAAAATTGAAAAAGCCACTTCATCAGTTGGTTAACTGAACTGTTTTTTAAAGAGTGCAATTTTATGCGTCTCTAGTGAAGCCTAAAAACTGCCAATTAAAAAGTCATTAAAACATAGTTAAGTTTGAAAGGATGTTTGTCAGCTGAAATAATTGTTAACACGCAACAAAAATGGCTGTAATTCATGAAGCTGTACCTAGTCAAGAAGGCTGCATCACCACTAAGGTTTTTAATCATTTTGTAAACTTAATCTTTTATTGCTTATGAACCCATTTGCACAATATGAAGAACTATCATATTCTCTAGTAGTGATTGTGGTGAATTTTGTCATTATGGGACAGAGGAACAAGCTTCTCAATTCTGGAATTCCTGAGCCAATTATGAGCTGAGCCCAAACCTGCTTCAGATTTTGAATCTGGCTCATAATGGACTCTGAGCAAGTCCAACACGGGTTCTCTCCATTATCTCAAGTGGCACTCACCTTTTACACTCAAATTTAGTTGGCAGGAATGGCAGTACCACCAGGGGGGCTGGCACCAGGGGGGCTGGCACCAGGGCTGCTAGTATGCCCAGCAATACTGCTGCAATAGTGTCCAAGATCCAATCTACACTTGAGTTTTTTTACGTTTTAAAATGGTTTCGAGCCCTCATTTGGCCACATGTCGCTGTTGCTGTAACGATAAATATCAGTGTTTCAATATATCGATGTAACTGTGTATGTTATGTTATTTTCTTACTAAACATCGTTTTAAGTTGAGTATTGTGGCTTTCCTTACCGTATCTGAGGAGGTGCTTTCTACCGTCTTGTAATCAATCACTGAACTATGGGCGGTGCTTTCATTTGAGACACCCAAATGCTTCCTGTTTCAGCAACGATTGATGCCTTGAAAGCAAGGGAAAGGAAGTTCGTGTTAGCAGGAAGTGGGCGTGGTAAAGACAAAATGAAAAAAAAACCACAGGAAAAGACTGAAGCACGAGAGTGTGACCTAACAAACCGATTTATAGTTAGGGAAAATGCTCCACAGAAACGTAAGTACTTCACAATGTGACCTGACATGTTTTAAAACGAAGTACTTAAAAACATAACAAAAACCAATTTACAATGTTACAAGCTCTTGTGTAGATTGGCTCCAAGTGGCAAAGACCCATAGGATATGTGCTTCGGGTATTTGGGCTCCTCATCTCCTAAGCTGGGGAACAGGCAGAAGTACAGCACTGGGGATGCAGGGAGAAGTATAGCGCTGACTCTGGGCCCTAGCTAGGCTCATGGAATCCCCTGATCCCCTCCTCATCTGTGCCATTTGGGAGACCTGTACAGCAGCTTGTCTACTCTTCCACTTCTAGTACACGGGTGGTCAACTTCTGTATTCTTGGAGGGGGGTCATTCTATTTTCCAGGCATTGTTTTTTGGTCTCAAAGTGCTCTTTTGCTGCACAAGATGTTTCTTTCATTAGTAGTCAGACTCCATAATAGGGGTGGCTATATAGCCATAAGGTTGCATGTGTACAAGCATAGCATTCCTTCAGATACATCTTATGCCATAATTTCATTTCATTCAATAAATTTGAACTATATATGGCGCCATAAGACTTGTAATCAAAGATATCCCTGAAAATATTTCTCTTTTCTCTATAAGTGAAACTCTGGGAAACTTTCACCATAACTTGACTGTGGTCATCACTTTTGCCATTCCTGCTGCAATCTAGCATTGTGGCATTTCCTCCATTCCTAAGGCAATCGTTTTGAGTCGGGAAGCCATGGCTTAAGAGAATTCCTCCATTAGGCTGTGCTTGCCTAGCGTAAGATGAAGTACTGCTAGCTATGTCCAGTGCTTCATAAACATATGCACATCACTTGATTACCCAACTAGCAATAAGCAAGCTTCTTCCTGGTCAGTTCAGAATTGGACTTGACAAACTGATCCGTTTCCCACCCCTGCAAATCAGAGATTTCAGTGGGTCTTTATCTAAAAATAGGTAGTATAACAAGTTTCTATCTACATTCCATCATTTAAATAGCCACATTGCTTGTTTCAAAGGGGTGGGTTTCACCCTAGAATGAACCAAGAGATTCCCTTACCATATGCCTGAAGTTTACCCTCGAAAGCCATGCCAGTGATGTCTGTGGTGTCTCAGTAGTGGCAGCAGAGTAAAGAGCAAATTCTCTCCAAAACATGTCTCTACCCCATCCGATCCATGATACTTGGGATACTGCCATTGTAGTGGGAATGGTGTGGTGGGGAGAAGATGAGGCCTCTCTGCCACCACGGATACTTTTGCTATCTCCAAGCAAATTAGCCGGGAGAAAAGCTGGAAGAGAAGGAGGGATTCTTCTGCAGCTCAGGTTATAGTCAGAAAATTCATGGGGACTTAATGCCCGTCCATCATCTGAACAAGAAAATTACAAACTTTGGCAACATCTGGTACGGCAGGAGCTCGAGTGTGCTTCACTTTTGCTTTGCAATCCCAGGGCCATCAACAGTCTTCACACGGACTCTGTAGCTCAGTGTGATAGAGCAGCTGCTTTGCGTGCAGAAGGTCCCAGGTTTGAGCCCCGGCTTCTCCAGGTAGGGCGAAGAAAGAATCCTGCCCAAAACCCTGGAGAGCTGCTACCAGTCAGTGTCAACAGTACTAGGCTAGATGGACCAAGGGTCTGACTCAGTAGAAGGCAGCTTCCTATGTTCCTAATCAATTATGTGATCCCAATTTCTAGCGTTTAGAAAGAGGGAGAAAAAAAGTATACCTGCAGTCTCCCAACAAACATAATTTTATAAGCCTCAACCATTTCCCATCTTAGTAGCCCCCCTGTATGTTATTCTGGGACATTTTTTATGCAGTTTTAATAATATGTGTCATGTTTTAATCAGTTTTATGTATTTTATCATCCAGACGGAGAGGTGGGTAAGAAATAAATTATTATTATTATTATTATTATTATTATTATTATTATGTACTCTCTGGGCCACTTGGCACAAGGCATCAGAACTGTCCCATGGAGCTTTGGGAGCCTCCAGGACACTGCTGGCCGTGTGTCAAGTGGGAACCTCATTTGGAAGCCACTTACACGGCTTCTATGATGCGTGCTATCACAGCAGCGTTCTCTCTGTCCCGGGTATATCAGTCTCATAGCAATAGAGGAAGCTGCCTTACACCAAGTCAGACTGATCAGACAATTTGTCTATCAAGCCCAGTGTTGTCTACACTGACGGACTGTGACTCGGGCAGAGGTATTTCCCATTACCTGCTGCCTGTCCCTTTTGACTGGAATTGTCAGGGATCGAACCTGCGACCTTCAACATGCAAAGCATGTGCTCTGCCGCTAAGCTATGTATGGCCCTTTCCATAAATGGCCTCTCTCTCTCATCTACTTGCTGGCATGTAGGAAAGAAGCAGTGGGTAGAGGCTGTGCTGGCAATTTGAATAGCCTTTCTCTCCATCTTCAGTTCTGTGATTGTGTCATACTGTTGTTGTTGTTGTTGTTGTTGTTATTGTTTTTAATCCAAACAGGACCCAGGCAAACTGCATCTGAGTAGAAGGAGGATGCTACATTATTTCTCTCTCCTCCACCCCCCCACCCCCAATAGTTTTTGAGCTCAAAATATCCTCTCTAAGATGATTTGTCACTCATAAGGAATAGCATATGGGGACCTTGTATCTGTCCTTCCAAAGATGAAAAAGTTTGGGGATGATAATTTTGAACTTTAAAATGATTGGTAAGAGAAGGGTTAAGCAGTCTTTCTCCAGGCATCCTTTCTCTGCTCTGACTCACTGCATGGCCAGGCTGATTCTGGCATTTCAACAAAACCACAGAGGAAAAAACAGGAGAATACACATAAAATAAAGTTTGGGTCTCCTGAATACTGGGGACCAATAGAAGAGACAAGAGGGTATGAGCCTCACAGATTGACTGGTGGGGCCATTAAAATCACAGGCCAGGTCTTTAATTGGTTCACCAAACTGATGTAATCAATTAAAGGTTGAGGCTCTCATTTTTAATGTTTTCCTTTCTGCCTTGGTCATTCTAGGTGCTGTTTCACATCATGTATAGACTTCCCACGCAAAAATCCAACATTTTACAAGTTTGCAACAACAACAAAAAAAAAAAGAAGAGATTCAAAGCATTTGTTTGAGGACACAAATGATAGCTACCAAATCACTTCTTCAAGGTGAAGGGCAGAATGACTGATGTAATTTAAAGGGTCTGTTTGTCTCACTTCTTCCTGAGGTTCCCAGTTTGATTCAGAATCCCAGTGAAATTCAGAACTGCAGTCTGAAATGCTTGTGCGTTTGAAATAGCAGGAAACTAATTAAAAACATATCAATCACCCTGAGATGACAAATTTATGTTGGGGATCCTGAGTTCTATTTGGTTTAGGGAGGAAAGGCAACAAAGACATCAAGGGATGATATTGTCAATGTTTTTTTTTAAAGCATGGTATGGAGAAAGTGGATAGTGGTGCTTTCTCCCTATTACAAAGTATTAGAATTTCAGTAATTTGATCAGCAATAGATTCAAAACAGACAAAATAAAGTACTTCCTCATACAACTCATAATTATGGATGGATGAACACTCCAAGGCTCCCCTCAGATTCACTTGGCAATTACCCCAAATCTCCCTTCTTCAAATGGAAGGGTCTTGTGTAATTCTTCTGAGCCATTCTGAAGGCTTAGAAAAATTAACCACCCATCTACACTTACCAAGGGCTGCTCCACTTATTCAATCTAATGGGGAAAGGAACGCCATTCAGTTGTATGTGGCATGTTCTCAAGCCTTGATTTCTCCCTCAAACTCAGATGAAGTTATGGAGAAAGAGGAGGTACCGCTTGGGCAGCCATGGTTCCCACTCCAGGACCTTCCATGCTGGAATACATGGCTTTTCAGACTACTTTGATGTGGAAAACATATTCCCAGGGCAGTCTTCATGGCTCCCTACAATACAGGAGCCAATGGCTTTGGGATCAGTCAATGGTCTTTTAATAACGCAGGCAGCTGGACAATGAGGACAGCCAGCCTTCAGAAGGCCTCAGCTAAGGGAACAGCAGAGTGAGTGAGAAAGCTCCAGCATGATCCGTCCGGACTCTTGCCATGACTTTGCCTTGCCTGCCATTGCTCTGCCCTGTCAGAAAGGGCCTTTGCTGTAGTCCTCTCCCTCTGAGCCTTGAGATGTAATGGAACAGGATAATATGTTGTGGTTGGAATGCAAGGGTGTGGTGGCAATGCCAGTGAGGCATTGTGTAGGTAGGCTGTCCGGCATCATCTGTTTTTGATGCTGTAGCATCTTAATTCTACTATTGAATGTAGTGGAGCAATGTAATTCTAATATATTCAGTGGAGGAAGTTAAAAACTTGCAGGGGCAAAAAAAACTAAACCGAAATGTATGGGAAGGGGGAGGGGAAGGGAAGGGAAGGGAAGGGAAGGGAGGGGAGGGGAGGGGAGGGGAGGGGAGGGGAGGGGCCCACCCATGCAGATCTTCCATGGAACCCTTGGTTTTTGCCTCGGTGGGGTCTGTTTTTCCTATTGATTGTAATTTTTCTTTGTTGGTAGCCGACTGACCTTCTCTGGGTGATGAACACTTAAACCATTTAGGATCACTTTCTCCCAATAGATCAAATAGTGATCTATTTGGCAATGGAAATTGCAGGTGTGGGGAGCCCGATCTGGATCAGGACTACAGTGGGGTGAGGGTTAAAGGCCCCTACCTCCCCCTTCCGAAGCGATGGTTTTGATCCAGTTCTGGACCCCTGCATTTACTCTACAGTAAAAGACCATAATTTCTAGCTGTATCTTTAAAGTAACGTATGCTTTAGTTTTCAGTTGCTGATCAAACCATATGGGGAGAAATGTGGCTTTCATTATCTCCTATTAGATTTCCCAATGGCACCTGGCTGCCCACTTGTGGAAATAGACTTCTGGAGCCAACGGAGTTTGGTCCGCTCCATCAAGGCTCTTCTGCCACTGAATGGTTAATGTTACATAGTATTATGAGTAGTATTGAATTATTTTTTTAAATCCTATACAAAATACTTCTTACAAAAGAAGTTATTTCCACATGATTTGAAACTTCCTCCTATAATTTTGTTTTGTATCTCCATTTTGTCGCTTGTCACACACATCAAAAAGTGCTTCTTCTTTACACTAAAAGACGACCGACGAAAGACAATCCAGGAACAAAACAGCCATACAATTACTTACATTGTAAAGGTCTCTCTCTCTCTCTCTCTCTCTCTCTCTCTCTCTCTCTCTTTTGGCATCTGAATTTTAGAAAGTAAGTTTCAGAACTTCTTTTCCCCCAAAATGAAAGGAGCTTGCTTTTCAGAAGCTATTACAAGAAAGCACAGGATTGAATTTAGCGAGAAAAAACAAAATTAAATGTTAACCCACATACAAAAACAAAAACTTGTAGAGTTGGATTTGCAAAGGCACCATTACTCGCCAGCTGCATGTATTGTCATCTCTTAAGTTTCTGCTTGGTAAGGGAGAGAGGACATTTCATCCACAACACAATTCTTAAATGTCCGTATTAGGAAGTGCGATAAATGTGCTTCCAACTTCTAGGCTCGATTAAGGGGGTGGATGGTGATGATTGTGATGTGAAAACATTGGATGTGCACAGCGCTTGACAGAGTAACTTAAGTTATTCAAAAATCCATGTTCTTACTCTGAGGGGTTTGCAATCTAAATGTAGACAATAGGGGAGGCAACAGATGGAGGGGAGAGAAGAGAGGAAGTGGGAAGGGTAAAGAAGGATGAATATGAGAAATTGCAATGCCATGTGGGTCTAAGGGACTAAGTGGGACCAATCTGGTCCTCTCCAGATGTTTTGTGCTGCAATTTCTATCCATTACCA
Organism: Anniella stebbinsi; assembly: GCA_029215795.1. Classification (NCBI taxonomy): domain Eukaryota; kingdom Metazoa; phylum Chordata; class Lepidosauria; order Squamata; family Anniellidae; genus Anniella; species Anniella stebbinsi. The sequence continues at coordinate 249,587,158 of JARDYH010000002.1, forward strand.
ATGAACTAAGATTAGTTGCTTCCACAGGAGAGACTAGTGCATCACGGCAGTCTTTTTTTCTGGGTGCGGGCATGCCCTCGGATAAAGGCATGGCTCTTAGCAGCTTTAAATCCCAAGTCATTTCCAATCAGCATCGGCCAAGGAGCATGTTGATGGACCTAAATGGTTGCTTCGCTGCTCCAATCCCTATACCCCACCTCCATCTTCCCTAAAGGGGCTTCAAAAGTAGAAACCCATGAGGAGTGACTGCAAAGGACCATCCCTCTAACATCTGCCCTGGTCTAAATAGTTCCTGGTTCACGGAAGAATTGTTCATGCCCAAATCTCTGTAACCATAGACCTCACAGCCTTGAATTAATATTCACTCACAGGATTTCATTTGGCTCCACCAGAACTGCAGGAGACAGGAATCCCATAGCAGCGCTGTCCGGTGCCCCCTTGGCCTGTAGAGGAGAAACATTGTTGTTCCCAGCCGGGTCTTGATTAGACCCAGCTAAAACACCATCCTGGGATTCCCACTCCCAAGTCAACCTCCTCACTGATGCACTGTTCACTCCAATCTGACAGCAGGGCCACCAAATTAAGCACCGCAGCCTGAGGGTCATTTCAAATTTGGATATCGCCCTGGACTAGATACCCTGTGGGATAGGCCTGCACAATTTGTGGTTCGCCAGATTGATCACTGCCTACCAGGGAGTTCAATAAAACTCTTGTATTTGCCTCAGATTGCACAGCCTCCCATATCTCTTTCTCTGGCCTCATTGGCCTTCATAGATGACAACTCAGGTCCAGCTCATTAAATATAGTTCTGCAGCCATGCCCGGCTCCCACTAAGATGCCTCCTCTGTTCTTTTTCCATATTTCCCTACAAATGGCATGTGGAGTTCCAGTTATACGGGCAAGGCAAGGCAAGGGCGAATGAACAGAGTCGCTTCAAGGAGCAAGACACCTGAGGGGGTTAGAGTTGGAGGAGTGAAGGTGACTGATATGGACATAGCAAATGATCGTGTTTTAAAAATGAATTAGAAGTATTTTTGGCTCTCTTTTATACTGTTATCCTTTTTTGGGGGGAAATGTTGTTGAATAAGTCATTGCAGAGAGCTGAATTGGTGACAGAACAGCCTTGAAGCAATGGGGTGCAAGGCTTGGATTGTCATTTGTGCATTAGAAAAAGCAAAGGAGCAGCAACCCGTGATGGATCTGAGTAATTGTGCCCACTGCGCAGTGTCACACAGTCCCATGACTGCCAACAATTTTAGTTAATTACAGAACTGTAGTTACAAATAAAAACCTCTTCTTTATGTATGAGGAGCTGTATCTGGCAAAGAAAAATATTTCCATAATTGACAATTGAAAAGGAAAATGTTTAATCACAAGCTTGAGTACAGTAATAGATACCTGCATACAGGTGTCTTTCTACTTTTGCAGGTGTGTTCAGTATGAGTTCCCCCTTTTCAAAAACATGATGGAACAAGAGCTTTGCCAGATGTATTTATTTATTACATGTTTTTATACTGCCCCCTTCCTCCTGTGTGAGTCATGTTAGTCTGAGAGGGAGCAACTAGCCCAAGATTACTAATGAGGTCTATGGCTGAGTGGGGATGCGGACATAGATTTCCCCAATTCTAGTCAATGCTTTAACCACTACACCACACTGTCTCTGATTATGTTAATTGCCAGTCCAGCAACCAAGGAGCAATGGAGTGAAGAATCGTGTATACAAATCTAAAACTTTTGGAATGTGGCACAATCCGACCTGCAGGAGATGCTTGGGCAGCTTCCCCAAACTTTTGCCCTCTAGATGTTTTGTACTACAACTCCCATCATCCCAGCATTCGTTGGGGCTGATGGGATCTGTGGTATAAAACATCTGGCAGGTACCAATTTGGGGGAGGGTGCTCTACGTGGTATGAAAAGTAAGCTGGAGCGGAGTTGGGAGGGAGAAATAGTCTTTGGTGTCTCCGGAATCAGTAGCAATAGAGAGAGAAAGGTGATTGTTGAGAAGAGAAGGGTGGTAAATGGTGCGATGTATGGAAGCAAGTGAGCGTGTAAGCAGAGAAGTGGAGGGACAGACACTTGACTCCAGGAGGTATGTTCCAGAGTTGCCCGGGGCTGATAAGAATACTCCTAGCATTGAAATCCCCCTTCACTAGTAGAGTTTAAATCAGGGTGGATAACTTGTGGCCTGCTTTTGGTCTACAATTCCTATAATGCCTCTCCATTGGCAATGCTGGGTAGGGTTGGTGGGAATTGTAGGCCGAAAAGGTCTGGAAGGCCACCAGGTGTCCATCCCTGAAGTGTTACGGGAGCTGCTTTGCCATGGTATAACCCACAGTGCTCCTGTAATACTTAAAGGTCCACAACCTTTAAGTGTTTGTCAAAATGAAGGTGGCACCAAGCTAGTATCAGGGATAATGGTTTAAGCTAAAGGCCACACAACTGGCTCTACCCATATGATTGTGAGGCTTTTACATGTGTGTTGGATTAACCTCGGTATTAATGCCATGCTGAAAATTTCTTCCACATTTATTTTTTTTTACCGTTCTAATTCAATCTGATGGAGAAGAAATTGCTTTCAAAAATAGGTTCAGTGATGAGAGGAGATCTTTGGAGAAATTCACATGGGTTGGTTTTGGTTTTCTTGTGCTAACCATACTTAGGACGTGGCCAAGGGATGTGTGCGATTGTCCTGTTTTTCATTGTGCAATCAACTCTCTGGCAGCTTGGCTTCCTGCACTTCAATCAAAGCCCAAGGTAAGACGTCATGAGGTAATCCCTCCCATAGGACTTTTTCAGATCAGGAAGTGCAGGCAGCCTGCATCTCCACAGAACAGCAGACAGATATGCAATAGAAAGAACACACACACAGCACCCTCAGCCGCTTTGCGGTGATTAGGGAAGCTCAAAAACATCACAAACATAAATTATAAAACACCCTGAGAATGAGATAGAACATGGAAGCCTTTTCCATGGGGGAAGAAACCTTTCAGGAAATTGGAGGAAAGATTTAGGCACTTGGTCCACCTCTTTCCTGGAGCTAGGCACAACACTGCCCACGGGCGCACACCTGCATTGTGGGTCAGCCTGCCAACACAGATGAAGCTGTTGCCTCTTGCAGTGACAGCACCCCCCCCAAAAAAAAACTTAGAAAAAAGAAAGAGGCTGGGCTACAATCCTTGCCCATGTTGAGTCCTACCTATGAGAAGCTCTTTTAGAATTTCTCCTCCCCATTTAGAAATTTGGTGAAATTGTTTCTCTGCCCACAAATAGAGTGGAGAATTTTAAGTAGTCATTTGAGCACAGCTCTGCTCTTGATAACCAGCTCCCACTGTGCTACTCCAAACTTGAAAGGATGCCACAGTTGACCTCACTCCCAGATCATGTCAGTTGCCAGTAGATGATTTAAGGAACTCTGGAAATAACTGGGTTTGCATCGGATTTTGCTAAGTGTTTCGTTGGATTTGCTTTGGATAAAACTCCAGGCAGCCTGGTATCCATATCTGGTGAGATTAGATGAATTATGTGAATCCAGATCAGGGCAGTGGGCATCATTACCATGTATTCAGGCTCAAAGGCCTAAAACCATAACACAGCATTTGATACCGCTACACCAGATTCCTATGAAGTAGCTAACCCAGCATGTTTGTGCCTAGGGGAACTGTTCTCAAAGAACAAGAATTACTTTTTTATTATTATTTTATAAACAAGAACAGCTATTTGCTTCATATAATAAAAACAATGTAACAATGCCAAACTTTCAAACCAACAAAACAACAACCTTACAATTCAAAATAGAATTAGTAAATCCTGTTATGATTGTGGAGATTAGCATGAATGGCCATACATTTAATTAATTGTTAACTTCTTGCAGACTACAATGGCTGTTCTGGAGCTATTAAAATTAATAATATTAATCTTTTGGTACAAGTGTAACTCTGCTAAGATCTTTATAAAATATCAAAGGAACACAAAATGAAAGCCAAGCACATGCTACAGAAATCATATTCCAACACCAAGTAAATCAATCATCTTTTTCATTGTTTATTTTTCATAATCCTCTAAGGCCCCGGTCCACATAAAGAGCCAACTGCCTTGCAGATTTTTACATTTCTATTTTTTAAGTGCTTTATTTAGACGTTAGGTGTAAGCAGGAAAAAAAATTAACTGAGGGCTAAACCGTTTTTATTATCATTCATTACTTTCAATTACAGGGCTCGTCACATGTTCAGAACTCTCTTGATGGCAACTTTTAGTGTAGTTTTAAATGCACAAAAAGTAAGAGGTTGTCAGTCTCAAGGGATATGTATCAAACAAATAAATAAATGTTACTACTATTGGACATTTCTTATGGAGGAAGTAGCTCTTAATAATAATAATAATAATAATAATAATAATAATAATAACAACAATTTATTTCTTACCCGCCTCTCCGTCTGGATTGAGGCGGGGAACAACATGATAAAATACATAAAACTGATTAAAACATTACACATATTATTAAAACTGCATAAAAGCCTCCTAGGTATTCCAAATATTTACAATGCTTTCCTCCTAACCAATAAGATATCATATATTCTTCTATAATAGAGGTCAGTTATTCTGTATTGCTTCCACCCCCTTCCTGTGTGTTTATGGAAATATTCATGGAAAGTGGGGAACTTTTTGCATATGAGAATTGGTTGACCCATGGCGTGCTGCTGTTTTGGCGAGGCTTTCTCTCTTGCTGCCACCCCATCCCTTTTCTTTCTCCCTAGTCAGTCCCTCCACCACCAACAACCCCCTTCCTCTCCCCCCCCCCCACAAGAAAGTGATTCCTGGATTGGCATCCAGAGAGCAAGAGTGGGCCTGCAATATTTAGAGGATTGGATGATACTGGAGGCTGGATGAAATTAGGCCAATGGCCTTCGATTCCCCACTCCAGGGTTAGATCCTTAATTAAAGTAAATGGGGAGGGGGAAATGAAACATTGCACATACACATTTTTGGAGGTCTAAAGACCCCAGCATAGTAAAAAAAATCTCATTGAACTCCACAGCCATTGCATTGATGTTGCTGATGACATTAGCCATTCCATATTGCTTTTGGTTTAAATGTCCGGTAGGTTTTGGCCTGAAAAAACAGTCACGTGAAACCTCCACAGAACTAACACTGGGTGGCATTATAGCTCAGACACAAGTACCATCCCTGTGTATTTGTACCCCAGTACTAATGAGCAGAAATCCTTAATATAGTTGCATTTATTTAACATTGCATTGGAGTATTTGTCAAATACCTCCCTTTTTTAAAAAAAAATATGTGTTCTTAAAGTTGATTAATTCAAATATGACGTTAAGAATGGGTGCTTTCTCTTTCTTTTTTTTTTGACGAACTGAGGAGGGTTAAAGATGCAGGGTATGTTTTTGTCCTTTCTGCAGTGTTTTGGTGCATTATTTGTCTCTGCTAATGCAATTGTCATCTTCAAGATTATACATCATTAATGAATTGAAGGATTGCACATAGTCAGCGCTTTTCTTCCATCTTTAAAGGCTCTTGTCCATGCCACACACCCCCCTTATCAGTTTTCCTGCCTTGGAATTTGCATAGGCTTTTCAAATTTGTTTATATATAAAGATTTTGGTTGAAGGTGTTGAGTTTGTGAATGGAATGACTGCATCCTTTGCACCCCAAAAAGTCAGCTGACAGCTGAAACTCTCTTAAAACAACTGCTAAACGAAAGAAACCTAAACACACATTTAATGATTTAGGTTTCCCCCCTTCTTTCATGAAACTGTGTGTCAAAGATTTTCACTTGTATAAGGGAACTCATAATGATGTGGAAGCTGGAGGAGCCAGAAACCGGCCTGTTGTTGATAATTTCTGAACAGATGAAAAAGAATATTTTAAATTCCTGGGATGTGTGTGACTTTTTAGATGCCTCTTAGCAGATAAAGATGACAGCTCTATCAGCTTTACACTTTGTGTGTGGGGGAATACCTTACTTCCAAGTGCAAAATGTCAAGTTGTTATTGATACAGGTTTCTGGGTGTTAATTGAAATTGCTGGTGTCCGTTTCCCGAACTTCTTGTGAAATTATCTCTGATATTATAGAATAAACACAGCGCCTCTCCAGTACTGTGGTGTAGCAGGTTAGGATTATGATCCCCAGCTGTTTCCTCGAAACAAAACTCTTGGATCTATGGTACAACTAGATCTGTCACCTGAAGCCCACCTGCAGTGAAATCTGAAGTAATTTTGTGAGTTTCCCACACACAGCTAGATTGGACTAAATCTCACCTAAAGCAAAATTTGGAGCATATTGGAGACATCTCAGCAAAACTCTGAAGAGTGGTGCAGGAAACAAAAAGGATTTCACAAAGATGAACAAAACATTGGAGGGAGGGATTCCACACATCTCAGAACACTAGATTCTCAGATTACTGTTAGGAACAAAGAATACCACAGCAAACTACTGGTCCATCAAGCTCAATATTAGCAGCAGCTCCCCAAGTGTTTCAGGAAAGATTCTTTCTGTCCTAGCACTGCCTGACAATGCCAGAGATTGAACCTGGGACCTTTTGTCTGCAAAGCATGTTTTTAACAGTGAGCTATGCCCCATCCCTCCTTCCAGCACTTGAGATATATGACAGGGTGAGCTTGAACATGACAGAACAAGAGAACAAGCCCCGATTTGGAGATCTTTGCACAGATCTGAAACATCTGCTTTAGGAGCATGAAAGTGCTATGCTCAGTACTTAAGCTGTAAAACTTAACCAAACACGTTCCCTTCCTTCTTGATAGAAGTACTAGTCCCAGGTAAAAAAAGCTCTCCTAAAGCCAGATGAGTAAAAGGGTTGACTATGGTGGCTGAATAGTAACAAAATATCCTACTTCTACTTATAGAGCTCCATCACACCAGCGTTTTATCTCACTTTCATCCTGTCTTGTTTACCGGTTTGCACTGCGACCCTCACATGGCGTCGTCCCTCTCTCCTCTTTCCCTCCATTTCCCGTGTTTTTCTAGGGCGGGGAAAGTGCCATATTTTTCTCCGCGCAGGATAAAACTGCTCTTCTGTCCCCGTGGATGGCCATCTTCATGCTATGTCAGAACGACCTGCTTTGGTGGGGGCATGTTCATTGAAGGGCAGTCTTGCTGACGAAAGAGGAGGGTGGGGCAGTTCTCCTCCAGTGCGCCCGTGGAATTCCTTCTCTCATTCTGCTTGGGGATGTGTGCCGAATCGGTTGAACAAACGGACTTGTGCTGAGTCAGTCCAGTGGACGTTTACTACTCCAACCCCATTCTCATTGCTCTCTCATCCACCTGTTTCAACTTCCCTCTTCCCCTCCCCCCCCACTGTATGGGGTGCTCCAGTGGACTTCCGCTATTACACTCTCACTCCTATCCACCCTCACTTTCACTGACTCTCATCCATCCATTTCAGCCAACCGGGCAGGGGGAGGGAGAGCGGGCACACAAACACCCGTTACAGAAGGGAGCATGATCACACCTCGAAAGGCAGAAACGGCGCCTAATCGATCAAACGCTAAATTGTTAAAACAGTAGACCCCAAAGCCAGAGCAAGGGGGAGAAGGCGCCAATGTCCATCACACTGTCCATCAACCACAAGAACCAATGAACTGGAGGGGGAGGTGAAGGGGCGGGGTGGGATGAGCGTAGTAGCAGGAGAGAGGAAGCAGGAGCAGGTGAAAAGGTAAAGAAGGCGAAATAGTGCAACAACGCATGCACGTGATATTGACCAGCGCTTGACACGCTAACGAAATGGAAGTGGAAATTGTGGATGCATACCAGGAAAAAAAAGTAGGTGTGATGGAGCTCATAAACTTGTATTCTAAATTCTGCGAGGTACATGGTGTATATGATCTCTGTCAGTTGCACAGAATCCTTCTCCTACCTCATATTTAATGGTTTGTGTTAAGTAACTTTGTTTCTTTCATGGTGCCAATTCTCTTGTCTTGTATATGGTTATACATTTTAAACCTAGACAGATAAACAGATGCAGTGGAAGGAAAATAGCCATCAATATCAGTTCTTCAAGTTAATTGCAGTTTTATCAGGATATAATTCAAACTAATTTTATCACAAGCAAGCTTTTGGTGGCAGAGAGTCAAGATTTTCTCTGAGAAGGAGACCTCATTCAAAATCACAGAGATTTTTGCTATGGGGCTCAGCCAATGTTATGGCAGGCAATAGAACAGCAAGAAAGGAAATGCCAGACAAAAATATATTTTGCAGAAACTTTTCCACTTAGCAAAATTGTAGGAGAACTTCCTTCAGGTGATCCAGAAGTGGCTGTATAGGTGGTGAGGATTTTGCTCTTCTAGGATTAAGAGACCCACCCAAGGCACCATCAATAAAACAAATAAAACAGAATGAAGTGTTTGTCCAAAATTCAGTGGAATATCAGCAATCATATGTGAATGCTGAAAATTCTAGATGAATTTTTTGAATGCTCAAAGATGGATGTATATTTCCTCATTTTTTGGATATACGTCATATATGCTGACAATCACATTTAGATGACCGTCAATATTTGGATATATGCTGACAATCACATTTAGATGACCGTCAATATTCTCTAATGTACATACATTCTCTAATGTAACTTTCCAGTACTCAAACATTTGTACAGGATGGTCTATGTGTCAACCAGTAACTAAACAAAGCAAAAAGGATTAGCTCCCCAATAATGGTATCAATTTAAACACCCCTGGTGTAAGAGACCTACAATAGCGGTCTCTTACGCCCGGAATGGTCAATGTTCACATATCAATGCAGACATTCACCAGATTTCAGGCATTATCTGTAACGTACAAGGGGTTAAATACAACGTTACTCAAACAGAAAAATTATAAGAGCTGGCATAGTTCTGCTAGCAGTTGCAAACCACTAGCTAAACAACTAGCACAACTAGTGCAAGCAACACTTAGCCTAATGAAATTGTAATCAGTTCTGAAGCGGCTTGTGGAATGCTTTGTGCAATGATTGCAGAACTGGATATACAATGCCTTGTGAACGTATTGGATTTAGCTCATACGCAAGTCTAGAAACAGGGTTTCTGTGAGTGGTAGAAAAGCTTTGTGGTAGTGGCATGATACCGCTGGATATGTTGGATACAACTTCATACTTGTTCTATTTCATGTGTACTGGTGGCCTTGATCAATTCCCCATCACTACTGCAAAATGAATCCACTGACTTAACCAAAAAACCATAATAAAGAAATAGTTGTCCAGATATAGTTTTTATTTGATTAGGGCAGGTAGCAACTTGGCTGTTTAGTTCTATAGCTGAAAATAAATATTTTGCTAAGAACAGGTGTAATCAGAACATTCAAAGTTATTCACTATCACTGGTTTTGCTAACGGACTTTTTTTTAGGGATGTATGAGAATTCTATTTGGGGGGATGAAACCTCGACAGATATTTCTAGTTCAGTCCTGGTGGATTTCGGTCTACTTCCCCCTGCTGACGTTGACTCAATCTGTAGTGAGTCGATCAAATACATGAATTCCTTAAAAAAATGGTGGCAATTTGCGCAAATTTGGGGGGAAGGGGATCTTGAAATTTGTGCAAATGGTATCAGTTTCATCTCCTCCACACACTACTTTGTTTTGCACAACTGAGCCATATTCTGTACTTGTCAAAGAACTTGTCAATTCCCCACCCCTATCCCTATTGGATTGGGAAGTGCTGAAGTGGAGGATGAAATTGACACTTTTTTTGACAAGTACAGAATATGGCTCTCCTGTTGTGCAAATTGCCCCTCCATTTACTCCCCAGCCTTTAAATTTCCACAAATTTAGAGGCTGGGAAGTAAATGGAGGGGAAATTTGCACAAATTTCAAGCCATTAAACACTGAGGATTTCACGAAGATGAACAAAATATTGGAGGGAGGGGTTCCACACATCTCAGAACACTACATTCTTAAAGCCTCTAAGTAAATGGATGAAAAAATTAAGCATGAGGAGTAACTACTCTGAGAAAGAGCTGCCAAAAGGGGGTGAGCCAAAAACTCCCCTTTCTGGAGTTGCTGGAGACTTTAGGAAAGAGAGAAGGACACTGAGAAGTGTCAGTTCAACACCTAATAGTGAGGGGATTATATTGCCAAGTGGGAGAGATTTTCATCATTGTCTCCCTTGGGTGCACTTACTTCAGTTGCATTTCCACCCTTTTTCGGTGCTTCTGCATTGTGCAACTAGGTTCTTCCTTTGTCTTACTATTATTTTTCCCCTGGTTCTTCACAGCTGTGCAGAAATTAGCCTATATGCATTCCGACATTGTCAGTTTCCTGGTATGTTGCCTACTCCACTTCTGTGCTCTTGTTGACAGCTGAAACATACAAGGAAATTGACAAGACAAGACTAACTCTTTAAACTAAATCTGCAAAGATATCCAGACCATCTCCTTTTATTGTCCAGAATGTTATATTAGAACTTAAGAGCAGATGCGAAAGTAGCTGAGAGGGCTTTCAACGGCCGTTGATCTTTTTCTTGATTTGGGCAAAGTTCACCCCTGTGGCCATTGGAAAAGAGACTACAGTTTGAGTGCCATTTTGTTGTGTGTTTATATAAAGTTCTTAGTATTCAAGGCAGTGAGTACATGTTAAGGATTTATTTTATTTACTCCCTGCATGAAACAAAAAAGCTATCCTGAAGTTTAGGAGAGATTTCATATTTCAACCAAACTCTGCACAAATCTCAAGCAACTTCTTTATAATGCAAAATATTTGTGTTTGATCCATTGTGCAGTCGTACTGTATCTATTTTCTCTCTCTTTAATGGCTTAGAAAAAAGGAGAAGCATGAACTGCCAGCAAGTTTAGAAACAAATAGTTGATGGCTAAGATCTTATCTCAGATTTTCTCATCTTGCTTGCCATATTAAGTTTTAGGCAAGAAACACACACTCTGAATTACTAAAAGATATGTTTGGGAAGGAATTTCAGCATTCTTGGGGATTGTGATGCTGTGGTCAGTGGTATTTCAAAACTCATAAAATAATAGAGTTGGTTACTCTTTGTGTACATGTTTACTCGCTCACTATATACTGATAACCTGAATGGCACTGTCACTAGCCTTAGCAAGCCTGGCTTCTCTTCCTGAAAATCCCATGTCATCCCCACGTACTGAAGTTGTCCTAGACCTTATGAACTTGATGTGGTGATTTTCCATTGCCTTCCAGATCTCAGAGTTGAGACCACATTGCCACCCCTTCAGAATGCTCTTAATCCATCACCACCATTCTGGTGCTTCAGAGGGAGAGAGAAGGAGGCTGGCAGAGACTCAGGAGAGCTTGTATCCTGTCCTCTCTGGTCTCCTTCCCTCTCCGCCCATCACAATGCCCCCTTTCCCCCTCTCCAAGGTTGGAGAGCATCCGGCGCAGTTCTTTCCATGCCAGCTGTGAGGGGGTGGGAGAGGAGGGTGGATCTCCAACTCCCCTTCTGAGGTCGGGGTGCTGTCTCTGACCTCAAAGGGAGGGATTCCCGATATTCTTTATTTCACAATGACTTTTATATTTTACCATGAGATTGTTGGTTTTATATTAGTTTTATGATTGTTATGGTGTTTAGGCGGAAATTTGAAAATAAATAAATATGTAGTGTGATTGAGGGCCGAGCTGCACATGACATGCTGTTTGATGATTCTGTCCACTGATAGTTTCTTTTTCTTACTCAAAAGCAGCCTTAGAGGCTGTGTTTTTAGGTCAGGAAGAGTGTTGTGGGGAATGGTTGCTTACCTATTTCTCATATTGTGATATGGGAATCCATATCTTTTCTTCCACCTGTGGGAAAGTATCTTGGAGGAGGGGGGCTGATTTTGAGCAAACAAACATTACGGGGGGGGGGGAATGGCTAAGCAGACCCTTCCCTGCACGTTCAGTCAAATCCTCCAGAGGTGTTTTCATTTTAAAAAGTATCAGGGGAAAGCATCTTACAACTGAGCATGACGTGCAGTGTGGCCCTGCAGCCTGGGTCTTATGTTTAACTGTTCAATCCAAAAGAACCACATGAGCGACCAGTGATGCTTCTCAGGGCCGTGCAGAGCTGGTCATAGGCCCAGGCCAGGTGGGAAGTGTGTGCCCCCCCCATTTCAAAAAAAGAGGGCAACATGGCCGCCCCAAGGTGGCCATGTGCCCACCAAAATGTCCGTTCTGCATCACGCCTTCGTATTAAACCTGTTCTACAACACTTTGAGGCACATATATCCCCGCCTCGCATGCAGCATATGGCCCTCTGGAGCTTGTAGTCTGACCGTGGTCTTCACGACGGATGGCTTCTGCGCTGTTTCTGCAAGGTAGGCGCCTCGCTTCTCGATGGGCCGCTTACACTACGGAAGCAGTAACGTAAGCTGGGGGGGACCCTCCTCATCGGAGTGCCCCCTCAAAATCGTGGCCCCTGGCCATCTGGCCCACTGCCCCCCCTCTGCATGGCCCTGATGCTGCTCATAAGGGAATGCCAGAGATAACAGTTCTGTTTTTCTGATTGTTCCCATGCCAGAATCTATTGCATGTTACTTTTGGAGATAATGACATCATCACAAAATCTACTTGACCAGGTCAGGACCATAATTTTTAATTTGAATGCCCACAGACTCAATGAACAGTGGCGTTTATTCCTTCAGTGCAGACCATTAAAAATCCGAGTTGACCCTGGCATGTTTCATCGAAGCTCTTGTTACATCAGGGAGTATTCAAATGGATTAATAACCACCACAGAAAGCTGTCACTTTAACATTGGCTTGTGCTGAAATTGTGACTTCAGAAAGAAACATAAAAATTGGGCCATGGACTTAAAATGTGAGCAGCTATATGTAGACAAAACTGGAGGGACCTCCAGAGGGGTTCAGGCTCCTGTTCCCCGGAGACTACAGCAAACATAAACAAACCTATGACAAGACGGAGAGTTCTGCTGTGCAAACCCCATCGGAGTGAATGGGAATTGAACAAGAGTAGTGATCTTGCTCAGCTCCCATTCACTTCAACAAGGGTTACATTTAAGAACTTCCATGTGGGTTGTGGTTGAGGTCTCCAAATCAGGGCGAACAGCAGGTTTGAGGACACCATGGCTAGGGTGCCCTCTGGGACCTCCCCAAAGCACCACTCTGAACCAACCCAGTGGTGAGGCAACAGTGGCAGAGATAGTGGATATGTGGCAGCAAAAGAGATGGGGGGCAGCAGAGCAGAGACGGGTGGTGCTGAGGGGAGTAGGATCTCCAGCTGCCTGAGACTCCCTCAGCCCAGCATGGAGAAAAGAAACACCAGGCCAGGCAGCTTCATTTACCGCCATTTTCATCGGGTGGGATGTCTCTGGGCCCTCATGTAGTGTTGCACAGGGATGTTATGTTGGGGGTGGGGCCCAAAGGCGTTGGAACACTAAAGTCGATGGCGACGGCAACTGCCTGGTCCAGAGCTTGACTCTTAGGGCCTTTCTGCACCAGAGGGGTGGAGAAGGCAGGAAGTAGGGGAACCCGGAAGTAGCCACTTCCAGGTTCGGCGCGATGAGGCTGCACCACAATGTGGCGGCCCGGGCTTCTCCTGGGCTGCCGCAAGTCGCGCTGGCCATTTTTTTTAAAAAAAAAGTCACAGAGGTGCACACGAGTGCTCTTGCGCAAAAGGTTAATTTATTTTTTAAAAAAACGCACGCAATTGTGCCCCCTCCCCCCCGCCATCCTGGATGTGGCGATTTTGCAGCCCCTCCCTCCTGATGGCCTTGGAGCCACGCAGTGTGGTGCAGCCGTGCTTACTCACGGGTAAGCGCAGCTCTGCCCTGGATGGACGGCCACACCAGCCGCCCATCTTGCTTCCCTCCCGGGAGCAGGGAACAAACCGGGATAATAGCGTTCCTTGAACTCCCGGGGAAATGAAGGGCTTGTCCCTGCCTGCTTGCGGGATGCTCTGTGCATCATGCGAACTCTCTGCGAGCAGGCAGGGGCAGCCCCGGGAAAAATGGCTGGTGCGGAAAGGGCCTTAGTTCCAGGTCCTAATTTATTTATTTTTAAAAGGGTGGGGAGGATATCAACATCAAACCCATAGTGTCCTCCACATGCCACACATAAAGGAACAGCCCATGCATTCTTCCTTTTTAGTGTTAATACTTAGAACTGTAAATGTTCAAAGTGCTTTGCATAAATTATGTTGTAGTTCCTAAACAACCTTTTAAAGTAGGGCGGGAGTATTTCTCCATATGGAAGCTGAGGCTGCAAGAGAGAAGGAGAGACTTCCGTATGGCCAGCTAGTGTGTCCATGGGCAATGTAAGATTTGAACTGGGGATTTCTTGAGATACGGCTCAGAATCTTAGCCATTATGCTTCGGTAGGTTTAAGGACCAGACATTCACTCCCATCTCTACCAGCTATCCAGGTGATCCTTCAAAACTGGCATCAGAGGCGAAAAAATGCATATGTTTGCTCTTCCCAATGTAATCATTTGTTTTCCGTTGCAGATAAATGCAAGTATCCCAAATGCACTGGGACGTGCAATGCATGAATAAAGAACAATGTGGAATTATAACCGTACAAAAGAGTGGGCAGAGTTACCACCCACTACCCAAACAGCCGTGAATTTGACTGCCATCCTCTCTGGTTAAAGAAAAAGAGAGGCACATCTTTACTGTGGCTTAATTACACGTAATCTTGGTGACAGCTGAAACACAAACCTAAACAGTCAGTCAGAGATAAAGATACACAAAATTAAGCACTTCATGCAGTGTCCAACCCTTTCAATCTTTATTAATACTTTAATTATATTAATTACACCGTAGTTTAGTGCATTTGCTATTTACAGGGGGTGGAAGGAGGAGGGGTGAGGAAGAGACAGGATGAAGGATTCCAGTAGGTAATGAGTCTGCATAGAGGTTGTGCTAAAATTAAGACTATTAGCAAAATGCAAAATAGCAGTGATTTGTAAATAAATAATTCAAGTTTATATTTTCTCCTGTTCCACCCACCCACTCACTCTTTTCAGCTGCAAAATGCCCTAGCATGGCTATTTATTTCCTTTCTAAGAACAGAGTAATTTTTTAAAATTGGGCTGCACGTTCAAGCTCAGCAGGATCATTTTCTATGGAGTTATTTCTCCTTAATAATTTCAATCCGTAGTGGCCAATTGCCCCCGCTCCCTACACACACACGCACACACACAAACACACAGAGGATAAATTATTTTGGGAAAGAGCTGAGCGGCTCATGGGTACGCTTCTGTTGCACCTTGGGAATGTGATGGGGCGCTTGGCTCAGAAATGGGTCCGAGCTTCAATGAGCTGATTCGAGACCAATCTGGATTCACCCCAAGTTTATTCAGAATGAGACAACCCCTTTCCAAATCGAGCCGTGGGGAAGCTTCCCCAACACTGCCAGGACGTCCCAAATGAAACAGCCTTGGTGCACTGCTTACACCTCAGTAAGCCCCTGGAAGCAGGGAAATCGTTTCAGAGTAATTTAGCTGGGAGAGATATGGGAGCAAAGAAAGTTTTGAATTCCGGACAATGTGTGTTTGTGGGTGGGTGGTATCCAACTGCGTCATTCCACTAGCACAAACAACTGTGAGATTTCACTAGTGCATTCCTGTGGATTGATCCTTCACTTCTGGAAGCCTCCCAGCTCAGAGGCTTCCAAGATCCCTAATCCCTGCCAAAGTGAAGCTGGCAGGGCCGGTGGAGAGTGGAGGCGATCTTTGCCTTCCCGTCCTCTGATCTTTGCTTTTTTTGCTAGGTGGCCTTTTCAGCCTTTCTAGCCAGGGAAGGCAGCTGGAAGAGGTTCAGGATAAATCGTATGCTGGCCTCTCCAGTTTTCTCCCCTCCCTGCCCACTAGAATGTCCCATTTCCCCCTCTCCAAGGTTGATTTCCTGACCTTGTAGAGGCAGCCAGCGTAGTTGTCTCCAGGCTGTCTGCAAAGGGTCAGGATCGAATCTCCAACTTCCCCTTCTGAGGGGGGATTTTGAGCCATTCTATGGTCTCTCGGATATTAACCAGAGAGCTTTGGCTATGGGACGGTATATAAATGTAATAAATAAATAAATACCCAGAGACCATAGGGTTGCTCTCAAAGTTTCAAAGTACGTGCAGGAGCGTAAGAGGAGAATCCAATGAAAGTTACGTTCGCACAAGCATGGTTGTGCAAGTAGTTATTAGGCTTGCATAACCAGTTGTGCATCACGCCTGCGCATTTGGTTGGATAAACATAATGAGCAACTGCTTGCACAACTGAAAGATTTGGCAGAGCTCTGCTGGTGCTATTTCAGTTAGCACAACAACACTGTTGGCTACTGCCATATGAGAGGGAGAGAGAGAGAGAGAGAGAGAGAGAGAGAGAGAGAGAGAGAGAGAGATGAATCACAAGCCTACCAACAGGAGTCTCTGGCGCCATTTCTAAATTTGTTTTCAGTGCGCATGCACACACAAAGCTTGATGGACTTGGGCCTGTGTATACGGCTTTGAATTCTTGGTGGATGACCAGAATAAGTATCTAGCAACCCACGAAGTGAATGATGGAGGAAAGGAACCACTGCATGTGTGACCACATGCAATAGCACAATTGAGCCTGAGCAATTTCCAAACCTGTCCCCACTTTCTGTTGCTGGCACCATGCCACTGCAGCTAACCCATGGGCGGGGGGGGGGGGGAAGAGAGAGAGAGAGAGAGAGGAGAGAGAGAGAGAGATTACACATAGATGCAGGGGTTGGCGGGTATGTGTGGATCCCACCCAAGCTTTGGACCACCAACTGAGTTCTCTGTCTATCCTCCTTTATGTGGGCCTAATGAAGGATAGTGTAGGATTGTCTATTCTGAATGCTACAGTTGTGGCCTGCTGTGCCCAGGCAAGGCGGCTTTCCTTTCCCACATGTCACGACGTCACTGTTTTCTCCAGGGCCCTGGAAATTATTACAACCTTGATCTGAGAGGAAATATTCCTGCCCCAACTCTGCCACCCCAGTTGCAGGCTCCAACGTTGCGTGTGCTTAGGGATGGTCAGATGGTGTAAAGTCTGTTCGACCTGCATTTCGCCAATGACATCTGATAATCTGATGCCATCTAAAGCAAAATCAGAGTGAGGTCAACGTTGTTTGCCTTTGCTGTGGCATAATGAGGACAAGAAATGGGGGGAAAATGGTACCCAGCAGCAGAAGGAGGATGATTGGTGCCATTGACGTGATGATGAACAGGTGCTGGCAGCAGTAAAAAACAACAACTGTCAAGGGGGTTCATGTTATCTGACTTTCCTCTCTCCAGCCCTCCTTTTGAGCTGAAAAAGTTTTTCTGCACATTCCAGCTCAGCCTTAACATCACCAGAAATATAAGCCATGTAGAGTTGTCCCTATTGTAATTATCCTCTATCTTATTTATTTATTTATTTACTGCATTTCTATACCGCCCAATAGCCAAGGCTCTCTGGGCAGTTTACAAAAACTAAAACCATAAATACCATTCAAAATATAAAACGACGACAGTATAAAAACATAATCTAAAATACAGAATAAAAGCACAACCAGGATAAAAACCGAGCAGCCATGCGGAAGTTGATACAGATTTAAAATACAAATTTAAACAGCACAGTTAAAAATCAAACTAAAGAACTGTGAAAATACTGTGAAAATAAAAAGGTCTTCACCTGGCACCTGAAGGAGTTTAATGTAAGTGCCAGGCGAACCTCTCTGGGGAGCTCATTCCACAGCCGGGGTGCCACAACAGAGAAGGCTCTCCTCCTGGTAGCCACCTGCCTCACTTTCTTTGGCAGGGGCTCACGGAGAAGGACCCCCGAGAATGATCTTAGGGTCTGGGCAGGTACATATGAGAGGAGGCGTTCCTTCAGATAACCTGGCCCCTAGCCGTTTAGGGCTTTGAAAGTTAATACCAACACTTTGAATTGGGCCCAAACCTGGACCAGCAGCCAGTGAAGCTGGAAAAGGACTGCCGTAATGTGGTCTCATTGGCCAGTCCCCATTAACAGTCTGGCTGCCCTATTTTGTACCAGATGAAGTTTCCGGACCATTTTCAAAGGCAGCCCCACGTATAACGCATTGAAGTAATCCAGACGAGAGGTTATCAGAGCGTGGATAACTGTAGCTAGAGTATCTCTGTCCAGGTAAGGGCGCAGTTGGTATATCAGCCTAAGGTCCTCCTTGTCACTGAGTTCACCTGTGCCTCAAGTGACAGTTCTGGATCCAGGAGCACCCCAGAACAACAGACTCAATCCTTTACAGGGAGTGCAACCCCATCCAGAGCAGGATGAACATCACCTAGCTGGTCAGACGAACCACCCACAAACAGTACCTCCGTCTTGTCTGGATTGAGTCTCAGTTTATTGGCCCTCATCCAGTCCATTACCGTGCCCAGGTACTGATTCAGACCAGCCACTGCCTCACCCTGACACTCTGATCAATTAATTTCTTGGGAACAAAAATGCATCTTTCCCCCTCCCCCTGGCATAAATGGACACTTTTCCCTACAGCATGTGTTCTTATCCATTTCTTGAATCATCTGGAGCTATTTGCTTTGCATATACTATTCTATGAGGCCGTGGCAACATAAGGATTTGTGGTGCTGCACTATGGAGGGACACCTCAGTTTATCACACCACTACACACCAAATGTGGAGGAACAACCTATGGGCTATCCCTCCTAGCCATGCCGGAGGAATTCATTTGTGGGGTGGAGCTCAGCAAGTTTTGTTGGCTTGGTCCCCTGGACACCAGCTTGATCATCCACAAGTTGCCCAACTTGAAGGGGGTTGCGCAAATTACAATTTCTGTGAAACCACAGCCATAACAGCGCAATTTGCACAAAATTACACCATAAGTGGTCTGAATTGTGCAAATCCATAGCTGCAATTTTGCGCACCCTCTCCCAGTAAAGTTCTTGGGTTTCAGGATCTATTGCAAACTGATCTGGGTCCATCGCGGCAAGTGATGGCCCCCAAAAGGGCCAAATTTCCCATGACTGACAGTCCTAATATCACCTATGTTTCTTTTTTCCAAGTTTGAGTCTTGGGACAATGGAACTCCCTGCTACGAGATGATCACAACTATAAAATCTCTATCTGGTGCCACAAAAAATAATGTCTCCTTTAGAACCCCAGTTGCCAGGTTCCTATGTTGTAGACATGGGACTGACACCACCACTGGAGACAAGATTAACAAAGTAAAGATATTTATTAAGGGGATTCTGTACTCAAGGGAACGGAGTGTTATTTTTTCTCCCCAATAAGGGAATAGAGTGGGTCAGGGTTTTTTAAATAACAGGATGAGATTGGTTATATGCACTTATATCAAATATCTTTTTTGAGTGGAGAAGGAAGCATGGAATAAAGACACAGATACCTGAGATTAGGATAAACCAGGGGCTCTTTATTTCAATAAGAGAACTTTACCCCTCCCTGGATCTGCATGTGAAAGTTCAGGAATCTGTTAGATCCTTTCTTCAGGCACCTAGCCTGCCAATATGGGTGAGCCACTCTCCAAAGCCAGGAGTCAGGTAAACCTGGCCCCTCTCTTATGAAACACTCCTCTCAGTGCCGCAGAGCTCCGAATAGGTGAGGCAGGAAGGTCCGCAACGGCAAACCATATCCTGACAGGAGAGCCGCATAGCCCCTGAGGAGCAGGCCCTCCGGATGCGCCAATCACCCAAAGGTGCCAGAGTGCTCACTGTCTCTATTGTAATATTGTGCAAATTCCTGCACACCTCTGCCAATCCAATCTAACCCACCTGTTTACTTACCCTCTGCTCGTCATAATTCCAGTATGGAGTAGGGGGGAAAAACCTGGACACAGCTGTGGATTTGTGGCAGGTAAAAGTCCTGCTCAGCCCCCCTCGAGGCTGAGCTTCAGCAAGGCAGGCCTTTATAGGCTCTGTCCTGCCTGCGCCTCATGCTGCCCAGGTGTGCCTTACATGTGCAGCATCTTTCTTCACCTCCTTTCCACCCGCAAAAGCCGCTGCCTGCCCAAGCCGTTCCGGGTGGGCAGGAAGTAGGCGTGTTGCTGTTCCTAACAAGTGCAAGAGTCTTAACCACCTAAGAAGCTCTCAATAGCTTTTCCCTCAGAGCAGATTTCCCTGAACCCCACTCCAGCCAATCCTTCACAATCAGAACAGAGCAGTCTTCCTCTGCCTCCAGCTCTTCCTGTTGCTTCTGCGATGGGCAGATCTGTCAAGTACATTTCCACCGCCTCCCTCCCTTTTTTCACCTCCAATTCCATCCCGGGCCAATTCTGAGCAGATTTTGTTGCTGTAGTGGAAAGCATATTTTAAAAAAAACATGTAGTTCCCCACACATTTTCCAAATTGTGTGCATTTTTGTATGCAACTGCCGATTAACTGAAGCATGCTTTGATATATTTTTAAAACATGCATGGTTTGTTTGTTTTTTGTACACTTCCAACATGTGCATTTTTTCAGACGTGTTTTCCCTGCTTCATGAAATGCATTGTAACTCTAGAAGCGTATGGGTTCCTGGACACAAATCGGTCTGTTTCTGAGCGGTATAATCTGCAAAACAAAATCTGAAGGAGCAGATTTCTTCTGGTTTCTAGGATGATATTGTTTCAGATATTACTTGCCGAAGTTCCCTCTGGTCCATCCTCTGACTGAAACCTTCTGGTGCTGAGCCCATGGTCATAATTTATCATTTGTTAATCACTCTGGTACCACAATCTTTCTGAAGTACTTCAGAGTGGCAGTCCATGTTCCCAGGCAGTCTCTCATCCAGGCAGTTTACTAGGGATGTTTGAGAAATTTATTTCACTTTGTATTTGACCAGAAGTTTCCCAGTTTGTACTTTCCAGAAATGAACCCGAAAGCAATCTGCGGTAGATGTCTATACATTTCCAAGCTTGTGATGCAATGTGCAGAACAGCAAGAACAAAAAGGCATTTGAAAAAATACACATGAGCACACTTTAATTAATGGGAGAAATGCATACACTTTTAAAACAATGTGCACAGTTGATGCATACAGTTGAAAAAATGTACATGAAAATATGCCCATAAAGGGGGGGGGGGGAAGCTTGTGGTCGGATATGGACATGAGCCAGAACAAGCTTTGAGGTGCAATTCATAGAACCTCAGTGAGCTCTAGATTTGCTGATTCGCACATCCCTAGAGCTACATGACCAGACTTCATTAACTCCAGTCGTAGATTTGCATCATGTAGCTTCAGAATCATTCATGATTATGGGATAGTGGATGCTGGAGCAAAATGAAATAACAGAGTTTAATATCTTAAATGAAGAGGAGCATACTTCTCTATACTCTTCACTTATGGGCAGGAGTGCAACCATTTTGCAAAACATATGACCCAGAAAACATATTTAGTTGTCGGATGGGAGGAGGAATTTGCTTCCTAATCTCTGCAGCATCCCGCCTGCCTGTCCACAGGTCTAAGTGTATAAGTAACAATAGTTACTGGATATCTGGATATTTTGCACCCCTGCTCCTGGAGTTTATTCTTGTGAGTAATGATATGATGATAATCATGACTCTATGGCATGGGAAAATATCAGAAATCCATGAAAGCACTCAAAGTCTTGGGCTGGTGTGTTGCTAAAATACCTTACAGGTCACTACCACCACCACATGTCAGGGAGGTGTAAAGAACACTATTTTATACAAACTTTATTACAAGCTTTCCCTGGCTTGTAACGGATTATCCTGGCGCTGTTCCATTCTATTGTTTATTTTCATTATTTATTTATCTTTGTAGTATTAGTAGTCATTGTTTAATAATAGCAGTGATTTTTAGTCTTTTTGTATGAAAACCACCTAGAGGTTTTATTATATTAAGCAGTATACAAGAATTATGAATAAAATTAATAAGTACTAGCCCCAGTGTCCTTTGTTTTGAAGTCTCCATGCCTTAGCTTTGACAAATTTCCACTGAGCCAGTTCACAGCTCACCATGGGTTATTCAAGGCACAGTGAGACGTGGTGTGTGCCGGTGCATGACAACCAGCATTTTGCATATTCAGCACCCAACTGGAGGTGGTGGTTGCGTCCGAACCCAGCCACTGTGGGTGATGTGAAGGTTAAACAACCTTCACATAACTCTACAACAGAGCATGGGTTAATACTGCAACCTTGTCTGCAAGTTACAGGAAGAGGGTAGTTTGGAAGTTAGCTAGTTAATGCATGGGAATTTGGGCATAGCTAGTCTGAGGATCTCTATAGCCTACCATGTGCCTTCCTGCTTCTCTCCTTCCTTTCCACCCCCCTCTGCTTTTCTCCATGGTTAGGAGCACATGCGCTCTCTCTCTCTCTCTCTCTCTCTCTCTCTCTCTCTCTCTCCCCTCTGCCGGTATTACAGAACACAATGAAATGGACGGAACAAACTTGGTTTTGAAACCCTATGCCATGCCTGCATCTTATGTGCAAGGATACTCGTGGGTAAAGCTGTTTTCTTTTTCCACTAAAAGGAAGGTGTGGACTTTTATGTGTGCGTGTGGGGCTGGTAAACGCTCATTATGTTTTGCCTTTTTGTTTTTTTACTCTCGTAGCTGCCTTTTTAACAGTTGGCAGCAGTACCATTACAAACCCATCAGTTTACGTGGAGGCCTTGTTTGGATGCAATGACAACTCCCAGCCAAGGATTGAATAGGTAAAATGCTGGCCAGCACACACCAGCATGCATCATGACTCACCGTGGTTTAAACAACCCATGGTGGCTATTTGATTGTGCAAAGCAGGTGATTGATTGAATTGCTGAATTTGGACGACACAATAAGCAACTGGGGCGGGGGGGGAACAATCGTCAGTTGTATTGACTATCGTGTCGTCCGAATGCTGCCATAGTCAATTCAGCGCTGATCCTAATCCACACCACAGTTGATTATTTATTACCATGTTGTGTGGGGAGTACCCCCTAGATGAACAACTGTAAAGTTGATTATTACCCCACCATTGACTATCGTGTTGTCTGAATTCAGCCGATATCTTGGTACAGGCTGGTAAGTTGAATATAATGGCATGCGCTACCCAGAATGCATAACTTGAGAAGAAGACCAATCATGAATCACATCAATATAAGAGGCATACAACTAAGTTAACATCAATGTTGTAATATTTTGTCATGGGAACACTGAAAAACAAATTATATACTTTTAACCAAGCTCATTATTTAATAATTGGAGCATTTAAAAATATGCTGTCTCGCTAATGAGACTTGCAGCAGAGATCTATTTTCCATTTAGGAGCTCATGACCTAGGTCTGATTTATTTTTTATCATAGGAAGCACAAACTTGCCATGAAGCATGAATTCAACCCCCCCCCCCCCATGTAAATATAAACCAATTATAATGCTTTGGTATTAGCTCTAACCAGTAGGTGGTACTATACTATTTCCATTCTGTTTAGTTCTGTACGTTACCATCTTGTTATGTTCTGAGAAGTATGTAGAAGTTGTGCCATGTTGGGGCTGCTTTTAAATGACTTGCAGAGATTTTTAAAAGCGTTTTCTTTTTCCTTTAAATAAGCATGTCTTACAACTGGTGGTACCGCGATTGCATTACTATCTTGGCAGTAATTCTTCAGTTTTGCATGTTCCATGTCTTTGGGTATTTAAATTGACCCAGGCAGCCCTGTGCTTAACTCTACACTTAACCAAGTTGTTTGCCATTAAATTATGTTGTGATTTTATAAGGTTTGTGGGGGCGGGTTGGTATTATGTTGTAGTTACTGCCAAGATGGTTACACATAGCTCTCCCAATTTTACGAGAGGGAGGCATGAAGCCCCTACTGATGATTAAACTACCCTATCCTATTATGTCCGAAGAGTTTTTACCATGTACCTGGTACAGATTTGAGGTAAATTTGTTTTTAAATAGTAGCCTTAACTAGCCAGTTTAATATTTGCATCTGCAGTCCATAAAGCGACAGCCCAAGGTTTAAGAATAGATCAAACACACTTTTTAACTTAACAGTATATGAGTTGTCCAATGACTGATCTCAAAATGGCTGTTGCTCTACAGTTTCAATTCTCTGATGGTGTTCCCCTGAACTGACTTCCTCCATGCAGTCTAGCCATTGAGCATGTTGGTTCCTACTATAAATACAGGTAGTGGCATACGTACATATAGCAAAAATAAAACACAAACTCTGTTCTGCTCTTTGCCCTTTGTTTTGTTTTGTTTTGCCTCTGTAGTGTTTCTGATAACAGAATTACAGTCGCTCAGAGAGTTCTATATTCCACTGGAAGTGTGATATCTCTGAGAACAGATGATGGCTTTATGGCATAAACTTTTGTCATTGGTGAAGCGCAGCCATAAAAGCCTCAGTCCTGGTCTTTTTATGACTCCTTTTGTTTAGAGGAATCTAATGGAAGAAAAACAGCATGAAGATGTGAACAGACTGCTTGTTTACAATCCCATCCAGATTCCCGGATTGCCCCCCCCCCAAGCCCCCCAAAATAAAAGGAAAGGCAGCAGGCAGAAAAATTACAATATGGAGCACTTCCTTGATCTCTTTCACCATTCCCTCTCATCTGTGTATCAAGCCACAAAACAGCTGTTGAACAAGGAATATCAACAGAGCCATGTTTTAGCCCTTTGATTTTAGGCTATTCATATCTCCTGCCCTGGAATGAAATGAGTTTCACAATTAAAACAGCGAAATCAATGCCGTATCTATTGTCATGTCTTCAGGAGAAAAGCTTTAATTACAGCCGTTGTTAGATAACACAATCATTACACCTCCTTAATCTCAAATATAAAACCAGTCTCCTTTGAGTGCTACACTACCCTTTTTCTTCCTTTTAAAAAAAAAAAAAAAAATGTGAATGGCTTTTTATCTGAGTACTTCAATTTGCATGGCTTTGCTTCAAGGCAGCTCCCCGTGATATGTTAATTGCAGAGTGCTTTAAGTACTAAAAGATTAACATAAAACCCTTTGCAAACAAGCTAATAGTTTATGATAATTTTTGCACGGCCTTTGTGTGTCTATCACTGCATTGCCTCTAGCTGTAATTTTATAAAGAAGCTGTAAAATATCATTTAAACAAGTTCATTTACACATAATTATTATACCAGAATCACATTATTCAATTTAGATACTCCAGCCTATTAACAATCCATGAACTAAAATGTAATTAAACTATTTTCCTTTTATGAACCTATTCATTACAATGTGTGGGAGATGGATCTTTCGGTTTCACTAAGACTTTCAGCACTTTGTTGTCGAAATTGACAAGTCTGGCACTCATTTTGTGCTTTTAATTATATTAAAAGTACTTCAAGACAGCTCAGAAAGAATGCTTAGAAATGCCAAAGATGGTGCCATCTAGAAATTTATATTTATTTCTCTCCCACACAATTTTTGCTCACTTAACAGTGGAAAATATGATCGGGAGTATTCTTGTTTTTTTTTAAATTTCCCATTGATTTCTAAGAAGTTCACTGCCCACCCCAATATAATTTAAAGTTAAATCATTTTACCACAATGCTCTTTGCTATAATATGTCTTCTATTTTTAAACAATAAATTGGATTCCTTAAGGCACATAATTATATACCATAGGTATTTTGCACTTTTAGATGGCATGCATAAAAATGGAATGGAATGTATATTTCATTTAGAGTAGATAGTGAAAATCTCACTGGTTTTATAGTTTTGTGTTGCATGGAATTGCTCCTTTCATCGGATCAAGCAGGGGAGTGGCTCAGCTATATGAGCACTACGGTCAGATTCTGTTCTTTTTGTTCCCACCCAGTGCTTTGGGCTGGAGTGGACTGTCACAAAATGAAAGCAAACAATAACATCCATTTTGTTTAAACTGTCCTTCATAGTTTCAACCTTGTTCTGCATCTGATCTGACTAAATTAGTTCTGTTCCACAGAAGTTGATAGTACAGTTTCTCTCCCGGTCTTAAGTAATCACAGGATTCTTGTTGTTTAAGCTTCACAAGATTATTTATCAGGCATACCTGCCCACAGCAACAATAAGATAAAACAAGTTTATATTCTTGAATGCCTTCAGAAAGCAAAAGTAGACAAAAAGCAAAGGCAGCCATGTTGGCCATAAGAAAAAACCCAAAATCCATATTAGGCCAGTACCTAAATTAGGCCAACTCAGGGCCACGAATTAGTGTAAAACAGTTGAGTCCTTTAGAACACTTCATCAGGGAAGAAAGTAGACAGAGCAGAAACGGGGATTGGGTGAGAGAAATGGCTGATATGAAAGCCATGGAATCTGCATTTAATTGTAGTCTTTAGATGGAATGTGGGAGGAGGCAGACATTCAAGTTAGGGTCTACTGGGTGCTGAGATGGCTTCCGGTTGCACCTAGGACTCTTCCAAGAACTGCTAGGATGAAGCAACACGCTAGTAATGGCTGGTTCCCCACCTCCATTCTTTAAGGTTGGTTGATCCAACATTTGGTAGGTTGCCATGAGACCAAAGAAAATAGATGAACATCCAATATTGATTGGGCTGCAGTTTATTTTGACCTGCCCAGGACCACTCTAGCTTAGTATGCATTTGACTGTCATGTTAGTTGTGATATTAGATGCTGCAGGATTCAAACCAGAAGCCCTAGGAGCCAAGCAGCAGAAGGAATTGCGTGTTTTTCAAGGCAACAGGCAAAAGCTTCCTAGCTAGAATCAGTTCTGTGCTGGCTTCAGGATTTTGGGTGCTTCAGGCAAGGCACCAAAACACAGCATCTCCTTGTGCTGCTTCTGACTTTGGGGGCTCCATGCTCAATGAAAATGGAAGTGTTTTGTGGACAGTGAAGCCTTTGATAGTGTTATGTCTTAGCAAATGCCTGACCTCCCCACCATCTGGAACCGAGAACCCACGCACTTTCTGCTTTCCTCTCTATAAAACCATGGCTTTCTGTTGCTCCTCAGTCTTAGTAGAGATGTCATCCAAGGAAGCCTCTCAGCTGATGTGCAGTGCCTATCAACATCCCACCACCAGATTTATTCTGCCTACCTGTTTATCCTTATTGTCTGCAATTAGCTTCTTGCTTAATCTCTGTCATCCTACCAGGCTCTGTTTTCCTGCATCCCACAAGACCATGGCACTCAGTGCCAAGAAAGTCTTTCAAAGTTTAAATCTGGCCTTGCCTATTGGTTTTAATATTTATAATGAGCTACCTGTAATAACACTATTCAGGTCCTACTTTGGATGTTTACATTTGTAAAGCACCTTTTCTGATTGCAGGAAGGAACTTGTGCTTTGAATTGAAGACTGTGAAGGTGTGGGATTTTTTAAAAGCAGTGACAGAGCTATTTTAATTATTTTACAAGTTTCCTTAATCTCCCCAAAGCTAGAAGTAGAAATACATGGGATGGAGGAGAAAAGAAAAAAGCTTAGTTAATTTGAGAATCTAATTAGCCATTCTAGCTAAGGATGATGGGAGTTGTAGTCCAACAAATCAGAAGGGCACTTGGTTGGTGATGGCTGATGTAATGAATCCAAAATTCATCTTTTGCAAAGATCCCAAAACAAAGTCATTGATCACCCCCAAAATTTATGCAATCCAGAACATGCTATATTACACACATGGAGCTGATGAGTAGATTCTAACAAAAGGCTCCTAATTCCATGCTTCTGAAGAGGGATTTGTTTCTAGAGCTACTCACCTTGGACCTAATTCATGCAGAAAATGTAAAAGTGGAAGAGGACCTGGAAGTACAAGTGCCAGTGGTCCTGCTTACATCTACCTGCATTGACAGGTATGCCTGTGGAAATAGTAGAGAAGACAGCAAAGAAGACTTTTGTGATGCTGCATTAACTTTCCTAAGAGTAGTCATAATGACAGGATGGCCTATGCGCAAACAGGCTGCCTAGGTAATTAAAGATGCTGGTATGACAGAGTTCACCTATCCATAGAAAATGTCATGGTGTTCAAAGGAAAGAAGATAGTGCTTCCAAAGAAGATGTTTCCAGAGATGCTGAAGGGGATTCACAATGGACATTTGCAAATGATGGACAAAGGATATGATGTATTAGCCCAATCTGAATGCCCATGTGACATCTCTGCAAATTAAAGACAGAACTGCAAAGAGTCCATGACAATCAGGAATCCATCCAGCAAAGTTTGGCAAATGTTAGCAATGGGCTGTTTATGTATGGTGGCAAGCCATATCTACATATAGTAAATTATGATAGTTGATACTTCAAGGTCATGCAAATACAAAACACACTTGCAAGCACTGTAATCCATCACGCTGAGGCTATATTTGCCAGATACAGCATTTGTGATGGACTAATCTCATAGCATGGGCCTTGGTATGCATCAGAGGAATTCTAAAAGTTAGCACAAGGCTGGCGATTTACTCACATGACCACCAGCTCACCCTATCAAGAGGCCAATGGCCTGGTTGAAAGATATATGAACATAACCAAGTGATAGAGGGGGTTCCGAGCAGAGTAGGATACTTGATTCAAAGTATGAGCTTGTGAATGTGTGAGTTGTTCCCCATATTACAGGTTGTACTGTATTTGAAACTCACAGTCTGGATGCATCCTTTAAAAAAACAAATACCAACTAGGTTGACTGCCATTTTGAAGTCCTGCAGAAAGTGCAGGCTATGCTGTTGGAGATAATAATAACACTGCACACTGGATTTAGCAAAGGTCAGATTTATATGATACCTGCCCTAGTGTGTTTGTGTGCGTGTGCGCGCGTTTGTGAGGAGCCATGGCACTGTTCTATAAATTACATACCCATTTTAAAAAGCTGAAGTCGTTTTCAGCAATGGATCAACATGTGCCAACTACCAACACAGCAGCTGGCTTTTTGAGTGCCTGTTCTGAGGAATACAGACCACACAGGAGCAACATAGGCACATATGCTCATAATATGCTCAATTTGAATTATGAGCAGAGGACTAGTTTCAAGGGCAAAGGAGCACTGCATTCACAGGTTGTCAGCTGGGCAAGTCTGAATTGTGAGCCAGATATTACCACAGCAGCACCACCAATGGCAAGCCATGACTACATGGAAGCTACCACAAGCTACTGCTAGGAACGTCTCTGGATGTGACATGCTCCACATGCTCAGGGCAATCCATGAGGGAAGCCACTGTTCACAGTACAGTTTGCATTGTGAAGCAATGACCCAATGGAGGCCGTTTCAAGCAGACGTCGCATGGCTTTCATAAGGCATAAACTGTCCCTAAATCGTCAAACTTTATGAAATCTCCCTTGTAGCAAAGCTGGTTCAGTAGCGGGCTAAAACAATGGAGCATCTCTACCCTAAACTGAACAGTTAGGACAGTTACTTAAGCAGAATATTACAGCATTTTCTAGTCTACAAGGATATACTTCCTTCTCAGAAACGACAAGCACGCTTGTTTAAATTTGTGTTTTGCCTCAGTGTTCCAAATCCAATTGCTTCTGATGTATCAGGGGAGAACGTTTATGAAGGAACCACAATGTATAAAGAAAAGCATTTTTTCATTTTAGTATCTTCCAGGTCTTTCCAAGCCTCCATTACTTGGGCTGTCACCCCGTCACTGCCTGAGGTGCATTCCAGCTCTCTGCTAAAGAATATGCTTTCCCACTAATGGGGATGTTCTTGCAATGGGAAATGTAATTTTCCACTCCATTACAAGTAGTGTGTAAAAGGACCTTTTTCCTCACTGCACACAGATCAGTTCCCAATGAAATCGTATTCACTAAATATTACAATAGCAGACTCCACTTCAAACACAGGTGCATGTCATGGTGCTGAGCAAACAGCCTGGATCAACCATGAACAAAACTTGCACATTCAATGTTTGGATGTTCATCACAATTTAACAAAAATAGGTGAGAAATCAGCATGCTTAGTGAAGAGAAGCAAGAGAGGAATGATAAAGAAAAGACTTAATGGTGTCTTCCTCTGACTATTTCCCTGCTGTTTCACTGTTAAATCTCATGATCAAGCATATACCAAAAGTAAGTCATGTTGTACCTACAAAACCCTAATGATGAAAAATAGCCAAACCTTTTCCTTAGAGGAAGCTATAGATGCAAAACGGTGCCACAAAGCTGTAGCCCTAATAGTACTAAGGCCCATGCATCAAATAATATCTTCAGATGATAACGTGTTTGCTGCCTCAGTGTTTTCAGCAGCATATGCAATTTAATTATTGCACATGAAGCACGCTTCTGCCCACCGCATGGAGTGGGGTGGGAAAGGGCTGAGACTGACAGAGGGATTGAATTAAAATGACCACAATTCCTATTGATTGCAGCTTCCAAAAATGTGATGTCCTGGTTTCCTAACAGCCCATCCGCCGACAGTGGAACCTACAACATGTCTACATGGGAAGGAGTCTGTGGAGGAAGGCCAGTGGTGTCAGCCTTCTGAGATGGGGTGGCCTGTGAGCTCTTGCCCCATGAAGCCCCTTAAGGTCCCTCTGTAGGGGCATGTGGGGATCCCCACCCATCCCCTGACTATAGGCCCAGCCTGAAAATCCAGCATCTCAGGAGGCAGGTAGCTTAGCTTGCCTGGCTCCACTGTAAATCTAATGGAAGCTGCAACCAATTGAGCATTTTGAATTGTATAATTGGATCATCTACAGGATCTCAGGCAAATTCAAGATTCTTTAACTGGAGGCACAGTTGATATGGTCTACATGCAAAGCACGTGTTCTTCCACTGAGCTATGACAACACAACAGTTGCATCTAAGCAAATGAACATGGTTCAGTTTATCAGCTATGCTCTTCCACAGAAACCTTTGCAAAACTAAACTCATGTTACTGCAGGAAACCAATGAAGTAGTACTCTGCACATATTCTGTTAGTGGACCTTTGAGTAGTAGCATATTGAATAACACTAAGCAAGCACGGTACTTCCATTGCAGATGCACATACCCATTCAATATGCTGTCAGTGACATGGGAATAGTTTTCAGGGCACACACAGAGTAGACTTCAAGATGGAACATTCTAGCTGCGAAGCTGCTTAGTGTCTTGGCAAAGTAATGATTGTAATAATTTAAAAACGACTACTTTGGCAGAGATGCCCAAAAAATCTAAGCAGGTTGAGACTTTCGACAAATATTACAACATGGTTTGAACTCCATAGTAGTGATGATTACACTGTCAATCATTTCCAGAATTCATCCAGCTCTGAATTTCAGTGCTAATGTAAGCAAATTGACTTGCAGAGATAAATAGGATAAAGTAGCAGTCTCTGCTAAAAAGTCTCCAAGAGGCTTTCAGGAGCTAGGGTGACAGTCATTAATTTCTCACAGCTGCCTAGATTCCAGGTACCTGAAGGCTTTCTACAAACCAACACCTAAGATGTTTTTAATAATGTATTTGTTTTTATTTGTTTTAATGTTTTATTTATTTTATGATTATTGTATTTATATTTATTGTTGTTTCCCGCCTCAATCTGAATGGAGAGGCGGGTTAGAAATAAAATAAATAAATAAACTAACTAAATAAATACTACTTTTCCTTTGATGATTGCACTATTTGTGTAATTAACATAGTTTCTCTGCTCTGGAAATGGTGGACACAGTCATGAACAAGCAACTGAACGGAGTTTGCATAATTTGTTTGATTTATTGGATAAAATAACTTCTAAAATTTTCATTTAGCCTCCTTATGGTGAACTCATTTCAGCTTTCTGAGCTGGTTTTGATCCACAAAGCCATCTAAATAAAATGTCGAGTTAACTTAAGCCAATCAGCAATTGAACTACTTTACAGGTAGGGAATTTAGTAAAATAAAGATGGCAACAAACCCTTTGTTAATAGTATCTAAACGTTCATTGATTTTCCAAGTGAGTTCAGAAACAAAAGCTTTAATACTTTTATTTTTGTTGAGTATTTAAATTTTAGTGTTGCATCACCTTAATCTTTATTTATTTGTATGCTGCTTCCCCCCCCCCCCAATTGTCCCCAAAGTAGCCCACAACATAACAAACAAACAGCAGTAAATATACTTTGGAAACAGCAGTAAATTTAGTAATATTCCAAAATACAATTGAATGACTAAATATAGTAATATTCCAAACTACAATTGAAATAGCCATAATGTTGGCAGATAAATACATAGTAAAAGTATCAATGCATACAATATCCAATAAAACAGCACAGATAAACTAACCTAACCCAACAGGTGAGCCCTAAGCAGGAGAGAGAATGAAGTGTAACAGAAATATAAGAAATACTCCTTACAAGGATAAAGAAACCTCCATTCCACATGGGCGTCTCCAGTTAGCCTATAAACACTGGTTGGTAACCACAGCTCTCACTTGTGGCAGCCTTCTTTCCAGCTCTCATAGTCCTTCCTCCATCTCTAACCTGGGGAGGTAAAGCCTGCTAGTCCAAACCCCACATATTCTCAACGTTTAGACACGCCTTCCAGTGCTCTTGTAGTTAGGTGATTACCTCAGATACCCCCGGCCATTTACAACTCCGAAAGGTTGTGTAGTAATCTGCCATTTTGCAATTCGGCCAGTCATAGCTCCTTCATGAAGAAGTGCTTCAGGTTAGCTTGTTTCATATCAGCCTTCCCCAACCATGCTTACTGGGGATGATGAGAGTTGTTGTCTTGACACATCTGGATGGACACTAAGTTGGCAAAGGCTCTTCTTCTACTTTTTAAAAGGCAAAACATGCTACATTTTAAAAGGCAAAACATTTAAAAATGCAAAACGTGATTCCTACTGGCAGCAGAGCTAATTCCAAACCTTTAAAATATAACTTGAAATAATGAGTGAAAGTGTGTGTGTGTGTATTGTTTTAGCATCATATGTGTTTGCGGTCAACCAGTGCACAATAAGTCATTGTAAGAGGATCACTTCAAGGGGACATTACCTGTCTCTTCAAAGTAATGGCTGAAAGAAACAATGTTTTAAAGCCACTTTGAGGTTATGAACCTCTACTTGAGAAGCAAAAGTTAATTTGATTAGAAAAGATGCTTAATTAAGTCTCAGGACTATAACTTTGCCATTAAGAAGTCTCGATGTCATACATTTTGAAAGAAAGCAGATTACAGCTTAGAGATAATTACTTCTCTTTCTGAAATGATACTTGTCCTAATTTTATTAAAATGAATATGATCAAGGTCCTCAATCAAATGACAAAGAAAGCAGTCACCCAATTACAACTTAGCGTGGTCAAATACACGTGCTCTTATTTCCATGTTATGCAGTAGATCTTAATTAAAACTGCTGTCGGTACGTTAGAGCTCGATATAGGAGAAGGTGGCTCATGCGCAGGAATATCTATAAGAGTTGCTCAGAAGGGGGGACTGAACTCCTGAGTAATTTGATTTCATTTAGGGTGAATGTGCTTTGGGCAATTTTTTTTTCTGAGTGCTCTGCTTTACTTTTCTGCTTGGGAAGAACAGTTCTGAGAGCAAAATAAGGGTTAAGGGGTGCACAGATCAATCACTTTGTATCGGAAATAACCAGCTGGTGGCCTGTGAGCTGAAACTGGCTCCTGAAATATTTGGATCTGGCTCCTGGAAGCCTTAACTCATTTTAATACAGGGATGAGAAAAGGCTTGGCCACTGTTTCTCCTGCAAAGAAAGGTCCTTACGTTGTATTCCTTTAGTGTCAGACCAAGACTAGGCACTTTATGAAGCCTTCAGCTAGTTTTTCTGATTATTCCTGAGGTTGCCTCCTGTCTGTGATGCTATTTTTGATTGTTTCATCCTGTTGCTCTATTGAGCTTACCGTTGTAGCTGTAAGAGTGGCTATACTCTTTGAGCCTATCTACACTACTGCTTTAAAACGGTTTATAACCGTTTTAAACCAGTTAACCGGTTTAAAACTGTTATAAACCGTTTTAAAACAGTAGTGTAGATAGGCTTTTTGTGGTGGTGGTGGTGGTGGTGGTGGTGGTGGCGGCCTTTGCATTTTGTGCTTGTGTGTTTGTATTCTAATATTTGCATTTAGCTTCTTGAATGTTGTTAGCCACACTGAGTGCTATTTTATACTGGAAAGGATATAAGTGATCCAAATAAATATGTGGACTCAGGTTTTCAAGAGAATTCTGACTTAAGGCCTCTCGGTGCCTACATCAATCCTTTTCTGACCAGCTCTGCTGGTGGACTAAGTGCATGGAGAACTGGCGTCTTGTCTTCAAGATTTCTGCATCAAGCCTTATGGTACCTAGGACATAGAAAAAAGCCAGTAATGTGTGAATGGCCTAAAGCAGGCAGTAAGTGAGTGTCAGAGGCACCATAGAATTTCTACTTTGGACAGAGGTTATCTCCTGGGACCAAAACTCTGAAGTAATTACTTAACATTTGGGTCTTGCCTATGTAAAAAACATAAAACAAATCGTGTATCAAGGTGATCATGCGTCCTAAGTCAGCAAGTAGGCACCACGATCCCGACTGGATTCTGCAGGTGCTGTGCAGGTTGCTGGCATTTAGCATGTTAGGTTGCAGCAGGGCTTGGTTTAGAACAAGGGTGGGCAACTTGTAGGCCTGGTTTAGAACAGTGGAGATATCCTCAATCGGTGTGGACTTTTGAGTTGCTCTTCAGGTTTCATGTTGCTTTTATGTGTTTTTACAGAGATTTGCCTAATAAAAATATTCCCTATAGGCGAATTCCTAACCATTATGGTATATGTGGGCCATCAATACAGGGTACAAGGTATAGAATGTCAGAAATATAAAATTGCTCAGGGTTGCAAGTGGATTATTTCTATAGCACTGACACCAGGATTTGTTATCTAGCACCAGAAGTGTGTGCCAACTTCATTACAGTTTAAAACTTCACAGTTGATATATTGCCTTGAACTTCATTTTTGTAATTCTGGGATGTCTCCTGTTAAACCTCACCCTCATCCCATTTTTATTTTGCAATGTGCAAACTGATACAGTGCTATTAAATGCATTAAAAGAACTTTTAAATAAATGGCTCCCTTTTTTCTTGATTAACAAGATTCTCTATCTCCTGTGTTAGAAGCTATGAAATAATTGCTACCCGTGGAAAAAATTGCAATCAAGGCTACTCATGGATTATATGAGTTTTATGGAGCGCTGCAATTTTCACACCTACTTTTCTGCCACCAACTATTTTAAGTGTATTTCTCCTCCAGCCCCCTTTGGTTTCATCCTGTCATCTAGTATTGTTTTAT
Source organism: Anniella stebbinsi (assembly GCA_029215795.1). Taxonomy (NCBI): domain Eukaryota; kingdom Metazoa; phylum Chordata; class Lepidosauria; order Squamata; family Anniellidae; genus Anniella; species Anniella stebbinsi. Next base: position 249,622,165 of record JARDYH010000002.1, read on the forward strand.
GTTTTCTGGAAATGCTGGATTTTCTGAAAAAGGGATTTGGGTGGAAACATTTAAAAGAAATTTGCCAAGTAGCAGCTGGATACAAAGTCTTAATGTGTGTGTAAGGGAGCCACTAATAATTGCAGTTCACCTGCAGAGGTGTTGGTGGGAAATGCAATAGTTTGAATGGTCTAGAAAGCGATCCCTTTACCTTCTCTATGATCCTCAAGTATTATTTTGCGTGTTCAGTTTTCACCTTCCCCAAGTACTTGGGCAGGTGTTACCAGGCCTGTTTCCTTGTTAGGAAGATACATTACATGGCATTGTTATGGTATCTGTTTATTTTAAAATATTATGATTGTGTTCCCTTCCTTCTGTTCATTAATTGTTCCATTAGTTTGCTCTTCCCCAAGTTCTCCTCCTGTTTGTACATGTATTTAAATACATGTATTTCTAAAATTCTGGATAACATACGAAGTTTATTTACATTTCTCCCACCCACCATTATCCACAATGTACATTTACAGAGCACTGTGATCTTCATGTGATTGGATGTATGATTGTATCAGGATTATTTTTTGTACAAGTTATTCACATCTGTGCTCCTGCAATTTGGTAAAACGCCACACAAAAGAATCTTGAAGTGGATACCATTAAATGTAGAAGCACATCCATTGCTATTTATTTATTTATTACATTTATATACCTCCCCATAGTCAAAGCTCTCTGGGCGGTTTACAAAAATTAAAAACATTGAACATTTAAAAAACAACATACAAAATTTCAAACCATAAAAGCCTAAAAACAAACTACATATCATTTTAAACTGTCCAGGGGTCAGTTAAAAAGCTCAACATATGCTGTTAAATGCCTGGGAGAAGAGAAAAGCCTTCACCTGGAGCCGAAAAGATGACAGTGTTGGCACCAGGCGAGCCTCATTGGGGAGATTGTTCCAAAGTTGGGGGGCCACCACTGAAAAGGCCCTCTCCCTCGTTGCCATCCTCCGAGCACTGGGGCGGCTGGCCACGTTCATCCGCGATCCCGGGAACTTCCCAGGACCGCAGAAGAATTGGGATTTTTTGGGTTCCTGAGAACCAAGAAAAATCCCGTGCCCGCCCCCACCACCCCCGGTACTTCCTGTGCATCATGCGGACTCACAGGGAGCAGCCGGGGTCCATCCCAGGCATTTTGCCTGGTGTGCAAAGGGCCATAGAGAAGGAGAGAACTAAAACACAATACTGAGAGCACCAGAGAGAGATTGAAAATGGCGCGGCCATCCCCCAACCTACCCTCATCCCACCTATCAGGTCTGCAGTATTCCTAGAAAGGCAAATGAGATGCCTTTCAGATGCCGTTCAGAACTAGAGAAAAGATTCTTTCCCAGAAACCTACATCACCCTAATTAAGCTTCCATAATCTAACTGCCTTTTCTGAGCATTCCTGCTTGCTAAGAGCAAGTATTTTCTCCTCTTGGCAAGTGGGTTTGCTGAAGATGCTGGAGGAGAGAAATGGTTTAACTGAAGAAATTGAAAACTAAGGCAAACTGCACATGTACAACATGTGTTTTTTTAAAAAATGAAAATGCAACAATGGGGGGTTCTGAATGCATCACTTCCTCTTTGGAAACAATCTGGAATTTCAAAACTTGCCAATCATTCTCGATGTGGAGAATTTCACAAACACCCCTACTTACTAATATATATGTTGAGTATTGGGGGGGGGGGAGAGAATGGGCATGACTGACATGATTGCCTTGTCAAAATTTGAACACTTGGCAAGGGATAATCTTTTGTCAAACAGATATGGAATTTAGATGACAATTGAAACGGTTTGTTTATTTGTTCAATTCTTAGATGCTGAGCACTGCTGAGTGGGAGCTGTGTAAAAGCCCCAAAGGACTGGATGTTGTTTTTTAAATACAAGGGCTGAGTTTGCAAAATAGGGTCAAACTCTTTGCAGTTGCTCAGAGTTTCTTGGGACTTTTTTTTTTTTTTTTTAAAGACTGCAATAGGGAGCAGTGGATCAACAGGTAAGGAGGATGTTGTTAAAACCTCCCCCTCAGACTGTTTTTCCTATCAAAACCATTCCCCGGAGCTGGTCTTCACCATGCCAGAAAAAAAGATTAGTAGAAGAGCTACATATATTTTCCTCAGTGGACAGAGGACAATTTTTGAGTTGAAAGACAGACTGAGGGACGAAGTTCAAGCATTTCCTCCCTCTCCACAGATAGGGATGGGAGAGAAATTAAATTGGTTCACATTTTAATGTGAACTTACCTAATTTTGCACTTGCAAACCAATATGCAAACTGAAACGTGGTAATTCTAAATTTACACATCTCCGAATTGTGCAGTGCTGTTTTCCAATAGAAAATGCATGCAAGAATGCATATGTCAGGGGAAAATACACATAGAAATACTAGTGAATATATAATTTAAAATGCATTATATTAGGAAAATTGCTGGCAGCATTGTGGATGTTAGGCAAAATTCAAGCCATAGGAGAAATGAACACAAAAATGTTCATGACTTTTCCTGAGACCTTAAAAAAAAAATTCTCAAAGTTTGGGACGAGCCAACATTAAGATTGGAAAAAAAAAAAACCCGGAGAGAAACTGAAGTTAACCGATTCATCCATCCACAGAAATTCTGCTCTTCGCTACTGCCTTCCAGAGCTGTTTTTTGTTTTCTTTTTTAAAAAAAGCCGGGGAGGGGGAGTTACATGCAGTTGCATCTCATGTGTAGTTTGCTTTGACCAGAAGCCCAAGACGTGTCCCTATATGACACTGCGTAGTAAGCCCTCCCCCAACCCATGTGACAAAGAGTTAGATAATTAGATACTTTTGTCCCAGCTCTGAAACACCCATTCAAATTAAATGCCAGAGCTGCACTGTAATAGGGAGATGAACAGTGCTTGCGCTTGTAATAGCAGTAGCCTGAGGAGTCTGCTGTTTATTTATCAATTGTTAATTGACTCGATGTTTACTCATGATTGCAAACAGATGATTAATTTATCCCAGACTTTTATGACTATGATAGTGAAGTGATCATTAGAAAGAAGGATTATAATAGAGTTCTCTGCACTTATGAGCCTTCTAATAAAGATTGACTAATATAATTAGACATAGCTGTATAACAAATGCTATTAAACTGACTCTGGATTTTTATTTAAATGCACTGGCCTGCTATCTTAAACTTATTAGCCGTGCATGGGTTAGGCAGAACCCCTGCCTGTACTGTTTACTCTTGCCACCAGAGATTAAAGCTGCGGCATGCTCGGAGGGCAAATTGTAGCATTATGTTATGTGTTCAAGCACACTTTTGTGTCAGGCTCCCCCATCATCAAAGTGACTGCCACAAATTGGGGCGGGGCAGGGGGGATATCATTTTAGTTGTATGTTTGAAAGGGAGATGATTATTTAAACTTCAGTGCTGAGGATCAGTTGATCATGATAACTTGGGGAACTGGTGTTAGGCTCATTCATTTGAAGAGGCTGGCAGGTCATTTGCATAAATCCATTTAATAGAAGGGAGGATTAGAATTACCTGGGATTGTATGAAAAAGCTCTCTGAAACATCCCCCCCCCCCAGAAAATCTTCCTTTTTCCATTCTGTATCAAGTTTGGTAAGGGAATAGAAAATAGGATGCAGCTAATACACATAGGGGAGCCACTTCCCAGAGCCCCATGGAAGAATGGGTCCAGAAAAGGGCAACCCAAAGGATCAAGGCACTGGGGAAAACAACTCTATGAGGAAAGATTATAATGTTTGGGGCTTTTTAGCTTACAGAAAAGGTGAGTAAAGGGGACATGATAGAGGTGTATGCAACTATGGATGGTATGGAGAAAGCCAATAGGGAGAAGCGTTTCTCCTTCTCTTATAATACTAGAATCAGAGCCTATCTACACACACAGGATAAAACACTTTGAAAACGTTTTGAAAACTGTATATGGAGTGTGTCCTGGGCCCCAACAGTTCTCAAAACTGTCGGCCTATCTACAGTACTGCTTTAAAACGGTTTAAAATGGTTTATAATGGTTTATAACAGTTTTGAGAACTGTTGGGGCCCAGGACACACTCCATATACAGTTTTCAAAACGTTTTCAAAGTGTTTTATCCTGCGTGTGTAGATAGGCTCTCAGTTTTTAGTAATTCCCTGAATAATTTCTCTACTCTTATTTCTATAGATGTACCCCCATGTGGCTAAAGGGAGGGGGAACAATTGGAACTAAGAGAAATCTAAAATTTAGTCTTCAGTGGTTCAAATTCTCGTGAGAATTCATTTATAACAAGGTTGGGCAACCTTTTTGGCCCCAGGGGGTGCATATACATGCATTCTCTCTCTCTCTCTCTCTCTCTCTCTCTCACACACACACACACACACACACTCCCCCATTTCACCATGCTGATATGAAGGGATGGATCATTAGGAGGGGGCACAGCTTAAGATTTGTATTGAAACCACTGAAGGAGGTGGGGTTAATGCCTCTCTATCTTCCCCACAGCAATCCTGATTGGTGATGCTAATTTCCTGCTGCTATTAGCAGTGGGAAGCAGTGATCTAGGCAGTATAGAGATCGCTGGGGGGGGAGCGTTAATTTTTTTCCCCAAACACCCCAAGCAGTAGTCACCATGTTGCCTTCATGCTCGTGGACATTACTGGGGAGTCATGGCAGTTACCTGGAGAATCTCTGATGGGCAAGCATTGTCTTCCACTCAGCTGGATTCATGATTGTTCGATAGCATATGGCCAAACAGAAGGAGAATCACTTCACTCCCTCCGAAACATGAAAATAAAGTCTACCGAACAAAGAAGGAGGAAAATATTATTATTAATAATAATAATAATCACTAATGCATTGAAAGAACAACCATCAGCAGGAAAGAAGGAGGAAGAGGTCTGCTAGACATTAACACAATGCACGCTAAACAGATAAAACCACTCAGAGAATTCTTCCACACTAAAAACACCCCCATTCATAAAGCCCTAGTAACAGCGGATAAAAATTACACCCCACTCAACCTAACATTACAAAACGAAGCCCAAACACGACCACTCACAGTCGCAGAGAAAAAAATAAAAATGGGCACAAAAAGCACTCCATGGGAAACACTACAACATAATACAGAACCCACGAATAAACAAAGAACAATCGTACGAATGGCTCAGGAAGGGTGAGCTATTTCCAGAAACTGAAGGATTCCTAATAGCTATACAGGATCAAGTTACAGTAACCAAGAACTGACAAAATACATCATAAAAGATAACAGTGTAACAACAGACCTATGCAGGAAATGCCATCAGTTCCAAGAAACAATAGACCACATAACAGGAGGATGTATAATTCTGGCAGGAATGGACTATACGGACAGACACAATACAGCTGCAAAAATAATCCACCAACAACTGGCCATCAAATTCAACCTTATCAAACAATCTACACCATACTATACATACTCACCTGAAACAATCTTGGAAAATACAGATCGTAAAATATACTGGGACAGAACAATTCATACTGACAAGACAATACCCTGCAACCGGCCAGACATAACAGTCATAGACAAAAAAGAAGAACACACATACCTCATCGACATAGCAATACCGAATGACAAAAATGTTGTTGAAAAGGAAGAAGAAAAGAGATACAAATATACACCACTGGCCATGGAAGTCAAAGCACTATGGCAACAGGAAAAGGTCACAATTATCCTGTTAGTCACCTCAGTCACCGGCATCACATCAAAAATCTATACGGAAAACCTTCAGAAACTGGGCCTACCAAAATACATCCACACCAACATCCAGAAAGCAGTCATACTTAAAACATGCTCAGTTGTCAGGAAATTCCTGAATCTGTAAAAGACAGCATGACTTGGCAAAGGCCGTCATGTTCGTCTAGAAAAGCCACACGAGCAAGAAAGAGATGAATAATAATAATGCTGCCTTGGGAGAGGGCAGGGCGAGAGAGAGACGGGACCACTTTCTTTAGAATAAATGGCTAGTCTGACATCACAATTAGCTTGTTAACTGAAGCAATGGCAACATATTGCAGTGTGTGTCATAGCCAAGAGATGACATCAGGCTGTGTGTGGGAACTACATTGTTCAAGGGAAAAGGGGGGGACAGAGGCAGCCCCATTTTCTGTCACCATGCAATTGTAATTGCATCTACCTAATGTCCAAATAGGGTTTCTGTATATCAAGAGCTTTGCTACATGAGGCTGTTAATCCTCTGTATCTATTTTCAGTATCATTCCATAATTAAGGTTCAAGTTCTACACAATGAGCTTTTCCTTTCCTGCTTTTCCATTACATAACTTCTAGGTGGCACTATGCTATAGCAAAATAACACAGTTACACAAGAAGGGAAATACGTTTTCTGTCGCTTTCAGAAATAATACTCCATTCCCCCCCTAAACCTCCATCCCAGGGAAAAGTGCTCTTAAAAAAACAGAAGTGAAACTGGAGAGTCATGATGTTGTCTAAAGAACCCGTGAGTAAGGAATGTCGAGTGCACAATAAATGCCTCATATAGAAAAGTTCTGTGTGTAATCTGGGGTACATATTATGTTTATGATGGGAATAACAAATTGATATAAAAACCAGGCATATATCTTGGATGCTTTGATGTCTAAACTTCAGATAATATCTAGCATTTCTATGGTACTTCAAAATATTCAAACATGTAATACATTTATTTATTTATTTATTTATTTATTTATTTACATTTCTATACTGTCTCAAAGCTGAAGCTCATTAGGTGGTTTACAAAGATTGAAACGTTAAAAACAATATGCAAAATTTAAAAACATAAGAAACACGCAGCAGGCTGTATACACAGAGACAACATACATCTAAAAACCAGTGTAGTGTAGTGGCTAAAGTTTGGACTGGGAGCTGGGAAACCCATGTTCTAGTCCCCACACAGCCATGGAAACCCACTGGGTGACTTTGGACAAGTCACAGACTCTCAGCCCAACCTACCTCACAGGGTTGTTGTGAGGATAAAATGGAGAGGAGGATTATGTACGCCACCTTGGGTTCCTCGGAGGAAAAGAAGGTGGGATATAAATGCAATAATAAATAAATAAAACTTTAAGCAATCAGCCAAATCATAAAATAAATCCAGGATTGATTAAACATCCTATGCATGTTTATAAAGAAAAAAGTCCTGCCAGTTCCAGCATTCCCAACCTGCATAGCAATTTTTCTGTCTAAACTTTTTCCTTCTAAACATGCTTAGGATTGCGTCCTTAGTAGTCTCTTCAGAAACTCTAGAAGGTGGACCAGTATTCACCCCACATTGTAGATGGGAGCAGGGGGTAAGTGAAGACTGAGTATGATTTGGCTAAGTGAATTCATGACTAAGGCAAGATTTGAACATGGGATTGTTCACAGCTCAGTATCTTAACCATTACATTAGTCGTCCTTGTGGCAAAGCTAGCTTTTCCACTAAAGTTAAGTTGTGATATTTTATGAAGTGACTGGAGAGCAAAAAAATTGAACTTATATGTGAAGGAAAACTGAAAACCTCTCAGGACTTGTGTGTAGCCCTGCTTATTGGATTGGATATAGCGTGTCTGACTTGGCGCAAAATCGCCGGGCTTATACATTTCATTATTTACAGGAAAGAAATTAGCAAGAATAGGTAGGGTGGAAGTCACTGTAATTCCAAAGCTCTCTGTGGAATTGTGGTCCAGCTTGCTGTGTCAATGCAGTTTAGCTAGGCTGACCATATGAAAAGGAGGACAGGGCTCCTGTAACTTTAACTGTTGTAGAGCAAAGGGAATTTCAGCCAGTGTCATTTTATGCAATTAGTTCCTGGTGAAATTCCCTCTTCATCACAACAGTTAAAGTTGCAGGGGCCCTGCCTTCTTTTGTATAAGGTCACTCTAGTATAGTGCCTGCATCTTTAACAGTTGTGATGAAGAGGGAATTTCACCAGGAACTAATTGCATACAAATGACACTGGCTGAAATTCCCTTTTCTCTACAACTGTTAAAGTTACAGGAGCCCTGTCCTCCTTTTCATATGGTCAGCCTAGTTTAGCCCCCATAACATTTGCAAATAGACAAGAACTAGCTAAAGAACATGAAGTCAGCAGAAGACTTGTGAAGCAAAGGATTAACTCAACTGCTGTTTGTTCTTTCTAGTTCTCTCTGTTTATATTAGACAGAAAGGGGAAGCTGACAGTTGCATTACAGTGTCAGAATGTGTATAGGATTGAAACAAGATGGTTTTAAGGAAGCCAAATACCATTTCTGTTGTGGAAGGAGCTGGATATCCGTTTTGCCTTTCCTTTCAAACAGTGCTAGGTTTCCCAAACATCTAACTAACTGGGACGTATACAAAGCGTGCCCTCCCTCCCTCCCCACCCTTCCAAGCCTTCGAGAATGGCAGAGGAAGTTCTGCTCTGTGTGTGTCGGTCTAATAAGATGAGTGGCATTGGGGGAAAAGCAGATCCTTCTCTGTGGTGGTTCTCTTTCTTGGACTACGGGGACCTTTCTAATTAGCTCACAGGGAAAACTTTCTATTTAGAAAAGGTCTGTATCTGAGAGGTGGCTTTTGTGTTAAGGCTGTCGTTGACTAGTTTGCAGCTTTGTCTGTGCATATATATATATATATATATATATCAATTAGGTTTTAGATTTTAGAATACGTAAATTGTTAGAGTCATTCAGGAAGTCTGTATCATACCCCATCCTTCACCAGGAATGTAAATTGCCCTTCCCACAGTCTATTTTTCACCAACACCTTCAGTACTCACTCCTATCTCACTGATAATACATTCATATGGGCCCTGCCGTACCATGGGGAGTGGTAGTCCATGATTCTAATCTAAATGGGAGACCAAGTAAAATGGGAGAAACTCTCTAAAGCTGGGCATCCATCATGCTGCTTCTGCTACTTGTTGGCCAGTGACAGAGCCCCAGTGGACACATGAAAACCTTTGCCAGTCAACTTGTGCTCAAAGTAATTCAGCATATGGCTTAGATAGCAATTAGTACAAGATGTGCTCATTTTTCTATGGATGTAATCAAGAATTTGAGCCAACCCCTGTTTGAAATAAATAAATAAACACTTCTGGCAAATGTTGGTTTAAATCAGGGGTGGGCAACCTGTGGCCCTCAGAGCCTGCATGTACAGCCCAATGTGGGTGCTCTGTCTCATAGGAACATAGGAAGCTGCCTTAGACTGTGTCAACTGGTCCATCTAGCCCAGTATTGTCAACACTGAGTGGCAGCAGCCCTTTCCCAGCCCTAGCTGATGATGCCTGGGACTGAACCTGGGACCTTCTGCATGGAAAGCATGTGCTCAGCCACTGAGCTACAGCCCCTTCCCAAATCCCAGACTTTCCCCAACACAGTTCCCCTTACCCTCTGCAGCTTCCGCTGCCACCAACACAATTACACTACAGAAGAGGGTGTATAGGAGTTACTCTCTTTGCATGCTCTGTTTCCCAGAAGATTGTGGAAAAGGCGGGGAAACAGGCTATGTGAGGAGCCATCCCCATGCACCTTATTTCCCAGTGGAATTGGGCTCTTTCCAGCCCTGGTAAGAATCTGATTCTACCAGGAAACAGGGTTTGCAGGGGCTGGTGGGAGCTTGATTCTGTTGGGAAACAGAGCACACAAGGGGAGTCATCCTTGCATGCCCTGCTTCCCCTTGCATGCAGGGAGGGGGAGGTTTAAAGTGTGTGTGTGTGTGTGTGTGTGTGCATGAGTGTGCATGGAGAGAAGATGTGCGTGTATGATGAGTGGCTGTATATGCATGAGTGTTGTGCATGTGCTATGTGTATATGGATGCAGCCACCATTCCACCACTCACGTGGCCCTTGGGGGGGGGCAACGTTTGCCCACCTCTGGTGTGTAGCTGTTCACATAGAGTGTGGGTTTTGTATCTACACCAAGCAGGACATGACACTATGAAAGCAGTTTGAAAACAGTATTTGGCATGTGTCACGGGCCCCAACAGCTGTCAGTGCACTTCAGTGCCATTATGAAGCAGTATCATAGAATCATCGAGTTGGAAGGGGCCTATAAGGACATTGAGTCCAACCCCCTGCTCAATGTAGGAATAGTGTAGACCCTGCCATTATCACATGGATCATTCCAGTGGAAATCATGCAACAGGGGCACACAAGAGTGGGGAGGTTCCAGCCCAAAGGGCAGATGTGACCAGTGGGACCTTCCCATGCAGCACACGGCCTCCCCACTGCAGCAAGTTGAACACCCGTAGTAGGCTTGATCAAAAGCATTTCAGATTTTGCTGATAAGTGCCAGAAGTTTCTGAGCAACGTTTGGCTTTGCTGGAGTCTTTGTATTCAGCAACAATTCTCTCTTCTGTGAATTTCAGGGACAAAATGTAAAACTCTGAGATCTAACATCCCTATTTGTTTGCAAATGACTTCAAATGAATCTACAGACCTTAGTATCGCCATATATGTGGTTGCCCTTGTTTGTGAGTCAAAAGTCTCACCGTTCAAAGCTCCAGCTATTCTTTGTGCTTATTTTGGATGTTGGAAATCTAGGCAAAGTGAGGCCAAATCACTTGTACATGTTAATTCAAAGCTTGGCATTTAATAGTAGTCCTGGGTCCAGCACATTAACCTCCAGATAGTTAATTCTGACCTTATGAAACATGATGTTGGCTAACCATTAAGCTAAAATATTTTTTGCCAGTTTTAAAACAAACAACACTTCAGAGCCAGCATGCCTTGTTCAAAGTCTTCCCTAGGGCTGAATTTGAATGTGCAATGGCTTCATGCAATTAACATTATTTGTGGTTTGTCAGAGTATTCACCTTTAGAGGGGTACACAGTTTGGTCATTGTTATGTGGTTTTTAAAATGGAATTCCTGTGGCACACATAACTTAAAGGGTTTGGGGCTGGGATCCGCAGAGGACTGCATTCTCAGGGAAAGGCAGGAGGTTGTCTGACAACCTTCTCTTCTGGCAGCTGCTCCTGTCAACTAACAGAAGGTTGCTCTGGGGAGTACCCTGACCTTCCCCAACGGTTTCCCTGGGTGTGCAGCGGGATGGAGTAGGCATGGGGTGGTTGGTTGGAAAGCCCTAGCGTGTCCTTGGAAGCCTCATTGTATACTGTCTCCTGAAAATAAGTAATATCACAGCAAAATATTAAACTAAGACATGTGAACATCTGGAAAAATCTAGTGGGGTTCTTTGTGTGTGTGTGTGTGTGTGTGTGTGTGTGTGTGTATTGGGAAAATTCTGTGATAAAAATCTAGCTAACTCTAAGGTGATGCGTGGCAATGTGTGTGAGCTATGAGAAGAAGTTTGTGTCCTTAAGAAGCAGGTTATATACACACAGCTGAGAGCAGGGGGGAGGGGCGAGGAGGGAGTGGTGTTGGAAGGGAGGGAGCCCAGAGAGGAGTCCTTGAGGCTTCAGAGAGCCTTAGTCTTGCATGTTCCCTCCTTCCCTCTTCAACTCCTGCGTGGCTGGGAGGTGGCGTTTGGAAGCTTTTGCTGTCATCTAGCACGGTGAAACTGTGGCTGATGTTAACTGTGATGAGTTTCAAATAAATCAACTTCAAACTGTGGTTTCTAAAGCAGGCTTGTGGAAACTAACTCTAGTTAATAACCCCTTTAGGCATTCGGTTTTGGTAAATGTAGAGGGAGATGGGGCCGCTTCTCCTGCCCCCACCTCCTCCACCTGTGACTTCCCTGCGTTAATGGTGATGGTGTGTGATGGGGCCGCAGTGAGGTTGCAGAGTTCCATGTGACTGGGAACCCTGCTTTATCAAGGTTCCCAAATGCAGTTAAAGCGCCATTGCAGACCTTCCCCATCCACATGGGGAGGTCACCGGATCAAATGCATGTATCTGGCGCCCTCCAGACTTACATAATTGAATGCCTGAAGAAAGCTAATGCTAACCATAGTTCCAGATCTGGATGACACAACAAATGTTGGTTAAATAAAAGTAGAAGTGAAGCAAAACTGCCCAAACGCCTTCCCTTGGTCATGGAAAAGGAGGAAAGGGAGAACATGAGCCCAAGGTTTTCTGAAGCCCATCACTGGTCACGCCCATGCTGCTAACATGGTTTAGTGTGACATGCAAATAAGGCCCTGGTCAAGGCCTTTTAGATTTGAGAAACTTCTGGATGATGCATAATATTCCTAATATGAGTTTGTTATTTTAAAAGTGGTTTGCTTTCTGAGCTTGTGAAATATCACTCAGGAGTTCAGCTTAACTTTAAAAAGAGGCATAAAGTAGCATCTCTATATTAAGTGATTTAAACTTTTTGATTTAAAAAATCTGAAAAATCATTTTTTTGTGATTAACCTTTCCTTAACTGCAAGATTATGTCAGAGGCAAAAATATTATGTTAAAATCTAGTCCTAATTTAAAGACTGACTTTGTTTTGAAAATTCACCCAGATGGCAATATCGCACACTACACCTGTTCTATATTGGGCATAATCCACAAGGAATTCCTCCAGCACAAAGACCTTCAAAATGAATGGGAGCGGCACCCTATTCCTATTTTTGTGAGTAAGCAGATAATTGCTTTCGCTTATTGGACCCCAAAGTACTAGTTTGACTTCATGCCAGCCTATTGCTCATCAGTTGTTTCTTGTTGAAACCACTGATCAACAATGATCAACACTTATGCACATCTTCCATTCAAAAGCCCAGGCTAGATACTTTGCTTAGTTGTGCAAGAAGAAACTGCTCAACAAACTTCTTCCTTTGTTTCCTTTTCATAGGTTGAACAATACTTTTGCAAACTTGGTATTTGTCTACACATCTGATTTTCCTTTAGGGAACACAAAATTGTAGACATTTGTTCCGTATTGTACAACATCCTTGCTTGAAAGAAGATGCCACATAATCTGCTGTCAGTATAGATTTTATCCCCCCCCAAAATTCCAATATCACATTCCATTCTTCTTGGTCTCCAGTGATATGTTTAAATAAGTCACCAAAATAGGTGGGGTTTTTTGGAAGTACGAGGGACTGTGAAATTCTGTATTCTTAGGGAGAGCTGTCTTTGAGTATCCTGTGTACACTTAGCATGAGAAAACTACCAGTTCGCTGTATGTTGTGTGCGTGTTCTGCTGTTGTCCACAGTCATTTCCCACATTTGTCAAGGCAAAGGTTGAAAGGTGGGAGGGGGAGGGGTACAAAAAAGAGGCCACCCATTCATTTCTGTATGTCAGAAGTTCACTTTGTCACAATAACATTCAAGTGGTATATTTATCTAGCCTGCTACTGGAGGTTACAGCAAGAGTAAAGAGGAAGAAAGAAAGGGAAAAGCCAAGGGGGGAAAAAGAAGGAATTTGTGCTTTCAGACTTTACAGAGTCTAGTGCAAAGACTCTGAACAGGGGAAGAGTTTGTGGTGGAATGTCTACAATATGGCAACCATTGATATGGGACAGGACTTCTATCTGCAACAACAAATCCATTCATATAAACAGTAAATCCCTCGCTGCAGAATGGGTCTGTTTTGGCTTAAGGTCTGAGGAACATGTTGCTTTCAAAGTGAATTCTTAGGTGTCAGTTCCCATAACTTATTGCTGAAGATTACAAAGCTACTGATATAACATATTAGTTTGATGGACAGAATTATACCCCCAATGCTTCCTGCTTTCCCCAATGACGCACACTAACTTAGTGTGCAGTGACAGCTGCCTTGATTTACCACCAGGCTGGGAGGCCAAGTGGGAGAGGGAACATTCACATGAACGCTGGGGCCGATACTGGCCCAAAGCCTAGTTTATAAAGCTGCCCCATCATTCACCACAAATGTGTCACCATTAAAAGGAAAAAAAGGATTGCAGATAATAAATAGACTTTAATTTATTAGCTAACAACAAAGAGATCAGAGCCAGTTGTGATGTGATTGTTTGACATAATATTGTCAAGGAAAAAAGCTAAGTTGACCAAAGATGTATATTACACATTTGAGCAGATGCATCAACTCTTGGCTTGTCACAAGCGGAGCTAAACAAAACGCCAAACAGAAGAGAGAACTGGCAAACCACACAGCCATTTATCTGCGAAAGAGACGTACTCAAGAGCAAGTGAAATAAGACATAGTTCTTTCAGCTTGGTCAAGGGCCAGGTTCTAACTATTATAAATTAAATGTTTTGTGTATAGTGTACGGCAACTGCATTGGCCTCCTCATGGCCTTGGGAGGAGAATGCGAGTCGTCCCCCCATCTCCCCTTTGCAGAAAGGCTGATTGTGTTTCAGGAGGCGCATGTGCGTGCTGATGGTCACAATGTCTGATCTTTACATGCATCAATTTAGTAAACAGAAAATTAAGCAGTATGTTAACAGTACACTCTGGGATTTGTCCAGCAAATTCTTTAGTTGTCCTGTCTTCTCTCTTGCTCTCTCCCCAGAGAGAGAGAGAGAGAGAGAGAGAGCTGTTGGAATTATACCATACAGTTATCAATAAAATTATTTCAGGTTCATATGTTTTTAATCTGATGTCCAAACAACATGTCATTTATTTTGAGGAAACATTATTGGCTTATTTCAGGCTAGCATCGTTCATGCTGTTAGAATGATTTATGTCAAGTGTTTTCAATGTACATTTTTTTTTTATACGGGCTGAAGAATTTCTGCCTTGGGATCCAAAGAGGGAATGGAAAAAGCCGCTTCCCTCCCTCTGTTACACTAAACGGGACAGATGTGGATGAGCTAGTTGTGGGTATCCGGTGTCCCACTTTGAGCCTCAGCATTTCAATTGCCACTGCAGCAAAACTATCCATGCTGAAAACTGAATCTTGCTCATGGTCATGGATGCATGTGATCAGCTTACTGTGGGCTGGCAGCCAGTATTAGAAGGCTTTATATGCACTTTCCTGAGATTCCTATAACCCCAGTAGTGAGTGGGTGGCCTTTGATCTCCAAGATCTGACAACATGATGGGCATTCTGATACATTCCTGCTGCTTTATCTAGAGAGATCAAGAGCCTATCCACATTGCCCTTAAAACGACTTATATTCTGTTTAATAACATGATTTTTAAGTTGTTTCATTACGTGGTAGGACACACTGAGCAGTACTTACATTTCATAGCGACTGCTTCCTCCGTCCTCAAAGTGTTCACTGGTGTATTACAGGGTTAATTCCTTGACTCTTCTTCTTTAGTTTTTGTTTTGCAGGCTGCTAGGGTGACGAGACAGAAGTGGGCGGGTCAAGCAGCCTGCAAAACAAAAACAAAAGAAGAAAAGTCAAGGAATTAACCCTGTAATACACCACTGAACACTTTGAGGACGGAGGAAGCAGTCACTATGAAACGTAAGCATTGCTCAGTGTGTCCTACCACGTAATGAAACTACTTAAAAAACCCACATTTTTAAACAGAATATAAGTCATTTTAAGGGCAATGTGAATAGGCTCCAAGTCATACAATGTCAGTTCCCTCCAATCCTCCTGTTGCCTAAATATGAAGTAGGTCTCTGAGATCCAATGGATCTGGATCTCTTCACTGGAGGAAGTGACCAACTGTCTGGTCACTGAGATCATCTGATGAAGCACTCCTGATGGTTCTGCAAGGGCCTGCCGTCCATTTGGAGTTCAGTGGAAGCAGGGCCTTCAGTGTGCTGGCTCCCTCTATGTGGAATTTTGTTGAAGTCAGGCAGGCAGCGATGCAGTTTTGTTTTCAGAACCTGCTGAAGTCATTTGTATTTAAACAAAACTTCCCTGATTGACTAACCATGGTTTTATTGATATAATTGGATTGTAAATATTTTAATTCTGTATTTTGGTTCTTTTTCTTTCTTTTATTATTCATCACTCAAGAACCCAGTAGAATGGTATATAAATCATGTATACCAAACAAATAAACTTCCAGGAGAGTCCTTATGACTAACATGATGACACAAGGTTAGTGATGGTCCAGCTGAACTGCAAACCTTCCTCTTTAGGGCAGTTGTGTTTGGTGTGGCTTCATCACTCTTACCTCAGTTTTTCCTACAGTAAATGTGTAAAATATGAAGGGTATAAGCGTGTTTGTATATCTGCAGTAAGATTCACACTGAGGAGCTATGACCAATCAGAGGACAGAGACACATGTTGCTGTGAGTCCAGGGCTCCACATCTATCCTTTACGCTTTACACGTTTATTGCTGGAAACCCCATGTAACAATGGTGTAGCTGCAGCAAACACAATGATCATGTAAAGCTAAAGCAGCCCTAGAGCCAATGAGGAGTATTGGCCTTGGCCTGTGGAGAACTGGATTTGAACCTGTACTCAGGAAGGAAGCCTATTAGGTGGCCTTGAACTAGTCACCTATTCCTACCGTTCCTAATGGCACAATATTTTAGCCCTAGGCAGATGCTCAATGTGTCTACAGCTGAACACATGCTCTCTCTCTGAGCCTATCTACACTACTGCTTTAAAACTGTTATAAACCGGTTTAAAGCAGTAGTGTAGATAGGCTCTGTGTGTGTGTGTTTGTGTTGGGATCATATCTGATGGCCTTGCCCCTGACTTTCTGACATTCAAGGTCTTTCGATTGTGCTTTTGATTGTGCAGCCTGTACCCTCAAAAACAGAGAGTACCAAGCCTTTGCAGGTATGTTCTCAAACATGAGGATGTCAAGGTAGATGCCTAACAGGAGCCAGTCCAACCCCCTCTCCAGAGGTTCAACTGCCCAGGGCTATAGGTTATGATGCTTAAAACATGCTCTGACATGATCTGTAGGCATAGTACCTGCAATCCGGAATCAGTATGCACATACCCTCCTACTGAGATAATAATCTAAAATGCTTTGAGCACTGAACATGTGTTGATGTTGTTGTTGTTATAATCCCTCCCCTCACCCCTGTGACAGGGAAACAAACCAAAAAACACTATAGTGTATAATCCAGTGGGGATGTCCTCCTGCACTTTGCTAGCCGGGTTAGAAAGATCTTAGTGTACAACTTTTCTGGAAACCAACAACAGGAAAGGTCCCTTTTGTGGCTAGACCTGCCCTAATAAATCACCCGCCTATTCATTTTTCAGTGTAAACAAAATGCCCTGGTGTATTTTCGAGGATTTCCTAAGGACATGATACAAAATGCTCTGGCATAAGATACACTAGAATGAATGGAAATTTCTCAAGATCACATCTGATAACGTAAGGATTCATTTTGTCCAATATTCTGTTTCCATCGGTGGCCAGCCAAGTGCCCCTGGGACGCAACCCTTGAGTTTGTTCCTATGACCAGGTACTCAGTGGAACACTGTCTCCGGATGTAGGAATTCATTGATTGATTCAATTTATATCCTGTCTTTCTAGCAGCCCCAGTCAGCCTGACCAATGGTCAGGGCCGATGGGATTTGTAGTCAGACAACAGTTGGAGAGCCACAGGTTTTCCATCCCTCCTGTATACAGTATTGTAAATATGATTGCATATAAACACATCATGATACACAACATTTTTGTTTTCAGTTTTTTCCTAATAATTTCTGTGATCAGGTCTGATACACTTGTGCATCTCCTCTTCATTTCAGTGGCGTTTGTGCAGGAGAACATCCCTGCTGGA
This sequence comes from Anniella stebbinsi, assembly GCA_029215795.1. Taxonomy (NCBI): domain Eukaryota; kingdom Metazoa; phylum Chordata; class Lepidosauria; order Squamata; family Anniellidae; genus Anniella; species Anniella stebbinsi. The sequence continues at coordinate 249,639,653 of JARDYH010000002.1, forward strand.
TTGTGCACTAAGTGTTCAGCCATTTGTCTCCTGCATTTCAAACAGAGAGGGAGGATAGTCATCATTAGCATTTAGATAGCACTTAAGGTGTTCAGAGTATTTCACATTATCCCAGTAATCCTCAGGATAGCCCTATAAGGTAGGTCAGTATTATCTTCATATTGCAGATAGGGCTAAGAGAAGAGTGGCTTGCCAAAGGGCATCTAGTGAACTAACGCTTGAGGTAAGACTTGAACCAAGGGCCTCCCCAGTCACAGCTCATTTGCTTAGCCAGGGTGCAATACCAACAGTCTACTGTAATGGGGTACTGAGGGACAGCGAAACAAAGCAGACCAGAAGCGAGAATGCTCAATTCCTCAAACGTTCTTGTGTTTGCAGCTCTCTCAGGCTTTTTTGGGATACCATTTCCATGCATTTAAATGAGTGTTAGTCAACCATATACTGAAACATCCTCAACATTTCCATCAAATAGTCAGGCACTTAGTCTGATTCACAGCAGGAATCAGACACCCTTCAAAAAGTGAAGGAATCTTTTGGCAATTTTGAAACATTCAAATCCTATTAATTCCAATGACAGTTATCCTCTGTGTCACTTGAGGCAGCTGCGCATTTTCCCCCAATGTTCACAGCTTTCAAGCAATGTGTGTGTGCTGTATATGTGTGTGTGTTCACGCTCAGGCCTGCACCTATGGACTATTTTTAACTTAAAATATGTTTAATAGCCTCAGAGGCCAAATGCTGAATCATTCCTCAATGGTTTGTTTGTTTAAACCCCCTTTAAGCTTTTAAAGAAGTTTTCACGATCCTACATACTGGTTTGCTTAATGATAGCCAATGGGAGATTGTATATAAGAAGAGTTGGGCTGGAGCAGCCAATGATGGGGTCAGCAGAAGAGCCTGGCTATGTCTGGTCCTTAGGGGTGGAGCCAGAAAGTTATGGGGAAAGGGAGGGAAGAATAAAAGCTGTCAAGACAGACAGAAAATAGCCTGCCCCCCTTGATTCTGGCCTCTCCCTTTACGTGTTCCCCCCAAATCCCTGAGAAGTGCTTGCACCTGTAGATCAACTCCTGAGACCTGGCAGCTACATAACATTACAGTTGTGCAGGAATGGAACCTCTCCAGAGTACATGGCTTGTCTATTGTAGTCTGCATTTGTTAATTGTAATGAGTTTTAATTTGTGCTCATCTCAGATCCAAAGGAAACAAACACATGATTTGTCACTTCAGATTTTCTGTAATCATAGATAATCCACTCTTTCAGTTCTGTAGCATATGAGACATTGGCACTTAAGAGGTTGGCTACATGACAGGGAGAAGAGGATGTCAAGGTTGTAAAACGAGGATTTTCTTTAAGGAATATATGATTGGTTAGTAGAATAACTAATTAACCATGTATAAATTGAGAAACAACATATGTTGCTCTCCATAGAAGAACCATTCAGGCTAAAATCAGTGAGAAAATGCAGACTAATTTCCTGTTAAGGCCAAGGCTTTCCCCAAAGTGACACACTTTCATTTTTGTGCATCTTTTCAGAATAACACGCAGAAATGTCTACACACAGTGAGATCAGGAGCATATTCTTAGACTTGCATGCACTATCTCACATCCTACTCATTGCACAGCTAATCCTAAACTGAGCGATGCTCATTTTATTTGAATATAACATCTTGCTGATCCAACTTGAAAAGCAAGATTTGGGTTGCGGGATCAGGGAGATCTTCAAACGTGTACATTGTCTCCCAGTTCAGACGCTATTTGGCATGCATAGCAAAGTGTGTGGACAGCGCACATGAGCCTGAGGTCTGTGACCAGCTGCTGATCCCAGTGCACACAGAGTTTCCGAAGGGAGCATTATCTCTAAAACAATGGGCCCTCTGTTTTGTGTGCCACAGGTCTCCTCTGACTTGGGAGACCAATATGCTAAACTACTTGGAATGGGTAGCTGTGGTGGGGGATTTTTAGTTTCTGAGTGAATCATGTCAACAGCGTGAATGAAATGGGAAGCTCTGTAAGCAACAGGAAAGGATCAAAAGCAAATATGAAACGTTCACACATATTTAATTAAACTGTTTAATTGTGATCTCTTTTTTCATACCAGTGAGTGCATGTAGATTTTCATGTTTGTAGTTGTGTTTGACATTAAGTGAAACCAATGACTTTTAAATAATTATCCCTACGTTTGTGTGTTAAAGTTGAATTATACAGATGGATTCTGTATCAAGGACATTACTGAACTTCATTTAAAACAATGGACACCTCTGCTGTGTCCATTGCCTGATGCTGTAAAACAGTCATAAATCAGGAGAAATGACGGTACAACTTAAAGCTCTTGAAATGAGCTTTTGAGTGTCGTGCTTACAGGAATGTGAGCCTATCACAGAGTAAATCATCAACACGTCCTTCAACTTTCACTGCATCCGTGGCATCCTTCTCCTCTGTTGGCTGTGGGGTTGGTTATTCATGATTGTTCTCAGCCCGATATTTGATGCTTATTATGTTTTGGTACTTTATCATGTTTGAGTTTGCATGGTTTTTATTTTTGATCATTACTGAACTCACTGGTAATCACAAATTAAGAACTGCATGTCTGGTTCATCTGCTCCAGGGAGATTTAGATTTTTTCTTCAACAGCATTTAATCCATGCCACATGGCCGACTGTTTTTGAAACGGAGAACGGTTTCACAAGCTATTCATGATATATAGTAGAAAGGACCACTGGTCAAAGGAAGATAGGAATACCCAAGCCCTTGATCTCACCTGAAATAGTTCTTTGGATATTGCCATAATTTTTCATGACTTTGAGTGGCTTGAATATTTGTATCCTGGTCTTGTGAAAAGTTCAACAGATGTTTAGATCTGAATATTGTGAACCAATTCAAGTGAAAGAGTTAGGGCCAGCCAAACTAGAAGTGATGCTATTCATGTTGTTTAGCTTTGTATAGCTGGTTTTCTTGATGGTGGTTTAGGGGAAGCTTGTCTTCCTAGAGATAGTCAAATCTATTTCTTTTTCTCATTTTTCCATCCTTAAGTCCATTCTGTTCCATTTTTGCATTGGTGTAGGTTTTTGTAAAGTGCATGGGCATTTGAATACATTTTTTTGTATGCATTTCTAATACACATAAATTCGTATGCACTTTTGCCTCAATTTTTGGCGAGATGAAGAACATAATTCTTTTTTGGGTATGTTTCTTTAACTAATAGACACATTTTTGTGTACACTTTTCCCCATGTAAAATTTTTGAATGCACTTTTGTGTGTGTGGAGAACTTCACTGAAAATTATGCGGGAGGTGTGACTATCGAGGCACAGCTCCATTCCAATTCACATATTGATTTGGGAAGTGTAAATATGGCACATTCATATCAAAATGTGAACTGAACAAAATCCCTCCCTCATCCCTCCTGTTACTAATAGCAAGCCTTGAGGGAGAGGGGATTCCAATCAAGACCGTGGTGGACCCCCAAATCCTCTTTCCTCAACCCACCCCAGCTCCCTGTTTGCTAATTCTGAAAATTTTGAAGCCGTGGGAAGAAACTGGGAATTTTGGAGAAATATATGAAATATTATAACTTTCTTGGTAAACCTAAATTTATCCTACTGCTTTAACAAATATAAATTATATCATTTATAATTGAGGTAGCATATAAAAATGTACTATTTATCATATTTATGAAAATTATAGAGCGATTTTATTTATTTAAGTGTTTTTCTAGGCTGCCTTTTAGAGTAAAAGCTTTCTGAAAGTGGCTTACATAAAGGAATCATATGCATATTTACTCAGAAGTAAGATCATTTTTTTTAGTGGGGCTTATTCCCAGGTAAATGTGCATAGGAATAAAGTCTCAAAAATATACATGCCTTCCAGTGCAATTTTCTACAGATCTCCTGCAGCTTTAACTGTTGTGATGAAGAGGGAATTTCACCAGGTGCTGCATGCGTACAAACGACACCTGCTGAAATTCCCTTTCAATACAACTGTTAAAGATACAGGAGCCCTGTCCTAGGGTGACCAGATTTTGGAACCCAAAATCCCGGTCCAAAATGGCCACCCAAAATGGCCACCCAAAAGGGGCGTGCCCACCCCCCCAAAAAACATTAAATATTTTTTTTTAAAAAGGCCACCTGCCATGCGGCCAACAAGCAGATCTGATACCCCACCCCGTCACCCCGTCACCCCGCCACCCAAAACCCCACCACCACCAAGCCAGCCCCCCCAAAAAACACAGTGAGGGAGGAGGGGGCTTACCTGCTGGGGCCGTCTACGGATGCCAGCGGTTGGCGGCGGACGGTCCTGGCAGGTAAGAAGCACGACAGGAGAGGCGGGAGGGGGCCCCTTACCTGCCGGGGTGGCCGCTTCCCTCTGGTGCTCAAATCTACTGAGAAACAGGCTTTGCGGCCTGTCCCTCAGTAGCGCGCTGGGTGATGATGTCATCACCCGGCGCGCTTATGAGGGACAGGCCGCAAAGCCTGTTTCTCAGTAGATTTGAGCACTGGAGGGAAGCAGATGCCCCGGCAGGTGGTGGCGGAGGGGGGTCCCCCCACCTGAAACCCCACTACCAAGCCACCCCCCCAGAAAACCCAGCCCGGACCTACCAAGTCTGCTGCTCTCTGCCGCCGCTCTCCGCCGCCGCCGCGTGACCCCCCGCAGCCCCGGTTTGCCCCCGCCGCCCCCTGCCGGGGCGTCCACTTCCCTCCGGTGCTCAAATCTACTGAGAAACAGGCTTTGCGGCCTGTCCCTCAGAAGCGCGCCGGTTAGGACTGGGAAACCCCGGGCAATCTGGTCACCCTACCTGTCCTCCTTTTCATATGGTCACCCTTAGTTCATCCCATAGTATGGTGAGAATGTTGGTTTTGAGGAGACCTCAGAATTGCTCAAACAAACTGTTTACTGCTACGTCATGCAATCTGGTAGTCTGGCTGTGATTTCCATTATGCGGCTCCTCAGGGTGTAACCTGTTTAGTGGAAAATGTTCTTCCCATTCTGAGTATGTGGCTATGTCTCTTGGAGGAGTGCCCCAGAATTATGGCTATATAAAATACAGGCAAAAGTAGTCCTCATTCAGTGGAATTAATCCATATTAAATGCTTCCACCATGAGGCCTCTTGTTTGATATTGTAACATTTTGTCAGCAGCATTTTTTCCCCATCTGAATGTTGGATTAACTGAATGCCCTCTAGGTGATCCATATGGAACAACAGGGTAGTACAGTAATTCAATACCTAAGATATATTGTATATTGAAAACTTCCCATCCTTCCCTAGTTAATAAATAGCCAAGATGTGCCTAGAATTTGTGTTTGCCCACCTTTACAAATAAAATAAAATAAAATAAAATGAGAGACAAAGAAAGAAAACCTTCAGATGGTAATTGTTTTCTGTCAGTAGCTACCCAGGATAAATTTGAACTGTCGACCTGGAGGTGAGAGTCTCCTTATACCATTAGCTTCCTCTTGCTTTTTGTTATCACATGGTGTGTGTGATGGAGAGATGTGTGTGCTTTCACTCCGGGAAAAGATTAAAAGAAAAATTATGAAGTGTTCTCAAATGAGGCCTGTTATCATGCAGGCCAGTTTTATGTCTATAATAACCCAAAGTCAGTAGCTGTACTCATAGCTCTTATCAATTTGCCTACTTGGGCTTGAATGGAGGCCATAGTTCTAAATTTTAGTCCTCTTCTGCACTCTTGGAAATGTCTAAACGGCTGTGATTATAGAAAGCACAAGCACATTTCTGTTACTCTTGAAGAAACAAAAGTACTCCCAGTTATCTCACCACCTATTAATAGTAACAGCTCTCTAATGATATTTGCATGTGATAACTATGAGTGGAAAGTGTCCTATTAGATGCTTGGAAGTTAAGTAAATTTGAGCAGAAGCATAATCGAGAGCATTTTATGCATTATAGTTCTTACCTCAGTAATGAACCATTCACATACTTAAGAGTTCAATGCAATTATAGCTATTTTTCCCTCTATAGGAACAAGCCACTCTCCTTTTTGAAGCACTATTGACACTTAAAATGCAATAGTTTTGAGGTAAAACTTCAGTGGTTATTCTGGTAGTGTACATTCCTCTAAAAATACTGTTGTAATTTGTATAAAGTTTATTTCTGTCCCCAGATGTCAGCAATTGGAATCTGCATAAATATATTTTGTGTAAATCTGTCAGCAGCTGCTTTCCGTTCAGGTTACTCCAGATATTAGCCTGTCTTTGAGTTTATGACAAAGTTAAAAATTATTCATTAAACTGACCTGCAGTATATTCAGTAACTGGAAAATTGCCTTGCAGTTCTATTTGGTTTGTAGATGTGATCACGAGTAAATTTTTAACTTAATTAATTGGCCGTTTCTGTTGACAAGAAATTTATGTGGTAATAATTTGCTCGAAATAGATGCCGACTGTAGGAAATGAGATATCCATCATAGGCTTGTGTTCCACCAGCTGCACAGTGGCTATTATGAAAGTATTTCAGCTTGCAACGACCCCACTGTTTGTGCAGTCAGGATTATATATACCCACGATCCATTGCCTGCCTGAGAGGCGCTCATGGAGGTCTATGATAACAAAGACTTTGTGATTTATGGCTTGCTGTGAAAGCAGAGCTTGATGAGATTAAACAATTTCATAGCACAAGTGTTTCTTAAGACCTGATTTGTAGTTGCAAGCTGATGGTAAATCACATTTATATATCCGAAAGCATGCTCAGCAGAGAAGTGCAATTACAGTTTAAGACAGCTACTTTTTATTTAATTTTTATCCTGGTTTTGTCTCTTTTATAACCTCCTCGTCTGCAAACCATTCACCTTCACAAGTCCTTTCCCCTGGTTGGAAGGCCAAAAGATTGAACTCACGGATGTCTCCTCGTGCCGTATGTGCTCACTTATAAAATGCACTGAGGCATCGCAGAGCAGCACTTACTGGATCCTACTGTCTTTGGACTGGCTTCAGCTGTATTTCCTGGCTCGGTTTCATGTCCAATGTCAAGCGGGGTGGGGGTGGGGGAACTTTCTCACTTTAAGCCCTTGTGAGTCAGGCAGCAACACTTCTAAATGCTAGCGATTAACATACAAAAGGCATGGGCAACAGGCAATTTCTGCACCTCACACCACACATTGTGAAGCCAAATGTCTTCAGATGAGATTTTTGCTGTGTGTTAGAGAAGTAATTTGAAATAGGCTTCCAGATCTGCTTTGGAATTGCACAGACATTGGTATTGGCGATGTTAACCTGTTCTTGATGCAGAGGGAGCTCCTGCTAAACCATTTCATTCTTTAGATCAGCTTTCCCCAACCTGCTGCGCTCCACGTGGTCTAGATTACAACTCCCAGCATTCCTTTAGATTATGGTTTAGATGCGGGCTAAATCCAACGTTACACTAATGGACTCCTTCTTATGTTACACAAGTTTGCCTTCCCTTCCTTCCCCCTGCATGACCCCCCCCCCCCATGTGCTCTGGAGGATCCCCCAGCCCTTTTGTATTTCTATTTATCCTATAACCATGCCAATAGTCTTCAAGATTAGAGGCATGTTGCAACGTTTCCCCGCAAAGTATATGTACCAACAGGATGAGCTGAAGGGAGGGGCACTTCTTGTGAACTTTTCTGGCAGCATCAAAAAGCACTCCTTTCCCCCCCCCCCCTTTAGTATTCTTTAAGTGGTTGCTTCAAAGGTGGGTGGAAGTGCCTGCCAATTCAGGAATTATTGACTTTGCTCAATACTGTCTTCAGCAATTTGCCCTTAGCAATGTCAGCATGTAAACCAGCCTTCCCTAACTTGGGGCTTTCCAGATGATTTGGACCTCAGCTCACATCAGCCCCATCAGTTGTAGTCCAAAACATCTGGAAGGCACCAGGTTGGGGAAGTCTGATGTAGCCAGATCTGACTAACTATATAGTATTTCTAGCAACTCCTGCTAACACAGTAACAAATCTTTGAGAGGGCATCTGCCATAAGGCAAAAATAGGGAGAAAATAGGGAGTCTTTCTTTTAAATAAGAACTGTGTATAGGTAGGTATGAAGGAAAATGACCAGAAGGAGCTTGGACGTGCCTGTGAAACAGTCCAATGTCAGTATTCTAACATTTTATGAAAGGGAACTTTTTGGTGTTCCCTCCTCTCCTGCAACAATACCCCACATGTTTTGATGACAGCTTACCATTTGCTGATTTTGCCTACCATGTCGGTCATCTGCCTATTCCCCATCCTAGCTACCATCCGAGGCTGGATCTACACACATACACACCGGGGTGGTAGCGTTGACTATGTCATTACAGAATGGAGTTGAGTGACTACCATTTATGAATGTGCCTTGCATTGAACAAGAAAACCCCTTATATGTTTTCTCATTTCTTTCATTTTTATCCTGCTTTTTTGTAAAATGCACTCAGGGCAGCGCCCCTGGTTTCGCCCACTCTTTCGCCTCAGCAATGCTGTGTGGTTAGTTAGGCTGAGAGATGGTGGCTGGTTCAGGGTCATCCAGGGCTTTGTGCAGAAGCCAAGGTTTAGATTGTGTTTCCCTGGTCTAAATCCAACATGCCAATCTGTACCCCACCCTGGTTCTGAATGTGGAAACTGAGAAAGTGTGAAAGAAACTGAGGAAGATGTGGAGAATCAGGGAGAAATATTCTAACCCTACCCCTCAACACTAGGAGATAGATAGATAGATAGATAGATAGATAGATAGATAGATAGATATAGAAAGAAAGAAAGATAGATAATAGATAGATAGATGATAGATAGATAGATAGATAGATATCTCACATAGATGACCTTTCACAAATGTGATGTCCCCCACCTGCACTTGAAAATTACTTCTACTGTGTTGTTTCTCCTTCATTCTGGCTTGGTTCTTATCCAATCCAAATGACATGGGAGATGTAGCACTGCTCTTTCCTACAGCACCAAGTAACATGAAATGTCCAACGCCATGAGGGGAAAGCCCACACTGCCATCTCTTCCCACACCTGAATCAATTCCCTGGAAGCTAACTAGTATTCTTTGTAGAACTGGCCACACTTGCAACTTTTCACAGCTCCAAACTGATGTGAACTATGTTCTGGCAGAGGGGTTAGGAGTGGCAGGGAAAACTGGATGGGGAGTTTGCCTAGCGTCCTCCTATTTCTCATTTTGCTTGCGAAATTGTGAAAAATGAGAAGTTACTCTGTGTATGCAAACAAGGAATTTCCCCCTCTTTGATCCTCCTCTTCTCCTGGTACAAGATCCATGCTGTCTTGGAGCTATTAAGCCCAGGCAGTTGTGAAGGTTTCTTTGTGAAAATAAATGACTGCAACCAGTGACTGTGTATATGTATCTGTAAAATATATCTACATAATTGGGGAATTTAAGGAGGTTATATTTAATTTGTTTTTAATTACAATCTTTACTCTACTTTAAGCAAATAGGCCTCTGGAAATTATAGGCTGTTTCTCATGGGTGACCTTGTAGGAATTTCTTAAGATAGATGCAAATGTAACAGGAGTGTTAAAATGCACGCAGCTATCTCCTTGAGAAAACCCATTAATGACACAACTCCAGGAGTAGTTTTGGCGTTCATGAATCTTTTCTCCCTTTATTCTAATGCGAATGATGCAATTGCACATATCTCTGGACATGGATGCTCTTTACAAGAGCAGCCTTGTTCTTTCAGGCCACTTCACACATTATATTTTTTTTAGGTTTACACATGTAAAAAATGCAAACTGTAAATTCAGCAAATACATGTTTACACACATGTATCACACGGATGCATTTGTCAGTGAGTGCAACTGAAAGCAAACTCAGATGTGTGTGAAGAACTGGCTCTTAAGTATATCTTAAAAAATGGCTAATAAGCTGTATCAATGCTCTTCCGCAGCAGCAAGAGAACCTCCCCCTATCAACTGCTGTCTTAGGCAACCGCCTGGGGTCACAGAGGGATGAGGCTAGCCCTCTGTGTGGCTCTCTATATACTACACGCAAAAAATCAGATGGCAAATGTTTCATTATTGTGTAAACGCATAACGGTCAATAGAGAGCTTTCTATCATAAAGTTTCCCTCATCTCCGAAGGGGTGTTATATTTCCCGTTTCCATTTCTGGAATCCCCCCTTCCCCCCGCCATCCAAATTTTTAAAATCCAAAATATACCTCATCTTTTTTAATGACACTTGAGATATCATGGTGAGCAGGCCCAGTGTCAGTGGCTGGTTTGGGCGGGCAGTCGCTGAGGGCCCACAGGCTCAGAACGGCCCTCTTACCCATGAGACTGCTGCAGCTATTGCCCACTTTACTTGCTCTCCCACCCAGCCCCACTGGAATCACCATGGCCAAACATGCAGGGCCCCACAGCACCCTACTATTGTAAAAGAAACCTGACCTAGACTGCCCTACAGGTAAAGTTTTGTGGACCCATTTTAAAATTTGTATTTTCCCCCTTTTATTTTGAGTAGCAGCAGTCTGAACCAATCAGATGCTGCCTTTGGGGTGGACTCAGCCCTGCCTCCCCAAAAGTAAGCATCGGATTGGTTTGGATCGCTGCTGCTCAAAACATAAGTAAAAAAAAAAGTTTTAAAATGGTGCCACAGAATTTTTATCTGCAAGGCAGGGTAGGGCAGGTGAGGAGGAGCATCACCAGCACCAGGTTAAAAAAAATGGATTGGAGAGTGGACTATTGGTTGGGGGGCAGGCATAGGGCTTCAGCCTGTGGGTGGCAGATGGGGGTTGCGGGTGGGTGGCTTGGGCGGGTGAGCAGGCAGAGGCTAATCAGCAGCACTATGTTGGGGACCCACTAAAGTCTTGTGTCGGCCCCGATTGTGAGCCATGTAAAAGTTATACATAGGAGGTCTTAATAACGTGAGGTATCACTCTAATCATATTTGTGATTGCTTAATGACTGAAGTGTTTTACCAGTGTGTGGAACAATGTACAACTGAAGTTTTAGTGGCAGGATTGGACATAACTGGGTGTGTGGCATTCCGTTTTGTTTCTCTCCGAGTTCAATAGTAAGATATATTTCTGGAAGTTCCAAGGGTTGTAATATGACATATATGCTTTCAAAAGGAAGAAAACCAGATCTTTATACCATAATGTTGGGTAGGAAGGTTGTTTGTAATCAGCTTTAATGCTATTAAATAGAAAAGATGCAGGACTAGTTCATGCTATGCGGATTGTTGTTGACTGGGACCGAGTAAAAAAATTTTTGGGCCATCTCTACTGTTGACCATTGAGAATGCCTTTTTTGCCCACTCTGCTGGTAATACTGGGAGTGAATAATTTTCTGCAGCATGTTGGCCACAGCCAGCAGTTTCAATTTGGGCTAGAAGGGCATTATGGGGAGGATAACCTGGTGAGCCCCCTGAGGCAGCTTGGTTGAGAAGGTTTGCTTACCTTGGGCCAAATATGCACCAAGCAGCATTGAAAATGGTTTGAAAACTGTATATGGAGTGTGTCGTGGGCCCCAAGAGTTGTCAATAAATGGTTTTAAAGCAGTAGTGTAGATCCTGCCTCAATCACCTCTCCCCCCCTGTCTGGTGTGAGAGGATATGGGAAAAGAGGGACCCTGGCATTTTGTGACTTCCTCCCATCTAAGCCTGTCCAATGAGTTGACTGGAAGCCTTCAGCTGCCTTCTAGGCAAACCTTTAATGTGAATAGGGAAGGAAAAGCTTGCATTGCTTATTAGACTGATCTGGCAGTTGGAGCCAGGGTGATTTCACTCATGTTATGTAAATAATGAGAGAGTACCCGCCTAGATTTCACCCATCAGAGTTGCCCACCCCTGCTGTAATGGTATGAAAATCTGCTAAACAAATCTATTTCTAACATTTTAAGTTATATGCATACAATATTTGTAAATACTCACCTAAATTAATAGTTATTCATATGTGAGCAGTAAAGATCTGGTCTGAATGTGTAGACTGAGTCATACATCCTGTGTTGTCTTTTCACTGTATGGATGAAATATATCTGCAATATTAAAACAACAAAAAAAAGATATTCCAAAAATCTGGTTTGGACACATGTTCTTGGTTTTCTCCTTGTATTTCTCCCCCCCCCCCCCCGCAGAAAGGGGAAATCATTATGCAGAATAAGGATACATTTATTTTTAGGTAATATAATAACTAAAGTGAAACACATCAATTTAGCTTTAGTTGTTGCATTAACAAATAAAAAAAGAAAGCAAAGAGCATTCAGTTGAAGTTTTAGTATTTCAATCTCAGCTGCCTGCCATGAGGCTTGGATACAAAATTATGTAGCAAGCCAGAGGAGAGAGAGAGGAGGAGGGGAGGAGGAAAGAAGATTCAAAATAGCAAATCAGGAACTGCCTTTTACTGAGCCAGTCCCTTGATCCATCTAGCCTAGTATTGTCATCTCTGACTGGCAGTAATGGCTCTCCAGGGTTTCGGGCAGGAGTTTTTTCAGCCCAACTTGGAGAAGCCAGGGATTGATCTTGGGACCTTCTCCATGGAAAGCGTTTGGTGTACCACTGAGCCATGGCCCCGCCTGGGCATCCCTGGTCAATTGGCAAGAGCAGTATTGTCGCACAGGCGTGCACACACACACACACAGAGAGAGAGAGAGAGAGAGAGAGAGAATCTGCCCTAGGGCTTTGTTAAGCGGTGCCACAACTTGGCAATATGCAATCGGTGCTGGGGAGCAGGCACTGACAACGTTATTAGGACAGGGAACTGTTATGTGAGCTCCTGTGCAGGTGGGGGGGGGGAACCCGTATAGAACTGGGATGGGTGGAAAAATGGTGGTGGAAAAATGAGAATCTCAATAAGATCGAGCTGGAGAAACCCTGTAATGGCTGGGATGCCTGCCTGCTAACTCCCTCCCCCCTCATCACTTGCTACTTCTCAGCCCTCTCACAGGCCCCCTCCACAAGGATGCGCTTTTGCGCCCGGTTCCACGATTATGCGCATTATCGCGGAGGCGCTTTTACTCCTAATCCCTCTGCACCAGAGGCGGCGAGAGGCGGCGAAGCGCATTAATTCATGTCCAAAAAGCGCTTTACAAGCAGTTAATGCGCGTAATCGCTTGTTCACACCGCGAAAATACGCTTTAACGGCCGGAGCAAAATAAAAGTCGCTATTTAACGCGCGTTCGAAAATGCGCATTATCGGGGAGATAACGCGCCTGTACGCCCGTTTTGCGCCCCGTGCTTGTGGAGGTAAATTTTTTAATGAGCCTTCAAGGCTCATTAAACGTCTCGTGTGGAGGAGGCCACATCTGCTTTCTACTTGAAGTGGAAAGACATAGCTCTCTGTGCCCATACTTCCATGAGGAAGATGCCCCATGTATTCCAGAAAAGACAGCAGTTCCTTAATTGTCTTTTGTTGTTACTCTTTTATCTTCTCAAGTGTAAGTTTCATCTCTCTGTAAGGAATACCAACTGCACTAAAAACTAAAATGTTGTTACCTCCTGCATACCCCTCAAGTGCAACACATAATGGAGCCGCAGGATTGCCTGCCTCACCTTCATGCATTGGACATACATTTAACTGTTGCCTATGTGTGTAGTAATCCAACCCCCCCCAATACCTGGCCCTATTTCTTACTCCTTAAAATTGGAGGGTGGTAAAAGATTGCACTGACTGGGCTTACGTACGTTGGACTCTACTTGCATATGCATCAGTTAGTAGACATTACAAGCATGTGGAGGAGGGGAGGGACTGGGCTGGGGCAGGTAAGTGTGCCTGATCCCAGGTGAGTTTACCCACTTTTGCACAGGTGGGGAGGGCTAAATTTCTAGAAATTGAGACTGTCTTTATAGAGTGTTTAGAAATAATGTTTTTTCCCCATTCAACTACATGGTAGACATTTTTTTAAAAAAATAAGCTTTCTGATTCCTATGAACACCGTTCAGAAAGGATGCACATAATGTGATAAAAGCAACACCTTTGAAGGCCAGTTAATTTATTCCGGTATAAGCTTTAGTTGGCCAGAGTCCACTTCATCAGATGCATGCACTGTTATCCTAAATTGGCAGGTATATGCACAAGGCTGTGCATAGGGGCATATGCAATTCTATGCAGTGAAGTCAGAATTGCGAGCAGTAAGCTCAGAGGAAAATCCACAAAGTACAGACTTTGACAATCACATTGAAGATTAGCTGTATGTATAAGCACAGTGTCCATTCAGAAAGCATTGTTGATGATAACACAAACATTCTGGCATAGGTAAACTAATTAAATACTGTAGTGGGATTAAAAACAACAACACCCACCTGTTATCTCAATTCAAACTACAGGTGATAGAACTGAACTTCTTGATAAGTTGCTTTTCAGTGGTTTGACGCTAGTCTCTCCTTTGTTCATCAATGCCTACTTTATGGTTACTGATATAGCACTTTGAAAGGTTGAAATGTTCTTCCATTGGTGTTCCTATGTGTTGCTAATGTCATATTTGACCTATTTATTCTTTTGCATGGAGACTGGCCCTGTTTGTTCTGTGTAGAATGCAGACTATCTCACTAAAAATGGTTCCCATGTAGGCCAAAGGTGGGCAACTTGGTACTCTCCAGATGTTTGAGCCTACAATTTCCATCAGCTCTAGCTGGCATTGCCAATAGTGAGTGGTGACTGGAGTTGTAGGCCAAAATATCTGGAAGACTACAAGTTGCCCACTGCTGATGTAAGTTAATAGTTTTCAAACTGTGTTTTGGGGAATCCTCTGGTTTCCTTTAAGCTCCATTGAGGACTTCCTCAATGAAAAGGATTGGTAATGGTGGAGAAGCTTCTCTAAAAGACAGGGTTTTTTTCATTTGTTTATTCTTTCTTATATATACTGCTTCCTTCAAAATGTTTGCAGGGCCAACAATTGCAGAGCCCTCTTCTGTGCACAGTGGCAGAGTGGAGGGTTCATTCTAGGGCACATTTTCAGTTCAAAAAAAGTGATAGTGATAAGGCCTCATGGGCCTGGCTAGTGGAATGGATGTATGCTTATTTCTGGTCTGCATCACTTTCACATGGTGTTCATACACAAATCCTTTAGTCCCATTTCCACTTTAATCTGCTATTAAAAAAAAACCCACAACAAAGGCATTTAAATATGCATTTTAAAAATACTGCTCAATATATGCATTTGTAAACATAAGGTTGTCTAAAACACATTTTAAACCATTTTAATACATTCTTTTGAGCTGAGAACTGCATTGAAACATTGAGGAAACTGACGACAGCTAGGTTTTGATCACCACTTTAGGCCAGGAGGAGTAGATCAAGTCAATTAGTATCGGGGTCCGTAAAAAGTTCCTTATGCAACTCTACTGGCCCATATCCATCATGATCTGAATGTGTTCATTACAACATGCCCAAGAATCCTCCATCATTTGCAGAAGGTAGGATTTGATATGGAAATTGTTCTCTGAAGGTCGAAAACCCATTAACTTCCACAACCTGGAGCCCTCCAGATATATCAGACTACAACTTCCATCATAGACCATGTTGGCTGGGAATGTTGACAGTTGTACTTCCCCCTCTGGAGGGCACCATGTTGAAGAATTTGAATTTCTTTTCGAAAGCAATTTGTTTTCTATCACATTGTATGAGAATGGTTGAAATTTTTGTAAGATAAATTTTCGGCACGTCACTAGACAAAATGCAGCAACATCTGTTTTATGGCATGTTCTGTTGAAAAATGGTAGATGGTATGGATGTTTAAAAGATAGAATTTATTTACATCATTATTTTCATTTCACCTTTGGACTACCCAAGGTAGGAATATGTTATGTTTTGACTTCTTTTGTTGGTTACAATAGTGCCTTTAGCAACCATAAACACACACCCCAAACTCCCAACTTGGAAGGTCATCTACATCTTTAATATTCAACCTTATGTGCTGCCTTTCAGCTGGAGGCTTGCTGGCAAGAGCCATTAACTGCCTGTTGGATGTAACCTTGCCATGTCTTACACATAGCTGCACACGAGCCTCTGGTACTATACAACAGGCATTCGGCTCATACCATGCAAATAAAAAAGGCTGTTTAACTTGCGATCAGTGATCATATGATCCATTTACAGGGTGCAGGCTCAGTCAAGTAGAACTGGTAAATCATTAAAAAAAATGCACTCAACAGTCTTCCTGCTGAGTAGAACATCATGCTAACATAATTTCCCCCACTCTCCCTAAGCAGCTCACAATATGTTATTAGTAGATATAGTGGTGCAGCAGAAGGTTTTCAAATAACCAGACACATTTACAGAGTATGCAGGTCCATTACAAACTGCAAGGAATTCACTGGATGCTTGCTACTGAAGTTAGGGGAAGATGTTTTATAATGTGGTACAACTGGATATTATTGGCTTCAGTGGCTTGGAGTGGATAATAATGCTCTTCACAAAACTGTAGCTTAAAATCTAGATTAACATATCCTTAAGAAAGTATCATCATTATAGCTGGGGAGTTCTGTGGCTAATTTGGAGGCACCTCTTCAGGAGAAATATCTGAAGAGTTTTGAGGACAGCAAAACGTGTTCACATAAAACTAGCAAGAATTCGTAGAAGGCTTTTCCACAACCGTTTCCTTCCTTCCCTGATCATTTCTACCTAGTACAGCTTCTTTCTCGTTTTCTCCTAAAGGTCCCCCCCCCCCTGCTACTGCAACCTGGCTTCACAATGCCCT
The DNA here is from genome assembly GCA_029215795.1 of Anniella stebbinsi. Classification (NCBI taxonomy): domain Eukaryota; kingdom Metazoa; phylum Chordata; class Lepidosauria; order Squamata; family Anniellidae; genus Anniella; species Anniella stebbinsi. Next base: position 249,656,252 of record JARDYH010000002.1, read on the forward strand.
GGACATAGTATCATTCTGGGATTATGAAGTCAGGGGTGGGTGGGAGGATAGCAGCCTTCTTTTACTTGGAGGTGAGTGAGAAAAAGCAAAATTTCAGCTATTTTCTCAAAAAAATGTCTCCTGAGAAATTGTAGGCTGGTTCTACCTCACACTGTGGGTAAGGGAGGATACAACTTAACCCCCATTTAATCGTTTGTTTTTGCTTTAATCCCAATTTTGACCCTGTTGCCTCCAGGCTCCACTCTGCCCCTCTGCCCCTTGGCTCATTACTTCAATTAGCACTCACCTCAATTTTATTTCTCCAATTTGTACCCCACTCCCTAGATAAAAGGGGCCCCTGAAGCATTTAAACAAGCCACAGTGTCAAAAAACAAACATGCTCGGGCCAGAACAGTGCAACTGAAGTCTTGCATACCATCTGGGAATTGACCCTACGCATATTGGATTTTTCATAGCTATGTACGACTCATACAATTACCCCATGCTTGGGTATCTGATGGGGCAGGAAATTGGAATGTCACTTCCGAAATGTATGTAGGGAGAAGGTTGGGAAGAAAGTATCATCTGATCTTGGCCGTGTAGATTTAGATTTAAAAGTGCTATGCAGATTTTTGTATCAAGTGTGGATTAAGGCAACGATCTTATATTCACTTACTTGGGAGTAAGTAACTCAAATCGGGCTTATTTCTGAGATCTGCTCAGAAATATAGGGTCGTACTGTAAATCAATGACATTAGATATCCTTACCAAATAATGAAAGAATTCATTGCATTTAATTTTTTGCTTATGTGTAATTAGGGTGAGATGATTGTTGTGTCATTTAATCCTGCATCTGGGCCTAAGTGTTTTATTCATTTGGATAATTTTTCTGTAAACTGTTATTTCAAAGAGCAGCTGCTGTGCATGAGCAGTGAGAAATTGTCAATAGAAAACTTTTGATAATTGGGGCAAAGTCCTTAGGAACGTTACTTCTTCCAAGTGGGGAATATTGCATTGTGTGAGCTGACGTTTACAGTATTGTCCTAAGAACAAAATATGTTTCAAGGACAGTCTCATAAAAATTAGGGGAGGGAAGGAGGAGGAAGGATACCATTTGGATTTTCTGCCTTAGGGTGCAGTCCTAGTGGGTTCGCCCTGGGTAGTCATAAGCCTCCGAACTCAGAGGCTTACAAGTATCCAATGCAGAATCCATTGCAGAGGGGAAGGTGCCTTGCGCCTCCCACTGCATTTTAACTAGGTAAGTGATTTCACCCATCTCATGGAGGCTTCAGGGAGGGGGATGGAGGCAAGGGATAACTTGTAGCCCCACTTCTCCAGCCCCCTCCCCTTCCCACCTGTGGAAATGCCCCCCTTTAACTCCCTACAAGCCCAAGGTTCTTTCTATGCTGGTTATGAGGGAGGGGAGGGTAGTTTCCTGGCTCCAAGGAAAAGGAAATATCCAATGTTCCCCAGATACTATCTAGGAGCATAGGGTTGCTCTTTCAAGCACTTCAACACCTTGGACTGTCTCTGACTCAATTTTGTCAGTTTCTGCATATTCGAATTGGCCCTTCAATGCTGGTAGTCTGTACATGTGTATGCATATTTGTATCTATATATGCAGAAAAGGTGTTTTTGTCCATTTTACTTTACTTTACTTTTTTCTTTTCTTTTTTTAAAAAAAAGCTCAACAAAACATTCTGAAATTTCAGTCCTTCCATGGAATTCACATTTCAGTGTGGCATAAATTAAGAGTTACACTGTTATATTGACAGTATCTTGTGCTTTGTATTTATGTTTTTGCCAACAAATTAAGAAACTGCTGTGAAATAAGATCCATACTAGCCCTTTCCATTAATCAGAGTATTGTACGTTCAGCAGACATGGGTCATTTATACATGAGGGGATAGATTCCCCCCCTTTTTTTTGTAATCATGCAGCAGATTAAATCCAAACAAAAGACTGTTGCGGTTTGTGCATAAAATCAAGCCAGTGGGAGCATTTATGCAATTCACTTTGGAACTGACTTTGTCTTAAAGGCGGAAGAGACAAGATACCAGGGGAAAGAAGAAGAGGGAAGTTGACATTAAGGGAAAGTCAGGACTCCCAAACACAGAACCAACTTACCCTAATGACCATTTTACAACAAAAGGCAAACCAGCTTCATGTTTGGCACCAGTATATAGCCCTTTGAAGGTGCTACACACTCTAAGTCAAAACGGAAAGAGCAAAGCTGCACAGTTAGCCCTGCCTTGGAGGTCACATGGCTCCTCCTGACCCTCCTGCATTCAGGGTGAACTTCTGCAGCTGTGCAGGTTCTCTGCATCATTTAGGACCCTAAATCGAGGTTCTAAATCATAGGGAGGGCCTTCATGGATGCAAAAGGCCCCACTGCCCCCCCCCCCCCGCCCTGCCCTGGGACAGCTGGAGGAGGGGACTAGGGAACTTCCCTTCTGTAAGCTTTCCCAAGTTAACATATCTTAGAATCCAGGTTTGATTTGGGGCCATTTCCTCCTCCCCCTGCAACCTTCCACACCTCATCCCACATTGCTCAGGAGGGCCCGCCACCACCAGAGGGGCTTTTGAGGGGGGGATGTAGCTGCCAAGGGAAGGACAAGAAGGGAAACTTGCCTGGCAGCCTGCTGAGCAGGAAGGAAGATGGAGAGAGAGAAAAGGTGTGGAAGAAAGAGAGAGAAAAGAGAGAAGCAGATGAAGAAGAGTTGACCCACTCACTTTTAGGACCGGCCTACCGCCAACTAGTGCTGGGCCGAATCCTGCCCCCTATTTTTGTGGACTTTCTCCCTGTGAAAGAGGCATTGTTTTTCTGCCTCTTTCGCAGGGAGCCGGGGGGGGGGGGGGAATTCGGAGAATTTTCACCTTGAGGAGGGAGCCAAGGTTTCAACATACCTTTTTTAAGTGTAGCCGGTTGCTGAGGGGGCTTTTTTTTTTTAGTTTTTTTAGTTTTTCAAAAATAACTCCCGCTAAACTCGGCATTTGGAGGAGCCCAGCAATACGAAGTGAATGCTATTGGAGACCATGTGACCTCACCTTTTCCAATAAACTACTGGGCTTCTGCAAGTGCCAGGTGTATTTTGAAAAAATAAAAAGAAAGAAAGAAGACCCCTCCACAACTGGCTACATTTAAAAAGGTATATGGAAACCCTGTCCCCTCCCCTAGGAGAAAATTCTCTGAAATTCCTACCTCTCCAAGCCTTTTTCTCCTGAGTTTTCATTCCCCCCCCCCCCCATGAAATGCCAAAAATGGAATGGTTGAAATTTCCGGCTGAGCACTACTGCCAACATCTAATAATAATAATTAGCATGCGAAGGTACGGCATCTGCTAATTGATCTCAGATCAAGCTAAAGAACCAATTAAAGGATAGGTCAAGGAACATTCCCACTAGAAAGTCAGTTTTGGATCAACCAGATATTAAATGTCCGTTGAAGTCTTTTTGTTAAAATTAGTATTTATTAGAATAATTCCAATTTTTGTGGCATTACTTTCAAAATATTTCATCTACATATTCCTTTTAATTGTTCATATCTCCAGCACCTTTTCTGTAAACAGTTATTAATAGAAGCCAATTTCAAAAGGCTATATTAGCAATTGGTTACAATTAAATCACACGCACCCACACCCACACACACACAGATCATTAAAATGCATTTTACAAATTCAAAGGAACCTTGAACAAATCCCTCCCATGATCTAGACGTCATTAGAAAAGCTAATGAAGGAAAGGGCCAGTTCAGATACAGTTAGAACATGCAGGTGTGTGGCCCCAGGGACGCAGGTGGATGGAGGAAGTAGCATTTGATGCAGCATGTTCATAGATACAGCTGCTGTTTCCCATCAGTGGTTTGCATGAACCAACAGCACATATTTTAGTTGTTGCACAGCACTTGTATTAATCACTGCTAGGAAGTGGTAGACAGCTGTATCCATCTGACCACACACTTCACTTCCTCCATGCATTTGCACCTCTGGGGCTACCCAGACCAATTTATGTAGAGCAGTTTACAAACACCTAAACCAGACCTTAATCTGAAACTTTAATCTTTGCTCTCGTGAAAATAGATTTCCAGGTCTCAGAGCCTGACCTGAAGTTTCAGAGCATCTTCTCAGAGTCTCCAAGGGATATAACCTTAGAGTGAGGAGGCAGAATCCGGTGGAAGGCTATTTTCTTTTGCAATTTGTACTTGTATTATCAAGCATATCTGTAATACAAGTATTATTAAAATTGTTAATTTTATACATATTTTACCATTGTGCATGACTTTTGTGTGTATTAATAAAACAGAGTGAACAAACAAACTTAATTTGATTGTATGTACTGATCTATCATGTTTCAACAATGCACCAGTAAAATATGCAGTAAAATATGCATATAAAGAATTTGATGCAGTCATACATACAATCACATGAAGATGGATTTTAAACAGTGTTCTATCAATCTGTGCATTTATAACAAGGGTGAGGGAAACAAGGTGCAAAAGAATTGAGAGCTGCAGCAAAGTAGACATGTTCCAATTCCAAAAGTAATTTTAGAATTTCTGGAGGTTTTGTTGGAATTCAAGAGGAGTGGAACACAGGCAAAGGAAACCCAAGGAATAATAAAGAAACAGAAGAGGAAGAATCCACTCATCCCTAGTTCTCCAGCCTCCAGGAACTATAATATTTTCTAGACATCAAATAGCCCTCTGCATTTTACCATGAAATTATCTTTAGACAAAGACAAGACCATGCAATGATTAAAGGTTAGCCTTGGAATAGCAAAGCAATGCTTACTTTTCCTGATCAATATTCCTATCCCTTTTCTATCGAAATATTTTGATGACTTCTTGAAAATAAAACTGTCTGCTAAATGTGAACTTGGTAAGGTAAGTGACGTATTTCTCTCTCTTGGACGTGCAAGTGGAGTCAGCGACATGAGAGCCAGTCTTGTGTAGGTTATTTTAAGATTACGTTGAAGATGCTTTTATTTTTGTTATGTTCTGGAAAGCTGTTGTGGAAATCAGATTCTCCCCCCCCCCCCCATCTCTACAATCTGTGTGTATATATATATATATATATATATATATATATATATCAACAGTTTAATTGTTCTGTTCTTTTTAAAAGCGAGAGAACTCCTGTGGGCCCTACATGGTAAGAGCATATTCCATGGCCAAGTAAGAATTTTCATTTGCTTTGAATGGCTTTGAGAGTCTCAAGTAGGGCTGTGCATTGCTTCGGATCCAAATCCCGAAGCGAATCGGGGTGATTCGGACCTCCCTAAAACAGATGCAAAGCGGATTGAGGGAGGTCCAAATCGATCTGAACCGAATTGGTTTGGTCCGAATCAATTCAGATCGATTTGGCAAGTCGGACGCCATTTGAAGTGGTTTTTCCCCATAGGGTTGCATTTGGGGGGGGGGGGGAACATCTATAACTATTTTTATTTTTAAAGATAGAAACATATAACTTGGGCACCTTGCAGAGGGCCTGGTGCAGACGTTTTGTGGCTATGTATTTTTGAAAAATGATCATTTCGCCCATGCGGTAGCCATTTCTGTTTTTTTCCCCATAGGGTTGCATTGGGGGAAGCTTAGAACACACAAAAGAAAACTGTAGGAGATTTGCACTTATTTATTTATTTATTTATTTATTACATTTGTATACCGCCCCATAGCCGAAGCTCTCTGGGCGGTTTACATAGGATTAAAAATAATTAAAAACAATATACAAAAATTAAAACAGCAAAAACATACAACATACACACAGTCTGTACATTTAAAACCCACTACAACACTTCAAAAAGCTACAAAAACAAAACAAAACAAACCCAGGCTCCTCAGATATTGCCAAATGCCTGAGAGAAGAGAAAAGTCTTGACCTGGCGCTGAAAAGATAACAATGTTGGCGCCAGGCGGGCCTCATCGGGGAGATCGTTCCACAATTGGGGGGCCACCACAGAGAAGGCCCTCTCTCTTGTTGCCGACCTCCGAGCTTCCCTCGGAGGAGGCACTTGGAGGAGGGCCTTAGATGTTGAACGTAGTGTTCGGGTAGGTTCATGTCGGGAAAGGCGTTCCATCAGGTATTGTGGTCCCAAGCCGTGTAAGGCTTTATAGGTTAAAACCAACACCTTGAACCGGGCTCAGAAACATACAGGCAGCCAATGCAAGCGGGCCAGAGTAGGTCTTATATGTTCGAACCTACTGGTTCCAGTTATCAATCTGGCCACTGCATTTTGCACAAGCTGCAGCTTCTGAACCACCTTCAAAGGCAGCCCCACGTAGAGTGCATTGCAGTAATCTAACTTGGAGGTTAGATTGGATAGTGTGATTGTGACGATACCCCACATTTCCATCTCCCTATGTATGTCTGGGTTAGTATGACTGAAGAGTATGGAATGTTGGACTGAGTGGGTGTGGCTGATGATGCTAGGAAAGGGAGGGGGAGGAGTATATATAGAGTGAGGGAGTGTTTCAGTTTAGCTTTACGTCTTATCGTCTTACTTTCTTGGTTGGGTGGAGGGCAGTTGTGTGGAATATAGCTGTGTGTGATCTAGTCAGGAGTGTGTGTGAAGAGATTATTAGGATTTAGGATTATTAGTAAATTATTAGAAGTGTTAAGAATAGGCAGGTGTTAAATTGATTTGAAAGAACTGTTAACAACAATATACATTTTCTTTTATTTTTGCTACCACAAACCATGTGTCAGCTTGGCTTTGTAACCTGCTCTATAAGTTTAATAAAGAAACACATATCATTACACCATCAGCCAACATACACACAGGAGAACCTTATTCAAAATCCTTAACACCCTTTTCCTCTCTGCTATAAGGGAAAAGTGGTGCATCTTTTACCCTTCTCTCAAGTATTTAAGTGGCAGTGCTTAGCCTAAGAGAGGTGTGTTCGTCTAGGCCTAGTGTTTGAGGCTGTGGCAGCACAGCGATCTTCTGAATACACACCTTCTTCTCAAATGGTTCTTGGCTTTGAGTGGCTGCTTAAACTGTTCTCTTGAAAAATCACATTTTAAAAAATTCCTTGAGAGTAAACGCCAGCACCTATGTTTCTGAAATTTGTCACACATGAGTGGCTCCAAGCCGTCTGCAAGGTCCCCAACTTTAATATTTCTATCTTTAAAAATGAAAAAGTTATAGGCGTTTATTTCTCCCAATGCAAGTCTATGGGGAAAATGATTCATCCGAATCTCGATTCGGATTCGGATCTCAAGCGAATTGGGGGAGGCCCAAATTGACCCGAAGCGAATCAGGACCAATTCAGAAGTGACAAATCAGGATCCGAAGTGAATTGGGTGGTCCGTGCACAGCCCTAGTCTCAAGTAAACTACTAAGAAATAACTTGTTGAGCTGAAGAAATACAGAACAATAAACATAACATATACAACAATGTAGAGTTCAAAGAGATTTGTATACACTATTTTAGTAATCTTTACAATAACCCTGTATGTTAGGTCAGTGTTGCCACTAAATATGGACGGGGGGAGGGGGAGACTGAGGCTAAAAGGTAGCAGTTTTCCAAGCGCAGCTTATGTGGGCTTGCAGGAACCTGAAATTTAAACTACGGCAGTTCAGTTGTGCTGGGTCACAAATTATATAGGCTTAGACAGGTGTTTCATATGCACTGCGATGCACACTTGAGTAGCACTGTCTCATACTTTGAACATAAAATGTAGTACCTTTATCAAAGAAGTTGGCTGCTACTTAAGCTACATGCATTTCTCATGAAAATTGTTTCCAGAAGATTCTAACAAGTTACCTTACACTCATGTTAACTCTGTGTTGCAAAGCTGCAATTATCCTTGGGAAGAAGAAAGTATTGTATGTTGTCAGCATGAACGATTTTAACATAGATATGCTTTGTATCTGTTTTTTGGGTTTTTTAAAAAAATTACTGAAATAAGAACTTATACTCAAGGAAGCAATTTTTGTGTGCGTGTTTGTGTTTGTTTAAGATGTCTATCTCTATGGAATGTTTCAGGGCAAGAACACCTTGGTAAAGTTTATTGCATTTCTAGACCACATTATCCTTGTCAGCTAGATTAAAGCATTCTTGCAGCTCCTGCACTGTATTAACATAACAAGTGAGGAAATAATGTAGTGTTTTTACACAGAGCAGCTTATCAATTTTGACATTAAGTGTGTGAGAAATCACATGAAAATGTGAAGCAACCAAGAGGAATAATTAGGAGCCAACAGAACAATCTTGGTAATATGACAACAGAGTCTTAAAGCACCCCACAGGATTGAAATCATCAGGTTTGCTTGACCTATATCTTTAATAATACAGCTCATTGCCCTTTTATTAAAGCTAGAGGGGAAGTGTCAGCTTTATCTTGTTTTAGGGGCAATTGCAAACAAAAAAAAACTTTATTTATTGACCCTTCGCAAATGACCCATTCTGCTATTGCCAGGTGACAAAGCAAGTCACCACGTTGAAGACTATTTTTGAAACACACACACACATGCTGGGATTGGCAAAGAGAAAATAAATATTATATAATACTCAAATGAGATAAATGGCTATGTTAGCAGTGGAAATAACTCCCTGTTTAATTAGAACATAAGAGCTATATGGGACAATAAAAATGGTTACTGCTGCCCTTGGCCTTTGTTTAGGAAATATGATTGTGCTGGAGATAATGCTAAGCATTATTTATTTGTGCTATATCACTGGCTCTGTAATTGTTTGCAGTGTTGATAGTTTCCAGACATGCAGAATAAAGCTGCTTTTAAAACAAAATCTTCCTGAAAAATGGAGAAAGAAAAGGGCTTTTTTCCCAACAATTATTTCGAAGATTTCCCTGTCAGTCTTGCTGTTTGTATAGAGACTCAAGCTTACAGTGTCTAATGCAAATGATGCACATAAGGCATTTGTGATGTAAACTTGTACCTTGAATTGTAATTTAAAATGATATGTTAATAATAATACTGAGCATTTACATAGATGTTTTGAAAGTGTTCTGAAACGAGCATCTCAGTACCTATTGCAACAACCCTGTAAGGTAGATCAGTATTGTTACCTTCGAACTGCAGATGAGGGATTGTGGCTGAGAGATAGTGGCTTGCCTAAACCCACCGAGTGAGTTCATGCAAGAGCTGAGATTTGAACTAGAGATCTCCTGATTTGTACCTCAGTGACTTAGCAACTATACTACGTATGAGATGGATGTTTTTGGTACTCTTTGAATACCAGAAAGAATATCTGGCTTTTGACAGGATCCAACCTCCATGCTGGATTGCATGTCTGCAATGGTCTTCATGTGGTTCTGCAGTGGCCTGTATATTTCCCAGCCTTGGTCCAGATCTACATCAGGCAGGATATGACACTTTGAAAACAGCTTGAAAACTGCATATGGAGTGTGTCCTGGGCCCCAACAGTTGTCACTACTGTTATAAACCATTTTAAAGCAGTTGTGTAGATCCTGCCTTGCTCTGTGGCTTCTGTGCGCCATGTACAGGCAGATAGTTTAGAGACATCTCAGCTTTGGAAACAGTTTTCTGTGGATCTCTCTCCCCCCCCCCCCCCAATGTGTTGCCTGTGGAAAACAGTGTGCCTGCAGACACCTCCCATGATGCCTTCCAGGCTCCTGGACCATTGTTGTTGTTGTTTTTAACTGCAAAGCAACCCACTGGCCTCAAATGCTATCTTTATTTCCAAGAATGCCTCTGAATTCTATGTGGGCTCCAGTGGCATTCTTGGAGGAGAAAAATGGTGGGTGGCCTGAGCCCAACTTTTCATGACAGAATTATATGCAGTCTAAGATATCACCATGTTGCTGTTATCTCTAAGGAAGTCCATCTTTCAGTACTGGTATTTATTGCAAGATGTGCCAGGCTGCCAAGCCAGATCTACTATTGCTTTTAAATGTACCAGACATATAGGAAACTGGCTGGTGCAGAGCAATATGGCTTCAACACAAAATGTTTTGACAGGAGCTGCATCCCCACAAGGGCATTTTGCCTGTGGAAACGATAAATATTGCAGCCATACAGACAAAGTTAAACTCTTCATCAATCCCAGTGATGGGAAAACTTGCTATTTAAAAACAAAACAAAACTTCACAGCCTGTAACACTGCTGATGTGTTTAATGCCATTAGGTGCCCTTGCGACAAGTTTTAAATAAGGCAAAACCATAACAAAAAGTGATTAAATGAAGATACCACAGATTAAGTGTGTTCTCATACCAACAGAGATCGCTTTTTCTGGAGTATGTCAAAACCTACGAAACTGAGGCTACATTCTCGTTGTGGTGGTAGACCTGTGTCTGCACAGTACCACCTCAGGCTGCAGATGGGTGAAACACACGACTGAATGCTCCTTCCAACAACAACAACAACAACCCTATCACATTATTAGGTCTCTTCCGTTAATGAAAAGCCAGACCTTCTGTCAGATTCTGGGGGATGAGAGAGTATTTAATAATCATCTGCCTGTATCATTTGGGAGATGCATCTTCATGAAGTCACGATTAGGGATGGCGGAAAAATCCACTCAGTTTGTATAAACTTAACCAGTTCATACTCCCTGAATGTATACGTGAAGTGTAATATAATTGCACACCAAAATTTGTACTTTTCAGAATGTTGTGGCACCGTTTGCAACTCAAAAATGTGTATATTGGAGTGAAAACGTATTATATTGCAGAGGGGAGTGCACACACTGGGAAAATACATACAGTGTACAGTAGACAAAATGTGCACAAAAAGCCATAGAAATTTTGGGGCTGACTTTGTTATGGGGCTCAGAGTCTTGCTCTATCATAGAGCTAGATTATGGTGGTTGTTTTTTAATCACAATACTCTATAGCTTTTGAAGCCATAACTCAGTAAGAATCCAATGGAATAAGGTTATCTGAAGGGACCTAATAATGTGATAGGTTATTTTTTTTAACAAGCTAGAGATAGCATCTTGTTGAAAGTATTGGGGCTGCAGAATTAATTGCACACCAGACTCCATTCAAACCACTTGGTTGTAATGTGGATCTCCTACCATTGCAAAGACCATGAATGTTTGTGGAGAAAATAGGTTGTCTGAAGCGAGTTCATCTCTAATGTTTAACAGGCATAGCAATTTCAGGAAAGCAAAAAATTGTCTAAATAGTTTTATTTTCTTATGGGAGATTCACAAAAATAAATAGATCTATCCGTGTTTATCCTTCCATCTCGTTGTGAAACTGTCTTTTAAGAGGAAGAGAACAACTGTTTTTCATCAACCAATTCACTATTGACTTCAAAATCCTCACCAAATCCCCAATCTCCCTTCTGCTGCTTGGTTCCCACTCTCTACTTTCCCCAGCTCCTTCTGAAAGAAAGGAAAAGCTCTTCTTTTAAGGGCTCATAGGTTGGAGAAGGATGCTTAGCAACAGCATTCCTGTGCCTTAAGTAGCTGCAAGCCCCTTGCTGAACCCTTTGAAGTGACTGTCAGGCCAGATTTATTTTGTTTTAGCACATTGTCTACTTGTCCAGATGTATCAGGAGATAAAAAGGAGTCATGTTTACACTCTGTTTTTTTCCCTTAAGATGTAATTAAATCGCAGTTTTGATGAGTCTCTGGGAGATTGGAGATGAAACAGAAAGCAGGAATTGGCTGGAGTAAAGGGGAGGAAACTGTGTTCCTATTCTAACACCTGACATGTTAGGGAAAATATATATATTAAGCTATAAGGCTGTGTGCTGATTTGGTTCTGTTGAAGCCTAAGACCAATATTTCCAAAATGTCTGGTAACTGAGGCACGGTTGCTTTCTAAATTAAAATTGGAGAAAGGAATGTCTCTCTTAAAAGCTTGAACAGGGGTTATTTTTAGAGGAAGAATTGCCAGATGTTATTGGAGTCCCGGCCCATTTTTCAGCATGGGTCACTAAACTGGCCGTGCCTCCTGATTGGAAAGAAGCACAGAGCAATAGCATATGCAGGGCTGGAACGGAAAGCTTGCTCAGAGGCAAGGTGGTGTAGTTCTGTGACTCTGTAAAGAGAGCGATCCAACTTAGCAGAATGACCCATCCTCACAGGAGCCTGATTGGAAGAAGGCAAGACCAGAAAGAAGGCAATGAATCATGAAGAAACGGTCTGCACTGTCCTTCTGTGGGAGGGTACGTGGAGCCCAACACTGGACTCTTTCATTCTTTAGTCAATAAGTGTCTCTCAGCAGCCTAGCAGCTGTCTTATGACACACCAGTGTGTCCTGGTACCCTGTTTGAGAATTACTGCCTTTGCCTTTGCCTTTCCTCACCAAATAAATAGAGAGAATGCAGCCCTGTTGTAAAACAAGGAGAATTCTTGGATTGTACAAACCCGTAAAAGGAAGGGCGGCACTCACAGAAAGTCCCTCTATCCGATTTTTGGGAGCCCCTCTCCCCCTCTCCCCCACTCTGCATTTCCTGGCTCTCTGTGTAGCATTTGGGGGGGGGGGGCTGGAGGAGCTGCCATGGGAAGGAGGGGGTGGGGAAGTCCACTTCTGTCAGCGCAACTGATCCAGCGTAAATCTGGATCCAGCCCATCTTTTTTTTTCTTTTTCGGGAGTTTCTTTTACCCATCTTGAAACTATCAGTCTAATTACAAACTCTCTGTACATTACCTATCAGAGGCTTGCTGGCAGGACCGTGCTTGCCAATCAAATCTTGAACAGTAAAATTTCTGAGCTTCAGGAGTCTTAAATTAAAAACATCAATGCAAGGCTGGCCTAGTTAAATGTTCCTGGAGGACCAGCACCACAAATAAAAAAGCCTGTACACTTAGCAATATTGTTCTAAGCAATATTAAAAACTTGCAAGATGAAGGAACAACTTGATTCCTGTACTGAATACCTGTCCAGTCCTTTTGAACACGCCAGGGGCCTAAAACTCTAGCTCTAACATGTAAGATGTTTCTCTTTTGCATCGTTAAAAAGGTTACGCTACAGCACCCCCTTCTGCTAACTAAGCTGTGTGGCAAGAGGCTTCAGGTAGAGCTCTCCCCCACCCTTTCTCTTGCCACACCATAAAGACTCCCAAAGTTAACTTTCCCAGGCATCTTATGAAAGAGTAGTGTAGCTTAATAATAGTACACCTGCATTAACTATTAATCTTTAGGACCAAGTTTCCATCAATCTTTTATCGTTAGTATGTCAGAAGAGGGGGAAAATAATAGCAAATTAGCAAACCTCACTTGTCATATGATTTCTAGTCCTTGGTCTCTACATGTTGGGTAAGTAATCTTTAAACCAGACTGTTGTAGATACTCAAAGTGTATTTATTTTAATTTTTACATTTTTATACCACCTTTATACAATAAAACATAGTATAAAGAAACTAAACTCTTGTGAACGGAAATACGTTTAACAATAATGTATATACTAATATTCAGACTCCCAACTGTTACAGAACAGCCAACAGTTATGACCAATGGAAACAGAAAAAATGAAGTAGAGTTAAATATGATAAATTAGCCATGGAAAGTGTAAAGGAAATGGCTGTTAGCAATCTCCTGACACTCTGTTGTCCAAATTGGTCTTAACTGACCCTTCTCAAAGTCTGAGGGGAGCCATGATAGTGTGCTTTACCTGGCGGTGAAAGAGTTCCACCGAATGGGTGCCGCAACTGAGGTAGCTGCCCTAACTGTAGCCAATAATCTACTCTTGGCTGCAGTGGAGGCTGGTGGCTCCAACGTCAGCAGGACGGTGAATCTGCTGTGGGTTTCAGTCAGAACTCTATTAGAGGTCTGGATCACTCCTTTAGAATTATGTCTGGTTCTGACTGAAACCCAGAGTGGATTGCTGGTAAAATCTTAAGGAACAAGGCTTTGCTTGCTGACCTGAAAAACAGGGAAGTTCTGGGGCAGAAGTGAAATATGGGAACCCCGCCCCCATGTGACTTTCCCTCCTCTACAGAAAAGGCACCTATTTTGGTGAACTTATAGGGGGGACTGCATGAACAAGGAGAAATCGCCTCTTTAAAGTGGTGACTACTACTTTAAGGAGGTGACCCACAGTGTGATCCACTCTTTCCTTCCTTTGGAGTGGGACTTGCCCCCAGATAGACATGGGGCTCATCTATACCTAAGAGTGTAGAAGGAGGGAGGGGGAAGGATCACGGACTTACCTGCTTCCGCGATCTCCCCCAGTGTCTAGACGGCCATGCGATGTCTCAGAAGGGAAGAGGGATGTCACGGGCACTATTTTTTTTAAGAGGAGCCTGTCATGCAGCCCCGATCCAGGGGGAAAAGTAAGTAAAAAAGAAACCCGCTTCCAACCCCCCTCCCCCCCGCCATCCCAGGGATGGTGAAATTGCTCCCCCCATGGACACAGAGCCTCCTGTTCCTTGCGGGGAAGAAGGTATGGCCCAGGAGTGGCAGCCACACTGGCCACGCTCCTCGGGATGGTCCCGGGACCACGGAAAAATTGGGAAATCTGCAGTCCCAGATATCCCAGGGAAAGTCCCTGGTTGTCCCTGGGAGCCCTTGTATGTCATATGGTTGCTCAGGGATGACCTCGAGACTACTGTAGACATGGCCATGGATTATGCTGAGCATTGCACAGCAGATCATCTTTCCTTTAAAGTGAATGGAGGTGAGCTGCAGTATGATACTTTCCCCTCTCTAGGCTACCATTTTTTCAAAAGCAGCAGATGGATTTGCAGAGCCTGAAATGGCTGCTTTTGTTGCAAAAAAAAAAATGTACCCCATGAAAAATTTGATGCCGTTCTAGGGTGGTTATATAGGAGAAGATACTTCAACATCTCTTTATATTTCTCTCGCTCGTTGTTTTTCCACTCATATCATTGTGGTGATCCTTATGACAGTGTTCTAGGTGAAGAGTTGGTAACGATGCAGGTTAACACTTACCTGGTAAGCTTCAAAATTAGCAGTGCTTAAATGCATATTGGCCTATGTTCATTCCAACACATATTTGAGCCTTTCCTACAGCTCATTGATATCTGCTGCCATGTAGCAGCAGAAAGACAGCTTGTGTGAGTCAGTGATCATATGATGCATTAAAAAAATGAGCTCATTGCAGAATTTAATTTCTAAAATACTTGTCATGAGTGATAACTGGGGGGGCTGGGGGAACTGAAGGGTGGGGCAGAAATTCAGTCAATAAATACAAGCCCTTGAAAATCAAAGGAAACAAATGGTTGGGCTTTATAAATGTGCAATATGTTACAGTAAAACAAATCAATTTTGATCGCTTCAGAAAGTGTCCTTTGATCATAGGGAGGCATTTCAGGCTAGTCCCTAATCCAAGCTTTTTAAGGTGTTTAACCAGTGGGAGTGTGGAAAGGAGAAAATTGCTGCTCACAGCTGGGATTTAAATTTGACTTTTTCCTATCTTTTGTTTTGAAAGGGTTTCTATTATTCGCCGCTTTCCTTTTGCATACAAGAAAGATGGGTCATTGAGTGAACTGAAAAGGAGAAAGAGGAAATGGGTGGGGACTTTGAATTAATCTTCTGAGAGGAAAAAAATGTTTGATCAGTGGGTAGAAGCGGATGAAAACCTCAGATGTTGACAGCAGGCAACTTTCTGACCAGTATGTGATTGACATCTTTGATGCTTCAGTGGGGAACTGTGGTCCAGCCAGGCTATGGCATCCTCTGACTGTGGGTGGTAGTGTTAATAGTGTGGCAACTGGAAAGATTAATTGTGGATGAGAGGCAGGGTTATGAGTGGGGCTTCGTGGACCTAAAAGGAACAGTAGTAATAAGGCATCTGATCCGTCAGTCCAAAAGGAAATTAGTCAGGGCAGACTGAATCAGGCTATTATTATTATTATTATTATTATTATTACTATTACTATTACTATTACTATTATTGGAGGGGAGGTAGGTAGGAGTCTGACTAAGGGAGAATTTAGAAGGAAGGCATTTAGGATATTAAATCAAAGCCTTGAAAAGAATATTGAAGTAGGTCATAGCAAGAGAAGCAAGGGCTCATTTTCCTGAAAGGCGAAATACGCCCTTTTCCAGACCTAGTTTTAGAGACCTCAATACAGTGTCCATGTTACAGTGCCTTTACAGTTCAATATGTTTGTGGCTAGCCAGAGACCCATTGACTTTCGTAGTGGTTTTGCCTGTCACAGAAAGTAAAATTCATTATTCATTTTGAAACAAGCTTGACAATAAATTGTTTGTTCGCTGCCAAGTCATAGGTTCATGGTGAAATAAATTTAGCTCTCCCCCTTCACACACCACATACCCCTTCTCTCTCTCTCTCTCTCTCTCTCTCTCACACACACACACACACACACACACCCCAAATCAAAATGTGTTTGCAGAAAGTTTACATAAGCAATATCTGCAATGAACTATTCCTTTGTATATTTTACTTCCTAGCATTTTTGGTAAAAGTAGATTTTTTTTACTGATAAATTCTGTGTTACCATTAAAGAGGCTATTCATCATGCTTACTAATGTTATTAATCAAGATAACCACAGTACCCTTAAAATGAGATCATTTTGATAAATCATGTATGACATGAAAAGACTTTATTCCTTTTAAGTGCAATTTAGACTGTAATTTTTCCCCTCATTTATGATTCATGGGAGAAGCATGGATAAAATTCCCTTGCACATTTACACCTTATCTCCAGTCATAATTCAAAGCTACTTTTAGATGGAAATTCAAGGTCTGATTCACCAAAGCAGATTGCTGGCTCATAATTTTTTTGCCATTCAGGAGCCCCCCAAAATAATGTCCATACATTAGGCACTTATTGATTTCAGTCAATTAAGCTTAAATGAATGAGAAATCGTTTGCCTTGATTAACATTTCTGATCCAGCTACATCCAACTTCCAACCTCACATTTTCCTGTGATGGCTCTCTTGCATATGAAATTTAGGAAGATATTTGTTTGTTTCATCTTAATTTTGAAAGAGTGCTGCAGCATTTAGAGAAATTACCTGGTTCATAGCAAGTAGGCACTATTGCTAGCAATAGCCTACTTCATCAGATTCATGAACTGGGCCAGGGAGGTGGTAGGCATATATATCTTACGATGAATGTCCACAATTCGGAGAATGTCCACCGTCACAAGAGAACGATGAGAATCCCTCATACATATGGTGACTGACTGAAAATATGGAGACTTTTCACATACATTGGTCTATCTCCTACTGGTCAGTATCAACATCATTCGGTGGGCGAGTTGACACATCACAATAAGCCACAGTGGAAATAAGCCATTGTGGGGTGGCTGTTCACTAGCTAACCCACATCACTCCCGACAGATGATCAGGCGCTCTGTGGCTTGCTGTGGTTCCCCTCCAAATCCTCCTTCCCACTCCCTGCATGTACCCCAGCAGCCTATGCATCACAACCCCTCATATCCTCATATTCTCTACAGCTGTCAGTCCCACCCCCATCGGATCACTAGATAGATGTCAAATTTGGGGCAATACAAAATAAGGTCCCCATTACACAGAAACATTTTATTGGGTTATATAGCTGAGATAATGAAGATTATACAAAGAAACCCCCAATATGTATAGAAACAGTCAGGTGAATCTGCGCACTTGTACAAATACAACTGAAGAAAAATGAGAGAGAGAGAGCCTATCTACACTACTGCTTTAAAACGGTTTATAACAGTTTTAAACCGGTTAATAAACCGTTTTAAAGCAGTAGTGTAAATAGGCTCAAAGAGAGAGAGAGAGAGAGAGAGAGAGAGAGAGAGAGAGAGGGAGATGTGTGATTTGTTCAGATTTCCTCCAGAGAATGAATCAGCCCCACTTCAGTCTATGGACAAAACTTGCATACATTTTGGAAATTTATATAACTTCAGGAAATGTCACATTCGATCAAAGATTGTAAATAGTGGGCAGGCACATCTCCCCACTTCTAAAGGACCAATAATGCATTATGGACATCCCAAAGTGTTTCTGTAGGGTGTGGGGGTGTGGACAGCACTGATGAGGGCGGACAGAGGTGGCAGTAGCGAGATTGTGAGGAGCGGCCTGGGTTTTTTGCTGCTCTTGCCAGGTGGCTCCAGACCCAGTGCCAACAGGCCACTCACAAGCCACTCTGCTAGGTTTGGATGTCATGGCAAGCCCCTTGAAAATGAGTCATCCTGAACCTGACAACAAGCCGTAGGTTCTCAGGGTGCTCCAACCATATTGATGAAATCACTCTGGGTTTGGACATCTTCATAATCCATTCTGGAAAAAAAAACAAGGGTGACAACCCAGCATGGGTTGTCATGCTGTGCAAACTAGGTTATTATCATTCCATAATTTCCTGCAGTCACCAGATGTGGACAGAATTGTCAACATGCCTCTGTTTCTAGATTCATAATCTGTGTTTAAGACATTCACCGTAACATACACATTTCATGTTCTGCTATCCCTGACATGCATGTATTAACTATGTGAGAAGTAAAGATCAAAGATTGTGGTTTATATCCAACTTTGCATTTTTCCTTGCAATGTTCATATACATAAACTGTGTCCTTTTGATTGTAAACATGCTAATAATAATAATAATAATAATAATAATTAATAAAATATCTTATTCTTCCTTCCTCATCAAAGAATTCCAACAGGTTTTTTGTTTTAAGGCAGCATCATGTATGGAAATACGTTAAAAATAGCATTGCTGTGCTTGTTGTAAAATGTAAAGTTCATACTGTTGATTGCAAGTTAGACAATAGTGCTATTCATTAAGCTAAAGCATGTCTGAAATGTTAAACTGTTATTTTCTTTAAATCCTGAAATAAATTACCTAGAAATGTTTAGTTTACACTGGCATTTAGGTTTCACAAGAGCAAGAAAAAAGAGGAAAAAGAGTAATGTTATTTCATTTTGAATAGAGCATCATTTAAGACTTGATTTTTTAAAAAATAACTTTGGTTGAAAGGAGATTGGCTAAGATGAACCACAGGCCTCTCTCTGCTTCCATCAGAGGGTGAAGCGTTTGGAGGAATACAGTTGGTCTCCAAGCATAACAGGACTATTTTCTGTTATTTTTAACCACTGGTCCCAACAAATTGGGATGGATGTGGTAGTTATATAAGATATATATCCTGCCGCAACATGGAATTTGCATTTAGTTGTAGTTTAAGCTCTATGCATAGGGAGTTCAGAAAAGAAACACAAAGGTAATACACATCCTGTTAAACTTTTGATTTAATCAAGTAGCGATATTTTTTTCTAGAAGTTTTGGCAAACTGGTGCTGAATGTTACTTCAAGCCATTTTCTTGGGGAATATGAAACAAAGATTTCCGCTTTTTGTTCTTACTGCAAATAGATATTATCCACTTATATTGGACAAAGAGACCCCATTGCTTCGTGGCCTCACAAATACCAAGGAGCGGATTTGGCTCTATGATTTTGTTGATACTATTTGGGAGGGGGCATATCAATGGTCTGAATCCCACCCACTTTTCAAGCAGTGGGCAAGGCTACTGGTTAAAACTGCAGGAAACTCCTCTAGAGAGGTCAGACACCCATCTGGATTTACCAATGTCTGAGGGCGAACCACACAAACTGGTCCCCCACTGTTGCAGATGTTGCAGAACAACTTAAGTTTCCAACGTGAGCAGGTCTGTCCATGACAACCAGCACCAGCACCAGCTCTCTCACCACCACCTGAGGCTGGAGAGACCATGCACGTTGCCGCCTCACATTGTGTCACCCCGTCACCATTGCCTCTGCTTCTACCTGCCCTCTGACTCACTCTGAGAATCCTCTCAAAGCAAGCTAGAGGGCATGCTTTTTGAAGAGCCACATCGGCTATTTTGGACAGCTCTTTAGAGAGCTGGCCATGACCAGGCCCAAATCCCTGGCTCTGAGAGGGTGAATTCTCAGAGTCAGGGATCATGGGAGGGGGTGATCTACTGGGACAGCATTCCCATAATGCCTGACTCTGAACATTTTATATTGGACATCTCTTTCAAGAGCCGTAACCCAATTGCTTTTGCTGGTTGACACAGCTCTATAGAGAGCCCACCTGCCCTCTGGCTCATTCTGAAATTCTCTGAGTGAGCCAGAGGGCAGTAGGTTGCAACAGAGAGCCCAGCTGACCTCTCTTCCACTTCAGCAAGTGCTCCAGGTGAGCAGCAGCTCTGGACAGCCCTGCTGGCCCTGCTACAGCAGGAAAACAGCCAACAGGGCTCTCCAGAGTGTCTGTTGTAGTGCTACCTTGCTGAGCAAGGCAGCAGTGAGGGGGGTGTTCCTGGCAGGTGTGGGAAGAGCACGTAATTTGTTGCCTCTCTGCATTATCAACTGAGGCAGGGGATTCACCCCATTTCATGGGTGTGTGGGGCTGGCCCTGTTGACAATTAGGGCTGTGCACAGATCTTCGATCCTTCTTGGATCTGGTTCTGGATCCGCTCCGGGTCCGTGCAGAGCCCTCTCCCCGCTCCCTCTCTCCCCCCAATCGCCCTGCTTACCTGCAGCCTCCTCCACATCATCCTCCGCATCGTCCTGCCTCCTCGATGTCAGCTGGCAGCTTTCCCGCTCGCGGCGGGTGATGACGTCACCTGGCGCAAGCGGGGAAGTGGCCAGCCAACATCGAGGAGGCAGGACGATGCGGAGGATGACACTGAGGAGGCTGCAGGTAAGCAGGATGATTGAGGAGAGCTGGAGGGAGGGCTCTGCACGGACCCGGAGCAGATCCAGATTGCTGATCCGATCCAGGCCCAATCCGATCCGGATTCGGGATCCAGCTCTGGATCCAGTCACAGCCCTAATGACAATGGCATCATCACTGGCTCCCCCATCCCAGACAGTTTCCCCCATTCTATTATAGAATGACAGGTCCAAAGTGTGCCCTACCACATAGGTTGAGGCTGATGTAATTTGAGGCAATGTGAAGTGGTGGCTTTGGGGCAGCGATGTATGAATCAGAAAAACTTGAGATCGCCAAAGTTCCCCAAGTTCCACCTAAAAGCTCATTCTAACTTGAGTTTGTATCAGATCGTGAGCTGTAGTATTTTTGTCTGAATTTTTCCAAATTTATGCATCAGTTACGCACATCTTTGAAATGTACATTTTCTTCTTCCATTGATTAAAAAGCATTTGTGTGCATTTTTCAAATATATGCATGCTATCGAACACATTTTTTTGGAATTTGCAAATCACATTACAAGGTTGTCAAAAACTAACTGAAATGAATTTCTCATATCTCTCTACTTTGGGGTTCATTTGTTATTTGCTACTTTCATTCTCAAAAACTCCCCCCCTACACACACACACACACCCCACTGCTTCCCCCTACTCCACTTTTATTCTTGCATCTCATATGTGTTCAGTTTTAGTAATGAAAAATTTGGAGAATATTTACCCATCTATATAATTCATACTTGTGAGAGATAAGTTGAAATAAGTAAAGGATATATGTTGAAATAAAGTTGCAACTGGACTCTTATTAAAAGTGTCCAGTTGCACTTTTAAGTCTAACAGAAATTATTTTATTGACTGAACATACAATCTATTTCATTGAATGCTATAGTAGATCCCCTGTTTCTATGCAGTATTGCTCTAATCTTTAAGGGGACAAGTATCTATAGTGTGTTCTATTCACTGGAGATTTCGGGGCACTAATCAGAAAATGGTAAACATTTCATTAACTGATTTCTTGGACTATCAGCCCCCCGTTCCAGTCTAGTGTTTGATGAAGTAGGTAAAAATCACCTACAAAAAATAATGCTTGCATTTGAGTTAGTCTTAAGTCTAGACCCTTTTAATAAGTTTTTCTGTATTGGACAATATCACCATTTCCCTCATTTAACTTTTCTCTGTTATTTAAATACACATTTAGTAATCTAGTTTTTAATATGCTCCTTTAGAATCATAGAATCATAGAATAGTAGAGTTGGAAGGGGCCTCTAAGGCCATTGAGTCCAACCCGCTGCTCAATGCAGGAATCCACCTAAAAGCATCCCTGACAGATGGCTGTCCAGCTGCCTCTTGAATGCTTCTAGTGTGGGAGAGCCCATGACCTCCCTAGGTAATTGGTTCCATTGTTGTACTGCTCTAACAGGAAGTTTTTCCAGAGGTCCAGCTGGAATCTGGCTTCCTGTCACTTGAGCCCATTATTCCGTGTCCTGCACTCTGGGTTGATCGAGAAGAGAACCTGGCCCTCCTCTGTGTGACAAGCTTTCAAGTATTTGAAGAGTGCAATCATGTCTCCCCTCCATCTTCTCTTCTCCAGGCTAAACATGCCCAGTTCCTTCAGTCTCTCTTCATAGGGCTTTGTTTCCAGACCCCTGATCATCCTTGTTGCCCTTCTCTGAACCCCCTCCAACTTGTCTGCATCCTTCTTGAAGTGTGGTGCCCAGAACTGGATGCAATACTCAAGATGGGGTCTAACCAGTGCCAAATAGAGGAGAACCAGTACCTCGCACGATTTGGAAGCTATACTTCTATTAATGCATACCAAAATAGCACTTGCTTTTTTGTAGCCACATCATACTGTTGGCTCATATTCAGCTTGTGATCTACAACAATTCCAAGATTCTTCTCGCTTGTCGTATTGCTGAGCCAAGTATCCCCCATCTTGTAACTGTGCATTTGGTTTCTTTTTCCTAGGTGGAGAACTTGGCATTTATCCCTACTAAATTTCATTCTGTTGTTTTCAGCCCAGCACTCCAGGTTATCAAGATCACTTTGAAGTTTGTTTCTGTTTTAGCAATCCCACCCAATTTTGTGTCATCTGTAAATTTGATAGGCATTCCCTGCACCTCCTCGTCCAAATCATTAATAAAAATGTTGAAGAGCACTGGGCCCAGGACTAAGCCCTGCAGTACCCTGCTCATTACCTCCCCCCAGTGTGAAAAGATACCATTGATAAGCACACTTTGAGTCCAGTTCTGTAGCCAATTGAGGATCCACCTAATAGTTGTTCCATCTAGCCCACTTTTCACTAGTTTGTTAATCAGAATGTCATGGGGGACTTTGTCAAAAGCTTTGCTGAAGTCAAGATATACTATGTCCACAGCATTCCCACAGTCCACAAGGGAGGTTACCCAATCAGAAAATGAGATCAAATTAGTGTGACAGGATTTGTTCTTGACAAATCCATGCTGGCTTCTAGTAATCACTGCATTGTTTTCAAGGTGTTTACAGATTGACTTCTTTATAATCTGCTCCAAAATTTTCCCAGGGATGGATGTCAGACTGACAGATCTGTAGTTCCCAGATTCCTCCTTTTTACCCTTTTTGAAGATAGGGACAACATTAGCCCTCCTCCAGTCATCCAGCACTTCGCCCATCTTCCATGATTTCACAAAGATAATAGACAGTGGTTCTGAGAGTTCTTCTGCGAGCTTCTTTATTACTCTAAGATGCAGTTTGTCAGGCCTTGGAGATTTGAACTCGTTTAAAGAAAGTAGGTGTTCCTTGACCATTTGTTTATCAACCTCAATGCCCCTTTAGCTTGTACTTCACTTTTTCCAGGGGGGTCACAGACCCGCTTTTGGGAGAAGACTGAGCCAAAGTAGGAATTGAGCACTTCGGCCTTTTCTTTGTCATCTGTTACCAATTTGCCATCCTCATGAAGCAGTTGACCCACCATTTCTTTCCTCTGTCTTTTACTATTCACGTATCTGAAGAAAGCCTTTTTATTGCTTTTAGCATCCCTCGCTAGCCTCAGCTCATTCTCAGCCTTTTTTATTGTCGTTGGGCAGTATCCGATGGTGTTTCAGCATTAGCATAAATGACATTACACTGGTGTAAACCAAGCTTTGCACAACATAACCAGCACTTGCTAATACAATAGGAAAAAATGGCTACTGAAATTTGGCAAAAAAAGTCTGTTTTGCTGCCACGCCATTGAATTCCAGTGGCAAATCGGCACTTCCCCCCTTCTGCTGTGACACACTAGTAACATTGTGCAAGCAATGGTTTATGCTGTTATAACTTCTACTCGTGTGGATTCTATGGGGCTTAATTAGAATAAACTTGCAAAAAAATATAACTTGAACGAAATATGTTTTTAGTAAACATCGATTTACAGAATCATGCAATTAGTCCTTGCTTGGAGCCCAGCCCCACGGGTTTTTTGTATCTCCACATGCTGAGTATTTCAGAAGTCCATTTTGTAGATTTTCTTAACTTTTATTCACTGGGCAATCCCCAATTTGTAACTCAGTGTTGTTGCTCAACGTATTAGCCCTGCAATCATAAATTAATTATGACAAATATCAGGAATGCAAAAACTGATTCCCCATCCTGTTGAAATTCTAGTGTACACAGTAACAGTTCAATTTGCCTTATACAAGGTGACAAGAGCCTGTAATTATACAGCAATCCTGTAACATTCAGCTTTCAGTAGAACAAACTGGCTCTCTTTTTTTTTAGTTCTTCTCTTAGCCCTCTCTCTGAGTGACGACGACGCCCAAGGGGCTAAACCATCTCCTCCATTAGTGCTCAGACTGTGTCACTAGGGTTGCCATATTCTGAATCCACAAAACCAGGACAATTTTTTTTTGGGGGGGGGGTAGATTTTTTTTAAGCCTCCTAGTGTGTATATGCACAATTTAAAGCAAAACAAGAGGCCTGATAGCTTATGGCAAGAACCTTAGTGACCCAGTATCATCCAGATACAATTAATTTAGGTGGCAGAGGTGGGTGGAGGGGGCAATGCGGTCCACCAAACCCCAGAAGTTGCCCACCTCCAGGATACAAGGCAGCTCCCATAAGCTAACATACAAACTCTGCAGAGGCCTAGGGCCACAGTTTAACTTGAACTTTGTACTAGCCCCAGATCACGTTTTCGATGCTAGGGGTCCTCTATAAGATGCGAGGAGCAATTCTAAAGAAAAGAGCAACTCTGAGCAGCTGCAGAGTACTTTCCACTCAGCACTGAAAAATCATCACCAGCATTCTTACTGCACGCTCTGCTGGGACTGGGGGGGCTTCTAAGGCAACGGAGAGGCCAGCTGGAGGACAGACTTGAGCCCCAGCACCTCTTCTTTTAGAGGGAGCGCGTGCACAGCACCGTGTATAGTTGGCTGGCCAGTGGGCACAGAGCAAGGCAAAGAAGAGTAAACAGACCGCAATCAATGGGCGCTCCAGGCACATCGCACATTATTTTATGGTCGCCATTAAAGCTTAATCACACCATCGTTTTAGTGCACACTCGCCTTGGTTTTACAGTGCTCAACCCACATGGTGCTGTGTCGATCCTGCTGTCCTCCCATTTCTTTCCGTTCTCCATCCGTTTTATTTAAGATCGCTGATTGCGGGCGCTGCTCTGGTGACCCAAGCAGTTTGAGGCAAAGGTTTTTGTTTTATTTTCATGTTTAAAAGTTAAGCTCCAGGATTTTTTCTGAAGTTAGGGGGTGTTTTTTTTTCTGAAGTGGAGGAAATCTGCAGCCTGCTATCTGGGATGTTCTGAATCTGCAGCCTGATCGATGGGTGTTTACTCTAAAGTAAGTCTCCACCCAAATTGAGATTTGCTTCCATTGGAGTGGCCTGGGGGAAGGAGAACTCCAGGGGATGAGAACGGGGTGTGCGGGCACAAGCAGCTGTAAATCCAGGAAGTAAGCGTTAAAGAAAAGAACGAGGGAAAGCTAGGTTTAAAATGGGAGGTGTGATAGAGCTCTAAGGCTAGAGGTGCACTTCCTGTTCTTCTGACTTCGTTCCCCCCCCCCCCCCAGGCCCACACTAAGGCAGCCTCCTCTCCCAACTTAAAACTCCCACAGACCCAGAATTTCTCTAGCCGGCTGGAGTGGGAATCCGGGATTCTTGCCCAGCCGGTCGGGACATTTCTGAAACACGTGAAAATCGGGACTCTCCCAGTTTTCCGGGACGTATGGCAACCCTATGTGTCACCGTTGGATAATACCCATGTTTTTCTAATGAATTATATGTTGTAATGGACAGTATCTGACTGTATCTTTCTGTGCTCCACTTGCATTATTTGAATTTGCAGACTGACACATTTGGATACCGCCCTTTGAGTCCACTTTTTATTTTTCAAAAGAAGGCAACTAAGATATTTATGAATAAAATTAATGGATTTAAATGTTTGGATCAAATGTAATCCAATTTCAGTAATATAAAGTTTTATAAAGCCCCTAGTAAACTGAGCTAGAGGAATGTCCTCTGTAGCTTGTGGTCTTTACTGTGGTGTTTTACAATTTCAGATTGGAAGTACTTTGCTAGACAATGAGGAAATATCTTTATTACATTTGTATCCTGCTGTCCTCCAAGGAGATCAGAGCAACTTACAAGGGGTTTGCCCCATTTATCTCTCACAACAACCCTATAAGGTAGCAATTGACAACGCTATGATTTGGATGGCTTTAAAAGGGGTTTGGATAAAATCCTGGAGGAGAAGGCTGTCAATGGCTACTAGTCCTGATAGCTAGGTGCTACCTCCAGTATCAGAGGCAGTAAGCCTGTATACACCAGTTGCTGAGGAACACGGGTGGGAGGGTGAAGTTGCACTGCGACCTGCTTGTGGGTCCCTGGTCAACAGCTGGTTGGCTACTGTGAGAACAGAGTATTGCTGGAGCGTGTTCAGAGGAGTGCAATGAGGATGATCAGGGGTCTGGAAACAAAGCCCTATGAGGAGAGACTGAAAGAACTGGGCATGTTTAGCCTGGAGAAGAGAAGATTGAGGGGGGACATTATAGCACTCTTCAAATACTTGAAAGCTTGTTACACAGAGGAGGGCCAGGTTCTCTTCTCGATCAACCCAGAGTGCAGGATGCGGAATAATGGGCTCAAGTGACAGGAAGCCAGATTCCGGCTGGACATCTGGAAAAACTTCCTGACTGTTAGAGCAATACGACAGTGGAACCCATGACCTAGGGAGGTGGTAGGCTCTCCCACATTAGAGGCCTTCAAGAGGCAGCTGGACAACCATCTGTCAGGGATGCTTTAAGGTAGATTCCTGCACTGAGCAGCGGGTTGGACTCGATGGCCTTAGAGGCCCCTTCCAACTCTACTATTCTATGATTCTATGAACTAGATGGACCCTTGGTCTGATCCAGCGTGGCTCTTCTTATGTTCTTATGTTCTTAAGTCCACAAAAGCCCCATGAGGTAACAAGTAGCCTAAAGTTAGCCAGTTAACTTCATAAACTTCAATTATTTGAAGTATGCTCTCCTAGTCTGATTATCTATTCAGTTTGACCCATTAGCTTTGCAGAGTTTGCACACACACACGCACACATACACACACCGCCCATAACTATGGTTGTACATTTGACTTTTTTTTCAACTGCCCTGCCTCTCAATTTGTGCTCAAAAGAGTATTAGAAGTTAACAGCCCCAGAGCATCGTTTGTCTCTCCTGCCCCAGGCTACGGAATAAAGGTAGTGCAGTGTGGACTAAAGGTTTTAGCAGAATTTAGCATTGAACACTCTTGTTGTCTGTTGGATTGATAATAAAGCTTTAGTATTACCAATACAAGATATTCCTTCACAGGTAAATGCTAATGATTTGCCAGAATACACCATTGGTTACTGACATTAATCAGGGTCCTATTTGTTGCCTTTTAAAGAAAAGTACTGTTTCCATTCCTTTTAATACATTTTAGTCCAATTATTTTAGCAGTAGTCAGCACATTGCAACGCTAAGGTCTGTTTAGGGGCATTTTGAGTATACTTGCGGTTGATAAAGTGAAAAGTGTTTTTTTCCTCCACCCGTAATGAAACGCTTGTCTGTTGTTTGGTGCCATGGTCAAATGTCTGAAAAGCCACTTTTTGAAACAAGTTGCCGTTTTATGTAGGGTTAGCAGGTCATCTCATTAAGCCGGTAAAGATGAGACCACGTGCGATAATGCCATACAGATGGTATTTCTTCCTAATTAAAATGGCTCTTTATGACTAATTTATGCTACAAATTTACCAACACAGATGCCCCTCCGTCCCCAGTATACTGTGCCATTGCAATGTTTGGAATGAAAAATAAACTCCCGGGGCCATTAGCAAGCACACTCCAAAAGACTGGGATGGGCAGCGATGGCGTGCCACCTGTTGGATCCTCTGAAACATAACAGCCACTGTTTATAAATCACACTGGAGCTCTGACCTTCCTCTCACTTGAAACCTAGTTTGCGGTAGCTTGGCAGAAGACAAGATCTATGTACCTTCCTTAAGAAGCAGAAGTCCTTCTTCCTTCTTCTTTCAAGCTGATAAATAAAATTGTCAACCGTATAATATTTATATCAAAGCTTTCCAGTGGGGTAGCCGTGTAAGTCTGCTCCAGCAAAAACAGCCCAGGGGCCAGTGGCACCTTAAAGACTCTCAAATTTATTGTGGCATACGCTTTTGTGGATTAAAGCCCATTTTGTCAAATGCAAGAAGTGTTATCCTCAGTTGGCAGATATATATGAACAATAACGTTTGTAAACAGTGTGGTCAAAAGACCATGAATTGCAATGAGCAGTAGCAGGACTTTCGCGTTTCTATGCAGAACCAAATTTGTTCAAGGTAAGAAGAGTGCCACCCCTTTTTCAGTCGCAGCAGCAGTCACTGCCCTGTTGATAATACTGTCTCTTGTTATGTTAATTTTTCACCTAGAGAGGAACAATTATTTGCTGTATAGTGGGAAATATACCTCTGAGCTCAATTAAGTTCACGTTGAATCAAATCACATTTCCAAATAAATTCTAGTTCAGCAATTTCACAGTCTTTTTGATGAAGTATGGCAATTTTGAGGTCAGTGACAGAGTATTTTTAAAGAGTAAAAATCTCATCAGTATATCAATGTTGTCGTTGTTGATAAGTGGATTTGTGTCCATTTATTCTCTTGGATAGATATGGACCTGTTTGTCCCATGTAAGCGACAGAAAGGCATTGTTGGCATAAATTAAGTTGGAGGTTGTGCAAGTGAACGCTGATATTATTAGGACCCAGGAATATGTGAACTGACACCACTGGAAAGTATTGTGCTCAAGGTGACATACGTGCTCTATCTGTGGTGTTTCATTTATATATATATATATATATATACACACACACACATAATACTTCTATACTGCTTAATATACTAAAATCTTTAAGCAGTTTACATCAAAATACCTATAACAGAATAGAATAAAATAGAATAGAATATAAAAACCCAATGTAAAAATAATATAAAATAATAAATACATTAAAACATTACAACAAGAACGACAGCGGAACAGAACAGTATCATAGTAGGTCAATTACCTACTGGGAAAGCCTGAGTAAATTGATACAACTCACCAGTTCTGCTTCTCAAACTACATGTGGGAGAGCATTCCAGAGGGTGGGTTCCACTTCTGAGAAGGCCTGGTTATGTGCTGTTACCTGGCAACACATTGGCTGAATTCGGACAACACAATAGTCAATGGTGGGGTAATAATCAACTTTACAGTTGTTCATCTAGGGGGTACTCCCCACACAACATGGTAATAAATAATCAACTGTGGTGGGGATTAAGATCAGCGCTGAGTTGACTATGGCAGCGTTCGGACAATACAATAGTCAATACAACTGACGATTGTTTTCCCACCCCCAGTTGCTTATAGTGTCGTCCGAATTCAGCCATTGTTGGTTGTGAGATTTTGGGGAAAAGATCTGAAGGGTCAACTTGATGTACATAGTGGTTGGCCAGGTATCCTGGTCACGAGTTGTTTAGGGCTTTAAACGGCAGCAACTGATGATTCATGAACACATGGAAAGAAACTATCTTTTGGTGTTGTAGTCATCAAGTGATAAACATATATGTGCGAGTGCGGCCCAAATTATAAACTGTCAATATTAGTCTTTTTTCTTCTTTTTTTTTTCGGGGGGAAGGTATGGCCCAACACTTCGCAGAGGGGGCCTCCTATGTAACCTGTTGCCAAACTTTGGCCATTAGGTGATCTTTTTAAGGAAATGATGAGTTAATGTGAATTTAGCAAATAACATAAAATAGTCTTCAATTAATAACCAATGAGAAATCCAGCAAATCCAGTTTGCAGATGTGGCCTAAGGAAAATGTGGATGACTACTTTGTGACTATTTTAGAAGTTTGATTTAAAGAAAACTATGTGTTGCTGTGTGTTCATAGAATCAGAATGATCTTAAAAGATTGTGAATGTAGTGACAATTTAAACTTGAAAAGTGTAATGATATTTCTTTGTAGTCTGAAGAGGCAATTTTTGATTGATGAGATTTAAAGTATTGGAAAAATAAGTACAAGCGTAGTTATAATCTCCTAAAGACGATCAGTTTGACTCATGAGGTGGGGTTGGAGTTCATGCTTGGGATTTTCCTGACCTTTCTGGTCTTGTAAACCATTAGAGATCACCTAATCCTAAACAGATTTGGAGCTAATCCAAAAAGCTCACAAGTTAGCCACTGTGAGCTTTTTATAGGAAGAGTGCGTTATAAGTATAATAAACTCGCATTTTACTACTGATAATAACAGCATCACTTTTTTGAGGGTTCAGTGCACTGTAACTATATTATCTCCTTTCAATAGCTCTGTTTTACAAACCACTAGTAACCCTGTGTGGCCGCTGAGGGACTGAGTTAGTGACTTGCCTAAACCATCTGGGGAGTTCACGGCTGAGGTGAAATTTCTCACACACATTAGCCATTACACTACCCTCCCCCCCCCCCCCCACCTTTCTAGTAAGTCACCATTTATTTGCTGAGCTAGCTCTTCCTTTTTCAACCATAATCATGAGATACATTGGTAGAATACAGACCACCTTCACTTTATAGATGAGAGGGAGAAATAGCATTTGCAGAAATGGATGGGTAGTCCTGGGGCGATGTAAAGAAATGTGCATTAATACAGGGTTGGAACTAGACTTAGTCATACTTAGAGTCGACCCACTGAAATAAATGAAAACGAAGTTCTTTGCGGCAAACTTAAATCTCATTGATTTCAATGAGCCTACTCTAAGTATGACTAGTCTAGATCCAACTCATGGTAAGCAAAAGATGAACCACATTTTTTTTTTTATTCCAAAGAGATAAATGCTAGATTCTTTCTGTTTCTCTTTAAGAATAGGGGGAAAAAACTACATGCTGCTGAAACCAGACAGAAGACTTTCCAACTGGGGGCCCTCACGTAAACTATCCACATTAGAAATGAGCAAATATGACATAAGTTCCCATCATGCAGCACGCAACTTTGAATGCATTGTGAAACTGTTGTCTTGTAGGGTACTTGTTCAACTGAATTGCAAGACTTCCGCTTCTAGACAAATGTTTATAATTGGAATCAGTCTGTAGCTACTGCTATAGGGCAGCTATCCTGATTGTCTTGTTTTTATTTAATTGATACATTTTAGCTCACCTTTTAGGGCATCTACCTTCACAAGATGTCTCAAAATATGATCAGTACCAATCGGTAACATACTAAAATATATATTAATATACTAAAATTCCAGATTATTAAAACAGTAACAACAGAACAGCAGATAAACCATTAAAGCAAAACAAAGCACAGCACCATAAGATTTCCCAAGCATGGACTGGAACATATTTCTCTGTTTATGCTGCACTAGCTGATATACCCGCCCCCCTAAGATATATGTCTGTAGGGTAATCATCTGAAAGTAGTAGGCCAGTGCTAGGCCGGTGAGTTAACTTTTAATCAAATTTCATTTGTTTGTTTTTTTCCTCTCTCACTAGGGTTGCCATATTCTCGACCCACAAAACTGGGACAATTTGGGGGGAGGGGGGGGGCTAGGATTTTTTAAACATTGAGCAATATGTAAAGGTCTAGGGAAAGGAAGAAAGCTATCTAAGCTTTAGCTATCTAAGCTTTAGTTATCTAACAGCGCAATCCTGTGCATGTCTACTCAGAAATAAATTCTATTGAGTTAAATAGGACTTATTCCCAGGTAAGTATGTATAGGATTGCAGCCTAAAGTACTTAAGAATCTGCGAATAAATAATAGGCAAAGAACAATTTAAGCAATCAAACAGAAAAATGACACTAAATTACATTTCTCCACTAGTTCTCAAATGCTAGAGGAGAATTCAGTATGGAGACTTACCCCCACCCCAATTGCCCAAGTAGCTACCATAGAATATTAATATTAAAAGATATTGTTTAACCCCAAAGTAGCCATCTACTTCATGTTCAAGTGGAGGCTCTAGCAGAATATGGACCGTTCGGTGCCACTAGCTGACAAGATCAAAATGAATTGTAAATAACAACAACAATGATAATAATGTTGATTTTCTTAGACATATTTAAAAGGCAACCCCCCCCCCCCACAGCCCAAATTAAACTTAAGGCATGATCCAATGAAAGTTAAGTACTTTTAAGGTTGCAATTCCATGCATGCCTATTTGGGAGTAAGACTCATTGAACACAGTGGGACTTATGCCTGAGCAAACATGCATAGGGTTCTACGATTTCATTGGTTTCAATGGGAGAACGTTAAATGCCTGCTTTCCCCTGCACATTTACCTAGGAGCAAGCCCCACTGCAGACAATGGGACTTACTGCATGTCTACTCAGAAGTAAGTTCTAGTGAGTTCTATGGAAATTATTTCTAATTAAACATGCATCAGTTTAGGTAGCTAAAAGTGTTTATAGTAACTGGATCATGCCCTTACGTGTATATTTTTTGTTTTTGTTTTTAAAATCCAAATGAAAATCTCCTTTACTGTATTTTATTCAGTTAAAATGAAAGTTTGCTTTTGTGCTTTGTTGCAAAGTAATGTTTCTGTTGTTTTCTTTCTTTTTAATTGAGAAATATTTTTCTACACAGATAACACAATTGTATACAAGGAAAGCTACTTCATGTTTTTGCAAAGCAGAATTTTAAATTAAAACATCAACAACTGTAAATCCAGACTTCTTAAATTCATTGTAATTTACTTCCAAGTAACAGATTTGAGGCTTGCAATCCAAATCCAAGGAAATGGATATTTGAAGGATTATTTTTTTGGGATGGACTTTTCTTTCTCCCCTCCCTCTTTTCCTTTCCCCTCCCCCACTCCCTCCCTCACACACCCCATTAAACTCTCTTTCTTCCCCCACAAACAACCCAGAGGCTCCAGTGCTTACCCCAAAGCTCTGACCACAAACTCCTTTGCAGTGCATGGGACTCATGCAGCCTGAGGAGAACACATGCGCCTTTCCCTGCTGTTGTTCTGTTCTAAGCAGGGGCAGGCACATGAATCATGGTGAGTGACTCATCTGAGCCTGTGGAGGAGCAGCAGTGCTCTGAAAAAGGCGGCAGATGGATCCGTCTTTTTCTCTGCTGCCGCCGCTCTGCTAAGCAGGCTCAAGACACTATTTTGGGGGTCAGAATTTCTTGGACTCTGAATCCAGGATTCCTGACCAACTGGCCAAGACATTTTGGAATTGATTGGAATCCAGTACAATCCCGGTTTTCCGGGACATATGGTAACCCTATCTCTCACTCTCATGACAACCCTGCAAGGCAGGCTGATGCTAGGCCTGTGAGGTAACTTCAAAATGAATTAAATTTGTTTCTTTTCTCTCTCTCTCTCTCTCTTTCTCTCTCCCCCCCCGATGCATGGCCAGAGCCACCTTAAAGCTGCAGCCATGACTTTCCTTGTCCCCACAGAAAATAAAAACTACAACTCCCAGCATGCCTTTCACTGCAGTGCCTGACTTGCCCAACTGGAGTCCTTCCACTGACACTCACGGGAAGTGAAGTTTGGCTGAACCTGTCCACAGTGCCCTGTTCAATTGGTGCCTGTAGGTAGGCCGTGAAGGAGCTGGCCTGTTGACTGACTGATGGGAATGGACCCAGAGCTCCTGCCCTCCTGCTCTCCATGGTGCCTAGTGACTGAGGCAGCTGGCCCCAGGCACTCTCTCTTCAGGACCAGGAGGGCGAGCCACTACCAGATGATGGCTGCCAAATCCTGATAAGTCTGCCCTCCTGCCCAAGGCATGCTGGGAGTTGTAGACATAAGCCTAAGTCTCTGAATAGCATATTAATCTTTGAACACCATCTGAGGTGTGGTGGGAGACAACTGGAGAGTGGGCCTTCTTAGTTGTGGCACCCTGCTTATGGATTTCTTTTTCCCAAGCAAGCTGGCCTAGTGACTGCATTAATGGCTTTCCGATGCCAAGTGAATATTTTATTTTTTCCCAAGGCCTTTTAACATGATGAGATTTTTTTATGCTGTGGGGTTTTTTTTTGGGGGGGGGAGGTTGCCATAACTTAACTACAACATTCCAAGACATACAGTAATTATTGAATAAAGTTTATGATTTTTATGTAAAAGCCTGACTTTACTATTGAAACAGAAGTGTGAATGGAGGATTGACTGATATAGCTGAGGCTAGAATGGAATGGTGGACAGGGTGAGTGGCAGTTGGAGAACGTCAAGTAGAAGGAGAACAAAGACAGTTAGTGAGTTAGTATTGAGAGATAGTGACCTGGCTTGCACATAGTGACCAGGTTTACTAACTCATGCCTTATTTAAAATTAGCCACTCTGCATGTCAGTACTACACCTCCCAGCATGCCTTTCACGGCCCACAGGTGCATGAGTCCTCTGAGAGGCGCTTCCCTCCTTTCATTGCTGATGCTGCTCATCAATAGAGCATTGAGGAGTAGCATCACCAAGGAGGGGAGGTAAGCGGCTGTCAGTGGATATGGCCAGCTCAGGCTAAATCCTGCTGGGACTGCCTCGGCCTGTGCTTCCCGCCCACCAAGTGCTCCATCAGGAGCCTGTATTGAAGGGCCGGTGCCAGCCGTGTACTTCTCCCCTTCATCAGGACTGTTTCTGGGCATGCACAGAGTTCCTCCCACCTCCCTCCTAAGAGCGAAGCCCACACATGCACTTCCCCCCAGATTCTGAGAAAATAGCGATATCAGGATAGGGTGCCCTTGAGCTTGTTTGGCCCCTCAAAGTCATGCTGTTGTATCTAGTTACAATTTTAAAACCATGCAGAGGGTGGGAGGAGGCACTGCAAATAGAAGCAGCCTGGTTATGTGGGTTGTTTCCTTTTAAGTGGAATTGGGTTGACCGCTAAAGACCAACCTTAGGAATCGGGGTTGTGAAAGACATGTAACAGCAACCCTTCCATGCACTCACAATGTCTGCCAAAGACCAGTAAGTCTGGCCTCCCACCCAAGCCATGCTGGAAGTTCCGCCCAAGGCATGCTGGGAGTTGTAGGCATAAGCCTTGTTTTTTTATTAAATTCTTTAAAAAATACTTAAAACCCAAAATTCTGTGTTTTTGGATTTTTCTGGCCCATTGTACAGTCACACCTATCAGCATGCCAAATTTCAAGTTTCTAACTCATCTGGAAGTGGGTAAACATTTCCGGACATATATGAAAATACACGTACTTTCCGCTTTATAGGTAGAGATTAACCAGGAAATGACAAGAACTGATATTTCAGCTAGCAGTGTTTGTTTTATTCATCACATTTGTATCCTGACATCCACACAGAGAGATCAGAGAGAGCATAGGGTTATCCCATCTTTCCCACGTAACAACCCTTTATGCTGAAAGACAGTGACTTGCCCAAGGGCATCCAGTTGTCACAATCAAACTGAGGATGGAGATGCCATATCCAAAACTAGATCCAGTTCTCCAATTCAGAATCCCTGAGGTCAAATGTAAGAACAAGAAGCTGGAGTATACCATCAGGCCAAGCCCTACCATTAGGCAGAATGAGACGGCTCCCTCAGGGATCTGTTATTGGGTGTCATAAAAAGATAGCAAGTTGATATTTATTATTGTTTTATGGTAAATCCAAGACATTTTGCTGCCTGAGGCTGAACAGGAAATGCGCCCCTCCAGTCAAGGTATTCAAGGCCAGCCAAATTATTTTGATATCCAAGACAGAAAATCGTCTCCCCATCTCTGGTAGTAAAATAAAACAATAATTAGGAACTATCAATTTGCTACCTTTTCATCACACCCAAAACCAGCTCCCTGAGGCAGCCGTCTCACTCTGCCTGATAGTAGGACTGGGCCTGATGGTGTGTCTATTGTCTTCAGCGGGGATAAGCTTCTAGTATTTTTACTGCCGTGGCCAAGCCTGATGCTTCATACTAGCTGTCAGTCATGTGGGCTGAAGTTGCCTAGCCTTGCAGAGACTGAAGTGGATTCTGAAGCCTAAGCACACACAGTCTATAGTAGCTTTGCATTCCTCATTCAAGAACCAGAGCCCTTGGCTATGCATCAGTTTGAGCCAAAGTGTTCCAGGTACATGTCCGACACTATCCATTGCACCACACTGGCTCCTTCTAATTAAAACGGTGTCACGGTTAATATATTCAGTGGTGGAAATGAGGGTTTTGTGTGCGCGCGTGCACAATTAATGATTTCCAGTGTCCTTTCTGTAAGTGCTCATTCCACGCTCAGAATCCTTTTTGGAGAGGATGTTGACTTGCTGCTTTTCTTCCTGTGTTGTAAAATTTTGTCAGGTACAATATATTAGTGACTATTATGGTTATTGATGTGTGTGCATGTGTGAAGAATTTATAGCGTGCCATAGAAATGAGCACAATTTCTCACATATCCTGGATAAATATTTAAAGAGTCAAAGGGAGAGGAACACAGCAACAGCATAACCGCTAGCTGCGGCACATGGAAAGATACCAGCCGTTAACAGGTCTCTTTGGAATAGAGCAACTTTGTATCCTATAAAGCAAGACAAACGGTTTGACAGAACCTAACTTTTCATATGCAATTGCCATCACTGGAGTGAAAATAAAACGATCACAACATTTTTAAAGGGCATTTCCATTTCAGATCTTGCAGGGCGGTTGAAAAAGTAGCCATTCGAGAGACTACTTGTTTAAGGCTAGACTTCAATTTGCTCGTTACACTCAGGTTAGAAATTCAGGTTAGGAATGCCACTGAAAACCCACTGATCCATGTCACCTCCTCTTTCCTTTATTCAGGTTTGGTAAGGCAAAATGACTGACGTGACATTATTCCCACTGTGAGTTCGAGTGGAACGGGAAAAGTTGCCAAAGTTGTCACATCAAACACTTTGCTTTATCAAACATTAGGATGGCTGGGAAAGAGGAGGAAGAGGAGAAGTAGGGCTGCCGGTTGCAGCAGAGGCTGCACATCTGCCATTGAGTCCCAGCCCTCCTTGGCACGTTGCTCCTACAAACATGATACATTTCCAAACCGCTTAAATATGTATGCCATTGGTGGCATATTGGAAGCCTTTATGGAAGCCTTCTTGAGGTCTTGAAATTACATGTTTTACTGGCGTGAAGTCATGTGGGTTCTCGTGTACTTTCAGCAGATTCCACCCCCATCCCCAAATAGCCACCAGATAAGTCCCAAATGTGAAATTTGAAGTGTTTGTGAGCTTATCTACACTACTGCTTTAAAACGGTTTATAACAGTTTTAAACCGGTTAATAACGGTTATTAACCAGGTTAAAACTGTTATAAACCGTTTTAAAGCAGTAGTGTAGATAGGGTGTTTGTGTGTGTGTGTGTGTGGGGGGGATAATAGTACCTTTCAGACAAACGTGCCGACAATTTCAAGGGAATAATTTCAGTTTCTCCGAGGTACTTTGCACATCACAACCCCTGCTTTGGTCCCATGTCTGTGTGCATATGCATTGGATGCTGCTGCTAAAGATTTTTCACCTGAACTGGATATTGTTTGTATTCAGTTCCTTTTACATGTGTTGTTTTTAGACTTCAGGACATCTAGTTGTCTTTTATTGTTCCTTATTGTTTATGTGAGTTTGTGAATTCCTTGATCAACTCATTGTAACATTTCCAGACGTGCTCACGTTTTACATTTTCGAACATAATGCAATAAATGGGGGGGGGGAGCTTTTGAAATGTTCTTAGAAGTTTGTTGACCCCTTTGGTGAACTCTTACATACTGAGTTGACCTTTCATGTGTTTTTTTCCTTACACATACCCTAACTCATCTTCAGTGCTAAGAAGCCAGGGCCATTGGACCTCAGGGACACCTTCAGCTTCTTGGGCCTTAGCAGCCCTGATTCCCATTACTCATTGGAGGTGGCATGGGAGTGGGGAGAGGGATTTGGAGCTCATTGGGAATGCATACATTTTCTGGGCATCCAGGAAGCACATTTGGGAAATGAATCCCGTTTCCCCAGATTAATTCCCCATCACTAGCTAAAACAGTCTTACTATACCCTTTGTTAACGTTGTTTCTTAGGCAGGAGAGATCACGTTTAAGTTCTCTTTACACCCCTCCCCTTTTTTTCTTTGTATCTGCCATCAAGATCCTTTCAAGGTCATTTCTGCTGTGTAACTGAAACTTCAGATGTGGCTGTCAGAACTATCTGTAGACATGAGCTGTCACATGTCAATCCTTTCTGTATCAAAATATTTTGGCAAATCTTAAAGAATTGTAATGTGTCTTTACAATTCACTTTTGGGAAATGGCTAAGGGCACAATGTCATTCAGTAGTTAAAAACGAGAAACTCTTGTTGCTCTTTTTTTTGCTACCTCATCGACTTTATTCATATTACTTGAATTAAGATTTTGCAGCTAATTGTCATTTGTGCAAAATGGCCTTAATGTGGAATTAACTAGCATTTGTAACTGAACACTTTAGTGGGGAGGTAATGAGACTCTTGTATCCTTGACAGGGAATTACGTACAGAAAGGAAGCAAAAGGCCTGTAAGAAACCCTTCTGTTCTTGCTTTCCTTAACATGGAAAATAAAGCTAAATTGTCCCTTCACTCCAGTATCCTTTTTAGAAGTTCTTGAATTTTGATCTGTCAGTGGTATTTGCTGAAAAGGCAGAGTTTCCTTCCAGTAATTTTAAGAAAAGCTATCATCAAACTGTCAACAGCCTAAATTGAGATTAAAAGTACTGAAGAGAAATCTTTGCTATTATCAGGGTTTCAACTAAGAGCCCTTGAGCAGACAGAAAATATCTGAAAGGTCTAAAATGGAGCTGCATCATCTTTTTTGATCTGTTGGAGAAAGTTTGAGGGGGGGGGGTGTAGGTCATTCTTTAAATAAGTGATAAAAGCTTAAACATACTACCCTGAATTTGCAGACAAAGTCAAAACACAGTGCAGGGGAGGCACCTGTGCTTTGCATACTATTTTAGATCCGCAGACTTGTCTGCTGGGCAGTCTAAAACCAGGATGGGCTGAATGTTTTAAATTCACCTTGGTTGCTACAGGTGAAAGTTAGCATATACTCCAGCTGCCACTGTCCACATTGTCTGTGTCCTATCCCTGGAAAGACACTGTTCCTATTTTGTGTATGGGGAAATATAGCAGTGTTTTTTAAAATAATAATAATAATAATAATAATAATAATATTAATCGGGATGTATATACATGCACACCAGGTTTCCTTCTGACTTTCCATTGTGGTTATCTCCAAACCAAATGCTGCTTCAGCTGCAATCATGTGTATGGTTATGTGTTTGAACTCAGTGGGACTTACTTCTGATTGACCTGTATAGGATTGGTCTGAGTGACGCCCTGCCTGCATCCATGACACTCACCAGGCTACACAACAGGGCTGTCCATGCCACTCGCACTCAGGGCTTACTTCAACCCCCCCTGTGCTTATGACACGTTTGAGGGTTTAGGCTTACTGCTGCTGCTCCTGTCCTGCCTTTACTCTTTTAGGCCCCACAGCTCCACAGCCCAGCACCCTAGCCCCCAATCCCCCTTCGTTCTATCCGCTGCCACCAGTACCTTCCTCAGGTACACTTCAATGACCACACCGGTTGATATAATTAAATGTAATTTATTAACAAGATGATTGCTCAGGTAGCAAAAGCTTAATGGTTTCCTTAGTTCAACAGCGTATTGGTTACAGGCACAATGCTTCATGGTTTCAGTCAGTCATTTCTCTTAAAACTTTTCAAATAGAGACTTCAAGGTTCTCCTGCCACTCTACCCCTCTCTAGGTATTCCCTCCAACTAATTCTACCAAAACAACCAAGCACGCAGAGCCTTCCTAACTCTAGTCAGACCCTTCCCAGTCAAAATCCCCCCCACACTCTCCCTCTGCTCCTGTCAGCTAAAAACATATATATACAGACATTGATCTCCAACTCCTCCCATTCTCACACAGCCAGCCAATCCAGGCACTCTTTCACCTCCATCCAATCTGCACTCATACATGAACTCCCCCCTTATACTTACCCAGCTGTAACATAACTGTGAGTCTATTTAACTTCCTTCCTGGAACTTTCAGCATTTTATAAACAATTACTTACAATCTTTTATATACAAGGATCTCAGATCCATATGTCTATGTGGGGGGTATTTTAAAAAAGAATCCCCTAGAGGGCCAAATAAGATATACATTTTAAAATGCACAAAGTGTAAATAAATAGATACAATTAATCTGATTGTGGTCAGTTCACTAACACAACTGCTTTGGATGTACACCTGCAGAGTAAATGAACATAGCAAACAGCAGGCAGTGATGTGCCCTGAGCAGTTTGTAATAATAATAATAATAATAATAATAATAATAATAATAAATAAATTTCTTACCCACTTCTCCCTCTGGATCAAGACGGGGAACAACATCAATACAAACAATATAAAATACACAAAACTTATTAAAATAATATAAAATTAATACATTCTTAAAATCAATAAAACTCTTAAAATTCGACTGGATAGGCCTGCCGGAAGAGATCAGTCTTTATTGCTCTCTTGAATTCTTGAAGACTGCTAAGTTGGTGACTCTCTCCCAGCAGGTCGTTCCACAGTCTGGGAGCGGCAGAAGAGAAGGTCCCCTGGGTAACAGTTGTCAGCCTAGTCTTGGCCAACTGGAGTAAATTCTTCCCAGAGGACCTGAGCGTGCGGGCCGGATTGTATGGGAGAAGGCGATACCACAGGTAACCTGGACCCAAACCATGTAGGTTTAGATGTGGGGAAGAGCTGGGGGGGAGGAACGTTGGAGAGTATGAAGTAGGGCAGCATCACTGAAGAAGTGTGATGTGGGATCTTAGTTTTGCTGGAGTGACATTCATGAAGCTAAGCCAGGTTCACCTAGAGACAAGCCTGGGGGGATTATATAATAATAATAATAATAATAATAATAATAATAATATATTTATTTATTACCCGCCTCTCCCTCCGGATCAAGGCGGGGAACAACATCATCATAAAACACACAAAACTGATTAAAAATACATAAAACCAATATATCATTAAAATACCAATAAAACACCAATAAAACACTTAAAATGTAAATCTTTGCCTTACAGTATATATATGTTTCATCAAATAAATGGCAAGATTGTATTGAAAGGATAACCGTCTTTGTCGTCGTCATCATTAGTCCACCAAAGTTAACCACAATGTATGTACTGTACTTTGACTATGAAAGGAGAAAGCACTATATAAGTGCTCCACAGCCAATTTGAATTTGGTCAAATGATGTCATTGAAGCCAATGTAAATAAAGAGACACAGGAGTGCGCACAAATCATTGAAAAGGGGACACATGTTTTGACAGTGCCAAAATTCTTAGTGGAAAACTGTATTTGGGTTGCATTTGGTGGTGGCTTCGCCTTTGCAGAAAGTGCTTTTGCATACAGAAGTCAGGACAACTGATTTTCACTGATCCACCTTTCTCACGTAAGCCTTCCATTCCCCCACCCCACCCCAAAGCTCTTCCTGAGGATTGGGAGACCCCCATCCCATAATAGAATGGGATATGGCACAGAGAGGGGGGGAGACTGGCAAAAAATGGGTGCCCCGACTTGAGCAAGTGGAAGTGCTTTACATTAGAACAAAGTCACCAATGGATACAACCCATTGTAGTTATTGAGCATGATCCAGCTGGTAAGCCCTTCTTAAACCCAGTTGATTTCACTGGCTATGTATTGTTGTTGCTTGATTATCTTGATCTCTGTTCTTGCTAAAGATGATTACTGTTATTATTATGCATATATGCTTTTCTGTTCAAAATACAAAAATCAAAC
Organism: Anniella stebbinsi; assembly: GCA_029215795.1. Lineage (NCBI taxonomy): Eukaryota > Metazoa > Chordata > Lepidosauria > Squamata > Anniellidae > Anniella > Anniella stebbinsi. Next base: position 249,697,995 of record JARDYH010000002.1, read on the forward strand.
CCAACAAAAATACAAATATACAGGGGAAATAATCATGATTCAATAGAACCAGTAATGCACAAACGAAACAAAAACTCAGCATTTGCGGGGTTGGGTGGGGACAAGGTGCTCCTTCAGGAACTAGGGAATTTTGGGTGTTGAAAGTAACGTCTTGAATTGGATGAACATTCCTCTTGAACTGTGAAAGCCTCAGCTATGGCAGTGAAAGCCTAGCCTAGTCAAGATATTGGTAAATGTATCGCTCAGCAAAGAGGGGAGGAGGCAAATCCACTATTCCCTCCCCTCCCCCCCCCCCCCCCCCGGATAGCTGATCTGCCCAATTGAGGTACCATGCACAGGAGAGTTAGTAAAGGAGCTATTTTGGATGAAGTGACTTTCACGTGCAAATGCTCATGTGTAGTTTTAGAATAAGCAAAACTATTCTTGTATTGGAACAGTTTTCGTTTTTAAAATTGTATGCTTTCACACCACAAGTAAGGATGGGTTTAATGATCGATAGGTGCAATTGTCTTTCTAGGACTGGTTACCTGGGTTCAGTCGCTTAACATTCACCTTGCAGCTCTTGTCTAAAAGTATTGCTATAGCAGCTGGTTTAATATTAAAACATCTTTTAAAGGAAAATCTATTAGAACGATACAGATTTACAAATAAAACTCGTCCTTTGCTTTAAAAATGAACTTTAGTAATATCAAGATATTGCTCACCAGAATACCTGTTAGTAAATATAGTAAGATCTAAAATTCCTCAGGGAACTAATTTTGCACACGTGTGTGTGTGTGTGTAGTTTAAAGAAATAATAACTTAGACCTGTTATTAAGAGTTATTTGGTATTTCAGTTTTTAGGGGAAAGGTGAATAAATTTGATAACAGAATTTGATATTTATTGCTACAAATTAATTCTGTCCTAATAGTTTATTTTACCTAATGTACTCCAAATAATTTATATTTTGAGGATAGTTAATCTTGCCTATCGGGCCAAATCCAGAAGTCAAAGCTGCAGCTAGAAGAGTTGGAGCTATTTAGAAATAGTGCTTAAGGTTATGTGGGAGCACTGTGTTCTGATACCCTCCAGCCTAAATACAGCAATGTCTCATACCCCAGTCCCCCAAACTGATGGCAGATTTTCTGGGCATGCCATTTCAGGTTTGTGCGTGTGTGTTTGTGTGTGCGCATATGAGTTGTGTGCGCACACTACAGAGACAAGTTTCATGGCATGACTCAACAGCTGGTCCTAGATACACTCAAGATGAAATTGTAATAAAAGAAAACTATGTGGTGGTGGGAGGCATTTTAAGAGCAAGGGATTTGTGTGTATTGTGAAGCATTCAGTCGTGTTAGTCCTCACCAGCACCTTGAAGTGTTACAGCTTAGATATGGGAACAAGGCCTATGTGTAAACCCATCACTGCTGGAAAAGGAGCACAAATATGACCTTACCACAGTATTGTGGGAAGAAGCTTTGGGTAACTGTATGATAAGGTATGAAGGAGGGGCTTCAGCTAGTGTCTAGAGATTGAGTGTGAAGAAAGGGAGATCTAAGTGGGGGTGTGGAGAGAGAGAGAGATAGGACCTCTAATGAGAAAAGGCCAGGAACCTTAAAAATGAGAGTGGGCAAGAGGATACCTTTAAAATATAAGCAATGAGAGATTGCTCACTATATGGGTCACTTGAAACTTATACTCTGACAGATCAAATCAGAGTTCTCAGTACTTTTCAGCATCGGGGTTACAAACTTTGTTTTATATTTAATTGGATGCCTTGTACTGTGGCATCTGTATGAGTTTTACATACGAACATCATATTATTAAATTTTATCTTCTTGCAGGCGTCAGCTGATAGTGCTTCCATATGTTCAAAAGTGCACTATACACCATTGCCATCTGGATCAAGAGACCTCACCAATCACAGAGGTAAATACACACACACACACACACACACACACACACACAGAGAGAGAGAGAGAGAGAGAGAGAGAGAAACATATTGTTATTCATAACTACAAGGAGATAAACTTTATTGTATGGCCATTAGAGTTCATTACTGCTCGGCTGGCACTCTAGAGAGAATGCTCCACTCTTTTGAGCTCTTGATGAGAAGAGTGTACTTGGCAAAATTAGAGTTTGAACATATTAAACAGGCTTCATAGATACTCTATTGGGAAAGCAAATGATTCTATTAAATAACACTTAGCAACTTCAACAAAAATATGATTAAGTTATATATTGCTAAATAGAGAATTGCATACTTCACTTGTGATTTTGAGGCATTTTGTAAGTGCTACTAGTAAACAAAATGCTAAAATATATTTATTTTGCAATTTAACAGTTGAAGTTATGATTTATTTTTACCTCAGTACACATTTGCATACCATTAATTCTTTTATCATTCTTCTCTTTTATCATGAAAGAGTAGACGAAGGATTAGTGTTACATTTTCTTTGTTTAAAATGGTCATTGCAAATTAAAAAATGGTCTGTATGCTGGAAAACATATTTCATGAAACTGATGAATGCATCCATGATAAAGGAAATATTTTGAACACCTTATGTTTATTTTCAAAAGCTGAAAGTTGCTTAAGAGTCTGCTTATTTGCTCATTATACAGAGTTCTTATTTTCCTTATTGTTCCAATGGAAGTCCTATAAACTAAGCCACCAGATACACCAGCCATGCTTTATAGGGATATGCAAAAAAGTTCCAATGTTATACCCTTTGCTCTTGGATCTAAGGTTGCTAAGTCTCCTGAGGTTCAGATATTGAGACTCATGAGGTGGAGTTTTTTAGTTATTTATTTATTTAATTAATTTATTTATTTATTTATTTATTACATTTGTATACCGCCTCATAGCCGAAGCTCTCTGGGCGGTTTACATAAGATTAAAACACTTAAAAACAATATACAAAAATGTAAACTACGAAAACATACAATATTTATTATACTTTTATACCGCCCAATTGCCGGATCTCTCTGAGCAGTTCACAATTAAAACTATAAAATAAAGCATGACAAGACATAATATAAAGCTTTAAAAGTTTAAACGTGCCAGATAAAACCAGACGGGGCCAAGGGTCTCAGGAACTCAAGGGTAGCACCTGCTGGTGACATCTGGTAGCACTTCCAATTTTAAAAAAAAGTTGTAAGCTTCTACTTTAATTGATCGTCAGTACTCTCTTTCACACGCGCTTTTCAAAATAAGTTTATCATGCACGTCTTGGTGTCTATCTCTCAGCCTCCCATAGAAAGACAGGAACTGGAAGAACATGCTGGAAAAGGGGATGTTTTAAATGGAATGGTGGTGGAGGGGAAGGCAAGGGTTGAGCCATGTGGGAAACAGCTTGCCGCTCTGCTTTGGCTCATAACTCCTTTCCCTAGAGATGTTGAGAAGGAAGTTTATACCTCACCATTGGATCAGATCCTGGGGCAACCCAGTATCGTCTTGGCATCCAATCCGATTCATTGTAAAATTTGGGCTCTGAAACTTTATTGTATATCTTAAGGGGAAAGAAATGAGGACATGTTCGTATTGGAATTATGTTATGAAGTGGTTGCATCCTAAAATACTTCAGGAATATAAAAGAACTGTGCATGTGGGGGAGAGAGAGAGTCGGGGTTTTTTTAAAGCTAGATTTTTTTTCTTAAGAGAACAACTCCAGATGAAATAACACCATTATCAGTATGGGCATGCCTTTAAGTGTGCAACCATAATAATCATTTAATTCTCTAAATGAAGATAAAAGAAGTAGTCACAAAATACGAATGCATGGGGCAACTCTGGGAATGAGTGAGGGTGGGCTCCCTGGGCGGTGGTCAGGAATGGTGATGTAAAAGAAGAGTTCAGGGGCGTTGATGGGAAGGAGAAGAGGGAAGTTACCAGACAACCACATGCAGCTTTTGCAGGCTCAGACCAGTTGGGGCAGTTAGGTCACGAGGGAGTCAACTGAAGAGGGAGCAAATGGAGAAGAGTTCCCACTGATTAGCCCATTGGTTATCAGAAGATATCAGAAGACAACCAGTGGGCTAAAAGATACAACAAGCAAGAAGGACCTTGGAATTGTTGTAGATCACAAGCTGAATATGAGCCAACAGTGTGATGTGGCTGCAAAAAAAGCAAATGCTATTTGGGGCTGCATTAATAGAAGTATAGCTTCCAAATCATGCAACATACTGGTTCCCCTCTATTTGGCACTGGTTAGGCGCCATCTTGAGTATTGCATCCAGTTCTGGGCACCACACTTCAAGAAGGATACAGACAAGCTGGAGGGGGTTCAGAGGAGGGCCACGAGGATGATTAGGGGTCTGGAAACAACGCCCTATGAGGAGAGATTGAAAGAACTGGGAATGTTTAATCTGGAGAAGAGAAGATGGAGGGGAGACATGATAGCGCTCTTCAAATACTGGAAAGGTTGTCACAAGAGGAGGGCCAGGATCTCTTCTCGATCAACCCAGAATGCAGGACACGAAATAATGGGCTCAAGTTACAGGAAGCCAGATTCCGGCTGGATATCAGGAAAAGCTTCCTGACTGTTAGAGCAATATGACAATGGAACCCATGACCTAGGGAGGTGGTGGGCTCTCCCACATTAGAGGCATTCAAGAGGCATCTGGACAACCGTCTGTTAGGGATGCTTTAAGGTAGATTCCTGCATTGAGCAGGGGGTTGGACTCAATGGCCTTGTAGGCCCCTTCCAACTCTACTATTCTATGATTTTATGATAAGAGCAGGGCCTAGGCATCCAGGCTATATGAAGCCAAGGGATAACTGGGAAGGGGGAAGAAATGGAGAGATAACCAGTGGGCATTAATTAAGGATAGGAGAATCAGCAGGGCTCAGGCTGGTTGGGGGTTATATGGATTCCACCAAGTTCCCATTCTTGAATGTGAGCTTTGTTTGTCTGAATGGGAAAAATGCACATTTAGCTACCCAAATGCATACTTTTGCCTCATTGACTAAAGCATGAAAATGTGTAATTTTTTTTTCAAAATGTGCATTTTTAAAGTGTGCATTTTCCTGATGAACTCATTTTGTGAACATGATTGCAAGCTCAGGAATCGGCAAGCTTTCACGTTTGGGGGTGTGAACAGGGAAAGTTCTAATGTTAAACAAACTGAAACAAAATTCTCATGCATCCCAAGCATTAATATGAGAGCCAATGTGGGGGAATGGTTGAAGTGTTGTACTGGGACTTGGCAGATCCGTGTTCTACTCCCCACTAGACTATGAGACTCACTCGGTGACTTTGGGCCGGTCACTGACTCTCACCCTAACCTTACCTCACAGGGTTGTTGTGAGGATAAAATGGAGAAGAAGAGGCTCGTGTAAACTGCCTTGGGTTCCCTGCAAGAGGAAAAAAGGCGAGGAATAAATGCTGTAAATACATAAAATAAATAAACAGTATCATAGTCCTTGCTGTAAAATTTCACTTAACATGGAGAGAAATGTGCATGAGTTCCAGATCAGGTGGGATCTGACTCCAGTAAGACTGGATTACATAGGAGCAGAAATGTTAGATGTTGGCGATGTGTAAAATATTAGTAAAGGCTGACTATTCTCCCTCTTAATGGTCTTGTTCTAAAATTAAGATTTGGGCATTAAGAATTAAGAATGATGGGATATATACTTCCAGTGAATCTAGTAATTATGCTATTTGGATGCTCGATTGCCTCAGTTGAAAATAGGCATTTGGAATTGGCCCTAGATGTTTTAACTGTGGCAGAAATAGAATTGCCAGCTAAATGGAAAAGTTGCTGAATATCTTCACGACTAGGATTATTGGTCAGTTGCTGAAATGGTAAAGCCAACCTATTTAGTTAGATATTGTAAAGAAGAAAATAACTATTAATGACTTCTAGGTAAAATAGGAATGGTTTATCCACTATTGGAATTGATTTGTCAATGTTCAGCTAACTTCAGAGAGGTTCTTTGCTATTATATAATTATATTCACTGTATTTCTTTTACTGTAAAGTTTGCTTTCTGGATTATGTGGTGCTGAATAAAGAAGTTCTGAGGGGAGGGGCCATGGCTTAGTGACAGAGCACATGGTCGGCATGCAGAGAGTCCCAGTTTCTTTCCCCATGGTGAGGAAATAACCCTGCCTGAATCTCTGGAGAGCCATTGCTGCTGGTTAGTGTTGACAATACTGGCCTAGGTGGACCAAGGGTCTGACTCAGTACAAGAGGTTCATCGGATGAGCTTTTTATTGCACGCTGGCTACTGCCCAGTTACGGATGTGTGTGCATCCTTTAGACAATGACGTCCACTTCCTGCACGCCTCCCGCTCCTTTCGCTCATTTTTCTGTTACAAAATAGTCCCCTTTTAATCCAACATTTTTTAAAATATGGAATGTGTCGCAATCTCCTACAGTGTGCAGGAAAAAGCGGCAAGATTAAAACGACCCCTGAATGTTTACTTCCTCTTTCCCCCGGGGCAGAAGAGGAAGTAATTAAGGACAAAAGCGGGGGCGGAGAACCGACGGTGAGGAAACGCAATTTCCCCCCATGTGATGACGCTCTAAGACAGCTCCCTATGTTGAAAGAAGAATATATTAGGCAATGTTTCTATTACAGCTTAAAAGTTATAGCAATTATTTTTAGGGCCCACTTATATCTCAACATAATTTCTATGATCAGCCAAGAGTACTCTTTGAACTCTACAACCTATTGTGTCAAATGACCAGGGGATGTTAAAAGGTCCAAATAGTCCTGTATGGTAGCTGTACAACAGTAGGTTTTATGACTTTAGTGAGTCGGAGAGCCTATCTACACTACTGCTTTAAAATGGTTTATAACAGTTTTAAACCAGTCAATAACGGTTATTAACCGGTTTTAAAATTGTTATAAACCGTTTTAAAGCAGTAGTGCCGATTGGATTGGATTGGATAAAGCAGTAGTCTAGATAGGCTCTGAGGTTCTCTGGTTTTTAGGTGGTTCATATTATTCCTTTTACTAATATATTATTATATCAATTAAAATCAGTGAATAATGGTCCCTGAAGTGTTTGGGCACAGTCCAGCCAAAGTTTCAAGTCCCTGTGTTTCCAGTGGGAGAGAGTTAAGCAAGTTTAGGCTGAAAGTATTTATGTTTGGCTGGTTTGCGCTCTAGGTGAATGAGAAGGGGAGAAAATTATCTAAGGGTTAGGTAGAATTGGCTCTAAACAAGCCACTGCTGGTTCACTTTGACAGTTCACATGTATATATTCTCAAGGAAATAATAATTAAGGGATGATTTCCAGAAATCCAGGTGTTGTGAATTGAGTTTGGAACATTCTGCTGGAAGACGGGATGTGAGCCATCAACTTTTTCTTTAGAAGACAAGGAAGTCCTCTGAGCTCACAAACCCTAAAGCTCTCTTAATTGGAGTCAAGAGTGTACCAAGAAAGAATGAAACACATAAACATGCCATTTTGGAATCCCACTCCTAAGGTTTTTCTATTCCCTGAATGGTCTCGAACACACATAAAAGATTGAATCAGCTATTGCATATGTAAATATTGGCAGCTTTTCGGGAATTCTTTGCAACCCGAAACTAAGAGAGAGAATGACCATTGCTTTTGTTCATCTCCAGAGGGGCTTGTTTACAAGAGTCTGAATCTCTTGTGAGCAACTTAAGGCAGCTGTAAATTAACTCTGCTTGGGGCTCAGAAGGAGGAAAAACAGAACCAACTCATCTGTCTTTGGCAACATTTTCACAATTTCCACTTGGTTTTACCCTCATTTAGAACAAAGAAAATATATATATAAAGGAAGCTGCAGTTTTCCTACTCAGTTTAGTTTACAATCTTTGACCTAGATCTAAAGACTGCATTCAAGTAGGTTGGGACTTGTGTTTCCTGAACACGTGATAAAATTCTATTTAAAATGAGGGGAGTTTCAGTAGTTTGTAATAATAGGTGAACTCTCCCAGATTTGATTCTAAACAAGACTGATTAAAACCAATTGTTTTAAAATAATTATTTTAATTCAGGCCTCATTCCAAGTTGGTCCCCACCAAGCTTCTGGTGGTCACTTCCCTGCCACATGCTGCCCCCTCTGCCTCCTCTCTGCCTCCCTTTCCCTCCCTCACATACCTTACCAAAGTGAAGGAGGCTGCACGATGGACTCATAAGAACCATGGACTTGAAGATTGAAGCCTAGGTGGATAACAATACTGTGCTCTATGCACATGGGGACTTCCACATGGTTGAGACCCCTCAGTTGTGTGCGCGCGTGTAAATGCCCTTTTCACATGTTCAACTGAATATCACATGTTGGGATCATGGCCAGTGGGACTTGCTCACATTGGGGGTGCGGCTAGCTATGCAGCCCTGATCCCCTGGTACACATTCAATATGTGTATACTAACACCTGTTTCTGCGTCAGTATACACAGTATAAGGTGCCTATTGCTTTCGTTTGGGCAACACACACAGGTTGCAGAACACTCTGTTGTGATGTCTTTTCATGATTTGGCGGTATGGAAACGAGTGACTTAGAATCCGAACCGCTAAATCTTTTAAATTTTCCAATTTCCCTACTAAGTTTCAGATTTTTGCAAGGTTTTAAGCACATAGGTTGTCCTTGCAAGAATGGGAAGGATTTGTTGCATTTGAACATGGAGAAATTCAATATGTAAGCTCTGGATATTTATCAGCAATTCTGTTAAAGTAATTTTGCTACAAGAAGAAATAGTGAAATACCATTTTTCTTTAAATGTTCAGGCAGAAGGTTAATTGCTGAAGTAACCAGCGACCTTGTTAAAACTTGTAAAGGTTCCATGTACATTAGCCTCCAATAGCTCATCTTCAACTACTATACCTTTCTTTATATCACAGGGAAATCCTGTACTGTATATATATGTAGTGCTATACTATACTGTTCCTTGATCAAGCAAAATGAACATTTGTAACCTTATCTATAGTGTTAGTTAAATATACATTAATTTCTAAGAATGATTAGTTTTAAATGCCATTTGCTTCTTCCTGTTTCTCACTGATAAAATTCTTCAGAAATATCTAGTCTTGCAGCAAGCTGTGCTTAGAATTTATCTTGCCTCACCAAACTTAGAATTTTTGTTTATGGTGTCAACAGATGTGTAGATGCGATCTTCCATTGGACACTAGATACCTGGATGGATTTTCAAAAAGCTGTTGACAATGTTCCCCATGTAGCATTATGGGATAAGAGAACACGGCCTCTTATGAACTGATAATTGATTAAAGAACAGGCCCTTGGGAACCAGTAAGCCCACTCTCTTGGCACCCAGTGGGCTCCCTGCCTGTTTTTATTTATTTATTCATTCATTCATCTTTCAAATTAACTAGGAGTCTGGTGTGCTACAACATGAAGTGCTACCCTTCACACCATATTTATTTGGGCTCAAAAGAGTGGATTTGTATTTTGGAGCCCAGAATCATTTCTTTAATGTTTTTAATGGTACTGGTATCATCGTATTTTCAAAAATAATATCTTTGGTATAATGTTCATTTTGATAATAGCTATTCTGCCCAGCTATAAAATTCCCATGGAAGTCCATTTTTAAAAATCTGCAACAACAGAATCAAATAAAGGCTGATAGTTACATTGATATAGTTTGTCTATTCCTGAGCTCAGAATCATCTTCTGCCTTGTATGTAGGTTCTTGGACAAGTTATTTTTCTTTTGGTTTTGCGAGTTTGCCTCCTGTGAAATTAGTGTTTTGTGACTGGCCATGCCGACCATGGCACCTTTTTTTGTGAGAATGCCCACAATATCCTATCAAAATTCTAAATCTGCCCAGTTGCCGTGTGTCACTGGGGCAACCAGCTGTATCAGTATATTTGTATCAGTATAAGAAGCTGTGTCTGCTTATTGAAAACTGATGATATGCATGATATGAAAACTGATAAAGTCCAAGTATTGTGCATGTTCACTGTCCACATTTAGTATTGGTGGAAGTGAAGAAGGTCACTACTTACACATCACCAAGGAAAGAGGATAAAAGAGGGTACAAATTTGTATAACATGCATATGCTAATGTATATGTATAGATCCAAATTTAGTGAACTATAATTGAAACAGAATCACATCTCATTGTAGTGGGGGATACTGATCAGGTGCCAGCTCAGTATGCTGTCCAGGTTCTAACTTTTGATGGCTAACTTCATGGCCCTTCCCTTTTTATGGTTCTTTGTCTTTAAACTGGGGGTTGGACTGGACAGCCTTTCAAATAGAGGATAACTTCAAACAGAGGAGTGTCCCCTGGCAGCCCTTCAAATGGAGGACTGGCATAGAATAGCAGAGTTGGAAGGGGCCTATAAGGCCATCAAGTCCACCCCCCTCCTCAGTGCAGGAATCCACCTTAAAGCATCCATGACGGATGGCTGTCCAGCTGCCTCTTGAATGCCTCTAGTGTGGGAGAGCCCACCACCTCCCTAGGTCATTGGTTCCATTGTCGTATTGCTCTAACAGTCAGGAAGCTTTTCCTGATGTCTAGCCGGAATCTGGCTTCCTATAACTTGAGCCCATTATTCCCTATCCTGCACTCTGGGTTGATCGAGAAGAGATCCTGGCCCTCCTCTGTGTGACAACCTTTCAAGTATTTGAAGAGTGCTACCATGTCTCCCCTCTATCTTCTCTTCTCCATGCTAAACATGCCTAGTTCCTTCAATCTCTCCTCATAGGGCTTTGTTTCCAGACCCCTGATCATCCTTGAAATTGGCCTAGTGTTAGGTTCCTTTCCGCCTGGCACAAACTCCCTCAATGGGTTTGAGGGCAAAGTGAGTGTGACTTTGCCTGGAATTTGAGCCCATTGTAGGGCTGGAGCACCTTTGGCTCAGGAGCCATCCAGGCCTAATCCAGGCCACCCCCACCCCAGAAACTTTTGTCAGCAAAGTGGGGATTGCATCCCCTTCAGTGCAAAAGGGTGAGGTGTGCGTTTTGGGGGTTTGGAAGAAATCTTTGCTCAGAGGATGTGCTTCAGGAATAATGTGCCTCTTCCAGCCTGTGAAACTTAATTCCTTATGAATAAAAAAAAAATACTAGGCAAAAGAGAGAGGAGAGGGGAGAGAGAGAGAGAGAGAGAGAGAGAGAGAGAGAGAAGTTTCTGCTTTCCAAAAGGTATTTATTTTGCTCATGCTATCGCTGGCCATCTTTACTGTAGTGGTTGTGGTTGATAGAGTTGTTGGGTTCCTCTTCCAGTTTACAGCCAGAGGTTTCATCTATTTAAACTTGAAATTGATTCTGGGAATATCAAAGACTAATTTACATAGCAACTTATCATAATTAGTCAGAGTTTGTAGTTTCCTTAATGTGAGCTGCACTTTATGCTTAGCTATTGATTTTTCTGTATATCTACGTGAAGTTACTTAATGTGTGCCATCCCAAAAAATATATATCCGTTAAAATGTTAAAAAGTTTTTTTCTTTTTAACATTTAGTTAACCTGAAGAAATCATAAAATAAGTCTAATCAGGGACTATAAATAGGAAGTACTTGTTTTAACACATTTAATATGGCGCAATGAGATGAATAAGGAGCAAACGTAAGTGGTGGAAATATATTGGGAGTTTCATTTCAAGCAGAAGCAATTATGAATACCAAGGACTCTTGTTTTGCTGGTTTCCGCAGTGTATTTGCAAGGCTTTATCACTGTTTTTTCCCCCTTGTCCAATCAGTGAACTGGTTTTGGAGTGTACCCCAAAGTAGTATCTCACAAAATGGCAGCAAATCTGGCATGAAATCATGAAGTATTTAGAGTTGCTATGTAATGCTACTACATGCTGAGAATTAAAGCTAGCACAAGACGTGGTGTGTTTTATTAGACCCCGTAACACCAGCCTTGATGAAGCTTCATTGGCTTCCTGCTTGTTTCCAAGCCCAATTGAAAATGCTGATTCTTACCTATAACACCCTGAACAGCTCGGGGCCAGGGGATCTGAATGATTCTCTCCTCCAGTATGAACCTGCCCAGAGCCTGCATTAATCATCTGAGGCGCTGTTATGTGTCCTGTCTCCTGGAGAGGTCAAGTTGGTAGAGACTTGAGACAAGGCTTTTTCTGTAGCAATCTGTTTATTGGCTTTGTTTTTGAGTTTTTTTGAAATTCTTGTATTTTATTCTTCTTATGGTTTTATTGTAAATTGCCTTAAGCACTCTCTGAGGGGAGGGGGTGTTTTAAAACTATATTAAATAAATAAATACCAATATTTCATCTATATTCGCTAAAACTCATGTTTTTTTCTTCTCAAACTCCTGCTAAAACCCTCATCCATTGCCCATTAATTCTTTATTGTAACTGCTAGGCTAGGGTGACCAGATAAAATCCAGGCCAGGGCTCATGTAACTTTAACAGTTGTAGAGAAAAGGGAATTTCAGCCAGTGTCATTTGTATGCAATTAGTTCCTGGTGAAATTCCCTCTTCATCACAACAGTTAAAGTGGCAGGGGCCCTGCCTTCTTTTGCATATGGTCACTCTAGTATAGTGCCTTCAACTTTAACTGTTGTGATGAAGAGGGGATTTCACCAGGAACTAATTGCATACAAATGACACTGGCTGAAATTCCCTTTTCTCTACAACTGTTAAAGTTACATGAGCCCTGACCTGAATTTTATCTGGTCAGCCTATGCTAGGCCTTCCTCAAAGTAAGAACAATCTACACCATGCAAAAATAAAATAAAAAATTCACATAGCTGATTTAAATTATTCGCTGAGAAAAAATAAAAATTCTGTGACCTGTGCTTATTAGCTACATTTTCATAATATATACGGGTGTGTGTTTTAATTGTGCATGATTTGCAATTTCACTAATCCCAGGAGGGCCAGGAGCAAGGCGGAACTCTGGAGTCTCGTCCCTAATCTCTGTAAAGACACGATAGCTCTATTCAGGCAATCTGGATCAACCCCCCATGTGATTCCTACTGCATGGAGAGAAGAGCAGCGCTACACCCGCTTCTCCCCCCACCCGCTCTTACACATGTTGGAGGGGGAAGATCTGAAGTGGGGAGACTGCTGTAAATACACAGGCTCCCTACACAATTTAGAACCCTGCACGACAGAAACTGTGGGGGGGGGGGTTGAACACTCGCATAGGGCTGTTGTATATTTGGAAAAGTGTGGTGGAAGTGGTTTGAATGTACTTTCACTGCTTTCTGAGCTATTTGCTAGAGGGTTCAGACAGACCGTTTCCATCACACAGAGACTGTATGTCCAATTCAGTGTGTGTAAGTTGTTCAGGTATGAATACCCTTCGGTTCATTAAATTCTCTCTACATTTTTTTTTAAAAAAAGAAGTGCTCCAGCTTAGCCGTCTCCCCAACATGGTGAGGGTTTTTTTTTTTTTTTTATGGAGGAGTATTCCATCATGTGTGGCTCCCCGCCCCCTGTCCCAGTCTGAAATGGTACTGCTGAGACACAAGTTTATCCCCAATGAGAACCAGGCTTAACGTGATCATTAGCATGGGGACAAGTAAGTCAAAACAGTTCATTGATTAACCAAAAAGGGTTTAACCATTTGCAGTGATCATTAAAACAAGATGACAAAATACAGTATAAAACAAGAATAAATCTAGCAAAGATCATCAGTTTCCAAGCCTGAACAACAAATTTCGCCAAGCTAAACATAATAAACATATTACCATTTGAAAATAAGAATTTAACTTGGAGGCAGAAGAGTAAAGGGCTATGAAAACTGGGGTGAACTACTTAGCATGACATTCCGCCAGATCACCTCAGCTTCCTCTCTCTGCCTTTCCTGCTCCCTTCCTTCCTTCCTTCCTTCCTTCCTTCCTTCCTTCCTTCCTCCTCCAGCGCACATCCTGAAGTAAGTATATTTGCACCCCTTGAGTTTGGATGGAGTGCTGAAGACAGCTTGAACAGAGCTTAACTTACGTATACAACCGCGGTGAGTCTATTTCTGTGTCTGCATTTTTCGAGAAACCACACAGATGTTACTGAATGTTTAATACATTGCAGTTGGTTTTGATTCTGACCCTTGACTTAATATGGTTCAAAACATACATTTATTTGGGTCACTGGATTCATGTTGCTGTCACTTTCTAAGCTCAACAATTTCTTGCCTGTGCTTCAAAGGAATGTTGGATTTCTATCAGGATACCGTAGGCTGTTAAAACTTTGGCATAAAAATGTACCACTGTCTTGTGTATAATAATGATGGGAGCACGCAGTCATGTGGAATGAGGAATGGGTGAATGGGCTTGGAAATGTACATAAACGCTCTCAGAGGCTTTGCTGAGAACTTGGATGAAATGTTTCTTGAGGCACTCTGGAAAGAAAATCAGTTAATAGATTTGAAATGAGAAAACGCTTTCAATTGATGAAGTCATCTACCTTTCTGAATTTTAGCCATGAGTCTGAAGCTTTGAGAAAGGAAGGGATGATCCATGTTTTCTTGCCAAGCCAGCTAATGGACTTTTCTAAATAATATAGGATAGTGCATGCTGTCACAAAATGAATGTAATGCTCACAAATGATTAGGATTAGGGTGCAAGAAGAATTGTGTAAAGTAGCAGGAAATGGCAAGACTTAAACATATATTTCTGTGGCATTCAAATTGTATTCCAGGGAATCATGGAGGTCATTGGAAACTTTTCCAAAAAGATTAGTAATGGTGAATGAGCTTCCATGAAAGACAGCTTTCTCATCACTACAATTATCCCTACACTTTAAATTTGCAGCAAAAGAGAGCTTTGTGTGTGCTAAGGCTCCTCTCAGAGCTAGTTCACCTTGAGGTGGTAAGCCTGTCTGGGCTGTACCTCTTCAACTTTCAGGTAAGAGTTTGCATGGCTGAACGCTCCACCACACAAACAATCGTCAAGGATAAAAATCCTCTTTGGTTGTAAGGCAACTCTGTTTTATTGAGTGTAATATGGGGAGAGTCCTACAGACAAAGAACTTCTCAACTGGCAGTGTGAAAAGCAAGTATATTTATACATAGTAGCATCTTAACTAATTAGCAGTTAGCAAAGTTCTAAAGCAAAACAAAGATCGATCAAAGAAAACTTCTTCATTATACCTTATCAACAGATGGCCCATAACTGTTCTAGTGATGTCAGATTGACCTGGATGGTCAGTCCTCTTAATCATACTAGCTTATTTGTCTCATACTATATCAAAAAGGTATTGGCGGTTAGAAATTACAATTAAGCATTTCCTTCCAATTAAGCAGTTTCAGCATTACAGCACATTCAGGTGCATACATCATTCCAATCCCATCATGCAGTTCACTTGCAAAAACCAAACTACATACAGAGCAGGTATATCAAGGCTTGTGGCTTTGCTTTGTCACATGCAAAATCCACAACATCTTCTAGATAGAAAACTAAATGCCAGAAAGATGTGTTTGGGCCTAACTTTCTCCAAGATCCAATTGTTTTTAACGTGTACAATTTTTATTTTTCACGACGAAGTGCACACTTGATAGTTGTGTTTCCTACTTCACTACACATAGAGGTGAGATCAGGAAAGCATCATTTGAATCCCCACTGTGCTTTTACAATGCAAGAATTCTCACTCAAGTCAAGACTTCTGTGTCTCTTCTCTGTCACATGGGGAAAAGGTGATTGCATGATATTAACAGTGAAATTCTTGGAAATGCCAAAGGATCCCAAGCAGTTTGATAGTATCTATATCCTAGCAGGCTATTTCATATGGCATTTTTAGATCAGTGACTAACTTGTAGGATTACCTCCATGGCACAAAAATGAAGCTTTAGGTTGAGCTGAACTGGAGAGGTGCACTTAGTGAAAATCATCCTTTCATCAGGGGAAAATATGCCCCCTGTGGTGATAATTTAAGAGGGACTGTGAAAGAGTTTGTCCATTCAGAATGAGGGCAAGAAGCATTGCCCTCACTCTGACTTGGCCACATAATGCAGCCATGTAGTTAAATCTTATTGGCTGCATGGAGTCATAATGCTGGCTATATGATCCTTGATTGCCAGGATCACATGACCAGCAAGAACAACACTTGTTTTTTTTTAATGATACCAAGTGAACTAGTGCAAAGTGGTAAGATTTCAGATTATTTTAGAGAACATTTTAGGCCCCCTGAAGTCTGAACCCATTTTTTAATGCCCTACAAAAAATATTGCATGGAAGTTCAGGGCCATCCTAGAAATTCAGGAGGCTAGATGTTTTATGGCTCCTGTCCCTGTTGTGTGAACCTGCAGATGTGGGAAAGTCAGGGAAGTCATATTTCATGTGGACCATGAGGAAGTGCTGAGGAAGGAATAAGCCAATAACAGATGTTCATCACATTAGCTACAGAACTCAAACGGCATTGAATGGGAGGGGACAGATTGGAAATCAATCTCCTGGTCTAATCAAGAAATTAATTTGAACAACAAAAAAAGATGCCACCTTTTCAGCAAAATCCCACCTTATCTTTTGGTGGCTCCCCTCAGATGGCTGAAAGCCAATGGATTCATGGAATTCAAGTTGATCAACGAATATAGAGCAGGGGTGGATCTGAGGGCCACTTTCCACCCCCAGACAACCCTGCACTGCACTCCTACTCCTGCACTGCCAGCAAAAAAAATGCAGTGGTTTGAAAATAAGCTAAATTGGACCTTTCTAATAGGGATGTGCTCTCTGCCCCAGAATTATCTGATAACTGTGAACATCTGTGGTTCATTCGGTCTTCCAGTATGGGGATTGGCCCTTCTAAACCAATAGAATTGTTTCAGGGTGGAGACATGCCCAGTAGGAGCTTCTAATGTCTCCAAAATTATCCGACTGTGTATGTGTGTGTTATCTCCATATTTGGAAGACGTTGAGTGGGGTGAAGGTATATTGACATCTGTGGCTATCCAATAGCCATTAGCCACACTTGTCTTCCTGTCCCTCCCCCTCCAATCACAGTGTTTTGTCCTCCTTGCCTGTCGTCATTCTAGTGGGAGAGAAACGCATGCGCACGCGTGAGAGAGATGTGCAACCAGCTGTTTCTTGGTCTGCTAATATTTCTAAGCTCCTCCTCCTTCTTAAAATTGTTTTAAAAATCCCAGTATTTCTGTGTTTCTGTAGTTTACTCTCTCCCCACTGAAAAATATTTTAAAAGATCCAAGCCGGCTAGTGTGTGAGTGTTTGGCTGGCTACTGGGCTTCCAGTCCAAGGGGGGGGGTTTTCCTCATCTTCCTCCTCCTCCCTCCCTCCTCCTCCTCCAAGCCTTGTAGCTGTTGTTGCCTTAACTCGTGCCTCGCCTCCTTCTCCTCCTCATCCTACTGCAAGCCTCTGCTCCTGTCCAGTGTCCTCTCTGAAGATGGGCAAGCTGTGTGCTGCTGTTGTGGCATTTATTAATTTATATTTATTATAGCGCTAAGCGCTTTTAGTTTTATCTCACTGCTTCGTTTCCCTCTCTCCCTCGCCATACAGATCAAGGCACAAGAAGTGCCTGAGAGGACATTTGAGTTCGGACTTTAAAAATTCCTGAGGGATCACTGCATGCAGGGATTTGCTCCAAACTTGGCATGCCCAAAGCCCTCTTTAAAAGTTGCCATGGTGTCAATTTTCATGTGTTTATCTTTAAAACTGAGGGAGCTGTGAGCATTTCTGCTAATTCCCATTGAATCGCTTCACCGGAGCTGCTCCCCAAATTTCGGGGCGAAGAAGACCCATCCCTACTTTCTAAGGCTCTGTCATGGTTTGCTGCCAAATTTTGGTGGCAAATTAGATTTTTCTTGTTGCTGTAGTGCTGCTAAATTTGGTGGTGGGGCTACACAAAAAGATAGGGGGGCACATGCTATAGGGCAACACATGATATAAGAACTATCATTTCAGGTGATAATTTTACTGTTAGTTCTCATGTTTATTCTAGAGTAAGGTGAACCTTCCCAAGGAAGTTTTGATGGTTGCTAGAAGGGCCACATTTCCTGAGCTAGTTTTCAGCTGCTAACTAATATTCCTTTTGGAAATGAATATTGCGGGGGGGGGGGGGTTGTTTGTTTTTCAACTTGTGTCAGTTGGTGCTGGGAGCCCAATAAATCCCTATTTTGTTGGGAGGCAAGTTGATCCCTATGAAACCATGAGGTCCTTTCTCTTTTAGAATTCCAGACTGCTGCTCTTAGTTAATCATGTCATGAGGAGGTTCTAAGGTACGTTTCTTGATTTAATGATGCAAACTGGAGAATCTCTGTGCTGGACCATACTCTTTTTTATTTATTTATTTATTTATTACATTTGTATACCGCCTCATAGCCGAAGCTCTCTGGGCGGTTTACATAGGATTAAAAACAATTAAAAACAATATACAAAAATTAAAACAGCAAAAACATACAACATACACACAATCTGTACATTTAAAAACCACTTCCACACTTCAAAAAACTACAAAAACAAAACAAAACAAAACCAGGCTCCTCAGATATTGCCAAATGCCTGAGAGAAGAGGAAAGTCTTGACCTGGCGCCGAAAAGATAACAATGTTGGCGCCAGGCGGGCCTCGTCGGGGAGATCGTTCCACAATTGGGGAGCCACCACAGAGAAGGCCCTCTCTCTTGTTGCCGACCTCCGAGCTTCCCTCGGAGGAGGCACTCGGAGGAGGGCCTTAGATGTTGAACGTAGTGTTCGGGTAGGTTCATGTCGGGAAAGGCGTTCCATCAGGTATTGTGGTCCCAAGCCGTGTAAGGCTTTATAGGTTAAAACCAGCACCTTGAACCGGGCTCGGAAACATACAAAGTTTTCCAAGAACTTTGATAATAAAGGAGAGCCTTATTTATCCATAGTATGCCTCTATATGGAATTTAAAATTAGTGAATGAACACACTCTTTTACAGAAGCAATAGCTGCAGTTAGGACACAGAAAAATTAATCATTAATGCTGATGGGTGTTATGTGTGAGTAGGGAGACTGTAGCAGGTGTGCACCTCAATAAATTTCAATTGACTGTAAAAGTCTGTAGCCAAACAGCTTCATCATCTGGTCTTTCAAAGCTTGTAGACAGGCAATTTTTCATGATTTTACCATTTTGGCCAAATGAACCCTTTAAATTAAATATACCCGTGATTCCAGATGTTTGTTTATTTGTTCCAACGAAGCTGTAAAATGACTGCACAAACAAAGCGAAGGATTTTTTAAAAGGGGATGTGGAGGAGGAGAATACTGGAGCACTAAACAACCACAGATATTCCCAGCAGCCCATATATAGAAAGTGGCACTTTTGCTTTGAACATGGCTCCTTCAAGGGCGGATTCTGAATCTAAGGAAGGAGGATCAACATAGGATTGCATTTTAAGATTACTACTGCACAGCCCGCAAGACCAGTTTAGTAGTCATTTTATTTTTGATTCTGATTGCTACTTATGGGTAGCTTTTATGTCTACAATCCAACTATGCTCAGAAGATGGCTTCAAATCATTGACTGACATCAATGATTTCCCCATTGACTCCGCCGTCCTTCCCAAACACAATTAGTGGTATAGGAGGCACTTCCTCGCAGTGTAATCTTAATGGCTATGGGAAGTGTGGCCGACTGAATTAAATGAACAAGTGTTGACGTTTGTAGAAATACAACAAACACAAGGGAGTACAAACCCTCAGGGAGGAATTGTCCCCAAAAGCCCAAGAAAGACTGAACATGCTTCATTGGCATGGTGTGCAGAGCGATTGTTGGGGGGGGGGGTATCACAAAACTGGATGGGGGGTTGGGGACGGGACATGTAAGTGAGGGGCTAGAATCCTGAACACAGCAATAGTGAACTTCGGTAATTTCCCCTTCTGTTTTGCAGCCCCCATCTGCACCCCCCAATTTGCTCCTGAGGGTTGGAGGATCCTCAATAGCAGATTTGGGGGGTGTGGGGGAAGGAGAAAATGGGGAAGTCCTGTCACACAAGAGTTAGATCCAACCCTTAATCGTCTTATACCTTGCTCATTATGCCGAGTGGGGGCATGGCCCCGGGCTTCCGCTCCGAAGTCCCTCATTGATGTCTTCACTGCACAGGGATCATTCCACATTGCAACATATTGTTGCAGGTCTCACTTGTATATTTTAATACTGTTCTGGATTCATATGAGCTTTTCTACGTGAGGCTGTTAATCCACTGTATCTACTTTTGGTTTCATCACAGAATTGAGACCTGCTTATTACACCAACAGTGTTTCTTTTCCTGCTTTTCTGCTACATGACCTCTAGGTAGCACTGTGGAATAGCACAAATACATAAGTGAATAAAGTGGTTTCTTTTTCTTTCACAATTAAATGCCACATTTTCCCTTCTCTACCCCCCCCCCCCAAAAAAAAACCCACCAAGAGGGCTGGTTAGACACAGAAGCAAAACTGGAGGGTCACACTGTTGTCTAAAGAACCCATAAACAACCATGAGTAGGGAAGAATGAGCACACGCTAAATGTCTTGGAATCTTTTAGGGAAAAAAACTCTCAGGTTGAACCACCCCAAACCACCCAATGAGGCCATGGTGTGTAGACTGATTGTTGGGTGGTGAGGGAGGAAAACTAGGGGGGAGGGGAAATGGGATGAAATATTCTGGGAAAGAGTTGGAAGCCACCATAAACAGGAACAGCCCACACTGTAATATTATGTTGCAGGGGCCACTTCTACAGACTAATACCAAACCTGTGGTCAAAGTGCCTGTCCTTATGTGGCCAAAATGGCACCATCCGCGCACAAGAGGAAAGTATTAGGGAGGCTTTCAGAAACCAAAGTTTACAGATGTACAGAACATCCTAAACCAGCCAAACGAGGACTGAGCATGCTCTGTGAGCATGGAATGCTCACTCACTGTTGCGTTTGTGTGTGTGGAGGGGGGAGGTGAAGAGAAACCCCAGCATGTGGTGGAACAGAGTGGCTGGAAACCTGAACAGCAGGATTCCACACTGCACATTTTTATAATAATAACAATAACAATAATAATAATAAATACCACACTTCACAATCCCATTGCTGTCTGTGGCCACTTCTTCCCAACAGAGAGCAGGGAAATATGTACTATGCATTTCAGTGTGAGTGTGTGTGTGTGTGGGGGGGTAACTTTGGAGAAGGAAAGATACCTTTGTGATTCTCTCCCCACCTGATGAAAGCAAGTGGGGAAAGCCTTGTCTACATGTTAAGTGATATGAGTTGCTGTATGCATGATCTAATCATATATTTGCTCATCAGAGTCCCCCCCCCCCAATAACTCCTCTTTGAGCTTTGTAATATTCCCCTGTCCCCGGTGCATTTTAGTGTGTGAGACAGTGGGATAGATTGCGAGCAGTGCCCCCTGACAATTCTGCCTTAGTTTTGTATTTCCTGCAGTAGGAGAGCTCAATTGTCTGTGTTCTGAAAGAAACAAAGAAAGAAACCAACAAATAATAATACCCTTATTTTCTGCAAGAGGATGATATTTTGCTTCCACAAACCGATGGAGGGGGAGGGGGGGACTCCATTGCTTCTTGTTACTCTCAACAAATGTCATCTTGTGAAGTTTGAGAGCTGCAGATAGTATTGATTTTGTGTGAAAATAAGCCTGTATTGACGTAGTAATGAACCACACATTCCCCCCCCCCCACATCTGGTGATATTGGTATCTTTTAAAGTGTCTTTTCAGAAAACTCAAGGGTGGTTCTGAAGTAGCTGCCAGGTTCAAGGAATCACTTGAGACCTTCATTTCCCCTACCCCCACCCAGTGGCAGAATAAACCTGAAAGAAAGAATGGAAAGCAACTCATTGACTCTGCACTTTGCCACCTGCTGAGAGTAAAATGCAATGCAGTGCAATTTTAGTACTTACGTGCCGCTAGGGAAAACAGACACTTTCCGTCACATTAGTGAGCATTGGGGGGAAACGTCAGTATATTAGTCGTTTAAGCTCTTTGTTTTGAAACTTAAGGATGTTATACTTTCTTTTCAGGTTAAATAGATTTTGCATCCACCCTATGTAATTAGCACAATAAACTGAGAAAACTGAAGAACCAACTGCTATGAAAATTGTCCTGCCGAGGTTCATGCGATGATGGGAATGAATACAGAGATATTTATCCCATTGCTTTGGGCTTGTTGCACAAGCAGGGCTCTTTGAGCAGGAAGTGAAGTTGAAGTAAAAGTATACGCCAATTTGAAATCCATTATTATGGATTTTGAAAGCCCAAAGACTAATATGTGGTTTTTGAATACTAGTCGGTATTCGTTGGGGACTGGGAATTAAATATTGTTACCAAGGGATTTAGTGTTAACTCTTTTTTACTGTTGTTAGTGTTCCCACTTATTTGTTTGTGTGTGTTTATTATTTATAGCTTCTCTACCCCACTCTTTAGCCTAAAAGACGGCAGTTTACAAAGATAAGTAGCATGACAGCCCCTGGCCTCAGGACTGCAATCTAAATTTAAGACATGCCACACAAGGAGAAAAGGATAGGGATGGAGGAGATGCTTATATTATTTAAAAATAGTTTTTAAAGCCTTTTTGAAGGGATGGTGATGGTAATAGCTCACTGGACAGTTAGTTAGAATGGCATGTACATACAAAGCTAAATTTGGTCCCCCATATGGAAAATTCTCCTAGTTTCAAATGCAAATTCCCAGCTTTTCAGTTTGTATCTTTGAATGCACAGTTGAAAATTAAGTTCTGGATTAGAGTTTTAGCTCTGTCTAGATTATTTAGACTCAACGTTGTCTACTGAAAGTTCCCTGGTTGTCTTAGGAGCCCAGTTGTTATACTTATGGCTGGAATGGTTATTTGTCATTTTCATTAATCCCGAGTTGTTTCTAGTAGCATGTACAATCCACAGGAGAAATTCTACTGTGAATTTTAGTTCCCCAGGCCAAGCAATAGTTTCCTTTGAAAAATCTTTCACCCAGTTTGGACCCTGCCTGCTTCAGGCTCTTCCTTTTCCTCTGACATGCCACATGTCATCTGCTGACCCTATCACAGTGCCAGCCTTTGATCTGCCAGACACCACCCTTTTGCTCCCAGGCTACACCCCCTGAGTCTCAGGCTCAGAGCCCAGTGAGCCACAGAAGATACGGCAACCATAACCTCCAAGGCTGTACAATATATTTCCCAGCTAGCTTAGACAATGTTCCTTCTTGTTCACTTTTAGAGGGGTGGGGGTTAAGATATTTTGTGATATGTATGAAAAATGTTGGTACTGGATAATTTGGTCTTAGGGGCTCTCTCTAATAACAGTTTCAGGTATTTTGCAATTATTGCTTTTATGAAACTTTATATATACTGTCTTTAATATAAGACGCTTAGAAGGAAAAGACATGTAAAAATGAAATAAATAAATAAAATAAATACGAAAAGGGGAATAATTTTTCAAATAAATTATTGAAACATTCTATATCAACTAGTTAACTATATCAACTAGGTAATTTTGAATTATTTGAAACATGTTAATTTACTTTGCAGATTTCAGGCATTTCCCATTTTCTGATTATTGATGTTGGTGTATATAGCTTCCATAGACTGCACATTTATGGATTAGAAAATGTCTTTTTCCAGTTCCCCTCCATTATGTTTTTATAATGAAAGGGGACATATGACTTCAGTTTACTTGCTGATGCCCAAATTTAATAAGCTTAGTATAAATGACTTTGCTCACTTCAATTCACGCAATGACTACTTGGATTAAAAACATTGTGGTTGAAAACATTAGGAGAGTTCTACCTTGTTTTTCCTTTTCTGTTTGTAAACCTTGTAACAGAATGTTGGTGAAGAATCCACACACACCTGGTACTCATCTCATGTACTTAAAAAAGAAAAAAGAAGCAAGAACAATTAAGTGCAGATATTTAATTCATGCTGCACAAATAATGGGGCTTTGCACCAACCCCTAAGCCTGTCATCACAGTAAAATTGGAAATTATCTTTAAAGAAAGAATGTTGACATTATACACATTTGAAACTATGGCAGGATCTACACTACTATTTTATAACGGTTTATAACGGTTTTGACAAGTGTTCGGGCCCAGGGCACATTCTATGTACCGTTTCAAAAACGTTTTCAGAATGGTATATCCTTCTTGGTGTAGATCTGGCCTTGGTTAAAGGTAGCCACTCCAAATGTAATTGTACATCATGGTTAAAAACAAAAAGAGGAAATTTATTCAAATTGAGAAAGAGGTATGGGAGCAGCTGGACAAGTCCATGGGAAATATTACATCTGCACTTGGCCAACATGTAGAGAAGGCATTTATGTGGATATAATTTTAACTGTGGCATGGTGGATGCAGGCCTAGTGTGAGGGCGAATGGTAAAAGGAAAGCAACATTTACGCATAAAGCTAATGAAGAGGAGCACCAACATGGCAGCCACATCACCCAGAAAATGTATGAATAGCCTAAGATGTATGAATAAAGTGGTGTTCAACGTATCCCACTTTGCTTTTTCAGGGAAACCTGTCATGCTGGCATACGCTATGGGGGTTACACTAGAAGTCGCTTATGCTAGTGTTACGTCAGTGGTGTGAATAGAGCAGCAGCCTTGGATACTGCCCAATTGCTTTTCCCCTCTCAAGAGTGCTTGAGGAGTTCCATGGGGTGGGCGGCACAACCACTGCAAAGGCCCTCAATCAAATGCTCACTTGCTATGTTTTGTGAACTGTGTTCTTGTAAACAAATGTTCATTCTTGTAAGACTCCTGCCCACCACCACCACCACCACCACTTGCAGTGCTAGTTTTATTTCTGCCCCATTCCAAAGTACAATAACAGTTGGTGAGTCAATGGTAAATGAGAGAGTGGAATTAAAACAAGTCGAGCCCTTCATTCTTCAAGTATATTTTCATATGGCCTGAAACTTAGATTGTCTAGACTATATTTTTACAGAGTTCCCCAAAACAATTAAGCTTTACTTGATTGTTTATGATGTACTGTCATGTTAATATTTCTTTGGTGAAGCTCTGTTGTTATAGTTCAGAAGTGCTATAGTCTAATAGCTGTTTATCAAAATACTCAAGGATGTTTTATGTGGCAGAAGAAATAGGTACGAGTGTCAAACTGTTTCCATGGATGGGGGGGGGGGAGATGCATGTGCTCAGATTTGCTCAAAATTATGGCATTATATTCTAAAATTGACAGAACTAGTTCTGCACATAATCCATAACAAAATAAGGATGGTGGTATTTAAACACCAGTTTGTAGGCAAAAAGCCGGTATCTTGAATACCATAAAACTATTTCTGAAACAGGCTAAGTAAAGGGCCCATGAAGTTTCACAGGTGGGTGTACTACAGCTCTTTGCCCAATCCTTTCCATGGGATATTTTTTGAAAATGCAACCCTATAACCCCTCCCCATTTTGGGAGTTTTGGTTAGACAGAAGTTTCCTTTCAGAGTGAGAGCAGGAAGCATTGGTGAGAATTTGATTTGGCTTTGTGATATAGCTAGTTATTATCAGGACAGAGTAATGTCATCAGAACATCTAGTTTGAGTGAGGCCAGTGTTTCCTGCCCTACTTTGATTTGACTTCATGATGTTGTCACATAGCCTTCTGATTATTATTTTTTTAGCTATTATTGAACATTTTATATGAAAGGCAGATCCCAGTGTCCCATAGGAAGAAATGGCAGATATCCACTTTTACATAAAAAAGAAAGTAAAGGGATTCACTCAGTACTATTTGGATGGGGGCTAAAGCTGTTTCTTGGTTTTGCTGATTCCAGTTAATGAGCATCAAAATGGCTTCTCTCTGCATAGCCTCATCCTGGCTCCTGGTTCTTGCCTAGGGTGTGACAGGAAATTGGGAGAGAAGGATGAAATATTAAGGATGTGCTGGTTGATAGATATCCAGAAGATAACATTTATTCCAGGCCTAAATAAAGACTTCACTGAGGCCCACAACTGTGGGATTCAACAGTATGGTCTCGCTATTTTTAGTATAACCATTATTATATGTGGCAGTGCAGTTTTGACTAACGAGATATTGAGGATGATTTGGAAATTAAATATGAAAGCACTGTAGAGTTTGTAGAGCAGGGAAACTGCAGCCAGGAATGTACCTATAATTTAGGTAAAGAGCAATAATGAGAGCCCATAAAAATAAATAGCCATGATGTTAAATAGACTGCAGATCATTTGCACCTCAAGGCTTTCCTTAGATTTTGTGCCAGTTAAGAAATGTGGTAATAAGCGTTTGCAGGTTTTGCCAAGCAAATTTCTTAAACATAAAATTTAATTTGTTTTGGAGGGATTTAAGACTCCAAAAAAATACTCAAAGGGGGGATAAGGGGCAGGAGTCATCTATTTCCCAGTTTGAAGTGATTCTTTATACCGATCAGTACTTATTGTTATAATTTGCAGACTGAGGCTGGGGGGGGGGGATATTTCAGAGCAGAGGTAGTGGAAGCCAACTTGGAAGTCTTCACAGAGCGGTATATGGAACCACATTTTTTTATCACATATGGAGAAACCAAATTAACCAATAGACTACTGCTGCTTTCGCGAGAGCTGTTGTAAACTGGACTTTTAGGGCCAAATTAGATTATACACAGGAGACATGTGAATAGACTTCAGACAGAGGATGTTTTCAAAAATGGGAAAAGTAGCAGTGGAGTCTGTGATCAGGAATGAAAGAGTTGCAGGAGAGGGACTGCTTAACAACCCTTTCCCATCCACTGTTTGTCCACTAAATATCACTCTATCCAAGCTGCTTTTCTCCCCAGAGGGAAAAAGGTGTGGGGAGCCTGTATCTTCTTCCCCTACCCATGACTAAAAAAAGCATCTGTCAGGGAGTGATCTAGGTCAGAAAAATGGCAGGATGGGAAAAGGTTAAGTAGCCCTTCCTACTGTTCCTTGACTATGGATTGCAGCCTCTGATGTTCTGAAACAAAACACCCCAAACAAACAAAAAATAGTCTACCTAGAGACTATTTCAGCATCTTCCCTATTTTATCTAGCTTGGCCTGTAGCCTATTAGTTCAAAGAATGGAGAGAGACAGAGAGAGAGATGGTTATTTGTATAGAAACGATTACAACTGTCTTCGGGCCAGTGCATATATTCCATTTGCCATGGGAAGTCTATTCCATTTGCCATGGGAAGTCTAATCAAAAACAGGTTGTCTGTAGCAACTATTTCCCATCCTCACTATAACTTTTGGAACTATTTGTCAGCTAATGCTTCGCAGGAAGCCTCCCCCATGCCTTTTGCAGGACCATTCATCCTCAACTGAGAGGGTACGGATGGGGTTGGCTGGACTTAACTTAGTTTTTTTTAGATAGGATAGTCAAGGGGTTCTCTCTCTCTCCCCTCCCCCTCTCTTTTGGTTTTTTTTTTTTTTTTTTTTTTTGCACTGAAAGGATAACAAAAATAGAACCCCTTTGGCCAACTCATCTATAAAAGTAAGGTAAGCCAAGCCAAGCCAAGCCATCACAAATAATTTCTCAGATTTTTGTTTTAGGAGCATTTTGGTTTTGCCACTGCCCTTGACATTTATTTATTTATTTATTTATTGCCAAAACATTGGGTCCAACTCTACCTGCCTCATAGATTAAGGCCATCTTCTTGCAGGTTTCCAGAACTACACTCTTCATTCCTAGAGGTTGTGGCTGGAGCAAGAGCAATTACAGTAAACTATTTAGGCAATTATAGCCATGAATAATGATAGAATTGTCTTAATTTAGCGATGCTTACAAAATCCTCACATTTGGAATTTCTTCCCAGATTTTATAGTTCCAAATTCCTTTTTTAACAGCAGCAATGGTGTGTCCATGATCTGCATCCCCCCCCCCCCATTTTTATTTCTGGACTTTATTCACCCAACTGCATTTTCCAGTTCCAAAATTAAATTGAGAAATTCTCCCAAGTTTAATGAGAAGGCAGGTGGAGTAGAACTTGGAGCAGGATGAATCCATGGAAGAATAGCGGAATGAAGGAAATCATCTCAAATCTGTCTTAGTTGTCCTAATGCATAAGCCCCAATCATATTTAAGTGTGGGAAGAGGGAGAGAAGTGTGCATTCTCACGCATAGCTAGGCAAGCATGAAAACATTTCAGTCTTTAAAGACTTTGGGAAAGCATATGTTAATTTCTTGGTAAGGAAAGTATCTGTATATTAGGGTAACACAGAGCTGTGGGTAACTTTTCCTGAATCTATACCTCTTCTCCAGGTCAGGGTTTATGTGGTCAGTTGCTGAAACATGAGCTGGGGGTGGTAGCAGCAGGCAGAAAGTATTGTTCTGTTGGCCAGGCAAGGATTGAAGTCCAGGCTCTTGTCATGTCTACTGGTTCCAATGCCAAACATCACCCCAAGGAAGACTGGGATTCAGATGGGTTACAGGTCACCTGAGGATGTAGCACTCTC
The DNA here is from genome assembly GCA_029215795.1 of Anniella stebbinsi. Classification (NCBI taxonomy): domain Eukaryota; kingdom Metazoa; phylum Chordata; class Lepidosauria; order Squamata; family Anniellidae; genus Anniella; species Anniella stebbinsi. The sequence continues at coordinate 249,726,188 of JARDYH010000002.1, forward strand.
CTCATCCTTTGATTTTGAGGATCATTCTGCTGCAGCATCTCTTATTCTTCAGCTATGCTGGGACATGAAACTGCAGAAACAACCATCAGCCCTTTAAGAAATATGGCCGCAAAAGAAAAGCTGAAAATCAACTATAAAAAGACAAAAGTGCTGGTTTCGCCAATAGATTAAAAAATATACAAGTGACAAATTGACCGATGCCCCATAGAACAGGTGAAATATTTTAAATATTTAGGTTTATGGTTCTCCTCAACTGGAAACTGGAATACTCATCTAGACAATGCAAAAAAAAAAATTGGCTGCTAACATGGTGAATTCCCTTGTAAGATTTTACTGGGGCAAAGGTGGCTCACAGACTCTCCCAGCTCTTAAAACCTACGAGTCCAAAGTTATACCACAGATTTGCTATGGTGCTCAAATATGGGGGTCTATACAGAAAGTGAATCTTGAAACTCCACAAAATAAATATTTACGAGCTATCCTTGAGCTACCCAAGACAACAAAGTCCTCTGTTCTCCGTCTGGAAGCGGGCCTTTGTTCGCTGAAGACCAAAGTACATATTCTTGCCCTCAGATATTGGTTAAAACTGAAAAGGGGAATAGGGTCTATGTTAGTATTAATTGCTTTTAGGGAGATGCTGAACTTCAGTAATAGAGTGTTTCTATCCTGGAACCAGGAAATGCTACAAACTATTGAGATGCATGGACTCTCTCTGGATATTTTGAGCTCTTCAAATTTTGAAATGACATCTCGATATTTAAAATCTTATATGCTAAAACAGGATTTCCGAGCTGACCGTGTCTCTGCCTGTCTGTCAAAATGTGCCCCCTGGTACGCTAAATTACCCATTTAGACTCCCTACCCACAATATATAACAACCATTACAAATTTCAAGTGGAGAAAAGCTTTTACAGCCTTACGATTTCAATCCATGAGCTCTGCTATAATCTCTGGATGCTACAGTCAGATTCCCTACGAACAAAGAGTCTGCCCATGTGGGGCCAACCTGCCTGAAGACTTCCCTCATTATCTGCTTGTCTGCCCAATTTATGAAGATTTAAGGACAGCCTTGTTTAGGGATTTAGACCTGACATCAGGCAGATCTGATGGGTATCTGATCAATTTTTTATTGGGGGATAGATTGCCCCAGGTTTCTGAAAAGGTGGCCCACTTTGCTTTCAGAGCAGCAATTCTAAGGAGGAAATATTGTGACAAGTTGAACTGTCTTGATGAGTAATCTTTTACTGTTAGATTTTATCATTGTTTTAAACTGATGCGTTATGCTCTTGGCCATTATTATTATTATTATTATTATTATTATTATTTCTTTTGTTTATGGTAATGGCTTTTGCTACACAAATAAACTACACAAATAAGCTACACAAATACAGTCAGCATCCAGCAGGGGTGAAACCTACAACCCTTGGCCGTTTAAGGCCTCAGTGAAGTGCAATCCCTTATTGAAACATCAGCTCTTTTTGTAGGAGAATATTTCAGCCGTAGCTCCTGCAGTGCGCTATCCAAAGTCCTGAGTGACCCTGTAGTGGTCCTGCCCTGCTTTGACACTGCTTTACCTAATGTGACTCAGAACAACCAGTTAGTGCCTGTGCTGTGGTTCAGTCCCCCTGGGGCTCAAGCCAAGCCGGGACAGCCCTTAGTATTCATACTGTCTACCAATAACCATCCAGAGAGCTTCGGCTATGAGGCGGTGTCAGATATAAGTCTTCAACAAGGCCGGAGGCCGTGTTGAATGTAAGTAGATTTATTAGGAATAGTTTTAGAATGTCAATGTCTCTGCAAGCTTATCTCTGTCAGAGTTTCTCACAGGAGTAGCTCTCTCGCTCTCTGTCATGGTCTTGCAGCTGTAACAGGTTTCCCTGGGAACTTGGGTATGGTGGAAAGGTGGGGGCCACTGTTTGAAAGTGTCACTCAGATTGTAGCATCATCTTCGTGGGTAGAGCAATCCCACCCTGTTGCACATGGGCATGGTTTACAGTAGGTATGTGTATCGTATCGTTAAAATGTACGATAATGATATGATATGCTCTTTATCGTGCATGCGTTTAACGATAACGATACAATAGAAAAACCTCCGATAAATATCCGATCTGATAATTTTCAGCCCGATTATATCAGATTATTGGACTGCCATATAAATAAACCTATAACTTCTGTATTTTAAAAGTTAGAGGCTTGAAACTTGGTCACAGTGCTTATGGGGTATGCCTAAGTATGTGTATGAAATTTGAGATCTATCCCTCCAACCCTCAATTTTATATGAACTTATTAAAGATCGTTTAAGTTCTGACAGGTCAGAATGACAGCTCGCCACGTGCGTTCATTCAGACCTGTCAAAAAGTTGCAGGATCTTTTAAAAAATCATATAAAATCGAGGGTTGGAGGGATCGATCTCAAATTTCATATACATGTCTAGCACATGTTGCTACACAAATGTGCCAAATTTCAGATCAATCCCTCCACCCCTGTATTTTATATGAATTTTGGAAAGATCATGCAACTTTTGACCTGTCAGAACTTAAACGTTCTTTAATAAATTCATATAAAATCGAGGGTTGGAGGGATCAATCTCAAATTTCATACACATACTTAGGCATACCCCATAAGCATTGTGACCAAGTTTCAAGCCTGTAACTTTGAAAATACAGAAGTTATAGGCATTTTTTTCTTTAAAAATCAGCTCTATAGGGCACAATGGGGCTGCAAATTAAATATCTTATTTCCGATAATTATCATGAAGATGATACGATTAATCTATGGTATTATCGGAGACGATAATTTTTTTGGTCCAAAATCCCGATAATGGTAAAATACGATATTTTGGGGCATGCACATCCCTAGTTTACAGGTCAGAGAACCTGTCTGTCAAGTGACTTTGAACAAGCCATTATAAGAGGGGGAGCAAAGCTGAAGAGCTTTGCCAGGTTTTTGTTTGGGACATAACAACACATAAACTCTCCGCTATTCGGATTTTGGATTTCTAAGGACTGTGCCATGAAAAGTATTGCGATGTTTTTCATGGACTTGAACTTGCATTTGCTGTGGATTATGTGTTTGTGGCCAGATTCAGGTGGCAGAGAGCTCCCCCGGAGCTAAAGTACGTGCAGGGGAGTTCTTGTGCCTGAGATTTTACCCTTCCTGTGATCTTGTGGGCGTGGGCCATGTCCCCTGAGTTACCAGTGTATGCAGCAGCTGGAGAAGCTCCCTTGGGATGTTTTGCTCAGCCTTTCAAGAATTTCCCCCCACCCCCCTACGTGATTGCCTGAAGAATTGTATCAAGAATGGAGCCTAAAGCTTTCTGACCATCGCTCAGCTTTAAATGTGTTTTTGGGAGTGTGTAACCATTAAACCTTTTACCATGAGGTTTCCTCAATAAAAAGAAGTCTCACTGATGTGAGTGTCTCATGTCAGTTTGCCAGCACATGTGAATTCCAGAGGGAACAGATATGCACATGACAAGTGGTATAGAAATGTAAATAATAATAACAATACCAATTGCAGTTATACACCCTTCTTCTGAGGTCTTGAGCACATGCTGCAGAGGTCAGGGCCCTTGAACTCACAACCTAGTTGTCAGCTTGTGGAGATTCCAAGTTCAAAGACCTGATTATTATTATTATTATTATTATTATTATTATTATTATTATTATTATTATTATTTACACTGGCAAACTAATTATGAGATGTGGTTTGGCCACTCTTGGTTTGTTTGTGGTTACTGCCCTCAGCTTGCAAGAGAAAATAATGCCGTTTGTACTTGCGTGATCTTTTTTCTATGTTCAAATATCCTCAAATTAAATTTAGAATGCTACAGATTCTAATAATGTGTTTTAACTTCGATGAAAAGAGGAATGGCCAACAACATTCCTATTCTCAAACAAAAGGGAAATTTATCCTCCTCCACTGAGGCATAAAAGTAGTCTTACTCATAGTCATTTATCTGCAAAGCCGGTGCTCGTGGTGGTAATTCATCAAACATTTTCTGTGGAGTGAATCTGGCCGTGTTCCTTGGCACCGGCCTTTGAAATTCTAAGCGCTCTTACATCCTTAGGGAATACTGTGACTTTCACTTCTTATTGCACATCTGGAAGGAATGTTGTTCCTTCTCTGTTTTAATGTAGAGGGATTTTTTTTTCCAGGACAGCTATTTCACCTCTTTGAACCATCCATTAAAGCCAAACTACTTGGTCTTTGTGCCTGCAATACAAGTTTAGGATCAATGGCATTTGCCTCTGTACAAATTCACTGTCAGGGATAGGCTGGGGGTGGCAGTTCCATGGAGTGTGTGCTACAACTCATGGCCCCTGAGGTCACTGATCTGAGCTAGAAATGAGCAATATCTAACCATTTCATTCTGCTAGCACAAATGGCATTGTGCTAGCAGAAATTAGAATCCAAACTATGCTCAAGAGAAGAATCCAATTAAAGTTGCTCTGGCACAAACGAACATGTGCAAACAGTTGCGCAACTGTTTGCATAGCCAGTTGTGCAGCCGCTTGCTCATTCTGCTTGCGCAGCTACTTGCACAACAATATTGTGCAAACATTTGCGCAATGGAACGATTCAGTGGTGCTCCACCAGTTCTGTTCCATTTGGTGGAATGACACTATTGGATATTGCCTAATGAGAAGAAGGATGGATACTGTGCCTGTAGAAGACCCTAGAACTGAGCAGAGCTGGAGAATGACACCAAAGATGGAGGCAAAACGTTATGTACCATTCTGAAGGTATTTTACCTTTCAGAATTTTGGGTAGAAACACAGGTGGTGATGACCAGCGCTCCGATCAGTTTCACTCATGCTGCTGCAGAAAAGCCCTCAGCAAAGTTGGGGGCTTTTAAACAATTTATTTTAAAGACCGTGTGTGTGTGTGGTGCCTGTATGTGACAAGGGACAGGAAGCAGTCTCCATCCCCACAATGGTAAGCCTTGCCTTCCACTCCAAAACACATCATTCGCCAAAACAGTTTGGGCACTTTCTCCCAAACTGAAATCGAAATAGTTGCACCAATTCCCCATCTGAGAACTGGGGGCAAATTATGAGTAGCTGTTTCAAATCCAGCCCTAATTATGGTAGACTCAAAAATAGCATCCATTTTATTTTTAAAATAAATCTCCACGTAATAGGCAAATCAGTAGGGCATGGGACTGGAGCTGCCTTCACATTTTCATCTGAACCAAATTTGGAAATTGCTGCTTAGATGAAGAAACGGAAGGAAACAAAAAAGAGTTTTGATATGACTAGTGAAATTTCATTGGAAATATAACTTAGTAGATTTCTTTTCTTTTTTTACTCGAAGGTTGGACCTAATCCGAACTTTGACACTTTTTGTTCCGACACCCAACAATTTGACAGTGTAGTTCCACACCAGTTATGAGTAACTGAAAGATTTTTCCATAACGTTGCGAACTGGCTACTGCTGTCATTTAACTAAATAATTTAAGATGTGCTTACATCTAGCAGGACTGAAAATGAAGCATGCCATTTGATGAATAGGGGTGCATTTTTGAAAGCCCTTTGTGTGCCTAAAGAGGAGGGAATAAGGAGAATGAGAGTTAATGCTCTTTGGAAGTTTTATGTAACTGAAATCCAGCAAAAATTGAATTTGGAGCAAGATCTCAAAGACAAATGGTAAAGGGCAAAATGCCAAGAACAGATGCATTAATAATCCCCATAAAGCAATGGTAGCCAACTAATTTGAGATATTAAAGGAAATCATGAGTTTAAACTTTCCTGTATTTCGAAGATGCAAGGTTCCATCGATAAGTGCAGGAAATATTAAACTACACCATTAATGCAGAAGGAGAACAATAAACTATCCAGAGATCTTATTTCAGTTCTTTATTTTTACTTTCGAAATGGAATCCATTATCTTACATGAATGATTGTAAAGACTTACTATTCCTTTTAGGGATTCTTTTATGCTGTTTTTATAAATTGCCAATTGTAATCAAGTGGTATGGACTTGGGTACACGACATCTTTATTGAACCAATTTATATAGATGAATGTGTGCAGACTTTCTAGTTTCACAGAAACTTCCTTAAATAAAATGGAACATATTTGTCACTCATAAGATATGGGAGGAGATACAAACATTGCAAAATCTGTTTTAAAATCATATTCTTTGTATTAACAAGAATATATTAGTGATGCATGAGCCCTCCCCTCCCCGTCACCCATCTTAGTTAGTAATTGGCTGCATCTCAGAGCTTTCTTGGAGAATGCTTCGAGAAAATTCACCTCCCCCTGCCCAGAGAGTTCTCTCTGTGTGCCTGATGTTGGTGCGTGCATGCAAATAGTGCCTCGCACAATTATCATATTGTCTCCTGGAAGCTGTAACGTGATTGTGGAAATGTCAGAGCAACACTACATCATCAGGTAGCTTTCCGACAGGGAATTTGTGGATTGGGGGTGGGGAGGAATGGCAGCCACCAAGAAAAGCTCCAGGGGCAATGTGGGAGCAATAGTTAGTTTTGTCCCCTACCTTAAATTTTGATCCTCCCTAAATGCCCTGCTTCTGGTTTTGCTGTCCACAAATTGAGCAAGCTCAGCCCTAAGAATCTATATGGGTACCTTCCCCAACATGGCTACTGCTGCCTCCATAGTACAAGTAAAGCCTTCAGCCCACATAGTTCGTCTTCATGGCACCCAGCTGCTTGGGAGATGCATTGCTTGCACATTTTCTAAACATGCAAGGAAGAGAGAGTCCATGTGGTAGAAGGCGTTAAATAATCTGGGAGCAATCCTGCCTGAGAAAGAGGGGAACTCTCCTATTGTTAGATGCATCTGCCAAGACTGAGGCTATCCTAAAACACATTAGACAATATGATTCTGCTCTAAATTATACTAAGATTTCAGTCAGCCCATGTTCATCACAGACTGGAACTATTGTTGACCTATCTTGCCTAACTATACTATTGGAGAGTATTCCAGCAGGTAAATGTAAAACACATTGTTTTGCATGGGCCATTAGTCGATTCTTGTATGGGCAAATTATTACAGTGCTTGTACCAGTATTCACCGATGACTTTCTTCTTACTACTGTGTTCTCATGGTTCGAAAGATCTTGGAAGGCTTCTTCTTCCTTTCCCCCATCCCACCCCTCAATTTCCCCATCCACCTGGTTTTGACATGTTTCCAGCATTTTGGAGAAGATCTCATTCATCAGTGACAGCTAGCCACATGTTTCTCTTCATCAATCTGTGTAAGTTAACCTGTAGGATTGAGTGTTTGGGCAGCCAACCACTGAAGTAGGTGTCTGTATCACTTTCTGCTGTATCTGGATGTATCTCATTTCATGAGACATCCTGGCTTTAACATATTGTAAACCACTCTTGGAAGAAACCTTCAAGGCAATAAATCTAGCATAGCCAAAATGTTGTGTCTGTAATGATTGCATAAAGGCAGCCATTAGCTGCCCAAAGCATAGAAAGCAAATGTGCTTACATTCTTTACAAAGGAAGCTCCTTGTTGCTTATTGCTCCTATAAGATTCCTTATTGCTTCTATAAGACTCGATTATAAAAGCAATTATGAATATGAACAATGGGAAATCCCCAGGTCCAGATGGGTTCCCAATTTAGTGGTATAAAACATTTTCTAGTTTTCTCACTCCAAACTTTATATATTTGAAGTGGGTTCCCTTTCTTCATCATTAAATGATGCTTATATTGCAGTCATCCCTAAGCCTGGCAAGGATTATACTATTTGTGCTAATTACCAACTGATCTCACTAATAAATGTTGACATTAAAATATTAACGGAAATTTTAGTTGATAGATTGCAACAAGTCGTTACAACATTGGTCAAACCAAATCAAGTGGGATTTATTAAAAATAGGCAGGGGAGCGATAATTTGAGATTAGTTGTAGATTTGGTAGCTTTGAACACAAAAAGAACTGACCAGGCCGCCATTGTCTCCTTGGATGCTGAGAAGGCCTTTGAAAAAATTCATTGGAAGTTTTTGCTTGTCACTTTGAGTAATTTTGTTTTGTGGTGGAATTTTTGAAATGAGTTAGAATTTTATGCTCAACCCCGAGAGCAAGAGTTATGACCAATGGCTGGTTGTCAGCTTTTTCCTGCTTGGATGAGGTACTAGACAAGGATGTCCACTTCCCCATTGATATTTGATCTGTGTTTGGAACTCCTGGCTTATGCAATTAGACAGAACAGTAGTATTCATGGGTTTGTGCATGCTGATTTAGAATTTCAAATTATTCTTTATGCTGATGGTCTTTTGTTGTTTGTTTCTAAACTCCAGGCATCTATTCCCACTTTGATGAAATTGATTAATACTTTGGGTGATCAGTCTGGTTATTCAGTTCATTGGTCAAAGTCTGAATTGATGCCAATTTGAGATAGCATATTTCCTAGTGTGTTGGCAAATGGGCAATTTCGATGATGCCCTGATTTTATTACTTATCTGGGAGTATGTATTCCCAGAGATATATCTCAACTGATTAAAATAAATTTGAATAAGCTGATTAATGAAATTGTGTGAGACATATATAGATGGGCATTGTTAAAGTTGAGTATAAGGGGTAAAGTCAATACACTAAAGATGAATATTATACATCGAATTGTGTATGTCATGTGTGGGATTCCTCTACTTATACCTGGCAAATATTTTCAACAACTCAGTGCTCTGTTTTGCAAATTCTTTAGGGGGGTCTTCCTCACTACAAATATCTTTGAAACAGATGCAGCTACCAATTAAAGAAGATGGTTTTGGTTTTCCAGACCTTGCTTTGTACCATCGGGCCTACATATTGGCTGGCACTAAGTTTTGGTATTTTCCAGTTCATTTAGATTATCCACCCTGGTCAGTTCTAGACTCTCTTCCCAAATGGATGGCACTAAGATCTTGACATGCCAGAATAAATAACCCCACTCCTAAAATCTTGGCTGCGAGAGAGGTGTGACATATGATATCATGCCAATTACAGTTTGATCCATTCTCTCATGCAAAATTGACTTTATGGGGAAATCCAGATTTAAGAATTGGAAAGAAAGTGTTCTTGTGGAGGACATGGATGAACAGGATATTTTTTTTTTACTTTGGATCGATTAATAGGTCCGGACGATGAGTTTTTGTCATTTTCTGACCTATGTGTTAAATATAATTTACCTACTATGGCTGAATGGCAATATTTGCAATGGCAACACTTGCTGGAATCTAGGTTTGATCTGGCCTTTTTACAGCTTCAGAGCCTCCATTACTGTTGGAAACACTTATAGCAGCTTAATAGCAACATCGGCCCATAATCCATATATATAAATACTTTATATATTATTTACTGGATTATTTACATAATCCAGTAAATAAATATGATACCCAAGGTCTAAGACAGGAATGGAATACAGAATTGGAGTATCCTATTTTGCCTAATCAATGGATTGTTGTCTTAGCATCTGTATCTGTAGCTTTTACTGATCTTATGCTACACCTTATTTAGCAAAAAAAATGTTTCAGGTTTATTGCACTTCACAATGCCTCTTTAATAAGGGTTTGTCTAATTTGCATAACTAGAAATGTAACACACCCAATGCTTCTTTTATTCATATGTTTTGGCAATGTCTAATAGGTCCCCCCTTTTGGAAGGAAGTCAAAATAAGGATAAACTTTGTATTGGAATAGTCTTTAATATGGAATGATGTGCATGTCTTCCTAAACTATCTACCGGTTTCCTGGAAGTTAACACATGGTCAGTGCAAATAGATTTCCTGAGCCCTTGTGACAGCTAAAAGACTGATATTATTACTTTGGAAGGATAAATGTTCACTTCCCATAATGCAATGGACTGAGGACTCGACAACGGCATCAACATTTGAATGAGTGGTATATAAACACCACTTGCAAGTGGATAAATGCATGGATATTTGGTCTGCTTGTCTTGAATCCTGTGCATAACTCTCTCCCTTTTTTATGAATGGTGTATTTGATGGGGGGGAATTGACATTCCTATGCATGTAATTTTTGTTATTTTTGTTCTTTTCTTTTCCTTTTCCCACGATTTGTTTTCTATTCTGTTTTATTAAATTCACAATAAAAGAAATAAAAAATTTAAAAAGCAAATGTGGTTACTCCTTATCATAGCGAATAACTTGCAATAGGAAGTGATGGAGTCCCATGTTCTAAACTATGTATTTATGTCTCAGAGTATGAAGAAGGCCTGTGTATTATTGCAAGGAGAAAAGCTTGTTCATTGAGCCATCACAGGAGGTATCAGCAGTGGAACTAAATATACAGTATTCTTCCAGGTTCTTTTAAATCACTATAGTACCCCATCTACTTTCTTTTCTTTTTGCTTTTAATTTCATTTGCCTGTTGCAAAGTGGAAGGCAAAAGTGACAGCTGCCAAGTAAACGATGTATTTTTTATATCCTACAGCTCAATTAGCTGTTTCATTGGCTGACAGAGACTGGCTCATATAACCTTTTTGTGAGTGATGGCGAGTGGAAAAAGCCTTCCAGTTCTGATCTGAGATCCAACTGGGAAATTTCACGAGTATTAGCAATACTATTTTTGCTTCCGTAGAAATTCCTCAGTAGCAGGAACATTCAGTTTGCACTGAAATTCTATTTGAAGTGAAGTTCAGTGGCAACAATAGTCCCTGTTCTTAAAAACTTTGTCCACTGTGTGGAAAGTTTGCTCACCAGCCCTGGAGCTCTAACAGGACATCCTGTACTGGTGGATTCTTACACTGAGCATGGGGTTGGACTCGATGGCCTTATAGGCCCTTTCCAACTCTACTATTCTTTTTTATTATTATTTTCCCTTTTGTTGTGAATTTTTAAAAAAACAGGACAATAAAAACGAAAAGAAATGGTGAAAAAAAGAAAAAAAAACATTACATATACAGCGATGTCAATCATTTTCCATTGAAAGTTTTTCAAAAATATCAGACCATATAGCCATATATTTATCCATTTGCAAGTTGCGCCTGTTTATCACCCGTTCAAATGTTGATAAAGTTCTTAAGTCCTCAATACATTGCATTATGGGAGGTGAGCATTTATCCTTGCAATATGTTAGTGTAAGTCTTTTGGCTGTCATAAAGGCTGTGAAAATCCATTTACACTGGCCCTGTGTTAGTTTCCAAGAAACCGGCAGGTGGTTTAGAAGGGCATGTACATCCTTTCATATTAAAGATTGATTCAGGACAAGATTTATCCTTACTTTAACCTTCTCCCAAAAGGAAGAGCCTACTGAGCACTGCCAGTAGACCCAGAACAGGATTTTTTTGCTGAATTAGACGTAGCCTAAGATCCATAGAAACTTCAGATACAGTCTCTAAGGCAACAGTCCATTGATTGGGCAAAATAGGACAGTCCAATTCTCAATTCCAATCTTGTCTTATACTATGAGTCTTGTATTTATTTACTACGACTAAATATTTATATATATATGGGTTGTGGGTTGACGTGTCTGCTCAGCTGCTATAAGTGTTTCTTACAGTAATGGAGGCTCTGAGGCCATAAAAGCAGCCAGCCCAAACCTAAATTTCAGCAAATGTTGCAATTGTAATTATTGCCATTCAGCCATAGCAGATAAATTTTATTTAACATGCAAATCAGAAAATGGCAAACCTATTAATTGATCCAAAGTAAAAATTGCCTTATCCATCCATGTCCTCCACAAAAACATTTTTTCTAGTTTTTAAATCTAGATTTTCCCATACAGTCAATTTTGCTTGAGAAAATGGGTCAAACTGCAGTTGACGCGATACTATACACCATTCCTCTCTAGCAGCCAAGACTGTAGGAGGAGGAATATTTAATCTAACATGTCGAGAACCAAGTGCCATCCATTTAGAAAGTGGTTCTTACCATAAGGATTCCAAAACTGACCAGGATGGCATATCTAAGCAAACTGGAGAAAACCAAAATGTAATACAAGTCAATAGAATAGGCCTGGTGATTCAAACCCGCCTTCTTTAATCGGAAGTTGCATGCATTTCAAAGATATTCAAGGTGTGGAAGAGCCCCAGAAAAAATTACGAAACAAAACATTAAGTTGTTGAAAATATTTGCCAGGATCCTACATATAACATAGAAATTTCGAGGTACAATATTCATCTTAAGTGTGTTGACTTTAACCCACAAGCTCAATTTTAATGGTGCCCATCTTGTCTATATCACGTACAATTTCCTCAATTAACTTATTCAAATTTATTTTAATCAATTGGGACATATCTTTGGGAATAAGCATTCCCAGATAAGTAATAAAATCAGGACACCATCAAAACTGTCCATAAGCCAACACACTAGAAGATATGCTATGTCCAATCGGCATCAATTCACTTTGACCAGGTAATTGAGTAACCGGACAGATCACCGAAGGTATTTATGACAGCCATCAAAGCAGGAATAGATGCCTGGAGTTTAAAAATAAACAATAAAAGATCATCAGCATAAAGAATAATTTTAAATTCTAAGTCAGCATGCACAAACCTGTGAATACTACAACTCTGTCTAATTGCACAAGCCAGGGGTTCCAAGCATAAATCAAATATCAGTGGGGAGAGAGGGCATCCTTACCTAGTACCTCGCCCGAGCAGGAAAAAAATCCAACAACCAGCCATTGGTCATGACTCTTGCTCTTGAGGTCAAACATAAAATTCTAACCGACTTTAAAAATTCCCAACTCTACTATTCTATGATTCTTTGCAGAGAATGATAGCACAACCTAGCTTGATGTAACAATTTTCATTATTTTCTAAAGGTCCAAGGTAGGGATATAAAGAACCCTCCTGGGAAATTTTCCTATTTTGCTCAAAGGTTTTTAAGCTTCCCTTTTAATTTCAGAAGTTTCATTTTGACAGAAGTTTCATTTTGATATTTGGGAATGGGGAGGAAATCTATCCTTGCAAAAGATGTATTTTTTGTTGATGATGTGGCTCTTTCCCCCTGCATGCTTCGCCAAAAGCTGCATGATGTGTTTTTTGTTTGACCTGATATTTTGTAACTTGAACATCTACAAATGTATTGCAGTGAACTTCTCTAACTTCCTCAGATCTTGCATAAAGACCTGTGGAGTTTTCTTCATAACCCCAAAACCATATGGCATGAAAGATTGTTAACAGTCTTGATGCTGCAGACCAGACTGTGGGAACTATTATGTATATATCACTGAATACTTTCATCTGCTTTCAGATCATGGGGAATAGCAATTTGCAAGACCCGCACCCTTTCTCTGTGTTGTATATTTTGTTCAGTTTGGTGAACTTTTGAAACAATTTTGCAGTCTGCTTAAATGTCTTCATATTAGCAGTACTTGGTACATGACTGGACTCTGACAGACACTGGCTCTTTACAGTGCGATGAAAATGGAGATAAGGTTTGATTAAACAGAGCATCAATGGAAACACTAGGTTTCCATCTCTTTACAATGAATGCTAACAGGGAAGTGTTTTCCAATTTGCATTGCTGTTTAAGCAGCCCTGCTGTAATCACTGGAACAGTGTAATGACTTAATCTCCCTATGGAGTCACCCTGTTGTGGTTTTCTGAGGGATGCTAGCCATTTTCCCACATGGTATACACCATGAAATTCAAATAACACAAAGAGAGAGATGTAATTCATTTCTCTGTTGCCTTCTGCTTAATTCCCAGAGCCTAGAGCCAAGATACACAGACAAGCAAGTATGATAATATCACAATCTCTCCACACTTGTTCTGCATTTTTCACAAAAGTGACACAAAAGACAGACAAGCTCATTATTTTCCAATGTGATCGTGCAGGAAGGGGGGAATTCCATAAATTTGTTAGGCAATAAGAAAACGCAAAGTATCAGTCATTATATTCTAGTTGCTATTAAGTGCTAACACATGTCCAAATCATTTGCATGCTTCAGAGATAAATCTTGAAGCAGGGTGTGATGTTTCAGGTTTCTATAGCTAGGATGAGGAAGGGTAGATTGCAATCACTCCAGAGACAAAACCAAACAAATATTTAACAAAATTTACTTTACTTAAAAAGGTTTAGTGAATAATAACATGAAGGAAACAACCCAAATATGAATCAAATATGTTCCACTCCCCTTTCAACCACAGTTCTCTGGGAAGGGCACTGTTGGTTTTGCTGGACCAACAACAGTTGCTTGTTATTTATTTATTTATTTATTTCATTTATATACTGCCCCATAGCCAAAGCTCTCTGGGCAGTTTACAAAATTTAAAAACTATATACAAAATTTAAAACCATAAAAAGCATACAAACATGTTATAAATACAATATCTTTTGAAACAACAATTCTGGGTCAAAGCACAGCAACAATGCAAAACCCTCATCATATGCTGTTAAATGCCTGGGAGAAGAGGAAAGTCTTGACCTGGCGCCGAAAAGATAACAATGTTGGCGCCAGGCGAACCTCATCGGGGAGATCATTCCTTAATTGGGGGGCCACCACTGAAAAGGTCCTCTCCTTTGTTCCCATCCTCCGTACTTCCCTCGGAGTAGCAACCGGAGGAGGACCTTAGGTGTGGATCGTAGTGTATGGGTAGGTTTGTGTCGGGAGAGGCGTTCCATCAGGTATTGTGGTCCTAAGCCATGTAAGGCTTTATAGGTTAGAACCAACACCTTGAATCGGGCTTGGAAACATATAGGCAGTCCCCTGGTTGCTTGTCTCTCTCTATGTGGAGTGTACTCTTCAATAAACTGCAGACTGTCTCCTTCTCCACCACGCTGCTGGTTTCTTCATCTTTTCTCCCCTTTTCTCCTTCACTCCCTTTCTGCTTCTGCTTCCTCCTTTTCCCTCCAACCCAACTGCCCTTCAACAGAAGTTTTGTCTTCCCTTTACTCCATTCCCTCCAGCTTTACTCAGCCAACATTCCAAGGCCCTCAGAGACAAGCATTACCTACTTCTCATATGTTACTGGAAAGGATATGGCTGCTGCTGCTGTCTCATAGCTGGATCCCCAAATCCTCCAGTATTATTTGGAGGCTCTAAAATATAATTGTTACTCAAGCCTGTACCAAAGGCCAGGCTGTGGTGAAGTGTCCTTGAGTTGCTTGAAGCCCAGGGGAAGCAGACCGCAGCACGAGCACTCACTAGTTGTTCTGGGTCACATCAGGTAGTCCCATGTGGCATAGTGGAGTCATGTCAGGTAAAACAGAGTTACAGGAAACTCAGAAGAAGGCAGGAGCTGTCAGGACACTGTAGAAAATGTTGGCTGGAGTATTCTCCCACAAGGAGTGCTGTTGTCCCAGCAAAGGGCTGGAGTCAATTGAGGTCTTTAAAAGGCTTGCAGAGCCTGATCTTCTAGTGAATGCACTTCTGCCAGCTGCTGACTGCAGTTCTTGAAGGGACAGTGGCTGTTTCTGCACTCGCATGCTCCTGTGTGACTGAGGCTGGGAGAAGTTGCAGGGGAGTCATCCTCACAGTCAAAAAACAAAGAGAGGACCATGTCCTCAGGGTGGAAATGCACAAAAGGGGCTGAGGGCATAACCTGAAATGGGGTGACTGGAGACCCATCTGGCTCCGAGTCCTTCTCAAACTGATGCGGAGTTGGAATCAGAGGACATAACACTGGGAAAGTGACATGAGTATTTTAAATTATTATTCTACTTTATAATTTAGAAGCAAAAGTCTGAAAATTGAGTATTTATATCCAGTCGATTATCAATTGAAGAAGTTTTTCCTGTGAAATGAATTTGTTGCCATCTAAGAAATCTCAAATGCTATATGACCTTTGCTCTGCCCAGGGCTGGAATTGTTTGCACTTATCAAGGTTAGCAAAGAATGGGTGAATAAAATAACGAGTCAAGGGAGAAGTTGGAGGAATTTCTTGATTTTAATGTGGTCTCCAAAAAAGTCTCCTTACTTTTGTTAGCATTGAGTTGTTTATCTTTGTGAAGGAAAAATCCCAATATCTGAGGAGTTGGAGGAAAGTTCAAATATCCTGGGGATATTTATATCATTTCTAATAATAGAGGTTATCTCTTTGATTTGGAAGTATGTTTTCAAATTGAGACAGCCAAATCCACCCCACTTCACTGGTCTATGTAATGCATTCTTATTAATATGTTACCCCCTCCTCCCGTGACACACATACACGCACACACACACACAGAGCATACAGAAACATTCTAACATTATTTGCTGTTTTCAGATCAATGCAAGGAGGATGGTGATAGGAATTCAGAATAATAATAATAAAAATCTTCATCGCACCTGTCTTTCTCAGTCATGTCAGATTGAGGTTTTTCCAGCTATTCCTTTGATATTGTTTTGTCTAAATATTTGAAGCTGGAAGATTGGGATAATAAATTCGAGATGTTTTGAACTTGCTACTGAAATTTCAAGGGCATATTTAAAGATAACATTTCTGATTTACTGTAATTAATTTCAAAACCTGCTCCCTGCTCCAATTGGAATAGATTTTTAAACATTTCTGCAATAGCCTCGACTGGGTTTGACAACAAGAATAGGATATCATCTGCGAAAGGATTGACAGATGTATTTGGTTTCCAATTTGGTTTCCATTTATTTTGGAGTTATTCCTAATTGTGTTTGCAGTTGATTCTATGGCAGGAACAACTACATCCTTAGTTATCTTCAGAACTGCGTAAAGCCTTCATATGAGACCAAAGAATTGGTATCCAGAATTTAAAATACTTTGATATTCAAAGAATTCAACATGAACAGCAAATGGTCTTAGAATGGTTTAGGAAGCTGATGTTGAAGTATTGATTCCTGAGGTGAAATAGGACTTAATTTGGCAAAACCAACCTATCAAAACAGTATCTGCAGGCAATTAGGGAGGCCTCCCTCAAATGACTTCATAAGTAGCACCTGACACCAGTTAAAATGCATTGTATTAATAGAATGTTATTACCCCGATGTTACAGAGGATGCAAGGAGTGAGATTTGTTTATCCATGCATGGTGATGGACATGTTCTCATCTGCAAGTGTTTTGGAGATTCGTTTTCAGTACAATATCTGAGATTGTGAACCAACAGGTGCAATTAGACCTTATGCCTAGCACTATTAGCCATATTCTGTGGTCTGCATGAATAATTGCTGCATAAAGATCTAATTCTATTTCTAATAATAGCAGCAAGGCTGGAAATTGCCAAACATTGGAAAAATGCCATGAGTTTTAATATCTACAGCTGGCTATCTAGAATATGGCAAATGGTGTTGGCAGAAAAATTGACTCACCAAGACAAGGAAAATTAAAGATTGCCAAAACAATATTCATTTGTGAAAACTTGGTTCATATTCATATCTTATAAAAACTAATCACTGCTGTTCTTTGTTTTCACCTGCCATATCTCAATCCACAGGGTATGGGATTGGACTATATGGAAGATGATCCTTAAAATGAATAGGTTCCAAAATATTTAGGAACCTCACTGAGAACCAGTGTGCTGCAGTGGTTAGTGTTGGACTGGGATTTGGGAGATCCAAGTTCTAGTCCTACTTGGCCATGAAGCTCAGACTTTGGACTAGTCACTATTGCTCATCCTACCTACCTCACAGGGCTGTTGTGAGGATAAAATAGAGCAAAGGATGATTATGTAAGCTGTGTTGAGTTCCTTGGAGGAAAAAAGGTTGGATATAAATGTAATCATAAATAAATAACTTAAAATTTATTTATTTAAGAACAAGCACCCCGCATGGACCCAGGAAACAAAAAGATAACTAGCAAAAATCACAAAGGACCAGAGAATCATGCATCAGCTGGCTAGTTCCAGCCAAATGTCTGGTTGTGACATTTTACACAAATGAAAATTACCAGATGCTTTTCAAGGGCTGCCACATATAAAACATATGGATGGAAGTATCTGACTGCCTTGCTTTCTATAACATTTGCATTTGTTCAAGCAGACATTTGTTCTGTCCTGTTTCTGCATCTCTTTATGAATTTGTTTTTAAAAGCCTGCACAAAAATACACATGCATTTTTATATACATGAAAATGTGTATGCATTTTAATGCAATTTTGTCTAATATATGCATTTTGTTTGCCATTTCCCCTAATGTATGCATTTTTGCATGCAGTTTTTTTTAAAAAAACAGAGAATTGCATCACAAAATTCAGTGAAGCATAAGAAATGAAGGATAATTGTGTTCTCGTTCAAGTATTATTTTTGGAAATATAAATTAGTTTGGTTCACCTTTAAATGTGAGTCAAAGGCAGAGCACATATTTAAATAGAGAAGGTCCCAGATTCAGTCTCCTACATCTCAACTTTAAAAGGATCTCTGGTAGCAGAGCTAAGAAGGACCTGAGCTCGTGCAAAGTTACTCATAGTCAGGGTCACCCAAAGGGTTTATGGAGTCTGGAGCAAGTGAAATGTTGTGTGTGTGTGTGTGTGTGTGTGTGTGTACAAGAACCCATGAATTTGTGTGCAAAGCTGAGGGAACCATATGTGAAAATTCTTGCATGCATAGACCATATGCATAAAGTCTGCCAGTACTTTATCTATTTTATGTTTTCTCTTTTCCTTTTATCACATTCTACCATTTTCAGAAATTGTTCATGCCTATCTCATTTTTCATCTTTTTCATGTACATATTGCATGATCAATACAAGCTGCTCAGTATGTGAGACATCAGGTGTCCCATTTATGATGATTCCATGTTAAAAAGCATTTTTTCACCTGCTCGAGAATAGTATTTAGTACTTTCTTTCTTGGTATGTGTTGCCAAATACTATTTTTATTGCACCAGGACATGTGGCGTACTTTCATTCTCTCTCCAGCCATTTGATACCCCATAACAGTTTCAAGGTGGCAGTTCAGATCTTGGTTCTATTTAGTGGTCAGCTTTATGGTAGAAAGACATAACTCATAGTCATCATACTCTAGGGTAGAATGTGATCCCCGGAATGCCAATTTTTGCTCTGTGATGAACAGGGTAACGTCAAGCAGACTTTGTAACACTTTATACCACCTTTCCTTCTCTGAATGTATAGCATTTTCAAGGACAGAATCTAGAATGAGGAAAGGCTTGGTTTTTGTTCAGGTCTCAGAAAAGATAGCATAGAAAGCAGAACAGGTGAGCTGCCTCATAGCTCCAAATGAGCCAATCCTTTTTCACATTCTCACCATTGCCCAGAGTCCTGCAGATAATAGACATAGACCCCCTCTACAAGAATTCGGTTTGACGCCTGGTTCTCCGATTATGCGCATCTTCTCGGAAGCGCTTTATGGTAAATGACTGTACGCAGGAGGTATTTGAGCGCACAACTGGTGGCCTTACCGGTTGTTTGAAATGCACTTTAGATGTAGTTAATGCAGAGGATCGCTTGTTTACATAGTCAAAATGCGCTATAATGGGCCGCAGCAAAATAAAACTCGCGATTTAAAGTGCATTCGATAATGCGCATAATTGAATAGATAATGCGCCTCAGCTCCTGATTTGCGCTCCGCTCATGTAGAGGTAAAAAATTTAATGAGACTTGAAAGAGCTTTAAACCTCTCGTGTAGAGGCATTCATAGGGAACGAAGGTCTGAAGGAATCGTATGGGTAGCTTGTAGTTTTGGGTGCTGGGCTCTGGAATACAATCAGATTGCTTTGCAACCTATCAGGTTGTCCTCAGGTGGCTGGATCATTAGATAACATCCCCTGAAGCTCAGAAGCAGGTCCAGAAACCAGATCAGTTCTCTCATTTTTCTCATCTGATGCTACGCCCATTTCAGCTGGCAACACCAAACCACCTGACTCATTCTCAGGTTCTCCTACTCCCGCTTCCTTTGTGACATTTTCATAATCGGAGTATTTCTTATCTCCTGCAAATGACGTGCCACCTGCCGCATCACCTGTTCCATCAACTGCTCCACTTCCAACGTCTTTATTTCTTTTCACCACCCATCCCAGCTGACCCAGTACCTGCGTCACCTTTTCACTCTGAGCCTTCCCCCGCCCCTTTGTCTCTTTCCTTTTTGGTAAACGTGCTTCATTTTTTTCTCATACAGGGAAAAAGGAATATCAATCAGGTTGTGATTCTCTCCTAAGTAACTCTTCCAAATTCCAAAACAGTTCTGGACAAGCTCTCATAGCACTTTCCTGGGGCTCTCTCCGTGTCTCACAAATCTTCTGATTGTGGCCTGCCTTTTGGCCTACTGGCTTCTCCAGTATGCCTGACTTTTCCACTTAAATTCTGGCTTCGCCTCTCTCCTGGGCCTGTGATAACTACCACAGACATTTATAACAGACCTTGTATTCAGGGCTACGTGGCCTAGGCCAATCAAAAGCTTGCTTGTGATCAATCTTATCTCTACTGCTGCCCAAACATAACATTTTTGCCATACCAACTGGTTTAGACAGACCAAGGCCAGCCCTGTCATGAGCTAGCCTGATGCACTTGCATCAGGTGGCGGAGTGTGGGAAGAGTGCCCTCCCCCTGCCCTGAGGGCCTGCTACTTCTTCTGTCAATGACTGCAACCACCGCCACCCGTCCATTCTATCTGCTGGCCGACCCGCCAGCCAGCCCCGCCGTTGCTCTTGCCCACCAGAAAGCCACTCCTGTCTTGTGCCTGAACTGTGGGGCTTCTGGAAGAGATCAGCCAAATTATCACAAGATTCTGGGCAATGTGGCGTCCTGGGATAGTTCAGCCAGCCTCCCCCAGGAGCCCTGCAGCTGGGGTACAAAGTGGGAACGGCGGCTGGGTGGGCAGGAGTGAGTGGAGAGCTGGGTTGGCTGGCGAGCCAGCCAAGTGGGTTGGATGGATGGGTGGGTGGGTGGGTGCGTGGGATGGGTGGTGGTTGCTGCCCACCTGAGTGGGTGGACATCAGCAGCAGCAACCAACTTTGGGCTGGACTTGAGACAGACTACACTGCAGTTGTGCAGGCCTAGTTAATAAGCAGGCCTCTCCTTTTCAGCCTGTCAAGGCTGCGTTTTACATTTTAAGTTTGACCGAAGGAGTAGAAATAATTAGGATGATATGCACACCAGTGCTTTAATCACTTGTGTGACTAATTAGCATGATTATATTTCAAACACATCTATGTGTGGGGGTTCTTTGCTTTGTGGGGGCTCAGGGCAAACTGCCCCGGTTCCCCCTCTCTCCCCCTGGCAGCCGTGGGCAGTGTAGACAGTGCTAGGCTAAATGGCCCCAGGGCCATTGTATACTTGGTATACGGTAGCTTCCTGTGTATTTTGAATCCCTCTTGTTTAAGTCATTTTGCAACTTACAAATGAGAATGAATAAATATAATTCGTCATCATCCATGGGGAATGTCTCTAGGGCAAGCAACACTGAAACGAATAGGATCTGCACACGGTAGTATTTGTGCACAGCTCCTATTCATTTTAATGGCATCTGGGCAGGCGAACGTCACACTGGATTGTGCCCATAATGTCTTATTCTGTCCAACTAAGTGTCTAATACAGTTCATCGATCTGTCTCTCAATGGATGATGAATCATTGTTTCACACATGATTTTCATGTTACATAATTCTTTGTGTAATTCATCATCAATAGTAATGCGTATTGACCCTTCCCATGTGACATTAGATACTGAGGGAGCACAGTTATATTTTCTAGCGTTAAAAACCTAATTTAGGAAGCAGTTTGAAATATCAAAAGCTTAGGATAGGCTGTCATTGCTAGGATTATTATTATTATTATTATTATTATTATTATTATTATTATTACATTCATATACCGTCCCATAGCTGAAGCGCTCTGGGCGGTTTACAAAAATTAAAAGATTTAACATTAAATAGCCAATATACAAAATTTAAAACCATAAAACATAAAAACAACTAATATTTAAAACATTTTAAACTTTAAGCCTGGCCAGAAATTCAGTTAAAAACATGAATTTAAGCTGTTAAAATGCCTGGGAGAAAAGAAAAGGGTAAGTTGGAGGATAATTGAACAAAGGGAAATAGGCTCAAATATTTATCAAAGCATATTTTGTAACTGCCGCAAATTCAAAAGTGAGGGGTTTTTTTTCCGAATAATTCTGCAGCCTTAAAACAAAACAAAAGACCCTTATTGAGCACAGCCCAGTTGATGCCCTAGACATGGTGATGTGCATGAACATCGCTCTCTGTGAGGGGGAAGTGAAATGATGTTGCAGCCTTCAGATCTCCACATTATAAGGTTCCCTATTAGGACATCTTGGTAAGTAGAACGCTACAGGAGATATACAGTACTTCAAACAAAAACTGAGATCTGTTGTGGCTTAACGAATCTTGGGTTCAGGATAACGTCACCCTGTTTCCCTCCTGCTTCTTAGGACTCAGAAGAGCAGTGCCCAGGAAGCCCCCTTGATATGTGTTGCTCTACTTTTTGCCACTTAGCATCTTTTGTTTCAGCTGAACTTTCCAACCAGGACACTGTTGCAACAGCTTCTGATCTTGCACCCATTAGCTTCTTTCCTGGGCTCATCTAGCCACAGCATCTGTACAATGGTGCCACTTGTACCAGTACTGGACGTGGGGCCTATTGTGCCCACTTTCCCATTCTTCAGCTACCTTCTCTCTCAGCATCATTTCTCTGGACTTTCCCCTTACTTTGACTTCTCCCTTATTTTCTGTACCTATTGATGCCGTCCTTTGCCTTGGCTGGTTTTCACTTTTAGACCTTGCCTATGCAACTGCCCCATGCTCGGCCCACCATGGCCCTGTGTTCTCCTCAACACCTTTTGTTTCAGGTTCAGGTCCCTCCTCTGCCTGGCTCTCTTGTCTCACAGCCCACTGAGGTCAAAATAATAATAATTATAATAATAAAAAAGTTATTTCTAACCCGCCTCTCCCTCTGGATCAAGGCGGGGAACAACAATAAATATAAATACAAAGACCATAAAATCGATAAAACATTAAAACAAAACTAATACATTATTAAAAACATCTTAAC
This sequence comes from Anniella stebbinsi, assembly GCA_029215795.1. Classification (NCBI taxonomy): domain Eukaryota; kingdom Metazoa; phylum Chordata; class Lepidosauria; order Squamata; family Anniellidae; genus Anniella; species Anniella stebbinsi. Next base: position 249,749,023 of record JARDYH010000002.1, read on the forward strand.
ATTCAACTGGGTAGGCCTGCCGGAAGAGATCAGTCTTCACAGCTCTCTTAAATTCATGAAGACAGCTAATTTGTCAAATCTCCTCCATCAGGCCATTCCACAGTCTGGGAGCGGCAGAAGAGAAGGTCCTCTGAGTAACATTCGTCAGCCTACTTCTGGCTGATTGAAGTAAATTCTTCCCAGAGGACCTGATTGTGCGGGGCGGATTATACGGGAGAAGGCGATCCCGCAGGTAACCTGGACCCAAACTATGTAGGGCTTTAAAGGTAATAACCAACACTTTATACTTTGCCCAGAAGCTAATTGGCAGCCAGTGAAGTGATTTTAAGGCTGGTGTAATGTGGTTACCTCTAGGTGTACTGGTGACCAACCTGGCTGCCATATTTTGAACAAGTTGAAGTTTCCGGACTAGGCACAAAGGTAGCCCTATGTACAGCGCATTGCAGAAGTCGAGCCTCGAAGTTACCAGCGTGTACACTACCGTCTTTAGGCCTTCCAACTCTAGGAAGGGGTGCAGCTGGCGTATCAGCCGAAGCTGATAGTAATTCTTCTTGTGGTATATGATCTGTTATTGCTCATTCACACGTGCAAGTCATTGTTTGATACTGGAGTCATTAACGGATGAATATATGTGAAGTAGATCAGCCTGCATATATGTGAATGCAAAAAAAAAAAGAAGAAGGTTTAATAACTTGGAAGGTAGATTTTTGAGATAAAAGTAAAACAATAAATGTTTTTGAGTGGGAAAATGTTTTTATTTGTGGGAAGTCATTAATAAGGAAGTGGGAATATAATCAAGTTGTTTCCTTAATATCCATTTTTCTAGAAGTTCACATTATAATTCATCAAGACCTAATTCAATATATGTAATTGAAAGTTGTAAGGTAATTTAAATGCTTTCCTTATTCTTTTGTGAAGAGTTGATGCTATATAGATCATTTGAGCACGTAATCTATACATATTTGGTGTTTTATTATTATATTGGTAGATTTATGTGTCTGTAAAATGATGGCTATTACGAGTCTACAACTGTATGTAATTCCTGACTTTCTAATATGCCATCACAAATCAATGACCCTAGCTGTCTCCCAATCAATTTAGATTCCAGTACTACACCCTGGTGCAGCTCTAGTTATACTTCAAAAAAGGTATTTATCCAGTAGAATGTGGCTGGGGCTGTGCATTCAAATTCACACCCTATTAAAAGCAATGCAATGTGGAAAGATAGCATTTGGATGTGCCTATGGATGCTCATCAGATTTATATCAGTAATTCCTGATCCAGGAGATGATGTGCATGCCAAAGTCTGCATATGTATACAGTTCTCCTTAGCTAGAAAGGGGCACTTACATTCCACAAAATTCAATCCTGACAGGAACAAAAGTACTAAAGTTGAGAGCCATTGTGGTGTAGTGGCTAGAGTGTTGGACTGAGAGTCAGGAGATCTGGGTTCTAGTCCCCACTCAGCCATGGAAGCTCACTGGGTGACTTTGGGCCAGACACAGATTCTCAGCTCAACCTACCTCACAGGGTTGTTGTAGTGAGGATAAAATGGAGAGGAGGAGGAGGAGGAGGAGGAGGAGGAGAACTATGTATGCCGCCTTGGGTTCCTTGGAGGAAAAAAGGCGGGCTATAAATGTAATAAATATAAAATAAAATAAAGTTGCAATCCTATGAGAACTTATTTGGGAGTAAGCTACATTAAAACTAGTGGCACTTACTTCCCAATAAATGTAGATAGGATTGTTTTGTAAGTTGTTTTAAAGGGCTAGGACCCCCAAAAAAACCTACTATTTTAAATATGGTTATGTGCATTAACTTTGAAACATACCGTGATATGAAACTGTGTCTGGAATAATGAAGTAAATGAACTTTAAAAATATGCCTTCTCTCCAGAGATAAATTATGATGTCTAAATCTTTTTTTCCCTTTAATTACAATCAGGTTTTCCCCCCTAAATCTATTACACCCCCATGGGTCAAAATGATTTATCTCTCTATTTTTGGACATGTGAGTTCTATTCTACTGTTGCCAGTGCGTGTTCAGCTGTGCCAAAAATTGAGCAGGTTTGTGGTTCCTTTGTAACATCAAATCGAAGACATTTATCATAAAGATTTATCATGGGACATCCAGCCAGATGGTTTGGGTATTTTAAAAGTGGACTCTGGGTCATGATCAGATCATGCGATCTTTTCATTTACAACAACTACATCAACTGCACAGCAAAATTGCCCCGTTTTTCTTTTTAGTAAAACAGAAAATATTAATGTAATGGCAGCTGTTGCATAAATTGTCATTTTCAGAAGGAAAACCTAGTCATAACCAATTCCACTGATTGCGTTCTCATTATAACATGACCTCCTGTTGCTTTCCAAAGAGGCAATGTGCATTTCAGACATACTGCTGAAAAGTGTGTACAATAAATGACCCTCAAAGGACCCATTGTGAGATCCTAACTCTATTTCCCCTCCACATTTCAAAGGTTTTTATTCTGCCAGGTCTGCTCTGATTCAGCTGGAAAGAATACTTTCCAAATACACACAGCGTGTTTTTGATTTCTTTGGAAGAAAGCACTGTAGGCCTTCAGTATGCTGAAATCATACCACAATATGTTGATCCGTGTAGGTTACTAATTGAAGTTAAAGTGCATTCTGCTGTTAAACGTCATGTTCCCCTAGGTTCTACTATGCACTTTACCAAGGAGTAAAGAATTCAAGAGAAATAAATCTGCCTGGGGGAGGCTACCAGCTTGCTCCAACAGGAATGGTGATGGTGTATGTGGTGTTCCTGGCATTTCCCTCATCACCACCACATTAAATTCAGGAGTGGCAGCAGTTGCATACATTTTCTAGTCAAGTAATTACTAAGCAAGAGAGGCAGAGGAGGAGCCTATCCACATTGCCATTAAAACGACTTATATTCTGTTAAAAACGAAGGGTTTTTAAGTTATTTCATTAAGTGGTAGGACACACTGAGCAGTACTTACGTTTCATAGCGACTTCTTCCTCCATTCTCAAAGCGTTCACTGGTGTCACACAGGGTTATTTCTGTGTTTTGCAGGCTGCTTGAGTTAAGGAGACAGAAGTGGGCAGGTCAAGCAGCCTGCAAAACAAAAACGAAAGTAGAAGAGACCCAGAATTAACCCTGTGTGACACCAGTGAACATGGAGGAAGCAGTCACTATGAAACGTTAGTACTGCTCAGTGTGTCCTATCTCATAATGAAATGACTTAAAAACCATGTTGTTGTTGTTGTTGTTGTTGTTGTTATTATTATTATTATTATTATTATTATTATTTATTACACTAATATACCACCCCATAGCTGAAGCTCTCTGGGCGGTTTACAAAAATTAAAAAGATTGAGCATTAAAAAGACAATATACAACATTTAAAACCATAAAACAGCTGTCATTAAAACACTTTAAAACATTTTAACTGTTAAGCCTAGCCACAATGTCTGTTTTTAAACAGAATATAAGTTGTTTTAAGGGCAATGTGAATAGGCATGAGGAGGAAGTAGGGGTATATCAAATGTGTGGTTCCTTGGCAGAGCCACAAAAGCCTTCTATTGCTACCAGTTAACACAAAGTATTTGGAGTCACTTCTGCAGCTACAGGGGAGCAACTTTCATATTATTTGCTGCCAATGATCAGAAACTCAAAACAACATGTTTAGATGCTTGGCAACATGTTCTTTCTGCTAGAGATGGGTGAGAAATTTGCCTCATCTCTCTCTCTCTCTTTAACAAATTTATCCAATTCATACCTTGGAAGCATTTCAGTGAGCCAAGATATAGTTGCATTCCGAAGTCTGCATTTCTGCAAACATTTCAATACAGCTAATCTCAGGAGAAATGCACACAAAAGGCATATATTTGAGGAAAGTGCACACAAAACTAAATTTCAGCAATGCAAAGAACTTGAAAATGCATGCATTTACAAATGCACATAAAATGCATTAGAAAAAATGCACACAGAAAAATATAAATTTCTGTATTGGTTTTTAAACACCTCCCTCTCAACTCATGCTGGAATGGGACAGAATGAGCATGATTTAAAAATCTGTCAGCCTTAGTGAGACTATGGTTGGGAGATCTGTCCAGCCTTCTTTCTGCAATCTATATACCATCAGAAAATTATTGTGAATACCCTTTTAATTGTGACCTTCTTCAAGTAACCATCTGGACTTTCCCCCACTATTGTTTGGCCTGTATGAAGATGTGTGTTCACCTCTTCCCTGCCCCACATTGTACATCATTCATATGGATTGTATTTAAGGCAATGAGGCAATTTAGTACTAATATATATTTAAAACACATGCAGGCTGGTCCTGTGCATAGTACAGGTTGCTTCCAGACCAGTCTCCAAGTCAACTGTCATCCCCAGCTATCTGGGATGCCAAAATTCGGGGCCTTATGGGCTGTTTTTCATGTTATGCTTTTCCTGAGTAAGCAATAGTGATGTTACTCCATACTTAATATTTCTATAGTACCTTAGAATGTTCAAAGTTATTCTTACTGATTAACTGATTATTTATATCTCAGATTATATCCTTCCCTTCTTCAAAAACATTCAGGGTAGTGTACCTGGGGGCTACCCCACTGTATTCTCACAACATCCCTGTGAGACAAATAAGGCGGAGTGAGTGTGACTAGCCCAAGCTGTTCCAGGGGAATTCATGGTGAGCAGTGATTTAAACCCAGGTCTTTTCACCCCAAATCCCCACTGTAGAGCAGGTCAGTATTATCATCCCTATATTGCTGAGGGCAAAAGTTGCTAGGATGGTATTTTGCACCAGCCAAACAAATTGAGACGGAATCCTGACAAGACAGAGACTTCATGGGTGAGTGGTTCCTGGTATGGGAATTGAGGAGTTAGCTTGTTCTAGATAGGGTTGCACTTCCTCGGAAAGAGCAGGTACATCAATTGGGGGTTCTCCTGGGTTCATCATTGTCACATGGCTTCTGTGGCAAGGAGCGCCTATTACGAATTCAGGCTGGTATGTCAGCTACTCCCTTCCCTAGCCACTGTACTCCATGCATAAATAAAGTCGTGTTTAGCGCACTGCAAAGCACTTTAATTTTCAGCTCTCATAAGTGGACCATTATATTGATTAAATAAATAAATAAAATTATCTTGTCTCACTAGGGGTGGACTTATCTGTCAGTTTCAGTTTCTAATTTTTTTGATCTTAAATGCATTCTGCCCTGTTTTCACACCAGTTTGTTCCTTTGCGCTTATTCATTTTTAAACGAAAGGTTCACACAAAAATGGCATGCATTTTTTATTTTTGTTTTTCTAATATATGCTCTGTTATCCACAGTTGTGCTCAAGGTATACATTTTTACAAGCAATTTTCCTTAATATTATGCTGTTTTATAGGTCCCCCTACAAATATATACATTTTTGTCCACTAATATACATATTTTGGTATGCATGTTTTGTTCAGAGAACGGCAACATAAAATTCTGAGAAGTGTGAAACCCGAAGGATAACTGTGTTCCACTTTGCATATTGATTTGGGAAGTGTGATTTTGGTAAGTTCATATAAAATGTGAAGCAAAGAATATTCTCCCCCATCCTTAGTTAAACAAAGATTTTTTTTTCATGTAGATCACTTACACCGACATGCCACTACACAGATTTGTCTATAGAAATTCACAGTGACAAAATGTTTCACAGAGTCAATCACTTGGCAGCTTAATCAGATAATAATATGTAGAATTATATGTATATACTAATGGGGAGGGGTAAGCAGGCCACCCCCTTTGTTCCCTAAGGTGCCTTTCCTTTTCTTGCATGGCCTTTAGTACAGTACTTGTGTAACATAAAAAGGGGAAATGAAGAAATAAGGTGGAGGAGATGGAAAACTAATGATTCAAGAAATCACATAGCATCAGATAATTCTATTTTGAAATCACAGCAGTGACTCCCAGAGGCGTAAACTTCCCAAATTACTAGTGAAAAACCCCTTTGACGTATCTAGTACTAGAAAAAGCCCAAAGGCAACCTTTTCTCCAATTGTGCCTAATGTTTCTTGAAAAGACATTTAGCAAATATTATATATACCTGTATAATTTTACATGCCAGTTTGTCTGATACTTATAAAAGGGAGTTTTCTCTTGCTGTTGAGTTTTAGAGAATTAAATTCTCTCTATTATTTTAGAGTAGTCCTGGTGTTTTGGAGCCAAAGAGGTGTGCTTACTTTAAGAATGTGTTTGCTGTTTGGGGTCATCTTTACGGTTGAATATAAATCTATATGTAATATCAACCTGACTTAGTACCCATTCCAATAAGGGTTGGCTTGCTTTTGGCATGACCTCTGATTGACATAACTTGCAGCTGATTTCCATTCCCTAAAAACCAGTTTGTTTGGAATCCAGAGAATCTAAGAATCTGGAATTTCTGGTCCTGTGAGAATTGTTACATGTTTGCCTCAGGTGAACAGATGTTACAACTTTTATTACCTCTGAATCAAAAGGCTGAGCCTGTGTGATTTGGAAAAGTGATTTGTATAATTTTGTGATATTGTGGAGTATATAAGTGTAAGAAATGGCTAATATTTACTCATCTTCATTCTTCGACATCTTATTAGAAATTAAGCAAGTTTCTATCAGGACCTCCTGAAGTCTCTATGCCTTTTTGTGTGTATTCTTTCATCAGAGACAAATCCTGGCAGGCTGTAAGTTGGACAGCTTCAGAAGAATGAAACAGGTTTACCTTGAAATTGATCAGTAGCTGGTACAACTGCCCCCCACATGTCCCAGATGGTTGAAATACATCTTGTTTAGTTCAAATAGAAGAATTTATAATTTAATCTTTAGAAAGTATTGTGGATCTTCTACTAATTGCAAAGATTAAAGATACATTCATCCTCATCTATACTTTATGTGCAGCTGCCCTTGAAAAGCATCTGCAGATTTTAATTTGCGTAAAACGTCACCACTAGACTATTGTCTGGGAGGCAATCTACACATAAGCTTGAAACGTTTCCAAATGGTGATTAAAACATTGTGAAAAGCAACACTTTAAAACGTGACAGGCCACTTTAAGTTGAACTTACGTTTTTGTTTATCCTTTCTGTGGTCTTCACTGCGGTTGAGTCGGTCACACTGAGTCTTTTCTTTGTCTCTTCCTGTAATGTTCATACTTGCCACGCCCACTTTCTCCTTAGCTCCCTTTCCTTTCGATGAAGATTTGAAAATGAAAGCGAATGCGTGGAAATTGAAATGGTTAGGGCAACTTTAAAACGGTAAAGAAAGACACATGTTTCTTCCTACAACGATTTATATGAAGAAAAGAACAGAATATATCTAGGATAATTGTAGTAAACAACAACTGCTCTACAACGTTAAAGTAAGTGCGTCATGTGGCCCAATGAGTGTTAGAAACCCTTTGTTAACGTAGCAAAGCTACAGTGTAGATTCCCTCTGGGGCTGACTTGATGAAGTATGTTTCTGTTGTGATCTTCATTGGTTACATACTTGTTTCTGGGCTCAAGTCAGGGTGTTGGTATTCATTCCAAGATTCAAATCAGGATGTATCCCTCTTTAGTAAGCTACCTGTCTGATTCTGTTGGTAGGTTTAACACTCACACACCTCACACATGCCTCAGTTCCTTCCCACAGGTCTGCTCAAACGTACTGTGACAATGCATGACAGAGGTATCTTTGTTTTCTGATTTTATCTATGTTGCAAGATAACAAAATTGTTATTACTAGTATTGCACCTAAGAAAGTAGGCTTTCTCTGTACAAAGATAAAACTATTTATCTTTGTACAGAGAAAGCCTACTTTCTTAGGTGCAATACTAGTAATAACAATTAAGAATAATAGTAAATAATAACAAATAATAATAATAATAATAATAATAACCATTAATAAGAATGAGAATACAGTTCTATTCAGTAATGGCCTTGAAAGTTGCCTTATTTTAGAAAAAAAAAGTTTCAAAAGGAGACTACATTCTATGTTGGAATTCATATACAGAATACAGAGGCTAAATAGAGAATGGAGCTGCTTTCACACCAGCAAATTTATCTGGAATCACTGAGCCTTTCTACACACACAGGATAAAACACTTTGAAAACATTTTGAAAACTGTATATGAAGTGTGTCCTGGGCCCCAACAGTTCTCAAAACTGTTATAAACCATTTTAAACCATTAGATAAGCTCACTGTTTACAGAGAACCAAGAGAATGTTAATAACAGCCCACCGCATTCCAGTGTTTTCAGCATTATCCTCCCATTCTTTTTAGACTACTGAAGAAAGGGAGTAAGTGTGTTTCGGAGGTCTGGGACCAGCTGAGTGGGCTTTGGGGGATGGCGAGGGCTGACTGGATCTAGCACGAGCATTCTAATGAGCTCCCAGATTTTTTCAAGAGTACTTGGATAATTCCTGAGATAGTCCAAGGAGAGTTTGGAAAGTTTACCCATCTATTTTTACCTCATATATTTTCTTTTTTCATGGAAAAGTGGGCATTTCCCCCCATCCCCTCCATTTCCCCCTTTTCAGCAATTACTTCTTTCTTTCTTTCTTTCTTTCTTTCTTTCTTTCTTTCTTTCTTTTTGCTTTGTACATTTACACATTACTGCATGTGCAGATTTTCAGAGTTGCAAACTGGGAGGTTTTACTCTTTTCCTTGCAATTACACAACTGCGCATTTGCACTGAATCGAAGTAGTGATCTATTGCAAGATCAGGATGAGGGAAGGATGGCTAAGCGAGCAGGGCGAAGTGGCAGACAAGGAGAAAGGGGTTGGAGTTCGAATTACCCGACTGCAGCTTATTTGTGCTGGTGGGGTGCCCTCGTCAGGAGCAAATCTTTCCCCGTCCTTCAAGAAACAACCGTTTCTAGTGTTTTAGTTACTTTCTGTTCAGAATAATGTACTACAGGGGGGAGCCTGGACAGGCGCAGAAAACAAACCTCTCTAATTCATCGGGCAGCATCTGCCAGGGTGCGTTGTTCTACTCCGCCTGACCCTCTGACCCTGAAGTATGTTTATTTCAAGTGCTGAAAAGTTGGGGTTTGGGGGGGGGGTAATCTGTTGCCGTGTAACACAAATGGACCAAAGCTGATTTCCTAATACTGCAGATTATACCACGATGTGCTTTCCTTCCACGGGTCGTGAAGATGGCCCCATGGAGTTGGCAGTTGGTGAGGGTTAGAGTGACCAAGAGTGAAAGACTGGTGTCTAGGGGCTTAGCTGGAAAAGGGTATTTTTATTAAAAGAAAAGTACAAACCAATTAGGGTAACAAAACCTGACAGAGCTGAAATAGATATCTTGCAAGTAGATGCTTTTATCCCAAGGCTCATGTTCCAAGACAGAGTTTTGTTTTTTAATCCCCACCCAACCCCATCATGAATTGTTCCTTTTTTAAAAATAAACCTGGTCGGAGTACCTTGATAACCATTCCCACCAAATAATCAGACAGAAAGCAAGGTGCTTTCTAACATAAGTTCTTTTGCCAGCAGATTTTGTGAAACAGAGACTGCATACTCTGAGGTGCTGTTAAAAGAAGGCTCTGAGTGGTGGCATTGAATGATATATGAAGAAGTAGCCGGCAGTACAGGACGTTCATGTTGCTACTTACTACAGAATGAGAGTCAAAAAGATATTAAGATTATATATGTTACTGGACCAGCAGTATTCCTCCCCCACCTCAAAACATGCATGCATAATAATGTTTCCAAAATGTCATCAAAAATAAATGTTTAATTTCTTCTCTATGTCTTAACTGGCTCCAGAACAACCACTGGATATGTTAAAAACATTCTCACCTCTTTTTATCACTCATGCCAAACTCTTTAGCAACCTGAAGCAGAGCTTGATTTATATTGTGAGCGGAAATAGGTTGTGAAAATGTTAGGATCCATTACTCTTTCCAAGATAGCAATACAAACTATGAAGCTGGTCTGAGAAGAGAGAGAGAGAGAGAGAGAGAGAGAGAGAACAATCACATATTTAAATGGGTTGGATAGGGGAAATATCATGCAATTTCAGAGGATAATTCATTTTAAGAATGTGATTGGTTGATGAGTTTTGACAGGCAATGTCACTTCAAGAGTATTCGAATGAGTGAATTGCAGAGGTCAGTAGCTGATTCTAAGATCCTGTTACTTTGCTTAGTAATGGACTGATGTTAACCAGGGGGAAAATGATCTGCAATTATGTGGTTAACCTTAGTATTTAAGGGAGGGGGAGTGGCTATGAAAAATTTGTAATATAAGAAGGTGATCAAAACAGCCAAAAAGCTTTAGGTTTTTCTTTTATCTCCTGTATATAACCTCCCCCCCCCTCTGATTAATGATGGTGTTCAATAAATTACAAGGCAAAAATAATAAAATGAATCTGGATGGAGTTAGATTATATTCACACATGTTATTTATTTAAAATTTGGATGGCTTTGGAGAACTGCTGACTCCGTGGGTTAAGAAATACTGGTGTCAGTTGAGGGAGGGTGGAGAGGCCTTAACTCTATACATTCACTTGCATTAATTTGACATGCTGAAAAGGATCCTGCTTTGATTTATGTTTTGAAATAGACTAACCATCAGTTCTATGCGAAGAGAAGGTAGAATGGTTTAGTAGTTCAACTTCACAACATACTTCAACTATTGTGTACCTATACATGCAACATATATCCTAGTAGTTTATTTATTTATTTATTGCATTTCCATACTGCCCAATAGCAGAAGCTCTCTGAATAGTTATTTACTCAGGTGTTTAAATTCATAGAGGAGTAGTTTGCAAGCTATTTACTTTCAGGGGAGCCCTTTCCATATTGGCTTGTAGGCCGAGGACTCCTGCATGTCATCTCCAGAGCCCCAGCATGTTTTAGATTATTATTTCTGGGATATGTTCTGGAGCACATACACTTCATGTGGGCCTATTGATCCACACTGGTTTTTTTTTTCTGAAATGGACAGTGTGATCTAGAGCAGGTGGGTAGAAGGTAGATCTCTAGATGTTTTGGACTTCAACTCCCAGAAGTCCCTGCCAGTATGGCCAATGTTCATGAATGGTGGGAGCTGAAGTCCAAAACATTCAGAGGTCTATTTTCTGCCCACACCTGGCCTAGAATACACTGGAATCCCCTGTGTAGCTGCTCCTTGCAAAGGAAGCTCAGTATTGATGGACAAGGACTCATTCAGGAAAATTTGTCTACCATTATTAATCTTATTAATTCATCTTTGATTTTCTCTGAGGAATCCCAAGATTGCTCAGGACACAGTTTTGAAAACGGCTGCCATAGAGGGTTCTTTGGTGTGGATATGAACACTTAATTATATATTTTGAGCTGTTTTGAGATTGTTTTAACTTTATTATCCTTTAGAAAATAGAAGAAAATGTGTGGAGCAAATGAGCCATTGTGATAGTTCCATTATTTCTTCATCTCCACACATTGACTTCTACAGCTACCCACTTACTGCCTTTCCACTGTAAGTTACATGCAGAATCCTGTTAAATTCCAATTGAACATTTCAGAGGGAATAACACTTTTATATGAGCTCTCTACCAATAATTTATAGGCCTTCCCTGAAGTAAAATGAGGCCTTTGGTTTAATTTGCTGATTTATCATTACGCTTGTTTGGAAGTGCGTGATTTTACTATGAAGTTAAGACATTACAATGAAAATTGGTGTGATACTCAGAAATTATGCTGTGACCCTTTTGTTTCGGAGACACTGCTGCTCTCTGGTCAAATGCTGATGTAATACAATGTGGTATCCCTGTATTTACAATGCCATTGTGCACCATACGCCAATGCATAGTATTGTAATTGTGGGAGAAGTAGGAGGCGTTTGAAAGGTCAGGTGTGCCTAATCATTTGTGTTTATAGTGTGAGCACATGCAAGAAGCCACAATACAGGGCTCTAATTGTGGGATAAATGGGAAGTCAATTCTGCTGTTTCAGATTCCCCCCATCCTCCTTTTTTTAAGTCTGGTAAATGCATGCACACCTGCACAGTTGAGCTGGAATGCAGGTTTCAAGTAAAAAACAGTGTTATTCATAGCGGCACAATTGTGTAGTTGCGCATCAAAATTAGCCTCCCTTCCAAAAAATGCTGACCATTCCCATTGTCAAAGGAGAGAAAATGGAGGATAATCATGGATTTCCTGCCCACAACTCACTTCCACCCTGGCCAAAGTCAAAGCTGGTGGCCAAAAATGTTGCAAAACAGGTTCTACAGTTTGAAGCTGCTCTCATCAGAAAGAGTTATGATACTGCTAGATTGGAACACACATGTCTCAGTAGTTCATGGAAACCATGATCACTGGGGGAAAAGCCATAAAAGAATGGGAGAAAATGCATCAGGAAAACAGGTTGGGGAATGTGTTGTGGCTCATGAGTGAGCTACACATTTCAGAATTGATGACACTAGTATAGATTGGCTGTTAGTAAAACTTGCAGCTTGACTGCCACACCTTTGTTTTTGTTTTTAATGGGAGAAAATTGTCAATTGCAAAGTGGTATCTGCATTGAAGATTGAAACAGTAATATGGAATTTGGTGTACGCATTCAGAACAATATTCTGTATTTCAAATAAAATCCCAGCTTCATCTCCAGTGCCCTTTAAAAGGAAGCCAGGAAAGCTGTAAGCCATCATATGTAAAGTGGTAGCTCCCTTAAAGTCCACAGCACTGGATTTAAAGCTTGTGTTTATATTACATATCTCATGTTTGAAACCCCCTGTGCACTTGTACCCATTTTCAAGGGAGGCAGAACAAATGTAACACACCGTCACCACTATACCTGGCGAGAAGAATAAGAGAACACAATGGCTCAATTCGGACGACACAATAGTCAATGGTGGGTTGACTAACCCTAACCCTCACGCTAACCCTAGGGGGCACTCCCCACACAACATGGTAATAAATAATCAACTGTGGTGTAGATGAGGATCAGCGCTGAGTTGACTATGGCAGCATTCGGATGACACAATAGTCAAAACAACTGACGATTGTTTCCCCCACACCAGTTGTTTATTGTGTCGTCCGAATTGAGCCAGTGACATTTGTTATGCATATTTACAACATAATTTTCCATGTGCAGTTTGAATATCTTCTTGACCCTCCTCCCTGCCGCCATCCTCCCTGCCGCCGTGTCTGTTTTACTGGGGGTGAGGAGGAAAGATGCAAAAAAGATTGTACTGCAGAATTTGAAGCCAAGCCTCTCAAACACTGTACTGGTGTCATTTGATTTATTGACAGTACTCACCTGCTCCACTGGGAAGCTGAGTGCTTGCACTACGGAAGAGTTTACTAGCTATTCTATATTTAGAGCAGGATGCTTTGGAGACACAAGTAGTTAGTGGTGCTTGGCTTTACCATGATGACTGATCACTTACCATTGGATGAGAGGCGTCAGTAGGGTTCATCACTGCTCTTAGTGGGCCCGTTCAAACAATACTGTTGACCCTGCTGTTAAGGGTTTTTGGTTAAGCAGCAGGGTTTAAAGTGTCATGTGCGATGTGTTTTCCTTAACCAGATGCCCCTGCTAACCACATTATGGACAGTTTCACTAAGCCTGTTATGCAGCAGGGCTAGCAGCACTAAATTTGGCTTAAGGTGTCGTGTGCGACGCACCTGTGCTAGCAGTGTAGAGTGGCCCTAATTGGCTGGGCCGCTGTAGCCTGCATGCTCGCTCACTGCTCCTGATTGCTGCAGTGCTAGTATGGCCATGGCGCCCGCCATTTTGCAACCTCGGCCCTGTTTTTCAAGCGATACATGAAGCTGCTCCTTTTTTACCAGAATTTCTCCCATATGTCACCTGAAAAATTGGCAACAGGGGTAAGGGAAATCAGGAGGCAATCTCAAAACGGTGGCAGGAGCGAGACAGCTCTGGGGACTCCTCAAAATGGCCGACAATATATCTCAGAGCAGCCAACCTTCCCAAAATGGGATGGCACCACCGCATCCTCCGTATAAATAAATCTGCTGGAATAACTCCTGGTTGCTGTGGGAGATCAATAATCTGGAAAGGCGAATGGCGTTTAAGTCACAGAAAACTGAAATCGCTAGCTTCAAGGGCCACATAATACAAGTAATGGCTGCTGACTGTAAAGATGGAACTAAAATGGTGGACGCAACTGCCAGATCCCTTAACGCAAGGACTGCTGGGATACGGGGTGGAGCATTCAGAGGACTCAGGCACTCATCTAACAGGTTTGTGGCTAGCGTATGGTTAAGAAAACCGGGAACTGGCAGGGTTAGTGGTGTCATCTGCGACCATTCCACTTGTGGTTAGTGCACAGAGAAACGTGGTTAAGCTAACCTCAAAGAACTCAGTGTCGTCTGAACAGGGCCATTATGTGCTGCTAACTTCCGGGATTTTTCCAGGGAACATAATACTTCTAGAGCATGATCAAACTTTAGGAGCAGTGATGACACTTCCTATTCCTTTTTCAGATCTGAGAGTGTAGGATGAGGCAATGGTAAGCCGATCCCTAAAGCCTTTGATGTTCTGAATGGTAGTATCTGGGAGCTCCCTCCTTACCTTAGAATTACAGGCAGAGGAGAAATCCCAACCATATAAGATAGGGTGATCATATGAAAAGGAGGACAGGGCTCCTGTATCTTTAACAGTTGTATAGAAAAGGGAATTTCAGCAGCTGTCATTTGTATGCATGCAGCACCTGTTGAAATTCTTTCTTCATCTCAACAATTAAAGCTGCAGGAGCCCTCTAGTATAACTCCTGCAGCTTTAACGGTTGTGATGAAGAGGGAATCTCACCAGGTGCTGCATGCATACAAATGACACCTGCTGAAATTTTCTTTGCTGTGCAAGTGTTAAAGATACAGGAGCACTGTCCTCCTTTCCATGTGGCCACCCGAAATATATGAACTGAGTGTGAACTGAGGGTTTGAGATTGTGGGTGGGCAAAGGAGAGGAAGCAATTTCCATCAGGAACATACCACCACATTCTAATTATGCTCAGACTTCCAAGAACGTTTTACCTTGAGGTTAGAAAGGCACGCATGGCTGACTGCAGCTCCCCCTGAATCTAAGAGAAGAGACTGCAGCCTTTTCACTAGGAGCCGCTGTGGCTACCTTAGGTTGAAAGTCAGGTCCACATTTAGAAACAAAAATGATTCAGAAAGCAAAGGGTAGTTGTGTAGGCCATAAGAAAAATTACAAAATCTGTAATAGGGCAATATCATTATCAGGCCAACTTAAAGGTCATAAAATAGTATGCAAGATTTTGAGTTCTTCAGAACTCTTCATCAGACTAGATTAGCCTTCCCCAACCTGGTGCAATCCAGATGTTTTTTTGACTTCAACTTCCATCAGCTCCAGCCAGCAGGGTCAATAGTATGCTGAGAGTCATAGTCAAAAAGACCTGGGCACCAGGTTGGGGAAGGCTAGGCTAGATAATAAACAAAGCAGGGCAGGAGGAGAGTTGTTGGCTGATGTTGAATCCATGAACTCTGCATTTAGCCACAGCCTTAATATGGAAGGTTGAGAGGGTCCATAGCTCAGTGGTAGAGCAGGTGCTTTGGATGCAGAAGGTCCCTGATTCAGTCCCCCACCATCTCCAGGTGAGGCAGGCAAAACGCCTGCCTGAAGCCCTGGAGAGAAAAGCTTCCAGTCAGCATCAACAATACTGGGCTAGAAGGGCCAAGGGTCGGGCTTAGTATTAGGCAGCTTTCTATGAGTTTGGGGAAATGTCCTTAGGCTGGAACTCCTGTTTCTCACTGCAAGTTGGTGTCCAGCATGGCTCACTGAGTTCTGGAACAACTCCTGGCTGATTGCTGGCGAGAAGGTTTGACTCTATAATAGGAAGTCTACCTATCTTTCCCTTCTTCCCAAGCATGTCCTGTTCATCCATTCTTTTGGCTCACCTGCATTTGGCACCTGACCATAGCCAGACACCAGGTCAAGCTTGGTGACAAAGTACATGAGGATGAATAAACGCCACCAGTTCCTGATGCTGAAGAGGGAACCCTTAGTTCTTACATATTGCCTTAACAAGCTGTCATACCAGAGGTTCAGTGTTGAGTATTCTTATCAAAAGTGTTATTTCCGTGCTTGCTTCCTGCATTCCACATGAACTAATATATTCTGCATTTAAACCAGTGTGATACATTTTCTTGACATATTCTTCGTGCCCCAGTCAGTGACATGTGTTCTGTCCTTCCTTCCAAAGACTTAATTCATGCTGTCAAAAGAACATGGCAAAATGCCTTTCTTACATATAATATTCTACTCATTATAGACAAACATCTTGTCTATGACTGACGGGGTGGGGTGGAAATAACCCTTTTCAAATGTTGTATACATTTTCTGCTTGACTCGTATCTAATTTTGACCAAACAAAGCCAACCATGGCCCCGTATTATTTCATGTCATAATGCCCCCTTTTGATTTTGGTTGGGCCCTGTTTGGCACAGGTTTCCCATTGTCCTAAAGGCCATTGCTGCTCATTTTCATGTTATTTTTGCCTGGTACCCATTTTCTGGAGACTCTCCCAGCTGTGTCTTTGCTTGGGGGTGATATCATCATTGTCATGTTGTCTACATGCATTATAGCTAGGTGGGTGACACCTAGTCACGTACACCTCACAATCCAGCCAAGTGTATTGAATGCTTTACATTCCATAGTTCATCTAAAACACAGAGACCTGAAATTACATGCCTGGCCTTGTTAGCTTCAAAGTTACTTTGACAATATAAAAAAACTGTTTCATGGTTTGGGGCATACCATTAGCATTTGTTTCCTTTTTAGTCCTCATATTTCCTTAATAAAATGGCTTTGAGGCCCGAGGGGGTGACCTTTTCCTTTGTGTTCCCATCAACAAAATTCCATGTAGTCACTTTAAAAGCGACATATGTAGGTTTTCCTGTTCACATTCCACATCTTGTTCTCTCTACTGTTGCTGTCGTTCATTGGCTTTGTTCTTCCTAGGTTTTTTTTTGCCAAGGTCTGTGCTGTAAAGGTTCTTCCCTTCATTCCAAGAGGCCATCATTGCACAGCAAAGTTTAAATAAACAGCTCATTTTATTAGACAGAGATTTATGGCTTTCAGAGGTTTTGTTGTTTTAATAACTGACTGGCTGGTTTTGCTGCTCGTCTTAAGTAGCCAGTACTGGGACATAAATCTCCAAAAACCTTCTCACCAAATTTTTACGTTGGTTGCACTGTTTGCCTCTACTCCCTGTATTCAAGCTCAGCAGGAGATGTATTTAGTTAAAAACATCTACACACAGTGGCTGAATTCGGACTATAGTCAACGGTGGGGTAATAATCAACTTTACAGTTGTTCATCTAGGGGGTACTCCCCACACATGGTAATAAATAATCAACTGTGGTGTGGATTAGGATCAGCGCTGAGTTGACTATGGCAGCATTCGGACGACATGATAGTCAATACAACTGACGATTGTTTCCCCACCTCCAGTTGCTTAATGTGTCGTCCGAATTCAGCCAGTATCTTTCATTTTTGTAAGAGACAGATAGTGTGACATTATCTCAAGGGGCATTTATGCATCCTTTAAAAACGTAACAAACTAAGACGAGGTCATCGTGATCGTGATCATCATCATCATCATCACCATCAATAATATCATTCATAACGATAAAATATAAGACTGAAGTAAAACTGCTTATCTCATTTAGTGATCCCTAACCCTTTCACTTATTAGTAGCAGTGGGCCCTGCCCTTTGGATGACTTCATAATGGGGCAGGGACACAGCTCAGCACAAGAGCCTACTCAACCAGTGTTGGCTTGTGAGCTTTCAAGGGAGAGCAGGCCTCTTTAAGGCTCTTCCCTGTTCCCCACGTACACAGATCCACAGTTTCCAGTACCAATCAAAGATGCTCTCCAGTGTCATTGACAATTTCTGACAGTAAGTACTAGTGCTGCCCACATTGCTGTAGCCAGGATATGGATGTTATGGTAGTAGTATAGTCTCTGCCAGGCTTTGGTGCCCAGCCATGGGAAGTGGAGCTTAAACTTGGGGCAAACTTGAATTCCTGTGGGGCAGGCTTGGTGATCTGGGAGTTCTTGGCTGGTTTCCTGAAGGAAGTGCAAGGCAGGAGCAGCTAGTTTGTCTCTTTGGCAGGCTAGTTCCAGGACTGAAAAAGCAAGAGTTGTCAAGCCAGGTCACTCACATGGCCCTGCAGCAAATCCTTTAAAGCTAGTTCCTTGGAAATGCCAGTTTACAGCAGGTGTCGATGCTTGTGACTGCATACTGTTCCTGCCAAGGGAGAGAGGTAAACAATCTACACTTTTGCAGCATCCATGTTCATGGTGGGTTGTGGTCTCCTGAGCTGGATGCTTGGGCAGGGAGAGGGATGATTCATATAATCCCTAAATTTACTGTTGCTTATAAGTGGCACCCCAAGCATTGCTTTTGATGAACCAGAACTTCTTCTTCGTGGTCTCTGTGCATCACACATATGGGCTTGCGCCGACGCCGAGCCCGGCCTGGAAACTTCTATAGCTAGCTTAGAATTTTGGCGGGAACCCCTCCCCCCACCATCCTACTGCGCATGCTCGGGGTTCCCGCCTACCTCAGTTCTTCTTCGACCGCTGCGCTGATCGCTTCGCGGGAGACTTCTTCTCTTATCGTTCGTATTGAATCTGTGGAAAAACATTGTAAAGTTTAGTTAGCTTAGATAGTTTCTAGTTGTTAATTGACTTAGTTGTTGTTAGTTTTAAAATAATAATAAAAATAAAAATAATAAAAATAATAGTAATTAATTTAGTTAGACCTTTTCTAGCTTATGGCGCAGTCCGCGCTATTTAAGCATTGCTCGAAATGCTGAGCTAAATTAACTCTCACCGATGGACATTCTCTTTGCCTTGTTTGCCTTGGTGAAACGCATATAGTTGATTCGTGCTCGCATTGCATGAGCTTTTCTCGCCAGACCCGCTGCAACCGAGCCGACCGGTTGCGCAGTATCCTTTGGAGCAAGGCCCTCTCGGCAGTCGACAGACCGCGGCCAGCCATCATGGAGTCCTCGCCATCTGTCTCTGGGGAGCGTAGGCCTGTGTCAGTAAACCGCTCAAACCCAGCATCCCCTAGCTCGCCCTCTTTACGGGTAGCAGCTCAGGAGTCTGGCCAGCCTAGCCAGTCGATTTCGCAACAATCCACTTCGGTCTTAACTCACAAGAAGCAAAAGAGTAAGACCTGGGACAAATCAGCAAAATTGTTAAAATCGACAAGCAAGCCGCGAAAACCGTCGGTACCGACCTCTATACCGACCACGAAGTCGACAGCATCGGTTCCACCGTCGAACCCATCTGCTCCGTTACCGGCGACAGAAACCACCTCTTCGATACCGACGCCATTGGTACCACGCAAACGCCGAGAGCCGCCCGTGTAGAGAGACATTGCCTCGTCGATACCGGAGACCGCCTGCCACGCTCTCAATTTCTCCAGTATCGGCGATGTCGGTACCGCAGGAACGACCGAGACCGTCAGCAACCGCGACCAGGGCTTCCTCGCTGCCCCCTGTACCTTTGATGCCGTCTCTGGTACCGGTGGACTGTTCTTCGGAGATAGACCTGATGGACACGATCCCTGTTGAACAGCAGGACTTGCTCGTACCTCACCGTCCGGCCTCGCCGTTTTTGCGTACCTCCAGGTGCAGCACTGTCCGTTCCAGGTCCCACTCAAGATCCCACTCGCGAATCTGGGACGCCTACTCCGATCGTTCCTACCGGGGCGCCCAGCCTCTTCGGTACCGAGAACGATACCGTTTTGATCCCTACACCGGACGACGACTCCCCAGCGAACCAAGAGTAGCGCCACCTACTCAACCACGGGACCTTGCCGCGGGGGACTCTCGTCGACATCAAAGACCTGCGTCGACAGCCATTCCACCGTCGATACTGCAGCAAGAGGGAGATCCCACCTCTTCGGTTGAGGACTACGTCTCGGATACCTCTTCGGTACCGTCGCCGGC
The DNA here is from genome assembly GCA_029215795.1 of Anniella stebbinsi. Classification (NCBI taxonomy): domain Eukaryota; kingdom Metazoa; phylum Chordata; class Lepidosauria; order Squamata; family Anniellidae; genus Anniella; species Anniella stebbinsi. Next base: position 249,768,941 of record JARDYH010000002.1, read on the forward strand.
TCCATCAGTTCCGTCCCCATCAGATGGTGTCGGGACTGTTGACAGGGCCTCTCCCTCGATGGAGCTCGGGAGTTTCTCTGATCAAATGATGCACATGGCACAATCGCTCGGGATCGAGCATCAACAGCCACAAGAGTCAGTGGACGATCGAATCTTCGACGTCATGTACACTGAACCATCTCCTCAACTGACATTACCTATGGTACCAACTCTATTAAAGACTGTCCAGCAATCTTGGACAAACCAGGCCACTATGGGCCCAACCTCTAAAAGACTGGATGCCTTGTATAAGGTAAAGGAAGCGGACACTCCTTTTCTGTTCCTCCACCCAAAGCCGAACTCCTTGTGGTGGAGGCATCTCAGGGCAAGTCTATGCGTAGTCATTCTGCCCTGACAGACAAGGAGAGTCGAAAACTCGACGCCTTTGGTCGCCAGATCTATTCATCCGCTGCACTGGGCATTAAAGTTGCCAATTACCAGGCCATGATGGCCCAGTACCAGCTTTTCCTTTGGGAAAAAATCTCATCACTAACAGATTACCTACCGGATGACTAGCGAGATCTCACTCGTGTTTTTCAGGCGGAAGCGGTCAGACTCTCCAAACAGGAGTTGACTACGCGCCACCAAGCTGATTGCGCAGCCAAGGCTATGGTCGGCGCAATAGCTTTGCATCACCATGCTTGGTTGAGGTGTGCCACTCTGCAACAAGAGACTAAGTCAAGGATTGAAGATCTCCCATTTGATGGGGATGGTCTTTTTAATTCCACGACCGATACCACTATGGATACCAACCATAAAGCCAAGATGACGGCACGGAAGATGGGTTTTTCTAGTCAGCAACAACCATCGTACCGCCCCCGTAAATGGTATCAACCGGTCCCGTATCAACCCAGACAGCAGCAGGACCGTACTCAGCGATATCAACCCGCGCAATCTACATCTGCATACCAACCCAGAAAACCTCCTTCGCATTTCAACAAATCACGTGGCAGGCAGGAGGCAAGTTCAAAGCGTCGTCTTTGACTTTTTCCCTCCAATATTAAGACCAACGTCATGCTCCAACAGGCTACCACCCTTTCTTCCAATTTGGGACAATATTACAACGGACCGTTGGGTACTCAACATCATTGCCAACGGTTACCACATAGAGTTTCAAGTCCCCCCTCCTCTTGGCACTGTGAAGATCACGCCGTCCTCGGACACATTGTTCCAGGAAACATCAGCACTTCTAGAAAAAGGCGCAATCACAACTATCCCAATCTCCCAACTAAAGACGGGATTCTATTCGTGCTACTTCACGGTACCAAAAAAGGACGGGAGCCTTCGCCCTATTATGGATCTCAGACATCTCAACAAATTCATCAAACCAAAGAAGTTCCGCATGGTGACCCTAGCTGTTATCCTACCTATGCTAAAGAAGCACAGATGGTTCACCCTGATCGATCTCAAGGATGCTTATTTTCACATAGCCATCCATCCTTCGCACCGAAAGTACCTCTGCTTTGTCGTCAATCGACAGATCTACCAATTCTCAGTACTCCCGTTTGGTCTAAAGACCGCACCACGAGTCTTCACAAAATGCATGTCAGCAGTCTGTGCCCATCTACATTCCAAGAACATCGAATTGTACCCTTACCTGGACGATTGGTTAATCGTCTCCTCGTCCAAACGCCAGGCAATCCAAGACGTCCACACAGTCTCGTCGCTCCTCTCGAATCTTGGTCTGCAAATAAACATAGAAAAATCCATCTTTCAACCCACGCAGACAATTCAGTTCATAGGCGTACTTCTCGACTCAATAAGAGGCTGCGCGCTTCTCCCCCTCGAAAGAAGGAGCACGATACAGGACCAGGCTGAGCGACTGCAATCTACCCGACATGCGTCAGCCCATACAATCCTACGCCTACTAGGCCTCATGGCTGCGACAGTATTTGTAGTGCGTTGGGCTCATCTTCACATGTGCCCCCTGCAACAGTTTCTCCTAAAACACTTCTCCCCAGACCAGAACCCTCGCAGGATAATACTTACTGTACCAGACCCCGTCCGTCCCTCTCTCAAATGGTGGACCAATCCACGCAATCTGTCGCAAGGGATGCCTTTTCAGAGTCCGGGACCAACCCGCATAGTAACATCAGATGCGTCCTTAGAAGGCTGGGGAGCACACCTCGGCAACCTAAGCATTCAAGAAAGGTGGTCACGTTCGGAGATACTCCTTCACAGAAACATGCTAGAACTCCTTGCAGTGAAGAGAGCTCTCCATGCCTTTCAACAGCTGTTACACGGCCACCATGTTCGTGTGCTGTCCGACAACACTGCTGTTGTTTGGTATTTGAACAAGGAGGGTGGAACCCGCTCCCACCGCTTACTTCAATTAACTATGGACATTCTCCACTGGGCCATTGCCAGAAGAATGTGTGTGTCTGCTCTACATATTGCAGGCACAGACAACGAGAGGGCGGACGCCCTCAGTCGCACGTTCCGCGACACCCACGAATGGGAACTCTTCCCAAAAATCCTTCTACATCTTTTTGCAAGATGGGGCACACCGTCTATAGACCTTTTTGTGACTCCTGCCAATTCTGTTTGTTCGGCTTTCTGTTCCCGGGCAGGGATTGGAAGTGCATCCCTAGGGGACGTCTTCCAATGGGACTGGTCCAGGGGTTTCCTCTACATGTTCCCCCCCTTCCCACTTGTAGCCAGAACTGTCGCCCGAGCCCATTGACACCAGACAAATGCTAACCTGATAGCCCCATGGTGGCCTCGGCAGCCGTGGTTCACACCGCTTCTCCGACTAGCAAGGCACCAGGTTTGGCACCTCCCCGACACTCCCGATCTCCTTTCCAAGAATGGGGGCAAGATACTACACCCGGGCCTCCAGACTTTGAGACTAACGGCTTGGAGAATTCTTCCAGATGGCAGGACTTAGCCGTCACCCCCAATATACAGGCCATCTTCGAGGCAGCCTTAAAGCCTGCCACCAGGGCATCATATGCCAGGAAATGGAAGCGCTTCCAGACGTTTGCCATAGAAAATGGTTTTAACTGGCACTCGGGACCTATAATAGGTGTCATTAAGTTCCTTTATTCACTTCACGTAGCTGGCCTAAAGCCATCATCTATCCGTGTTTATTTAGCGGCTGTTTCTGTAAACCATAATTTGGTTGACGGATTTTCCGTCCTTACCCATCCCTCATCCAAAACTTTTCTCAGGGGCCTACGAAATATGTTTCCAGCATTTCGCCCATTAGTACCCCAATGGAGCTTATCCATGGTTCTAACTGCTCTCACCTGTAAACCCTTTGAACCCTTAGCGACTATTGACCTCCATCTTCTAACTTTGAAAGCATTTTTTCTGGTGGCGATAACGTCCGCACGACGTGCGTCAGAGCTTGCAGCTCTGGTAGTGGACCCACCTTACACACAGTTTTTTCCAAACAAAGTTGTGTTGCGCCCTGGGCCTAAGTTTGTTCCCAAGGTTACCTTGAGTTTTCACGTTAACCAGGATATCGTTCTTCCTACATTTTTCACGGCTTCTGATGCCCCCTTGTGTTCTAGACTGCACACCCTAGCTGTTAAGCATACGCTAGCCTTTTACAAATCCAGGTCTGAATGTTACCGCAAATCTCGTCAACTATTCATCTGTTACAGAGGAAAAACCAAAGGTATGGCAGTGTCATCACAACGTCTCTCACATTGGATTGTAGACACCATTGTTCTAGCTTACCAAATACTTGGCAAGCAGCCACCAGCCTCGTTTTCGGCGCATTCCACAAGAGGACAGGCGACCTCCACAGCCTTTATCCGTGGAACGTCCATTCCTGATCTCTGTAAGGCTGCTACTTGGTCAAATGCTTCAACTTTCATTAAGCACTACCGGCTTGATGTCATGGCAGCACGGGACGCCTCCTTCGGAAGAGCAGTCCTTTCTTCCATATGCCAGTGATTCCGTACCCAACAGCATGCTGACCTGCCTCCGGTAAGTCTTGCTTATTATTCGTCCATATGTGTGATGCACAGAGACCACGAAGAAGAAATGTAGGTTGCTTACCTGTAACCGTAGTTCTTCGAGTGGTCATCTGTGCAGTCACACAACCCACCCACCATCCCCTCTTGGCAACGCTGTTGTGAAGGCCAAGTGGTTCTGAGCGTGCTCAAGTTAACTTTGCTGTTGCTCTACCTTGGTCGCGAGGCCTAGCGGTCTCAGAGAACTGAGGTAGGCGGGACCCCCGAGCATGCTCAGTAGGATGGTGGGGGAAGGGGTTCCCACCAAAATTCTAAGCTAGCTATAGAAGTTTTCCAGCCAGGCTCGGCGTCGGCGCGAGCCCATATGTGTGACTGCACAGATGACCAGTCGAAGAACTATGGTTACAGGTAAGCAACCTACATTTCTTGTGACCCTTCTCCTCTCCAGAAACCAGCTCTTCCTCCAGGGGTTTTCCAGGAGCTCCTGCTTCCATTCTTCCTCAGGTCCTGTGGCTGTGGGCTCCCCTCACCCCCTCTTCCAGCTCCTTGGGCATCACCTGCCCCCCTCCTTATGTGGTTGGTTCCCACTCCCCTTCAGACCACCGGTACACCTAGGGGTGACCATATCACACCAGCTTTAAAATCACTCCACTGGCTGCCAATTCATTTCCGGGCGAAGTACAAAGTGTTGGTTATTACCTTTAAAGCCCTATATGGTTTGGGTCCAGGTTACCTGTGGGATCGTCTTCTCCTATACAATCCGCCCTGCATGCTCAGGTCCTCTGGGAAGAATTTATTACAGCCGGCCAAGACTAGGCTGTCAACTGTTACCCAGAGGACCTTCTCTTCTGCCGCTCCCAGACTGTGGAATGAGAGCTATAAAGACTGATATCTTCCGGCAGGCCTACCCAGTCGAATTTTAAGGCTTTATTGATTTTAATAATGTATTTTATATGCTTTTAATCAGTTTATGTATTTTATATCATTGGTATTGATGTTGTTCCCCGCCTCACTCCAGAGGGAGAGGCGGATAAGAAATTATGATTATTATTATTATTATTATTTCTACTGCTAAAACAAAGTTGACTAGTGGGAGGGGGGACTTATACCAAGAATTATATATATTTTTGACAACTATTAAATCTATAATGTAATTTACAGTTAGTAATAACAACCAGTAAAGCAAAAATTAACCTATTATAATATTTTATATTAATTTGAATTATATTTCACCTTAGGTCCTCCAGCACCATCAAATTTAGGATCTGCCATGATATGACAAGCATCTTTACTCTAGATTTAAAATTGAAAATTCAAAAAATAAAGAGGGAGGTAAATAACTTTGAAGTTTACTAGCATGTTCTGTATTTACTTCTGCATAATCAAGAAAAGCCTTCTAAATTAGAAGAAAATCTCCAGGATTTGTAAGTCCCCCATCGTTTCTTGGATTTGATGTAACAGTTTCTCCATTATGGAGGAGTGCTACGTGTAGAGTGAGGAGCACAGTTTACTGTCTTGAAGTGGCAATTTTATGTACCCAAGGGAGATGTGTATGTGTGCACAGATATAAGTGCAGGGCCAGGCAGCCACTGAACATATCTGACGGCCAGGTAGGATGCATCTGTAGCAGGACTTTGGGCTCAGTTGAACAGATCACATGGACAGAAATTGGGTTGACGTGTGCGTTAATTGGAAATCAAATCCATGTACGTATAGATGCGTATTTTATCGACTAATGGAGTATATTCTGTCCGTGAGTTTTAATATATATATATATATATATATGTATGTATGTGTGTGTGTGTGTGTGTGTGTGTGCAGGACTCATGATGCTCCTCTTTAAAATGACTGAATAGTAGCTTTTTCATGGAAACTTTGTGTGTATATGCACATGTGGTGGGCAGAAGAGGATTGACTAAGTAATAAAAAAGGAAATCCTGAATGTAGGGGAATAGATTAACACATATTAGGCTGTTAATTTGCACTTTCTGAGCATCCCACAGTGAATCTGAGACATTATCATTGCCAGTTAACTGCCTAATTCTTTACAGTATTCCTTCCATTCTCTGTGTTTCCTGTGGTTGCTGCTCCTTGCTGAGGGGGAAAATGGAAAGAAGAACATCAAAGAATAATCTGTTCTATGTTATGCCAATAGTTCAAAAAGACACAGTTTGACTGTCAGTCTTAACCAGTAACATCAGTACAATGGAAAACCTGAAATGTGGGCACCAAGGGAAACTGAAAGAAGGAAAAAATGTGTTTTGGATACTTGAATCAGAAGAAGGCAGTGAGTTATAGATTTTAGGTTAAACATTGTAGGGGGGAATTGGGGATTACAGCACCTTTCTTCAAAACAGATAGAAGAAGTGCATCCAATTAATATTTTTTCACACTCTAGCCATTGTATTGTAGTGCAGTGACTTTCAGGTTTTCCAACTTCAGGAAATGCTTTTTAAATCCGTTCGTCTATCATAGAGCCCCTGTACAATGCAGAAGATTATGATTTATTTTATTATTATTATTATTTTTATTTATTACATTTATATACCGCCTCATAGCCGAAGCTCTCTGGGCGGTTTACAAAAATTAAAACCATAAAAGCCTAAAAGCACACTACATATCATTTAAAACCGCCCAGGGGTCAGTTAAAAAGCTCAACATATGCTGTTAAATGCCTGGGAGAAAAGTCTTCACCTGGCGCCGGAAAGATGACAGTGTTGGCACCAGGCGAGCCTCATCGGGGAGATCGTTCCACAGTTAGGGGGCCAACACTGAAAAGGCCCTCTCCCTTGTTGCCATCCTCCGAACTTCCCTCGGAGTACGCACTCAGAGGAGGACCTTAGATGTTGATTGTAGTGTATGGGTAGGTTTGTGTCAGGAGAGGCATTCTGTCAGGTATTGTAGGTTTTGTAGGTATGTCACTTACTCAGTTTAGGCAATGCATTGACAAGGACTATTGAGCCTTACTGTTACCTTGATTGGACGGAGTGTGTGCTCTGAAACACACACAATACTATCCTACAGCTACAAATTGCAGAAGATAGTAGTGTTGAGGTTTTGGTCTTCCAGGGAAGCTTCTGCCATTACTGATCTTCATTAATAAGCTTCCAAACAATCCCAGGGAACATCATTTTTTAAAAAATCACCATTGTGGTCAATAGTACATTGAATTTGGATGGGTCCTTTATTTATTTATTTATTTATTTAAGAAATTGATAGGCACCCTTTTTGGCTATCCCATCCCAAAGTGACATACCTGAGAAGAATATTAAGATCCAAGAAAATAATATTCTAAATTAGGTATGTATGAGACCATTTCAGTTCAATTTTGTTCGGGATCTACCCAGTTTACACCTCCCAGATTGAATATGGTCTCAGACACAATCTGTGGCTGACGTCCATATTTTTCCAAGCTTGCAATGTGATTTGCGGACCAAAAAATGTGTTCGGCAGCATGCGGAATTTGAAAAATGCACATAAAATGCATACTTTTGAAAAATGCACACAAATATGCTTTAATCAATGGGAAAGGAATGTATACATTTCAAAGATGTGCACAATCGATGCGCATACATTTTGAAAAAAATGCACACAAAAATATGCACAGCTTTTTATGTGGAAAACAAACAAAGCTTGGAATCTGATACCGACTCGAGTTGGAATGAGTTTCAAGACGGAATTCAGAGAACTTTGGCGAGCTCAGTTTTGCTGAGTTGCATTTTCCTATTCTAAATATGGGGAAAATAATTTGCAAGGAGGGGGAGCATGGCTAACATCAGAATTATAAAGGACGTAGTAAATTGAAAATTGCTTATGAAAGTACAGATACTGATTGTCTCTGTTCATGATCCGTTTTTTGTTAGGCCCATCCACAAAAACATGGTTCTCAAATGAAAAATTTAGGATCAGATCCAACTAGCCACACCTACTGACAGAATGGTGTCCATGGGCAGAGCAGATTTATACTCACCTCTGCAACCCGCTGCAGCCCCCAAATTTGCTCCAGAGGGTTGGGGGAGCCCACAGAGCAGAATTTGTGGGGTGAAAAGAGCTGCAGGGCAGAGGAGAGGATGGGAACGTACCATTGCATGAGTAGCAGTCTGCTTGCACAACGTTTGACATAAGCTATACATGGTGGGGCTGGTGCAGTTAGTTCTTCTGGTGGGGCCTAGTAGAACCTAGGGTCTCTGCACCCCTCCCTGATATGCATGTGACAAAAAGCTCTATGTGTTTGTTTTGTTTGTTTCTTCTGTAATCCATTATCTACCACCTGTCCAAACCATCAGCCATTCAAGACAGTCTCCAACCCACAATAAAAATGATCTGGAGCCATAAGCCAATGGGCTATACCTGATAGAACTCAACAGGTGCTACTGCAGGTCACGAACCTGAAGGATGAGAGGCAGGATCATAGCTGCTTTGCTGCCACCCAACTCTGGCCAAAGGAGGGCCCTGATGGTGTATCAGACACAACAAACTCAACAGCTGTAGGCCAGAGCATGATGGATGTTATTCCTAGAAAGCTTTCCTGGTAAGGTTTGCTCACTGATCTGAGCAGCTAGGAGGCTGCACTTGCTGATCCTTGTACTGGCCATAGCCATCATATTTTGCCCCTCATCCATTTCCTAGTGAATGTTTCTCTGGTAGAAGAGTATTCCCTATGTCTGGACGCTTGGACTTGCCATATATGGGGTTCCACTACCTCTCGCATCAGAGGCAGTAAGCCTATATACACCAGTTGCTGGGGAACATGGGCAGGAGGGTGCTGTTGCACCCGTGTCCTCTTGTGGGCTCCTAGTTGACAGCTGGTTGGCCACTCTGTGAACAGAATGCTGGACTAGATGGATCATTGGTCTGATCCAGCATCAGGGCTCTTCAGATGTTCTTATATTCTCTTTCAGTGCCCTGCCTATCCAAAGTGCTAGGAGTACGTTGTTACATGCCTCCTTTATTCTCCACGTTACATGAGGCAGCAGAACACCAGGATATACTGTGTGCAAAATGTTAGGTTCTGAAAAGTTACGGCCTTTGAGGTGGAAGCGCGTTACTTTCATGTGAGCCAATGTGATGTTGGGTCTTAGCTCACCTTTAGCTGCAGCCAAGCAAATAATACGTACTGAGCACTCTATCATGTACCATTATAATTAGCTCTGTCAGGTCTTAGCCCTGCAACCCTCATGCAGATAATATGATAATATGTCTTCATAACCAAGTGACCTTACATGCACAATATTTCTCCCCTTATGAAGATTGCATGTCAATAAAGTAATTGAGTCTCAGAGGCTGGAGCGAGTGAAGATTTAGATGATTGGACTTTCAGGGCAGTGATGTATGACCGTTATTATTCTACTTGTCAGGGAGCTGCATACGAGCAAGGATGGTCAGAAGATGGCAAGGATGAAGGGTTGTGTTTCATTAAAAAAAAATATTGCTGTTAATCACCACTCCATTCTTTTCAAAGTCACTGAGAAAAGAAACTCCTTTTCATTTTAGCCCTGGAAGGGAATTCAAACACTGAGGTTTTTCAAAGCCAATGGCTTCGCAAGCCGTCTAATTCAGTGAACCTGGGTCAGAATCACTATTTTTAAAATTTGGGTGGGGCTGGGGGTGAGCTGTCGGAAGCAAACGCTCTGTATCAGTGTCAAGTGCCATCTTAAAGAATGACATATTTGTGTTTGTGGATGAACTGTGGGATTGAGAAGGGGAGACTTGCTGCTAAGCCTGGGGGCAGGCTGCTGGGACTGAGCAAGGCAGAGGGGGAAGGAAGAGAGAAAGTGAGAACTGGGGCAAGGCCACACATAGTACTGCAACTCAGAACACACCACATGTTTCAGAACAGACTACAGAAAATACTTCACACAATGCATAATTAACTTACGGAATTCACTACCACAAGATTTGCTTTGACAGCATTAAAAAGGATTTGAGGACAAGTCTATCAATCGAGATTTAAAAAGTAAACATCTTTGGCCCATGCATATAAATAAACATGGACGAACATTAAGACACTAAGAGCCGATCTACACTGTACCTTGGAAAGTTTTAAATAGTATTTTAAAACGTTCCAAAGAGGTGCGTTCTAAAACGTCTTAGGCCACATTAAGGAGTACTCACGTTATAGGAGAAAAATTCTTCAGTCTTCAAAGCAGTGTGTGCGGTCTCACACTCTTTTGTCCATCTCTTTCTGTTTCGTTTTTACAATGAGTTTAGGGCAAAGCATTGTGGGTGCTGCTGTTCACTCGCCCACTTCCTCCTTAGCCTCTCTTTCTTCCCCACCAATCAATGGCTAAGCATTTGGGCGCCAGTAAACAAAACACTGCCCCCACGAATCACAAACGGTAAGGAAGGACACATTATTTTACTTAAAATGATTTATTAAAAGTAAAAATCATTGTATATAGCTGAAGTGAGTTTTAAAAAACCTCAGGTATACATCGTTCAAGGGAGTGCATCATGTGGCCCAAAGACTTTTCGTAACCCTTATGAAAAGTTACAAAGCTAGAGTGTAGATAGGCTCTCAGTAGTCCAGAGTCTGCCATTTGATTACTACAGCTGGCAGGATTCGTTCTGAACATATCCTAGAACAATTACCTTTAACCAAAAGAACAAGAGACTTCTTTTCTTTTGTAGGATAGGCCATTGCAGGCAAATGAAACAGCAGGCAGCAGGCAGAAAAGGGCTTTCGACAAGCTTTAATCGTAAGTAGGAGGGAGGTTCAGGCAGTTATCCTAGCTGTGAGAATAGGAATTTTATAAGTACCTGAGAATGCCCCTATTTTCATCTGCAAAATGTTGGAGGATGTGGATACATCCAATACAGATAGCCTGTGTAGGAAGCTACTCCTGTTCATGGTGCAAACAGACTGCAGAACACTTTGGGGGTGTATGTGTACCTAATGTATTTTAAGTATTAATCAATAATGCAATGTATACATGCAACAAAGATGTGTTCACTAGGGTGACCGTATTTTGGAAACCAAAAAGGAGGACAATATGGTTGGCTCCCAAAGGGGCATGCCCACCAACATGGCTGTCCCCCAAGGGGGCATGTCCAGCACCAAGAGGGGGTGCTCACCTGAACATAGCCTTGGTCACATATCTGCTTTTAGAGAACACAATTAAGACAAATCTGTTCTACATAACATCTTAATGTTAAAATCACTGAAATGAAGAACAACGTGTCTGAAATTAACTTCACTTACTCCTACTTTTGTAGCTTTTGCTGTACTCTGAAGCTTTTGCTATACTCTGTGTAATACATTCTCCACTTCCTTCAAATATCTTTTCTGACTGTATCTTCACTTTGTTGCAAACTGCTGCTGCTTTTAACAGGGCTTGCTGCCGGTTGGCTGGATTTTTTATTTGTAAATTTCAGTTTTTTTTAACCTTGTGTCACAAGTTTCTCTACTCTAACATTAGGGTGGATGTTATGGGCAGGCATACACTACTTCGCCCATTCACACTTCTCACTTATATACATTAGCTTCTCAAGGCTTGCGTGTTGACACCACTTCTCACATACAAATTTTGAACTTCTGTCTACTTCCTGCACAAACACGCGACTCTGAGACCCTTTTTCTAATGCCCTGCGTTGCCTGCCAGCACCGTAGGGCTAACTTACAACAGGTGTCTGGGTTGTCTGTGCAGCTTCTGTTGACTCTCTCTCTAAGTCATTGCAGCCAAACCAAAGCCACTTGCCTCAAACAATCTCCCTCTCTCTCTCTCTCTGCCAAAATCTCCCGATGGTCCAGCTCGGCTGCACACTTGTGGCCAGGGGTTATTGCTTATTGTTTGGTCATGTCTGGTGACTCTTACTTTAAAAAACTCCGCCGCCAGCCGCCTCCGCCTCCTTTCTTCCTGCAAACCTGCTTGACACTGATGCACTCTTACAGTACTCTGGGTTGCCTTCAGCCTCTCTCTGCCTTATGCCAGCCAGCCGACGTCTCCAGCTTCCAGCCTCAGACAATCCCCACCTCTCTCTCTGCCAAAGTCTCCCAACAGTCTAGCCAGGCTGTGCACTTGTACCCTGTGGCTGGGGGTAGGGTACCAGCTTATAGCTTGGTCACATCTGGTGACTCTTGTTTTTTTAAAAAAACTCCACCGTCAGCCACCTCTGTCTGCACCAACACTGGACTCTGAGATGCTCTTAAAAGGCTCTGTGTGGCACACCAGCCTCTCAGGGCTAAGGTACAGCCATCTCTTGAGTTGTAACTCTGTCTGAAACTGATGCTAGCCAAAGCCTCCAACCAGCCAACACCTGCACCAACACTTGATTCTGAGACGCTCTTGAAAGGCTCTGTGTGGCACGACAGCCTCTCAGGGTTCAGCTACAGCTATCTCTGAGTTGTGTCTTCAGTCTAACTCTGTCTCTAAGAGATATGCCAGCCAGCCCAAGCCACAAATCTATGTATTTTTCTCCAACATGCACTTCAAACATTCTGCATTGCATGCCAGCAGTGCAGACTGAGCCTAGCTCACAAGTGAACAAAGAGAAATTGGAAGGGAAGGGGTAGCAAAGCAAAGCAAAGCAATGACATGCCAGGTTCTAACATCCACATCAACAGGACATCCACAAAGATGAGAGCCTCTCTCTCGACTGACACCTCACTGTTGGTTATGAGAGTTTTTCTCTAAGGATGACCCTTCATCGCCCATGATGTGGAACTCTGGGAAAAAGGCCTCTGGCCTGTTCTGTTTTGTCCTGTGAGCTGCTTTGACTGACCTCTCCTTTCCCACATTTTGATCTGTGGATGCTTCACCTCTGCTGAGCTCTAGGTGCCCGACTGCCCACCAAATCTGCAACAGGAAAGGTGCCCTGCTTGCCTAGCACTTCTTAGCTAAAAACTTGAGATTCCCTTGATGCCAAGAGCTGAAAATTCTCAAGGTGCAATACCCTAAAAAGGAGGTTTGACAACCTGAGTTTAAAGGATATGGCTCCAGCGGTTTTTTAAAAAAAGAATTTTAAAATCTCAAACTTTACAAAATTCCTAAAAATCAATGGATGAGCAGAACTGCTTCAAACTTGGCAAGGATAAAGCCCTACCTGAGATCTATCATGGTGCCAGGATTCATTTCTTTAGCTTTAAAAATGACAGTTTCAAACTTTTAAAAAATTCCTAAAAATCAGCAGATGAACAAATTTGCTTAAAACTTGGCAAGGTTAAAGCTCTATCCGAGAACTATCATGGTGCCAAAGTTCATCTCTTTACCTTTAAAAATGAGCGTTTATTTAAAAAAATATTTTAAAACCTGAAACTTTAAAGAATTCCTAAAAATCAACGGATGAACGGATCTGCTTCAAATTTGGCATGGCTAAAGCCCTTCCTTAAAGCTATCATGGTGCCAAGTTTCATCTCTTTATCTTTAAAAATGGCAGAGCAGTAAGTGTTTTTGTTAATTCTCATTAAAGAAGAGTTGCCCTTTGGCTGGGGAGGATGGGAAAAATCTGGATTTTTCGTCAAATTTCATAATTCCCCCCCCCCTTCCCAGATTTGTCATCAAAAATCCTGACAAATCCTGGTTTTTCTTGTCATATGGTCACCCTAGCACAGCTGTAGTAATCAGGGAGCCAGGATTGACTGCAGCTCCCTGTTAACAGTTAGTGGTATAATGGGTGAACTGATGTCGCCAGGAGGCCCTAAATGCATCAAAGGTGGAAGAAGTCATGGACTACAACAAGCTGCATGTTCTTACTGATTCAGTTTAAATCTGTAATGCCATTCTCGCCTACTACTCTTTGAAGCCACATTTTGCCTCAATGTTTAAACAGTTAAAACAAACAAGTATGCAGCATCAATCCAGAAATCTGGCCATGGTGGACTCAGGTGTATTTGAATGTACTGACTTGACTGCACTGTTGTACCACTTGACACATTTATATTTCCACATTTCCCTCCACACTCACAAAGGTGTGCGTGTTTTCAACTATAAATTTGTCGTATGATATAACACCTGGAAACACGTACACTGACAAATCATTGTTCCATATTGAAACAGCTTAAAGATATGTTGGAAAGGCAGTATATTTCTGCAAGCTTTTCTTATTTTGTTGCATACCATAATGACAGTACTTTGCAGTATATATTAAAATAATAATTTATAACATCATTTAGTTAATAGTTTCTGGGATGTTTGTGCACTGGACTTTTTAAAAGAATACTTTTTTTAAATCTCCAGCTATGTATGGCAAAATATTTTAAATATGGGGGAGCTTGGGTTATTATATAAAAGAGCTTATAGTACATTTAGGGAGTAGAACATTTTAATTGGAAGCACATCTCTCATAAGGAACTGGTCTCAGAAGTCTTTAAATCTTCATGGTTAAGTAACTGACTGAGATATAACAGCCTTGAAGCAGAAAAAACCTATCGTATCACTTTTGAGCGTATGCATTAAGGTGATCATTTATTATATGAAATTAGCAGAGCAGCATCCTTTCCAGACTAGCTGGTGATACGAACAGGTCCTTTGGCACAAACAACGGTAGAACTATAGCATCATGCCTGTAAGTTCTAGAGCAGGGAGTAGGCAGCATCTCACACACTGATTGGTGCATCATAATTAGAACAGCAGTTGGAGGGCCGTGGAATGGACAGATCTGCCAGTTCAGTTTCTCCCGCAATCAGATTGTTTGAATCACAAGACCTTTCCATCCTGAATATGAAGGCATTTGCAGATTTTGATAAATTCTTATAAAAAGCGAACTAAAGTGAAATTCTCACCAATCCCTAGTGTATCTTGGTTGTAGATTATTCCCACAGAAACTTCATGAGCACAGTATTATTATTATTATTATTATTATTATCAATATTATTATTTATTACATTTATATACTGCCCCATAGCCAAAGCTCTCTGGGTGGTTTACAAGAATTAAAACTTTGGACATTAAAAATCGACATACAAAATATAAAACCATAAAAGCATAAAAACATAAAAACAGACAACATATAAAAACAGTATACATTTAAAACAACTGTGAACTCTCAGCCAGGCCTAAATATAGTTCTGGGGTCAATTAAAAACTCATGTTAAATACCTGGGAGAAGAGGAAAGTCTTGACCTGGCGCTGAAAAGATATCAATGTTGGCGCCAGGCAAGCCTCATCGGGGAGATCATTCCATAATTTGGGGGCCACCACTGAGAAGGCCCTCTCCCTTGTTGCCATCCCCCGAGCTTCCCTCGGAGTAGGCACCTGGAGGAGGGCCTTAGATGTTGAGTGTAGTGTACGGGTAGGTTCACGTCGGGAGGATGTTCCGTCAGGTATTATTGTCCCAAACCGTGTAAGGCTTTATAGGTTAAAACCAGCACCTTGATTTGGACTTGGAAACATACAGGCAGTAAATGCAAGCAGGCCAGAGTCACTTGTATATGTTCGAACCTCTTGGTCCGGGTTACTAATCAGGCTGCTTCATTTTGCACAAGCTGCAGCTTCTGAACCATCTTCAAAGGCAGCCCCACGTAGAGTACATTGCAGTAATCTAACTTGGAGATTACCAGAGCATAGACAACTGAAGCCAGGTTATCCCTGTCCAGATAGGGGCGTAGCTAGGCCACCAGCCGAAGTTGGTAGAAGGCACTCTGTGCTACTGAGGCCACCTGAGCCTCAAGTGACAAAGATGGTTCTAGGAGAACCCACAAGCTACAAACTTGCTCCTTCAGGGGGAGTGCAACCCCATCCAGAACAGGTTGAACACCCTCCATCCAGTCAGCAGAACCACCCACTAACAGCATCTCAGTCTTGTCTGCATTGAGTTTCAGTTTATTAGCCCTCATCCAGTCCATTGTCACAGCCAGGCACCGGTTCAGCACATCCACAGCTTCACCTGATGAAGATCAGAAGGAGAAGTAGAGCTGCATGTCATCAGCATACTGATGACAATGCACTCCAAAACTCCAGATGACTGCACCCAACAGTTTCATGTACATGTTGAACAGCATGGGGGACGAGACTGACTCCTGCGGAACCCCATACTGGAGAATCCACGGGGCTGAGCAATGTCCCCCAAGCACCACCTTCTGGAGCCGACCCACCAAGTAGGAGTGGAACCACTGTAATGCAGTGCCTCCCACTCCCAACTCAGACAGGCATGCCAGAAGGATACCATGGCCGATGGTATCAAAAGCCGCTGAGAAATCAAGGAGAATCAACAGAGTCACACTCCCCCTGTCTTTCTCCTGACATAGGTCATCATACAGGGCGACCAAGGCTGTTTCCGTGCCAAAACCAGGCCTGAAACCCGACTGAAATGGATCCAGATAATCAGTCTCATCCAAGAGTGTCTGGAGCTGGCCAGCAACCACTCGCTCAAGGACCTTGCCCAGGAATGGAGCATTTGCCACCGGCCTATAGTTATTAAGATTTTCGGGGTCCAGGGAGGATTTCTTCAAGAGTGGTCTCACTACTGCCTCTTTCAGGTGGCCTGGGACCACTCCCTCTTGCAGAGAGCCATTAATCATTTCCCTGGCCCAGCCGGCTGTTCCATCCCCGCTAGCTTTTATTAGCCAAGATGGGCAGGGATCCAATACTGAGGTGGTTGCACGAACTTGTCCAAGCACCTTGTCAACATCCTCGATCTGTACCAACAGAAACTCATCCAAGAAAACAGGACAAGCCTGTGCTCTGGATACCTCACTTGATTCCCCTGCTATAATACTGGAGCCTAAGTCCTGGCGGATGCCAAAGATTTTATTCTGGAAGTGCCTAGCAAATATTTTACAGTCTTTAGATGGCAGTGGCAGCTGCAGTGATTGTCATTGTACAGCAGTGTTTCCCAAACTTCTAATAGACGAGGCACTCTTTTCCTAAGTTAAAATTGTAGGCACACAGAAGAATTATTTTTCAAATGTGTAACAGTAAGAATTACCTGCCTCCGGGGGAGGTTGCCCATTGTATATCTGCATGAATCACTGGTCTGGGTGTGCCACCTCTGCTGCATCATTCCATTGGAAGAGGTTAAATGGCTGTATGGTATACTCAATGCAGAGATACCCCATAAAACCTTGAACCGAGTGGAGGCTGACTGGAAGGCTGCAAGGCTAGAGTAGTGAATCATACAGAGACACAACAGTCAGCCTTTGTTGTGGGTGCATACTTTGGGTTCACTGGAGTCTTGAGCTGATTCATTAATTATAGGTGTTTAGTCCTCAGAGTGTTTCTCTGGTGCAGAAATGAATAGTGGTGCATGCTCCCTCAACCCGTTTGAAAGATAAGCAGTAGGAGGCCTCTGGATTGATCAGCCTGGCATAAATACTAGGAGCCCAGTCTTCTCCCTTTGCCTGTGCAACAGAGTATTCCCTTCGGCTTGCTGTCTTCCAACCCAAACCACTCTTTGGATATATAACTGCCAACAGCCCAAAGCTGAACTTGGCACTGACAGACCAAGATTCATGCCCAGCATAAATAGGTACTGCAACTAAAGTGATTTTTAAAAATTCCGGAGAGAGCCGGTTTCTTTCAAATCTCTTTTAGGCATCCGATGATGAAATCAAATTAGCTTTCCAAAGGAGTTTGTTTAGGATACAACATAACTTTTTTGGATTTCACAGACAGCTCCAGTTGGTTTCGGAGCTGGAGAAAGGAAAGAGGAAAATACCCACAATCATCACAATATAGTTTAAAAGAAGTTTGCAATGAATCCTTTCCAAGATACAAATTAAACCTGAATGGCTATGCAAAAAACAAAGCTACTAGCCCATTATATATTTTAGGTGTCCTTTTAGGTTAGGAAAGAAGATTGATACCTTCCAATCAAATGGGGCCTTGGCATGAATGATCCATCTCGCCCATTAGTGTGACACCTTGCTTTTTGTTAACAGTTATTGGTGTTGATAGGCACACTCTGCACAGAGTGCCAAATGAGGCTGTTTTGATCCCTTGTTCCTTTATTTCTATCCCTTTCCCCTGTTTTCTGTCACCGTGTCATGTCAAATCACTGTGTGGTGTAAGATGTGGGACCCCTAAAATACTTGGAGGGAGGTATCAGGCTTCACAGATCTGCAATGAAATGAATATAATAATGGGAACCAGAAAAAATAGCACAAACCACTTATCGTGGAAGGAAGCAGCTAATAAGTGTTGTTAGTGGTTCCTGTGAGGGTAAAGTTAGAAGTACATCCTGTGAACAGGCAGGTGTAGTTTGCTTTGTCTCAGGGTTCAGTTACAGGCAGGCTGGGAAGATTAGTATTGATATCTGTCACGTTGAACCTGTCAAGCTGTTTATTTGAAAAAATGGTAAAGGCAGTGGTTACCCAATAATCAACCCTGCCCAGAAAGGAGGGAAAGGTATAAAACTACTATTTCCTAGGGATATCTATAAGTTATCCCTAGTTTAGTTCACTGTATATTATTTCTCATTACACTCTGAATTTTGGTTTCTTCCCTTTGGATAAGCCTAGCATATTTGACTACAAAAAAGTAAATTGTAGGATTATTGTCTTCATCCTGTTATCTGCATGTATTGTTTCATCTGTATCTGTGCATATATGCAGGAAATGCATAAGAATCCAATCACTTAGAAAATAGTAACAGATACAATTAATATAATATTTTATATTTATTTGCCTCTGGATTGGATAGTATGCAATACCAGAAGAATATCACAATTTCATTTTATGTTAGTTGCTGCCAGATTTCCATATTGTAAACATTGACAGCCTTATACAGAATTTTTAAAGAAAAGGACGTTATCTAGCCTGCAGTCCTAGGCCCTTTGGGGAGGGCATCCCAGGGGTCATGGGATGTTTCAGAACGCCCCTCCCCTCCGAGGTGGAGTGTTCGGACTTCCGGTTGGCCTGTCCTGAGTGAATGACTTGAGGAGAAGCGGCTCCATAAAGAATTCAAGGTTATAAGTTTTATCTGGCTGCTCTTGGCATTTCTTCAAAGGCTCCTTTTAATGAACCTTCTCCCTGGCTGCTTCTGACATCTTTGCTCTTTATATCTCATTGTTTTGTTTTACTACTATACTCCTTCACTCCTACACTCTGTGAGATAAGCGGAAAAAAACGGCTTACTATAGGCTTAGGAAGAAGAATGATAAGGAATGACAGAGGAATTGTTCTTTTTTAACTTTTATAATTTTTACAATTTATAAGCCTTTATCAGTTCAATCCTATGTGACACTTGGAATTTTAGTCTTGACTTATATCTTAATTTTTTAAACACAGTCCGGGTGCATCTGTGCTACCTCAAGAGTTAAGACGGAGTGATTACAGGTGGCCTACAATGGTTAATACGAGACGACAATGCAGAGAACAGGGAATTAGCTCACCACCTGTTTTTGATCTACCACAGAGAAAAAAACAGACAAAACAGACCAAAATATCAAGGTTCTTTCGCCCTAAAGTTCAACCTAACAACAAAGTAAATACAGACGATTACAATCTCTTTGATTGGTCAATAACCTCGCCCTGGAGAGGATTTGAGACTTTAATTAATACTGAAAGCCTAGAGTCGGCCATAGATTTGGCCACTGAAATAGCCGAAATAGAGAAATCAGAGAAAGCTGAAATAGGAGTTGCAGCTGAAGCTGAGGTTAAGGTTGGAGTCGATGTTGAAGCGTTTTATGGGAAAGAGACCAACACCTCTGAGCATATAGAAAGTCACTCCCACTTAACAACAAAGCCGGATGTAACCGTAGGCAATAATAAACAGAGAGTGCAAGTAGCTTATGGACAAAGTAATTCTACAATAAACTCAAGTATAGATGCTGATGCTGAATTGGATTATGAAAATATATATAACAATTCTGTAGAAGACCATCTAATTTCACTATCGGTTCTTTTTGATAAACACTCCTATGAAGTAATAGAAGATTTAAAAGTGATCAAGAAATACCTATCAGAGACTTGTGCTTTGTTGGTCACTTTGGCAGAACTAGCTAGAAGAAAGGAACATCCCACTGACACCTTGCAGAAATTAGACCACTGCGATAAAGGTGTCAATACAAACTGTACTAATTCTGGATGGGTTAAGAGGGAAAAAACCCAAGAAGAAATGGGAAAGAAATACACCAACAATAAGCTACAAAAGAAAAGTAAAAATATTAGGAAGCCAATTAACAACAAAAAACTAAATAAGATGAACTTCCAGAATCTATTTAGACTTTTAGAATCCCAAAATAAGGAAAATGCTAAAATGTATCAAGATAGGGACAAATCCAGGGGGAAAAGAAAGAAGGAAGCAAAAGAGGAAAAACAGCAACCAACACCTGACTGTATAATACAGAGTGATTCAGAGACTCCCCTCTCAAACAATAAATTTCAGAAATCAATTACAGTTCCAAGTATGATACAAGAACCTTGGCAACATGTTTTATCTCAAAATAATATACAAGCTACTCAGCAACATCAATCAGTACAAAAAATAAATAAACAAACCTCACCTTCCTGGAACCTAGTCCTTGATAATCTGAAATTAGCCTTCTCAAATTATCCCAAACCATGGGGAAGGTTATCACAACCTCAACGTAAAGCTCATTTTATTTATCTAATGAGAGAAAATGTAACATCATTGGAAATATACACAGAGAACATACAGAATATAGAATACCACTGTTTCAATCAAGAGAATGCTTACACTCATGCTTACACCCGTGCAATAGTTACTTTTGAGAAGGAAGACTAGAGAAAATTGGAATGGGAGTAAGTAGATGCTTTAAGAATGAAACTATTACAACTTTGATACACGGAACTTCACAATATTTTTCAAAACAAAAAACTGCCATATTAATAAATACGGAGAGCTCCTAAGCACCCGAACGATATATTGAAAGAGAACAGAATAATCCCAGTCAAGACTTGAAGTTGAATCTGAATTTGAATATGAATGATAATAGGGAAAGTGTAAAGAACGAACTGTCTATTGAAGAAGAAAAAAGACTAATAGACTCTTTCTCTGCTCTCCCGTACAATTCCCAAGAGGTTATCATAAACAGACTAACAGGGTTACGCAATACCCTTATTACTACTCAGATTTTGGGACAAACTAGCTCTACTCAAGAAGGACAAATGGGAACTGTAAATAAAAATGAAATAAATAAAATATGGGGGGAGGGGACACCTATGAAACATCTACAAAATTTGGGCCCTGATCTGCCGGAGAATATTGATGAACTGATTATCCTAGATAACTTGAATGTTGATCCTAATGAATGCCAAGATTATGAGGAAGGGATAACAAAGAAACATATAATCTGTAGGGCACAAGGGGACAAGGAGGCTCAAATACAGTCGAATGAGACCTCATGTAAACATCATTTTGTAACAACAGTGGAAATACACCCAATGAGAAAGGAACAATCTAGCGGACCTGTAACATGTAAGCGACCACCACCTGGGAAAGATTCATCTGAAATAATCAGGATACAAGAAGTGGATTTCTCCTCTCACTTGCCCTCCACTGTTTTTTCGGATAGCGCCAAAAATAACATGCTAGCTTTTAACGAGAAATGGATAGCCAGCAGATATCTGGAGGAATATGAGCTGGGCAGCACATCTAAAGAACATCAACAGAAACCCAAGGGTAGGAACAGCAAACCAAGGAATTTAATACAAAACAATAGCTGTGTTTGTTTAGGGCCACTGAGCGCTCCGATTGCCCTGAAGCCATAACTAGTATTCCGGAGCAACAACAGCAACAAGAACATCATCAACAGCGATTACGCATCCTGTCTTGGAATATGGCAGGATGGAGAAATAAGTTTGCTGATCCGGACTTTATTATTTATCTAAAATCATTTGATCTGTTATGTTTACAAGAAACCTGGATTATTGACACCGAAACGATACAGCTACAAGGCTTTAAGCTCCTAGCTCTTCCTGCGATTAAGAGGGGCTGCCATGGCCGTGGCAGCGGCGGTATTGTGACCCTCCTTTCTACGGATACCCAGATGGACATGTTAGATTTGGAATTGTCAGATTGTGGTTACATCCAAACAGTTATGGTGAAATTTCTTATGAAACTCCCGGTTATTTGCATGAATGTATACATTCCCCCCAGAGCTTCTAAATATAATAATATCCAACTATGGGCGGAACTGGACAGAGTACTTTACCTAGTGGAGGAAACTATTCCCAGTGCAGAGATATTATTGTGTGGAGATTTTAACGCACGGATGGGAAATGGTAATGAACAATTATATACGGACTTACTGATAGATGGGGAAATTGAAACTACCCCAGCTAGAAGTTCCTCTGATTGTATTGTTAACAAATATGGGGAAACTCTGTTCTCTCTTACATACAAGCATCACTTGTATTGCCTGAATGGAGGCCCACTAGACAGAACAAGTGGTCACTTTACCTATGTATCCGAGAAAGGAGGAAGTGTGGTGGATTATATATTTATGTCAGCGGGTCTCTATTCAAAATCACACGCTTTCAGCCTGGATGACCGCACTGATAGTGATCATCTAACACTGATAGTGGAGACTGAATGTCCAGGCGGTGGGAAACTTCCCACGATCCAATACCCCCCGCAGGCTTTAAATATTGGAGAGCGACGTCTTAGATGGACTCCACTGCTGGCGGATGATATAAAACAACTATTGGATAATGGGAATATGTTGAAGATTAGAGAATCAATTATTAGAAAGATTGAGGACCCCTTTTGTTTGTATCAAACACTAGTAGATAATCTAAGGCCCTTCCTAGTTAAACCTGGATGTCCAAGGAAGTGCCAACCCATGTACTCATGGTTTGACATGGAAGTCAGGACGGCCAAACAAAACTTGGCAAAGTAAGCCAGATCTCTGAGAAAGGATAAAACGGAAAGAAATATCAGAAGACATCTGATACAGAGAGGAGAGTATAAGACACTTATAAGATCAAAAAAATTGAGCTATGCAACTATTTATTGGAAAGATCTAGGACAGGCTGCCACTGAGAAAAATGGGAAGTGATTCTGGCACTTGGTAGCTTGGGGCCTAAAGAACCCCAAGCTTGATATTGCAGGTGGAGTGTTCTGACCTCAGGGGGTAAGATCAGACCTCACAAACATTCTTCCACTGTCCTTGCCGCTCTGACAGCAATAGAGGTGAAAAGGGGGCATTCTGTGGTCCAGTCGGGTGGCTTGGATCTACAGAATCGATAACTATCCCATTCTCCTGACACCCCCCTGGAATTGGGGGAACTATACACCAGCCCTGGAGCTGGCCTACATAATTCCATCCTATTGCAAAATTGGGAGAAAAATAGTAATAGCATTTAAAACAAAACAAAAAAAGGAGGGAAATCCCTCTCCTCTCTCCTTTGCTCTTTGCTGGCAGTAGGGATGTATGAGAAATTTGTTTTAGTTAATTTTCGATCAGGATTTCCCCAGTTTGCACTTTCTCTGGTCAAAGTCCATACATTTCCAAGCTTCCAGTGCGATTCTGTGCAGATCTTCTTGTAAGAAAGCTACAGCCAACGAATCAGGTGATGGGATTTAAAGGAAGGAATATACAATATTATATGAATTGTATCTGCTACTATTTTCGAAAGTGATTGGACTCTTATGCATTTCCTCCAAATATGTTATAAAATTGCCTTTTATCTCATGTCAATGTCAGCAGTTTCTATTGCTGGAGTTATGAAGCTTATGGATTTTTCAAGGAGATAGATGCTGTTGAATTGTCATCTTAAAGCACTTTTATCTGAGTGTTAAATGCAATGAAAATGGTGGCCATTTTCTAAAAAAGAAAATTCCATATTTCGTTACTTAATGTAACATGAAGATTCTTTCCCCACTAACATGTTTGTTCTCTGTAGGGATCTACAGCAGTATGATACTCATATTGCAAATTTATCTGTAAAATGTGATTGCGGTTGAAAGCACATATCTATCTCATGTGCACTTTCGCTATCTAACTTCTTCAACTGATGGTACAAGGGACCGAACCTGGGACTTTCTGCATGCAAAGCACATTTCATGCCATTTAAAGCATGTCTCCTCTCCAAAGATACAACCTCCCTTTCTCCTCATTCCAGAGTGGCAGCCATGTTAGTCTGCTGCAGCAAAAACAAGGCATCCTGTGGCCCCTTAAAGACATTAACAAATGTATGATGGCATCAACTTTCCTGGACTACAGCACACTCCATCAGATGTATGAACTGTTATCCTGAGTTCCAAATATCCATCGTTGGGGTGGGCGGGATTATGATCAGGGAGGTCAGAGGGAATTGAAATACTGAAAGCACAGACAGTGATAATGACCTTATTAACAGTGACTATTCATAAAACAGCTGTTGGGTGAAAACTTAGACTTCCTTGCAATGGCAAGCAGATTAATACATGTAGTGCGATTAAAAAAAGAAAAGCTATCCCTATTCAAGCCACAGGAGATAGAAATAGAGATTGCCTTGTTTGCCCTACCTACTACATTCTACATAGCATAAACAGGCCAGCCTCTATGCAAAGGAATAAATGGAGAGAAATCTGACCTCAATAATGGGATTTTAAAAAAGAAAAACCTTTGGGTCATGGCTCGACTCTGTCATTGACCTCAAGCTGGCCATTGTTGAACACAAACATCAAAGACAAATGCCAGCATGAAATAGCTGAACCACAATTCATCAAGTGGTCCTCCTGTGGTTTGAACAGGGGCAATGGCTTTTATTTTTACTCTGTATCACTCTGCATGTGTTAATCAGTTCACCTGTGTGAGGATATATCTGTGTTATATTACCCAACCACTGTTTTGTGAATGGCCACCATCAATAACATAATTATCATGGTCTGTGCTTTTTCAGTCAATCAATCATTTTATTTGT
Organism: Anniella stebbinsi; assembly: GCA_029215795.1. NCBI lineage: Eukaryota > Metazoa > Chordata > Lepidosauria > Squamata > Anniellidae > Anniella > Anniella stebbinsi. The sequence continues at coordinate 249,793,649 of JARDYH010000002.1, forward strand.
ATACCGCTTTCCATACTGTATGCTCAAAGCAGTTCACAAGAAAACATAAAAAAAAAAAAACCAATACGTTCCTATTCATATTAAAGTAAGGTCAGAACAATTCCCTCTGATCTCACTGATTATGATCCTACCCCCTTCGCTATGCAGTTACACATCCTTGTAACTCAGGCAATTTTGGTATCCTATCATGATCATTCAGACATGGTGTTACTTCTATTATGTTGGAGGGACATAATGCCGACGTTACCAAGAAGGCTGCAATGTTGTTACAACAGTGTGACCGAGAGCCTATCTACACTACTGCTTTAAAACGCTTTAAAATGGTTTATAACAGTTTTGAGAACTGTTGGGGCCCAGGACACACTCCATATACAGTAGGGTGGGCTGAAAAAAAATTTTTTTTAGAAATTAAATTAGTAATAATGTGGAAAAGTTGCCTAATGTGTCCCTTAGTATACACAAAAAAAAATATTGATCTACCTCAATATTTAACTGGGCCCCTCTGGCTTTGAAAAAATCTAAAATGACCCAAAAATAGTTTCTTGAAATAATTTTTTTTTAAATTTTGTATTTAGAAATCAAATTTGTAATAGTGCTGAAAAGTAGCCTAATGTGTCCCTTAGTTTACACAAAAAAAAATATTGATCTACCTCAATGTCTAGCCGGGCCCCTCTTGCCTTGAAAAAATAGAAAATGACTCAGAATTTATTTTGGGAACACTTATTTTATTTATAGAAATAATATTTATAAGTACAATACTTTTTAACAGTGTATACTAAGGGACACATTAGGCTACTTTTCCGCACTATTACAAATTTGATTTATAAATAAAAAATAAAATTATTTTGAGAAACCATTTTTAGGTCATTTTAGATTTTTTCAAAGCCAGAGGGGCCCGGCTAGACATTGACATAGATCAATAATTTTTTTTTGTGTATACTAAGGGATACATTAGGTAAGTTTTCTGCAATATTACTAATTTAATTTCTATATTAAAAAAACATTTAGGGCATTTTTCAGCCCACCCTAATATACAGTTTTCAAAACGTTTTCAAAGTGTTTTATCCTGCGTGCGTAGATAGGCTCCTAACGATACTTGCAAATTCTGACCTTTGATTCTGTTTATTTAACATTTACTGTCCTTATACTGTTACAAGCATATATTTTGTTTTCACTTACATTTTCCTCATATTTGTAAAGAAATGTAGATGGTATGTGGACTAATTTTAAATAAACTATCTACTTGTAACTCAGGATAATTTGCATCTGGTGGAGTTGGCTGTAGTGCATGAAAGTTTATGTCATAATACATTTGTTAGCCTTTAAGGTGGCTCAAAACTCCTGTGTGAGAGGAAAGCCCATGAGAGAGTCCAACCTGATGACCACTTGAGCAAAATGCACGGTTGTTAGCCACTAATTCCAAGGCGGCTGAGGAGAACCTAAGCTGTTCCCCGCAAGGGAGGATTGTGGGAGCAGCTTCGACATTGCCATCACAGGCTTTTGAGACCACCCTGATTCAACACAGATGAGTATATAGTTTGCCACTACCTGGTGTGCCTCTGTCAATCTTTGTGTGCAAAAGTAGACATGGTATGAAATGCTATACTGTCCTTGTATTAATTTAATAGGATGCAGACCTATTTGTCTCTTCTTCATTAGCTAAACTGCTGTTCTCCCATTCCCTTCGGTCTATTTCTCTTCCCATCAGCTGACAGACTGCCTTGAATTTTGGTCTTTAATTTAACATAATTAGTTTGTAACTGGAAATAAAAGTGATTGGTGGCTTACCAATGTGTTCCTTAGAACCATCTGTTTCTCTCCAGCGCCTTTTTAGTGCTTGGAAGGGTAATCTATTTTTTTATCTAGACCAATAAAGGTCAGATTTAATTTGGACTTACTTTTGAGTCTGTCATTGTTAACACAACTCAGGCTATTTCTGAGACAAAATGTCTGGAGTATGTTAATTGCATCTGTTATGTCATTCAAACCCAAGTTTGCATATTTTGTGGATGAAATTTTGGTGGCACTGCTAAGTTGCAAGAACATCTCCTGCAACCAAAAGAAGAATTCAGGTGAACATACAGTGGACATATGAGATTAGGCTTAATGCTTAAAGGGTTAGGAATAATTGCATTGCCATTAAAGACAGGAAATACATAGTTACATCTAGGGATGGACAAATCTGTCAAGTTAAATTCTGCTCAGTTCCTCAATTTTCCAGCAATAAATTTCCCGCTTCTGCATTAGTTTGTGAATTGTTTTCTGAAAGACTACATGAAAATTCATACCTATGTTAGTGCATATTTCTCCTAATGTACACATTTTGGATACTCTTTTCCTAACGTATGCAATTTTTGCAAGCAAGCCCTCCTAATATAATGCATTTTGTGCACGGTTTTCCCCCAATATAATGCATGTGTGTGTGTGCTTTCCCCTGGTATATGCATTTTGTGTACACGTTTCCAATTATACACATTTTTGTATGCAGTATTTTAAAACGAACTACAGTGCAAAATGTGTTCTGGTTTGTGTGTATGTTTGGGAGGTGTGAAAGTTGTATCTCAGAAGGTATCTCCGTATTATACACAATGAAGTGTTAAACTCACCCTGTTCAGAAATTTTACTCACACATAGCTACCAAGCCAAGTAGCTATGTACATGTGCTGCAGAGATATTACTTTATTTGCTACATTTCTATACCACCCAATGGCCGAAACTCTCTGGGCAGTTCACAAAAATTAAAACCATAAAGTACAACTGAAGTATAAAACGTAAACCACAATAAAAAGTATAACCAGAATAAAACTGAGCCACAGTGCAGAGATTCAGCTATCTGAAGGGATGGAGCTTTTGTGCATATAGCTGTATGTGCGAAAGCTTTCCTGCAATCTGAAACACTATAATGCAGGTTTCCGGATTGCAGGGAAGCCTTTGCGCATACAGCTGTATGCACAAAGGGTCTGTCCCTATAGCCATCCTCATAGTATGTACAGATGCCAGCAGCCAGGGCTAGATGCCGTACATAGTGTCAAAGGTGTGGCCACTCATTACGTCCCCATTCATGCATCCGTTGAACGACTTTAGAGTTAAAAGTGGGGGTCATATTTATGTATATACCCCCACGTATAAACAACAGCAAACAAGCACCTTCCTGTGCCTAAGAAACCCTTTCATCAGTGAGATGTGGGAGGTTAGCATAGACTCTCCATGAGACGCTAACTTGCTACATGCAGGGAACATTCTGTGCGGGAAGCATTTTGAATTATGAGCTATCTTACCTGTAGCCTGAAGTGGTTCAGCTCAAGTTTCTATCACCTCATTCTGTGCGAAGTGTCATCTGCATTTTGTCAAAAACAAGGGCCAGATCGACACCAAGGAGGATAGGACACTTTGAAAATGGTTAAAAACTGCATATGGAGTGTGTCCTGGGCCCCAACAGTTGTCACTCCTGTTATAAACCATTTTAAAAACAGTAGTGTAGAATAGATCCTGCCAAGGTCATACTAATTGACCAGCATAAACTTTGTTTGTTATCATATGTGAGATTATATGTGAGATAACTAGCCCTCCTATTACGGATGGATGAATTTGTCCGTTTTGTCCGTTTTGCTTTCTCATGCATTCAGTTTTTTAAAAGATCTTAGGTTCTTTCCATCATGCACATGAAGAAATTTGTGAATGTTGGGGAATTCTTATTTAAACACACACACACACACACACACACACACACACACACACCAAAAAACCAGAATGAAATTTGCACTGATCTGCCGCAACCAAATTCAGTAGATACAACTTGTATGGGACCATGGAGAGGACCGTGTGGTTCTGCCTGCCATATAGCTGGTTAAAGATGAGAAGCCTGTCAGAAAAAAAAGGGGGCAACCCTAATTCAGCACTGCAAACATGGTTGAATATGCAAGGATTCAAAACAGGCCTTTGAAGAGTTAAGCACTCAAAGCAGGTGCCAAGGCCCCACAACCTCTTTGGGGCCCGTTGGCAAGAGCCCCCTGGAGTTGCAACCTGCTTGTTCAACTGCCCCTCAATATGACCCAGACAATGGAGAGCCAGTGTGGTGTAATGGTTAAGAGTTTTGGACTGGTATTCGAGAGATCCAGGTTCTAGTGTTCACTCCGCTATAAAGCTCACTCAGTGACTTTGGGCCAGTCACTGACTGTCATCCTAACATACCTCACAGGGTTGTTGTCAGGATAAAAGGGAGAGGAGGAGATGTACTGTAAGCTGCCTTGGGTTCCTTGCAAGAGGAAAAAGGGTGGGTTATAGGTGTAATAATAATAATAATAATAATAATAATAGGCTGACCAGATAAAATCCAGGTCAGGGCTCATGTAACTTTAACAGTTGTAGAGAAAAGGGAATTTCAGCCAAGGTCATTTGTATGCAGTTAGTTCCTGGTGAAATTCCCTCTTCATCACAACAGTTAAAGTTGCAGGCACTATACTAGAGTGACCATATACAAAAGAAGGCAGAGCCTCTGCAACTTTAACAGTTGTAATGAAGAGGGAATCTCACCAGGTATGAATTGCATACAAATGAAACTGGCTGAAATTCCCTTTTCTCTACAACTGTTAAAGTTACATGAGCCCTGACCTGGATTTTATCTGGTCACCCATAATAATAATAATAATAATAATAATAATAATAATAATAATATAATGAAGGTAGTGAGAAGACGGAGTGGTAAATATCACTACCCATGTACTCACAGGCTGGCTGCCTATCAAGCAAGGCAGTCATAGCAATAATGAGAAAGGATGAATAGCAATAGCAATCAGAGACAATGGAGGTGAGAATTTAGACTCACTGAGGGGGCCCCATTGAGGGTGTCTTGCCCAAAAGGCCCTCCAACAACACAGAGCAGGCACTGCCCATCCCCAAAAAGGCTTCCATCAGTAAACAGAAAGGGGGAAATTCCCCCTCCTCCGCTGCAGCCCCCTTGTACCCTTAAAATCTGCTCCAGATGATTCAGTGACCTTATCGAGCAAATTTAATGGGTGAAGGGCATAGAAAAGGAGGGAAAGTCCTATTGGGCAAGCAAAATTCCATACACTTAACATTGGAATTCACCCAAAAAGTTTAAATAACTAAAACTAATAATTAAATTATTTTATATTTAACGTTGTTATGCCAAATGCATGTGAACATTAAGAGATTTGAAGATTTATTCTTGGCTTTTATCCTGGAACCTGAAGAGTAACCTATCCAGTTACAATTTTTGTTTAAAATGACATTAAACAAATGAACCATGCGTAGCAATTGTAGAAGTCAAGGTAGTTTTACTATGTTGGAGTTTTAAAAGCCAGGCAAGCACCTATACAAGGGAATACTTGACTTCATGAAATGTTTAATGCTAAAAAGAAGCAGCATTTATATAGTACGTTAGCGTGTTCAAAGTGCTTCAATGACATTAGCGTATTGTCACTTTTCCAATTGCCCTAAAAGGTAGCCACATATTATTATTATCTCTGTATTGCAGATGAGAGGTTGAAGCTGAGAAATGGTAGCTTGCTTAAGACTACCTAGTGAGTTCATGATAACGACATTGAAACCGCAGACTTTTGGATTCATACCTCAGTCACTACACTAGACTGTTGAATATGGTCAAAGAGGCAGTAAATTGACTGGTCAAATTTTCACCAGCATTATTTCAAAAAAGGATTGGTGGTCTGGAGGAACATAGCTCAATTATTGAACTGAGAGAGGAAGTCTGGATAGAGCAGAGCCCAGCACAGAGTGTTTTTGAGCAATGATTCAGGAGGCAGGCCAAAGACTAAATCTTTATAAGAGTATAGACACCCATAATAATGCGGTATTGATGCCTCATGCAATCCTTTAGATCCTGCCCTGTATATTTTATTTTACCTAGAATTAGACTGACCATACGTCCTCTTTCCCCCGGACATGTCCGGAAACGGGGCGCCAAAATGGCATCCGGGAGGAAATCGGTATATTTTCTTCAAAGTCCGGAAATGGCCACCTTCCCTGGGGTCTTCCCAAGCTTCTGCTAGGCCAGCCCAACTGCGCCGGCCTCGGAACTGGCTGGATCAGCCTGGGGGAAGGGCTGGAAGTTGTGTTTTAGCGCGTCCAAAACGTGACTTCCAGCCCCTCCCCTGGGCGATATGGGGCTTCTGCTGTAACGCTGCCTGGCGGGGAAGAGATTGTGGGAAGGGCAGAGAGAGTCACCCTGCATCAGCAACTGAGAGACAGTAAGTAAGCATGTGGCCGCCCCCTAAGAGGAAGGCTATGGCTCACCTGGCTTTCATTTACAACCCTCCCCCTTCCCTTCCCGGACCCACCGGAATGAAAGGGCAGCGGCTGCGGCTAGGGAGCGAGCAGAGCCTCCAAACTGGGCGGGGTGCAGTGCTCTGAGCACAGGGAGGGCTCATCGAGGACTACTTGCAGATCTGCCCTAGATGGCTCTTTAGGTAAGTCACTCACCAAATATTTTATGCAATCCCCTATAATGTGATCAACTATCTCCCTTACTCCACAAACTGAACAGAGGTCTGATTCCACCCCCCACTCCCATCAAACAGATTACTTCAACCCATGCAATGTCCAGACAAAACTTGAAAAACATACTTGCCAAGCTCAACCAAGCTGATTAAACTATCTAAAATCTTGGAAACATGGACAAACGGGGGGGGGGGGGGGAACACATTTCTGTGTCCAGTATAACTTTCCTCTCAGTGTTTTTGCCATTTGAGTACACGCTCCCTTTGCAGGGAACGGGGTTGTAAATAAAAGCCAGCGATTGGGAAATCCCCCTCCTGATTGCTGGCTTTTGTTTACAACCCTCCCTCCTCCCCCCTCCCTCCTCCCTCCCCCCCCTCCTTCCTCCCTCCCCGGGACCAGCTGGAATGAAAGGGCGGCGGCTGCAGCGAGGGCACAAGCAGAGCCTTTGAGGTTTGGTCCATACTGGGTGGGGTGCAGCGCTCTGAGGATGGCTGGGGCGTAGGGAGGGCTCATCCAGGACTATATGTAGATCTGCCCTAGATGGCTCTTTAGGTAAGCCACTTGCCTCTCCACCTCAGATGGAGCTCACCCCTGTGGTAATACAAGAAAAATAAGACTCTTCTACCTTATAGGGTTGTTGTAAGGTTTATTGAGATAGTTTGTCTCAAGTGCGCTTTAGTACACAGCAAAATAGTATGTATGCTTCTGTAAAGCTTTATTTTTTAAATAAAGACTGGTTCCTGCATTTTCTTTTCTGGAAATAATATTTGTCAGGTGCAGGGAAATACATGGTGGAAGTGATTTTTAATTGACTCAGGGGGTTTCCCTGTGTCAAATAACAAACTGGCTGTTTTCACTAAGAATAGCTTGCTTGCAACCTCTCTGTGGCAAGGGAAGAATAAGGAGCATGTGAGAATCCTTGTTTTTGCTGTGATTTTAAATTGCACTGGCTGCTTAGGTTAAGTGTGCTTGAGAATCAAGGGAATCCAGCAGAATATTAACACATTATGAGCACATTGTCACAAAGTTCCTTGCTTCATAATCTCCATATGCCAAGCATTGAAACACACTTATTTTGGAGGTGCAGTGCATGATTAAAAATGAAGGCAATTTGGCACAGTTTACTGAACAAACGCTGTGGATTGGATCCATGCTAAGTTAGCTGATCTTGGATCCCACTGCTTAGTCATGACTTGACTTAGAGTCCCATTGATTTCATTGGGAATGAAGTGCAATGCACTTAGTCTGGATCCATCCAGAACTGTCCTACATTTATGTATTCAGTTTGGTTTTGCAATATTATGGGGTTCAATATTTTTTGATGTAAGTGCTTGTCAGTTTCAGCAAAAAGATTAATAGTTTAATTCTAACTAAACAACGTTTAGTGAGAATTTAGATGGCAGGAAGTTGTGTTCAGAGGAGCAGGAGATTATAAAGTCCAGGTCAGAGGAAGAGAGAGGGGGGGGAGGGAGGGAGAGAAAAGTATTAACCCAAGAAATAGAAATTTAGTTTGAAAAAATGAACAACAAAGTACCCTCCTGATAGGTAGGAGTTTGGGAAAGGAAAAAATAATTTTAGAGATGTAAGATAACATTTTAGAGAGAGCAAGGAAAACAGTGAGAGAAGGAAGGAAGGAAAGAAGCCCAGAGTCCTAGAACAAAGAAAGTGTCAGAGCTGCTGGAACTGGAGAACTGCTGGAAAGAGCTGGTCCAATGACAGTAAGATAATTGATTGGATAAGGGACTTGAATAAAATAGAGACACAGTCCAGTTAGGTTATCCATGGTTGTTTTATTGCCCATTTGCTCACATGGCGTGTGTGTGTGTGTGTGTGTGTGTGTATCTATTCAGATTTTAAAACATTTTCTGTTTTGCACACATAATGTTCTTGACACAGGTCATCAGGATTTTTTTTATTGCGTGCAATTCTTATACAATTTGTACTTTCTTGCTTCTCAAACTTGCTTGTAAGATTATTTTTTAAAGAGTTAGCCACATTTTAACCTATGGGCAAGCTAGTCACAATTAATTTGATACTTTGCCATCTGCACTGGCTGATTTTAACCTTTAAAGACCCGAATGGCTTGGGGACAGGTTACCTGAAGGATTGTCTCCTCCCATAGATGCCTGCCCAGACCCTAAGATCATCTTCAGAGGCCCTTCTCTGGGTACACCCATCAAATGAGGCAAGGCCAGTGGCCTTTTCAATGGTGACACCCCATCTGTGGAATGCCCTCCCCAGAGAAGCTTGCTTGGCACCTACGTTGTGGTCTTTTCTTCACCCAATTATTTTAAGGAGTGTTTTAGTGCTCTTCACCCCATGCACCTTTATTTTCTGCTGGTTTTACTATGCTGTCGTGTTTTTACTGTTTACGGCTGACTTCATTTTGGTTTTATTATGTGCTGTTTTTAATTATTGTTTTATTGTTTGTGTGTTATTTGTAATGTATTGTACACCATGCAGAGAAGTTGGGTTATTGGGTGTAAAAATAGAAAGTATAATGAATACATAAACAAGTAACACAATTAAAGTCCTGTTGATTACAATGAGAAATGCCCTATCCTGTGTCCAGCTTGTGATATCATTTTAAGGTTCTTTTCTTTTATTGTCGTATGCTTGGAGAGAGAGAGAAAGCATGCACCAACTGCTATCACTGTGCTTTAATTTCATGTATTGACAATGACAAGGACATATCAACGTCCTCAGCTCCTTCCTGGAGACAGAGGCCAGCTCATGGACCAGCAGTTAATTACCTCAGAAGTTGTGGTTAGAGTTGTATTTTCATTGGAATTCTACTGTTGAAAATTCTGACCAGCAAAATATCTCAACCTATGCCAATATGAGCGAGATTTCCTAAAACTTTTGCTGGGTCTCTCTTTTCCTCTTCCTTTTCTGCAACATGTTTGTCGTTAAGTATTGCTATGTCAATGAGGTAGTTGTGTTTTCCTTTTATATTTATGGCTGTTATGTCTGGTCACTTGCATAGTATTGTCTTGTCCCAGAATTGTTCTGTCCCAGCATGGCATGGCTTGGCTTGGCTTGTTTGAGTGTGTCTGGATCTCCTAGGCAATGAAAGCATCTTTCTGGAGAGCCCCTGCTGGTTGCATGTTCTCTGCACACTGAGGCAATGTAAATTCAGGATATACTTGGATAAAAGGAGGGAAAGATCCTTATCTAGCATTGTAATAATGGGCATCTGTTCTGGCCTTTCTTTGTATTGTACTGACCATGGTCTTGTTCACATGGCTAATGAACCAGAGATATAATCACACATTGTTAGATTAGTTTCTCACTGATCAACCAGAAGTTGAAACAAGCTAAGAGGCGAGAAGTGTCTACAACAAGCCTTTAGTCCATTTTGTTCCATGGCTAATGTTTGCAGGGTAATCATATTTTATACTCTTCCTGCATGCTAGGTTGCTAGTTTGTTGTACTAGATTTCTCTGCACTTGTCCACTGCTTCATTTGTTCAGTGGTAGCAGTATGCTGAATCTGTGAGTATGGATATGAGAAAAATGATGGGGAAAGTGTGTTAAATGTTAGGAAAGTTGAGACTATTGTAATCCAGTGAAGGATTTGCAGTCAGAAAAGACTGGACATGTTGATGGGCACGCCCCCTTGGGGGATGGACATGTTGGTGGGTACGCCCCCTTGGAGCGGCCATATTGTCCTCCTTTTTGGTTTCCAAAATATGGTCACCCTACCTAGAATGAGTTCACATATCATACAATTACATTATCATTATATGTCTGTTCTTTTTCAACTGCAATCCTACTTTGAAAACACAAAGCAGAAATCAACACGAAGGGTGCTTTGTTTTTTAAATTGGCTTATCTTTCCAATAATTATCAGCATTTGATCAAATATATATATGCTGGTGTCTGCTCCAGGTATCTCTGTTCTACCAGCTCTCCCTGGCATTTTTATTTTGTCTTGGGAAGTTTTCCATTGAAGAACGTCATGCTCTGAAAGAAGGGCAGTCAGTCTACCCCCCCCCCCCCAACGCAACAACTCTTGGATGTAATCTGTATAATGAGGCAGAACTCATGAGCCTATAACAAGTTGCAATAAGAAAGTGCTGGATTGCTTATTAGTTTAGCACACATAAGAAGAGGAAAATCAGTGGCTGATGCTTATAACCAAATAATTGCAAAGCATTTTACACTTGAAGCAGCAGGCTGAGTACAATGTTCTAATACAGGGCATCTACTGTTAGCACATGTCCTTGTTAACTGTGTGCAGGGCTATGTGTATTCCACATGCTTTTGAGTCCAGTATGAAATGAGGGCAGAACAAAGCCTTACCCAAAACATGGGATTGTTGCCAAAGACAACCTGCCCTGGATCTAGTTCCTGTATGCCATGTATTAAATTGCAATGAATCACACGATCTGTTCCCCTGCTGCTGGCAAAACAGACAATAATATGGAGCAGAGGTGGGGAAAGCCACATCATGGTGGCATCACTTCGTACATTTCAGACATACTGCGTAGAAGAGGAGGGAAAATTCAACCAAACTTCTGTTTTCAGTGAAAGTCATCTGTTTTGGTAACATGTAGTTTTCCTCTCAGAACGTTGTTATTCTAAGACTCTGGTTTCAATTTGCGGGGAAAGTATTGTTTTTAGCCTTCTTGGTGTGCAGGGGGAAAAAATGGAACAAGGTCGATTTTAGTCGTTTGTATATGGCTGACCTGAACGTTCTCACGAAAGAAAATTTGGCACAAACATGGGGTTGCGAAGGCAACATTCAAGGGTGAAGAAGTAGATTTCAGGGGGGTGAAATTATTCAGAAGGGGGGGCTTTCTGGTCAGTGTAGCCAGTTAATTAAAAAAAAGTATTTTCTCACTGTTGTGACAGAAATGGTCCTCATTTGTTCTCATCCGTTTTTGACCTGTCATTGCGATCAAAGTGTTGTATTCAGCTACCCCCACAAATTTATCTTTGGATTGTTAGATTTGGTTGCATTTTTCTGTTGCTGTTGCTGTAGTGCATACAACATCCTAAAACAATCAATGGAAGTGTTAATCTTTCTGATTATTTTGCATTTTCCCATCTGTTAAATATTATGATAACATACAATGGCAAAATGTTGGCCGCGGATATGCTGTTTATGAGGCTTTAAGCCATAAAGGACATAGAGTGCAATTCTAGGCATATCTAATCAGAAGCGAGCCACATTGCCTTCAATGGGACCTACTCCCAGATTAATGTGTAAAGACTGCAGCCACGATGAATTAAAGATTAAATCCTATTTTGGCTACATTAAATTGTGCCATTTCTTTGCTCTCTCGTCTTTCATCTCCCCACTCCCCACCCCCCATATCATTTCATAACAAAACCTATACTAGGATATTAAGAAATAAATTGTTATTATTATTATTATTATTATGATTATTATGTTCTTTTTAAAAAGTGCCTGTATGTATTTTTGTAGACAAACCTGGTACAAACAAAATTGATATTACAATACATTTGTTTATTGATTGTGTTTGTTATGTTTGTTTCCAGTAATATAGAAAATTACTTTTAAAAACAGAAAAAAGGATTATTTTTGGCTTGGTCTTAAATAAGAAAAATGATCCTATTTTTATTTTTAGGAGTACACAGGAAAACACCCCCTTTAAGAAATTGTAGTATGAGAAGGATTTATACCTATGTCTGTATGCAGTCAGATTCATATAAGCAGAATATTAAACATAAATCCTTTCCATTGCACATTTTTGTAGGGCTGAATCAGTTTCTCAGGAAATAGTTTTCTGATCATTTGGACCCTTGTGAACTGTTGAATTTCAGTCCTCTCCTGGAACTTATTCAGGAGAAGACTCCCCAATTTTGCCATCCATGAATAAGGTGAAGGATTTGAGGTGCAACTGTGTATCCAGTTTTAACACTGTTTAATATTACGTTAATATTGTTGCTCCTTGCTCCTTAAAGTCCTCCTCTCTTAGCACACTGCTTCCTTTACCAGTATGAATTAACATAATAGTTCCAGTAAGTATTAATTGAGCTGAAATTTCTTAGAAGAGAACTTTCTTTTTCACTCCCTCACCCTCCACTCCATTGGACAATTCAGCCTTGACCAAGAGAATATTTGGCCAAAAAAAGAAAAAGAAAAAGAACCCTCCCTGTTCCATGTGAAGAATATTGGGAGGCCATTTTCATTCAGCCTTGATTTTTTAGAACAGCATATCTTGAGATTGTACATCTCTGTGAACCATAATCATAATGCCTGACGTTTTCCCTTCAATGTTCAGCTCACGACAGAGTCAATGCTTTTTAAGGCCCACGTTGCTTGTTTAGGATTTTACTGAAAACCAGCACTTCAAATTGTACCTTGCAGGCATCTGGGCCAACCTTGGAGACAAAAAAAAATCAATTAAAAATGTAATAATAAATAAGGCAAAGTTATTAATCTGCAAGGACGTATTCTATTTTCACCTTTTGATGGAAATAGACTGCAAAGATGGAAGAGCTGGAGTCACATCAGGACTATGGGTGAGGGATTTTAACCCTTCCCCCGCTGTGGCCCAACAAAAATTGCCTCTCGAAGCTGCTACCTGCATTGGGAGGAAACCCACCATTGGAGCCAAAGGCGACTTCCCTCCTAATGGGGGGGGGGGGTTGTTGCACCCATGGGGGAGTAGGTTTAAGATTTCCCTCCCACTCCCCCCTATGATGCCAATTCTGTTCAGGCTTCCAGAATATGTAACAAAATTTGTACATTATGTGTGCTTGTGCCTAGTTTGGCCCATCCACATTCCATATTTCTACTAGCTATAAGTATCTAATCTATTCATCTCTTAACCGCTGTTTCAGGTTATTGTTGGGACAGTTAAAGAATGAGAATGAGTAGATTATTCCTTTCATTTAAAACAGCAGGATTTGTTTACAAATTGAGTCTAAGGTGATACTTTCAGCTAATGGTTTAATAGATATGATCCCTGAATTGGGGTGGGGATGATTATTTACTGTGCAGAAAATGGTATGTCCAAAAGCCGTGGAGACAAACTCCACTTGAGTTTCCTGAGAAAATTAACCCGGGGCCAATATGAAACGGATCAGCCTGATCCCTTTTGTTTCCCTCATGCTGAAATTCTCCAAATGAACATTTCAGTTCGTTTGTTTGTTTGTTACAAGAATGTATATAGGACCTGTCAAATAAATTCTCAGGGGAGCTATTTGGGTTGGATGATTGATTCTCCTATTAACTGCATTTTTAAATATAAAAGGAAACTTGAGAAATTCAACAGTACTATAGTACATTTCTGAGACGAAGCACTGTGCTGTCGAATTGAAATACTGAAAAGGGATCTGTTTGTACATGTGTTTTGGAAGAAACTGACACCTTTCTCTTCCTTGCCACTGAGTTTGAAGGAGATGAGCTCTTCTTAAACTGTTGAAAACTGGAAGATTACCTGGCTGTTGAAGATCAGTTTTAGACTACAGCATGAAGAGATTAGCTCAAATTTATAACAGTTCACATTTTTCCTATTTCTCTTCCAGATTCAGTTGGCGAGGAAATTATATTTGTGATGTTCATATTGGTGTCACGTTTAAGATTTTGCCCGATACATCCAAAGGTAGACATAAAATGTAATAGAAATTGAGAAAAATATCTGCTTCTTGATTTTTCATTACAGCAGAGTTAAGGAAGCAATTTCTCAGCCTATTACATGAAATCTTGACTCAGAAGTATCAATGTTAACATGAAATCAGATTGCTTTGATTTCCTATGCAATTTTTAATGAAGAAAAGCACTTCTATTAGTAAGATTTTTTTTTAAAAAAATCAGCTGATGTCTGAGTACATCTAGTGTTTGATTTAGAAATGCTAATGGTCAAAGCAGAGTTTTGAAAAATCACAATTAAGATGACCTTATGATTGTTTCCAGAACATTTGGCGAAATTAATCTATAGGCCACTTTGATGGGGTTGTCAAATGCCCAGGAAAAAAAATGCCCTGTCTGTTTTCTTTTACTTTTATTTTAAGGTCAGTTTACAGAAGAGCAAGGAACAGCGGTGGGTCCTCCCAACCCACCGCTGCCGGGCCTCTCCCCACCCCCCCTGTGTTTGCTTTTTTCTGTACACTTTGAGCTTTTTAAAATGAACGTTTTATAGCACGCTCGTGACTGGCCACTCACTGATGTTCGCGGGTCATTTTGACAATGCCGTCACCCTCCTGCTAAAACTCCATTCCCTAGTTTTAGCAATAAAGAATAAACCCCAGAAAACCCGACTCTTCTCAGATATATTGGTATTTGTCAGGTTTTCCTGCCATGTACAGGCGAAGTTGTGCTGTAAAACACCCACTAGAGGGCAGTGTCCCCTTGAGCTGAATGGGCCATGTTGCAAATGCAGAAGAGAAGCAGAAAGCAGAGCCACGGTAAGGGAACACAATTTCCCCTCGTCTGAAGGAGCTCATAATGTAAAAGACAGCTTTCTCGCTGGACTCTGTCCCTAGACCTGCCCCAAATGTCTGGCCTGTGCTCACAGGCCCTGGTCAGATACTTTCAAAAAATAATAATCAATCCTACCATTTCCTCAGACATAATGGGTAGTATCTGAAGGTGCCTTGTGCGAGTGGAAAAGAACTTTCTCTTCCATGGCAGCCCTTTGATTCTGCAATTCCCCCTTCTGCTCCAGCCCCCTCAATCCATCTCCCAGCTCTCAGGATATGCTTTTTTGGGGTGCAGGGGACAGCAGTCGGAAGGAAGTATTGGGAAAGCCCCATTGTTCAAGCACACTTCTGCTTGTGCCATGTTGGATGCCACCCAAACTTTGCTGAGGTACACTGCTTTTCTGAAATAAATACCATACCTACTAGTAAAAGTCATTTTTAGAATTTGTAACCATTAACATTATCGATTCCCATTGGAACTTACCAGCTAAATGTCTTTATGGGTCACTATTGTGGACATGCCTCCTGATGGTCAGTAGGAGACAAGTCAGAACTGCAATAATGCAGGGATGGAATAGACAGCCTTCTTGAGGGTGGGTAATTCTACTGCATCCGATATGGATTGGAAATGATTGAATCATCCAGTGACAGAATGGCCTTTCCCCATCGGAAGGGGGCAAGCAATTCTACGACTGGAAGGAGGCAAAGCCAGGGTTGCGAATCATGCAAAGGCAAAGCAGAAAGCCCACTCAGTGAGTGGATAGTTTGTATTTATAGGAATATTTAACTTGTTTCTCATGGACCACAAATGATTCTGTTGTAGCACACAGTTCGGTAATGACAGGTGTTGATACATAGTGGCGGGGATGGGGTGGGGGGTTGTGCTGATGCATGTAATCCAGGGCAGACTGCTCCTAATGGAAACACCCCCGCCACTACCAGTTATGTTCACAGGATTTGCAACTATGCTCACCTCTCTAAAGATTCCTCTCCACTTAACTTACTCTGGAGTTCTGTAAGTGCAAAACTAAGGTAAGTGTGTTTAGAGCACTACCTGTATAATTATTTCTGCTCATTAAGTGAAAACCTTGAATTGTTTGAAAAGAAATCAGTACTTGTGTAGGAGTGTGCTTTGCTTTGAATCCACCTTTCGCTGATCAAACTCATTACCACTTATAATTGTCAAGCTACATGATACAGAAACCGGGATTTATTACACAAGAATAACACAACCTCTGTCCCTGCTGTGTAAATTAACAGGTATGCACGATATACTTGAAACAAAATGGGCATGCAGTGTTTTTGGCAATTGCCGATAGGGTACATCTTCCGGAGAGTTTAAAATGTACAAGCAATGCTTTTCAAGCAAGGTTAGAATGACAATAAAGCACAGATGTAGTCAAAAGCAAAGAATGGCTAAGTTTTTGATTTCAAGATTCCACAGTTGATGAAAGAGTTGGGTGGGGTTAGGCAGTTAATTTTGGGGAGAAACATGAAAGACCTGAAACCTCGGTCCTTTTGTTCCTGTCTCTCTTTTTGTCAATTCCAAACCCACCCACTCCACCATTCCCTTTTTCCCTCCTTTTTATTTTCAGTGTTTTAGATAGGAAGCTTTGTCTTTCTATATCTGCTCTAGTAAATTGAGTTTGCATTTTGTAAGCATAGATGTATTTCTGGCTTTGGCTAAGGTCAGTCCAAATGCGTGATGGAGCCCAGCAGAACTCAGCCCAACCTTCTCTCCCATGTATTGTTTTGGTTGCTCTGTGCTGCCCTCCGTTAAGAGTTAATGCGAGTTTTGACTGTTAGACATAAAAATGCCCCATTTTCACTCTGTTCTAGTAATCAGGATGTCAGGCTGTGTGAGAATGAAATTTCAGCTTTCTTGTCAGTGTGGAATAGCATACTTATTTTGGGATACACTTCATCACCTCTTGAGTAACAGATACAAAAATGCCCAATTTTTAGGCTTTTCTAGTAATCAGGATGTTGTTGGCTATGGGTGTATAAATGTCAGTGTTCTTGGTCCTGTGGTAGTACCCTAATAATTGAGTGAGTGAAGCCTCAAGGCAGAGTAAATTCCGATAAAACAAATGAGCGAGACAAAAATAATCTATAGAAGAGGCACATCTGTGATGTTCACCTACTTTAGAGGTCCTTGTATATAAAAGATTATTAGTAGTTGTTTATAAAATGCCATAAAAGAAGTTAAATAGACTAACAGTTATGTTGTAAATGGGTAAGCATAAGGGGGGGAGGGAGTTCATGTGTGAGTGCTGATTGGATGGTGGCGGGGGAGTGCCTGGATTGGCTAGCTGTGTGAGAATGTCTGTATAAATATTCATTAAACAAAAAACCTACAGTTTACAAAAACAATGTTAAGGCTCCACAGTTTCCAACCAAGCACCAAAAAGCAGGGGAATTGGGAGTTAAGGTTCACAAGCCTTAATGCCACATCCTCCCTAAGGAGGCAGAAAGTGCAAGTGAAATTCTCATTCTCCCAAAGCAGATAAACCATGAGGACAGGGTGGAGAATATGATATGCAGAGGTGACTGTGGGGGTGTGGAAAACTGATCACGAACAACTTAGGGCCACCTACTTCTCTTTTTTTTGTTTAGAGAAGCCCTTCCCCAACCTGGTGCCCTCCAAAGGTGTTGGACTACAACTCCCATCATTGCAAGTCAGTATGTCCCATGGTCAGGAATGCTAGGACTTGTCATCTCAAAAATCTAGATATGCAATTTGATCTGCAGAGGTGACTGTGGGGTTGTGGGAAATGATGATGAACAACTTAGGACCAGCTACTTCTCATTTCTTAGAGCATCTCCTTATGTTGAGAGTTGCAACCCAACACATCTGACAGGCACCAGGTTGGCGAATGTTGTTCAAGAACAAGGACAGGCAGAATGTAGATCTCCAGATGTTTTGGAATTCAACTTGTAAAAGCCCCTTTCAGCATGGGCAGTTATCAGGAATGCTGCGAGTTGATGTCCAAATCATCAGGATAGATCTATTTTCTGCCCACATCTGTACTAAAGTATGTTTTCCAGCATTAAGATATGTGATCAGTCAAGGAACTACAAAAGAGCTGCATCACTTTAAATAAACTGTCAAAACCAAATGAAACAACAATGAATGAATCTTGAATACCTAATCCAGATAGTCCTTCAGACATCAACATTAGTTTTCAACACATGGCATAGGATGTCTGTTTCTTGAATATCAGATAAAGGATTTCTCTTACTTGTTCAGCAGTGTGAGATCAAAGACAGAGCTACCACCTAATACTTTCATGCGTATTATTTTACAATTAAGCATAAATTGATTTTTGTCTTCCCATAACACATAACATGGGAGTTACAGTGCAACACATCTGGAGAGCACCAGGCTGGAGAAGGTTGACTCCTATGCATGTCTTCTCAGAAGCCGGTGCCACTGAATTCACTAGGGCTTTCTCCCAAGAGGTATATGATTGCAAATTAATCTCATCTGAAAGGTGTTCAAGACAGCCAAACTAAACCTCTTCTGCTCCACTGTTGCTTTGATGAGATGATGTATTGTGGAGGGATTGTGGGGAGTGGACAGTATATTTTTTATAAATACATTTTAAGAAAAAAAACATTGGTTCTTTGAAAGGCAGGATATTGATAAAAAGTTGGAAGTACTTGGCACATGCTCTGGTTCTAGATCTGTAATGAATAGTGCCCTTTTTGTTATCAAGAGTGCTGCTATATGCAAGATGTGTGTGAGAGAAAAGTATTGGGCAGACCCTGTATTTGGTAAGGGTATGGAACAGCATTCTCCATCCTGCTGCCCTCCAGGTGTTTGAGATGACAAGTCCCAGCATTCCTGACCATGGGACATACTGACTTGCAATGATGGGAGTTGTAGTCCAACACCTTTGGAGGGCACCAGGTTGGGGAAGGGCTTCTCTAAACAAAAAAAGAGAAGTAAGTGGCCCTAAGTTGTTCGTGATCAGTTTTCCACAACCCCACAGTCACCTCTGCATATCATATTCTCCACCCTGTCCTCATGGTTTATCTGCATTGGGAGAATGAGAATTTCACTTGCACTTTCTACCTCCTTAGGGAAGATGTGGCATTAAGGCTTGTGAGCCTTAACTCCCAATTTCCCTGCTTTTTGGTGCTTGGTTGGAATCTGTAGAGCCTTAACATCGTTTTTGTAAACCGTAGGTTTTTTGTTTAATGAATTTCATGGCTTTGTGTAACGTATGACTGGATATTATACAGTTGACGACCAAGCCAGCGTCAGCCAGAATGTTATACCATCTTGACATCCAATATAAAATCAAAGCTAGTGTTATGTGTTGAACTCACTTTTAACATTAATAAATCAACCAAAATGCTTGCATCTCCCTCATTTTTAAAGATAAAGAGATGAAACCTGGCATCCATGGTACTTCTTAAGTAAGGCTTTAGCCATGCCAAGTTGAAAGCAGATTGGTTCATGCCTTGAATATTGGGAAAAAAATTGAAGTCAAACTTTTAAAAAAAACTATCCTAAAAATTAAGGCACAAACCAATCTGCTTCCAACTTGGCATGGCTCAATTCTAGGGTGACCATTATGGTGTGGCATAGTGGCTAAAGTGTTGGACTAGGAGCAGGGAGATCTGGGTTCTACTCCCCACTTAGCCATGGAAACCCATTGGGTGACTTTGGGCCAGTTGCAGACTCTCAGCCCAACCCACCTCACAGGGTTGCTGTTGTGAGGATAAAATGGAGAGGAGGAATATTATGTATGCCAGTTTGGGTGTCTTGGCAGAAAAAAAGGTGTGATATAAATGCAATAATAAATTTTAAAAAACTGTCAGGATTTCCCCAGATTTCTCCTGGTTTTTGTTCTATCCTCGGTGTCAGGGGGGATTTTATGCAATAGTCTATAATGACCTGGAATTACACACTTTCCCTTTTAAGGCCACCACTAGCATGGCAGGGGGGAATGACATGCTTTCTGGAGGTGTGTAATTCTCTCCCACTGCTCCAATCAAGGTCTTAAAAGGGAAAAATGCGTCATTCCCAGACATTATAGAAAAAGGCCTGATTGGAGCAGTGGGGTGGGGGTGAGAATGACATGCTTTCCCCTCCTCCGCTCCAATTGGGGACTTTAAGGTGGCCCCAGAAAGCCATTTTCTTGCCCCCCCACTAGGTGTCCTCTTTTTTGGTTTCCCAAATATGGTCACCCTACTCAGTTCTTGCACAGGCTGTATTTCCATCCCTAGATATTTACTCAAAAATAAGACCCATTGAATTTCCTTGCTTCTTGAAAAGCAACACACTTGCTTTTAGATTTGCCAGTCTCAGCATTCTATGTGTGCTATGAATGCCTGCTCTGTCTGTCCCTATAGTTTCCTGCAAGGTCCAGCCAGGGGAAGCCAGTAAATTAAACCCAGGGGTGGAGGGTGGGATTCCCTCAAGTTCATCTGACAGCAGGTGCTATAGAACATGGACCTTCCAGGAGTGTTGAGGCTGGATTTCTGGCAGATCCAGCCAGGCAACTTTATGGTCTGTTAGTCCCTCCACTTGGTAGCCCTCAGAGCACCTGCCTCATAAGGCAAATGGCCACATGAGAACTGTTATTATGGCCTGCTACTTTGTTTGTCTTTAGTAGTCTGTGGTCCAGATCTCTTCAGAAGGGGGAATAGTGTTTTGTGGTTGGGGTCAGTCTAAATTATCTCCAGGGGTCCCTTACTCAGTGCCTCTGATAGCAAAGAGATTGAGGATTTTCCCCAACTCTGTTACTCTTGAAGTTACTAGGCCTGTTGAAAATAGATTTTATAACATAAGCATGAAAACAGTGAATACCCCTTTTAACTTGTTAAACCAATGAAAACATGCCACACAAGAAGTCTTAAGATATGAATGGTTTATAAAGAAAAGTAAATGCAAAAGAACATCAGATGCAGAAGTGAAATCTGAAACATTACTAGTAGTAGTAGTAGTAGTATCCTGCCTTTTGCCCAATGCTGGGCCTCAGGGCAGCCTTACAAAACTAAAACATATACAGCCAAAACCTATAAATAGGAATATACTAGGCTGACCATATGAAAAGGAGGACAGGGCTCATGTAACTTTAACAGTTGTAGAGAAAAGGGGATTTCAGCCAGTGTCATTTGTATGCAATTAGTTCCTGGTGAAATTCCCTCTTCATCACACCAGTTAAAGTTGCAGGGGCCCTGCCTTCTTTGTATATGGTCACTCTAGTATAGTGCCTGCAACTTTAACTGTTGTGATGAAGAGGGAATATCACCAGGGACTAACTAATTGCATACAAATGACACTAGCTGAAATTCCCTTTTCTCTACAACTGTTAAAGTTACATGAGCCCTGTCCTCCTTTTCATATGGTCAGTCTAAATATACAAAAGTTAAAAATATAATTAAATACTTTTCAGTATTAAAGCATTTTAAACATTTTAAATACATAACAATTTAAAAGTCAAAGGTATAGACAGAGGTCCAGATGATTTGCCAAAGGCCTGCTGGAACAAAAAAGGGTTTGTCTGCATCCAAAAACACATCAAGGAGGGAGCCAGTGTAGACTGCAAGGATTAGAAAGAAAATCCATGTGTGTACACTATTAGGGTGACCAGATTTTGGAAAGCAAAATCCAGGTCCAAAATGGCCACCACACCAAAGCAGCCCCCCCCCCCGAACATAAAATTAAAAAATTAAAAAGGGCACCTGCCATGCGGCCAACAGACACCCCTGCCACCCCCACCAGAAACAACCCCCCCATCAAGCCACCCCCCCAAAAAAAACCCAGCCCGGACCTACCGGGTCCTCCGCTGCCACCGCCGATCTCCTCCACTACCGTGTGACCCCTTGCAGCCCCCTCACCCTTCTTGCCCTGCTCCTGGGCTCCCTGGAGGTACCTGAGGAACAGCAGCAGCACGCAAAGAAGGAGGAGGAGCCTGCTTTAAAATGTCCGCGCTTCTCCCTGGCCTCCGCAGGAAACAAGTGCTCAGCATTAGGGAGCGTCAACAAATTCCTTGTCTGGTGGCTAAAGCAGTTAGCCACCAGACAAGGAATTTGTTGACACTCCCTAACGCTGAGCACTTGTTTCCTGCTGAGGCTGGGGAGCAGCGCTGGCAGGAAAGAAGTGCTCAGTGTTAGGGAGCGTCGACAAATTCCTTGTCTGGTGGCTAAAGCAGTTAGCCACCAGACAAGGAATTTGTTGACGCTCCCTAACACTGAGCACCTCTTTCTTGCCGAAGCGGAGCAGCGGGCTGGAAAGAAGTGCTCAGCATTAGGGAGCGTCAACAAATTCCTTGTCTGGTGGCTAACTGCTTTAGCCACCAGACAAGGAATTTGTTGACGCTCCCTAATGCTGAGCACTTGTTTCTTGCAGAGGCAAGGGAGCAGCATGGGCATTTAAGGGCGGGAGGAGAGCTGATCCTTTCCCCGGTTTGCTCCCACAGTCCCCCTGTCGGCCCGGATTGCCCCAGTTTTCCCAGTTAGGACCGGGAAATCCAGGGCGATCTGGTCACCCTATACACTATGCAAAATAAACAACAGCTCAACTGTTTCTAAACCTTATTAGAAAAACAGGGTGACTAGGCCGAAACCAACGTTGTAGGCTCAGAAGCACTTTGAAAGGTTTCAACATTGTACTTAAAACTTAACACCGGCCCAAACTAATTAAATGAAGTGTTTGAAGCTTTCAACTTTATAGCAGTATGGAGCAAACTCTTAGAAAAGAGGGAAGGAGCACACTGTGTGTGAGTGGGGTGGGGGGGATAGAAAGGGATGTATAGCCACCTATTCCCAGGAGAGATCTGAAGATCAGGTTATCATGGATCCAGAGGAGCCACACCCTGCTTCACCAGTGAGCAAAATAGCAAACTGGCCTTATGAAGATAGTCCAAAATACTCTCAGAGCCAAAGGAACGCATGTTCCAGAAGAGAAAAGAGAAACTCTTCTTCTTCAGTCAAAAGGTCTGTGCTAGAGGCAGTGGCCATTTCACCCACCCACCCCACATTCTAAGGCAGGAGGGAAGGGGGACAGCGACGCTACTGAGTGTGCCTCGTGCTATGAGGGAAGATGGCCGCCTCATTGACTTAAATGAGAGGTTAAAATAGTCCTTAAAAGTCAACCAAAGGGAATTTTAAAAAAACGAAAAGCTTTCCACCAACTACAGTCAAGGAGGAAGAAGACCCCACACTGGATTAATTAATAAGGCTCTAGAAATTATGCAAATTGTGAGCACAAAAATCGCAACCAGGAAGTGATTTGACAAAAGCAGGGAGACAGGTTTGTATTCCTTTTTGAACTTAAACTGCTCTCCTTCCCTCAATCTTTCACCAATCTTCTTGAAATTTTCAGGTAATGTAAAACAAACATTTCTTTCTGGCATCTGTAAATTTCAGAAAGTTTGGTGAAACACTTTCGATTTTATGGCTGTTAGAATGACCCCCCCAATTATCACTTTAACATGGCGGAATGTGTTTTTTACTGACAGCCCTTAACAATGGAGGCATGGCTGTGCCTCCATTAATTAGGAGCTGACAGGAGCTGACAGGAGAGTGTGAGACAGAGGAGAGTGTGAGAAGAGTGTGAGGGGGAGAGAGAGAATTATTGTTGACTGGATTAGAGGTTAGGAAGGACCAACGTGTTTTATTATTTTGGTGGAACTAGATTGTGGGAAAGAGTATAGTGTAGTTTAGAGTGGGTAGAGTAGGCAGGAGAAACATAGAACGTGAGAGTTTCTATTTGAAATGTTATGAACAGAAAGTACTGAAACCATTAAGCATTGTGACTGTAACCAATACGCTGTTGACCTGAGGAAACCATCAAGCTTGTGCTACATGAACAATCATCTTAATGTTAATAAATCTTGTTAATTATATCCAACTGGTGTGATCTGTGGAAGTGTACCTGAGGAAGGTACTGGTGGCAGCGGACAGAAGAAGGGGGATTTGAGGGCTAGGGTGCTGGGCTGTGGAGCCGTGGGGCCTAAAAGAACAAAGGCGGGACGGGAGCAGCAGCAGTACGCCTAAACCCTCAACCATGTCATAAGCACGGGGGGGTTGAAGTAAGCCCTGAGTGCGAGTGGCATGGACAGCCCTGTTGTGTAGCCTCGTGAGTGTCACAGGTGCAGGCAGGGCGTCACAACATCCCTCAACTTGAGTTCCCAACAACTCTGCATTTTTAGAAAGTAGTACCTATACATTTCTATTAATTGAAAGTGCAGAATTGTCTGTTCTTATCATATCTTTCAGGGGGGGAAATATTATGGATCAAGTTTTCCTGCCCAGTTAGTAGAAAGTTTATCAAGGTTGTGATATGACGGGAGAAGCAGAGTTTTAAAGCCTTTTTTCTTTCTGTTGTACACTTTGTCTGCCTACAACACAGCAAAGCTCATCTGAAATTTCACATAATTTCAAAATTCAACAGAGTTTTAAATTTTGAAATTTATATCTGATTTTCACCTCAAGATTCAACTTTCACATTTCAAAGTTAAAACGAGGCCAAATATTTGGAATTTGCCTGCTTTGGCTGAAGGAGTGAATGAAAGAATGAATGTATTAATTTAACCCATCACCAAAATTTGAACTAAAGATGAAATAAAAACCTTGTTTTGGACACAGGACAGTGGATAAAAAGAAGCTCAGGGACAGAGCCTTGTGACGGTGAAATCTAGGGAAGCAAGATGCAGTGATGACTAGAAGCCAGCATGGATTTGTCAAGGACAAATCCTACTGTACTAATCTGATCTCATTCTTTGATCATGTAACCTCCCTCGTGGACTCTGGGAATGCTGTGGACATAATATATCTTGACTTCAGCAAAGCCTTTGCCAAAGTACGATATCACATTCTGATCAGCAAGCTAGCTAAAAGTGGGCTAGATGGAACAACTATTAGGTGGTTCCACAGTTGGCTACAGAATCGGACTCAAAGAGTGCTTATCAATGGTACCTTCTCAAACTGGGGTGAGGTAACGAGTGGGGTATCACAAGGCTCAGTTCTGGGCCCAGTGCTCTTCAACATTCTTATTAATAACTTGAATGAGGAGGTGCAGGGAATGCTTATCAAATTTGCAGATGATACAAAATTGGGTGGGATAGCTAATATCCTGGAAGACAGAAATAAACTTCAAAGTGATCTTGATAGGCTGGAGTGCTGGGCTGAAAACAACAGAATGGAATTTAATAGGGGTAAATGCCAAGTTCTACACCTAGGAAAAAGAAACCAAATGCACAGTTACAAGATGGGGGATACTTGGCTCAGCAAAACTACAAGCAAGAAGGATCTTGGAATTGTTGTAGATCACAAGCTGAATATGAGCCAACAGTGTGATGTGGCTGCAAAAAAAAGCAAATGCTATTTTGGGGTACATTAATAGAAGTATAGCTTCCAAATAGTGTGAGGTACTGGTTCTCCTGTATTCGGCACTGGTTAGTCCTCATCTTGAGTATTGTGTCCAGTTCCAGGCACCACACTTCAAGAAGGATGCAGACAAGCTGGAGGAGATTCACAGGAGGGCAACAAGGATGATCAGGGATCTGGAAACAAAGCCCTATGAGGAGAGACTTAAAGAACTGGACATGTTTAGCCTTGAGAAGAGAAGACTGAAGGGAGACATGATAGCACTCTTCAAATACTTGAAAGGTTGTCACACAGAGGAGGGCCAGGATCTCTTCTCGATCATCCTAGAGTGCAGGACACGGAATAATGGGCTCATGTTATAGGAAGCCAGATTCTGACTGGACATCAGGAAAAACTTCCTGACTGTTAGAGCTGTATGACAATGGAACCAATTACCTAGGGAGGTGGTGGGCTCTCCCACATTAGAGGCATTCAAGAGGCAGCTAGACAGCCATCTGTTAGGTATGCGTTAAGGTGTATTCCTGCATTGAGCAGGGGGTTGGACTTGATGGACTTATGGCCTTTCTATGATTCTATGAAAATGATTCCATAAATACATGTCTCCAGCATTAGTAGTCAGCAGAATGGAGATAGAAGAGAGGCAGCTAATTGCCTCACTGCCGTGATTTGTTCTGAGAGGAATTGAAATATACCCACAGTGCCCTTCCCCATGTTTTGCTGTGGTGCAATGATTTTGTAATTTAACTTTTGATGTTTGCTCATTTCTTTCTTTATTTCTGGGGTTCTTTTTCTGGCTGAGCCTGTGGTGAGAGGGTGCTGAAACCTTTATTGCCGGCCTCAAATCGAGTGATTCTCTCTGTCGACATTGGTTCCTGACACAACTTTAAATATGCCTTATTGCCTTTGAATGTATTTCAGTAAACACTTCCTTATAAGAAGGTAATAAAAGGAGACACTTCATAGCCTTTCAAGTTCTACTAAATATGCTGTACAGCACTGCAATTCAAATGCATTAAGATTTGCTGACTTTATTGTTCTTTCGAATATGCCCTTCAGTGCCTGCCTTTCATCACACATGTCTAAAGGAATCTGCCAAATGTTAAATCTACAGCTCCAGACAGGTGTGTATTATTTACAAGAATGTTCAATTGTGGGACCTGTAATTGACTAGTCGTCTTGATCAAGCCTTCAAGCCTTTTGCACTACATTTTCAGACTTGTTTTAAAACATTTCTTGTACTGCCAAAGTCACACTCAGGGCCAGTTCCAAAAGTATATTTCTGTATGTGCACCTTTGCCAGAGACGAAGCTGTGTCAACTATTTTGCCAAGGTTAAAGCTATGTCAAATAATTGTAGTTTCAGTTTTCAGGGTGATATTAGCAATTTTCAAGGGGTGCAAATGTTTTCCCCCTCAACACAAATTGTGTGAATATTCATCTTTTTTCTCTCTCATCCTTCTTGGCACTTTTGTTTACACTGGTTCTACTACTTCCTTAGAGGACTTTACAATACTATGTAGCCAGGTTTGGCTATGTGATGACATCACTGAGAACAATGTAAATGAATAAGCATTATTTATTGCTTTCTTACAAGAAAACATTTATTGTGCTTTTAAAGCTCTACAGCACCTCAGGTGTCTTCAGGAAAGACTGTGATTTATAAACAACCCAACAAATTTTGCAAGGCTTGCCAAATATTGCAAAAGAGGCAAGGCATTTTTCAGCACTGCTAAAAATGTTTGTGAAAAAAATGTAAGTAGTTTTTGCTCAGCTCCATTTCAAACAGGTGAGAAGAAGGACTCATAGAGTTTTTCTACATGAGGCTGTTAATCCACTGTTAATCCACTCTCTCTATTGTTGGTTTTGTCGAATTGAGATCAGAGTACTACACACAGAATGTTTCCTTTCCTGCTTTTCTGCTACATAACCCCTAGATGGCACTGCGGAATAATGGAAATAGTGCAAATACACGTGAGAAAATCATGTTTTATTTCACTTTCACAATTACACATTTCCCCTGCTCTAAAGAAACTCACCAGAAGTGCTGATTAGACACAGATGTGAAACTGGGTGTGTGTGTGTCATGTTGTCGTCTAAAGAACCTGTAAACAGCAGTGAATGGGGAATAATGATTGAACGATAAATGCCACAATAAAAGCCCATAGTTCTGTGGCAGACTACATCTTTTGCTTGCAAAACATTCCAAATGTCTCTAGTTAAAATGGTGTGGGAAGAACTGAGAGTAGACAGGAACTGATTTCCTTGACCAATGATTTGACTCAGCACACAACCTATTCAGATGTTTATGTTTTTACTGTTTTACTTGGCATTTAGATTTTAAAAATCGAAATAAAGGTATTTTTATCTAATGTAGAGGGACCCTTAGCCCAGTGGTAAAGCACAAGCTTTGCATGCAGAAAGCCCTAAATTCAACCCCCAGCATCCCTAGTTTATTTATTTATTTATTACATTTGTATACCGCCCCATAGCCGAAGCTCTCTGGGCGGTTTACATAGGATTAAAAACAATTAAAAACAATATACAAAAATTAAAACAGCAAAAACATACAACATACACACAATCTGTACATTTAAAACCACTACAACACTTCAAAAAGCTACAAAAAACAAAAAACAAAACAAAAAAACAAACTCAGGCTCCTCAGATATTGCCAAATGCCTGACAGAAGAGGAAAGTCTTGACCTGGCGCCGAAAAGATAAAAATGTTGGCGCCAGGCGGGCCTCGTCAGAGAGATCGTTCCACAATTGGGGGGCCACCACAGAGAAGGCCCTCTCTCTTGTTGCCGACCTCCGAGCTTCCCTCGGAGGAGGCTCTCGGAGGAGGGCCTTAGATGTTGTGTTCGGGTAGGTTCATGTCGGGAAAGGCGTTCCATCAGGTATTGTGGTCCCAAACCGTGTAAGGCTTTATAAGTTAAAACCAGCACCTTGAATCGGGCTCGGAAACATACAGGCAGCCGATGCAAGCGGGCCAGAGTAGGTCTTATATGCTGGAACCTATTGGTTCTGGTTATCAATCTGGCCGCTGCATTTTGCACAAGCTGCAGCTTCCGAACCACCTTCAAATGCAGCCCCACGTAGAGTGCATTGCAGTAATCTAACTTGGAGGTTACCAGAGCATGGACAACTGAAGCCAGGTTATCCCTGTCCAGATAGGGACGTAGCTGGGTCACCAACCGAAGTTGGTAGAAGGCACTCCGTGCCACTGAAGCCACCTGCGCCTCAAGTGACAGAGATAGTTCTAGGAGAATCCCCAAGCTACGAACCCGCTCCTTCAAGGGGAGTGCAGCCCCATCCAGAACAGGTTGAACACCCTCCATCCGGTCAGTGGAACCACCCACTAACAGCGTCTCAGTCTTGTCTGGATTGAGCTTCAGTTTATTAGCCCTCATCCAGTCCATTGTCGCAGCCAGGCACTGGTTCAGCACATCCACAGCCTCACCTGATGAAGATGAAAAGGAGAAATAGAGCTGCGTGTCATCAGCGTACTGATGACAACGCACTCCAAAACTCCAGATGACTGCACTCAAAGGTTTCATGTAGATGTTGAACAATATGGGTGACAAGACTGACCCCTGCGGAACCCCATACTGGAGAATCCACGGGGCCGAGCAATGTTCCCCAAGCACCACCTTCTGGAGCCGACCCCTCAAGTAGGAGCAGAACCACTGCAATGCAGTGCCTCCCACTCCCAACTCAGCCAGTCGTCCCAGAAGGATACCATGGTCAATGGCATCGAAAGCCGCTGAGAGATCAAGGAGAATCAACAGAATCACACTCCCCCTGTCTTTCTCCCAACATAGGTCATCATACAGGGCGACCAAGGCTGTTTCTGTGCCAAAGCCAGGCCTGAAACCCGACTGAAATGGATCCAGATAATCAGTCTCATCCAAGAGTGCTTGGAGCTGGCTCGCAACCACCCGCTCCTGGACCTTGCCCAGGAATGGAACATTTGCTACTGGCCTGTAGTTATTAAGATTTTCAGGGTCCAGGGAAGATTTCTTTAGGAGTGGTCTCACTGCCGCCTCTTTCAGGAGGCCTGGGATCACTCCCTCTTGCAAAGAGGCATTAATCACTTCCCTGGCCCAGCCAGTTGTTCCATCCCTGCTAGCTTTTATTAGCTAAGGGGCAAGGATCCAATATGGAAGTGGTTGCACGAACCTGTCCAAGCACCTTGTCCATGTCCTCGAGCTGTACCAACTGAAACTCATCCAAGAAAACAGGACAAGCCTGTTGTAGATAGATAGATAAAACTTTATTGTTTCAACCAGCAGTTGTAACATGCATAGTAAAAACAATGGTAAGACAAATCATACATTCTGCAAGATCAGAAATTTTGCTCTATACATTTGCGCTGCAAGAACAAAGTTGGCCATTCTTTCTGAATCAGACCAGCTGGACTTTTTCTCAAGGAAACGATCTAAATATTTAGAACAAATTTGGGAATAGATAGTTGCAGTTGTAGAAATCAGGGAGCAGGTGCTGGCAAAGGCCCCCGGAGAGCTGCTGACAGAGTAGTTGGCCATACTCGGCTAGATGAACAAATATTCTGATCTGGTATAAGGCAGTCTCCTATATATTTTTAAAAAATGTTAAACATCCTGAGCCTAGGTAGAACTAGATACAAATTTATTTTTTAAAATGCAGCCCATTCTATGGCTCAGTTCGGATGACATATTAAGCAACGGAGGGGTAAATAACGTACTGACCGTGCGTTAGGCAGGAGGAGCTCCACAAACGACACACTGCAGCCGGCGCTGCTTGGAACCGGCAAACGCCCCGGCTGCTAGGAACTTGAGGTGGCCATTTTGGTTGCAGCCTCTCCTCCGTGTGTCCCCCAGCCGTATCCCAGCATGCACCGTGAGTTCTGCCGGCTGCATAGAGCGTCTGGGGTTTTTTGGCTGCTCTAGGCAGCAGAACTCAATTCCAAAACAGAATAGTCCACGGAGAGAGGGGGGGCTGAATTCGGAGGACACTTTAAACAACGGGGCTTCGGGCTAAACAACGTGCAAGCCTGTTGTTTCGCTCCGTTGTTTAAAGTGCCTGATTAACGTACTGTCAGTTGTGTGTGCGTTGTGTGCTGCCCTCCAGAAGACACAATAAGCAACACAACTGACGATTGTTCCTCCCCTCCTCCGTTGCCTAATGTGTCGTCTGAACTGAGCCTATATGTCATAAGCCTTGGGTGACAGAATTATTCCAGTTCAAAACAGAGGAAGTATCAGTAGGGTGATTTTATATATATATATATATATATATATATATATGAAAAAGAAAAGTGGCCCCTGAGGAAGGAAATATCTTTCCGAAACGCATCAGGCTTATTAAAGCTTTTTCAGGTACTTGAGAATATATTTTATCCTTTTTTTTAACATAATTTGTGTCTTTTCCTCTCATTGGTTTTTAAAATATGGCTGTACCTGAAGCTTGCTCATCTGCCAACTGCTTCAGCAAGTCTCAGCACACAAACTACAGATGAAATGAGCATTTCCCCCTATCTAAACACGCAGCAGATATGGAGGACATTCAGTGTTTCTGTAAAAGGTTTCCGCTTTTACTTTGAATTGTGACAAAATTACCATCAGCTCTTAAATGCTATGTTAATGCTTTTCTTGCTTGATTATTTTAGTGAAATCTTCTTGAAATGAATGCAACACTTTGTTGTATCATTTACATAATATTTTGGAGACTCTGCCTTATCTTCATGTAGAGCTTACAATACTTGATGTGATCATATTCATTTTGATTGTTACTACTAGGGCTGTACTGAATTGGCAAGTATCATTTCTCAGCTATTTCACCCACTTCAAATTCGGCTGTTTTGATTTGGCCATATTGGGGGTGGGGGAAGGTTAGGCTGACTATATGAAAAGGAGGACAGGGCTTATGTAACTTTAACGGTTGTAGAGAAAAGGGAATTTCAGCCAGTGTCATTTGTATGCAATTAGTTCCTGGTGAAATTCCCTCTTCATCACAACAGTTAAAGTTGCAGGCGCTATACTAGAGTGACCATATACAAAAGAAGGCAGGGCCCCTGCAACTTTAACTGTTGTGATGAAGAGGGAATTTCACCAGGAACTAATTGCATACAAATAACACTGGCTGAAATTCCCTTTTCTCTACAACTGTTAAAGTCACATGAGCCCTGTCCTCCTTTTCATATGGTCAACCTAGGGAAGGTGAAATTATTTTGGCAGGGGAGAGAATTGGATCGGCCACCATTTTGTTTTTCCATGGAAGTCCTGTTCTGAATTGCCTTCTTTGCTGCTCACTGGCTGGGTTCACACAATATGCTAGCCCATCAGGCATTATTGTTTTGTCTGAGCTAAGTGTGTTTTCCGCAGGGTGGGTTAATGTGTTGTCTGAATGTAGTGCTGCAACCCCTGCCTTACCTGTGAGAAACTGTTGGAGAATTTCTCCTTCCCTGGACAAATTCATGAAGCGGTCTCCCCCATTTCCTCTACCCTCAAATAGGTTGGGGAATTTCAAGAGGCCATTTATTTGCACACAGCTCTATTTTAAACATAACCATAAGAAGAGAGAGCAGGTTTCTTGAAATTGCCCATCAACCAACTCTGGTGAGATGTGTTGTATTTCCATTCAACTTATAGTAATTATTTCTCAAATTGGCATCTATACCTGTCAATTTGCATATGCAAATTGTATGCAAATTGGCGTCCCTTTCCTTCCCCTTTTTTGATGATACATTTCTTCTCTATTGCAATGCATGTGCTCTCACTGCTTTTAGAATGCCTGAGATCCATACCAAGAGCCGGAGATGCTTCCATTGCAGCATTCATACAGCCAGGGAGGGAAGGAGGCTTTCTATTTACAAGCAGAACCTCAGAATAACTTTTGAGCCCAGTGTCATCGCGTTTGTAATGCAGCTAAGTATTTTGAGCTGGACAAATTTGTACTCACAGCCAGGTAAATATGAACATTTGCAACGTCACTACCAACCCCTTGCCCAACTTTCCAGTTTCTGCATTTGATCATCCACACGCAGATTGACTGAGTTCAGAAACAAGAATCTAAGACATAGGATATCAACTAACTGGATTTTGTTGTTTGGTTGGCACATCTAATTGCATTCTCTGTAATTCTTATGCCCTTTTCTTCGTGGCCTTTTAATGTTTTCCTTTTATGAAGGCTAGGAGTGTTTCCATATCCACAATTATCATTCTGTAAACAAAAATAATTGATCATCTTTTCATACCCAAAATAACTGATTCCAGGTTCATTATCATAGATGCTTTAAAGTACCTTCAGTCTTTCCCCCCAATATGTCACATACTGTAAGATGGATTTTCAAACTAATCTTTATGCCCAGGATTTTAACTGTGGAACATCTGCTTCATTTTGAGAAAACTATGATGAGCATCTGTTTCCATGGAAAGTATGAATTAAACCAGACCACATTTATTTGTGGAGTTATGGATTATCTAGTCTTACACTGTTTTACGAATAAATCATAAAGGTTGGACTGGCACTATCAACCATATTAGTATGTTTCAGACTTGGTTTAAATCATAAATTTTGATGCTGTGATTCCTCTGTCCAGTGGCATTAACAATATTATGCTTATAAAAAGAAGTACCATGTTTCAGCACCTTTCCAGCTTATGGATTCCAGAAATACCTCTATATTAAGCAAGTAGCCACAGTGGAAGTAGCGCATACGTATTCTGCGTATTCTAAACTATATAAATAACCAAATAAAATGGTTAAAACTATATACATGCTTCTACTCAAGAGGAGTGCAACAGGTTCAGTACATGCATTTCCTTGAGCTGAAAGGCCCAATCCAGGAATTTTGCAAGTTGAGCCACAATGAGGTCATCTTCAGTAGTGCTGATTATTCATTTGGAGAATCCAGCCCTTTCTCCCTCACATATCGGGATTATCATCATTGGTGTTACTTGAGACAATTTGATTGGAGATATGCATGCTCCTCCAAGATTAAGCTTTTCAGCCAAGGAAATGTGTATACAGTTGCCATTGGCATATGTGTTTCCTCCTGTTGGATAAGGGTAAAAAAATATGGGAATAAAAAACCCCCCTAGCATTCAAATATATTTTGAGAGGAGATAAGGAATCCTGTTTGCATTTTTCTGTGGGTGAGAAGCCTTGTCTTTGACATGCAGCTTCTGATGCAGACTATGCAATGAAATAAACAGATCAACTGATTGTTTGACAGTTCCTTGCACCTTATTTGGCTTTCAGTGTACTTTTTCTGCTCCTAGCCCGTCTTTCTATATTTAGACAATTTTGAAGCAAGACATCACATGCTTGGAGCATGGCTGCCATGCACACCGCTCCAGTTGCTTTCAGGCTTCAGTTCTGATCTGAAGTTGCTGGCAGGGTAAGGCAGGTGTCAGAGGTGCCACAGATGGATCCCCACCAATCTCACTTTGGTGAAAGCTCGATTTCCCACCAATGTGTCATCTGAATATAGCCTTGGGCTTATTACTACTACTACTACTACTACTACTACTATTGGGGTGAGAGAGCTAATATGAAATATTAAAAAACTCAGCATAAAAAGTCTAGCTCCCACATGAGCTCCCATTAAGAACATAAGAAGTGCCATTCTGGATCAGACCGAAGGTCCATCTAGTCCAGCACTCTGTTCACACAGTGGCCAACCAGTTGTCGACCAGGGACCAACAAAGCAGGACACAGTTCAACAGCACCCTCCCACCCACGTTCCCCAGCAACTGGTGCACACAGGCTTTCTGCCTCGGATACTGGAGATCTTCCAGAATTCACATTAAATTCACATTAAATTCATTTTGTAACTTAATATTTCTTAGTGGTTGCTTTTGGCAGTAACTGTTGTTCTCACAAAATGTCCATGTTCTGTACATTTATTTCATGCTGATCATTGAACCTACCTATCCCAATTGGATTTCAAAAGGAGTCTCAAAGCGGAGGCGTTATTTCCCCCCTTCCTCCTTCACCTCACCTCACTGTTATTTATATAGTGACAGTGGTCTAACATGCAAAAGAAATGGTTCTGCCAGAAGGAGTGTCCAATCTAAATTATATCACATTTAGAACATTGCAATGTGCTCTATGTGGGGCTACCCTTGAAGAGTGTCTGGAAGCTTCATTCGGTGCGAAACACGGCAGCTAGGCTGCTAACCAATGCACGGTATTGGAACCATATTACATCTGTCTTAAAAGACCTGCACTGGTTGCCATTTGCTTTCCAGAGGCAATTCAAGGTGATGGTTTAATCTTTAAATCCCTAAATTGCTTAGGACCTGGCTATGTAAGGAGCTGCCTGCCCTGTCTCACTATGAACCTGCCTAAGTACTAAGATCTGCTGAAGAGGCCCTTTTGAGGCCACCACTACCACAGAGGCCCATTTGTTGGGAACACGCGAAAGGCCTCTCTCATGCACTGCCCCGAAGTTTTAAAACACACTCCCTGAAGAACTACAGGTGGCCCCCACCCCCTTGTTCTTTAGAAAGACACATCCTTTTAATTTAGCCTTTCAAAACATGTAATTTTAATTTTTTAAATGTCGTACATCACCTTGATGGCATTTTAGTAGATAAGATAAAGTGGTATATAAATGTTAATAATAATGATGATAATAATAATATCCACCTGGCTACTCAGCGTTCTGCTTCTCGAGCGGTTCGGTTATATGACACAGCAGTCACCTCAAAGCCTCTTACGAAGCCTGATAATAATAATAATAATAATAATAATAATAATAAGAAACAATACACCACATAACAGGAGGATGTAAAATTCTGGCAGGAATGGACTATACAGACAGACACAATACAGCTGCAAACATAATTCACCAACAACTGGCCATCAAATTCAACCTTATCAAACAACCTATACCATACTATACATACTCACCCGAAACAATCTTGGAAAATGCAGATCATAAAATGTACTGGGACAGAACAATTCATACTGACAAGACAATACCCTGCAACTGGCCAGACATAACGGTCATAGACAAAAAAGAAAAACACACATACCTCATCGACATAGCAATACGGAATGACAAACATGTTGTTCAAAAGGAAGAAGAAAAGAGAGACAAATATACACCACTGGCCATGGAAGTCAAAGAACAATGGCAACAGGAAACGGCCACAATTATTCCGTTAGTCACCTCAGTCACCAACATCACATCAAAAAATTATACAGAAAACCTTCAGAAACTGGGCCTACCAAAATACATCCACACCAACATCCAGAAAGCAGTCATACTTAAAACATGCTCAATTGTCAGGAAATTCCTGAATCTGTAAAAGACAGCATGACTTGGCAAAGACCATCAAGTCCATCTAGAAAATCCGCCATGAGCGAGAGATGAAATTGATGATGATGTTGATTAACCCTATAAATTGCTAGAGGATGAAGAGAGTTTTTAAAAAGGAGAAGAGCTGCCATTTCAGGGCTGGAGAGGCAAGAAGGGCAAAGGGATTCAGTAGTAAGCATATTTCCAGGAAGGTTTAAAGGCATGCTCTTGTATATATTCAAAGTTAAATTGCAAAACAGTTGATTATTCTAAGAGTATTTACTGTTGTTACATTTTAATACTTCATAATAACTAGTTAATGGGTAAGTCCCTTCACCATTCACCTTAGCTTTGTTTGGAAATATGCACCGTTCCCCCCAAAATGGGAAATAGCATGGCTTTTTTCAAAGTGAATCTCAATTTGGACCTGTCCACCCACCCAGCTCATCAGTCCCCTGACAGTCGCTTCCCTTTCATCCAACCAGGGCAGTAACAATGGTGGTGCACTGGCCATGAGGAATGAAGATCCCTCCTTCTCTTCTCTAGCACTCTTCTCTGGAGTTCTTTTAGCAGGCTAGGACAAAAAGGCCTAGTGATCCATAGGAAATGTAGTTTTTCCAAGGGCTAGGGAGGAAAAACCACATGTTAAATGGTGCTTCAAGGGAGGAACAAAGTTGTTGTCAAGATATAAAAAAGATTCATAAGAAGAACCATTTGTCACTTCCCCTTCCTGCCCTTTGCCCGCTCAAAAACTCATTCGCCAAGCTGCCTTTCTCTGTACAGGGGAAAAGATACATGGACCTTGTAGCAGCTTGGAGACAGCAATTCTGAACCCAAAGAGCAGGAGGGGAAAATGTTCAGCAGACCCTCTCCTGCTATCCCTCCATCCACACCAGCAGCCTCTTGTGCTTGCTTTTCAAAACATCAGGAAACTCGTTCACATTTCTCTGGTGTAAAGCCTTAGTACTTCCAACTTGGCAAGGAAGAACTTTGGGAGGAATACTTTGCATCTCTCAAGAATACTTCCCAAGTTCAATCTCCAGCACCTCCCATTAAGAGGCCCAAGACCTTGAAGATCCGCCACTTGTCAGAGTCAAGAATACCAGTCTAAATTAATGAATTCTCTGACCTGTATAAGGTAGCTTCATATGTTCCCAAGGAAGTGTAAATCTTCAAATTTGAAGCAACAGTAAAGGGTGAATGGAAATACACTTGCAGAACTAAAAATGCCATCAAATTGATTTCTCTGTTTACAGAACAAAGGAGACGCTATCACTGAAAACCACAAATATGGGTGCTGGAGACACTTGTCTTCACAAAGTAATATTTATCTCCAGTACCTTTCAAATAAACAAACATGTTGGCTTCCCAATTTGACATTCTCTCTAAAAGATGTGATGTTTCAATGTGTCCCCTTATAAAATCAGTTCAATAATATTCTCAAATCTTTTCTTAAACTGAGAGTTCCATTAACCATCTTAATATACAGTTAGCTAGATTATAGACCCTGCTAACCAGAAGTCTGTATTTTTAAAAAATCTCATAAGATCATGTAGTGTTTTGTGTGGGAGAGCTTTTGAAAATGAAATGTACTAGCAAGTGAAAGATGTTCATCCTCCTTTGTTTCTTCTCCTGGTGAAAATCTCACTAAACATAGTTATATTCATTAAACAAAAAACCTACGGTTTACAAAAACAATGTTAAGGCTCTACAGATTCCAACCAAGCATCAAAAAGCAGGGAAATTGGGAGTTAAGGCTCACAAGCCTTAACGCCACATCCTCCCTAAGGAGGCAGAAAGTGCAAGTGAAATTCTCATTCTCCCAAAGCAGATAAACCATGAGGACAGGGTGGAGAATATGATATGCAGAGGTGACTGTGGGGTTGTGGAAAACTGATCACGAACAACTTAGGGCCACCTACTTCTCTTTTTTTGTTTAGAGCAGAAGATTTCAAACAGAAATCTCTTTGACTTTGAGCAGTACAAGTTTAAAAAATGAAATTAAAGATAAAGAGATGAAACTTGGCACCATGGTACCTCTTAAGTAAGGCTTTAGCCATGCCAAGTTGAAAGCAGATTGGTTCATGCCTTGAATTTTAGAAAAAAAATTGAAGTCAAACTTAAAAAAAATATATCCTAAAAATCAAGGCACGAACCGATCTGCTTCCAACTTGGCATGACTCAATTCTAGGGTGACCACTAGGGTGTGGCCTACTGGCTAAAGTGTTGGACTGGGAGCTGGGAGATCAGGGTTCTACTCCCCATTTAGCCATGAAAACCCATTGGGTGACTTTGGGCCAGTTGCAGACTCTCAGCCCAACCCATCTCACAGGATTGCTATTGTGAGGATAAAATGGAGAGGAGGAGGATTATGTATGCCCGCCTTGGGTTTCTTGGCGGAAAAAAGGTGGGATATAAATGCAATAATAAAAATAAAAAAGCTGTCAGGATTTCCCCAGATTTCTCCTGGTTTTTGTTCTATCCTCAGTGTCAGGGAGGATTTTATGCAATAGTCTATAATGACCTGGAATTACACACTTTCCCTTTTAAGGCCACCATTAGCGTGGCAGGGGGGAATGACATGCTTTCTGGAGGTGTGTCATTCTCTCCCACTGCTCCAATCAAGGCCTTAAAAGGGAAAAACATGTCATTCCCAGGCATTATAGAAAAGGGCCTGATTGGAGCGGTGGGGTGGGGTGAGAATGACACGCTTTCCCCTCCTCCGCTCCAATTGGGGACTTTAAGGTGGCCCCAGAAAGCCATTTTCCTGCCCCCCCCACTAGGTGTCCTCTTTTTTGGTTTCCCAAATATGGTCACCCTACTCAGTTCTTGCACAGGCTGCATATCCATCCCTAGATATTTACTCAAAAGTAAGACCCATTGAATTTCCTTGCTTCTTGAAAAGCAACACACTTGCTTTTAGATTTGCCAGTCTCAGCATTCTATGTGTGCTATGAATGCCTGCTCTGTCTGTCCCTATAGTTTCCTGCAAGGTCCAGCCAGGGGAAGCCAGTAAATTAAACCCAGGGGTGGAGGGTGGGATTCCCTCAGGTTCATCTGACAGCAGGTGCTATAGAACATGGACTTTCCAGGAGTGTTGAGGCTGGATTTCTGGCAGACCCAGCCAGGCAACTTTATGGCCTGTTAGTCCCTCCATTTGGTAGCCCTCAGAGCACCTGCCTCATAAGGCAAATGGCCACATGAGAACTGTTATTATGGCCTGCTACTTTGTTTGTCTTTAGTAGTCTGTGGTCCAGATCTCTTCAGAAGGGGGAATAGTGATTTGTGGTTGGAGTCAGTCTAAATTATCTCCAGGGGTCCCTTACTCAGTGCCTCTGATAGCAAAGAGATTGAGGATTTTCCCCAACTCTGTTACTCTTGAAGTTACTAGGCCTGTTGAAAATAGATTTTATAACATAAGCATGAAAACAGTGAATACCCCTTTTAACTTGTTAAACCAATGAAAACATGCCACACAAGAAGTCTTAATATATGAATGGTTTATAAAGAAAAGTAAATGCAAAAGAACATCAGATGCAGAAGTGAAACCTGAAACATTACTACTACTACTACTACTAGTAGTAGTATCCTGCCTTTTGCCCAATGCTGGGCCTCAGGGCAGCCTTACAAAACTAAAACATATACAGCTAAAACCTATAAATAGGAATATACTAGGCTGACCATATGAAAAGGAGGACAGGGCTCATGTAACTTTAACAGTTGTAGAGAAAAGGGAATTTCAGCCAGTGTCATTTGTATGCAATTAGTTCCTGGTGAAATTCCCTCTTCATCACACCAGTTAAAGTTGCAGGGGCCCTGCCTTCTTTTGTATATGGTCACTCTAGTATAGTGCCTGCAACTTTAACTGTTGTGATGAAGAGGGAATTTCACCAGGGACTAATTGCATACAAATGACACTGGCTGAAATTCCCTTTTATCTACAACTGTTAAAGTTACATGAGCCCTGTCTTCCTTTTCATATGGTCAGCCTAAATATACAAAAGTTAAAAATATAATTAAATACTTTTCAATATTAAAGCATTTTGAACATTTTAAATACATAACAATTTAAAAGTCAAAGATATAGACAGAGGTCCAGATTATTTGCCAAAGGCCTGCTGGAACAAAAAAGCGTTTGTCTGCATCCAAAAACACATCAAGGACTGCAAGACTGCAAGGATTAGAAAGAAAATCCATGTGTGTATACTATGCAAAATAAACGACAGCTCAACTGTTTCTAAACCTTTTTAGAAAAACAGGGTGACTAGGCCGAAACCAGCGTTGTAGGCCCAGAAGCACTTTGAAAGGTTTCAATATTGTACTTAAAACTTAACACAGGCCCAAACTAATTAAATGAAGTGTTTGAAGCTTTCAACTTATAGCAGTATGGACCAAACTCTTAGAAAAGAGGGAAGGAGCACTGTGAGTGAATGGGGTGGGGGAAAATAAAAGAAAGGTATAGCTACCTATTCCCAGGAGAGATCTGAAGATCAGGTTGTCATGGATCCAGAGGAACCACACCCTGCTTCACCAGGGAGCAAAAGAGCAAACTGGCCTTATGAAGATAGCCCCAAATACTCTCAGAGTCAAAGGAATGCATGTTCCAGAAGAGAAAAGAGAAACTCTTCTTCTTCACTCAAAAGGTCTGTGCTATAGAAGCAGCAGCCATTTCACTCACCCACCCCACAGTCTAAGGCAGGAGGGAGGGGGGAGAGCGACGCTACTGAGCGTGTGTCAGTGTCACGTTATGAGGGAAGATGGCCGTCTCATTGACTTTAATGAGAGGTTAAAATAGTCCTTAAAAGTCAACCAAAGGGAATTTAAAAAAAACCAAAAGCTTTCCATCAACCACAGTCAAGGAGGAAGAAGACCACACCACTGGATTACTTAACAAGGCTCTAGAAATTATGCAGATTGTGAGCACAAAAAGTAGCAACCCGGAAGTAAATTTTACAAAAGCAGGGAGACAGGTTTGTATTCCTTTTCGAACTTAAACTGCTCTCCTTCCCTCAATCTTTCACCAATCTTCTTGAAATTTTCAGGTAATGTAAAACAAACATTTCTTTCTGGCACCTGTAAATTTTAGAAAGGTTGATGAAACATTTTCGATTTTATGGCTGTTAGAATGACCCCCCCCCCATTATCACTTTAACATGGCGGAATGTATTTTTTACTGACGGCCCTTAACAATGGAGGCACGGCTGTGCCTCCATTAATAAAACAGCCTTATCCAGCTAAAGTTAGCCCAGACTATGGCCAGATGTACACTAAGCAGGATATAGCAGTATGAAAGCAATATATAAAAGGCAGGAGCCACACCAAGCAGGATATAGTGGTATATGGTATGTGTCAATGGGTCCCAACAGTTGTCAGTGCAATTCAATACTGCTATAAAGCAGTAGTGTGGCTCCTGCCTTTTATATACCACTTTCATACTGTTATATCCTGCTTGGTGTGGATCTGGCCTAAATTACATTTAAACCAGTAGAACAAGTGACTTGTGACTAACGTAGGTCACATCATTTCCAGTGGGACATTTTAGCTGGATTAGAGCCACTGGCTGTTCACAGTAAATTAAATATTGTTTGAAGCATATGGACGTAATGGTCGCACCATTTAAAAAGAAATAATACTACAAAGGTCAGATTTCATTGCTACAGTGGATTCCACGACAGATGTTTCCAATTAACTTTTCCCCTTAGAAAGTTTTTTTAAAAAACAAAAAAAAAAACAAAAAAACCAACACTGTATACTAATGACTTTTCCAAAAAATATATATGCTACTTTAGCCAAAGATTCATGTCATGTAATGGATACTCTCCCAACATACACTTTTCCTGGAAAGCAATACCAAAGCAATCAGGGCAGAAACCACAGGGAGGTTCTCCTGCACAAGCTCCAATAGAAGACACTACTATAGTGCTTTGAAATAGACTAGCCCAAGCCATCAATTCTTTACATTGGAG
The DNA here is from genome assembly GCA_029215795.1 of Anniella stebbinsi. NCBI lineage: Eukaryota > Metazoa > Chordata > Lepidosauria > Squamata > Anniellidae > Anniella > Anniella stebbinsi. Next base: position 249,835,121 of record JARDYH010000002.1, read on the forward strand.
CTGCTAAAATGATTAGGGAGGAATTTAAGTTAATAGGAATAAAATGTCCTTTCTTGTACATAAATGCTGAGGAAAATTTATTGGGAAAGGCAAGCTTCAGTAATAATAATAACCCTTTTAAAATTAGTGATCAGTGTTCATGACCCAGCCACCTTTATTTTTAACATTATTTATCTCCACCTGGTGGGTTGGGGTGGAGTGGAGGCTTAAAACAGCGATAAAACGGGGCGTTTTTCCATAGGATCAATCATTTGTGAAATTCCATTCTAAAAATATTACAGGTTCTTTTGGTGCCGAGGTCAAGAAAGTATTTGAGATCCATAAAATGAAAGAACATAAATTTTCCCTTCCCTCTATTATTTTCTCATATTTTTTCCTTTACAAATGTACTCAAGCATAATGCATTTGTCTTTAAAGATGAAAAGAAAGGAAATAATTTTGGTTTCTTTTATTCCCTTTCTGCTTTATGAGGCTTATGCACACAATAAGTACATTTTATCTACAGCCAAATAGACCCTATTTAGAGATAACAGTTGGTATTCTCCATGGCACATCAGTGGTGTATTGTCCTAGACAATAGACAGATACAGAAGAGACAAAGCAAGTTGTATTAGACCGATTCCAGTTCAGAATTTAATACAAGCCTTCTCATCATGTCCAGGTATTTCAGAACAAAATATAACAACTTGGATCCTGTGCAGTTACCTGTCGAGATATATCATGATAGCATGAATCATCTAGTTTCTTTTCTAATTGCCTTTTTCTAATCAACAACTTTTCTAATCATCCTTGTTCTAATAATTGAGTTGGCTTGGAAGCCACTCATACCAGATGCCTCATGGTTGTTTCCAGCTTCCTATATCCAGACCTGTACAGTCTCCACTTGACTCGATAGGCCCCTTCCAACTCTACTATTCTATGATTCTATGACATCCAGCCTTGCTTGGTTACTGCAGAGAGGTAACCAGCCCCCAAGGTAAACATAGCCTTGAAGCACTCGCCTTTCACCTTCTCCAAATGATGTCAGTAGATAACACAGCATATTTCAATACATGAAATATTGCCATAATAAAAGTGTTATATAATTTAGTGTATAGTAATGCAGTGGGTGTTCAGCCTAGTTCTCCTCCCCCTCAGGGCTGTCGCTTGTCCTGACGTACAGTTCCCAGCCAAAGAAGTAGTGCAACACTCCAGCTCAACCACAGGGCATTCTGGGTATAGACTTCCTATTCCACTCTGCATGGCACTGCCCCGAAGGGCAAAGGTGAAAGTTTGGACAGGTGAAATCTTGTTTGTCCACTAACCAGAGGTGACGTGAACCAATATATTGGAGGACCCCAGTTTTGTGGGGCACTAGGGCAGTTTGCTCCCTTGGCACACCCCTCTGCCTCTTGAAACAAAAGAGGAACTTTTTAAGCCCCTTTGTAGTTCCTCTGAGAATATGCCATTACAGACTCAGAAAAGTGAACCCAGTAATATTTGAACAAGATGTGCTATTTGTAAATTATGTATAATATTGAGAGATCGGGGGGGGGTATTTTGGAGCCCCCACTCCACCTTGTTTCAAACCGCATGTGAATATTCGTTGAATTTGAAAACGGCTGGAAAGGAAAGGATTAAACGGCTGCCTCGGCTGCCTTTATTACCACGACTACTGTTGCTAGTCCACTGTTAATTAAAAGTCACCTCAACCTGCTTCACTTGATAAATGAAAGTGCTTGAGTAACGATGGACGCATCTGTCCTGTTTATAAAGACATTTTGGAATTTTGGTAGGTTCTATAAAACAATGATCCAAATGAAATTCTCATCCATCCCTGGCCTTGAAGGAAAGTGGTCACAGAACTACACATGTGTCATACTGCCTGCCCTAATACCTTAACCTATTTTTAAAAAACTAGGAGGCTCTCAGTAAAAAGTCCTCATGAGGGGTTGCCACCATCAAAAAAGTCCTACTTTCCTCATCTGATCCCGAGAAGGTAGTGGAGAAGGGCTATCGTAAGATCTCTATGCTCAAGGAGGTTCATCAGGGGGAATGTCAAATTATACTGGTTCCAAGATACGTGGCTTTAACAGTCACCTATATCAGACATTTTGCCGGAAAAAAATGACAGCCAGTGCAAGTCTCTCAGTTCTGGCACAATGTACGACCCCCACAGCAAGTATCAGCATTGTGTAGCTGCATTTTGGACCATTTGAAGTTTCCAAACTATTTTAAAGGGCAGCCCCACATAAAGTACATTACAAGTAAGTTAACAGGAGATGTTGTGATAGTCGTAAAGTCCTTCTTTTCCCGGAAAGGATGTAGCTGGTGAATCACCTGGCAGTCCGTGTGATAGCAATGTCACCTGGAGCAGTGTCAGACCCAGGAGTGTGCTCCAAGCTATAGTTTTTCCTTAGGAGGAAGTGTCATCCAATCCAAAGCACGCACAATGTCCACCTCCTGGTTTGTCCAGTCTGCTACCACCAGCAACTCACCTTAGCTGGGTGCATTTATTTAGTCAATTTGCCGGTTGCTCTTCATTACAAGACTCCCAGGTTGGCAACTAGTTTAAAAATAAAAGCAAATATAATGATGAATTACAATTTATTTGCCTTCATTTAGTTCATTGCTGATTTCAGACACCTTTAAGGGAATAAACTTCAGTTAAACTGATGAAAAAGAGAAGCTGGGTGCCATTACTATATTGATGGGACCTCACCTCAAATCACCAGAAAACTGCACGCAATCCCTTCTTAGAGGTATTAAACCGCATGGGAGATAAAACTAAATTTTACGGAGCCCCACATATGGGGAGGAATAGCAGTCTCTGAGCACTACCATATGACATCTGCCTTTGAGGTAGGAGTGGAACTGGTCTAATTAATGCACTGCCGCCAGCACCCAACATACAGGTGATCCAGAGGGATCACATGGCAATGGTGTCAAAGACTTCTGAGAGATCCAGGACAAAATGGAGGATCACATTCCACTTATCCCAGGCAGAAATTATCTACCTGGGAAACCAAGGCAATTTCGTTCCCATCACCAGCCTCCCAAATGAACCAAGGTTCCAAATGACAATGGTCCAATTGCCCCCTTCTTTAACAAGCTGGGGGGGGGGGAACCTCTCACAATGAAGTATTAAAACAACAAAATATCTTGTAGCATCTTAACAAATTAATTATAGCATAATCTATTACAAGACTGACCCAGAAGGGAAAGTGACAGAATACCCCATGGTTTCTTACAGCTCCCAGCTAAAAGCACTCCAGTGTGTCATCCTGGTCAGTGACATGTATCTCTCTCAGGCATTGGGCGGTAGCCCTGTCCTTTCTTACAACCAGCCCCTTAGAAACTACTCACCAACAAAAATAGATCACACAAGGGAGACACAAAAACAGGGACCAGACCCCTGCACCAAACCCAGATGCCAACTCTGTGTACTCAGGTAACACTATTACAGGACCTAATAATGTCAGCCACAATATCAAGGCTTCATTCACCTGCTCATCTTCCAATATGATATATGCCATCATCTGCCAACAATGCCCTTCTTTGCTCCAAAATAAAAAGTGGATACAAAGCTGGAATCTGAAATGACAATCTTTAGAAACCAATGAAATAACATTTCAGTCTCCCAGGACACTCTGTTCCTGACCTTAAAGTAGCCATTTTTGAATAAATGGTGTCTGTTCCATTGGTTGAGGGACACAATCGGATTTCACCCCTATTCTGTGTAGGCTACACTGCACTGGCTACAATTCCTACAGCTACTATTCTGTACTGGCACAATTTCAAGTTCAATTTACAAAAACCTGGTCGTTATTACCTTTAAAGCCCTAACTAGTTTGAGACCAGGTTATTTGTTGGGGTGGCGATACCTATGTGAACCTGCCTAGGCCCTGAGGTTGGCCACACAGAGGCCAAGCTCGCAGGTCCATTATTATGACCCATTAGGTTGGTGGGCACATGAGAAAGGGCCTTTTCATTGGTCTCTGTGAAATTCCGTCCAATGGGATGTGCATTTGCTCCCTCTTTGGTTGTTTTCAAACAGGCCTTAAAGACCTGGCTGTTCCAATCTGCTTTTAACTGAATAAAGTTGTTGGCCTATAATTTTAGCTTCTGCTACTTTTCTCTTATTCTGATAGATGGCTACTGTTTAAATTGTTTGTTGTTGTTTTAATTGCAAACCTTCTTGGTAAACCTGTTGGACCTAAAAAGTAGCATAAAAATTCATAAAATACAATAAATGATAAAATACTAGCATAAAACCACCAAATTACAACTTACCAAGAAAATAAATTCTGTGGCCTGAATCCAGATAATGAGTTTTCATTCCACTACAAGTGTTAATTAGCTTACTAATGTCAGGATGTCTGTGTTACAATCAACACTGCTTTGTGAAGGATCACTGTAATAATTTTACATACGTTTAAACTTTAACATAATTATCTAAGTCTATAGTTTTTTCATTTCATTTTTCTCTGATCTCACTGTTACATTTTTTCCCTCTCTACACCCATGTGTAGATGTGCCCCAACTATACTTCATGCACCTGATGAAATGGACTCTAGCCGGCAAACCCACATGGCATGAGAAATGTGTTAGTCTTTAAGATGCCACAAGGCTTATTGTTATTCTTGCTGCAAAAGACTAACGCATCTTCCCCTCTGGAGAAAGAAGTATTAATTGATCAAGCTCCCATGACTGGCTTGAGTTGGCCATTAAGGGCAAGGATTGAGCATTCAGGGGTCTCACCACCCTTCTCCAAACACCTTGTCAGCTTCCTCAGACATCAGTAACTGAAATTCATCTGACCAATTGCAATCAAAGCACACTCCCAGTATAGATTTCACATCCCAATATAGCATCTAGGTTGAACTGATCAATTTGCAATGTGCTCCACAAACAAGTCACAGCAGACCACGTATGGCTTTTCCCCTTACACTGCCTTGTGCGCCTGTCAGGCAGAAAGGTGATCAGTACATATGATGGATTTCCCCTCTTTGACCAGTGCTGACAATATTGTTATACGAAGTATAAAAAAAATACTCTTAAAATAAGCATTAAAAAATCTCCCATTTATCCAAGAATGGATCTTGAAATAGTGCTTAGAATCTGCCCCCTAACTGAAATCTCCCCCCACCCCGCCACTAGCTGAAATCTGCAATGACACCCCTGAAAGGGATGCTGCATGGTGTCTATGCATAATTCATCTTCCAAACACCTCTCCTCACAGTATGTTTATCAACCTTCGGAGGATGCTCCATTCCTTGCCACGTCTGACAAGCTCATATTTTCAATCAGACTATGCTTGTGCTTCCAGTTGTATGGCCAATGACCTCCAGGTTCCACCAGACCTGGAAGGTAAGCAGTTATCTCAACATCGATAATAAGTCTTACTCAATAACTGATTTTCATGTCTCCTGCTGGGAAATATGCATGACTTCAGTGCATGGTTCAGCACATTTCACTGCATCAACAGTTGATGGAGAGGAGGAGTCACGCTGTGTTGGCACATATGCATTGCATGCGGTAGATCATCAGGTAAATCCTGCACACATTTAGTTAAAAGAATCTCAGGTAGCAGGGCAGAGGGAAAACCTTTGCCTGGATCTTGGGGGAACTTGATGATGACCTAGATAAACCTACAGCCTGACTCAGTGTAAAGCAGCTTCATATGTTCATAGATTGAGTTAAAAGTATATGACTCCTTTTACATTCATGCAGTAGATGAGTTCTACAGGACATTTTGATTAGTACAAATAAGTATGCCTAGGCATTCCCATTCATGCTGTCCTTAATGCATAGCTTGAATTGTTACCCATCCAATACTACAATTTTAAATTCTCTCTTTTTCCTTTCCTTTTCATTCCTTTTATTTTCCTGCAGCCTCCCTGTACGTGTCTTTTAGCAGCCGTTTTTGTATCAATTAGCCGTTCTCTTAATCTTGGACGCAATAGGACGGTAGGGCTGCAAGAGGGGGACTTCGTTTTGTGTTTTTGCCTCATTTTTGTTTTTTTATGATTTAGAAAATATTCTGTCCTTTCCATTTTAGTGTACACTGCGCTAGTCACTTAATACATGAAATACATTAAACTCAGTTCTGCAATTAGCCAAAGAATCGGCTGCCTTATATGCAGGAGGTGCCTATGGGGCCTATCACAAAATAAGGACATACTCTTTATTTTGCTCTTGGAAAGGATGGGGAACATGTGGCCCTCCGGAGGTTGTTGGACTGAAATTCCCATTATCCCACAACACTATAGGGTGACCAGATAAAATCCAGGTCAGGGCTCCTGTAACTTTAACAGTTGTAGAGAAAAGGGAATTTCAGCCAGTGTCATTCGTATGCAATTAGTTCCTGGTGAAATTCCCTCTTCATCACAACTGTTAAAGTTGCAGGGGCCCTGCCTTCTTTTGTATATGGTCACTCTAGTATAGTGCCTGCAACTTTAACTGTTGTGATGAAGAGGGAATATCACCAGGGACTAATTGCATACAAATGACACTGGCTGAAATTCCCTTTTCTCTACAACTGTTAAAGTTACATGAGCCCTGACCTGGATTTTATCTGGTCAGCCTACAACACTAGCTATGCTGGTTAGGACTGATGGGAATTGCAGTCCAACCAGTTCTGGAGGGCCATGTTTCCCATCCCGGCTCTTGTGTATAACTACCACTAAGAAGGAAATCATATTTATTACCCTTCCTCCAAGAAGACTATGGGGTATTCATCGGAATTGCATCATTTTTATCCTCGCAACACACCTTGTGATGTAGGCTAGGCTGAAAGTGAGTGATTGTTCCAAAGTCATAGTGAACCTAGTGCCAAGTCAGGATTTCAAACCAGGTTCCCTAACACTCTCCACTACAACACACTGGCTTTCTTGGGATTCTTCTTGGGACTTGCTTGTACTTTGTTTCTTTTTATAAAACAAATGTATTTTGTTCATTTCAAATATTTGGGCTATGATCACTGCCTATTTGAAACCTGAATGGTGTGAAATGTGTTGGTTGATTCTATTGTTGAAAGAAGATGGCATGGATTTTATTGAATTCCGGGTTAAAGATCTGATGGGTGAAATAAATCTTGGCTTCTGAGCCTCAGTATCAGATATTTAATATTGTCAACCTTACCAATATAGATCAGACTTGAAGAATCCTTTCTCTTTTTTAGTTACATGTAAACATTTAGTTGAATATGAACTAACGTATTGATAGTCTATACACAGAATGGTTTATTGATACTTTTGTCAGATTTCATAATATTCATCCTCCTTAATAGCTTCATTGATTTGTTTAGAGTGGGGAAAAATAACGATGGATGATAAGGCAAAAGAGGCCTGTTTGCTGCTGTAAAAACAGTGCTTAAAGGATGATAGATTCAGAGGTGTTCACATGCTACATGCCCTCTAAAAACCAAGTTTCATACCAAGAAACCCCAAATTCTATATTCAAGATAAATGGGACAATTCTGCATAACCTTGATGTAGGCTTAAACATACAGTTCATGGATTTGTGGCTTAATTCTGACTCATCAATAACTTTTTGCAAGCTATTACGTGGAGGGTAAAGTGGCAAGAGTAGGGTGACCATATGGAAAGGAGGACCAGGCTCCTGTATCTTTAACACTTGTGTAGAAAACGAAATTTCAGCAAGTGTCATTTGTAAGCATGCAGCACCTGATGAAATTCCCTCTTCATCACAACAATTAAAGCTGCAGGAGCCCTGCCCTCTTTTGTATCTGGTCACCCTAGCTCTACTCCTGCAGCTTTCACTGTTGTGATGAAGAGGGAATTTCTCCAGGTGCTGCATGCCTATAAATGACACCTGCTGAAATTCCCTTTTCAATACAACTGTTAAAGCTACAGGAGCCCTGTCCTCCTTTCAATATGGTCACCCTAGGCAAGAGGGTGTGTGTTAGCAGGAACAGGACTATGATTGAGATGCAGTGAATGATACAAGTGTAACAGTCTATGGGTCAAAGTCTATGCATGTTAATGGATGTGTGCAAATGGGAGTGTGTGAATGGATAGCCATGCCTGTTTTGGGTCCGGCCCCACCCACTGCTGGTATGCGGACCCTGATAGGTTCAAACCAAGGTAATGCAGACCTCAACATGAAAAGGTTTCCCCACCACTAGATTAAAATTCAGCAATACACCCACCCACCCTGCTCACCACCAAAACTAATACAGATTTATTATTGTAATCTATGAGGCAGCACAGCTAAATGTACCTGCCTTAAATGAGCTTGGGTCAGTTAGTAGCAACAAGTGATTTATGGGAGCCCTTTATGAGATCTTAAAGATCTGTAAAAACAGTGGGTTAGGTTGCAGCTCTAAATGCCCATTTAAACCTAGGCTGAAAGTGTCCCTTTGAATGCATAAAGGATATGTGCTGCTATTGTTCATTGGGCAATTGGAGTGGTCCGTATTTACAAAGACATGTTTCATATCCCCCTCCCATGTAAGATGGCTACCTTTAGCTGTGCTCAGTTATTGCCTTGTCAGAAACTTGGAGGCAGTATTGTGGAGTTTGTCATTTCACTTGGTTCATTTTCGGTGTCCTGCCATGGTCTCAGGTCAATCTGTTCAGGTTTTCATAGCACTTAAACCTGTACAGTAGATAAAAAATAGCCTTTAGATATGGGATGAATAGCTGCTGGAATAGATGTGCATATACCCCAGGCACCTCTTTGATAGTGTCCATGTCAAGTAACACAGCTGGGAATTGAGATCTGCTCCAGGTGCCTTTTCTGGTTCTGCTGTAATGAAAAGCAAGCTGTGTTTTAGGAAATCCTCAATGCCCCAGTCACTGTGAATGTTTCCCTTATAAATGTTTTGCTTATAAAATCATAGTGACACTAATTGTATTTACTGAGGGAAGAACATTTGTAAATGTTGACTTAAATTTCCTCCTTTTTAATTTTAAGGCTGCTTGGCACTCTGAGCTTCCGCCACTAGTTAAGTCTGGAACATATGACCCCCTTTGACCCTCTTAATGCTGTCATCGGAGTTCTGTTCTTAGTAACAAACCGAGTTCCCCACTTATCTGGGAGCTGTCATTGTGGGCATGTGCGGGTTCAGCGGTGGGAAAGGAAGGGGGCTGGCAGGAACTGCCACCTGCGCAGCAGCGGTGGCTCCTCTCAATGGCCTGATAACACCGAGCCAATCAAAAGAGGGAGAGGCTGGGGGGGAGGAGAGCTGGAGTGGGAGCAGCTGCAGGTAGTTTCCATGGGGCCTCATGAGTCAGCTGGGGTCATTGCCATCACCGACTTCCCCAGCCACCCATATCTTGTAGCGGACAAAAGGCAGTTGCCAGTTATCGGGAATGGGAATGAATCTTACCTGCCTTCCAACTGGCAAGCAAGGGGGGCAGGGGTTTGGCCTTCCTCGTTGCAAGGCCAGTCCCCGTGTCTCCGCGAGCCATCTTGGTTGAATGGTATCGTTTATGTCACAACTTGGTGGGATGTGATAGGCATTGGGCTCAGTCAGTTTGGGAGGAAGAGTGGGAGTAGGCACCCCACTCTCCTTCAGTGGGATCCCCTTAAGGGATCTGGGTGGATGTGGCACCAAGACCAGGCTAGCATGGTGGAGGGAAAGGGGTTCACATTACCAGTCTGCACCATGGTGGGCCTCTGACTTTGCCATTCCTGGCAGGTGGGCAGAAGGAAAATTTGACAGCAGCCAGGCTGCTCCATGGTGGGATCCATGCCCTTTGCCTCCGCCAACCCTATTCAGAGTTAATAAAGTTGTAGCCAATTTAATAACCTATTTAAGTTGGTATCTCTAGTTTATTCCTTTCATCTGCAGCATGGACAAAATTAGACGCTGTGCCTCATAATGTTCTGATTACTGATGTCATCAAGGATGCTGAAATTGGGCTTCCATAATATGCCATTAGTGTAGGAATATCTAACATGTCATGGCTCCTTCCACCTGTAGAGCTGACATCATCTTGAACTTTTGTTCTCTCTTTGTTCTCTCTTTGTTCTCTCTTATGGTTTTCCTCATGTATGAGCTCCCTTTTTATTTCATCCAATCCAATCAAGAAAACTTTGGCTAAGCAATATATCAAGGTCTGGTGACCCATTTCAGGTTGGAGAGCATCTAGAGGAGAACAAACAGATTGGTGAGGGGTCAGGAAACCAAGTTCTATGATGAACGATTGAAAGAGCTGGAGATGTTTAGCCTGGAAAAGAAATGATTAAAGGAGATATGATAGTGGTCTTCAAATATCTGAAAGGCTGTCATGCAGAAGATGGAACAGACTTATTCTCTGGTGCCTCAGGGGGCAGGATTAGAACTAACAGGTGGAAGTTGCAGGGAAGCAGGTTTCGGCTAAACATTCGGAGAAACTTCCTAGCAATGAAAGCTTGTTAAGCGGTGGAACAGACTGCCACAGGAAGTGGTGGGTTCTCCTTCACTGGCGTTATATAATGAGAGGCGGAATGGCCCTTGGTCAGGAATATTGTAGCTGCACTTTACAGTGCAGCATCTGCATTGAACAGGCTCAGACCTGAGGTGGTAAACTTGTATCTGGGCTGCTGTCGCTGGGCTGTACCACCTCAAATTGCAGGTGGGGCTCATAGGATTGAATGCTCATCCAACCAAAGAATTCCGTCCAGATAGAAACCTATTTGGGAGATGGGTTCTATTCTGGCCTTCTGCTACTCTTCTATGTGCAGGGTTTTTGTACAGAGGAGCAATCCATCATGTGAGCCCCCACTTGCAGTCTAAAGAGGCACAGCCCACACACAGTTTTAGCCACTTCAGTAAGAGTGTGGCCTGAGAAATAAGTCTAAATATCCGTATTAGATGATTTAAAGATCTTCCTTTCCATCTATTGTTGGGGTTGAATTCAGTAAGACGGGCTCCGCCACATAGATTATGCGTAAAATTCTTTGCAACGCTCCTCATTATTTTTTTTTAACAAAAAACAATAGGAGAGACTTTGCCAAAAACGTGCATTGACAGCGTTATTTGAAATACCATTTTTGCTCCCCTTGCCCTACATTTTCTGCGCATTGCAGCAAAGCCCAGCACTGTCCTAGTTCAAGTTAGAATAAACAAGAGCCAGATGAGAAGTGTCAAGGGTTTGGCTATAGGGATGTGGGTCAAAGCCAAGATGTCTTCTTTGGAGAACACAGCAGTCCTTCTGCCAGTATCAAATTTCAGGGGGTTCTGAGATAACAGATGGACTCACATGACTTTTGATGCGGAATAGCTACAGCGTGTTTGCTGGACTCATACTGCTACTTGACACCTATAGGTAATAGTTGTATGTCAACAATGGCCACACTGTTCCACTGCACTGTCATTGTTCAGCAAAAACAAGAAAACACTGATTTCCAAAAGCAAATCTGTTAAAGGAATTAAGTAGGATTTGTGCAATGACTTCATGCAGTTGACATGCATTCAGAATTGTGCAGTGGTTGGACTTAGGATCCAGTCTTGACAATTTTACACAGGGTAACGGGGAGCGTTCCTGTGATAGTGTACTTGTTACCTGGAGGACAGAGATGATTTATGGCACCCAAAGTTCTTGGTCTATTTTAATTTCCATATATGAAGAAAAGCGTGCTGATGCTAGCTAGTAATGTAAAAAGGGAGGACAGGCACAACCCAGAAAGAAGTACATATAAGGAAGGAGCTTTGGAGTAGGGAGCATAAAATGAGCAAAAGAAAATGCTGAGTTTACCTGAATCTCTATGCACATGTGTTCTTTTTTAGATTAGGGGTACTTTTCCCTGCAGTAGCTTCGGAGTGGCGGCAGGTGGATTACATGATGCTGCCGCCACTCCGAAGCTACTGTGGGGAAAAGCCCCAAAGCTCCATTCTCAAAAAGTTGGGCATTTAACCCAACTTTTTTAGCTAGGAGCGAGGCGACGACAGCATTTGCTGACTGTCGCTCTTGCTCCGGAGCTTCTGGGAGGCCTGCCACAGTCTATGGCGACCACTGATTGGTCGCCATGGGCTAGGCAGGGAAGGGGGTGGGCCAGCGAGCCATAAGCTCACTGCACCCCATCCGCAGTCCTCCTCCCATTTTAAAAAGTAAAAATAAAATTAAACTTACGATTGAAGAGGGGAGCCAATGCTCCCAGCTGCCCCTACAGCTGCTGCAGATGCTCTGCTGGGCAGGTGCGCTGTGGGGGCGACGGCGGCAGGAAAGCCCGCCATGGCATTCCTTCCGCTGAAGATGAGCGGAAGGAGCTCCAATGCGGGGGGCACCACCTCCGCCGCCACTGCACGGCGATGGTGCCACCGTGAAGATGAGGACATAGTGCCCTAAGCAAAGAAATGCACAATGTGAGCTATTCTGTTTGCTGGGCCAGCATATCCTTCCCAACCACAATTTATACTGCCGGTACTTAGAACTCTCTGGCAGACGTGCCATTGCAAATGTTTGAAGATCGTGATTCCGGGTTCAGTGAATGGGCTTGTTGAGCACCTGATGCTACAGCATTCCTAACACTACTCGTGTGGACTGGACCATTTTCTTGGATAGAAGATCACTGGGAGTTACATGTGAGAGCAGGGTATTATAATAAATACCTTTTTTAAAGTTTACAATTCAAGTAAGTCTAGAAGGGTACATATGAAGGACAGAGAAAGTGGGAATGTCTGAAGTACCTGCTTGAAAATGTATGGGTGAAGAGTGGCCATGTGCCCCATTTTACAGAGGACAGGTCTCTATTTGAAGGAGGTAGGCACTACAAGTCCTAAAATCCCTGCTAGGAAACTTACACAATATGTATCGTTTTTGCTGAGGAGAAGGACCCACTTCTGCCACCTATCCGAGCCCTAAATAAATTTCTGGGCCTTGGGGCAGATGATGGTAACTCACAGAATCAAAGCAAGGATGTGCTGGCCTCGGTGCTCACGAGTGTTTGAGCAGGGGGTGCTTGCATAAGTGAGAGCTGCTGCTCAGTTCACAACTATTAGGCTATTGCAATGCTCCTTATATGGAGCTTCCTTCAAAAACAGCTCGGAAATGGTCCATAATGAGGCAACCAGGCTTTTCTCTGGCATTCATCAATAAGAGTATATTGTTGTAATTTTGTGTGTTTCCAGGCTCATTTTAAGCTCATCCTAAAGGGCCTAATTCCTGGTTATTCAGAGACTGTCCATTCCTATATTAACCTGTTTAGGTGCTAAGCTCTTCCTCAGAGGCTGTGACCTCTGTACCATTGCTACAGGAGACTAAGCAAGTAAACATGAGGGACAGGGCCTTCTCAGTGGAGGTACTGAGGGTCTGGATTGCTCTCCTTGTGGAGATTCACCTGGCTCCCTCCTTGTTATCTTTTACACAGACACTGAAAAATTTTTTTATTCAAAGAGACGTTTCATGTTTAGTTCTGCTACCGTTTGTAATAACTTGTATTAATTTGTGGTTCTGCTACACGATCATTTTTTATTCATAAAAGTACAAAATTATGTTCATAAGATTACAAGACATGTTACCAAAACCAACTCAAACAGATTTGTTTCATTTGTAAGCTACTCTGAGTTTTTATTTGCAAAGAAGAGTGGGGTAGAAGTCTTTATCATTCTTATGGCTGTTGTTGTTATTAATTAGGGTGACCAGATAAAATCCAGATCAGGGCTCATGTAACTTTAACAGTTGTAGAGAAAAGGGAATTTCAGCCAGTGTCATTTGTATGCAATTAGTTCCTGGTGATATTCCCTCTGCATCACAACAGTTAAAGGTGCAGGCACTATATTAGAGTGACCATATACAAAAGAAGGCAGGGCCCCTGCAACTTTAACAGTTGTGATGAAGAGGGAATCTTCATCACAATGATGAATGGGGAGATGATGGCAGTTTTATCACATGACCGCCAAAAAGTACTGCATTTTCCTCATAGCAAAATAGCACGCGAAAAGTGGGGTACGAAGTGGGACAACAACTACATGGCAACAGCGTCATGTAAAGCACAGGGGGGAAATGGTGACCAAACCATGATGGTTACATGAAAATCGCCCGTCTAAAGGACCCCATTTAGAACTGAGGCAAATCTTGGTGACAAAAGATGAAGTTCTCAACCTTATTGGAAATGGCCAATGTAATGCCAATTTTTAAGAAGGGATCCTAGGGGAATCTGGGAAATTACAGGCCAGTTAGCTTAACATGTGTTCTGGGTAAATAGTAGGGGTGTGCACTCCAAAAAATATCATTTTTTATTGTTATCGTCATTTTGGACCAAAAAAATGATCGTCTTCATTCATATCGTAGGTGATCCGGTAAAAAATGATATTTTTGGCAGAAAGAAAAAAATGCCTATAACTTCTATATTTTAAAAGATAGAGGCTTGAAACTTGGTCATAGTGCTTCTGGGGTATGCCTAAATATGTGTATGAAATTTGAGATTGATCAACCCTCGATTTTATATGAATTTTTGAAAGATCGTTTCCGTTCTGATGGGTCTGGCGAGCTGTCATTCTGATCTATCAGAACGGAAACGATCTTTAATAAATTCACAGAAAATCAAGAGTTGGAGGGATCGATCTCAAATTTCATACACATACTTAGGCATACCCCAGAAGCACTGTGACCAAGTTTCAAGCCTCTAACTTTTAAAATACAGAAGTTACAGGTATATTTATATGGCAGTCCGATAAAAGGATAAAATCGGCCGAAAATTATCGTCTCCGATGATTATCGTAGGATTTTCTATCGTATCATCATCGTTAAAAACATACACGATAACAACCTTATCGTATCGTTATCATACATTTTAACGATATGATACACATCCCTAGTAAATAGATTGAAAGCATTATTAAAGATGAAATTAGTAAGCATAAGAAGGAGAAGCCCTGCTGAAAAAGAATCAACATGGCTTCCACAAAGGCAAGTCCTGTCTCACTAACCTTTTAGAATTCTTTGAGATTCTCAATAAACACGTGAACAGGAGTGATCTGGTAGACATTGTTTACTTGGACTTCCAAAAGGCTTTTAAGAAAGTCCCTCACCAAAGACTCCTGAGCAAACTTAGCAGCCATGGAATAAGAGGAGAGGCCTTCTTATGGATCAGTGTAAAATGATGCATGTTGAGGCAAAAAATCCTAACTTCAAGAATAACTTTATGGGATCTGAGCAGTCCGTGACTGACTTGGGATTGTGATGAACAGCTCGATGAAAATGTCAACCCGTTGTGCGGCTTCTGTGAAAAAGGCAAATTCCATGTTAGGCATAATTAGGCAAGGAGTTGAGAATAAAACTGCCAATATCATGTTGCCCTTATAAATCTGTGGTGTGACTTGAAATGATGGCCACCAATTTGGATGGCTTAAAAAGGGGTTAGACAAATTAATGGAAGATAGGGCTATCAATGGCTACTAGTCCTGATGGCTGTGTCCTGTCTCCAGTATCAGTGGCAGTATACCTATGTACATCACTTGTTGGGGAACATGAGTGGGAGGGTGCTGTTGCACTCATGTCCTGCTTGTGTGTTTCGCGTGGGCACCGTGTTGGCCATTGTGTGAACAGAATGCTGGACTAGATGGACAATACACTAAAGCTAGCGCTTTCAGTGCCGTTCGTGATGGAGGTTTTAAAAACTGCAGCCTGCCTACCTGCCTTTACCTCAGGTTTTATTGTTTTGTCAAATTTATCTGGTTTCCAGGGACAATAGGAACACATTCCTAAATATTATGTGCTTCTAGCTGGTACCGCATTAGTTTCTTTATTACCAAAATAAATGTTCTAACTAGAGCTATGCACAAGTGACCTCTCAAAATTCTCCACCTTATTTGTGGGTAGAGAAGTTGGGGAGACAATTTCACCAAATTTCTACAGGAGGAGAAATTCTCCAACAATTTCTCACAGGGAGGTATCACCATTGGTATGGGTTGTAGAACAGCTTCTTATTTTTTTCCGTAAGGGCATATATATATATATATATATATATTGCAAGTGGCAACAGCATCAACTTTGTTAGCAGCCTGGTCTCCATTTTGCATCCTCCACAATGCCCCATATACTTAGTATCACTCCAGGGCATTGAGGGGAGGGAATGCAGCCACCACAAAAAAAAAAAAAATGGTGAAGAAAATGTGGAGAAAATTCTGAAAAAAATCCTTTTATTTCTAAGAGGTAAGGAAAGAAAAATCTCAGGAATTTTCTGAGAAAAATGTCTTCTGAAAATTTTTGGCTCAGCTCTAGTTGTCATTGTGGGCTCAGCAACCTCTCTAGGATCTTCCAACTGTTACATTTCTGAGGGGTGGTTGTGGATACATCTTGTCACCAAGGCAGGTGCTGGCAACACTGCTCCTTCCCTGAAAGCCCAATACCAGGGGTGAGTTGAGGGAAATGTGTTGCATCTAGCACCAGAAAAAGGGTGAAACTAACTCTGCACCAAAATCCATCCTCCAGTTTCCTGAAAGTTTTCTCTCTCTCTCTCCCCCCCCCCCCCTCCATGGGGCTTCCATTTTTCTGCCTCATTCTCAGGGCATTTTGTAATTTATTTTGAATGTGTGTTGGTGGTGTTTTTGACCTTAACTAATCACTGTGAGGTGGCCAAGGGTACTGTCCATATTTTTCGTTCTATTACACATCTCACCATTGCTCTACAGCTGCCCCCCACCCCAGGTCTGCCTGCGCTTCCTGATCTGAAAAGGCCCTATGGGAGGAATAAATTCATGATGTCTTCCCCTGGGGTAAGTGCAGGAAGCCAAGGAGGCTACACAGTGTCAGAGGATGATTATACAATGAAAGACAGGACACACACACACACACACACACACACATATTCACACACACCCCTCAGGCATCTCATGTGTAAGGTAAGCACAAAGAACCCTGAACTAAACCCATGAGAATTTCTCTGAAATTTCTTCTCCTTCGAATTTCTTTTCGAAAGCAATTTCTTATCTATTAGATTGAATGAGAATGGTTGAAATTTTCAGCAGAGCAATTTTCGGCACAGCACGAGTTCTAACCATGTTAGCTTTGCTTTTGAAAACAGAAATATAAATAATATGGGAAGTGGCTCCATGATTGCTGCACCTGCAGGTAAAGGTTTAGGATTGGCAATATCAGAAACTATATCAACATCAAGTTACTAAACATGCTAACATATTCACATTGCAATGACTTTATGCTGAAGTTATTCTTCCACTGTGGCAAATGTGCCAGTTCAGGATATTGTTTTACCTAGGCTGCAATTTCATACCTGTAACCTGAGAGAAAGCCCCATTGAACTTGGAGTAGACATGTTGCACTGTTAGTCCTTCAGAAGCAATATTTATGTTCTTTGTTTTGTTGGAGGTGCTCTGCTGAACCTTGTACTTTTCCCCCATTTTGTTGTACACACCAGTGATAATGCTTGGGTTTTTTCTCTTCTAATATATTGATAAATACCGCTGATTCAGAACGTTTACATAATCTTTCCAATGTCAGCAGTCATTTAAATTATCCTAACTTTGTACTGAATCTCCAAAATCCAATTACCAGCTAATAATAATTGTCAGTTTTACTCTAAACCTTTAATGATAGGTCACAAGGGATGTTGTATCAGAAGGATTAAATCGTCGGAGACGGTAGCTATGCCCAGCCTTAAATTACTAGCCTCTTATCTGCTGGTAACAGAGCCCCTATATGTTTTGTCGCCATTTTTGCTAAATAGAATAAATGTCACCAAAATTAATTTCATCTCTCTTAAATTAGCTTCTTAGCATGATTTCTCACTTCAGTCAAAAATTTATTTCCCACCAGAATTAAATTTCCTTCGTAATCTCTTTTATTTGCAAGAGGGAATTGAGGGGAGGGGTGGGGAGAACATTCAAGAACAAACACTGTTTAATTCATCCCTTTGAATGTTTATTCTTCATAAAGAATGGAATCTTCTAGAACAAGACTGTTTAATAGGCCCAAATCCAACAATTACATGCTAGGAATTGAAGTGCATGCCAAATGGCACAGTCACCTTGAATCAAGTGGGGGATGAGGATGGGGTGCACCAGTGCATACACAGTTTCCAAAGTTTCCTAAGATGAGGGGACAGGACCAGGCTTATATCCCTGCTGTCATAATCCCCTGCAATAAACCAGTGCAGTGCTTGGGCATAAGACATAGTCAAACGTGACAATAATAGGCAAAATGGTTAGAAAATAATAAGGAACTGGGGCTGTTCACCCCATAATAAGCTTTGGGCCACCCCAAATGCTGGAAAATGTCTTGTGCCCAAAGCAGGCTTTATTCTTTGTCATCTCATAGAGAACGCTCTGGAGGTGCAGGTATATCATATGGGGCACCCGAAAGCTTTTTCAGGGGTGTGCATCCCCATCTCCTTATTCATTTCTACATACATTGGCTATTAGGTCCCCTCTACAAGATTTCGCATTGACGCCCGGTTGCCCGATTATGCGCATTTACAGATAAGCGCATTTACTCCTAATACCTATTCACAAGAGGCGGTGAAACACATTACGGGCGGTATGAAACGCACTTTAAAGTTGTTGACATGCAGAGAATCGCATGTTTCCATGGCCATAAGGTGCTTTAACTCCCGCGGTAAATTTTAAGTCGCTATTTAACACACATTCGATAATGCGCATGAGTGGAGATAAAAAGCGCATCAACCCCCAATTTGTGCTCCGCTCTTGGGGTGCCTCTACAAGAGCGATTTAAAGCTCTTTCAAGGCACATTACAGATTTTACCTATACAAGAGCGGAGCACAAATTGGGGGCTGAGGCGCTTTTTATCTCCGCTCATGCGCATTATCGAATGTGCGTTAAATAGTGACTTAAAATTTACCGCGGGAGTTAAAGCGCCTTATGGCCATGTAGACATGCGATTCTCTGCATGTAAACAACTTTAAAGCGCGTTTCATACAGCCCGTAATGTGCTTCACCTAGGCTGACCATATGAAAAGGAGGACAGGGCTCCTATATCTTTAACAGTTTCATAGAAAAGGGAATTTCAGCAGGTGTCATTGGTATATATGCAGAACCTGGTGAAATTCCCTCTTCATCACAAAGTTAAAGCTGCAGAAGCCCTGCCTTCTTTTGTACATGTCAAGAGACAGGGCCTCTGCACCTTTAACTGTTGTGATGAAGAGGGAATTTCACCAGGAACTAATTGCATACAAATGACACTGGCTGAAATCCCTTTTCTCTACAACTGTTAAAGTTACATGAGCCCTCCTTTTCATATGGTCAGCCTAGCTTCACCGCCTCTCGTGAATAGGTCAATGCGCTTATCCGTAAATGCACATAATCGGGCAACCGGGCATCAAAGCAAAATCTTGTAGAGGGGACCTTGTAGAGGTAAAATCTGTAATGTGCCTTGAAAGAACTTTAAATCGCTCTTGTAGAGGCACCCTTATTGGCATGAGAGAGCCATACTTGACAGTGCCTTGAACTGTCAGTGGGTCTGCTACTGTTTGGTTGGATTATGACCACTACACTTCTCAGAGCCTGGGAGGAGGCCTCAGCAACTACAATTGTTTTAGAAGGCCACAAAGGAGGGTGGCCTGATGCCCAGAGTTGTTGCTCTTCTCTGCCCTGTAAAAAGGCTAGCCTCACAACTAGAGATGTGGGTAAAAATGGTGTATATCAAACTAGACATTACAACTTGTAGTATTTTGTTTCTCATGCCATTCTGATTGTTATCTCAGCTTAAAAAAAGGATTATTTTAAAGTTTTAATATATTGTTCGTTATCTTTCCTGGGCTACACTCTCCATATGCTTTGGACAGCTCAGCTGCTCATGTTTTTGCCACGTGTGTGAGCTGCCCTTTGCCCTTTTTTTGCCTTTCTCTGTGCTGGTTGTCACATATGCCAAACAATGTGATCATTGTGGTGGAACTCTTCCTTACAAAGCCTTGGTACCTGTGTTTCCGTAACAATAGGCAAGATGTAGCATCAATGAGAGTTGTGAGAAATTTTGCACATAAGGAATGCTGAAATTAGGGGCAGATCTACATCTTGTGTCAAATCATTATGAATGTGGGGAAAAAAGCAGGAAATAACATTATGAAAGCGGTGTATGGAATGTGTCCTGTGCCCTAACAGTTATCAGTACACTTCAATACCGCTATAAAGCAGAGGTGTAGATCTAGCCTTAGTCATACGAATGCAACATTTTCCATCTTGGGGACAATGTAGTTGCCGTTACAAGTTTTTAATCAGATACAGAAAATACACCTTTTGATGCATAATGTAATTGGGAAATGTGTTAAGGGAGCGGAAATATACTTCATTAGCAGTGAAAAGAGCATATTATTCTAGAAATATTGCTGCGGAGAAATGTAAAGAAACGGCAGGCTCAGAAGGCAAATTTCTCCTTTAGGGTATGAAACACATTTTGCAGACACCTATTAGAGAATTCCAGCCAGAGCAAACTCTCCTCCTGTTTGCAATTTCCTTTTCTTTTTAGCTTTGTACGTTTTGAGATCGGAAACTATCGTAAGACTGGGGCATAAAATCTTCCCATAGAAAAAGGCTGAGACTATGAAATGGCACTATTGGGTTGTCTGATCTGCTACTGAAATTGAGAGCCATCGGTGAAGAATAGATTATAAAAATTACCTTATTCTAATGAATAAAGAAAAATATTCTCAGAGACAAATACCATCAGCAATATCAGATGGGATACTGAGAAATTATTTCTGTGCTAATGTTTCCCTAATGCCTTCCCCTCTTTTAAGCAAAACCTTTCCTTCTGTCCGTGGGTAAGAAATTAATAAATGCTGCACACAATTCATTAGCTGATTTCCATTGCTACCCCAACATACTGAATTAGTGCTGCGTAGTCTTGATTTAATCTCTTTCTCTTGCTCTCTCTCAAAGCCAGATCCCAACATTTTGTTCTACTCTCTTTACATTCTGTCATGTTTTAGCATGAAAAAGAACCAGAACCTAGAATTAAGCAATGAGGACAAGAGCTGGCTTAGGTTCTCAATGGCTCCCATTGAGTGCCATAAAACAAAGTAAATAAGCTACGATCTGCAACACCATTGGGTGTGGAACAACATCAGCCATTAAACCCCTTCTCCATATCCCTGTAAAGAAACTAGTGTATTTTAGTCCCTATTCCAGTGATGTCTATGAGTATACACCTTTTCTTTCTCCCATATAAGCAAAAGGTTGTCATATGAATTACAAGGGGAAAGTACAGTGCAGTTAAAAAATAATATTGTGGTGGGAGCAAAAACTTGCCTCTGACACTGGGGAGGTTTTACAGTATACTGGCCTCCTTTCCACTATACTGATCATCATGATGAGCAAGGGCATTTTGCAAGTATTATAATCATCATCATCATCAACATATACGCAATACCCATTCTCACATACTCATTCAGAATCATACACTGGTCACACACTGAACTCGAAGAAATAAACAAACTCAATCGCACCCAACTCACAAAACACCGTATGCTCCATCCCAACTCATGCATTGAAAGAACATCAGTCAGCAGGAAAGAAGGAGGAAGAGGTCTGCTAGACATTAACAGAATTCATGCTAAACAGATAAAATCACTCAGAGAATTCTTCCACACCAAAAACACCCCCATTCATAAAGCCATAGTAAAAGCAGATAAAAATTACACCTCACTCAACCTAGCACTACAAAATGAAGACCAAATATGACCACTCACACTCGCAGAGGAAAAAGAAAAATGGAAACAAAAAGCACTCCTTGGGGAAGCACTACAACATAATACAGAATCCACAAATAAACAAAGAACAATCGTACGAATGGCTCAGGAAGGGTGAGCTATTTCCAGAAACAGAAGGATTCCTAATAGCTATACAGGATCAACTTATAGCCACCAAGAACTACTAAAAATACATCATAAAAGATAACAGTGTAACAACAGACCTATCCAGGAAATGCCATCAGTTCCAAGAAACAATAGACTACATAACAGGAGAATGTAAAATTCTGGCAGGAATGGACTATACAGACAGACACAATACAGCTGCAAAAATAATCCACCAACAACTGCCCATTAAATTCTATAATATTAAAAGATTAAAACAATAAATCTTCCACTGAATATGCCCTCTGTCCTCAGTCATGGCAAAAATTTCTGGGTTCTGCCCCAGATTGCCCAAAACTTGCTTATCACTTCCTCCAAAACCACTGGATTTCACCTCCTGCCCCCACCACCAGACCTGCTGCTTCTGGACTCTTTGATTACTGATCCAAGTCCCCCAGGTCCTTCCCAAGTACCACAATTCACAGTAGGTTAACTCAAATATTGACATTCAAAACTACCAGTCGTGATCGCAAAATAAGTATTAAGAGCCCTAAAGATTTGCCACAAAACCTGTCACTATCAATATATATATATATATATATATATATAATCACATTACTATGTGTACGGAAAGTAATTCCATACAACTCTAATTTGTAAATTGCACAGATATTTCAGAGCCTGGCACTATGCATGTTTACTTAGAAGTAGGTCTTCCTGGCTTCGGTGAAGTTTATTCCCTGGTAAGTATGCGTAGAATTTTATTCTTAGTCCGGTTTGTCTTCTGGTGATAGCAGTGGCTTTGTCCTTGCCATAATTTGTGCAACCCATTAATACTATGGAAAGCATTACAACCATATAATTCTTACTGATCCCTTTAACTTCCACCTGTTAGCGGTATCTTTCCAGCATGCATAAATTGTTCACGCAAGGAATGGAATATTGTAAATGGTTCTTTGAATGAGAACAATGTTTTTAAAACCTGGAGAAAGTGCTGAAAATGCAAATAATGATCAGGATTTCAAACGCTCGAAGTTTAGTGTTTATTCCTCTGACTGCTTCGTTTTTGCAGTACTAAAATATTTGTAGCTAATCTGAAGCTTATCTCATGAATGCTGCTCGAATTTGAAGCTGGAAAACGGCTCTACTAAAATTGTCAACTTCACCTTAATGAGGGCTTTTTCTCTTCTTGTTGTTTTTAAAATAAAAGTTCCATTATTCAAATTCAAAACAGTCTCAAGATGATTCCCCATTTGTGACAGTCCACCCAAGTTGTCAGAGGCTGGTGTATACTTTTCTTAGCAGTTTTTCTCACTTTAATTTTTAGTTCAGGTTTCAATCCCGTGCACAAATCTTTAAATGTACCTAGCCATCCTCCTAGCCACTTTTATTTGTAGTTTCCAGAGGAAGTGAACAATATCATTATGTTAAACAGAAACAAAAATATTGGGGCAGGGAGTTATAACTTCGGCACCATGCTGAAACTTTAAAATTCAAAATCTGGCACCCTCTATTTCTGACAACCCTGACAACCTCAGCAGCAATCACCTCATCACATCTTTATCTCTTATCTGTCTCCCAGGTTTCTGGCATCTTTTTTGTCAAGGTTTTTTTTTTTTTTTACCCCAGACAGTCTTTTCTTCATTGTTGGCCAGTAAATACCTGTTGCTTTAACTCTGCATTGCTGCCCTTTCCTTCCCACTCCACAAGGTAGCAAAACTGGAAGCAAATTAGATAAAAATGCAAACCCACAGAACAACACTGTTCTTCATTTTAAAACAACTCCATGTTTTAAAAGTACTCAGGTGCCTCAGATAAGGTTCAGTTTCTCATTCGCATAGTTTAGGATGACCAAGAGGGCAGGGCTCCTGCAGCTTTAACTGTTGGGATGAAGAGGGAATTTCACCAGGTGCTGCATGCATACAAATGACACCTGCTGAAATTCCCCTTTCTATACAACTGTTGAAGATACAGGAGCCCAGTCCTCCTTTCCATAGGGTCACCCTAGAAGGTTCTATGTCTAGTTCAGCCTTATCCCCCACCCCTGCCACTTTAATAAAGTTTATCAGGCGTGATTTACCAGTACCTGTGATGTCTTTGGTGCTAAAAGGTCTATGGGTTACCAGTGCTTCTGGGCAGATGTTCCTTTATTCCAGAGGTTATTTTAAAAAAAAAAAATGCTGTCTTTTAGTGTTTTGTGAAATGCCTCTGGAAAATCCTGCTAGTCCTATTGAAACTTTCAGCTTCTCTTGACATTCCCCAGCTATTTTGCCTAAGGAAGAATCTCCAAATTCACTTCAGGCAAATCTAATGACCCTATTCAGTCATTCACATGAATGCATGAGGGCTAAAAGTGTGTAGAGGGGGCATGCACATAAGCCCCACCCCCAAATGTCTCCATGCTCCTATTTAGACCTTCGTGCATTGAGTGCAAAGGTCTGACGAAGGATGCTAAGTGCATTTGGCTGAACACGCTTAGAAGCCTCCATGAGATCAGGATGCCTTGATAAGGCATGGCTGCCAATTCCATAGATGTTTCAAAATGCAATCAGTTGAATATGAGAGTGCAAATACCTAAAGAGGAGCCTCCCCACCATTTTAGCCTCATTTGTTTAATCCTGGATAGGATTATAGAGATGTATGGAATTTATGAAATTTTGCTGGTCATCAGAACTCTTGACTTCCCTGGCAAGACGTCATCTGCTTCCTCCGCTGCTTTGGCAACCGTGACACCTGGCTGCAGCAGACGGAGAGATGGGACACAGAGACTGATGCAGAGGGAAGGGCTGGACAGTTGGACCCCTCCTGCTATCTTGGCTGAGAGGCCAATTTCCATCGGGCTTCTCCTCTCCCTGGGATGTCTCTATTCAAGCTGGTTATCACAAGAAGAATTATGTAACTTTCAAACATTGATGCCTGGGTTGGATTGTTTTTCTGTCTCTTCCCTTTCCCTTTTTCCTTTTGTGCAATGGTGATATTTTTCAATCTTTGTATAACTACTACGAAAATCAGGTATTTTATATATAAAGCTCCATCACACCTAATTCCCCGCCCCCCGGTTTGCCTCTGCATTTTTTTTTACCTCTGATGCTAAGCACGTCAAGCTTATGATCCCTTTCACCTGAATAGCTGTTCTTTCGCTCCTTCGCTTGTTTGCTCTTCCACTCCACTCCACTCCACCCCTCTCCTTTCTCTTTCTCCCACCAGTCAGGTCCTGTCAGATGAGTCCTTCAACCAGACCGCCTTTCTGCCATACAAAAATGGAACGACCCTTTAGCCTGGCTCTTTGGGGGCATCGAGGGAGTGCAATCCTGTCTCTGCAGAGATTCAGGTGTTGTATGATTTTTAAAAAAGGCTTTGGAGCCTGGGATGCCAGGTTTGGATTTTATATTGAGGCTTGGAGTTGACTGCTGGGAGAGATCGCTTTTCCCTGCCAGGACCTGATGCAATCCATTCAAGCCCCCAGTTCCTTTAAAACTGCACGAAGCATTAAACGCACATAGAACACTCTTAGGGAAAATAATCCAGATTTTAGACATTCCAGGAAAAAAAACAGAAAAGGCTGATGAAGAGGCGGGGTATCAGTAGGACAGGCACGGCGTCATGTGAGTACCGTGCTGCAAATCCACACACCAGGCATGGTGAGAGTGCACTAAATCTCTGGTGTGATGGAGGTGATAATAATAACATTGGCTCACTACACTGGGAGCCAATGTAGTGAAATTGGCTCCCAATGTAGTGAAACTTTGCAGGTTCCCCAAACACAGTGCATGATCGCCATCTCAGTTCTGTGATGTTTCCTCTTCACCCACACTGGTAAAGGAGTTTAGAGGTGGTGGGGACAAGGTAGGCAAACAGACTGACATGCCGAACTGTATGAATAGATAGATAGATAGATACATATTTGGGTAAGAATTGTGTAACTTTCAAAAACTGGTGCTTGGGTTTGCTTGTTTTCCTTTCGCTTTTACCATTTATCCTGATCATCCCCCTATTTTAAAGCCCAACCATGACCTCCTTTAAGCAAAATAAGAAACTAGACAAAGAATGGGAGGTTACAATGTTATGTGTTTACGCAGGAATGGGAAGAGTATTAAGAATTGGAACAATGATTTATTAAAAGGTTTGGGGGGGACGGGACAGTGAACTAAATCTCTTAAACCTTGGTTCAAAGGGGATGCTTAGCACAAGGAAACAAGACCAAGCAGGCCCTTTGTACACTATAATTTAAGGCTGATTTGTAGAACCATTGCACAGAAAAAATATTATAACAATAATTTTGTTGGAAGAAGGTTAAGCGCATCTTTATGAAAAGCCAGTTTTGTACAAACAGGCCTCCTTTTCGCATTGTTCCCTTATTGCTTTGTAGCGTGTGCAACATCCAGGTCACAGCTAGTGCAAACCAGACAAGCTTAAGCTGCGATGAGTGATTTCGAGGGGGGGGGGCAGAATTGTGCAGATCTGGATTGTCTCAAGCAAAGACCCCAAGCAGAGATCTAGGGCTGTCAAATATATTGTGGGCCTGTGGGGGGAAATTCTGCAATGAACGTCTGCAGAGATTGTGAGTGAGTAGATCCAGACGAGGCCACCTTGACAAAGGTATTAGGTGTAACAGGACATGCTGGTATTGTGAACGCACCGGCAGTTGCTTTCTAAGCAAATGTTTCTCATTTCTTTTCTTTTCTCCTTCCCTTTGTTTGTTAAGTTGGATTGGGTGACTGGTGCTGAAACAATTTAATCCATGTCTGCAGAGCAAAGCAGAGAGAACCCATTATTGTGTTCCTTCGTCACTGATTGCTTTATTGTTCTTGGCGGGGTCTGCCTTTTTTCCTCATAGAAGTTTCATTTTGCAATTGTAGCTGTAATATTTTACATGTGTTACTGTGCCTTTCATCACAAAAGCGCTTTGCAGAAAAGATAGCAAGAAAGACGCATGTATGCCTGCCCGACAGAGATGTGGGCTTATATTCTAGGAGCATCATCACACACACGCGGTTTGGTGCATGCCCGCCACGACTTTGATCCACTTTTTCAGCGCTGGATTCGCTCAGGGTGAGAGAACAGCAGGACGGGGATGACGTCATGTGAGCCCAGCGCTGAAAAAGTGGATCAAAGGCGCAGCGGGTGTGCATCAACCCCCCCGTGTGATGACGCTCTAGGTGACAGGTACGGCCTCCGCTGGAATGGTTAAAGCGGCTTTACTGAGTATTCCTCAGCTTGCCATTTATTTTTGCCAGAACATGGAACATAATTATGCTGTCTGTACAGCTTCCCACGTTACTTAATCACAGTGTTCTTGTGTGTGTTTTCTGAAAACCCCAGCATAAAACAAATTAATAAATTAGAGGGTAGAGATCACAGAACGACTCCAACTGGCCGTTTTCTGGTAACAGAGCCTAGCAACTCAGTGTCCTGTTTTTGTATCGTTAGATATGATCCTGTTTATTTTTGGTTTTTAAATCATCTGGGATGAGAAGTGTGTGTGTTGCAACACTTGGTAGGGAATCTCTCTCTTCAAGGCTGAATCCTGGGGCTAAGAAGATAGACAGCCCTGCCATGAACTCCTGTTACCAGTCTCTAGCCGTCTTACTAGTTGTTGGAATCAAGTGACCATCACACAACCAGCCGACCCAGAACACTGCATCTCCTGTCAGCCCCCAAGACCAGGAACTGAGGGTACCCTCAGCAAGGATTGCTATGCGAGTCGTTCCCTCCAGCTGAGAAAAGCCAAGACTGTTAGACAAACTATTTTGTTTGTTTGTTTTTTTACCATTGTGGTCCTTACTAAGTAGATTTACTGCAATAGCCCCTTCTACAGCTCACAGGTTCAAATAATGAAATTGCATTATTGACTGCATAAATCCCTCCTTCCTTTCTTTTTATGTAATGAGAGTTATGGTTGCCTGGTCTCAAGTTCTGACTTGACATTTCATGGTTTTAATCTTCTGCCTAGGCTGACCAGATAAAATCCAGGTCAGGGCTCATATAACTTTAACAGTTGTAGAGAAAACAGAATTTCAGCCAGTGTCATTTGTATGCAATTAGTTCCTGGTGAAATTCCCTCTTCATCACAACAGTTAAAGGTGCAGGCACTATACTAGAGTGACCATATACAAAAGAAGGCAGGGCTCTGCAACTTTAACAGTTGTGATGAAGAGGGAATTTCACCAGGAACTAATTGCATACAAATGACACTGGCTGAAATTCCCTTTTCTCTACAACTGTTAAAGTTACATGAGCCCTGACCTGGATTTTATCTGGTCACCCTACCTGCCAAGACTCTCCAGGGCAGAACCTAAAACTTGAGTTGGAGGAACCAATATCAAACTAACAGGCTGATTTGCCTTGGCCTGAGAGGTTTTGTTACTCACTCTACCCCAATGCCCATCAGGCTCCACCCCTGAGGCTGTATCAGCCCTCCTGGCTTGGCATAACAGGCATTGCCTGAATCCTCTCTCATGCACTGTGCGTTCAGTTTTCCATTTAGCCTTGCTTGCAACAGACTGTAGCATGGCCTATTCTCAATACGCTTTGTATTCTCTGAGTAGCACCTTCTCTTTATGATTCACTTCACCAGGTACAACCAAGCTCTTCCTCTGACCCACTAAATTCAGTCCTCTGTCTCTACCCCAACAGTCTCCACCGCCTTGATTTGTCAGGCACCACCATTTAACATTCAGGGTCTGAGCCTTGGGAGACCCGGGAACTACCTTGAGTCCAAAGGGTAGATTGATGGACTTAGATCTGTAGAACTGTATTCAAATTCCTGCTTCGATATTTACTTGTTTTATGGCATTGATTCTTTGTTTTGTTAAAATGTGTTGTATTAGGATTTACTGTCCATGATTTTAATTGTGGTATGTTGCTTTAGGTACCTATGATCAGAAAATGGACTGGACACGTAACATGTCCAGTCCAAAACATTTGAGGTGCTGTGTATGCCCACTTTGGTGGAGTAGCATCATGCTTTTGTGAAGTTTCCTAAGGCAAAGTTTAGCTCAGTCCCTGCTAAGCATGTATGTACTGGGTTGGCCTAGAAAGATAATTATGTAGATATAGGTTTAGATATGATCTATAAATAGGATTAATGGAGGCCTATTTCATAGGTTGTTATTGTCCTGCTGCAGGCCGTATGAAGACAGAACAGCTAGAAACCAGCAAGTGTCAGTACTAGAAGCAAGATTGAAGGGAAAACGTCCAGGGTCCTGCAGAGAACAAGGTAGCCAGGGAATGGGAGTCTAGAAATTGGAGAAAAGACATTTTCCCAGCAACTCTCTTCCTGGAACGGAAGGCTTTTAAGCCTGAGCTTTCAGAGCCCCACCAGGGCACAGCTGCAGACCATCAGAGTCCCCCAAGGAAAGGTCTACTCATGAGAAGAGTCTTACTCACAAGTAGCCCTTTACTGATGCGACGTCTTTATTCCTGAGGTGGGCACCTCTTCACCTGGCTAGACTGACCAGACGCCCAGATTTGTCCGGACATGGCAGGGAAATGGGGTGCAAATCCACATCCGGGCGGAAAAAACCGTTTTGGGGGGCCAAATCCAGAAATTTAGCCCCCCAAAACGGTGACCAGGTGGCCCTGGGGCGAGCCGGGCCAACTGGGGGGCGGCGGGGGCAAACCGGGGCGGCGGGGGGTCACGCGGCGGTGGCGCGAGGCTGGCGGCGCGAGGCACCTACCGGCTGGGGCGTCCGTTTCCCTCCGGTGCTCGGAATCTACTGAGAAACAGGCTTCGCGGCCTGTCCCTCAGTAGCGCGCCGGGTGATGACATCATCAGTCGGCGCACTGCTGAGAGACAGGCCAGGAAGCCTGTGTCTTAGTAGATTCCAAGCACGGAGGGAAACGGACACCCCCAGCAGCAGCAGGTAAGGAGCGGGGGGCGGGGGGGGCACGGGGGAGTGGGGGGGCGGCGCGGGTGCTCGTGGCAGGTGGGGGGGCGCGGGTGCTCGCGGCGGGGCACTTACCTGCTGGGGCTTCCCTCGGGTGCTCGGAATCTACTGAGAAACAGGCTTCCCGGCCTGTCCCTACTGAGGGATAGGCCGCGAAGCCTGTTTCTCAGTAGATTCCGAGCACCGGAGGGAAGCCCCAGCAGGTAAGTGCCCCGTGCACCCGCGCCGCCCCCCCCCGCGCCCGCCCGCCCCGCGCTCCTTACCTGCTGCTGCTGGTGCTGGGGCTTCCCTCCGTGCTCGGAATCTACTGAGAAACGGGCTTCACGGCCTGTCCCTCAGTAGCGCGCCGGATGATGACGTCATCACTCGGCGCGTTACTGAGAGACAGGCCAGGAAGCCTGTTTCTCAGTAGATTCCGAGCACGGAGGGAAGCCCCAGCACCAGCAGCAGCAGGTAAGGAGCGCGGGGCGGGTGGGGGGTGGGGGGGCGGCACGGATGTGCTGGGGGGGCGGGGCGGGGCGGGCGCGAGACACTTACCTGCTGGGGCTTCATGTGCCACGTCTCCCTCTACCTCCCATGTGCTGCATTTCCCCTACTGTGCCTGCCCTGACCGCCTCTCCCATCTCTCACCTACCTCCCCATTGAGATTGCACTGTTGCTGCTGCTGCTGCTGCCCCCTCCCACAATG
The DNA here is from genome assembly GCA_029215795.1 of Anniella stebbinsi. Taxonomy (NCBI): domain Eukaryota; kingdom Metazoa; phylum Chordata; class Lepidosauria; order Squamata; family Anniellidae; genus Anniella; species Anniella stebbinsi. The sequence goes on from JARDYH010000002.1 coordinate 249,865,395, forward strand.
CTCTAAGGAAGGACTTCCAAGAGTCAGGCATTTTGGCCTGTCTGAGGCACACAGGCTGCTTTTTACAGCCAGTGGAGTTTTTTCATAGAGACTGCCCCCCTCGCTCACCTTCTGAGGATCTTTGAGGAAAGCCATAGGGCGGGTGACTGCTCTGGGGAGCCCCACTGGTTATTCTTCCCCTTTGGCATTTGCTTAGGGTGACCATATGAAAAGGAGGACAGGGCTCCTGTAACTTTTAACAGTTGTGTAGAGAAGGGAATTTCAGCTGGTGTCATTTGTATGCATGCAGCACCTGGTGAAATTCCCTCTTCATCACTGTAGTTAAAGCTGCAGGAGCCCTGCCTGCTTTTGTACCTGGTCACTCTAGTATAGCTCCTGCAGCTTTAACTACAGTGATGAAGAGGGAATTTCACCAGGTGCTGCATGCATACAAATGATACCAGCTGAAATTCCCTTCTCTACACAACTGTTAAAGATACAGGAGCCCTGTCCTCCTTTTCATATGGTCACCCTAGTGTTTGAAGCTTTCAACATTATAACCATATGGTCCAAACTTTTAGAAAAAGGAAGGGAACAGTGTATGTGTGTAGGTGGGGAGGGGGAAAGATTAAAAGGAATGTATAGCTACCTATCCCAAGGAGAGATCACAAGGAGAGATCTGAAGACCAGGTTATGATGGATCCAGATGAAGGTTGAAAGAGATCTCTCCTAGAATCCAGGGTATAGAACTCAGCAAAGTCCAGGTAGGGAAAATTAAGCCACGTAGAGAGTGTAGAAAATATTTAAAAATGAAAAGATCAAAATCAAATAGAGGGTGAAAACAACACCAAGCTGCTCACACCCTAAGAAAACAACACCCTAAGATCAGTGGGCTTTTCAATGGTGACACCCCGTCTGTGGAATGCCCTCCCCAGAGAAGCTTGCTTGGTACCTATGTTGTGGTGTTTTCATCACCCAATTATTTTAATAAGTATTTTAGTGCTCTTCGCCCTATGCACCTTTATTTTCTGCTGGTTTTACTGTGCTGTTGTGTTTTTACTGTTTATGGCTGACTTCATTTTGGTTTTATTATGTGCTGTTTTTAATTATTGTTTTATTGTTTGTATGTTATTTTTTAATTATTGTACACCACACAGAGAAGTTGGGTTATTGGGTGTAATAAATAGAAAGCATAATGAATACATAAACAAGGAACACAATTAAAGTCCTATTGATTACAATGAGAAATGCCCTATCCTGTGTCCAGCTTGTGATATCATTTTAAGGTTTTCTTTTATTGTCGTATGCTTGGAGAGAGAGAGAAAGCATGCACAGACTGCTATCACTGTGCTTTAATTTCATGTATTGACAATGACAATGACATATCAACGTCCTCAGCTCCTTCCTGGAGACAGAGGCCAGCTCATGGACCAGCAGCTAATTACCTCAGAAGCTGTGGTTAGAATTGTATTTTCATTGGAGTTCTACTGTTGAAAATTCTGACCAGCAAAATATCTCAATCTATGCCAATATGAGCGAGATTTCCTAAAACTTTTGCTGGGTCTCTCTTTTCCTCTTCCTTTTCTGCAACATTTTTGTTGTTAGGTATTGCTATGTCAATGAGGTAGTTGTGTTTTCCTTTTATATTTATGACTGTTCTTGTCCCAGAATTGTTCTGTCCCAGCATAGCATGGCTTAGCTTGAGTTTGAGTGTGTCTGGATCTCCTAGGATCTGAAAGCATCTTTTTGGAGAGCACCTGCTGGTTGCATGTTCTCTGCACACTGAGGCAATGTAAATTCAGTATATACTTGGATAAAAGGAAGGAAAGATCCTTATCTAGCATTGTAATAATGGGCATCTGTTCTGGCCTATCTTTGAATTGTACTGACCATGGTCTTGTTCACATGGCTAATGAATCAGAGATATAATCACACATTGTTAGATTAGTTTCTCACTGATCAACCAGAAGTTGAAACAAGCTAAGAGGCGAGAAGTGACTACAACAAGCCTTTAGTCCATTTTGTTCCATGGCTAATGTTTGCAGGGTAATCATATTTTATACTCTTCCTGCATGCTAGGTTGCTAGTTTGTTGTACTAGATTTCTCTGCACTTGTCCACTGCTTCATTTGTTCAATGGTAACAGTATGCTGAATCTGTGAGTATGGATATGAGAAAAATGATGGGGAAAGAGTGTTAAACGTTAGGAAAGTTTAGACTATTGTAATCCAGTGAAAGATTTGCAGTCAGAAAAGATATTTGAGGGAAGGGGAGACTCTGTCACACAGAGTATAGTAAAAGCTTCAAAGAACAGCAAAAGCTACAAAAGTAGAAGTGAGTGAAATTAATTTCAGATACATTCAATGTCTCACTTGTTCTTTATTTCAGTGATTTTAACATTAAGATGTTGTGTAGAACAAGTTTGTCTTAATTGTATGCTGTGAAATCAGACATGTGACCAAGGCCATGTTTGGGTGGGCACGCCCCCTTGGGGATGGACATGTTGGTGGGCACGCCCCCTTGGGGCGGCCATATTGTCCTCCTTTTTGGTTTCCAAAATATGGTCACCCTACACCTGGCGGCGAGCTGAACCTGCACTTTTAGGTGCCTGCTTGTTGTAAATAGTTGCTTGGTTTCTGCCTCCAAATCAGAGAAGGCGCTCTTCACATCTTGAGGAAAATATTTGGATGCTGTCTCTCAAGTGCCCAGAATCCCCCTGATCTACCTCAAGGTTCCTTGAAACAGGCCTGGCTCCTCTGTTACATTTGGCTCAGGGAGCTCTAAGTTATCCTCCAAAGAGGATTCTTCCAGTCAGTTATAAAGAAGACAATTGTATTCTCTGCCCTCAGTGTTCACCACTGTCAGGGCCACGTTGTGGCTTCAATTGTGGGCACTTGAACTCAAATCCAGACCTGCGTGCTCTCATCCCAGCATGAGAGAAAGCTGGAGCTGGAGCCTTGAATTCCTGCAAGAAAAACATAGTGCTGTGTTGTTGACCAGGGAAGGGGAAATATTCAGATTCCAAGTATTTATACCAGGCTTGGACAGTCTAGGGACGTCTTACTACATGCTAATTGCAGGACCCATAGTTACACCCTCCTATTCTATTTTGTGTTTGAAGAAGACTCTGAGGGTTGCATATACTATCCCAGGGAATGTCAATTCCTGGCAAGGGTAGGTTGACCATATGAAAAGGAGGACAGGGCTCAAGTAACTTTAACAGTTGTAGAGAAAAGGGAATTTCAGCTGACGTCATTTGTATGCAATTCATACAAATTCAGTTAAAGGTGCAGGCACTATACTAGAGTGATCATATACAAAAGAAGGCAGGACCCCTGCAACTTTAACAGTTGTGATGAAGAGGGACTATCACCAGGAACTAATTGCATACAAATGACACTGGCTGAAATTCCCTTTTCTCTACAACTGTTAAAGCTACATGAGCCCTGACCTGGATTTTATCTGGTCACCCTAGCTTAGTGTCAGGATCTGTGCCTAGCATGTCTGCAGCTTGTGCCTGTGGGCCTCATGGCCTGGCTGGCCCCTCTCCTTCTATGTCTTAGTTTTAGTCATTGCTCTTCATTAGGACAATGACAGGTGACATACAGGGCTAGGTCCCAGCCTGAGTCCATGAGGTTCTTGGTTCAGGCCCTGGATTCCCTGATTGCCGTTGGGGGAAATTATCAAAATGTGGGATTTTTCCCATATTCCATGGAAACATTTTGCTTATGGTTTTGCATTGGCTTGCACGGGATGTTTTGGAAGATGTGACATTATAATGGTTGCGTTGTGAGATACTTGCCTATATTTTTTTCGGAGATGTCATAATAGAAATTCAGAGGCATAGTCACAGCATGACTACATTTTCCCTCACCTCCCGCCTTTATTTCATGTTCTTACATTTTTTAAAAATACATGTAAGGTAAATTATGTAACATTTCCAAACCATTTCATAGCAGACCATTATTGCTCTTGAAGCCCGGAGGTAGGCCTGCTGTCATAGTACATAAATAATTCAGTGCAAACAAAAATTATTTTAAGTCGTTTTAAGGGTCTGATTTAAACGGACAAAAGGCAGGACTTGTAAAGTTAAAGGAAAATGATATCGTCCTGCTCATAACGCTATGAAAAAACTCAAAACAAACCAAGGTAAACAGTCAGACAGGAAAAATGTCCAGAATTGTTAGAATAAAACATGAAGTGCTGGAATAAAATGCTGATCCAATAGTGATTGTGGGGTGGGTAATATTTACTAAAGATTGACATAAATGACACCATCAGATATAGAACTACTCAGAACTGCTTAAGGAGAGACAAAAGGGAAAGGTGCCTTCTCCAAAGCCATTGATTAGAGCCGGATCACAGGTATGTCACAATGAAGCAAAAAAGACCAAGGAAATGGCTTTACTAGAAGGAAATTCCAAACCACAGTGTCATTCTCAAGGTGTGAGATGGAAAAAAGACAACACTAATGTTAACGTACATGTAATATTAATATCAACTGTTAGGAATGCAGTTTATCAAGAGCAGACTGTTTTGGTGCTGGTTGGCTTATTGGAAAAGTTAAGGATTGTTGAAAGAGAGTCTGATTGCAAAGATGACTGGATACATTTGCCCTCTAGACTAGCCTCTATTGTGATATTGCTTATCTGAAAAATAAGGTACAAAGTGAGGGTCTAGAATTAATCATGACTATTTTAATTGTAGCACAGGTTGAGAAATAGAGAAGAGGTTTTTCTTCCTCTTTCATAAGGATAGAACCCGGAGACATCCCATGAAGCTCAGTAGTGGGAGACTCAGTCTATCAATGTCCAGTTGCCAAGATGACTATATGCCACCTGCCTCTGACTACCAGTCACTAGGTAAGAACAGTGGGAGAGAGCTATTGCCCCCATGTCTTGCTTGTGGGCTTGCCAGAGGCATCTGTTTGCCCATTGTGGGAAACAGGATGCCAGACTAGATAGGTGTAGGTGTGATCCAGTGGGGCTCTTGTATTCTTATGGGATTGCACCACAGCTCGCTGTTCTGTGTGTGCACGAATGAGTGCATACTTCTTTGTGAGAAAGGGGGCTCTGTTATTTTAGAGTCCTCATAGTTTTCTTTGTAGCTTCTGGATTTTGTAAACCAGGTTTCGAAAATTCGCAGGTGATGCTCAAGTCCTGAAGCACTGGGCAGAAAATAGCTTTCTCTAGAAACCAGCTGAAGACATCATACCAAGAACCCAGGACACTGATTCTTACTACCTTGACTTGGAGGCAGTGGGGGGGGGGGGGATGACAATGTATAAAGCTTCTTATCATGTAAATATACTTACGTTCAAATGATAAATTATATCATTTCAGTGCATAAAAGTAGCTTAGATGGGGCCAATGGCAATTTTTTTAAAAGTAGGAGCAAGGAAGAACGTGTCTGTGTTTGGTTCTACTGGACCTCTATGTAGCATTTGTCTCTATCAACCATGGTATCCTTCTATCCAAACTATGTGGTCTGGCCTTAGGAGGCATAGTATCACAGTGTCTCCAGTGGTTGTTACCCGAAGGTAGTGCTCTATGACTTTTGGCTTGTGGGGTACCATAGTTCTCCAATTTTCCCCCAAATTCCTCAACATCTATATGAAGCCAGTGGTTGAAGTCATCCAGAGGTTTGTGATCTGATGTCACCAATATGTAGATAACATGCACCTCTGCCTCTTTTTTACCACCTGAGAATCCAAGGAAGGCAGTGGAATTCTTGAACAGATGTCTGGATGCAGTACAGGGACAGATGAGGGGAAACAAACACAAATATGGACTTGAAAAGAGCCGTATTGGATCATACCAAAGGCCTTATCTTATCCAGCATTCTGTTCCCATAGTGGTCAACCAAATGCCTATGGGAGCTCCACAACAAGGGCATGAGAGAAATCACATTTCCTACTCGTGTTTCCCAGCAACTGGTATTCAGGCATACTGGCTCTGATACTGGAGATGAAATATAGCCATAATTATTAGTAAACATAGTGGTCTGTAGGTTGGAAAGTTGACTGATCTGGACAGTGGAGTGAAATCAGTCCTGGATGGGGTTGCATTCTCCTTGAAGAACCCAGTGTGCTGCCTTCAGGTATGCTTGATCCATTACTGTCTGGTGAGAGACATATAGAGGCAACAGCCAGGAGTGCTTTTTGCAGCTTGTACATCCTTGGCCCTGTCTAGAATGGTCAGACTTGGCCTTAGTTAAACATGCACTGGTTACATCCAACTTGGACTACTGCAATGCAATTCATGTGGGGCTGCCTCTGAAGACAGTCCAGATACTGCAGCTCGTGCAAAATGCAGTCATCTGAGCATGCATGAGGGCCACAAAATCTGAACCCAGAATTCAGTTGCATGAAAATGTGTGCCTTATTTCACCCATGTTTTTCCAAATGTACGCATCAATTGTGTGCATCTCTGAAATGAACACATTCTTCTCCCATTGATTAAAACATGTTTGTGCCCATTTTTTAAAAGTACGTTTTTATGCATTTTTCAAATGTACGCATTCTGTCAAATGCGTTTCTGGGAGTCCAGGAATCACATTGCAAGCTGGGAAATGTACAACCTTGACCACAGATTGCGTTTATGTCTGTATTCTGTCCAGAAGGTGTGAACTGGGTAAATCTTGAATGGGGAAAACCTGTCTAAACCATTTTCTGTCTAAAGAGGCATAGGACCAAGTCCTGAAACTAATTTGTCATACATTCCTAGCTGCCTGTACACTGATAGATGTATCAGGGCCCTTTTCGAGTGTCCACCATTAAAATCAGTTAGGCTGGCATGCAGAAGAGGCAGGGCATTCTCGGTGGTGCCCCCAAACTCTGGAACTCCCTTCCTATGGACTTGTGCCTTGCCCCTTCAGTACAGACATTTAGGCAAGCTGTGAAACCTTCCTCTTTACTGCTGCCTTTATCTGAGATCACAGATTTATTGCGTGAGTATCAGAGCAGCTTTCTCAAAGTAATCTGTAAGTTTGTCTGATACGGCTGCTATATCTTTTTATCTTGTCTCGCTGCTTTTTACTTTGTGAGGGGGTGGACCTAAAAAGTGAGTTCACATTTCTTTAAGCAAACAAATAAATTGTGTGTGTGGGGGGGGGTGCAGTGTGTATGTGTGCTGTGCTGCCATATGGAGCTCAGCCCCTGATAAGAGGATCATTGCAATGGCTGGTGCCATTTTGCAGGGTATATTTGGAGAGGTTCCTCATGTTGCAGGCAACCAGCCAGCTCAGAGCTGATCCCAGGTTCCTCTCATCCTAGGCGACCATTCAGACAGCACAATGTTTGGGTGTTTACTGTCACCATCACCAAACAATGGTGAGGGCGAGGTGTAAAATAAATGAATCCCCAATCTATTGAATAAACTACTAATGGCAGTGTTGGGCTCATATAATACTTTAGTTGATGTGAGGTTACAAAGGCGTATGCCCTCTTGAGCTTTCAATAGTAAAATGCACCCATACATTGGCAATTTAAGTGCAGGAGGAACAGTTATATTAATTGAGTGATAAACATTTAGGAAGAAGTGGGGAAGCATATACAAGCTGTATATGCAAGGACATGCAAACAGCTGCATTCCTTCCCCTTTCTGTCTTAATATGCCCTTCCTACCATGCCAAAGGGTCAACAGGGCGAATCCAGGAGCGAAATGGTTTACCTCTACCCTAAGGAAACGTAGTGCTACTTAGCTGGGCATTGAACCGAATAAAGCCTGGACCACAATCGAGAATGAATGTTCGAGCTGGTTTAGAAATGTGAGCGTTTCCTCGCATTTGCAGCTATAAGTTCCTTAAGGCGCTAACATGGTTTTTAAAAAGCTGTCACTGATACTCTCTGCAGCTTTCCCCCTGCAACTGCATCTAGGAAAATTTACTGGGCTGGGTGGGGTGGAAATGTGTGCGACTCGTTTTATTTATGGCTTTTGCTCTGAAACAAGTTTCAGTTATTTTAATCTGACTGAAATAAGAAACCATAATCCATGGATGAAAAGACAGTGGACAAACGCAGTTAAATCTCGAGTACCCCGAGGACATATATTTTTTGTCCATTTTTCTGGTTCTTTATATCCCTTTTCCTTCCTCCCCTCCTGCTGCCGTGATTCCCAACTTTTAACTTTCGAAAAGCCAAGCAGTTTAAGAGGCCGGGCCTGGGGAACTGATTGGTATGCAGCACCAATTTCAGGATCTGTTCCCAAGCCTGTGCAGAGTGAAAAATGGCCTGCATTTTCTTGATAGCCCATGTGGTTGTAAAGAATAAATGGCTAATGAATTACAGATGAACATTGACGCAAATTAATCTTCCTGATGTCCCTGGGTTATATGGCAGCCATTTAAAAGTTTAATCAATACACTAAAGTTGAAAACATGCAGGCACTGCAGTTGTTTGGATGTAATAAACATCAGAGGGAAACGGGAGGCTTGTACCCAGTCCATGTATCATAATGACAGGTATTTATGTTTAATGGACTAAATATTTTTTATTGGAAGAGAGCAAATGTCAGCCTAACTTTGTAAGCCCCGCATTCAACTTTCCTTTGTGGTTGGTGAGAGACGGCTGACATGTCATTGAAAATGAAAAGGGGGGGGGGAATGCCAATACAGACAAAGCCAAGGATAAGGAGCTACATTTGCAAGCACGTCATACTGTTTTTAACGCTCCACAGCCATTCATTAAATAAAAAACGTTAACTCCATTTCTAACATTGCTATAAACCAGTTTACTGGGGGAGGCTTTTAATGGGTATTAGGGAAAACAAGGACCAACCACGACCAGATATTCCTTCCCCTCCTGCCCCCCATCCCAGCCTGTGAGCATATTATTTCCAGTATCTTTTCACCAGTTTCTCTTTTCGGAGATTTATAATTAGCCTCTCTCCCTTCTCACACACACAGCACTTGGCGAGACAAGAAGAAACACGGAAATGACTTTTAAAACCCACATTTCCACAGACGTTTCCTTTGGAATAGAGTAAGCGCTGCGTATATGTTTTCCAAACATACTGGTTTTAATTGCACTTCAAGTCCATACATTTCAGAGCCATCATCTCATTCAACTTTTTCTATAAACAGAAGTGGGTGGGTGTGGGCTTACCAGTCTAGTACACAATTGGTCTGAGAGGGGACATAAACTCTACTCTTCCACTCCTATGCTCCATTTTAGCAGAACATGAAATCAACTATAAGACTTGACCTAAGTCAGAAGGGCAAAGGCTTGGAGGGCAAGCGGCCACAATCATCTCCTCTCTTGAGTACACCAGAGATTCACCTTGCATCTAGAAACTCTAGAACTCAGACCTTACCTCATGATGTGTTCTGGTCTATTGCAGTTTAAGGGGCTTCTTTGCTGAAACTGATCACCAGTAATTCCCTCCTTTTGTCCTGGTTCAGGGTTCCTAGTCATCATTCATAGTTTTCAGAACATCTTCATTTGGTGGAGAGCCTTGTCTATAATAAGCAGAGAATTATTGATGGAGTTTGTCCATATTCTTGGTTAAGGCAGAACTGAACGTTGTAACAATCGGCAACTATTGGTGCGCTTTGTTTCAAAAAACTTGTTTTTGTGTGAGTGAAAAACAATAGCTTTTAAAGCAGGAACAATTGAAGGTAAGTTATTTTGTTTGCTCTCCACTCTGAAAACAGATTGCTACAGTAGGCTAGTAAGGGGCTCTCTAATGATCATAGGAACCAAAGTGAGTTCATGGGGGGTGGGGAGCAGTTGTGGGTAGAACCAGCATAGAATTGAAAGTACTGCAGCCAATGTGAGATAGAAATAAAACTTGCACTATCCTAAGGTGTTTTTTTTCCATGCTTCAGTATTTTGTAGCCCCATTTTATAACGTTTGCAGTAGCAAACATTACAGGCTTTGATAGCCATTAGGCATTATTGGGCTATTTCCTAACAAGTTAAATAAAACCCAATGATAAACAGCCCTGCCAGCTTAAAAAGCCGTAGTGAAGGCTATCTCATGTTGGTCCAGACTTGGAAGCTAAGGTTCATGCCTTAACTGATGTTAGGGTGACCAGATAAAATCCAGGTCAGGGCTCATGTAACTTTAACAGTTGTAGAGCAGCCAGTGTCATTTGTTTGCAATTAGTCCCTGGTGAAATTCCCTCCTCATCACAATTGTTAAAGTTGCAGGGGCCCTGCCTTCTTTTGTATATGGTCACTCTAGTATAGTGCCTGCACCTTTAACTGTTGTGATGAAGAGGGAATTTCACCAGGAATTAATTGCATACATATGACACTGGCTGAAATTCCCTTTTCTCTACAACTGTTAAAGTTACATGAGACCTGACCTGGATTTTATCTGGTCAGCCTAACTGATGTGCCCTGTGAGAAGTGATGATGTGCCCTCCTTGCACCCACACCCAGATGGGGAGGGCGGAGTGCCTGAGACCAGCAAAGGTAGCTCACATTTTCCTGGTCCTTTATTGCCTTATGAGGCATCTGAGCCTTACTAGTTTGCTGTATTGATGGGCGTGAGCGGGAAAGGGAGGAGCCCTTGCACAAAGGCCTCTTCCTTTTCCCGGTCACCCCGAACAGATCACCGGACTGGCTGGGAGGGGGAGTGACCAGGGAAAGGAGGCGGCCTCACGCAAGGACACCTCCCCCAGGCGCACTCCTCCCAGGCAGCCTTTCAATCTGCTTAGGGTAAGAAGGCTGCTGAAGCAGCAATGCCAGGGAAGTTAAGGGGCTGCTACTGGGATGAAGGAGGTCTACCTGGTGAGAAGCAAGCCTGCCAGGGTGAAGTGGGCTTGGGCAGCATCCCTTCTTTCTCTGTGCTTAGTAAACACAGTGGTTTCTTAACCCTCCTGCAACATTCCAATCAGCTGAGAGGTGGCATGAAGTAGAGAAATGTATGCAGCTGAACAGCATTATAGAAGTCGCAAAGTGTCTCTTCGTATGTTAAAAAATGTACACATAAATAGTTACCAAAATAATAGATGTGATCTGCGAAAAGCAAACAAAATCCCCACTAAAATATCCTATGCTGCCCTGGTAGGGCCCTTAAACTAAAACCCGCTACTATCGACACACTTCCTCTTTTTGTTAAACATCACACTCTTGAGTGCAAGTGAAATTAATTTGTCGCCTTTATAGAAAAAGTATTTAACCAGTCCTCTGATTGTCCTACATACTCTTTGGCCTGTGTCTTGTGAGTTTTAAAAGATCACGGGCTAGTAAAAATGATCCCCAAATATTTAAATTTGTTACCTTGAGAAACCTGGTTTCCATTCATAGTCCACCTGTGATATTTCTTACCTTTTCCCAACAGCTATACATTGTGTTTCATCATAATTATTGGTTAAAAATTCAGATTCACAATCCCTCATTAACCATTTCAATCCCACCTGCAAGGAGCACACAAAACTCAGACTCACCTGACCCCTAATTATACTGGGTGAATGAAGCATTTGATAAGATATTAGTTATATTATTTACATAGAGATTAAACAATAAAGGCATCAACAGGCAACCTTGCTACACTACCAAAGAGGTTGGGATGTTCTTAGATAATTCCCCAGAGTAACCTACTTAAACTTTCACTGATGTTTAGATATCACACAGGATAATTAACTAAAGCAACCTGCCATCTATGAGCCGATCTACACACTAGGTTTTTCATGTTTTATAAGGGTTACGAAAACTCTTTGGGCCACATGACGCACTCCCTTGAACGTTGTATACCTGAGGTTTTTTAAAACGCACTTCAGCTATATACAACGGTTTTACTTTTAATAAATCATTTTAAGTAAAATAATGTGTCCTTCCTTACCGTTTGTGATTCATGGGAGCAGTGCTTCGTTTACCGGCGCCCAACTGCTTAGCAGTTGATTGGTGGGGAAGAAAGAGGGGCTAAGGAGGAAGTGGATGAGTGAACTACAACACCCACAATCCTTAGCCCTATACTCATTGAAAGCTAGGGATTGAAAGAGGAACTAATGAGGAAGTGGGTGACTGAACTACAACGCCCACAATGCTTTGCCCTAAACTCATTGTAAAAATGAAACAGAAAGAGACGGGGCAGAAGAGTGTGTGACCGCACACACCGCTTTGAAAACTGAAGAAGTTTTCTCCTGTAATGTGAGTACTCCTTAACGAGGCCTAAGTCGTTTTAGAACACACCTATTTGGAACATTTTAAAATACTATTTAAAACGTTCCAAGGGACTGTGTAGATAGGCTCTATATTTGTTTGTTATAGCTTCGTCCAGAGGTGTCCCCTACTGGAGAAATCAAATGCTGCCTTTAGATCAACAAAAGCAAAATACAAAGTAGATTCCACCTAGGCATACTTACAAAACAATGATCAACTGTTGAACTTCCTTCACACAATCCTGCTTGTTCTTGGGCTAGTGTATCCTATTTTCCTCCTCGACCCAGGAAATGCTAAGCATGAAGTTCGGTCTCTTCTGACACTAATGGGATTGGTGCATAATTGATAGGAACCACCTTATCCCCTTTTTAAATAATAGCACCACAATCCCTTCATTCCACCCCATGGATAGTTGTCCTGTTTCATTTATTGCTGCAAATAAGGCAGTCAATAATGTTGACCACCCCCCAACGCACGTCTTCAGTAATTTTGGTAGGATAAAATCATTTCCTGGGGCCTTTGCATTTTTCAGACGAGATACCAGTTGTTCCACTTCTTTAACAGAGACTGGTACCCAGGTTTGGAACTGAGTTAAGGCAGCTGTCCTTGGATTGACTAACATGTTTGCTTTAAGGGGATACATTTTTGCTCATTTTTCTTCACAACTTTTCAGCAGGACATGGTAGTAATATAGCTATCCCTGGGGCTACCAACATGATTTTCTTGGCGCAATCCACTTTATGGAGGATTGGACCCTTGGACCCACCTTCTGTCTGTTGGCAAGAATCCAGATTTGCTGCCATGTAATGTGTGAAACAAGCTAAGCGAAAAACTCAAGTTGTGTTTCTGTCTGCACCTATCCAGGAGTGAGTCTCACTAAATGCAATGGGACTTGCTTCTATGTAAACATGTACACGGTTCATGCAGTTATCATCCTTACAAATGCTGAGATTGGCTTCCTCCCACCTTCCATAGGGTGCTTGACACTCCATACTGCCACAAAGCATTGAAGGAGTCCGGTCTGTGTAGGGTCCCTTTAAGCCAAAAAGCTCACCAAGAAATGAGGTGCACCTACACATGGACTACTCCTCTTGAGCAGGGGTTGGGAGGGAGTCCGAAGGGATACTCTCCAAAATTATTACTCCCAGCAGCTTCTACAATCTATTCCCAAATTTTCCTTGTGATAATCCAGAAACTTTCCACCAACAACCTACAGCAGATCAGCAGCAGCCAGTTTAGGGCCAGCAGATGGGCCCCCACTTGGAAAGCAGATTTTAAATTACTTGGGGGAGGGACTCCCCCAATCTCTCTCTCTCTCTCTCTTTCTTTGTGTGTGTGTGTGTGCGCACGCTTATTTTACTTTATCGTGGCTTTATTTATATAACATCCAGGATGTTGATGACAAAAATAAACTTTTTTAAACTGCTCATCTAAGCCAAGACAACATTCTGTGATAAGAATCAGAGCTGCCCTAAAGCATTTTTCCACATATTTGAGGTGGAGGTGGGGGATCCTCTCCAAAGATTGTACTAATCTTTTTCAGGACTGGGGTCTGTATCACTTTGGGGGAAGATGAGCCTATGCCACAACTCCAAGCAGTGGCTTGGCTGCCCTCATCAGCCCAGCTGCCAGTCACTTTGAAAAAGTGAGCCAGATTGCTTATAGGAGCTATTCTAGGTGAGTGGCCCCATCTGAGTTTATTGGTTTTAGTTCTGGGAGATGATGAGGATGATAATGATTTCTCCTCTTTTAATTGTTCAGCACTCGGACATTTTATTGAATATAGAGCTCTATATAAATCCTGTAAATAAGTAAACCAATATATGACATAGCATCATTTCTATTGGCATTCTTTTGGGGAGAGGAAGCTCCCAACCCTCGGCCAACTCATTGAAGCGGAAGTGCATCACTACAACTTTTGCCTATTCCCCCCAAAGTCAACAATATTCTTCCTCTACGAGGGACAAAGGGTTGCACAATGGAAGTGGGAGGGGGAATCCACTCAAGCCTAGAAAGAATCACTTCCAGGTGATCAGGCAGGAGCTTCATGAAAGTGGAGCTAGTTCATTTCTCCAACCCCACTTTCAAATATCTGATCTGATGAAAGAGACTAAAATGGATCTTTGTGGGAGGTGGTTTAGGAATAACTTTTGCGGACCTATGGTAGATTGGCCACTTATGCATCACCCCGAAAGACGAAGTGAATCACCCCCCAAAAAAGGACACTGATTTGCACATGCTGATTTGTATGTAGAGATCCACATTTAGAAATAATGGCTATAATTTAAATGGAAGTACAAATAGAGCACATTTTACCATAGCGGAGAAGACTGTGCCCAGGTAACTTCTGCGCCTGCTCATTTTGATCTGCAGGTGCTGCTGATGGGCAACCTCAAGGCCTAGTTCTCCCTCCTTATGGTTCTTTACCTTTAAACTGGACTTGCACTGGACACCTTTTCAAATAGAAGACACTATCAAAACAGAGGATTCTTAGCAGCCCTTCCAATGGAGGGCTTTCCTCTCTAAAATAGGACACCTGGCCACCCTAACCTATTAGAAAGACTGACCTAACCAGTTGTGTTATGTTAACCTACAGAGGCCAAAGCTTCTATTTCTGGGTTAGTTCATATTTTACAGAGCACCAGTGAATATTATTTCATATCCGTGCGCCTTCCATTCAGATCGGGTGCTCTGCTTAGCCAAATTCGGAGGCGAATGCAGCCAGTGGAATGTGAAAATTTCTGCAAGGACATTGAAGTGAACGATGGCAAACTGATGTGCCGTGTTCTGGCAGGGCGCTGTCCTTCTGCCATATCCATCTCGAATGTCTGAAAAATATGAATGAAGTATGATGAGAAATCAAGCTGAGATCTATGTCAGTCTCAGGCCTCTGGTGTTTGGACCCATATCCTTGACAACTAAGTCAGAAATCAAGTAACTTTTGGTTCTCGTGCCTTATAACAAGCATGTTACAAGAATGGGTCTTCTTTAACATTACCCTGCAGGCATAACTCTGTTGTCTGCCAAGTCATACTGCATTTTATTTTGACAAAGAGGAGCATTAGAGTGCAAGTGAGGGAAACTCACTTTTCATCACAAAGGCTTAGCAAGGCAATAATAAAAAAGTCCCCCCCCCTTCTCAAGGCACTGTCATGTACTGCTGGTTATTTGTGATAGTTAAAAGAATTATTTGAAAACAAAGATGTATTTCACAAAAGGTCTAAGTCGCAAAATGCTTTAATAACATTTACATCTGTGTATCGTCCATGCCTCTAAATGCAACCCATGAATAACACATAAACTACAGCATATAAAGAGCAGACGCACTAGCACATCATTTAAAATCCAACACACCCCCATCGTCTGCAGAATCAAGTACACAGCAGGAATGGTTCCAGTTGATAGACACACAATGAAGTCACTGCAGACAAAACCATATAAATTATGTTCCTTTAAGATTAAGATAGGAATGGCTGAGATTCCCTAATTGTCCTGTAATGGTTGATGCTTCAAAAATTCATGCGGGGGAAACATGTATGATGTTTGAAAAATGGTGGAAATTGCTGAGGATTGTCTTGGTGTAATCCTGCATTTGTAACCTGCTTCCTGGCTGAGTCAACAGCATGTGGTGGTAGCAGAGGGCGAAAGCAGAGAGAATTACAAACCAAGAAGTGGAGAGAAATGAAGAGAAACAGAGAGGGGTTTTTTTTTTGGTTCCTACAAGTATTGTTGCCCTACATGAGCTAATTGTAAAAATAGACCATTTTGAAAATACAGCTGCTATGTACTTAAGGAACCACAGCTGGAAGAATTGCTTTGTAGTATTCTTCTGCTATTGAAGACATCAAGAGATACTTAATAAAGAAGATGCAGAGGGCAATGTGCTGTTTGTTTCTCAGTATTTGATACCCAGGGCAATTGTGCTGTTTCTCAGTATTTGATACCCAGATGATTGGAGCAAAAGTTCTTAACTGGGCATTTCCAAACCAATTTCTCTTTCCTGAAATACTTTTCTAGGTTCCTCTTTTATTTTTAACCTCTTAGTTAAAATGGCATATAGCCACGGTGGCTATTTGCATCTGTACAAGAACAAGAACCACTTTCAAACAAAGCAGCCTTATATTGTTTGTAATGTTTCCTTTGACGGTTGAAGAAGCATTCAGATGTTAGTGTATGACTAGATGCATCTGAGTGTTGACTCTCTTCTCCCCTCCTTGTATTCAACATATTTCGTGTAATTCCAGGATTTCCTCAATCTTTAATTGCATAGAATTTCAAAATACCTTCCCATCTACAATGGGTTAATAGTTCTTATTTTGATGCACTTTTAAAATCCTGGCTCGGGGGAACAGTATATCACTGAGAGTTGAGTATAATTGCTAAATAATACAGTCGCTCTGTCTTATTTTAAATGAGTAATACTTGAGTCGTAAGTGATGCTCCTGTATATGTCTAAGCTGGGGCTATTCCTTCATGGTGTTTGATGGCACCACAAATGTAGGTGTTTGCAAATTTAAACCTCTAGGTTTTAAAGTGCTGTACCACGTCGTTTTTCGTTCCGTTATATACACTCCAGATTATGTATAATTGATGGCCTGCATTTACTGACATGGGTGGTATACAGATGTAAATGTTATTATAGCTTTTATATTTTATGTTCTCTCTGAACTATCATTTTGTCTTTGAATAATATTCCTGTTCAGATTTCTGGGGGTGGGTAGGCAAGGGGGGGTGCGCGCCGCTATATATATGTGTGTGTGTTATCTTTAAAAGGGAATATGAATTGGATATTGCACATCATATATTTCTTTAAAGTAATTTGGAATTTTAGGATATAGGATTCGCAGTGACTGATAGGCTGCCTGGATGAGCTATACCCCTTTGAAAATAACTGTGCCGGTACATGCCTACATCTGTCTAACCTCATAATTCACTTTCACATTGGGTTATGGATGTCTGCATTCAGTGAGTCTATCTCCCCTTCAGGTATTATTTCAGCCCTTTGAGATAATAAGGAAAGTTTAATTGCGTTGTTAATTGATTTTTTGCACAACATTATTACCTTGATTGATTGCCGAGTTGATGAAAATGTTAGACACAGGCAGCGTAAAGTATCAGCCCCGGTAAGGAGTGGGAGCCTTGCGGAGAATAGATAACCTTGATGTTAAGAGCTATATCCTTCAGATATGTCTTCCCTTGACATATTGATGGCCCTTGAAAAGGGAAAAGCTGATTGTATGCAGAATGCAATCATTAAACCCACTTCAGCTAGCTCTTGATTAATTTGTTTTTTTTCCTGAAGGATCTAGTTAAAGAGAAGGCCTCACTAGTATCAACAGCAGCCGTTTCCCAGCCGTGAGAGTACTTTTTTAACCCTCTCATAGTAGAGAGAGAGAAAATGATGCCGTTTTAGCCATGATTTCTCATGGCAGGGACTGGCCAGAATATTTTGGCAGCTGTGTATCCAAATGGCATCTCCCCCCGGCACCTAAATAGCAGGGACACAATCTCCTGGGAACCTCTCTTGTGCAAATCTTGTTGAAATGGGTTGGAGGGCCTGCTCAAGAGTACAATCATGTTCTGTCTGTCTCCCACTCTGTCACCCTTATTGGTGCCATAAATCTGCTACCTGAGGTGACCATGTCAGCTTGCCTCATGGGAGGCCTTTCTCCATCTTGTATCGATTTTTAAGTTTGTGATGCATAAATGGTTATTGTGAGACGTGTCATACAAACAAGTCTCTTCCCTGAGGAGACCCACACATCTGTGCTGCCCGCAGAATCTTGCTGTTCATGGCGCCTCTCTCATGGAGATTTGTGTGTACTTCATGTATTCTGGCATTAGGGTTCTCCCCCCCCCCCCTCCAGTTTCTCTGCCGGTGTCTAAAATATCAAGTCAGAAGTCCCCTTTCATTTAGATCAGGAAAATCTGACAAAATATTTTATTCTATCTCCAATTAGGATTCTAACCACCATTACCACCACTACCCTATGGTTTCCTCTTTGGCTTTCTTCTTTCTTTTTTTCTCCTCCATATGTGATGAGCCAACATTGTGCGTTTGGTTTGAGAAAGACCATCCTAATGCCCTCGTTGACTTAGGGAGCTAGTTGTATCGTACTTTAGGTCATGCTCCAGGTCACTAATGTGAAACCATTATTGATGGAGGACACATTGATTAATAAAAAGTGGCAAATACACCACCATCTGTATTTGTATCTACTTTCCACTGGGATTTCATTTCTTAGAACAAATAAAATGGACAACGTTTTATCATTTTTCGATTTGTGTTGGACAACCCTGATATATGAACACTCCATAAACTGAATAGGTGACAACCAGATTGTTGACTTTGACTTTAAGTAACCTGGGTTACCTCAGCATCTGTCCAAGTAAATGTGATTTGCCTAACTTGGCGCTGAATGGCTGAGTTGGTTATAGCAAATGCTAATAAAAAAATATCAGATGTCACTGCAGTAGTGTTTTCTCTTTATTCTAAATTATAGCCTGATTTATCCTAATGCAAAAGAACTTTGGTAATGTTTTTGTGCCAGGGTGTCATTATTTTTACCTACCTAGTGAGAAATATTAGCTCAAAGTGCCCTAGTGATTTCACGGTTTTCTTTCATGCGGAAGTCTGGGATAGCCACATTCAAAGAAGGTCGGTAACCATCGTTCTCTCCCCCATCACAGTATAGAGTTGTGGTGAGTAGGCAGGTGAGTCAAAAATGTACTAAAATGCATACAGCCGTGCATATTTTTGAACAGAAGTTGTACAAGCATGCATATTTTGTGGAAAAAAATACTTTCGTATTCAATTGAAAATGTGGCGTGTGTGTGTGTTGGATTGATGAGGAAACTGGACACACGTGAAACTGATTTGTCCATCCTAGAGTTGGAAGACCTAAAGACGGTTGTGCACGCGCCAGTAACTTCGAGGCTCGACTTCTGCAATGCGCTGTGCATAGGGCTACCTCTGTGCCTAGTCCGGAAACTTCATCTAGTTCAAAACATGGCAGCCAGGTTGGTCACCGGTACACCTAGGGGTGACCATATTACGCCAGCTTTAAAATCGCTCCACTGGCTGCCAATTAGTTTCAAGGCGAAGTATAAAGTGTTAGTCATTACCTTTAAAGCCCTACATGGTTTGGGTCCAGGTTACCTGCAGGATCACCTTCTCCCATACAATCCGCCCCGCACGCTCAGATCCTCTGGGAAGAACTTACTACAGTCGGCCAAGACTAGGCTGACAACCGTTACCCAGAGGACCTTCTCTTCTGCCGCTCCCAGACTGTGGAATGACCTGCCGGAGGAGACTCGTCAACTTAACAGTCTTTTAGAATTTAAGAAAGCCATAAAGACTGTTCTCTTTCGGCAGGCATATCCAGTGGAATTTTATAATGTTTTTAGGATGTTTTTAGGATGTTTTAGGATGTTTTAATGTAGTTTTTATAATGTGTGTCATGTTTTAATCAGTTTTATGTATTTTATCAAGTTGTTCCCCGCCTCGATCCAAACGGAGAGGCGGGTAAGAAATAAATTATTATTATTATTATTATTATTATTATTATTATTCACAGATGCAATGTTGTGTAGATTTAATATAGAGAAGATTAGGGTATAATTATCTTGACTTAAAGGGACAGGTGTGGACAGGGCAGATGTGCCACTTATGTTTCAATCCATAGATGCAAGCCTCCCTATTCTCAATTTTGTGGAAGAAGGTTTTGGTCTGCATAGGCCTCAACCCTTGTGAAACGCAGGGTCCAACAAAACTGGATAACATCCAAAATTACCAAAGAGAATGAAGAGACAAAGTCTCAGGATATTGAAAAAAGACCCCAGGATTCATCTTGGAGACAAACTTTTCAGAAGTCTCTGCAGGCATTTTTAGAGCACCTGGAAAAGGCCCACTTACATGCTACCGGTCTAAAATGCATTAGCTACTTTAAAGAATAAAACTACATATATATTTTCAACACCCTGAGACGTTGTTTCTTCATTCCCTTGTGAAACACAAACATATGACGCTGCTTTATACCAAGTCAGGCCATTGGTCCATGCTGACCAGTACAATTTCCCCTAAAATGGCAGCAGATTTCCAGGGTCTTTGGGTAGAGAGTTTTCCAGTCCTGTTACTGAGATCTTATTTATGTGCCCTGTCTTTGAGCTGAAACCCTCTCTCCTGTAATGTGTTTTATTTAATTTTTCTCTCCTTTTTCTCTTCTTTCCTGTTTGGAGCAATATCCTTGTGTTTGTGTATTTGTGAACAGTGCTAGAACCATCCTTGTGTGGCTAGATGTCCTCTGTTATTAGGTCCAGCATGCAGAAATTCCAATTGGCTCCTGTTAAATATAGGAAAATGTTTGCTTATAGCATAATAGTTTTGACAAATGTTGAACTAGCTGTGGAAGTGAATGGTATTTCAGGTTGTCAAAGTGGGTGAATACTGATTAACTGATACACTCCAAAAGCTCTCAGTTCTCTCTGTGTTGTACTGAAAAGTGTATGCGAAGCACCATTTTTGTTAGTAAGTCTTGGGGGCTTTGACTAAACTTTAATGAGTCTGACCGTAATGCAAGGCCTTGAATATTCCCTCTGAATGATGACTTTAGTATCTTGTCTTTTACCTCCTGCTAAAGAGTCCACTGAGTCTGCTGTCTTCTGGTTTCCACATTCAAATGATTTTTAAAAATCAGCTAGAGTGAGAAAGAGATAAAAGAAAAATAATGACCATATTTTCGGCATTGTGACCTGGAGTAGGCTAAGCGTAGCCAGGTCTCCAGAGGCTCAGATCATGAGACTCAGGGGGTAGGGCTTAAGTGGTCAGGTGTGAGGCCAGCGGATCCTTAGAGAAATGGATGTCAGAAGGCTATGAAGTTAAACAAAATAGTTGCATCAAAAATAATCCCATGGAAAAGGATGCAACAATGGATGGAGACTGCTGGAATTAGAGCAGGAAGTACAATTACTTCCTGCTCTAGTTTTAGCAACACTTTCCCCCCCTTTTTAAAGCGAGATATTGATTACAACACTAGCCAAATGGAAAGATTTCAGGGGTATCCAGCAAGTTCTCCCCATTGTCAAATGTCCATCTGCACTGCCATAAATCTACCCCCTTTTCTCCAGTTTCGAAGTCTGTTAGGACACATCAGCATGGGCATCCTGAGCTTCCTACCTATTAATTCTCAGCAGTCCAGGGTTTGTCCAGATCTTTTTAGAAACCAGTTGAGTGGTAGGTTGTTGTCACTACATTCAATTATAGGAGATTCCTCGGGAACCCAGGCAGGACATTCAGTCTGGAGAGTATATTGAGCCACAATAAATCTTCATAATGATCTAGCTGGTTACCGAAAGTACTAGAACAGTGGAGTATTGGGTTGCACTTTCCAATCTGCCTGAAGCCATGTGGCTGCAGGCAAACCAAGGGCTGTCGGTATCAATATGGAATAGAGCTCCCGTGCTTTTAATAGTTTATTAGAAGATAAAGTTGACAGGTGCCTGCCTTAATACTGCAGCAATGGAACTACTGACATCTTCACTTCCCACAGCTAGTACCAGACAAGATGTTCTGTCCCATATTAAGTCTGGCCAACCCAGATGAATGCAGCTTGTCTGGCTCTGTTACGCCATTATTAAGAGGCCACGTCTAACTGATCTGGCATCACGATTGCTTATAATTTGCCCAGTGCTCTGTTGTCTCTGAGGAAGTGGACAATATTTACCATGACCCAGTTCAGACAACACGCTAAGCCACGGTGGTTAAGCATTTTGAGCTAAACATTATGGATTAGCGTGTCATGTGAACCATAACTAGAGTGTCATGTGAACCATTCCTAACCATGGTGGCTGCATAACCACAGTTTAAACATGGTTACCAACCATTTGCCTCAAAATGCTTAGTGTGTTGTCTGAACAGGCCCTATTTCAAGTAAACATGGGTATTACTAGAAACCCCTGATATGTGGATAACTCTCTCAAAATGCTCAAGGATTTCTTCCTAATAGGAGTGTCAAACTTTTGATTTGGGTTAAATTTAGTGGCATGGACACAAATCTTATCAACTTTGCCCACTGCACAGATAATTTCTAAATGAGCTTTGGAGTCCCAACACTGCAGGTGAGAGACAAACAGCACCCACAGTACAGCTTGGCTAACAACCGGCAGGAAAGTTTTCTGAGGATTCCATCCCTTGCCCAGAGAAATGTTTTTACTAGTCTTAGGCTGCAATCCTATGCACACTTACCTGGGAGTAAGATCCAGCGAACTCAATAATTAAGATTGCACTGTATATGTGCATTCCTTCAGATCCCTCAGTTATTTCCATCAAGCAGGAACCTCTAAATTCACCTCATAATTTGTTTTGAGTACAATTTGGAGGCCATTGTGTAAAACCAAACCTTTGATATTTCTCCTTGGACTTTGCACACAGCTTTGCACACAGATACATGATAAGTGGGATTTTTCAGCCTACCAGTAGTCAGGTTTCTAAGCAGAAGGCTGAAAGCTTTGAATGTGTAAACTCAAACCACTGATCCTTACAGAACATAAAGTGGACTGTGAAGGAAGTAAACAGAATTGCTTTAATTGTCCAAGAAGAATATATTTAGTGGCTTTGGTCTCTTCATTTGACAAATTAATGCTGCCCTCTAGTGGCCAAGGCCTTTACTTCAGAGGATTAGGTAAGTGTGCTGAGAATAGATTTCTTTGAAATTAGACCTTTGGGAAGTTGCTCTCCGTTCCATTAAAAAGCAATGGGATTTCTTTCCACGTCATGTGTGCTTAGTATTATTGATGCTCATTATTAATGCTAAGCTTAAACTTACAAAACAACATCAACGTCCATCAAATGTGAATATAATTTTGTCCAACTACTGGTTTATCAATGTTTCGAATCTGGCCTGTTTCTGCCCAGTGAAATCTACTTGGACTGTCCATGAGATATGATGTATGGGAATTCTTTTTCATATACCACTGTCTTACATTCACATATTATATCATCTATCAATGTTATATTCCAGTTTTCCTGTAGCCTCATGTGGGAGTCCAAAGAGTTGCATGCAGAGAGAGGGTGTTTTTGCCAAGATCATAGCGCCCTTATACAAATCCATGGTGCAACAAATTTGAAATACTGGGTCCATTTCTGATCACCACACCTCAAAGGGATATTGTAGAGTTGGAAAAAGGTGCAGAAAAGGGCAACCAAAATTATCAGGGGACTAGAGCACATCCATTATGAGGAAAGCTTACAATGTTTGAGGCTTTTTAACTCAGAGAAAAGGGGAGTGAGGGGAGTCATAATAGAGGTGTATAAAACTATGCATAATGTGGAGAAAGTGGATAGAGAGAAGTATTCCTCCGTCTCATAATATTAGAATCTGGGGTCATCCAGTGAAGTTAAATGGTGGCAGAATTTGGACAATTAAACTATGGAATACATTACCATAGAATGTAGTGATGGCCACCAACTTGGATGGGTTTAAAAAGGTATGAGACAAATTCATGGAGGTTAAAGCTCTCAAGAGGGACTAATCATGATTGCTATCTATTACCTCTAGGTTCACAGGCAGTATGCTTCTGTAGATCAGTTGCTGGAAACACAAGTGCAAGGGTGTTACTGTCCTGTTGTGGGCTTCCCAGGGCATCTGGTTGGCCACTGTGTGAACAGAACGGTGGACTGGACCAGCAGTGTTCTTTTCATATCTTTATCCTTCTTGAAAAGAAACAGGTGATGGCATCTTTGGTATGTTGGGGTGTGATCCAGCTATGGGTCACAATCCATCCACTGAAGAACCATGGGGTACAGTAAACAAGAAGTGAACAAGAAGCAATGGGATTTAAATTACTGGAAGGTGTTTTAACACTAGGGAAAGAAAACACTCTCCTAACTGCATCAAGCTGACCAGTCATGGAAATTACCCCCTTGGTCATTGTCTAGAAAATGATGAATAGTCATTAGATTGGGTCCGCTATAGAAATACAGTGTGATTTATTAGGCAGAATGTTGGACTTGATGAGCAATTTGGTGAATATTTAAAACATTCCAAGTGAAAATTTACTTGGAACCGCTTGGTAAGCTGGTCATCTGTATTGTCCTGCCAGGTGGAGAGAATTTCACCACACAGCCACATCAATTAGAAATCTGGGGAAAGGGTGAAGTGGTAATTATTTATTGCTTGGGAGGATCTGTTACACAACACTGACTCATAGGCCATGTACAGACCTAACACAAATCCATGCTTCAGCATCATGGCAATGAGCTGCAGCAAGCCTTAGGGTCACACACTCTTCCTCAACTCAACTCCTTCAGCACAGTCATGAAGAGGAGATTAATGACAGTTTACTGTGTTGTCTGCTCCCTAAACTGTGGTTAATGTTAAGGATGGTTTGTTGAAACAAGACAGCTTCATAACACTTTAAAGTTGAGTTGTTTCAAACAAACTCTTGCTACGATCAACCACAGTTTATCATATATGGACGACAGAACAATCCATGGTTAATCAAAAATGGAAGCAAAAGCTTCTGAATTTTAAGTTGCACCAAAAGAGGATAGAGGATCGGTGAGCACATGAGCTTACAGGGAGGTTAGGGTCATTCTAATCACCCTAAACTATGGTTTAGCATTGCATCTAAACCAGCCCACTAAGTGATTATGTACACATTACATGTAATGCTGAGGGAATACAGAAGACTATTTACCAATCAACAACTGTACACTTGGTAAATAGTCTTCTGCATTCACATTTCGTGGCTCTTTCAATCTATAAAACTAAACCTTCCAAGCTAATATTCACTTGCTTTGGGCTCATGCTGGGCTCACTTCTTAATAAGAAAAAATAAAGCCTTTTGCATTGCAATTGTCATAATTTATAAATATTATATCTATCTATCCATCCATCTATATCACTCACGTACAGATGTCTCTCTGCAGAATCAACAACCTATTCACACCCAAGGGTCACAGCTACTTAAATGATTGAAAGTAATATTCCCTAAATGGACCCATTTTCACCAGAGGGAGTGGATCTGTAGATAGCATATGACTAGATCAAAGGTCATCATGTCACTGTCATTCAATGGGGAAGAGGTTCTCCCTCCCCCCCTCTCTCTTTACAAATGAAGTATGACATCTAAGGAACAGTGTGTTGTTTGTTCCACTGCCAGGATATGCATAATGGAAACATTAGCTCTGAGATCTTTTTTTTAATCTGTCAACTTAATGGCTCTGCTCCTTAATGTGTTAGAGGACTTTAAAATGTATCTCAGCCTGGGTCATATAAAGCAACCCATAGCTGTGACCTAACCAGATCATGGTGACATAATACAACCCTTGCACAATATAGCTTATTATTAAATATCAACTTGTCTGTTTATTCCCAAGGATTTGGACAAAGGCCTCCATTTTTCCCCCAGTGACAGATTACGTGGTGATTTCAGTTATTTAAAAATAAGCTTGCAGTGCATCTTAGCCTTTCCTGCTCCCCCATTTCCTCTCTTTAGAAAAAGAACACATATTTCATCCTCAGCTACAGTGGGAACTCTGAAGCACTTTTACACCAGTCTGCCTTTAATCACACATCAGCTTGGCTGCTAGCTGACACTGAACATCATTGCAGCTTCTCCTGGCCTGGGTTGGAAACTTCATGTTTCGCCTCTATCGTCTTCATTGTAGAATTGCCCAGCATGCATTCCCTGTTGACTCCAATCTTGACTTCTCTACACACACATACACACACACACCACATACACACACACACCACACACACATGCTGCTGCTGCAGCCCCCACCTTTCTTACAAGCAAGTTGGTGAGAATTGGTATGCTATTATTCTTGTCTGTACCAGCTGCATGGATTGAGGATCATGCCCTTAGTTGTACAGGTGATGATGATGTTGCTATGGGCTGAAATGTGCTATTTCACTTGATGGTCGTTATCACACAGGCAGTTTTAAGCACACCCACCTCGGCTTTGCTCCACTTCTTCAGTGCTGGGTTCGCATGATGTTGTCCTTCTCTGGCTGCTCTCCCGCCCTGAGGTCGCAGGTTTTAGTTTCAGTTTCGATTTATCCCTCAACGGGCAAAGTCCAAAACAGGCAAAGTTCAACAAGCCAAGCTGAGGTATCGCAACAATACCGACCACGTGTGATTCAAAACGCTAGACTCGAATACGAAACAGAGGGGGAAGCTGCAGA
This sequence comes from Anniella stebbinsi, assembly GCA_029215795.1. Lineage (NCBI taxonomy): Eukaryota > Metazoa > Chordata > Lepidosauria > Squamata > Anniellidae > Anniella > Anniella stebbinsi. Next base: position 249,891,671 of record JARDYH010000002.1, read on the forward strand.
AGCAACCGGGGGGGGGGGGGGGAATAGTAGGTGTGATAAAGCCCGATATCTTTGATGGAAGAGAAGAACTTGTTCAACCATGAGTTGGAGAAATACTCTGTCTGGCCTCATGCATGTGGTCCATCTTTTCAATTTTTAAAGGTATTAAATTTACATTTATTCACAGATACATACACCTTAGCAAAAAAAAAATATGAACATTTAAAGAACAGTTGCAAAACTGCTCCCCCTGTGGAGAATGAGAGTTGGCTAATGTGTGCCCCATGAGCCAATACGCATCCTCTACTTCTAGATTCTCCTGGTTCACATTAAACCAGTCTAAAAACCTGTAGAATCAATTTTTTCAAAGCCTCCCAAAGTAGGGAAAGTCTGTGTTTGTTTACAGAACAGCAAAGACACTGTGAAGTTGCCTCTGGCACTCTTAAAACCTTGTATTTCTTTTCCTACACTCTTGGCTGCTGGGATATTTTAATATTTTATTTATTTAGACCTATAAAGAACAGAGTGGGTGAAAAAGGGGGAAAGGAAAGAAGAAAAGAAACTCACCCACCCACCCAAGCACACCAGAATTAAGTTTAATAAATTTCTCTGCAATTTTCCCACCCTTTCCTTAGGAAGTGCTATCACCACAGGCTATCCTCACTCTCTGATTAGAAGAGAGAGGGGGGCAGTCTGAGATGCATTTTGAAGTATTGATAGGAGTATTAATACTCTTTACTTGGGGGGGGGGTGCCTTTGGTGACGTTCCATCGGATGACGCCTCCTCTTCAAGCCCTTGCAAATTGGGAACATTTTGCCCTCTTCCTCTTCCTCTTGCTTTGTGAGCACTCATATATTATAATAGAGTATTTACTTGTCTGTTCTTAAGACTCTGTGCAGCTTACACAAATGTTTTTAAATTTACATTTTATTTTTTGGGGGGAAAACCTTAAAGAAAATAAATTTCCTTTAAACATAACTGCAACACCCAGAAACATATGCCTACCCCTTTCCAAGAAAATTTTCAGGACCACCATAAAGCAATAATTGCTAGAGTTCCTTAGAGAAAGCTATGACTAAACTGGTTTAAATGTGGTTCACACTTCCAGAGTAGACAGGGCTTCACACAGAGTACTTTTGAGTGTCTTGTGCTTAATTTGTATGTGTGATTTTAAAAAAGAATGTAAGAAATTTTACATTCATGATGGATTTTTTAAAAAAATTGAAGTCCCTAATTTGGGGGCTAATTTACTTAGCAGCATGAGAACCCTTTGGCTTCAGTCTATGTGCTGTACACTGCTTTACGTCTTTTCCACCTGAAAGCCATCTGCCTGGCCAAGCGATGTTTGGATAAGAAGGAGCCATGTCATTGCCCCCTCCAGTATATTCCCAAGACACACATATTACCAGATTGGCATTTGAAGAACAATAGAGGAAAACTGTGGCTTTGATTCATGGGAGGGCTCAAATAGTTTATTTCCCTTGTTTGGGGGAGTCCCATAGCTAGAGAACTAACACTTACAGGTAGGTTTTATCTTCGGACCAGCCAGGGCATGCTATCTACCTTCATTCACAGCCATTTTAAACATGATTTCATTCATCCTATTATATGCATTTCAACACAATTCCCAAGTCAATTTACAGAGTAAAACATGAGTTAAAAACAAAACATAAAATTACGTTAGACTCATTTTTTCTTAAAAAGAGAAAAAACAGGGAAAGGTACCACTGGCAGGGGGGGGGAAAGATAAAGTCAGCTTCTAAAATGTTGGAGTAGGAATATTTGCATTTGCTTCCAAAAGGGAATAAACACACACACAACACACACACACACACAACACACACACAAAGTTGACCAGCCTATAGTGCCAGGGCCACCACAGCAATGTTGCCAGTCCTTCTAAACCAGACATTCATAAAGAAAGGAACTTCGAGCAAGTCCTCAGCAATTGATTCCAAAATTTGGGGAGGATGGATTGTAGGAGTGAAGATGTTCCCTGAAATAATCTGGGTATAGACCATTTAGAGCTTTCAAAGTTAAAACCAATACCTTGAACTAAACTTGATAATTCATTAAGGGAACATTTCTATGCATGTTTAAACAGAAAAAAAACCTCCATGGCTACCTGGGGAATGCTGGGAGTTGTAGGGCCTTCTTCTGTCTAAACAAGCATAGTATTGCACTTAAATTATTTTAAAACTGACAATATGTTCCTGGCAGCTCCTTCCTGACGACAATAGTGCAGCCTAATTTTGCCCCGGCTGGTTTCCAAACGTTCTTCAAAGATAATCACAAAACAGTACATTACAGTACTCTATTCTGGAACTTAGGATCAAACTACACAACACAGTAAAGTTGTAGTGTACAGTTCCCTATTGTCTTTCTTTCCTCAAAAGTAAGCGCAGGAGGGCTAATCTGGATCAACACCACAGTACACAGGAGGGGAAGGTTAATTCTTCCCTCCCCAGCCAACCCACCACCACAAAATCCACACCCACCCTGCTGCTGGTGTGGCAGTTGGAGATAGCAAGGGGGGGAAACTATTATCTATTAACTAGGGTGACCATATGGAAAGGAGGACAGGGCTCCTGTATCTTTAACACTTGCACAGAAAAGAGAATTTCAGCAGGTGTCATTTGTATGCATGCAGCACCTGGTGAGATTCCCTCTTCATCACAACCATTAAAGCTGCAGGAGTTATACTAGAGTGACCAGTTACAAAAGAGGGCAGGGCTCCTGCAGCTTTAACGGTTGTGATGAAGAGGGGATTTCACCAGGTGCTGCATGCCTACAAATGACACCTGCTGAAATTCCCTTTTCTATGCAACTGTTAAAGGTACAGGAGCCCTGTCCTCCTTTCCATATGGTCACCCAATCTTAACTGCTGCACAAGGGGCAATTCCAGAGGAATCGTGGCTGAGGAGAGAAGGACTAGTCCTTTTCTCCTGCATGGCTCAGATCCGCCCACGTAGGGAGCATGCCATGCTATGTCTTTAAAGTAACTTATATTTTGACCATTAGTGTGGCATGGGTGACAGTAGTCACATCTCTCTCTGTCTCTTCCAGCAGTGGCCATAGCTGACAAAGCAAGTGAAGCTTATAAAAGGCACTCCAAGCCACAGTGACCCCTTGATCTTCTAGGAGTATGTCCTTTTAGAAAAAGGGTTAGCTGTTCTTGACCTTGTTTCTCTTGATGAAGCATCTGATTTGTCAAGAGACGTGAAGACTTCTTTGTTTGGAAGGATTTTGAAGATGCAAAGATGGAAATGGTACCAAAAGAGTGCTATAGCATTAAATTCTGAATGGAATGAAATTTTGATCCAGTGGCATAATTTCACGTCCTGTTATTTCGCTAGGAAGCGTATATTCTAGCCTAACTATTCAAGAGTTCTGAGCTACGCACACCCAATTTTTAAAAAGACATATATATATATATATACTTGCTTTACTATGTGTGCATGTATTTATTTATGGGGATAATTGGGCCTCCCTCCCTGCACCCCAGCTCTGGAAGGTCTATCACGCTGGCATTACAATGTAGTGTTCAAGTGAGACAGATCTCTCAATGCAGGCAAGCGATTGCAAGATTGTTACTTACCCGATATAATTAGAACATCCATTCCGCAGAGGGAAAACATTTAAAAGATAAAGAGTGTATTTAAAAATGAATCTTCCCAATGCAATTTTTTCATAATTATAGTTTTAACAGCTTATGGTGATGGTGGAAGCGGCTACTTAAGAAAAATTAGGAGCCTCATTTGGGGGAAGATGATCCCTCAAGAGACCTCAGAGTGTCATTTTTCAAGAGCCCGAACAGGGAGTTTATTCTGAATAGAGCTCACTGCTCTTGACACATTGGAAGGATACTGAGCTTGTTATGGCCAATGCCGGATATTTTAATTAAAAATGCTACATATGTCATTAAATGTGGGGGTCTCATTTTTTCCGCACACGTTTGTGGAATTATTTTCTGAAGATGCAAGCAAAAGAACACACGCAGCTGGATGGGGAAAGGGTTGGGGAGCTCTGTCCCCTACAGAGACAGAAGCTGTTAGTTTCCTAAATCTATACATGGTATATCTGATCATCCAATACTCTTACTCTAGCACACAACCCCCTATAATTTTCACAGTTTTCTTTAGCTGCTAAGTGGGGGGGGGGGGGAGAGAAATGGTGCGTGTGTGTGTGTGTGTGTGTGTGTGTGTGTGTGTAAGGGATAAATTGCTGTCACCTCATTTAAATTATAAGGCAGCCTATCGTTTTACAAATAACCTTCATGATAAAAAAAAAAAAAAGTCTCATGGCACCATTTTCAACTGTGCTTTTATCAGGGCCCTCTAAGGAGAAATGTGTATACAATCCACCCGGCAATCGAATCACAGCTGTGCGCCTTGGTAGGGACTCTCGGTGGAGACAACACTTTGTTAATTTAAACAATTGTAGGCTGTGGGAGTTCAAAAAAAAAATTCAGCTGACTTTAACTGTCACTAGCCCAAGCACCTTTATCCCCAGGCGAGCAGCAGCAGCTGGATTTCATTTCTTGCTTGCCAGACTGTCCGACATCTTTGCTGAACATCCCAGGAACTGAGTGCCTTTACTTTAAGGATTTTATTCAAGGTGACAGCTCCTCACACTTTAATGTTCACATCACCTCAAGTAGCTGAGATCTCAGTGAAAATGAGAGCACTTCCGCGGCAAACTCCAAATTTAGATTGACTGAGGTTATCCTTAGGCCTCTAGGACCCAACCTCCATGACAGAACAAGCCTGCCAGGAACTTTAAAAACTACAATGGAGTTTGTAATGATGTCTGGGGAGAAATCTTCTCCAGGAACCACAGTGAATGCTATAAGTGATAGGAAAGGATGTCAGGTTTTGTTAGGGTTGGAGACAGTGTTAGAATATACGTGGCATAATATGGCACCGGTATCTCTGTCAGCATCTCTGTTTTCTGTCACCGCACACAATTCCAGGCCTGTCTGTAGCCCTGACAGTGTCTTTTCAGATCAGGTTATTGCCAGCCCAAAGACTCGCTCAGCGCACCGCCAGATAGCCCCCTTTGTTTGAAGCCTGCCCTTTTGTCATTAACGCACTTGATGTCTATTTAAAATCTGATGGTGAATGCAGTATCTGTTTTCCTGTCAAGAGATCATTGACAATATTAATACCTCATGTCCTTGCCTCATTTTCTAAGCGCTGACACCTAGCTGCAGTCTCCCGGATTCATCAAAGAGCACTCTCTCACCAGGATTTCCATAAACAGCCTCAGCCCCAATCGCTGAGAAAAAAGGCAGCCCTCACATAGCACTTTTATCAGTGCCGTCTGCCAAAGGAGCCTGAGGAATGTTGTTAATATTTATTTTATTTTTTAAAAAAACTGTCGCTAATAAAAATATACTCCATGGTCTTTACATTTTGATATTTAAAATCGAAAAGCCCATCCAACCTAATGCAAAAAGGGTAATGATATCCACAGTGATCATGGGAAAAATACATCTGAGAAGATAAAAGCCCAGTTTTCCATGGCATAGGGGTAGGCAAACCAGACTATTTCTGGGCCAGATTTACACCAAGCAGGATATGACTCGTTGATATCCTCAATAATGGGCCTCAATAGTTGTCACTACCGTTATAAAACGTTTTAAAGTAGTAGTGTAAATCCTGCCCTGGTCTGCATCACTTTTACATCTGTTCACTCATAAGTCTGTATTAAGCTGTGAATTAATACAGGGCTGCAGGAAAATTAATAATTAAATATGCATTTAAGTGTATTTTCTCTAAAAACACACATTTCGAAATGTATTTTCTCCAAAATACATATTCCTAAATACACATTCTTCAAAAATACACATTCTAAAATGTATTTTCAGTGCAATCCTATACATGTCTACTTGAAAGCAAGCCCCATTGAGTTCAGTGGGGCTTATCCCCAGGTGTGTGGGTATGGGATTGCAGCCTTTGATATGGTTGTTGAGCTGAGAACAGCATCGGGGCATTTGGGAACTGCAAAAACTGGTGGATAACTAAGCTCTGTTCCACATGCTAGACGAGGAGCTGGGTTCAGGTCACTTCATATTGGGATTAGAAAAGATCAAATTCCTCAAGTATCCCTAAAATGACTACAACTTTGAAAACAACTTGAGCTGGCCACCTTTGAGCCCCGCTGGCTATGATAGGCAAAACACCGAAAGGCCAGACATTCCACAGCTGACAATAGGAAGTCCTTAGTTGCGGTTTCAGGACCCATTTGCTAGATTGGTGCCATTTTCTGCAATTCTTTCTAAATATATGTCACTAGATGAAGGATGCCTGAGGTTTTCTTTTGGTCCACATTTCAAAGGGAACTGAATGGATCCTAGATTAATGTGCATATCAGAACAGAGTTATTCTTCAGATTTCACGCTTCCCTGAATTTGGCAATGGTGATCTTGGCTCAGAACACGTTCCAAAAATATGTATAAAAATACATATTTTAGGATAAGATTCATTAAAAAATGGATGCCTATTTGGTGAGAAAATGTGTTAAAAATGCATACTTAAATACATATTTAAATACAAATTTTCGTGCAGATTACTTATGAATGAACACATGCGAAACTGATATGGGTCAGAAGTAGACTGATTCGTACATCCCAACTGTAGATAATTATAGGTGCATCTAAAATGTGTAGATTTTGGCTTGCATCCCTATTAAGTTTCATGTGGATTCCAAGGCGCATCAAGGAAAGGTTCAAGGAATATTCAAGGAAAGCACAAAGAGTTTTGATGAGGCTTGTGAAATTCCTTACAGTGGGATGTGAGAGGGAGTTCGTCTAAGCTGAGATAAGCTGAGTCAAAGACTATGGTCACATTGTTAGAATCCCTCCACCCTATTTGTGGCAGAGAAATTGGGAGGACAATTTCACTAAATTTCTCTAGGGGGAGGAGAAATTCTCAACAGTATCTCAAAGGTAGGGTTCACCATTAGCAGGGCATGTGGCACAGCTTTCTTTCTTTTTTCTTTTTGTAAAGGTTTTGGATTTTTTTGCGCTGGAAGTCTTGTGTCCAGCTCCAGGGAAGAGGTGGAGCTAGTGCTGAGCCAAAATATGTCCTTCAAGTTCCTGAATGTTTTCTTTCCCCATGAAAGAGGTGTCCATTATTCTTCCACATTCTCAGTGGGGGTTTTTTTATCCTTCGTTTTGATTGTGTTTTTGATCTTACCCCAATCACTATGAGGTGGCTGAGGGTATTGTGTGTGTGTTTTCTTTCTATTACACATCTCTCCATTGCTGTGCGGCCTTCCCAGGCTGCTTGCGCTTCCTGATCTGAAAAAGCTGTATGGGAGGAATTACCTCATGGTATCTTCCCCTGGGCTTTAATTGAAATGTGGGACACCAAGGAGGCTACGGGCTGTTGGATGATTGTACAATGAAAAACAGAACTCTTGCACATATTCCTTGACTACCTCCTAAGAAAGGAAACACATGAAATCCAACTCAACCCATGAGAATTTCTCCAAAATTTTCTTCACTATTGAATTCCTTTATGAAATCAATTTATTTTCTATCAAATTGAATGAGAATGGTCAAAAAAAATGTGGGAAACATTTTCGGTACAGCATGAGTTTAATGTACATTGATACTGAATATCTGACTGTATCGGTTGGCATACAGCTGTATTTAGTGCTGATTGAACATTGTTTTTGGCATGCATTGATATTTAGCATATGACAGCATGACATGCAATGATATTTGACAGCAGGCAGTTTATGCAATTCTGTATTTGATGCCTGCCAACATAATCAAGAGATGCCCGAATAAATGTCTGAAGTACCTAAATTCTGATGTGAATTTCCTGTTCAAAATTTGAGTGGAGAAATTGGAAAAAGAATACTGAATTTCATTCCAGCATTTGAAAACATGTTTGGAACTTGGTAGATACATAACCTTTTTAAATAAATAAATAAATAAATAAATAAATAAATAAATAAATAAATAAATTTAGTATTCTGGCATACTGCCTCAGAACATGGAAGTCCCGTTTAGCTATCATGGGCAATAGCCACTGAAAGAGCTGTCCTCTCTGAATTCATATTATCCATTAAAAAAAAGCCTTGTTAGCTAGGAACCATCACCACATTTTGTGGTAGTGAATTCCATGTATTGCTGACATCTCATATGACAGGTTTTCTTTATCTGTTCTGAACTGAGGTTGACTTAAGAGCAGACCTGATGGTTTCATTGCTGTTTAACCAAAAGCAACAGTGGCAGCTTCATTTCAAATTAATAGCCCTCTTTGTATTATACTTCTTCCTCAGTCATTTTCCTACCCATGCAGGAAGAGAGAGACCATGCTTTCCTGCCACATCCATTGGGGATGCTTGTTGTGAGAAACATCTACACATTGGTGCAACATATGAGTTGGGCAGACTTGCATAAAATTTACCACCCAATTTGGGTGTGCCTGCATTGTATTTTTCATGTATACACGCTACTCAAATGGATATCCAAAAGGACAGGCACACTCAGTGCCTGGGCAGGGCAGGTGGGCATAAATCTTGCTCCCCAGCCACACACTGGGAAAAGATACAGGAGAAAGTGTAGTCCAGTCTGGCCCAATGCCTTATTTCTTCGCAAAGGATTGCTAAGTATACAGGAGCAAGATTTTATGGAACTGAATTCCCAGCCTCAACTGTCTCCTGCTCCCATCTCCCTGCAACACGCTACCATTACACACATCATGCTAAACGTTATAACCTTTTTGTTCCCCTTTTGCTGCAGGTGTTTTAGGGAAATGCCGCTATGTCTATTATGGGAAGCATTCTGAAGGCAACCGATTCATACGCGATGATCAGCTCTGAGGCAAGCTGCGCCCGCAAAACCATCGACACCGCACACACAAACACACAGAAAAGCACAAATTGTATCCACGTCTTGAAAAGGAAAAAGAAAAGCATGTGTAAACCAAAGTCCTCCAGTACCTTCTGCTGACTTTGCCAGAACTGTCAAAATCATCTTTCTGCTTTAGCTTGAGTCGTCACATAGAGATTGACATGATTGTCTCTAAGCAGGTCCCATCCACCAGTGTGACAGACAGCTGCAGCAAAGCACCAGGCCTGACAGGAAGAACACCATGATGGATTGCCTGGCCCAATTGCTGCTCACAGAAGAGCAAAGGTCACACCTGGGGCCTTACTGAGCATGCTCAGCTGCTTTTAACAAAAGCAACCCATTTTATCTTCAGCTTGCCTGTTGAGTGACAAAGCTATATGTTTGTCTAAAAAAAAAAAATGGCCGCAGTTTGAGATTTTTAAAAAGCATCACTTCCTTATCTGTCTTTATTTTCCCCAGGAGTTAAGTGCTTAATGTGGACACACAAAGTAGACATAGCATATGTAGAAAATCGTGGCTTTGGTGTTTTGGGGTTTTTTTTCTGGAGGAGGGAATAACAACAACGGCCAGAAATGTGATGTAACTTTAAGTGCTGGAATGGGGGGATTACTTGATAAAATTCAGGAGTGTTTATAGGTATTATTGGCTTCTCAGGCAGGATTGAAAGTTGTTGTTTTTGCAGAGATTAGGTTTAGAAATAAAAATGCAAGAACATGGAAATATTTTTTTGGGAAAGGAGAAGAGACAAAAGACTCAGGTCATTTTTAAGATTAAAGGTTCAATCCTATCCATGTTTAAACAGGAGGAGGGAGAAATCCTACAGCTTCAAGAATTCCCCAGCCAGCCATACTGAATGGAAAATTCTGAGTGTTGTAGGACTTCCCCCCCCCCCCCCAGTCTAAACATGCAGAGGATTGCACCCTAACTCTTGGAAATCAGGGCCACATAGATTTGGTTGCATGTCCTTAAACCTGCCTTCCCCAACCTGGTGGTCCCCAGATGTGTTGGACTAGATTCTGGGATTTGTAGTCCAACACATCTGGAGGACTCCAGGTTGGAGAAGGCTTCCATAAGCAGTATTGGTCCTCCTTTGGTCACTGACTACTAATCAGTATCCAAGTGAAGTAAACCCAGCCTCATGCCTATTGTTAACTAAAATTAGCCTATTTTTGGAACTTTTTCAGGTTCTGTGCTTAAATATAAAACCAAAGTGTGCTTATGTTGGTGAAACCCATTGCAACGTGAGGGCACATGAAGTACTCTGTGAAATGAGTCAGTGGTCTCTGGCCAGAAGTAGCCATTATAGCAGCTACGTGGCTGCCACCCCAAACAGCAATCCCGGATCTCCTACTCTTTATTCCCCTGTGGCAAAATGTGGCATCACATCATTGCACCCTGAATTTCCCTGCTCAGTTCCCTTCGTTGGTGCATGTTGTGTGTCACTACAAGTTAAGAGTGGGGAGAAAAGGAGGAAAAGATGTTAGGTCTCTGTTTTCAATGGCAGCCTTGCATCTGCAGTAGTATATAGTTCTGGACTCACTTCACATCCTAGGCTGAGGACGTGCTCATAATATGGAAAAGCAGATGATGTGGTCCTATGTGAGGGATGGACTTTTCTCAGCTTAATTTGCCTGTATCTTAAGGTATGGTTTTAAAAAAACCTGTTTGCATAGACCAGACCCTAAGGGATTGCTATATTTTCAGAAGTAGTCATTGATACCTCACAAGACTAACCTTCTCATACCTGGTGCCCTCCAGAACTGTTGGTCTACAACTCCCATCACCCATGGCTAGGGATGATGGGAACTGTAGTCCAACACATCTGGAGGATATCATGCTGGGGAAGACTAATTGATATATATGCATTTGGCACCATTTCCATTTAAAATGTTCCACATGGCATCAGGTCAAGAGAAAGATCCAGCCAATGTTGGACCTGGGAGTCAATGTAAGAATTTTTTGGGCGAAAAACGGCTGATATTCTGGATGCAAATACACAAACTCTGTAGTTGCATTCCATGGTGTATTAGGATTTTGTGGCCATTCTTGCATTATAATATACATGCATTTTCATATATAGATATGACTGTCCACACAGGAGAATAGTTATGGGAGAGCTCTATTGCATAAGTGTGTTGAAAAGGAAGAAAAGGATGCTATAACATAACTTACACAAAAGTTTTGAGGGAAAGTTAACCCATTTCCCCCAAAGAACCGCAAGCTGCAAGTCATGGTTATTTACATTTGACTGGATGTTTTGAAGCATAAGTACATATTTTGACCATGGCAGTGGAGTTCGAAGCAGGGGTGTTTGGAATAACCTTGTGCCACATTCAGTCTGGTTGAATATCTCTTCTTTAGTCTGGTTGGCTATCTCTTCTTGTCTACATCAAGGGCTTTTTAACCCTGCCTCAAACAATCAGAATGCATTGCAAACTGACCACATGACTTCTGCATTTTTCCCTCCCTTCTTTTTGCAATGGATTTTTTTTTTTATGTCAAAACGATACGTATCATTCTCAAGAAAGTTCCCCCCCCCTTTGGAGGTAAAAGTATTTTGGGAATGAATTGTGGGCATGATTGGTATTATTCTAATTTGTTATGAGGTTTGTTTCTTGCAATGTCACATATAGCAACTTTAATTAAAATCAGCATAATTATCCAACTCTTCAGCTAGACAGTCTGGCATATGTATTTTTTTGGCTCTAACAATTTAAAGAGCTTTATCTAACGACGATGCAACATAATAAAATAACATGCAATGGTTTTGTCATTGTTGTTTACTTGTGAAGTTGTTCAGGGTATAGCTACTCCAGGTGATCCCTCCACATGCTTTCTTTTTCAACTGAAATACAAAATGAAAGTCAGAATGCACTACAAGTCCTTAAGGACCTGGATGAAAAAATAAAACAAAACTATTCCTTTGCTTCTAGTCCTTGTGATTTTAAAGGAGTTTGGGGGGGGGGGACCCTGTTTTTCAAAGTGTAAAACATCCCCTGAAAAGAGAAATGTCGTTCTTTAAAACAATAGAACATGTGTGGAGGAGGTTACTGTGCAAATATTTTATTTTCATCTGCTGGGGAAGATACAACAACAAATTGTATACCCAAACACATAACTGTCCTGCTCTTCACCAACGAGTATGGTCAGTTTGGCTACAGGCAGCATCTCCTAAAATCTCACAAGCAGTCAGAGAATAGCCCCAGATCAGGCAAAACGTGGAAGAGGAGGGCTAAGAACAAAATGTGGGAGGTTGCTCTCGGAGACTGTGAACAGCTTTCTTTTCTTCTTGGAACCACTCTCACTTTGGTGGGGCAAACCAAGCCACAGCACCATAGATCCCTTCCATGATATAATATGAAGAGTTGTGTTGCTGACCACAGATGGAACGCAGAACAGCTGAAGGCCCTGTACAGGGTCCTGACATGCAATACTCCACCTTTGAAGGAAACTAAACTGGGGAAAGGGGAAAGGTGGTTTCCCTTTGCATTTTTGTAATTTCCCCAGATGCATACTTACCTATGAGCAGATTTCTGCCTGTCTGCCATCTGTTATGTTTGTCTTCAGGGATGGGGGTGGGGACTGTCCGAGGTAAAGGAAAATAAGGGTGCCATGCTCGAATCCAGTTAATCTGGTTTTCTCATGCTGGTTTCTGTATGAATTTTCTGGTGCCAGTGTTTTGTGAATTACAGTCTAATAACCTAAGTTTTAAATATTTTGGGTGTCACTATACTTGGTTCAACTCTATCCACCCGTTTTGAGTAATGTGTTTCTGGCAGCCCAAATCCGAAATCCACATGAAGTAAGCAGCTCCGAAATGGGGCGAGTAATGTACAAAAGGCCGCTAGGCCCATTGTGACATCACAATGGGACTAGCGGCCTTTTGAGCTTTTCACTTGAGACACTTCTGAGCTTTTCACAATCCTCTCGGCCAGGATCAGGCATGCCCCCCCCCAAACTCAGATGACTGATATCACAGGGGCAATAGGAGCTGTGATATCAGGGTTCAAGAGCACCCGAATATGCACAACAAAGCTGGAGGCTTCGAAGCACTATCCCATTCCCAACAACCTCAGGAACACAGCAAAGTTTAGAGACTTCCCTTCAACCTGTTTCCCTCCCAACTTGAGTGTGACCTTCGCTCCTTCCCCCACTTTCTGTTACTGGGGAATGTTGTAAGGGTCTCATCCAGGCTGGAGAAGGGACGGATCAATTTGTCAGTTTCTCTTTCTTCCACATTCATTTTTAAAAAAATCTCAAGTACTTTCTCTGCCGAATCTGAAGAACTTTGCGAATTTGGGTAAATTCTTATTAAAAGCATGCTGAAATAAAATTCTCACCCATCTGCCCTCGGCAGATTAAATGGCTACAGCTATTCTCAGCATGGAAAGGGCCATGATAGACTTGCTTGCCCTACAGCTGTTAAAGAAGAGGAGCCTGTGAGGAAAAAAGAGGTAGCAGACCTAGCGTAACATCACAAATATGACTGAATACACAGGGATTCAAATCCAGACTCTGAAGTGCTAAGTACTCAAAGCCCTGGATCTGGATGGATGTATCTTCCAGTTTCAGTTTCTCCGACATTTGGATTTTTAAACGTCAACCTCTTTTTGTCCCAAATGTAGAGATCTTTGTGAATTTTGGTAAATTCTTATGAAAAGCCAACTGAAATAAAATTCTCACGTGACCTTACACTGGAGCCTCTAGGCCTTGCTGCATCACAGTTGATCTGTTTAAAAAGAATTAACCTTGGACATCCACTTAATACATTTTTAATAGACCAATTACTAATTAGTGAAGCCCGCCCTTCACTTGTGCCATGCATTTGATGTTTCAATTTTAACCTCTGCTTGATCCAGTAGTAAGACTCAATTTCAGAGTTTTTTCAGCATGTGTATTATCTTTGACAGAGAACGTATGATTGTTTATTGTTGTTTTATTACACGCTGCTTTGGTGGGCAATATTGTCAGATTGGTGGATGACTAAAGTGGGGAGAACAAAGGAAAGTTTTGAATACCAGCACATAGCACAAAATTCTATGAATTTCTTTCTACTTATTTAAATGGAAAATGTCTGGATTGGAATTCCAGTTGTGAGGTGATAGCACCTTTCATTACAGAAATTGTGCAGGTGGTGTGAAGCGCATCAGATCCGTGCCATCATGTCCAGTTTGAATGATACATTTCAATCAGAAAATAAGTGTTTGCTGACTTCTGACTATGTCCCCTTCCTTTTTATCCACAATTTTCCCTTGGAGAAATTATTTCCTTTTCCCTTTGGTTCCCTTTTGTGTACTTAGCACATTCCTGTGAAGAAGGGTGAGGGGGATATTTCTGACACTTATATGGTTTGTGAAAGAGTGGTAGTGTTTATAGCCTTTGCTTCCCTGTGAAACTGTTGCTTCCTCAGTTCATCTAGATTCAGCAGGCCCAAAGAGAATTATTCTTAGATTGGGTTCCCAGGACCTCTGCATAACCAATTACTCTGGGTCTCTCAGGGACGGCCAATAGCATAAATATAGCAGGCAGTTTGTCCCATTCAAAACCATGCTTTGGGACTACTGAGTCATTAACAACATGAAATTGGTTAATTATACATAATTAGCTCTCAGGATTTAAAAAAAACTTTGGATCTATATTCCACTCTATATTCTGAACAGTTTCTACAGATAATGTTTTAAAATGTTCAAAAGAACTAAGTAATAGAGTGTCAGGGCCAGAAAATCTAGACCTGGAGAGCTTCTTCTCCAACCCCAGGTCCTTGGGGGCTGTCAATCAAGCCAAGCTTGAATGTTGCAGGCAGATCTATCAAGGGCAAAACAGAAGGCAGATTTCCTGGTATATCAGGTCTGGCCAATCCAGAGGCCTAATGTTGCCTGTCAATCAAAAGAGTTGGTGTCACTCACTACTGTTCCCTTCTATGCCTGGACAGGGCTCTTGAGGCCTAAGTACACACCACCCATGGTAGCTCACCAGACTAGTTACCAGCCCCAGGTTAGGAGGTGGTTCGAGGGGCCGAATCCCTGACACACGTGACCCTCAACCTGATGGCAGGGAACTGGCAGTTACGATTGATGTCTTGCAGATTGCAAGCACCCAATGATAGCTGGTAGGTAGTTGGTACAAGGAAAGAAACTGAAGTTCCCTGCATGGATGGAGTCCTTGCTGCCCAGGAGGATGAATGAGCTCTGTATGCATCTCTAGCTCATGGGGAGGGGAGGTGGTCCATATGACAATGGGTTTTCATAGGTTGACCATATTTTGGAAACCAAAAAGGAACCCAAGGGGGCATTCTCACCAACATGCCCAGCCTCCAAGGGGGCCTACCCACCTGAACATGGCCTTGGTCACATGTCTGATTTCACAGACACAATTAAGACAAACTGTTCTACGTAACATCTTAATGTTAAAATCACTGAAATAAAGAACAAGAGATATTCAATGTATCTGAAATTAACTTCACTACTGCTTTTGTAGCTTTTGCTGTGCTTTGAAGCTTTTGCTGTACTCTGTGTGATACAGTCTCCCCTTCCTTCAAATACTTTTTCTGACTGCAAATCCTTCACTGGATGACCATAGTCTCACCGTTCCTAACATTTAACACTCTTTTCCCATCACCTTTCTCATATCCGTACTCACAGATTCAGCATACTGCTACTGCTGACCAAATGAAGCAGTTGACAAGTGCAGAAAAATCAGGTACAACAAACTGGTAACCTAGCATTCAGAAAGAGTATAAAATATATTACCTTACAAACATTAGCAATGGAACAAAATGGACTAAAGGCTTGTTGCAGTTCTGGTTTATCTGCAGTTCTAACTAGCACCTCTTAGCTCGTTTCAACTTCTGGTTTAACACTGAGAAACTAATCTAAAAATTTTAATTATACCTCTGGTTCATTAGCCATGTACACAAGACCATGGTCAGTAGCAATACAAAGAAAGGCCAGAATGGGTGCCCATGACCACAATGCTAGACAAGGATCTTTCCCTCCTTTTATCCAAATATTTCCTGAATTTACACTGCCTCAGTGTGCAGAGAATAGAAATCCCAATCAGAGAGTGTAATACTTTACCCAAAGAAAACTGAGTAGCAGATAACTCAGAAGCTATCAGCTCCCTATGTCCTATCATACAATGCTATTCTATGATAACTCAGAAATAAGTCACATTGATTTCAATAAATGTTACTCCAATATAAATGAATATAGGATTGCAGCCTCTTAATATAGCAAGTGCAAGCCCCTCCTGTCAAGGCAAACTGTGCACTCACCAGAACCTGGCCTCGTGAATCATGCAACCAGCAGATGCTCTCCAGAAAAATGCTTTCAGAGCCTGGGAGATCCAGACACACACAAACAAGACAAGAAAAGCCACACTATGCACTCATATATTATCTTGTTGGGACAGAACAATTCTAGGACAAGGCAACACTTTGCCATCGACCAGACATAACAGTCATAAACAAAAAACAAAAACACCCTACTTCATTGACATAGCAATACCTAATGGCAAAACTGTTGCATTAAAGGAAGAGGAAAAGAGAGAGAAAATATACACTATGTAAGTTAAAGAACTATGGTAACAGGAAAAAGTTACAATTATTCCATTAGTTAGAGTGATCATGTGGACCGGAGGACAGGGCTCCTGTATGTTTAAGAGCTGTATCGCAAAGGGAATTTCAGCAAGTGTCATTTGTATGCATGCAGCACCTGGTGAAATTCCCTCTCCATCGCAATAGTTAAAGCTGCAGGAGCCCTGCCTAGCATGACCAGATACAACAGGGCAGACACACACCCCCCCCCAGGTAAAATCATCATCATCATCATCATCATCATCATCCACAAACGCCTCATGCTCACCAAAGGCAATAAAAATTAAACTCTACACACACTTGCACACTCACCCAAAGTGTGTGTGTGTGTGTGGGGGGGGAACCACACCCTCCCCAAGCCAATTTTTTAAAAAACCTCCCCACTTACACTTAACAGGGGTGGGTGGGATAAACATCCACCCCCACTCACCAAAGGCATCATCAACATCAGCCACCCACACAAGGCAAAATAACATTCAACGACATAATAAATCTACACACAATCATGCACATTTCCAAGGCAATAAAATAACATTGAAATACAACACTCACCCATATACTCACCAAAGGAAAAATAATAAAATCCACACAAGCACCAAGGCAAAAACCAACCAACCAACCAACCACACACACTTAGCCAAGACTAGAAATAAAATAAATATCCACTTCCTCCAACATACTCACCCATGGCAAATATAAAAGTTTTAAAACACACCCACATACATTTCCTCCAATTAATTCATCAAAATCAGTACTCAAAGAATATATGGAAAATCAGTGAAAACTTTTTTCATCAATGCTGCCAGAGATTAAATCCAATCTACCCCCAACCCCACTGGATTTAAAGTGCAGCTAAAGACACTTCATTTGGCCTTCTATTAATTTAATAACCCACACACATACAAGAGCAGCAAATTGCTTAAAGGAAAGTTCATAAACAGTAGCAGCAGCACTCAACAATAACAGAAGAAACAACAAGAAAAATAACATACCATCCAGCCCCAGCTCTGCATGCCAGGCCGGGCTAAGATGCCAATGGGCCAGGCTGGGACAGGCAGCCCCGCACACCCTGAAACTGCAAATGCCAGGCCGGGATGCTTCACACCCAGCCAGGCCATGCCGGGCCAGGCCAGGCCTCCCCACGCTCCATAATGCCCTGCTAACCAGAACTTGCCACGTGCCCTGCCAGGCCAGGCTGTTCCACATGCCGCCCCGGGCCAGGCCAGGCTGCGCATCACACCAGGCCGCGCACCGCACCAGCCACACCACACCACACATCGCGCCAGGCCAGGCTGCGTGCCATGCCAGCCACACCACCCCTCACATCATGCCAGGGAAGGCCATGACACCCATGCCAGCCACCAGGCCAGGTGCCTCTGAGCATCCTGCCAGGCCAGGCTGCACCCTGCAGGACCAGGCCGCAACACCCAAGCACCCAGCCCGGCCTGGAGGTCCCACACAACCCCTCCAGGCCATACCCCAATCCCCAGCATGCCATGCCAGCCCCGGCCATGATGCTCTGTGCCACCTCCGCCTCCTCACCTTTCTTTTCTGCACCTTTCCTTTTCTTTCTTTCTTGGTGGCGACAAACCCTGAGGAGGCTGGAGGCTGTGCGGAAGAGGTGGGAGAGGCCGATTTCAGCACTTCTGGAATCGGGCCTCTGCCACCTCTTCCATGCGTGCTCTGGGCTCCTCGGGGTTTATCGCAAACATTTCTGGATTTGGTCCCTGAATGAGGGATTTCCCCCCGGACACTGGATTTGCCCGCCATTTTCCAGGCATGTCCGGGCAAATCTGGGCGGATGGTCACCCTAGTTTTCAGCCTTTCCTGGGGTTAAGGATTAAGGCCTGGCCTAACAAATGCAGCAGAATTGAGCAGCAGAATCCTGAGGTTAATGAATGGGCCCAGCCTACTTCATGAGTGTGTGTGACATATTTTTAATGCTCCTATATACTTGTAAATTTGTAATTTTTTACTCCCTGCAAGTATAAAACTAGAA
Organism: Anniella stebbinsi; assembly: GCA_029215795.1. NCBI lineage: Eukaryota > Metazoa > Chordata > Lepidosauria > Squamata > Anniellidae > Anniella > Anniella stebbinsi. The sequence continues at coordinate 249,910,113 of JARDYH010000002.1, forward strand.
AATTAGACTTACAATGAATGTTAGCAAAAACAAAATCCCTACAGCCAGTACAAATAAAAATGTGGATATACCAAGAATTATTAAAAATGAACAAATGCTATACTTAAATGAGCAGATAATAGAGGAATTTACTAATTGTTTTGAAAAGCTCTATGAATCTGATTAACCAGATTTATATATGATAAATCAAATAATAAGGAAGATAAGTATTCCGAGCCTATGTCAGCAACACAAAGATAAAAATAAGGAGGGAATTCACTGTACAGGAAATAATTCTCATGAATAACTTAAAAATAAATAAAACTCCAGGATCAGATGGTTTGACAGTAGAATTTTACAAAACAAAGAGCAAGTACAATACCAAAGAGTTTGTTTCAAGATATAGTTAATTTGTTTGAAGATATAATTCATAATTAGAAAATGAGACACATATGATTTTAGTTCCTAAGCCTCAGAAAGATGTAGAGAGCCAATATATCTTTTGAATATGAATTATAAAATTCTAGTTTCAATTCATTCTAGCTAACAAATTTAAATCACAATCCAAAACATGTCTACTCAGAAGGAAGTGCTATTGAGTTCAATTAAACCTCCTCTCAGGCAACTGAGTATAGGATTGCAGCCTTAATGAGATAGCTGGCTTCTACACTGAAGAAGACCAGAAGAGTTTTGTAAACTAGACAACTAAAAGATACCATCCGAGAAATAATTAATATAATTAATAATGAGATAGACAGTTCTTAAGTTGATGGATAAACTATATGACTTTAATATACTTTCATGATACAAAATACATCAATGGAAAGCTGAAATTTTGGGAAATAACATAAATGAAGAATTGAAAATAGAGTAAATAAATGTTACAAGTAAAATAGAAAGCAATGTGTGGGTAACTTGATGGCACAAACTCCTCAAGAAATTGTCAAAAGTAATTTTAAGCTATTGATTGATAAGTTTGTTTCATCTTGGCTATTAAGAGCAAAATATTGGGGGGGGGGTGGATAAGGATTACCTTCTATAAGAGAATGAAAAATAATAATATATAGCATAGAGTAATAATGCACAAGTTTTCAAATTATAAGAAACATTGGGAGGGTTAGATTACAAAATAGCAGCCTTTAGAACAATCAACTAAATTTGTTCCGTACTGGAGACCAAAGAATAATTAGGGGACTATGTGGGGCTGCCTTTGAAGACGGTTTGGAAGCTGCAGCTCGTGCAAAATGCAGCAGCCAGATTGATAACTGGGACCAGAAGGTTCGAGCATTTAAGAGCTACTCTGGGCCACTTGCATTGGCTGCCTGTATGTTTCCGAGCCCAATTCAAGGTGCTGGTTTTAACCTATAAAGCCTTACACGGCTTGGGACCACAATACCTTACGGAACGCCTTTCCCGGCATGAACCTACCCGAACACTATGTTCAACATCTAAGGCCCTCCTCCGAGTGCCTACTCCGAGGGAAGCTCGGAGGTTGGCAACAAGGGAGGGGACCTTCTTTGTGGTGGCTCCCCAATTGTGGAACGATCTCCCTGACAAGGCCCACCTGGTGCCAACATTGTTATATTTTCGGCGCCAGATCAAGACTTTCCTCTTCTCTCAGGCATTTAGCAATATCTGATGAGCCTGGGTTTGTTTTGTTTTAAGGCTTATAGCTTTTTAAAGTTATTATAGTGGTTTTAAATGTATGTGTATAGTGTGTGTATATTGTATATTTTTGCTGTTTTAATTTTGGTATATTGTTTTTAATTGTTTTAATCTTATGTAAACCGCCCAGAGAGCTTCAGCTATGGGGCGGTATACAAATGTAATAAAATAAATAAATAAATAAATAAATGGAATGAAATGAAATGAAATGAAATGTTAGAAGTTGCTTAAAAAAATAAACAATTTTGCTATTGTGCTCATACACTCATGTGCTTCTAAAAATAATCCGAAATGAGTGGAAATGCTCGTTTTCTAGCAATTTTTAGACGCATCAAATCCCATTGCACAAACAGTGGGTCTCGCATGCGGAGGTGGGGTGGCCTTCTTGGATACTGCCCAATAGATGATAACTATAATGGGAAGACAAGATTAATTTAGATATTAGCATGACTGAGCCAAAAGAAAAGGAAAAGAAAATTAAGAGGAATATTTTAAAAATAAATTTGTGTTGAAGAATTCATTTACAATCTTATTTTGTGGCGTGAATGCCACTGAAAAGATTTTATCTCTTGGCTGCCATTGTGTCTGCTTAGTGTTATCCTATAGAGCAATTTCAACTGATAAAGGGCCTCCTCAGTGTTGGCCCATGGATGCAACAGCATGAATCTTCAGAGGCCCACTGTGAACAATTTTCTGGACCTTTTGCAGTAAAGCTGCCTGCATCTACGCTGATTTGTTTTGACAGACTCACAGATGGTTGTGGCTAGTGCACTCTCTAATCATGTTATTGTGGATACTTTCAGTTTGTGTAGGGTGACCAGATTTTGGAAACCAAAATCCTGGTCCCCCCCGCCACCCCCCCAAAACAACCCCCCCACACCAAGCCACCCACCCCCCAAAAACACCAGCCTGGACCTACCGGGTTCTCTTCCTCCGCCGCCCACGCCGGGTTCTCCGCTGCCGCACCCGCCGGGTCAGCCGCCGCCCCCAGGTCCCCCGCCGCTGCCGGGTCTTCCTCCTCTGCCGCCGGGTCCCCTGCTGCCGGGTCCCCCGCCCCCACTGCCGGGGCAGCCTCCAGGTCCTCCGCTGCCACCAGGTCTTCCGCCGCTGGGCTCGTAAGGCCAGAGGCCGCGCGGAAGAGGCGGGAGAGGGCCGGATCCGGAAGTGATGTAATCGGCCCTCTCCCGCCTCTTCCGTGCGGCCTCTGGCCTCACGAGCCCGGCAGCTGCGGCGAAGGACCTGGCGGTGGTGGAGGACCCGGCGGCGGCGGACCCGGCGGCGGTGTCAGAGAACCTGGCCGCGAAGCCTGTTTCTCAGTAGATTCGAGCACCGGAGGGAAGCGGACGCCCCTGCAGGTAAGGAGCAGGAGGCGCGAGGGGGGGCACTTACCTGCTGGGCGGCCGCTTCCCGGGCTCCTCCGCCGCCACCGCCGCCGGGTCTACCGCCGCTCATTGCCGCTCACTGCCACTGCCGGGTGACCCCTCGACACCCCAGTTTTCCCCCGCCACCCCCCGGTTGGCCCAGATCACCCCAGGTTTCCCGGTTAGGACCGGGAAACCCCAGGCAATCTGGTTACCCTAAGTTTGTGCACCCTGAGGACATGGACAAAGTGTGTAAAGGATTGAGACCCACCACCCAGTTTCTGGACCCTTACCGAACCTGGCTTGGGAAATCATTCAGGGCAGCGTTGGGCATTTGTACCTCAGAGGTATTTAATGCCTCCTTGAGGAGATGATATGGTTCCCACCAGCCTGAAGCCACTGTTGAACAAACTTGGGCAAGTTGCTAGAGTAGATGGTGATCTCTAGTCTCTTAACTCCAGGTAGGGTTGGATAAAACTGATTATTCAGATTTGTTTCAATCTGGTTTTGGGCCTGATTTGGGGGAAGGAAACAACCTTGGGAACCATGGTGAAAGATTTATACTGGGTAGGCTGACCATATGAAAAGGAGGACAGGGCTCATGTAACTTTAACAGTTGTAGAGAAAAGGGAATCTCAGCCGGAGTCATTTGTATGCAATTAGTTCCCAATGAAATTTCCTCTTCATCACAACAGTTAAAGTTGCAGGCACTATACTACAGTGACCATATACAAAAGAAGGCAGGCCCCCTGCACCTTTAACTGTTGTGATGAAGAGGGAATTTCACCAGGAACTAATTGCATACAAATGACACTGGCTGAAATTCCCTTTTCTCTACAACTGTTAAAGTTACATGAGCCCTGTCCTCCTTTTCATATGGTCGGCCTAATACTGGGGAATGGATAGGTGGAATGAAAGGTGACCATATTTTGGAAACTAAAAAGGAGGACAATATGGCCACCCTCAAGGAGGCATGCCCACCCTACATCCCAGCCCCCAAGGCGGGCCCATCTTGACATAACCACCCCAAAGGAGGCGTGGCCTTGGTCACATGACTAATTTTATACCTCACAATTAAGACAACAAGCTTAGAAAGTTCAAACGACAGAATGAGTAAAGGAGTAAACTGAGTACAATGTTTCTCTTGGGTTCCACATTCTAGTTTAAGACTTCCATCACACCTAATACCCCCACCTGGGTTGCCTCCGCTTTTCTTTTCTTTTTAACTCTGAGGTAAAAGCACGTCAACTTTATGATCCTTTTCACCTGAATAGCTGCTGTTTTGCTCCTAAGGTTCTTCGTTCCACTCCACTCCTCCCCTTCTCTTTCTCCTTCCAGTCAGGTCCTGGCAGATCAGACTGCCTTTCTCCTGGGGAAAAAATGGAACAACCCTTTAGTCTGGCTCTCTGGGGGCACTGAGGAAGTACAATCCTGTCTCTGCAGAGATTCAGGCGTTGTATGATTTTTAAAAATGCTTTGGAGCCTGGGATGCAAGGTTTGGGTTTTATATTGAGGCTTGCAGCCAGCGGCTGGGAGAGATTGCTTTTCCCTGCAATGCACTGGTATAATCCATTCAAGCCCCTGTTCCTTTCAACACTGACCATGCATTTAATGCACTTAAAGCAAATAATCCAGACTTTTAACGTTCTGGGAAAGGCTGGGGAAGAGGCGGGGTATCAGCAGGACAGGCATGGAGTCATGTGAGTACCATGCTGCAAATCCACACACCAGGCATGGTGCGAGTGCAGTGAATCGCTGGTGTGATGGAGGCCTAAAAGGCCTTTCCTCATTATCCCTTTGTAAATATATGGTAACTATGGACAGACCTCACCAATTTGTACGATCAAGTGCAAGAAAAAATATACGTTTACTTGCAGAAACTTTGAATAAAAAGGCCAAATAAGAGGCTAAATAAGACCATGAGAAATTTATAATATGCAGTACTTAAAAAAGAAAAAACAGACAGTGCTCCAATAAGGCTAGGCTGGATGTTTTAAAGTGGGAAGGTGTTTATCCTGTTTATAAATTAAATCAGAGAACAAGGGCAAGATTTCTCATCATTTCTCTCATCTCTACCCCTTATACCTTTGCCTCACCCTTCCATCCAATTATTTAATTGATTTCTTCATCCATCACCCAAAACCTACCATCACAAATTTAAATCAACTTGGCTTGAGGGCTGAGAAAGAGACAGACCTACCTGAGCAGCCAGAAGCTTGATCTCCCAACCAACATAGAAACGGGACACCTCACCCTTTCCTGCACATCGGCTTCTGGGCAGTCGTAATGATGGATGGGGCTGGGAAGGCCTGTTTCTGTATGGGCCTTTCCAGTCCCTTCGGCACAGGCATGTATGTGAGGTAAATAGGGCTCCCATTACTGGCCACGATGGAGGAGTTTGGGGGGAAGGGAATCAACAAAAATGTCCTACCTTTTGGTCGCTGCTTGCAGCTTACTTCCTGTCCTCCGTAACCTCCCCTTCTGCACGCACTCATCTAGGCCCCCAGCACTCCCCCCCCCCTGTGGCCATCCAGTGGCAGCCTCTCCTGCACGTGGGCATCCGGGCTTCTGGGCAGAAGTCGCAATGAGTGGGGCTGGGAAGACCCGTTTCCGCACAGGCCTTCCCAGTAACTTCAGCACAGGCATCCGGGTTTTTTTCTGGGTCGTCGCCATGGTGATGATGCACATCAAGGCCGGAGCGGTGATGGGCGAGGCTGGGAAGGCCCATTGCTGCATGAGCATCTGGGTTTTTTTCTGGGTCATCGCCATGGTCGGCAACCCAGGAAAATCCCTGGATGGCTCTTCAACTTTGAAAATATAAATAAAAAAACAGAATCTTGAGAACCTGTTTCTCCCTTCGTTTCACCTGCTTCTCTCCCCCTGTTTTTCGCTTTTCCTCCATGAAACTGTCTAAAACTCCTACTTGTAAAGCCATCTGCACTAGTGACTTTCATCACATCCTTTGGCAGTGAATTCTAAAAGTTAATAATGCATTACGTGAAGAAGCCCTTCCTTTTGACAATGCTGTTGCACCGAGGGCTGATCAGTTTCTTTGGATGGCCCTGATGTCTAGTACTGTGTGTGCGTCTCTCTCTCTCTCTCTCTCTCTCTCTCTCTCTCTCTCTCTCTGTGTGTGTGTGAGAGAGAGAGAGAGAGAGAGAGAATTCTCTCGACGCGATAGCACTTTTTATAAAGTCGTCATCTTTCTATACTAAAATGCCCCATGTGCTTCCCCCTTACCTCATATATAGTAAGTGGTCCAACCCTTTGATAACTTTAATTACCTTTTCCTGCCGTGTTTCCAGTGCTTTGAATGCAGCCCTGGGGCAATTGGATCATCATCCTAATAACCACCACCCAAAGAAAATTGAGGAGCCCATCTTTTTATTTTGCCTGTATGCATTTTACTTTGTGTAGCCCTTGAAGGGGGTTGGCTCTGGCTTTGATCTTGTATCCCAGCCTTTATCCTGAAAGTGCTGGATGTCTCAGCTACACCCAGTGTCAGCTCCTTGGCAGGACACGGCCTTATTTGGCTTAGAGAGATTGCCAAGGAATAAGACTCTGAGTGGTTGTGAAGTATAAAGCAGAGGGATTCAGATCACCATGAAGGCACCTATTGTACTACTGTGAAGTCATTTTGACTGCTGCAGCATTTGTGGCAATTTTACAAAAGGATGACCAGTTATACGTTGAAACGTTTAGGGTTATTAACTTTTGGCATGCTTTACGAACCGAAATTGAACTCCAAGATGCTGAGGCAAGTAGCTCACCCACCACCACACCCCTAATAAAACATGCTTCTGACAAAAACAGACCATGAAAACCCTCAAGCTGATCCCTCTTAACTCATCTTCCTGGGAGCTCTTCCAATGCACATACAAGAAGTGAAGAATTTTGTTATATGGAATTCCTTAACAATTCCCTATTATTGCTTTGGGTAAACATTTCCCCCTCTTCTAAATAAGCGATAGGGGCTATCACCCCAGCACTAGCACTCTTTGCTGAGAATAGCAAGTGTTGTACAAGGCCTGATTTGAATGTGGCCCTTTCTACAACTCAGTGCTATAGAGGGCTGGAGGGGTGGTGGACCCGGAAGTGACCACTTCCAGGTTCGTCGTCCTAATAAAGACGTAATTGTGCAATGGCCGAGGTTCCTCCCAGGCCGTTGCACTTGGCGGCTGCCATTTTTTTCTTGATCCGTGGAGAGCGAACGAGTGCTCCTCCGGAAAAGATCAGTTTTTTAAAAAAATGAAACATGTGGAACCCCCCCTCCGCCGCCCCCTGGAGTCCCTGTGCATCATTTGGGTTCACAGGGACCAGCTGGGGGCCAACCCAGGCCACACCCCTGGTGTGGAAAGGGCCTGTGACACCAGATATGGCTTATCCAAGTGTGGATCCCTGTACTCAGGTTGCTGATGCATATAGTCTAACTATGGGATTTCTCACTACAAGATGTAGTGATGGCCACCAACGTGGGTGGCTTTAAAGGGGGATTAGACAAATTCACGGAGGAGAAGGCGATCCATGGCTGCTAGTCATAATGGCTATATATTTCCTCCACTATCAGAGGCAGTGTGCCTATGTACACCAATTGCTGCGGAACGTAACGGTGCAATTGCACTAATGTCTATTTGTGGGCTTCCCATAGGCACCCGATTGGCAACTGTGAACAGAATGCTGGGCTAGATTAGCCTTTAGCCTGTTTTAGCAGGGCTCGTCCCCGCATGCAGCAGTCGTGTTCCAGGGATGCATGAGCTGGGAATATGCCACACTGGTGTGCTAGCACTGTACATTTACCAGTGGCCCCATCTAAATGTTTAACTGACCAGATAGAACCCTGCACATGTGTATTTTTACTCACCCAGCACCAGCACATTTAAGCAGGCCGAAGATTTATGTATTTATTTATTTATTTATTTGTCAATAGCCGAAGCTCTCTGGGTGGTTCCCAAAAATCTGAACCACAAAGTGCAACCTAAAATATAAAACTTAAACCACAATATAAAAACACAATATAAAAGTGCAATATAAAAGTACAACTAGAATATAACTAAGCAGCAATGCAGAGATTTAAAATACACATTTAAAATACAGATTTAAAACAGCAAAGTTACAGGCTAAGATGATAAAATACTGGGAAAATAAAAAGGTCTTCACGTGGTGTTGGAGAGAGTATAGCACAGGTGCCAGGTGAACTTGTTTAGGGAGCTCATTCCACAGCCGGGGTGCCACAGCAGAGAAGGCCCTCCTCCTGGTAGCCACCTGCCTCACTTCCTTTGGCAAAAGCTCATAGAGAAGGGCCCCTGAAGATGATCTTAGGGTCCAGGCAGACACATAAGGAAGGAGGCGTTCCTTCAGATAACCTGGCCCCAAGCCAATTTGAGATGAGTAAAGCAAAATGAGAAAGTCCTAGGACTGTACCACTTCAAACTACAGGTGGAAGGAATGCATTTTTGAATGCTTTCCCAATACAAATGCCCCTGATTGTCAACAAGTGGTACATCTGAGAGAAGGCTAGATGAATAACTGATAACCACCAATGGGTGATTTACTCCACATAAGGAGATCTTTAAAGGAAGAAAAAAAAAGATACACTCCAGAATTCTGTAACCTATGTCTAGCACCTCATTCCACATAAACTCTAGACCAGCCCTTCCCTGGTGTCCTCCAGGTGTTTCGGACTCTGTCTCCCAGAATTCCTGACCTTGGCCATGCTTGCTAGGGCTGATGGGAGGTAGGGATGGGAAGAAATTTGGTTAGTTTGCAATGCATTGCAAACTTACATAATTTTCTACTTTTGAACCGATAAATGAACTGAAACTCCATGATCATTCAAAATTTGCAAAATACAAAATGTAAAACACAAAACTGCATACTTTAAGAAAAAGGGCACACAAAAATGTGTATGTTAGTAAAATAACATTAAAATGCATTATCTTAGAGCAATTGCAAAAATAGTGTGTATTAAGCACAGTTATATACAAGAATGTATATTTTAGGAGAAATGCGCACAATTTTTTCCCCAGTGGATTAAAACAAAAATCCTAAAGTTTGGGATGAACCAAATTTAACACTGGAGAAATGGGAAATGGAGAGATACCAAAATTGATGGCGGCATCTATTCCTTACAGTGAGAGTTGAAGTCCAAAACATCTGAAGGGCACCATGTTGGGGAACACTGCTCTAGAATGTCTGGGGTTGCAAAGTATGTTGTTTGAAGCTGGACTAGACCTGTTTTGCAGGAGGACAACACCATGCAGCTCCAGGTGGCACCATGAGGGGAGGGAGATATATGAAGGCCGGAATGGGTGCAGGTAGCATCACAAGCTTCAGGTGGCTCCATGAGAGGTGGGGGATAGATGAAGATAGGAATGGGTGCAGCGAGACTTTTTAAAAGGTTGGTCCTAGTAGGATGGAACGGGAGCACTCGGGCTCAATGTCGGGCAGCAAAATGTCCTTGGCTGGCACTGGTTTGACATCATCAGTCTGTTCTGTCCTGTCCTGTCCTCTCATTAACACGGATCTGCCTGGAATAAGGTTCAATCCCCACATTGTGCCTACGTAACTTCCCTGTCTCTCCCCTGTGTTCATGTATCTTAAAGCATATGACATTTCACACATTATTCTCCTAACAAGGAACTCCTTGTAAAGGAGCCCCCCCCCCTTTGGGCATAATATTTGGCATATATTCCCTTCCATCAACAGACAGCTCAAAGGACAAGGGAAGAAGAGGTTTCCAGGTGGAGCTTCATTACTGCTTGCCTTCCCTCATATCAAGGTAGTGGTGGCGGCAGCGGCAGAGGCGCCACACACCAGCCCACCCTCTCCCCCATGTCTCAGTTATTCATGGGAAAGTAGCCCGCTACCAATCAGGCAACTCCAGATGTAAAACAGGAAGCATGGCTTTTTTTGTAACCCTAGGTATTGCTAGTCAGTAGTAGCACTGAGCTGTCACTTTCCCCCCCTTCCCCCCTTATAATGGAAACATCCCCAACAATTTGATTGGACTTGATGTTTTAGTGTACTCACTGCGCAATACTCCTCCATGCTTTGCCTTGTAGCTCCTTGTTTAGTTTCAGCTCCTGCATATGTCCTCTTTCTGCAGGTGGCAACGCCCACCCTTTCACGCGCCAGAGTGCACAGTCTTTAAAAATGGGGTGGGGGGTGGGTGGGAGAGCACAACAGCACAGCTCTGACACTTGTGCCCATCCATGATTTGGGCACAAGTGCCAGCTATCACCTTTGAATTTCAGGTGTATTCTGCAAAAGTGAAAATAATAGCTCCTTATACTGTTCAAAGCACTTTGTATACATTATCTCAGGGCCAAAACAGAAATCACTTTAAAATGCTATTTGGAAGCTACATCATTTCCCCCCCCCCCCATTTTTTTATTCTAGAGTAAGTGCAGGGGTCCCAATCCGGGCTGGGTGGGGAGGCTTTTAAGAATCATGGAATAGTAGAGTTGGAAGAGGCCTATAATGCCATAAAGTCCAACAGTGGTTCTACGTGGTGCTGCAGGCTTCCCTGCCAGTGTTGGCAGTAGTAACACTCTGATGGGGCCACCATTTTAATTTCCCATAATGCTCTGAAGCAATGCAACATCACCACAGTGTGGAAAATTAAAGTGGTGGTTCCCAGACCCAGCTGCTCAACACCCATCAGATCAGGGTGCTGGTTAAATGAGGGCAAAAAGAAGTTCACAGGTGGATCCTGCCAAAACGCTTTGGGATCCCAATCAGTTCCCCAAGGCCGCCGTCTGCTGATGCTGAGCTTGCATGCTCTTAGCTAACCCAACATATAAGTTTTCAACATGTGATGAGCTCTTGCTTCGAACAGGTTGTCTGGCTACATCCAAAGATGCGATTCAAAGAATTTTGCCATAAGCCTTACCTTTGGATGCACAGTCACAAAAGCCTTTGGGTCGGGACACCTCTTCAGGCTCCCCAGCCACGCTAACCATTTCCCCTCCAGTTTCAACAGAATGTGACCAAAGAAAAGATGCTTAATTGAAGGGTTTTGTTGTTCTTTATTCTTCTGCAATGCAGGGTTCTCTGTGCCTGACTCATTGGGTACTTTTAGCTCACCCCTACTGAATTTTGAGAGAGAGAGATCTTCCGCTCCACCCAGCTTGTTATTCTTTAAACCTCTCTCCTGGGGGGAATCTACACATGTACTTGTTATGTTTTAAAATGTTGATTTTAATGTATTTAATTTCATCGTTTTAAAACGTCTTAGGCCACATTACCTTATACTTCCGTTTTAGTAAATAAGTTTTACCGTCTTTTCTGCGTATATTTAGGTCTCACTGTCGCTTCGCTTCATTTCTTTATGTTACATTCCTTCCTCTCACCGTAGATTACATAACCCCTTCCTTTCCCTAGCATTCAATCATGTACAGCAGCCATGAGGGAAGCCTATGTCAATAGAAAACATTTGGCAGCCAGGAATGAATGCCACGCCCCCACACTTCCATGATTGGATATCAGACGTTTGGAAGCAGAGACTATAAGACAGTAAGGAAAGACACATTATTCCATTTACAACGATTTTTCAATTTAAAAAACGGAACAAAACACATTAGATCGTTAAAATTTATCACGTGTTTAAAACGTTACAGTAAGTGCGTCATGTGGCCCAAAGAGTAGTCGAAACCCTTTAAATATGTAACAAACGTATAATGTAGATTCCTCCCTGTACTCCTAACTGGGGCAGAGCTTGAATACTTCAGAGAAGGTGCTGTTCTTTTCTGATGTAAGACGGTGATGGCTGGTCAGCCTAGGGCAGGGGAAGGAGGGGAGAGAGAAATAAGCTACAGACACCTTTGAAAAGATCTGTTTTCATTAGCTCCACAATATCCCTCCTTCCTTCTCCGCCCTCTAACACAATTATTTTTACAATACCTCAGGGAAATAGCCGAGATGTAAGGGCATTGCTTGGAACAACACCTCCCTTTACGATGCAGGCATGTGTAGTCTGCGGGTCTCCACATCACAAAGTGGCCACGCTATTTGCCCACACAAAATAAACCCCTTTACCATTGCGATGGCTTTAAGGAGCAATTGGAAACTCTAAACCTGAGTCAGCCATTTATAGAATGAGCACTTCTCCCTGTTACATTCACAAAGTAGCTCACAGTTAGAGCGTAAAGAACAGTCTTTCCCTGTGGAAGGGGAGTTGGACACAGAAGCAATTGAGCCACTGATAGCTGAGCTCTAGTGACAGCAGGCAACGAAGCACTCATGCAGAACGTGGCGCCTCATGGCCCAGAGAGGCCTGTGCAGGTCTACACATTAAAAGGCCCATCCAGCCAATTAAATGGGGCCCAGATTAGTAGGGCAATGCATACATTACCCTCAAAATCCCCCACCCCCACAGAAACTAATGGAGCCAAGAGTTCCTCATGAGGGGAAAGCCCCCTGCAGAAGCAAAATCAGAGGATGAAGGCCACCTCCATGGGTCATTTTTGTGGGGGGAGACTTTAAGCTCTCACCTGCCGATTTTGCCTCTAAAACCTATCTTTCCTGCCCCTTTGGGAATAAATGGGGCCATTGGTCCCATAGGGGCAGGGGAAGCACTTGGTGTGGATCACAAATCCAGAGGGTGGGGATTGAAGGCCATCCCACATGGATCATCCATAGGGGTGTTTTGGGTCCCCAGCATCTTATTTAGGGTCTTGAACAGGCTGACAGGGAAAGGAAGGTGTAAGCGGTACCCGCTTCTCTGTCAGCGCACTTTGCTTATCATGGCTGGCCAGGAAGAAAAGAGCCCCTCTGGCCCACCACCATAAATAGAATTGGGCCGCTTTGGGTTTTCAGACATTGAGACTGAAGGTTACTTAAGAGGGCCCCATTTCTTTTGGGGGGTTTGCAGCCTGCTGCTCGTTATCGCTGCTTTTACCATTGTTTTAAATTGTCATTTCTGAGGCCGTGTGTGTGTGTGTGTGTGCGCGTTCTTTTAATGTGTTGTTTTATTGTTCGCTAGTTCTTCAATAAATCTTGTAAGCCACTTTGAGTAAAAGTAAATGTAGAAAAGTGAGAGTTGAATTATACAAAGAACAAAAATAAATAGATTGTGTTTTTGAATGTGTCTTTTTGCGCTGTTCGATGTATGCAGTATCACTTGCCTTTCTCCTTCTATTTTATTATTATTATTTTGATGTATGTGGTTTTGGGGGAGGGCATAGAGGTCAAAGCATTTTATGAGTGTTTTTTGTATATGTGTGTGATGTATGTGTGTGTGTAGATATATAATATGTGCTTGTGTTTATATTCATATATTCCTCTCCCAAACAGTCTGTGCAATGGCTTCTCTCTTTTCCTGTCATCAAGGCAGATGAGAGATCAGGAAATGACCCCATGCCCATAAGAAATAAGCAGTTTGCTGGTGTGATGTAATGCACATCAAGAATGACAAACTCAAGGATTTTCTTCCATTCCCTGAGATTATTGCTCTTGCCATTTCTCATCTCCTGCCTCCAGGCTGCTCACTCTGATTCATGAGATGAGGGAGGTAGAACCCTTGAAGCTTTGGTGATCCGGTTGTCCTTATCCTATTGCCCAGAGCTGCACATGCTAGTGAGGGATCATAAATTTATCCTAGCCTTCTTTAATAACCTAGCTGCTTTATTTAGCCCTCTGACCCCCTGCTGCAGTGAATTCTGGGTCTGCTTTGTGTGGAGCAGTATTTCTTTCAATTGTGGTCCCCTTCTTTTGCCAGCCTGTACTTTTTTTTGCATTTATATGATGGCAACGGAGTGTCAAAATGGGGGACCTGTGTTCTAAAGTAATATGTGATGTCCTCTGAGTTTCTGACATTTGAATCTCAAAACAGGCCTTTCTCTTTGGGACTAGAATGCTATTGGCCTTGAGGTGATGAGGACAATTTTAAGGCAAGTTTATATTATCATGGAACTGGCAGCCTCATTGTCAGCCAATTGAATCATAACCCCTTCCAGAATATTCTGTCATGCAAGTGAAGCTAGCGCAGGAAGCTTTACAGTATGATCATGGTAGTTGCTAGGCAGCTAGTCATATAAACACGCTTGATTTGCATCATGTCCTACCTCCTTCCTAAGGACAGGTTTTACTTTGGCCAGCAAGCATATACATTTGTTCAGATATTGGCATCATCCTGGTTACCTGGGCAAAGGGGATGGCATGGCTTCAGTTCTGGTGGTAGTTAAATTTCTAATAAGGAAATAGGAAGCACTGCATAAATTTTGCACTGGGGACTCATTGTTTCATTCCATGTATACAAAATTACGCATGGTGTGGAGAATGTGGATAGGGAGACATTTTTCTCTCTCTCTCATAATACTAGAACCCAAAAGGGTCATATCCCATGAAGCTGATTGGTGGGAGATTCAAGACAGATAAAAGGAAGGACTTCTTACACAGCACATGGTTACCACAAGATGTAGTGATGGCCACCAATTTGCATGGCTTTAAAAAGGGTGGTGGTGGATAAATTCCTGGAAGGAAAGGCTATCAATGACTACTAGTCCTGTTAGTTAAGTGCAGCATCCAGTATCAGAGGCAGTAAGCCTGTACAAGCTAGTTACTGGGGAACATGGGTGGGAGGGTGCTGTTGCACCATCTCCTGTTTGTGGTTCCCTGGTTGACAACTGGTTGGCCACTGTGTAAACAGAGTGCTGGAGTAGATGGACCCTTGGTTTGATCCAGCATGGACCTTCTTATGTTCTTATGCTAATTGCCAGCCAGGCATGCTTGACTCTTGCCTATGGCTCCTACCGTTGGCATATAGGATTGGAATCTCATTACATCTTCTTCTTAGCATTGCATAGAGAATCTGTTGGCTCAACTGTCTGTAGCTCAAACACTTGTTCCTTGTGGGAAGGTAAATAGCTGTGTAGCATTTCAGCTAATCTGGAACATGGAAGAAAAATATGTACTTGGGGATAGAGTTATATCATCATCACCACCACCACCACAGTATTCTGCTCCTGTATGCCCAGTGGCTTCCAGTGAAGACATTTCTCAACTATTTTTCAGTACTGGAAGCTTAGTTGCTAAAACAAGTTATGTCATGCCTGGAACTTTTTATTTCCCCCACCCCCTGACAATAAAAGGTAGGTCCATCTTGAATTTTAATACACTGCCTTAGGGTGATGGTCAAGCCTCCTCTGTTTCACATTGAAGATGGCTAACTCCACACCTAAAACAAAAAATTCACTACAGTTTATTTTGCTGGACTCCAGAATAAATTGAACTGGATCTGGAAACCAGCACTGATTCTGCAGACTGTTGGAGATGCAGGAAAAGGTCTAGCATGGCAGAGGGACATTCATAGGCCATGGTAATCCTCTCTGTCACAGAAGCAATAGTATAATCACCCTGTGCTCTATTGGAGGCATTTGGGCAAGCACAGCATGACCTAGGGCAGCCAGGAACCTTCCCCGGCCATACTCGGATGTCTAGGCATACTTACCAAGGCACAGAATTGATTATGGTGTTGATCCTGCACCACATGAGATGCTTATGTGCATATCTGGAGAGGGCCTAGCGTAGTATGGGGACATCTCCAAGCTGCTCCAGGTCTCACCTATTTATGTTCAAGTGGGCCATATAACTTAACAGAAATCAGTGAATCCTGTTTTTGGTATGGAAATCAACTGAGCAGAACCCACCCTAGATTACATTTGGGAGAGAATTCAGTACCATCCCAAGCTCACAGTTCAGAAGCAGCTGGATTCTTAAATAGAACAAAACTGGCTTCATTAGCTACAGATCAAAGGGCTCCAACCCATCCTCTTTGAATAGACCTGCATGTAACACAGCATTAGCAACAGGGTATGTCACTCAAATGGAACGGAGACTGCATTCAGTTAGAAAAACCCCTGTATTCCAATGTTTAAATATGAATCCCCAATTTTTTTCTCTTTAACAATTCTAGATCTCTGGGATCTCAAAATCATTTTTCCTTCAGGGTCTCCTCTGTTAAATGGCAGCACATTTAAGAAAAAAAAAGTTCATAGCTCTAGTTGTGCTGCTCACAATGGCCAAAAGCAAATTTAAAAAGAAAAGAAATACACACGTACACTCAGAATAGGGTCCCCCCTTCTTCTAAAATCTCCAAAAGAGTTCGAGGAGAGGATTGTCATTTTATAGACACATGCTACCTCCGTTCCCCAGTTTGTGCCATCATGCTGTGCTGGGGCTGGGTTCCTCTCTAAAAGCTTGCCTTAACATATACGAGGCAAATCTGTAAGCCCCTGCCCAGTGCTTGATTTATCACTCTGTCTAGGTAGCCAAATGATTTAAGTGGAAACCAGTCTCATAGCCTGTAGGTACCACTGACTTTTTAATAAGAGGGATTTTCGTAAAAAATGCAGTTTGCCAGAGGAGCCACATTATCACAGTCTGATTGTATTTGGAAAATGCTAAAATTAAATCCACAGAATTTCACCTCCAAGGCCATTAGATAAAAAAATGTGCTGCCAATATTAAACTGAAGTTAGACAAAGATCACACCCACATTCACAGAAACCAATGGCAAGTTAATAATAGCTACAAAGTGCAATTCTTTGGATACCCGATCATTACGATAGGTGAAGGGGCCCTTTCGTAATATGTGCCATGAAAACAATTCATGGAGGGGAGCCATTTAGATACGGTTATGGTTACATATACAGGACTGTTTTCAATGAAGTACTATCATGACATTGGTGTCTCAAAGGGGACAATAATTACTGTTGACCAATGCTGCTCAGCATGAGTTCATGGAGAACAGCACCTGTGATAGCAGACATGCAAACTTCATTTCACATAAACACATCACAAACTATGAACTGAAGCAGAAGCAGGTGCTTGGTGGAGACCTCTCTCTGGGAACCCAGGTGTCTGCTGAACAGCTGGAAACCAATAGGGGAAGGTGGGATTTGAAATATAAAAGCAGCAGGAAGGAAAGAGGTTCACAATCCCCCTCCTATCAAATATTTTTCCTTGCAGCCCCCGCCCTTAGCTCTTTTCCCTTCCACTGGGATTTCAGATGCACGTAGCCCAGCCTGTTGGGAACTGGACACATTCGATCAGAGCCAGAAGCTACAGCACCCGGCATGCCCATTTTTACATGAAGTGCATATTGTTACAGTTCTACACCCAGGCCCAGGCTCAGGCCTTTTACCATTATAGCTAACATCAGATTGATGACTCCTTCCCTCCAAGTCTCCCCATCCTCAATCTATCCTGATGCTTTGGGCCCTATGATTCCTTCTTTCCCTTCCCTCCTAGTTCTGTGGCGTTGTGATTGGGATCTCTATCTCCCTTTTCACAGCAATGGCATCCCTTTGGGGAGGGGGTCTCCGGCTGGAACTCTCCCTCCTATTGGTGCTTCCCTGGAATGACCCCGATTGATGAGCTGCTGTTTACCCATTCACAGCATGGCCCCTAGATCACTGGCCTCCCACGGCCACTGGTTATTTATTGCTGGCCCCATTTTGTGCCCATCTTATAAAACCAAGACTTCCATGTCAGCTCTGGGAAGAATAAGTCCCCACAGCCACCTACTGCAGCACAAGTGCTGTTCTAGGTGGTCACCTGGGATTGCTAAGTAGTAAGGCTGGTCCTAACCACAACCTGAATAAACAAAACACACTGTTGAGAGCTACAACTCTGGGGGAAGAGACAATATTCAACTGAATCTCCAAATCCTTGGCATGACAGACGTCTAGCCTAGGTCACTATAGGTCTGGTGACCATCTGGAGTAAACAAATGTGGTTTGATTGGCAGTACCTTGGGAGCAGCTGGGGTACTGGCTTAGTGATTAGCGTTAAGCACCATCTCTTGCATGAAGGTATTATTTCTGGAATGCAAAGGAGATGTGTTTGGGTCAAGAACTTGACAAATTGCTGTCTATGACTTGGAGGAATTAAACCAAAAAGAAAAATCCACCTCCTGACCTTCTATGAACCCAGATGTTTGGTGGTTGGCCCCAACGTTACGGCTGCTTCATAATATCAATTAGACCAGGGGTGGAGGGGTGGAAACGTTGTTTTAAGTTTCTGAACTATTGCTGTTGCCTGTGTCCATTTGCCTCTCTTTCCTCCACCCTCTTTTACCAGTGTGACATGACAGGGATTCGATGTGACACACACCAAACTTTGAATGTCCTGCAGCCAGCTCCAGTGGCTGGGATGCTGTCATCTTGAGCCACATCAGGAACACTGGCTCAATGGCTGCGTCCATGACACATGTCAGAAACTTTTAAACGTCTGCTCTTTTTTTCATCAGGATGCTTTTGCATCCTGGCGGGGGAAGAACTGACATTTTCTGTTTGGGTGGAAGTTGCTGTGGTCCACTCTTCCTGCCTCCTCTAACTGTCAGCCCGCGTTTCCCCTAAACATATCAAAATGCAGTCAAATAAACCTTGTCATTTAGAAATATATTCAGCAGTAACCAGGCTTTTACAACAATGTTTTTTTAAAGAAGAAACTTGGGCACATTTTCTCCTGGAACAGATGCACCACACAAAACGCAGCGCCAGGCTATCTCTGACCTTTGTTATGTGCTGCATTCAAAGCTGATGTGCAGAACTCAGCTACACATGAATTCCTTAACATTTCTGGAATTCCTCTAAAGTGGAATTATTTGGTATATAAAACACACAACGGAGTTGGGGTGTCTCTGTCCGTCGGTTGCCAAGAGTTAGAAGAATTAACATTTTAGGGAAAATATTGCTTCAGGGTAAAATTCAAAAGAAGAAAAAGCCGCAGCAGCAGCAGCAACCGAAGAAAAAACACTGTATATATACAATACTGGATTCTCAGGGATGACTTTTATTGCAAGTCTCACTTAAGAAGTATTTGAAAAGGAGAAACAATTGTTAGCTTTGCTCTAGACTTCCTTTGACTCTACCCACCCTCCCCTGCCCATGGACATAAGAAAAGCCCAGCTGGATCAGATCAAATGTCTGTCAGGCCCAGCGTTCTGTTCCCAACAGTAACCAGTCAGAAGCTTTGAGAGCATGAAGGTTTGGGGGGGGGGCAGTTGTTTGCTCCCCAGCAATTGGTATGCTGCTTGACCCCAGAGCACCCATTTAGTTGGTCTTATTGGCTGCTGAGTTACCAGTCCTTTGTTAGGGAGACAGTTTGTTAATAGCCCAGACTGGTTGATTGGTGTTTGTTCACATAGTGGAAGCTAATTGTTACGGAGTTGATCTTGTGATAACTGGAGATTAGGGCTGTGACCGGATCTGGATCCCGAATCTGGAGCGGATTAGGCTGATTTGGCCCTCTCCTGCTGTTGTTCCAAGTGATTGGTATTGGTACCCATTGTTTACTGTTATTCCTCCAAAGCATGGTGATATACCATCATATGACTAGTAGCTACTGATTGCCTTATCATCCATGAATTTGCCTAGTCCCCTTTTCAAGCCACCTACATGAGTGACATGGCAGTGAATTCCATAGTTTAGCTTTGCACTGTGTGAAGAAGTACTTCCTGTAGCCTGTCCTGAATCTCTCACCATTCCACTTCATTGGATAACCCCAGTTTATCATAGCTCCTCTAATAATCCCCAGTCATATTCTAAACTAAATAGCTCTAAACTTTCCAGACTTTTTCATATGGTAGTTACTCCAGATGTCTGGTCATTTGGGATGACTTTTTCTGTCCTTTTCCCGGCTTTATGGTTTCCCTTTTGAGGGGTGGCCTCTGTCGCCTCCTAACCCTTCCATGGAAGCCTTATTCTGACAAAGTAAAAGGTCTTGATGGAAATTAACCATGGAATTAATTTAGGGCAAATGTACACAATCCAGCCCAGCTGCAAAATTAGGGATTTTAAGGCTGCAAAATTACAGAGCTATTAATAATGTAGTTGGGGAGAGTTTCTTTTTTGTTGAACTTCACTGATCTCGGATTGTACCACAACAATAACCAGGGTGGATGTTCAGAGATTCACCAACAGCTGTAATGAAGTCACTGAAGCTAGCTCCTACAATGGCTAGATTAATTCCTATTTTAGTTTAGGCATTTTCCAGGTCTAAGTGCAACACCACTGCTGCAGGGTGCGGCGGTAGGGGGGAGAAGGTGCCAGAAGATTTAACAGAACTAAGATGCATTTGTTTTTAGCTTCTAATTAATCAAGATAACATCTCTTTCAGCCATTAGACAGTAAAATCAATAGGCTGGGCAGCTTGACTGCCATTTAGACTTATATACGAACACCTATTATTGGCAAAATAGTGATGTATTTAACCATTTCATCCTTTATTATATTTCAAATAAGGATCAGTCTCGACAAGGAGATGTACCGAGTACCATGATAATGTTGCCTTGCTGTGAAATGTTTGCCTCCCTCTCTGTGTTTCCTTGGGTAGTTTTCCTTTTTCTTTTTATGAATGTGAACAAAAATCATACCTCCCCTCCAACCGATTCTGCCTGGTAACTGAGTTGCTACTGTATTTAGACTGCTGTGACATTTGAAACAAATTTGGAGGTGAAGCACATGCAGACATTTCTAAAGTAGTCAAAAACTTTGATAAGACTGAGCTGAAACCACTGACAGTTTTTATGGACATTTTATGACGTGCTGAATCATGTTCCATATTCCACTTTACCCCCTTGTAATAATCTCCCAATCAATGTCTCCAAAAGTAGGAAAATGGCTACATGGAAGCAAAGACCTTGCGGCAGAAACTGAGAGTACAACTATGATGCGGATACATGTTGGTGTGCATAAACTGGCTGAGTACCATTTTCCATGCTCACAGACCACCGCAGCCCTTGGGCCTCTGGCCACCATTGTTCGCAGTGTCTCTCTCTTGTTTAGCTTCTGTAGTATGTTGGTCATTGCACTGATATTGCTACCTTGTCTTCTTCCTCTTCCGTGAATGGTTGTGCTAATGTCTATATTTAGATTAAAACACAGATTTTCTGAAAACCGCTTATATTCACCTTTGGACAATCTTGATGGTTTGTTTGTTTTTGGAATCATTGTTTTCCTTGGCTACAGGACTATTTTCACCTGGCTGGTGTTGCTACTCTTTCTTTCTAAAAGCAAAAAACGGGGGAATGAGAATATATTTTAGTACATGTTGTCCCCACCATGTTTTTTACAATATGTATTTTAAACGTTTACAGCCCCCTGAAGAAGATCTTATAAAGATATAGGCCGAAACGCGTCAGGCTCTTTGGAAAAATAATAATAAAGTCAGCATCTTGAGAACCTGCTTCTCCCTTCGTTTCACCACTCTGTCTTTCTAGCCTGAATTACAATGCAATCCTATACACACTTACCTGAGAGTAAAACTAATGGGATTTAATGGGATTTACTTCTGAGTAGACATGTATAGGATTGCATTGCTAGTCTCATGGTTAATTCGGGGATTATCCAGTAAATGTGATATCACAATAGTACATAGCCAATCTATTTCATGATGATGACACAGTTGGCAAGTGGGGACAATTTACAGTAAAGACAATGTAAACAATTTAGCATTTTCTCAATCAGTGCCCAAATCAATAAAATGAGGAGTTTGTCAGCACAGAGAAATATGTTCGTGAACAACAGTGAATAGTTTCTGCTCAGCTCTAACGTGCAAATCCTTTTCACTGGAACATTCCATAGCACTAGGGGATGCTAACCCTTTCCCACTCTTCTGTTGCTAATGTAAATTAATGAGAACAATATTTTCCTTCTGAATAGGTTAGACAAATACTAAATTATACTCAGGCTGTATCGGTAACTAACAGCCAAATGTGTGTTATTCTCAGGACACTGCAACATTGGATGATGGAACAGACTCATTTTAACAAATCTCTGAGGCTTAGGACCAATAAAATATTGAGGTATATATAATTTGTCTATAAAGTTAGAAAACTGCAGAGTACTTTGGAAAAATTTGTAGTATTATGTAGGTTGCTGGTGTTCAGACTCTGGGGCGATTATTCGGGCATGAGTTTACCTAGCTGCACAAGGCTGTCTAATGGCACCCTTTGACTTTTTTGAGCAATATTCAGTCTAAGCTTTCAGTCTATCTAGTCCTTGGGTGGCTGATTGGCAGTACACGTAAGTGGCCAATTAATGTTATTTCATGCGCACGCATGATCCCTTACTGATAAACTTAGGGGTCTTAGCTAGTAATGCCAAGGGGCACTCCCAAGACCTGCATGCCTAGGTAGGTACATGGGCTACTGCTCCCAGGATGTCCATTTTTGTTTTTGTTTTTAACCTTCTCTGGCTCTGCTTTTTAGGGGTGACCGAAGTCTTGCCTGTTCTTTTCTGTTCCTCAACGTGGTCTAGTTTTAATAGAGAAAAATACCATTGAGGTATCTTGTGTGTTTTCTACCCTGGGTTGGAGCGTTTCCGGAAATGTATCATATCTGATAGGCGAGCTGGCATGCAGAGCAAGATTTTGTTTGTACCTTGCAATCTCTTCGGTTTTTTCACTTCATCCTCCAGCTCCCCTGTCTCCTTGCAATATTTTAATATGCAGTTAATACATTTTCAAATATAATAGAGGTTTAGTTCTCTCCTGCCAGGGTTTGTTGTCTTGCTTCATGAAAGAACAATGGCCATAGAAAGATGGCCTCCGGCACTATACAATTTATAGGTGTGGAGTGGTTTAAATAGCCAATTTGTAAAAGCTTCAGACTCAATTTATGTGCTAGGATTTTCCCCCTATGGCGTTTACTTTGATAAAAGTGTAAAATGTGCCAAGCTTCAATTCTGTTTACTCCTCTTGTACCTCATCGGCTTACCAAAAAAGAGAGAGGCCTGCTCACCACCTTTTCAAGTCAGTTTTTGTCACTGAACCTAAATATTCATAAAATGCAGACACCATTCCATTGAAGCTACACATTTAATTTTATTTAGAGCTATGTCAAATATTCTCCAGTTGTGATAGTTGGATAAAAAGTAGCAATTAAGATGGAGATAGAAACATTTTCTGGAAAACACTTGTGGGAATTTTCCCTTTTAAAGGGATCCTGTTCAGCATCATTGTTGCTCCTGGCTGCCTCCTGCTTCAGCACCATTTCCCCCCTTTCGGAATCAGTCACAGTGGGAACCCCAGCCAATCAGGGATCAGGTTGTGAGCTGGAGGTTGTCACACTATATCATGAATCAGATTTGGCTAAGTGGCTATGAGAAGTTGGGCAATTCTTCCTGGATTACACGATCAGGGATTGCCCAATTAACAAATTGAGATTATAATGCAATATAGCCAATCAGATTTGGCTATGTGATCTCAGAGAGGGCAAGCAAACTGAAAGCAAGAATGGGCAATGTATTTTAATAGAGAAAAACATATTTGCAAAGACTGTAAAAAAAAAATTCCCCCCAAAAGTGAAGGGCTTTTTCACTCTACTGAAATACTGCACAGATCGTGTGAGACGTTTTGGCTTTATCATAAATCTACCTAGGCTTGTCATTCATTAGGGTGACCATATTTGGGGAAACCAAAAGGGAGGACACGCAGTGGTGGGTGCTGGGAAAGCAGCTTTCTGGGCCTTTTCTATAATATCCGAGGAGGACACACTTTCCCCTTTAAGGCCTTGATTGAAGCAGTGGAGGGGAATGGCATGCCTCCTGAAAGCAGGTCATTCCCCACCACCATGCTAATGGCTGACTTAAAGGGGAAAGCATGTCATTCCAGGACATTATAGAAAATTACAGAAAATACCCGACACCCAGGATAGAACAAATACCAGGACAAATCCGAGGAAATCCTGACAGTTGGTCACGCTACATGTATGAGGATCCATGTAACTTTTCCAGGTATGATTCAGTAGCATGTGTTTTGTTACTAGAGCAATCTGCATATCCGTGGGCAGTATAAATAAAATATGCTCATTCAGGCTTTTGTTTTGGCTTCTGTAAGTTATGTTATTTCAAGGTAGTCCAATCCATGGCCATTTCTACCAACCTGACATCAAACTTTGCACTCACAGTCCGTCCATGTGTGTATTACCATTAGATCTCTTTCATGGCAGGAATGTGTACGAAACAACCTTTTTGCTAAAGCATCAGAGGGAAAGTCCGCTCTGCAATTTTTGAGTGACAGAAACTTTCCCTCTGATGATGCAAATAAAAAGGGTGTCCCTTGCAAAATATAGCTACCTAAACATGCAGCAATGAAGCTCATCCTGAGATCAACCAGCACTCATTCAACCATAAAGGGAGATGTACAACCAACAGGCAATTGCAATTGTAACACTGTTCAACCCTTCCTACAGCTGAATTCAGAACAGTTGCTATCCTATCTTACCATTCTCTGCTGGTACACCCTACAACAGCTTCCCTTCATACAACAACTCAAGGAACACTTTGGGTCCTCCTATGAGTATAGCAATGAAGTCCAATGAGAAGAAGAATACTGAAACCTGTGGGTGACTAGGTAGATGAGCAGCAGCCATCCTGAGGGATCAGGGCTATCCTGAGAAGTGAGGGTGACAAAGGGCTAAGGCAGCAAGTGAATGGGGTGGAAGTGTGTGTGTGTCTGTGTGTGTCTGTGTGGATGTGTGAAAAGGTCTCTCTGAAGCATGACAAGCCACATGGCCAGATGGGAATTAGAGACATTCAGGAGGTGCCTGTCTGCCCAGAGACTAAGAGCAGAAAGTAGACAAGTTAATATTTCACTGAAAAATGCCAACATTCACAGGGCTGTTTGTAGGCAGTCTACCTCATGAAACCCAGCTTTAGCACAACAACCCTTCACCTGCAAGGTACCACAGCTGGGTCCTTTGTCTGTCCCATGCCATCTAGAAGGCATGTATCTAAAAAGCATCCTCTCCACTTCCATCCACGTATTTGTTCAGTGGAAGAAAACACAAAGCCACAACAATATTGATTCTGGAAGTTTAACTGCATCAAATGCAAAAGCCTCGGTGCTGAGTCCTGGAATTGCTGTCAGCATCCTGGCTGTGCTGTTCAAGAAGGGGCTGGCTAATTCAGTCAGTTCTGCTCTTTCTGCCACAGCTTTGAGTGACGTGTATGGCCTAGTGCACATTCACTGAAAACTAGTATCAGGGAATGACATACAGTTTGATAACATAAGATGCTTAGGTTTTTTTTTGGCTCAAGTGAGATGTTCAGAGCTAATAGCCCTGGTGAGCGGAGTTTTAGCTGTGATCTGTACCTTGAGATATCGGCTGTGTCTGGCTCAGGGAAAAAGGGGGAAAGAATGAAAGCTTATTTCTAGAAAAGGCTTCCGATGAGCAGCATTTGTCATTGAAGGGGAGATGGGTATAATTAGCTTGTCAGTCTCGTTTGGGCTGAGCTGGCTTTCTGTGCTAAGAAAGATGGACTAACTGCCAGAGCTGCTGACAGGTAGTCGATAATGCAGCAATTAATGTCATAAATAATTCTGGAACCAATTATATCAAAATGGACTCTGAGCTTTAAAAAAGATCAGAATTCCCTTCTTCTTCTTCCCCGCTAACAGCAAGCCCCAGCTTTCATTTTTCTCTGTAATTACTTTTCATTGTATATAGCCGTAAAGTAGGGTCTTTTCCTTCTGTCCATATTTTTAACCCCCCTTCAATCCCAATCTCCCCCACCCTGTGCCCCCTTTCACCCCCTTCCCCCCCAGGACTTGGTTGTTACAGGATATCTTTGGGTGAGCGCGTAATCTTTTAGCCTGGCTGTTTACATGATAACTCCCTCTGCACCGAAATGATTAAGAGCCCAGTTTTCTCAAATGTCATGAGCAATGACAGCGGAGCACACCAAAACAATGGCATTTGGAAATGAAGACATTTGTGAAATAAATTGATTTGTCTTATTATTTTAAAGGTTGTTCTGACTTTGCTTACACTGAACCTATCGATTTTTCTTGGCCTCCTCCTCTTCCATTGCAGTTGCAACCAAAGAATGTGAGCTGAGCTATTCCCTCTATGCCGCAAACACCATTTACGACACGTTTAACAATGGTCCTGTAACCCTTTCTAGTGCCTACTGTCTATGAGAGAGAAACAATAGGACCGGTGACAATTTTTAAAGTAAATGGATGCCTTCAAAATGATGTCGGTGAGAATAGCTGTAACCATATGTATTTCTGTCCTGGTGTGCCGTTTGAGGAATTGAGGCTGGGGTCAGCTTCATTTTGCATGCTCTGGAATGACAGCAGCAGCTTCAACTTGTGGTATTTATATAGCACTTTAGAATGTTTAAAGCGCTGCACACATAATAATCCAGGCACAGTGAAAATTGTCAGGGAGGCAGAGTCTGCCAGGGAGCAGAGTCTGCCTAAGGGCATCTACTCAGTTCATAGCACAGAAAAGACTTGAAATGAGGGCTTCCTGGTACAGACGTTTCAGTTTCTTAGCCATTCTAATAAAAGTCTATGTTTTTACTTCAGAACATCAGAAAAGATTCAATTTGTTGGTCTAAGATTAGTATTACAAGGTTCGGAGAACCCGCTACAGTTCAAAAAAAATGTTTAACCAAGATTTGTGCACAATACTATGCATGTCTACTTAGAAGTAAACCCCAATATATTCAATGGAGCTTACTCCTGAACAGTGTGCATAGGATTACAACAGGGATGGGCAACAGTTTGGGGTCTGAGGGCCAATTGCCCTTGGAAACCACCAGGGGCCTCACCTCTCCCTGATGCCATGGCGCTGAATTTCAGCAGTACATTCAGTGGGGGCGAAAGTGGGGGCCGCAAAAAAGGCTGGGGTGGGGGGCATGTGCAAACCATGAGTTGGATGTTGCCTGTTATCCCCAGTTTTGATGGGCATTGTTGTTATTGTTGTTGTTTTAATATAGATAGGCAAGGAGAGTTAATGTCCCAGATTTGGAAGTGTGTTCATGGGAGGCCCCAATGAATACATCACCAAATCTGGAATTACTAGTATATTGTCAGAGCCAGTCCAGTGCCATGGGCAGCTGTACTCCACTCCAATTTCTGGAGTTTACAGCTTGAGCTGCTGGTGCTAGGTTAAGGGTTTGAGCCTGAAATGCAGCAGGCAGAAGATCCTGCTGTGTTGACCAGGTGATTTATACAAGGATTGGCCAATCCAGTATCTGCCTATTGCCTGCCAATGACAGAGGCCAATGTTCCAACCCCCAATTTCTTACTATGCTTTGAAGCGGTCTATGAGTCCTGAGTGCGTACTGTTCGAGTCTTGTGCCCTGAGTTTCCTACTCTCTGACAATCATCTGTACTTGCACATAAATTGTAACATCAGTATTGGTCCCCAGCTATTTCTGCAAGATTATCCTCCTTTATTATAGCTCCACATGCTAGCATATGTTGATAGATAGATGAATACAAAGCTTGGAATGGTAAGTCTGTCTCTGCCAAAGGCCTTTGTATTATGCCTCATCTTCAAGCTGTTTTGTATGGATAGATTGGGTGTTGTTGTTTTAAATTTTAAAAAAATGCATCGTGGAAGGAGCACATTACTGCAGCATTCTTTCACAGCCTTTTGCTTCCTCGACTCTGACAAATGTTTCCAGTTTCTCAACCATGGTGGCATTTACTCCTGGGAGGTTGGGGAAAGCAGTTCATGGAGTTCCCACTGTTTCAAACTAGAAACATCTGCTGGCATTAAATGCTGTTTTGCCCACTGGGTTCTGAAGCAAAAAGAATCTTGCAATTTGATCAGCCACTCTCCTTAGTGGTAGGTGTCACTGCCATGGGTAATAATTACAGTAGATCGTTGCAGAGGATGCAGGATAATGTGGCCAAGCCAGCAAATGTATGAACACTGACATTTACCATGTTTTAAAACCAGAAACATGTCTGCACATTGTCTCCGGCTGCAGCAACAGAGGCACGACTGGCTTAATCAAGCTTGCAAAGCAACAAAGTACTTCCAGATTGTTTTTATTTTATCATTTTTATAGTACAAATCATTACTCTGTCAGTGGGAGCCTATCTACACAGTCCCTTGGAACATTTTAAATAGTATTTTAAAACGTTCCAAATAGGTGCGTTCTAAAGCGTCTTAGGCCACATTACGGAGCACTCACGTTTCAGGAGAAAAATTCTTCAGTCTTTAAAGCGGTGTGTGCAGTCACACACTCTTCTGCCCTGTCTCTTTCTGTTTTGTTTTTACAATGAGTTTAGGGCAAGGCATTGTGGGCGTTGTAGTTCAGTCACCCACTTCCTCCTTTGTTCCTCTGTTATTCCCTAGCGAGTATAGGGCTAAGGATTGTGGGTGTTGTAGTTCACTCGCCCACTTCCTCCTTAGCCCCGCTTTCTTACCCACCAATCAACTGCTAAGCATTTGGGCACCAGTAAACGAAGCACTGCCCCCATGAATCACAAACGGTAAGGAAGGACACATTATTTTACTTAAAACGATTTATTGAAAGTGAAACCGTTGTACATAACTGAAGTGAGTTTTAAAAAACTTCAGATATACAAAGTTATAGAGAGTGCGTCATGTGGCCCAAAGAGTTTTCATAACCCTTATAAAAAGTTTAAAACCTAGCATGTAGATCGGTTCTGGGTTGAAGGGGGAAAGAAACATTCTATTGCAAATAAAGCAGGATCTGATGGCTGGAACCTTTTGGATCTACAAGGTAAGTTTCACTGATGCACAGAAGATTGTATATTTCATCTTGAAAAATAAAGCATGCTACTTTCCATGGGTATGGCATGACACTAGTACATTGAAGGATGGCATGACACTAGTACATTGAAGGTTTAGTCCCCACTTCTGGGGTAGAAGACTTCTATATATGGTATGCTGATGAAGGAGGAACACCAGGAGCCATGAGGATTTCTGGCGATGACAGTTACTGATATTTAAGGATTGGACACTAGAAAGCAGTACTCCTAGGTGTTGTTGATGGTGAGCAAGAGAGACTCTGGTGACAATTCCACCTATTCTGGTGGAGTAATCCATGGAAAAATGTTCTCCAGTTATTGTTTCCCAGAATGTCTATGAGATGGAGTCCTCATGAATCTCTAGTCCTGTGGCTTCCTCACGTCCTTTCTCCTCTACTGAGGAAGTTCCGGAGTTTACAAGGCAAACTGGATTGACGGAATATCAAGAGAAGCAAAATGAGTTTTCGTAAGAGTACTGAAATTTCCATACATTACCTCCATAGGACATGGGATTGGTGGATTTGCCAGGTCCATTTCCATCACTGTCCTTTATTTTCTACCTCCAAATCCTTCCATGCTGCTTCTGTGCAGATACTGGTTTTGTACCAAAGTTTTCACATATTTGCTTTAAAAATGCACATTTTCTTTGCATTTTTCAAATTGTATGCATTTTTGTATGCATGCCCCCATTGACTAAAGAGTGTTTGTATTCACTTTTGAAAGCTATGCTTTTTTTTTCTTTGTGCACTTTTCAAATGTTTGCCTTTTGTTGGACACATTTTCCCTATTCTGCAGAAATGTACGAACTCCAGAAATGTACAAATTTCTTGCCGGGTGATGCGGATTGGAGAAATCTATTATTATTATTTTTTTAAAAAAACAGACGGAGCGGTTTTCTCAGACAACCCTACAGAGGAGTCATTGAAACCATGTATGCAAGTTGCTAGTCCTGTGGGTGTCACATACCTCTCACTAACCCTAGAGATATTCTGTTGGGAACGCAGGACGAATGGGGAAAAAATTCTCCATGCGGTTGCAGAAAAGTTTTAAAAACTCTATGGTGGCACCTTAAAGACCAACAGATCTATTGTGGCATCATCTTTTGTATATCAGAGCCAACTTCTTTTGAGTATTTGGGCAGTGCTTGATGATTGGACTTACAACTTCCATTTCCGTGGATATAGTAAGTTAACAAAAAGGAAAATAAATCGCAGCAGCAACAGCCCTACTCCAATCAGGGCCATTTTTTCTCCCTGGCTTTATTAGAGATGAGAATATTGTTTTATCTGCCAAGGAGTGTCTCCTGCAATCAGTCTGACATGCATTTAGTTTCACAGCAGCTGTCACATATTATGGATTTAGTAAATAGGTGTGCTTAAAAATTCCTTTTACTTTCCATATATACCTCCAATTTACTTGTTTTCTTCTTCTCGCAAACTCTGAACATTCTAACACCTCTGTTATTGAAATTGCAGTGAATACCTGACAGGCAAGCCAGCCAGCCTAAAGGGAACTGCAAAGCGGCGTACAAATTCAACTTCAGTTACTCATGTTAGCCAAAGTTTGCATCTGTTGCTATGAAGCGGTAACAGTAAAAGCTCTTTGTTTCAATAAAGGATGGAGGTTTGTGTATTGACTGAAGAGAAAGAAGATGAGGAACAGCTGAGAAGAATAAAAGAAAATGTGATTTCTGCTGCGCATGTTGAGCTGATAAAGAGAAGAATTTACAGGCTTTCCCTACATTCTCAGCCAAATCACATGAGGGTCACTTTGAAAACTTTTTGAAAACTGTATATGGAGTGTGTCCTGGGCCCCAACAGTTCTCAAAACTGTTATAAGCCATTTTAAACCGTTTTAAAGCAGTAGTGTAGATAGGCTCTGTATTATTTTGGACTGCAAGTGAGGATCACATAGGCCAACCGTCAGCCCCATTTTAAGTAGGCTGACCAGATAAAATCCAGGTCAGGGCTCATGTAACTTTAACAGTTGTAGAGAAAAGGGAATTTCAGCCAGTGTTATTTGTATGCAATTAGTTCCTGGTGATATTCCCTCTTCATCACAACAGTTAAAGTTGCAGGCACTATACTAGAGTGACCATACACAAAAGAAGGCAGGGCCCCTGCACCTTTAACTGTTGTGATGAAGAGGGAATTTCACCCGGAACTAATTGCATACAAATGACACCGGCTGAAATCCCCTTTTCTCTACAACTGTTAAAGTTACATGAGCCCTGACCTGGATTTTATCTGGTCACCCTAATTTTAAGTCTCTGAGAAGCCTCAAACATTCATTTAAGGGACCCCTTCATTATCAATGTCATTTTTTTCTTTGTTGGAAAAAAAGCACTAGATGCAATTCTTGCAAGATCATTGACTCCTTCTGCTGGTGCAAAATGTTTGCATTCCTTATGGTTATTTAACAGGGTATCTGTCCACATAAGGAAGGGTTAACAGATATGAGATGTTCTGCTGTTATAACGATTAGGCCCTTCATTGGTTTTGGTTTTAATGAGTTTCAGGCCACCAGCATGTATTTGTTTTTGAGAGTACAACGGCCCTGTGCGGATCTAGAATCTTTTCCTGAGTCTGTTGGTACATCCTGGGGTGGAGTGGGGTGAATGTAAGTTTTGGGAGTTACTTCACTGTTCTTCCTTTAAATCTCTTTGCCTTTATCTTAACCCCTCCTCTTTCAAAACGTTCCATTTAGCCCTATTTTGAACATTCTAGAAAGAAGAAACATTATGGAATTCTAGAAAGAAAGAAAGAAAGAAAGAAAGAAAGAAAGAAAGGAAGGTCACACTGCCTAGGCTGACCATTTGAAAAGCAGGTCAGAGCTCATGTAACTTTAACAGTTGTAGAGAAAAGGGAATTTCAGCCGGTGTCATTTGTATGCAATTAGTTCCTGGTGAAATTCCCTCTTCATCACAACAGTTAAAGTTGCAGGGGCCCTGCCTTCTTTTGTATATGGTCACTCTAGTATAGTGCCTGCAACTTTAACTGTTGTGATGAAGAGGGAATTTCACCAGGAACTAATTGCATACAAATGACACTGGCTGAAATTCCCTTTTCTCTACAACTGTTAAAGTTACATGAGCCCTGTCCTCCTTTTCATATGGTCAGTTTAACACTGCCTATCATGAACATGACTCCATTGGCTAGCCAATCAGCCTAGAAACAGCCTGGAAGTATGGCAGGAGGTGGATAGGGCTTAATGAGCTATATATTGATTACGTTTGCAGGTCAAACAAGATAATAAGAGCTGATCCCTCTTCTGAAATCAATGGCACAATGAATGGGGCACAGGGCAAATCCAAAGTACTAAAATTACTTCTGGATGGTCCTGGTTACGTTTTCACTGAATACTATTACTGCTTTGGAAGGAAAAGGATCTGACCAATGCAAACACTGCAATGTGCTACTGTACACTAATGCTGATGTGGCTCCCTCTATGTGTGAAGTCCAAGGCCAAAATCCTGCCTCCCACCTGAAAAGGCCTACTAGTGGTTGTGCATCATGTGGAGACAGGGAGATTAAACATTACTGTTTCCACATGGTGCACTGCCATAATTGGGAAGAGCTTTCTAGTCGTATTCATATGAGGACATGTATGTGTACATTAGACCTCAGTTTCTGTTACTCAGGAAGAACACATGTTAAAGGAAGTGGAGGGAGGGCTGTTGCTATAGGGAAAGAAAGAATAGCTAAAGATATAAGGAACTTCATAAGGGGTGGGAGAAGAGGACAGAGCACGGGGGAAGGGGAGGAGGGGAAATACTGTGAGGCATGAGAGGGTAAACAGCAGCAGCCACCTGTTAGGACCCAGTATGGGATACTGTGGGATTCAAACAGAGCCATTGAAGTCACAGGCCCCAGATACTTACACACTATGCTACCAGGGCAGTTGGTCAGATGGGAAAGTTGAAGGCCATTTAAGCCAATGGACAGCACTCATCAAGTTAAGATTCAGCTGATTAGGCGTAACCAATCACTTTCCATTTCTTCCTCTATAAAACTTAAGGATAGAGGGCTGCCTTTCAGTTAGATGAAAAAGTCATGGAGGGAGGCCACTTGGTTGCTCCTTTGCGGGGCCTGTCAGCTGCTGTCTTCTACTCTCCAGACTTTTCTTTGCTGCTCTGCCCAGCCTCGCTTTACATCACACAGAGCTCCTGACAAATGGTGGCATGGGCCACCTGAGAAGTAAGAGAGGAAGAAGTTCTGGGCTATGGCTTTGGGAACAGAAGGGGGAAGTGAAGAGATTGTCATGCCGGGTAGATCAAGTGAGGAACCAACGAAGTAGTGGAGGGAAGGGATTTTACTAATGGGGAGGGGGTAAGAAATGCTTAAATTGAGTAGTCTTGCAGTAGAGAATAAACTTGCCTTTTTATATAAAAGAGAGATGCCACTTTAGTACTGGAGAGAAAGTGTACTTATCCCTTAATGGAAAATTAAAAACTAGAAAGATTAAAAAAAAATGAGTGCATCTTTGTCCAAGTTGAGTAACATACCAGGTAAATGTCAGTCTTCAGATAATGGGGTAGTGGGCATGCCCTCTCCCCTTCATCATGCCAGTAACTTTATACGTGCAATGCTTCATAAAAAAAAAGGGGGGTTGTACAAAGTTGTCCATGTGTAGCTCCTGCATCTTGTATAACATAATTTGCATGGTGCAGAAGAGGAACCAAAGCCTAACTTCCATCACTCAGAGATGTTCATTTACCTGGATGTTCAAAAAGCACGTTTTCTCTGCTCTCAGAGGAATCTTGATGGGTGGTCCCAATTTTCAGGGCTTGGCTGAGCAGCTGAGGCGTATGGGGCTTGAACGTATTTGTACCAAGTGGCCCAAAAGTAGGTATACAGTATACTCTTCACAACTGTCATTCTGACTCCACCCATCAACATTCTAAACAACTATATACCTACTTTTGGGCCACCTGGTATTTGATAATGTTATGATTCAGAGTTATGTGGTATGCTATTTGAAAGGATCACTGTTAAGGGACCTTCCCAAGATACTTTCTAATTAGAAAACTTCACCTTAGGCCTCTTTTGAAAAAGAACCCTTTTGATATTTTATTCCAAATTATGTTCAATAGCAAATTAAAATTCTATACACCTACCTATAAGCAATTTCTCGTGGATGTCTGTGAAGATATGACTTTTCCTTTGCAGACTTCAAATGAACGTGTTTGCTCCTCCTGCATAGAAAACATGAGTTTTCTTCTTCATTTCATCATAAAACAATTACCATCTTGTATTCTTTCTCTCCTTCTCCATTTAACAAAACCCCAAAGTCAGTTGTGATCAAATACATAAAAAGCAATAAGAATGTACTGAGTAATCACCAATGAAAAGTCATAACTTCTGTGGTTGTAAATCATGCCTGAACAATGCACTTTCTAACCGAAATACTTTTTCCACATCTGATCCACAAACATACTTACTAAGCAGATAATGAATAACTTATTCTTGGACAGAGTGGCCTAGGTTTGATTTATCTCTTAGTATAAATAAATAAGAAAAGGCTGTCAAATCCGGGTGCATAAATCTCATCTCTCCTGTAAGGCTTATGTATTAGGATGAAGAGGAAGAGAATAACCGAGCAGGTGCTTTTACCCTAATTGGATATAGAGGGGGGAAATTTAACTCTTTTGAGGGTATAAATCATCAGCCTGCATGAGTATTTCTGGAGAATTAAATGGCTCCACCAATCATATTTTCAAGTAGATTCTGATCTCGTTTGCCCTAATGCAAGCCTTGAGAAGCTGGAAGAATTTGGATGGGAAGTTCTTGGAGTGAAACTCCATAGGGATGAGTGAACGAGCAAAGTTGAGCTTGCCAAGATTCTCCTAACATCCGTTCACTGCTTGTCATTCTGAGTTTGCAATTGCTGTTCGGTTCAATTTGATTGATTTTGCTATTTTATGAAAGCTGAATTAGCATTTGCATAGCCAAATGAATATTTTAATTTTTATAAGCAACATGTACATTTGTGTGTCGTGCCTTAATCCAGCAAGGAAGATCCATGTACAGAAGCAGACTGCCACTCGTGTGGCATATACATCTGGATGCACATCTGGAGGTCCATCCACATTGCAGTACTCATGCAATGTCCGTTGAACTAGCTGAATGCGTCTTTTGAGGCAGGTGGGATGCTGTCACTGTTAAGAGCCACTAAATCACTATTTAGTGCCACTAGTGGTTGTATGTTATGCAAGCTGCATCGGACTGGTGTCAATACCCCTGTATGCTCAGCACTACACCACTGTGAAGAGGAGATTGCCTCCCTATATTTACTGGTGGATGTTCTGGAAAAGCCTACAGTGGCAAAAATCCCATGGCCACAGACTTGAAGGTATGCTGGCAATCTATTCAGGTTCAAAATTGGACCGATCAAAGACAATAGAAACACTTACAGTGTATAAGCACAAAGTGTACAAGAGTTAATATCAACTGGTAATGATCAGTTGATAATGGAGCACCTATGCATCCGGTGTGAGTGTTCAATATACAAATGACAACAGGATCAAGAATGCATAGTACATATCATATACACAACATAGCTGTGTTGTGCATGTGATATATTGTGTATGTGATATGTACTATATATTCTTGATAATGTTGTTGTTTGTATATTGAGTACTCATGCCTGATGCATAGGTGCTCAATTATCTACTGATGATTATTACCAATTGACATAAATTATTGTACTCTTTGTGCTTTATACACTATAAGTGTTTTTGTGGTCCTTGAATTTGTCCAATTTTGCATCTCTGTCTGACACCCCACCACCCCTTTTTTCTTTTTTCTTTTTTTTTTTAGCAAACAATTCAGGTTGCCAGAGTGCAGACTGAACAAGCCATACGTTTTGAATGAGAGGGAGATTAGCAAGTGCAGTTTACCATTTCATTGCAGCCCTGTGATGAGAGAAATCTCAAGTGTGAAACTTCCCTGTCCCTTAAAGCTCTTAAGCACAGAATGAGGAGCCATATTTGTCCGAGACCACATTGCTATAATTAATTTAAATCAGGCAGGAGCCTGCATTTAAGAGAACTCAGGCAGACTTTCTCATGCAGGCTAATGGTAAGAACAAAGTTAAGGATAACGAAATGCACAAAATTTAATACAAAACAGGTAAGTTAAAAATAACAGTATTTTTTATATAGGAGCACTTGTGGTTCCAAATTTTACATCCAATGAATTACTAAAAAAAAAGTGCTCTCTTTCAAGTGGCCAGACATGTTTCAACCAGAAAGTTGTCTTCAGTGGCCAAACATCTAGACTTGTAGGCACAGGATTTTTTTTTTTATCAAATGGGGCTGACTGCTTTATGTCATTCTCAAGTAAAACCATCAGCATACACAACTAAAATGTTTCAATTCCAGTCAAGCCTCAACTCTAGCATACCATATAACAAAGAAGTCATAGGAGGCTGTCACAATCTCCCATATATGCACATGCATTCTCATTCTCTGGGGCTGTCTAAATCTTGTCTGTGCCCCACGGTGGCTGCAAATCGGTGCTGTGTTGGTTATATGATGCAGCTGCCGATTCGCAGCCACCGCTGGGGAAACAGACAAAACTGTGTGGCAAAAAGTCAGGGACTTACCCAACTTTTCCTGTCGAAGTGAGGTCATGATGGCTCTTCCACCGTCTGACCTCACTCTGGCATCCACCGGAAAGCCTGTGCTGCTTCCTGCATTGGGATTTCCTGACGCCACCCCAAAAGCACGTTTTTTTCCTAGAAGTGGGGGCAACCAAGCACCGCCAAGGCAGTCTCCCCCCTCTCATATATATATATACACACACACACACACACACACTACAGATGTAAGCTGTTGTTTCTTTCATGTTGTTGTCCACTTGTCTGCCACAGAATCCCTAAGTGTTGCATGAGATTCTAGGGGCATGTTCTAGGGACATAGACTCCGTTCAAAATGGTGTTGTCCTGGCCTCATAGACCTCACTGCTGCCATTGTGTGAACAGAGGTAATGGCACCCTCAAAAGGCCCTCTCCTGTGAATCTTAATGGCGTACTGAAACACGTGGTCCCTTAGTTAGCTAAGTCCTAAGCCATTTAGGACCTTAAAGGTTAAAAGCAACACCTTGAATTGTGCTGAGAAAGCAATTGGCAACTGCTACAGGTCTTTCAGGACAGGTGTAATATGTTCCTGACCCAATACCATACCTAGCTGTTGCATTTTGCACCAATTGAAGCTTCTGGGCACTATTCAGGAGTAGGCCCACAGCCAGTGTATTGAAATAGATATAGTCAGTTATTGTAGAAGGTTAGGTGGGCTCTCTCTTTGTCTATCCCCAAAAGAGTAGATAGTAGTTAGCAAGATATATAATAGTAAAATCACACTTAATTTTAGTTTTCAACATCCAGATGTGGTGAGAAACTCTCTCCAAAGATCAAGATTCATCTCAGTTGTCCTCTCCTCTGCCCTATTGGCATTAGACATGATATACAGCTAGGTAAAGTGAATTTTCAAGTAAATCCCCTCCCAATCTGCTACATAGATCGTTCATATTTGATAAATGAACCTCAATTAGTCAAAAGCATTTGCTGAACCTCAATGCATATGGGGAGTGTTCTAGGAGTCTGAGATGTCTTGTAGCCTCAGAAGCAAGGTTGTTGCTTTTAGGAAACAAAATATCACCCTGCTTAAATTCGTTAGGTGGGAATGTCGGCATTGGCTTACATGGCATAAGTTCAGTTGCTTAGGTATACAACGTTGGCAGCAATATGGATGGAAAAAGCATGTGTGGAATACATCCTGAGTGTCTTGGGTCTCCGAAGGTCTCTCTGCTAAAGTAATATATAGTGCCAGGATTGGTCGCTCAAGGTCAAGTCAGCTTGCTTTTCATAATGCATAAACCTGAAGCTCTCACAGACACCAATCATCTGACCTAAAACCTTGGAACAAATATTTTACTAAGTAAATCAGTGAGCATGCTGGCATTTCTATTAACCTTCAATGCACTGGTGACAGGAAATGAATAATGATAAATAATAACTCAGGCCTGTAAATCATACTTAGCATCACAGGCAGGACAGGGGGGAAATGTGGGAGACTACCATCTGTTAAGAGTAAAGCTGGTAGAGCCTGCTTACAGAAAACAAACGGGGAGCATACTTGGCCTTTCCCCCAAAGGCTTCCCAAGGTGTCCTCAAAAGCAGAGTGAAAGGAAACATTGCTTTGAAAATATAAGTTCCCCAAACAAAATGGAGGCATGTCATGGAGGAAACCTTTATGTGAGGTGCTGAGCTTATTTTCAATACCATTAAGTCCTCAGTGCACAATTTATGTTTTAGCAGGTGCCATATTTGTGAATAAGCAAGAGCTGAAGTGCCAGCAATATTGACTTCACCCAAATGCACTATGACAGAGGCAAAGGGCTCCTTAATCCCCCCCGTGAATAACAAAGGTGGCTTTGCCAAAGCCCTCCCCTTATTACGTATCATAGTTTCTTCCTGCTTTCCACTACCATTCCCTGCCTTAATTGGGTAGTGCATGGGAACAAGCTGGTGAGGTACATAATAAGGGAAGAGTTCTGTCATGGAAGAGGGGGGGTAGGAGCCCTTTGCGTGTCTCTTAGCTTGGGTGAAAGGGGCAGTATGTATGGCCCTTGGGATCACAGGATATGCTGAAGGCAAAATGCAAAGACTTTGGAGGATCTCCAGTTGCCTACCTCTATCATTGGCAGCTTTATTTATGTTTTCTCACCTCACCTTGTATTTTTCAGGGTGACCTTGTCCAGGTTGAGACTAGAAGAAGGAACAACATGAAGATATCTATTCCCACATCCCCTATTTTGGCTTGTCCCTCTCCTATCGCCAGATCTCCCCCTAGTCTATACACTGCTCATTGTGACATCTACCTTCCCATCACCATACAGTGCTCTGCCCCATTTCAGGCACATCTTTCTCCTAGTCAGAGGAAAACACACACACACACACACACACACACAGCGAGAGCGAGAGAGCTTCTGAGAAATAATCACATGTAGGTTGATTCTCCCACTTGAATAGTATCTCTGTTTCAAGTAGATTTACTTTATTATTATTATTATTATTATTATTATTATTATTATTATTTACACTTATATACCGCCCCATAGCTGAAGCTCTCTGGGCGCTTTACAAAAATTAAAAAAATGTAATTTATTGTGCAACTTGATGTAATTTATTGTACATCCATGATTCGGAATATTTATTTACCCTTTCCATTTTTAAAAGGACAAGAGAGGGACAATGTACATCAAATTACATGGGGAGGAGAGATTGATATAAGTGGAATTAGATAGAGGGAAACTGAAAAGAGTCTCTGTAGCTTCCATCCTCTTGCACTGCCTAACCTGCCCTCCTTATTTCTGAGCTTTCAACAGATTTTGCTCATATATTTTTCCAAACTTTTCTCCGATGTCAGTTGGTTTTAAAAGTTTCTTTAAAATGAAGGCTGAGGATGACTCAGAGCTTATCTACACAGTACCTTGGAACGTTTTAAAGAGTATTTTAAAATGTTCCAAATAAGTGCGTTCCAAAACGTCTTAGGCCATTAAGGAGTACTCACATTACAGGAGAAAAATTCTTAAGTCTTCAAAGCGGTGTGTGCTTCTGTCCGTCTCTTTCTCTTTCATTTTTACAATGAGTTTAGGGCAAGGCATTGTGGGCGCTGTAGTTCACTCGCCCACTTCCTCCTTAGTTCCCCTTTAATTCCCTAGCGTTCAATGAGTATAGGGCTAAGCATTGTGGGTGCTGTAGTTCACTCGCCCACTTCCTCCTTAGCCCCTTTTTCTTCCCCACCAATCAACGGCTAAGCATTTGGGTGCTGGTAAATGAAGCACTGCCCCCACAAATCACAAACAGTAAGGAAGGACGCATTATTTTACTTAAAACAATTTATTAAAAGTAAAAACCGTTGTATATAGCTGAAGTGAGTTTTACAAAATTCGGGTATACAACGTTCAAGGGAGTGCAACATGTGGCCCAAAGAGTTATAAAACGTTATAAAGCTAGTGTGTAGATCAGCTCTCAGTCTGTAGCTGGTTCTGCTTGTTTATTTATATTTATTTATTTATTACATTTGTATACCGCCCCATAGCCGAAGCTCTCTGGGCGGTTTACATAGGATTAAAAACAATTAAAAACAATATACAAAAATTAAAACAGCAAAAACATACAACATACACACAATCTATACATTTAAAAACCACATCAACACTTCAAAAACTACAAAAACAAAGCAAAACAAAACAAACCCAGGCTCCTCAGATATTGCCAAATGCCTGAGAGAAGAGGAAAGTCTTGACCTGGTGCCGAAAAGATAACAATGTTGGCGCCAGGCGGGCCTCGTCGGGGAGATCGTTCCACAATTGGGGAGCCACCACAGAGAAGGCCCTCTCTCTTGTTGCTGACCTCCGAGCCTCCCTCGGAGGAGGCACTCGGAGGAGGACCTTAGATGTTGAACGTAGTGTTTGGGTAGGTTCATGTCGGGAAAGGCGTTCCATCAGGTATTGTGGTCCCAAGCCGTGTAAGGCTTTATAGGTTAAAACCAGCACCTTGAACCGGGCTCAGAAACATACAAGCAGCCAATGCAAGCGGGCCAGAGTAGGTCTTATATGTTCGAACCTACTGGTTCCAGTTATCAATCTGGCCGCTGCATTTTGCACAAGCTGCAGCTTCCGAACCACCTTCAAAGGCAGCCCCACGTAGAGTGCATTG
Source organism: Anniella stebbinsi (assembly GCA_029215795.1). Taxonomy (NCBI): domain Eukaryota; kingdom Metazoa; phylum Chordata; class Lepidosauria; order Squamata; family Anniellidae; genus Anniella; species Anniella stebbinsi. The sequence goes on from JARDYH010000002.1 coordinate 249,950,366, forward strand.
CAGTAATCTAACTTGGAGGTTACCAGAGCATGGACAACTGAAGCCAGGTTATCCCTGTCCAGATAGGGACGTAGCTGGGCCACCAACCGAAGTTGGTAGAAGGCACTCCGTGCCACTGAGGCCACCTGCGCCTCAAGTGACAGAGATGGTTCTAGATGCCTCCAAACCTACAATTGGGTAGGAATACACCTAGCCCCTTACCCATACTCCTATACACATACATATCAATCTGTATGTATCAAATTTGATACATATTAGATGTGTTTCTTGGGGTCTAAATTGTTGAATAATAGGAACAACACATGCTTCCAGACACTAGGGGGTGCTAGAGAAAGTGTTCTATCAACAGCTCTTTGTCTTATTCATCCTTGTGGTTGTCCTATAACTTAATTGGTTCCTTTCTTCTACTCTCTCCCCTTGCTGTTCACTTCTGCAACAAGCAGCACAGGTGACATGTGCCCTGTCTCCCTGAGCGAAGCAAGTAACTCTGGCGCATGCCTTCACTTACTTACACTCATGCTCCCAACTTCAAAGGGTACTTGTAGTTGAACAGTGTTAGAGAGCCTTCTACAATGATATGCATAAAAGCACTAATAAAGTAAGTTGATTTCAACTGGTTCTAGCCTGGGTTTAAATATTAAAGCTGTGTTACCCACACTGTCTTTGTACAAGACAATTCTGCTGTAAGTCACACCAGACTTTCCAACATAAATGAAAATGGGGTTTTGAGCAGCTGTGTGATATAAGTGTATTACTTCATTTTGTCCAAGGTCTATAATGAAAGCAGATTATGGAATATTTCCTAGAAAGGCAAACTAGCTCCTTAAACTACAAATGGATGTGGTCTGCATTTGCCCCATGTTAGGTGATTACCAGCATAAGTCGTCTTAAGTGAGCTAGTGGAGAACTGCTCTTTGCTGGAATTGTTAGGTATGGTTCAATTCATAGGTTGCCCCCTCGGTAGTAATACTGTAAGAGGATGTTTATGCCAAGTGGCAAACTGCAGTAATGGCAGGCCACGTGGAAATATGTGAGCTACTATACCTCATATCTCTATCAGTGGAAATGCCAAACTACCTGAATCTAATCTGGATATTCGGTGAACCATTGCATCCTCCGGTTTGGGAATAATGTGGATTGTTTACTGTCCACTCCACTCTCGTTCATTTGTGTTCATTTCTAACTGGATGCCCATGATCTAAATTGACAGCAAGTCACATTGCACTTCCCTGATGATGTCTCTTTCTTTCTCTAATTGTTATCTACTATAGCATTGTCAGTTGCAAGACTGCTGCATCCTGCTAATCACACTGATTCTATCTCTATCTATCTATCTATCTATCTATCTATCTATCTATCTATCTATCTATCATCTATCTATCTATCTATCTATCTATCTATCTATCTATCTATCTAATCTATCACACTTTCTTCAAGGAGCACAGGGGAGTGTTCACATGGCTTCCATTTGCCCAGTAGCTGATTGTACCCTGCTAATAAGTGAGCCTATCTACACACGCAGGATAAAACACTTTGAAAACATTTTGAAAACTGTATATGGCTTGTGTCCTGGGCCCCAACAGTTCTCACTACTGTTATAAGCCGTTTTAAACCTGTTTAAACTGTTTTAAAGCAGTAGTGTAGATAGGCTAACAATATAGAAGTTTCTTAACCAATAGGAGTAAGTATAGACATATTGTTAGCACTGATTCTTTGCATCTTACAGCCCAATCCCAAACATGTTTACATGAAAGTGACTCCCATGTCTTTAAATCAACGCTACTTATTTGCAAGTAAGTATGCCATTGTTTAAGAATTCCACCTTTGGGATTCGAAAAGATTTCTATGGATCTTGTCATGAGAAAAACAAAACTTCTGCTCTCCAGTTAGCAAGAAGTAGTCCATGGTGAAAACAGAAGTATTCTCCTTTCCCCCTAGTGTGCACTGGGACAAGTCACACCAGCTCCCCCACCCCCTTCCTTGACTGGAGAAACAATAAGCACCAGAGCAGAAGAAAGCCCAGGCCAGGAAACAGTGCAGAGAGGGTGCTTCCGCCAATGACAAGTTGCCCAAACTAAGGAAGTGCCTCAGACCATGAAGATTTATTTGGGATTGGTTCTCTGGGAACATTGCTTAGCACCAGGAGAATTCTGGGCTGCATTATTAGCATCCTGATTTCAACTTCCTGCAATTATCTTCATAGAATCATTGAATCATAGAATAGTACAGTTGGAAGGGGCCTCTAAGGCCATCGAGTCCAACCCCCTGCTCAATGCAGGAATCCAACTTAAAGCATCCCTGACAGATAGTTGTCCAGCTGCCTCCTGAATGCCTCTAATGTGGGAGAGCCCACCACCTCCCTAGGTCATTGGTTCCATTGGCGTATTGCTCTAACAGTCAGGAAGTTTTTCCAGATGTCCAGCCGGAATCTGGTTTCCCGTAACTTGAGCCCATTATTCTGTGGCCTGCATTCTGGGTTGATCAAGAAGAGATCCTGGCCCTCCTCTGTGTGACAACCTTTCAAGTCTTTGAAGAGTGCTATCATGTCTCCCCTCTATCTTCTCTTCTCTAGGCTAAACATTCCTAGTTCTTCTCTTACTGGTGGGTCCACTGGTGTGAAGAGTGGGGAATCAGTTCCTGGCTTTCTATGCTCTTGATTCAAGCCCCGTTGCACCTGACAAATACATACATAATGGCTATTGGAATGAACTAATATTGCTGTAATGAAGAAGCTGACATTAAGCAAGAGTCAGGCAAAATTCAAGTCGCAAGACATTCATGTCTTGATGAGAGCTATCTTTGTGATGTCTTTAGGGAATCTATTGGCCTAATTTTGTTTAATGCTTATGTGCTAACACAGATTTTATCTTTCTGAATATGCTACTAACAAAATGGCCATCATTATGGAAGGTGGTAAAGGGAGAAGTCTGAAATATTATAAAACCCCGGGTTCTATTTTAATGGATGTCAGGCTACTGAGTGCTACAGATAGAGAGCAAGATTCCTCATACTGCAAGAGTATCCCCAAGCCCAGAACTTTGTTTTTCCCCCCATAGGTGGGAACAGCAGACAGTTTGTAATCTGCCCAGAGAACATTGGTTAGTGGATGGATTAGAAATGTAAACAATCAATCAATCGATCAATCAAATTATATGAGAGAAAGGGAAGGAAAACTTGTTTGCCGTTGCTGACGTTATGTCATTATCATTTAGGAATGCTCTGATAAGCTCTCAAGGAACCCCACGTTTTCCAGAACCCAGTTTGAAAGGTGTGTGTGTGTGTGTGTGTGTGTATCTGTATCTTAACTAACCATTTAAGTATTTAGATAAATTGCAATTAGTTGCAGTATTAACACCTATATTGTCAGTTCTCCATTTGAAAAAAAATGAATCTTGTTCTGAAGGGACTGGTGCAAAAGCTGATTTATATTTACTATTGCTTAGTCCTAGTTCTCCCCAGAGAAGCCCTTTCCAATTAAGCAAAAATAAGCCAAATTGTGTAATGGGGTATTTGATGAAGACTAACGCTTACACAAGACAGACGAATTAATTTTCAAGACTTAAGTATTTAGTCCGTAGCCAGTTCCTAAAACGGAAAGCTCAGCATTTTATCCCTTTAATCTCCACCCTCAACTTTTTCAAATACAAATTAAATCATTTAACAATGATTTAATAAGCACTAAAAAGTGTAATGAACCGAGTAATGAATAGGCGCTCGTATTTTATGTTACCACTTTGTGCATAAACTACTGTGGTCTTGTGCAGTTCCCATCATTTCGTTGGGTCTTCCACAGGAGAATGTCCCTTTGGGTTGTTGTGCCTTTTCTTCTTTATGTTGCATATTCCTAATTCAGATAGGCCACAAAAGGATAATCATAATAATAGAATAATCATTTGGACTGATATTTTGTCTCAGTAGAAAACTGTGTGGAGATCAAACATACTAATAAAACACAACATTTAAGAGGCCTAACTTCAAATGACACATGACAAACCATTTTGCAGGTGTGTTTTCATCAGAGCCAAACTTAAAGTGTTGGTTTTAACCTTCAAAGCATTAAATGGTCTGGACCCAAGTTACTTGAAGGACCATCTTCTCCCATACTCACCTGCCCTTACCCTGCAGCAGAGGACCTTCTCACCTGCCTGGCACCAAGGTCAGTTAAGCTGGTAAGTACAAGGGAGAGGGCCTTTTTAGTGTTGGTCCCACACCTCTGGAATCAACTTCTATCAGAGATTCATCAGGCCCCTTCGTTGCAGATCTTCAGGAAGTCTCCGAAGATGCACTTATTTTTTCTGGCCTTTCCACCTGCGGACTGCAGATTTTTTATTATTATTATTTTATAGTATTTTAATGAATGTTTATTGCTTTCCATTTGCTTTCGCATACATTTGTATTGGGGTTTTTTTATCTCAGGGTTCTACTCTTAAAGGCGGCCTAAAACTCTTTACAAATAAAATACTTAAATAAACCTTTCCTTCTTTGCTTTAAAATGGGTGTGTTCATTTAATTATCTCAACGTTCAAAGAAGTTTTGCATCACAATGTGCCTGGCATTTTCCTTTGAAACTGGGTGTGAGGATCAAGCTGCAGTTTGAACTTGAAATATCCCGGGGGCAACCGGGGATGACCAAGGGATGACCACGGGATAATGGAAACCAGGGATATCCTGGTTTTTCCACAGTCCAGGGACCTGAAATGGGCATGGGGTTGCGCGAGGTGGCGCCATGCCCTTGGAAGTGGGGGGGGGGCAGCATTCCGTCATCCCTGGGATGGTGGAGGTTGGGGTTGGGAATGTTGTTTTTACACTTACCTTTCCTCAGATCAGGGCCACACAACTCCTCTTCAGGGTGGGGGATATGGCACCCGCAACATCCCTTTTCCCTTCCGCTATGTTGTGCAGTGGTCTAGACGCTGGGGGAGGATTGTGAAAGCAGGTAAGTCCATGATCCTCTCCCTCCCTCCCTCCCTCCCTCCCTCTACACCCTTAGGTGTAGATGAGCCCATAGAATAGGGCCAGGAACGTCTTCACCAACTTTCATTCTTTCTGTTATTTCAGTTTTCAAAGAAAGATATCACACTGTGGAATACTTTACATATTTTCATTCTCCCTTGAAAACTAGGTAGTGTTGTAGTAGAGTTACGTCTTGAAATAGGAAGTGGTGTTCTGCATATGCATTCTAAGTTTTAGTGTGATCTCTCAATCTTCAGGTCCGATCCTGCATTGTGGTGTGTTTCCTGGCCCCATTGAAAATCAGTATATGAATTGAGCTAGTGTCCAAATTTTAAATGTAGAATTGTGATATGAATATGCACACTAACCTTCAATCTAATATTTCTGTCTAAAAGGCATATATCACATTTCAGTAAGTTAAAGTTTTCAGTAGGACTATTTCAGCTCAAAATGTGGGTGGGGGATTGCACAAAAGCATTATATAATGCCATATAACCAGTGAGAATTGCCAACATGATGATGTCTGAAGCCAATTCAGACCAATGCATCATGTCCTCACTATGCCCTCAGTTGAGAGAAAAGAAAAAGGTAAAACTGGTGCCCAAACATGGGGAATAGAATTACCGTCAGTAAGTAAGGCAAAAACTTTATCCCAGTTCACAGAGATCCCCACAAAAGTTCAAGTGCCCCCCAACTTCACCACTCTATTTGCAGAGCCTGATTGTACCCTTTTCATGTCTGTTACAGTACAACGCCATTTTCCCCCCATGCTACCGCACCACCACCCCACTTCTGTTTTGCTGGCCATTTTTTCTTCCCTTTCATTTCTCCTTGCGTGATCTCAGATGATTAGCATCACATACAGAACACGATGGCAATCAGATTTAGCCATGTGATGACATTACTGAGGGCAAATAAAGTCCATTGGGCAAAGTGTGATGCTTCCTGTTGTAGTAGGGTATCAAAGAGCCTATCCACATTGCCCTTAAAACGACTTATATTCTGTTTAAAAATATGGGTTTTTAAGTCATTTCATTACGTGGTAGGACACACTGAGCAGTACTTACGTTTCACAGTGACTGCTTCCTCCATCTTCAAAGTGTTCACTGGTGTATTACAGGGTTAATTCCTTGACTCTTCTTCTTTCGGTTTTGTTTTGTAGGCTGCTTGACCCGCCCACGTCTGTCTCAGTAAATCAAGCAGCCTGCAAAACAAAAACGAAAGAAGAAGAGTCAAGGAATTAACCCTGTAATACACCAGTGAACACTTTGAGGACGGAGGAAGCAGTCACTATGAAACGTAAGTTCTGCTCAGTGTGTCCTACCATGTAATGAAACGACTTAAAAAAACATGTTTTTAAACAGAATATAAGTCGTTTTAAGGGCAATGTGGATAGGCTCAAAGTAAGGCAATGCTTTCTGTAGTGGTCTCTTTGGGGATTCTGACTTATTAGGGTTGATATTAGGAACTGGCCCAGTTCTCAGCTCTTTCATAATGATCTCTGAAAAATTGCTGAAAGAGGGGCATTTTGACATACCTCCCCTCCCTAATTTTGCTTAGCACCACACTCAAGAGTGGCAATAGATGCCTCATATGGGAGAAGAAATTGTTATCCATGTAAGCAATAAGTAAACTTTTTTTAGCGGTAAAAAAAAAGCTGATTCACACATTGCTCCCCCTTCAATTATCATATTTGTGTGGTGGAAGGATAGGCCCGGGCCGCCTTGTATGTAACACAGCCTTCCCCAAACTGGTGCCCTCCAAGTGTGTTGGGCTCCAACTCTCAGCACATCTCCTCCAGCGTGCTAGGAGTTGTGGTCCAACACATTTGGAGACCACCAGGTTTGGGAAGGCTAGTGCAAGAACATGTGGGATCCAGGACCTCCACACAAAAGTGCAATTCACACCAATGGGCTAAAAGGAAATACTTTAGTGTTAACTAGGATGAATCTAGAGATTAATTAAAATGAAAGAGTGGATATTCATTTTGTGCTACAGAGTCGATGATGAATAGCTCCGAAAACCATGTCACAGATAAATAAATGGTCCTTCATTTATTCCATGTGACTATATAGACACCTTGATATATTGTAGCCATAGATGTCTCAATGAATGTAATCACTTGATCATAATAGATCATATTGCATTAGGATATGTCTGGCGATGTAATTTACTATCCAAAGTGTGAGGTATTAGCACCAGTGAAATAATCTCTACATGGAACAGAGCACTTTGAATTCATTATGTGCAAGCTTTGGACTTTAAAACGTTAATAATATTGTAAACTAAAGGTACACTTTGTGTACCATAAATCTAAGTGTCTGTTCATCCTTTGCGCTCAATAAATATACTTCTCATCAACTTTTAATTATGCTGTTTACATTATTCTGTCCTGAAGAGGATAACGCTCAGTAAATCACCTACTTCTAGTGTATACTGCAGCATAAGTTTAGTTAATTAAACCATATATTTTATTAGTTCTTGCACTTCCATCTTCTAAAAGTACACTGCTCTTCTGGGGGGAAAATAGGGAGGTCTTTATTTATGTTGGAGTTGGAATCAATGCTAGAGAAACTGCATGGAGTATGATGTTTTTTCTTGGGGTTTTCCTGTCATGACAAGCTATTCTCAGCCAATAGAGCAATGATGGAGGACTAAACACGCTGGAGATTCTGAGTGAAGGAGAGTACCATGACTATGCCAAGGCGACTGGAGTCAAAACCGTTTTGTTTGTCATGAGAATGGCACAATCCTCACAAAAACAAAAAAATGATTGAATGGCCTTTTGACACTATATTAATACACTCTGAGATGTGAATATCGCTTTGGGGTCTACAACCTATCTGTTCTGATTAGAATTAGTCTACTTCTGGTCTGTGTCACTTGTGTTCATTCATAAGTCTGTTCTGTTTCTTCATGAATCGTTTTTTTTTGTTTTGTTTTGGGCTAAAAAAAATCATATTTCATTAAAATACACATTTATGGCACAATCCTATTGCAATTCCCATCACCCTCTGAACTCAGAGGCTGATGGGAATTCTGTGCAAAGCGAGAGCAACACAGAAGTAATCTTTGCCTCCGCGCCCCTACATTTTTGCTAGATGAGCAATTTTGCCTCGAAGAGGGAGAGAAGGAGGCTGAGGCGGCCTTAGGAAACAGGGTAATGCTGCTGCCGTGGCCTGCTGCCCTTTTCACACCTGGAAATGTCTCCTTTTCCCTGTCTCTGCACTCCATTTTCTGAGTGCAGAGAGGTAGCCAGCACTGCTCTCTCCACACCAGCTATGCAGGGGAGGGTGCGGAGAGCATCGTTTTCTGGCTCCAAGATTGGAGCCCTGTCTATGAGCTCGGAGTCAGGAAACCAAACAACTCTATGTCCTCCCAGATGCTGTCTAGGGGTCACAGGATTGCTCACTTAATGCATTTTCTAAGGCTGTAGCCCTATTTCCACTTATCGGGGCATAAGCCCTGATGAATGCAATGAGACTTACTTCTGAGTAGTCATGCAAGCATTACTGCATTTTTCAACCTTTTGCAATGGAGAACTGCATCACAATGTTCGGGAAATGTGAACTGCACTGGATAGCTATGTCCTCAACCACACATTATCTTGGGAGGTGCAGAGCAGGGCTGGATCTACACTACTGCTTTATAGCAGTATTGGAGTGCAGTGATAACTGTTGGGTCACATTACACATTCTATAAACCATAGTGAGCTCCATCAGACGAGCATTTTATTGCACGCTCGTTACTGGGCACACACAGATTTTCGTGGGTCCCTCTCACGACGTCACCTGCCTCCAGCTTGCCTCCCGCCCTTTCTAGCTTTCTTCGCATGACAAAAAAACACCCCAGTAAGTCTGACTTATTTTTAAAGTCAGAACTTGCCACTCTCCCCTGCTGTGTGCAGGAGAAGCAGCGGGATCAAAATAGCCCACTGAATGGGCCACTTGCAAGTTGTTTACTTCCTCTTTCAAAAGAGGAAGTAATGAGGGATAAATGTGCAGGCGGAGAAGCAAAGATAAGTGAATGTGATTTCCCCCTGTGTGATGATGTTCAATATTATTTCTTGCTTTTTATTCCACATTATCCAAACCATTGCAACAAAGGTCATTGTGTGACCTACAAGGCATAAATGGGCAAGAGGGATAGTGTTACCATGATGGGATTGTAATGATTTGACATAAGGTGTAAATCTATCAGTTCATATTGGGATTCATGGAGACTGGATTCATTAAGCATCCTGTATATATAAGTACAATACGCTTGATCCAATTGTAATGACTATAAAGTAAATTAGAAATATCTCAGCATTTAGGATCTCTTTATGTTAGTGATCAGTCTTTTTCTATAGCTCATATTGGCTTGCAAACAAACAAAATGACGCTTGACCATTTAAAAGATCAGGACCTATGTGCACCATTGTGGAGGGACTGAAAGCGTTCTGTCATAGCCAAAGCAAACATTGCCTACTCCATCTAAAGAACACCCAGTTTCATAGGGTGCTTTATCGTTTGTCTGTATTGCTTCTATAACGTGCCCCACTCTGGAAGTCTTGCACTGGAGGAGAGCTTATAAATGTATTAAAGAAAAATATAAAACAAATGGCTTGCTAGTGAGTTGGCAGTAGTGTACTCCACAAAATATAAAATGTTACATAATAGGCACTGCTTGTCACAATCTAAGTAGTTGCTCGGTGTCAACCTACAAATGAACAACCCTTCTCTTCTTTTTAAGGTTAACCAGACTTAAAAAGGGAAGAGAACAGCATAAAGAAATTGGTAGTTGGTTCTGTTTTAATTTCACTTTTAAGCCTCAGCAGGGCACAGGAAGGCATGGATATTTCAGAAGAATAAACCAAGCTTATTCTCCCAACTCTCCTTGAGATAGCTAAAATCTCTCTACTCTTTTTCGATTCTCCACCCCCCCACCCCCCGTTACTGTGTTTTACTGATGGAGCCCACCAACTCTTCTTTTACCCCACTGCTGACTGCTCTGTACTTAATACAAAAGTGCCCTGGAGCTCTGAACCTATCAGCTTTGACTTTAAACGCAAACAGCAAAACTAAAGCTCACTGAAAACAATGACATTTATTCATATTGTTATCACCAGACAGAGAGGGGTCACCAAGCCAGAAAGAGCTTTCACTTTTAACTGTGGAAGGAGAGGGAAGAGCCCCCCTGGAGGTGGATGTAGCGTCTATAATGGGACTCATCTGGCTGGAGCTGTTCTATGATATTTGCCAGTCGAAGAGCACCTAGAGTTTTGATTGGGTGGGGGAAGGAGCATTTGGACACGTGGTCATGAGTTGGCAGTTGTGAGCTGAATTAAACAGCAAGTGGCAATGTTCACTTTAAATGAAAGACATTGGCTCAATTCGGACGACACAATAAACAACTGGTGTGGGGAAAACAATCGTCAGTTGTTTTGACTATTGTGTCATCCGAATGCTGCCATAGTCAACTCAGCGCTGATCCTCATCCACACCACAGTTGATTATTTATTACCATGTTGTGTGGAGAGTACCCCCGAGGGTTAGCGTGAGGGTTAGGGTTAGTCAACCCACCATTGACTATCGTGTCGTCCGAATTGAGCCATTGTGTGTGGTTCATCTCTTCTGCCATCCTTGTCCTGATAGCCTCATCTCTCTCTCTCTCTCTCTCTCTCTCTCTCTCTTTCAGAAGTCCCCCAACTCCTTAAATCTATAGTTTAAAGCACTTTCTCACTATGGCTTGAAATTAATTAAAAGGCATCAAGTAGAATGATACCCTTATGCAGAGTGGCTGGGATTACTTGAAGGTTGCACGACTCCTCTCAAGTAATGGCTTATGTAATGAGATTGGTAATGCACTTGATAGTAAGAGCTAGACCAGGCATGGCCAACTCCTGTATTTTTTTACGGTGATCCTATTTTCCAAACGATGGTCCAGGTGCTGGAAATATATCCGTCTCTACAGACGGACCCCTTCATGACTTGTCAGGCTCCTTAATGATGTTGTTGTCATCCAGCAGGAAGGCAAGGATGGGGAATCTGTGGCCCATGGGCCTAATCCAGCCAGCAGAGGTTCCCCATCTCTATCGTGGAGGCTTGGGCTCCCTGCACAAGTCCTACCCCTGGCCTGGAGGCTACTGGGTGGTTGGGGAGAAGGTGGGGAGAGGAATCCCCTTGTGATTGCAGATAACAAGGGGATTCCCTTGGTGGAATGGCACACTAAGTGTTGCACAATTGGCTAGCACTAGCAGGAGCCAATGACACCCCAATCAGGATGCAAATGCCACATGAAGGAGGTGCCCAGCTTGGCCAGTGCTTGGAGGAAACACTCCTCCAAGCACCAGCAGAGTCCTTTTCTGCAGGCCAGAGAGGAAAGGACCTCTGTGCTCTCTCTGCACAAAGGAAGGACAAATGGCAGGGTGGGAGTGGATGATGTCAGGGGAAGGGGATAATGTCCCCTTGGCATTATTTGCACTGCCAGATTGGTTAGGATGGAATCCATCACCCACACCAGACAAGGTTCCTGTCCCCTGCAGAAATGGCTTCACAGTTGAAAAGCACAGAGCATTTGTCAGGAAAGGGAAGGGTAGGAGGAAGTATCTTCTGGATTCCTAATGTCCTCAGATTAGGAGGGAAGAGTGTTTGCATCATCTGGAGCCCTCCATCATCTCTGGATGTCAGGTCTGGGCCATTAGCAGCAGTCTGGAACAAGCCAAGGGCCAGAAAGCTAGAGTTGGGACTAAAGACCTATCAGGTAAAACAGGAGGCAGAACCAGAAAACAAGCCAGAACCACAGAACCACACCAGAGCTCAGATACATTTTGTTGCTCAACCCAAACACCACAGAGACAGGAAGCTTTCCTACACTCCCCCATGCCTAGTAGGATACAACAGCCAACCTGGGCAGACACAGCCGATCCAGAGCTGCTCTTTACTAAGAAGTTGCAGTTATGTGGTTCACCACATGGGGCAGAAATGGCTAAAAGGGGCACCAGATAAGCTTCCTCCTCAGGTGTCTCATTCCTCCCCTTTTTAAAAAGGGTCACAGAGGCCCCTAAATGTCTTGCAAGACACCCAGTAGTGCTAAAGGTATGAATTGTGCCCCCTGACAAACTTTACATCATAGCTGGCTGCTATCATTGGCTGTGGTCTGCCTTGGTTCAGCCAGTCACCCCAGGAAAGGCTGCTACTTAGGATATGGTGTAGGCTCAAAGATGAATCCCTCACTCCCACTTTCCAAGGCTTCTACCCACAGAGATCATCATATACAAATATATACTTTTACTTATTATGTAATGTTCCATATTTAAAACAAACCAACAAACATGGAACATGTAATATGTAACAGTGTGCAATTTCTCTGAATCTTAGACCTGTTTCTTTTCCTTGGTGAAACTGGGCCCAAACATTTCCTTGATTAAGAATTGGTAGGATTGCCCAGTAAAAATTATCTCAAAGCTGGAACCAGCTTATGGGTTCATTGACCATCCCAAATCACAACTTTAAAATGAAGCAACTTCTCCTTCTGGGGGCTGTCTTCACGGCATTGGGTTGGCGACGCCTCCCTCTTCAACCCTTCGCTTTCCCTCTCCCAGGGTGGTGGTGGGTAATCCTGATGCCGAGGAGGGAGCCTGGGGTTTCTGGGTGGCCATCTGGGTTCCGGTGCCGCCCCACCCTCTTCCTAGTGGAGGTGATCAATTGTTGGTCACCTTCCACCAGTCTCCACCCCCAGATTGGCCACAGAGCAACGTTACACAGCGGAAGACCCATGTTGATGTCGCTCTGTTTGAAAAAGTTGGGGTAAATCCCCAACGTTTTCAAAATGCAGCATCATAGGGAAGCACCATGGTGACTGCGAACCTGAGCTTGCATTGTCTAACCGATGCAGAACAGATCCACAGCCACTGCGGGGCTTTCCCCGAAATATAGACACCCCCCTGGAGAGAGCACAAACAAGCTAGGACAAGAAGCTTAGGCACATATTGCCGGCTAAGACCAAGATGGTGGGACTAATTATCTCAATTCAGTAAAACTTGAGCTCACCCAAGTATTCCGAATTCCATCTCAAATCTCTTTTTGACTCGAGTCTGTATCAGATTGCGAGCTTTGTTTTTTTCATGTCGCATGAAAATCCATGTGCTTTTCCAACAGTATGCATCAGTTGTGCACATCTTTTAAGTGTACACATTCTTCTCCCACTGATGAAAGTGTATTTGTACACATTTTTCAAAAGTACACATTTTTTTCATGTGCATGTTTCCAGTGTATGCATGCTGTCAAACACTTCTGAGGTGTGTGTCTGTAAATCACATTGCAAGTTCACAAATGCACAGACTTCAATCGCAGATTGCATCCGAGTCCATGTTCAGTCCATAAAGGGAGAATTGGGTAAATCTTGATTTTAAAAAATCTAACGGAAACAAATTTCTCATAGATCCCCGTTTTAAACTTTCACATGGACTTCCTTCAACTGAGAATCCTTCCATCTATGAGAGATGGAAATCACCGTTCTTTTCCGGTGGCCAAAATTTGAAACATTATCCCTGGGAATTTGAAAATGTGCTTCTTAAGTAACTTTGGTAGTGGAACACCAAGATACAAATATTGTTTTTAAATGCAATTCTGAATGTTTTTATTGTTAATTCATAACACCCAGATTAATAACATACTCTGTGTTTATGCACTGAAAGAACACTCTCTGGAACATTATGAGGAACACATCTTAAGTGCCCTTTGTGATGTTAATCAAATTATACCAGTTCCCACCCACCCAAATGTACCCTTTTCAGATGCTTTGTCTCGGGTAACTGAAGAAGCTGTTAAAATGGAGTCTCAATATGGAGGCTAGTCTCTACATTGATAATCACTCCTCACCTGAAACTGTCAAGGAATTCAGCCCACAAAAATGGAACAATGTCACAATTGCCGCTTGTAAATGACTTAAGACAGCAAACTGAAAGACTTTGAAATCCTTCATGCTGTGTAATAGCCTTCATGCTGTAATTTCAAATGATTCCGGATACCACAGTTCATGTTACAGAAATTTCACAGCTCTTCAAGTTTTACAAATATAGGCCAATGTCAACAAAAAGACCATCTGTTTCGAAGTGATGTCCTACATCATCCGACATTTTTATCTGGAACGCTTACAGACTTATGCATATTCTGCAACTGAAAGCAGGCAAACCAAGGTGGGAGCGAACTGAAACATTAAACACAACCCACAAGACACATGGGCTTTTCCGGCAAATAAATTTATCCTGTCTCTTAGACTATTGGTGAAGGGAATTGTTTCCCAATAATAATAGGGTTGTGCAAAACCTGTCTCTTTATTTCATAGGTGTTTCCTACTTTTCTGCCTTATGATCTCAGATATTCACAGAAGCTCTGGACAACAGAGACTACAGGCCTAAATTGGCTGCATGTCCAAATGTATATATTGTCTGTTGTTTTCAGGAGAATGGACATTTGGACGTGAATTCCCATTCTTAAACTCTCAACTTGATTGTGTAACATTCAATCAAGGATAGAATCAGGAGAAACTGGGTTTGGTACAGTTATCTGTACCAATGAAACTATAATGACTTCTTCCAGAATGTGCACCTGCTGGATTACCACCCAACTCTTAGTGATTACTTTGGGAGAATTCAAGATGTTCTGCATGTTAACTGGGTTGGAGTCTGAATCAGGTGTCAGGCACATTTTGTGGGGGAGGGTGCTAAACGCTAGAGACTGAGCTTCATTACTTTCATCAAACCTCTGATCTTCTGCCAACTCAATAAAATAGTGGGGTTCTTTTTGGAGCATACTAATATAGAAACTGTGAGGGGAAATTTCTTGTTCTCTCCCCTCCCCCCCTTTTTTTGCAGCAGCTCTTTCTTTGATGCACTTCAAAAATAACAATAATAGCAACACCCCAGTGACTTAACTAACTGGTCTTTATTATACTGGGATGATGAATGATGAACAACATCATCTCCCACAAGAGTGAAATGCATCAGTTCTCAAAGCTAACATCACTAATAATTTTATAAAGGTATACAACTTCATCTAATCATGCATCTGATTATTACAGCCACTCATAATAAAATGCAAACACAATGACACAAACATCATGTGCCAGCCATTATTCATGTACAATCATGCATGCTTATGTAATGTGTGCGTACATCTAATCAGCATTTGCTTACATCTCAAGATAATTCATATTTATCTACATACTGAATATAAGGTACCAATCTCAATTATTCTGTTCTACACAAACAGAATGAGAAGGAGGATAATATCAGAAAGTGCTGGAAACATATGCAAATCATGGGTTCAATCCAGGACCTACTCTTGTGCAGCTCTGATATATGCTCTGATCCAGGCATCTGTTTTCAGATGCCCATCCAGATCTCTTCTATGTGTAAGTTCCCCCTTTTATTAGGGATGTGCATGTCCGGAAAATATTGTATCGTATCGTTATCGGAATTTCCAATATAAAAAAATTTCAGATCTGATATTATCAGATGTTTTCATATCGTAACATATTGGATTTCCAATAATTAATCGGAAAGCCGATAATTATCAGATGATGCCATTTTAGTCATACGCTTTCCTTGAAGAACTTAATAAATGCATGTAACTTTTTTATTTTAAAAGATAGAGACATGAAACTTGGGGAGCCAGGACTAGCAACATCCCATCTGCAAATTCCAAAAAGTGTTATGTCTCTATCTTTTAAAACAAAAAAGTTACACCCATTTATTTAGTTCTTCAAGGAAAGCGTATGACACTGTCTAATACTTTTTTATATAACTTCTCTATTTTATAAGTTTGAGACTTGAAACTGGCCCACAGTGCTTATGGGATCTGGCTAGTCATATGTGTTTAATTTCAGAACAATCCCTCCACCCCTGTATTTTATATGAAATTTCCCAAATTTACATGCGAGTAAATGGAAGAGACTTGAAAATTGGAAGGATGTTAGGCACTTGTGAAAAATTTCATAACAATCGGGGTACCCTGTATTTTTTAAGAATATTTGAAAGATTGTGCAACTTTTGACAGCTCTGAATGCCCGTGGCTTTAGCTGTCATTCAGACTCAGAGCTGTCAAATGTTAAACGATATTTCAAAAATTCATATAAAATACAGGGGCAGAGGGATTGTTCTGAAATGTAATACACATACTTAGGCATATCCCATAAGCACTGTGGGCCACTTTCAAGTCTCAAACTTATAAAATACTGAAGTTATAGGATTATTTAAATGGCGGTCCAATATTCTGATAAAATCCGATATTATCAGACCGAAAATTATCGGATCTGATAATATCAGAGGGGATCTGTATCGTATCATTATTCGGATTTCCGATAACGCCATTATCGTATCATTATCGGACATTGGAACGATATGATACACATCCCTACTTTTTATTTCATTGAAAGGGCCTGAACCACACATGCAAAAGATCCATCCCTCATTTATAAAGGTCTTCTAGTAGTATACTGTAGATCTCAATTGTTGGTGAGATTGTACAGTTCTGTTTTCAGGTTTGACTAATACAGTTGCTAGACTTTGAAAGTGGAAGTATTTATCGCAACAGGGACATTAACATAGCAAACCACGTCTCCTCTTTGAAAGAGGACAGTCTTCTATTTGAAGGGCTGCCAGAGGACTGTCCTCTATTTTGAAGGCATCCTCAAGTTGAAAGGCTGTCCAGGCCAAGGCCAGCTGGGCCTTGAAGTTGCCCATCAACAGCAACTGAGCATGGCAAACATGTCAGCAGGTCACTTTGGTGAGATGTACTGAATTTCTGTTTAAAGTATAATAATTATTTCTAAATTTGCATCTCTCTATATAAATTAGCATATGCATTTTTGATGCAAACCAATGTTCTCTTTTGTTCTCTTTTTGTGTGGGGATGAATTTCCTCTTCTTTGGTGATTGCCACCCTAATGACTACTGTTCTTACCATTGTATGTGTTCGATAGAATTACTTGTGGGATAAATAACTATATTGTCTGTGCTGGATCTTGGATGTCCACTGGGTGAGGATCTGAGATCCGGACAGCCACAATGGAGAGACTATTGTTGTCCTGGACAAATCCCAAGCTAATCTGGAAAACTTGGTAGCCCTTCCAGGATAGGCAAAGTCTCCCAAGAGTCTAAAACACCTCACATGAAAGGGAATACTCTCAGTGGCAACTCTCATGGCTTTACCACATAATGCAGCAGTGCAAAAATTCAAGGGCTCTAGCTTTTAGCCATCAGCCCACTGCTGTTGGAAATATAGCTGGTGGGCATCAGAGACAGGTCCTCTGAGTTATAACTGATGGTGACGACTCAGAGGTGCAGAACATCTTTCCTGGAGAGATTTCAGAAGCGCCCTCTCTTCCCATTATGGATGCACTGTGGAAACTTTCTACTTAAACTGGCATTTGAAACATTCTATACGTGAGTGAGCATGTGTCAGTGGGTGTTTTAGCTATTTCCCTCACATTTATCAAAGTACATTAGATTAAAATACAATGAAAGTATCAAACAGTTAAAACCAAAATGAGAAAAAAGTGAATAAGAATTCATTGGGAAAAGGCCGAGGAAATACAAGGATTGGTTCCAATTAACACAATCTCATATTTTGTTTCACAGAATCTAATTAAAATACAACAGGGTACTATACCCCTCCTTAATCCCCTCCCCTAGCATTTCTTTTTGTCTGTAATAGGAACAGCCTAGCAAGGTATTAACCATGATGTAAAGATGTTTCGCCATACACAAGTCCCACTGAGTCACTATTTGAGTGAAATGAGACTTGTTGTCCCCAGGTAAGTGTACACAGATGGCAGCCATGAACCCCAATCCCATGTATATTGTGCTGTATAATGGTAACCTGCCCTGAGACATCAGGGATTAGGTAGATTTCCAAATAAAACAACGTTGTAAATTACCATATAGTATGGCTAGTGAAGGATGATGAGCTCTGATCTGGATACTAAAGTTCAAGGATGAAGGATAGCTGCCTTGAGGCTCATCTGGCAGTGGTGTTTGTTTGATTAATTGTCGTTACTCAAATTTGCTCCAAGCCCCATTCCTTTTAAGTACCTCCTAAAAAATAGCCTGAATCCATAGGAATGCCAAGTTTTTCCAAACTATTGTTTCCCTTGAAGGGTGCCTTACATCTTAGATCCTAATGATTTCTCCAATATATTAAATGTGCACATAACCCTAGATAGTACCGTCTTTTGAGTTATACATCAACAGAGTAACTCATTCTGATGATGTATTCTGTTAATATATCATCAAAACACCTTGTACTGCTGTTGCACTAATGACATGTTACCATAATACATCACTGAAGCGAACTGCACTAGAGAGATATTACTTCAATGGCGATGGCATTCCAAGAGTAAAGGTTGGGGGATCAAGTAATCATTACTGAGTAGAAGAACTTTCCTGATAGCAGTGCTGGTCCTAAAGGAGCAAAACAGTCCACAAGCCTAGGACTTGTACACAAGTTGTATTTTTGCAACACTTCTTGCGATGGCAACTTAGTTTTTGCCATGCTATTTGCCATCTGCCCCTAATGTTGGGCACCATGCCCTCAAACAAGGGAAGCTTCAGTATCTGACCTATTTATTTTTATCCCACCTTTTGCCCAATGCTGGGCCTCAAGGCAGCTTTGCAAAATTAAAACATGTAAAAAATTAAAGCCTATAAATAGAAATATACAAAAGTGTATATGTGTGTGTGTGTATATGTTTCAATATATATATATATATATATATATATATATATTCAGTGGTGGCCCCCCAATTATGGAATGATCTCCTTGACAAGGCTCGCCTGACGCCAACATTGTTATCTTTTCGGCGCCAGCTCAAGACTTTCCTCTTCTCCCAGGCATTTAACAGCATATGATGAGGGTTTTTGTGTTTTTGTGTTGTTGTTGTGCTTTGACCCAGAAGGATATTGTAATTTTAACTTGTTTTTATGCTTTATGCTTTTAAATTTTGTATATTGGTGTTTTAATTGTTCAAAGTTTTTAATTTTTGTAAACCGCCCAGAGAGCTTCGGCTATGGGGCGGTATATAAATGGAATAAAATAAATAAATAAATAATTTAAAATACAGAACAATTTAAAAAGTCCTAGGCATAGATGGAGGTCCAGATTATTCGCCAAAGGCCTCCTGGAACTTAAAAGTTTTTGCCTCCCTCCAAAACCACATCAAGGAAGGAGCCAGTCTAGCTTCCCTGGGAAGAGAGTACCAGAACGCTGGGACAGCCACCAAGAAGGACCTCTCCCACATTCCCACCAGGCATGCCTGTGATGGTGGTGGAACTGAGAGAAGGGCCTCCCCTGAAGAGCTTAAAGCATGGGCAGGCTCGTAAGGGAGAATATGGTCTTTCAGATAACCTGGACACCTTGCACAACCATGGAAGCTTGCCAGATGCTGATGCCTCTCTAGCACTAAGTCTGGTATCTACTGCTCTTGGGTGACACTGTTGGACATATAGACCTTCCCTGTCTTGCTGATGTAGCTGATTATTAGATGACAGAAGGAACCAATAATATTTCACCTTGCTGTATAAGTTTGCTTGAGTTTGGCCTGGTTCTTCATTCTGATTATCTCGTCTCCAGTGAGTGATGGTCCACCCTCATTGACGTCCTTCTGTATTGACCCTAAGAGAACAGAGCTCCTCAGATGGCTGATGTGTGCCAGGAATTTTTGGATAGATAGGATAAATTTGTCCTTGGGCTCAGCAGGGCAGTCATCTATCAATGGTAATGATAGATGACTGGCTCAAAGTGGAATGAGCTAAGCAGCACAGCACAGAGGGGGCTTTTCCCCCCACTGGTCATCACTGAACTCTTTCTGTTCCACTGCTTAGCTAATGTTTCCTTGCCAGAGTTAGGTGCAAATAAGGCAGCATGGTGAAATTAATAATAATAATAATTTATTTATTTATTACCCGCCTCTCCATCCAGATTGAGGCGGGGAACAACATCAATACAAACAATATAAAATACATAAAACTGATTAAAAGCATATAAAATTAATCCATTATTAAAATATCAAGAAAGTCTTAAAATTCGACTGGGTAGGTCTGCAGGAAGAGATCAGTCTTTATTGCTCTCTTAAATTCTGGAAGACTTGTAAGTTGGCGGATCTCTCCCGGCAGGTCATTCCACAGTCAGGGAGCGGCAGAAGAGAAGGTCCTCTGGGTAACAGTTGTCAGCCTAGTCTTGGCCAACTGTAGTAAATTCTTCCCAGAGGACCTGAGCTTGCAGGGCAGATTGTATGGGAGAAGGCGATCCCACAGGTAACCTGGACCCAAACCATGTAGGGCTTTAAAGGTAATGACCAACACTTTGTACTTCGCCCGGAAATTAATTGGCAGCCAGTGGCGCGATTTTAAAGCTGGTGTAATAAGATGTACAAGTGACCAACCTGGCTGCCATATTTTGAACTAGTTGAAGTTTCCATACTAGGCACAAAGGTAGCCCTATGTACAGTGCATTGCAGAAGTTGAGCCTCGAAGTTACCAGCGCGTCCACTACCATTTTTAGGTCTTCCAACTCTAGGAAGGGGTGCAGTTGGCATATCAGCCAAAGCTGACAGTAGGCACTCTTGGCCGTAGCATTTATCTGAGCTGTAATTTGGAGCGATGGATCTAGGTGCACCCCCAACCTGCGGACACAGCCTTTCAGGGGGCGTGTAACCCCATCCAGAACTGGTTGACACACCTCCAAACCCAGGTTGGGGCATTTGACAGTAAGCACCTCCATCTTGTCTGGATTCAGCTTCAGTTTGTTTTTCCTCATCCAGCCCATTACCGCCTCCAGGCATTCATTCAGAGGACACACACTATCCTTAGCTGACGCTATTGTCAATGGCATAGAGAAATATATTTGGGTGTCATCAGCATACTGATAGCACCCCGCCCCATGCCTCTGGATGATCACTCCCAGTGGTTCCATGTAGATGTTAAACAGCATTGGGGAAAGAATGGTGCCTTGAGGTATGCCACACAACAGCTCCTTCTTTGAGGAGCAACTATCCCCAAGCATCACCATCTGGAACCTGCCTGAGAGGTAGGACTGGAACCACTGAAGCACAGTGCTCCCGATTCCCAATCCCCTCAGGCGTCCCAGAAGGATATCATGGTCAATGGTATCGAAAGCTGCTGAGAGATCCAGAAGTACCAGCAGGGACACACTCCCCCTGTCAATACTCAGGCGTAGATCATCCACTAAGGTGACCATAGCGGTCTCAACTCCATATCCCACTCTGAAGCCGGTTTGAAATGGGTCTAGAAAATCTGCATCATCCAAAACTGCTTGGAGTTGAAAGGCAACAGCCCTCTCAATCACCTTGCCCTAAAATGGTCTATAGTTTGATACTGGTCTATAGTTATTAAGATCCAGGGGGTCCAGGAAGGGCTTTTTTAGAAGTGGCCGTACCACCGCTTCTTTTAAACAGGATGTAAAACTCCCCTCCCTGAGAGATGTATTAATATGTTGTAATTGTAGTGTAATTACATCTCCTCCCTGGGTGACCAGCCAAGAAGGACAGGGATTGAGAGGACAAGTTGTCCTCCTCACTCGTCCAAGCAGCTTATCCACATCCTCGGTACTTACCAACTGAAACTGATCCAGTGTAATTCTACTCAAGGAGTTGCTGGACACGCCATTGTCAGCCTCTGCTATAACAATGGCATCTAAGTTGGCTCTTATCCGAGAGATTTTATCAGTGAAATGATCATTAAAGGCATCACAGCGAACTACTGAAGGCTCTAAGATTGGGTTCAGGGGGGAGGTGCATGGGTTAGACCCCTCACCACCCTGAACAGTTCTGCTGGACATGAATTCACAGATGCAATGCGTGCAGAGAAGAAAACGTTCTTCACTGCACGTATTGCCACCCCATAGGAATGAAGATGTTTTCTATGTCGTGTCTTGTCGGATAATAATAATAATAATAATAATAATAATAATAATAATAATAACAATTTATTTCTTACCCGCCTCTCCGTCTGGATCGAAGCAGGGAACAACAACATGATAAATACATAAAACTAATTAAAAACATGACAATTATTATTAAAACTGCATTAAAACATCCTAAAACATCCTAAAAACATTCTAAAAATTACACTGGATATGCCTGCCGGAAGAGAACAGTCTTTATAGCTTTCTTAAATTCTAAAAGACTGTTAAGTTGACGAGTCTCCTCCGGCAGGTCATTCCACAGTCTGGGAGCGGCAGAAGAGAAGGTCCTCTGGGTAACGGTTGTCAGCCTAGTCTTGGCCGACCGCAGTAAGTTCTTCCCAGAGGACCTGAGCGTGCGGGGCGGATTGTACGGGAGAAGGCGATCCCGCAGGTAACCTGGACCCAAACCATGTAGGGCTTTAAAGGTAATGACCAACACTTTCTACTTCGCCCGGAAACTAATTGGCAGCCAGTGGAGCGATTTTAAAGCTGGCGTAATATGGTCACTCCTAGATGTACCGGTGACCAACCTGGCTGCCATATTTTGAACTAGTTGAAGTTTCCGGACTAGGCACAGAGGTAGCCCTATGTACAGCGCATTGCAGAAGTCGAGCCTCGAAGTTACCAGCGCGTGCACTACCATCTTTAGGTCTTCCAACTCTAGGAAGGGGCGCAGCTGGCGTATCAGCCGAAGCTGATAGTAGGCACTCCTGGCCGTCGCATCTATCTGGGCTGTCATTTGGAGCGACGGATCCAGGAGCACCCCCAAGCTGCGAACACAGTCTTTCAGGGGGAGTGTAACCCCATCCAGAACCGGTTGACACACCTCCAAACCCAGGTTGCGGCCTTTGACAGCAAGCACCTCCGTCTTGTCTGGATTCAGCTTCAGTTTGTTTTTCCTCATCCAGCCCATTACCGCCTCCAAGCATTCATTCAGAGGAGACACACTATCCTTAGCAGACGCTGTTATCGAAGGCATAGAGAAATATATTTGGGTGTCATCAGCATACTGATAGCACCCCGCCCCATGCCTCCGGATGATCTCTCCCAACGGTTTCATATAAATGTTAAACAGCATTGGGGAAAGGATGGCACCTTGCGGTACGCCACACAGCAGCTCCTTCTTTGCAGAGCAGCTATCCCCAAGCATCTGGAACCTGCCCGAGAGGTAGGACCGGAACCACTGAAGCACAGTATCCCCGATTCCCAATCCCCTCAGGCGTTCCAGAAGGATACCATGGTCGATGGTATCGAATGCCGCTGAGAGGTCCAAAAGTACCAACAGGGACACACTCCCCCTGTCAATACTAAGGCGTAGATCATCCATTAAGGCGACCATAGCAGTCTCAACTCCGTATCCTGCCCTGAAGCCAGTTTGAAATGGGTCTAGAAAATCAGTGTCATCCAAGACTACCTGGAGTTGAAAGGCAACCACCCTCTCGATCACCTTGCCCAAGAATGGAAGGTTTGATACCGGTCTGTAGTTATTAAAGTCCAGGGGATCCAGGGAGGGCTTCTTTAGAAGCGGCCGTACTACTGCTTCTTTTAAACATGATGGAAAACTCCCCTGCCTGAGAGATGCATTAATAATATATTGTAATTGCGATCTAACCACATCTCCTCCCTGGATGACCAGCCATGAAGGACAGGGATCGAGAGGGCAAGTCGTCCCCCTCACTCGTCCAAGCAGCTTGTCCACGTCCTCGATACTCACCAACTGAAACTGATCCAGTATAATTCTATTCGCGGAGTCACTGGACACTCCATCGTCAGCCTCTGCTATAACGACGGCATCTAAGTCGGCTCTTATCCGAGAGATTTTATCTGCGAAATGATCATTAAAGGCATCGCAGCGAACCGCCGAAGGCTCTAAAATCGGATTCAGGGGGGAAGGTGCCCGGGTTAGACCCCTCACCACCCTGAACAGTTCCGCTGGACGCGAATTCGCAGACGCAATGCGCGCAGCAAAGAAAGCTTTCTTCGCTGCACGTATTGCCACCCCATAGGAACGAAGATGTTCTCTATGCCGTGTCTTGTCGGATAGAAGTCGAGTTTTCCGCCATCGGCGCTCCAGTCGTCGTCCTTCCCGCTTCAACTCCCTGAGTTCTTCTGTATACCAGCGTGCCCGATTAGAAGCGGGTCGGAGAGGACGTTTGGGGGGGCGATCATGTCGATAGCCCTAGTTAGGCCTTGATTCCATGTATTGACCAGGGCTTCTACAGGATCGTCGATGATACCAGACATAGAACCCTCTAAGGCTTTCTGGAATCTAAGAGGATCCATCAGCCTCCAAGGGTGGACCGTCTTAATAGGTCCGCCACCCCTGTAGGGGTGGGTGGTAGCCGTGATACTCACCCTGACCAGAAAATGGTCTGTCCATGACAATGCAGAGGTATTTGTCACCTCCGCCCACAGATCCGTCTGTTCGGAACTGAAAATAGCATCAAGGGTGTGACCTGCTGAATGTGTAGGTCCAGAGACCAACTGGGATAGGCCCATGTTTGTCATGGATACCATGAACTCCCAAGCTGCACCTGACAAGCTGGCCTCGAATGGGATGTTGAAATTGCCCAGGACCAAAAGCCTGGGTGAATCCAACACCAGCTCCGAGACCAGTTCCGTGAACTCGGCCAGGGAGTCTGATAGGTAGCGGGGTGGCCGGTACACTAACAGAATCCCTAGTCTATCCCTGGCCTTCAGACTCAGGTACACACACTTGGATGTGATTCAATTCCCGGACAGGAAGTCTGGTCAGGTTAAGATTGTCTTTGTAGACCACAGCTACTCCGCCCCCTCCCCCACTTTCCCTCACCTGCTCACTGACACAGTACCCAGCTGGGAGGGCCTGGGCCCATGTCGGGCCTCTGTCATCTCCCAGCCAGGTCTCTGTGAAGCATGCCAGTTCCCCACCACTGCATTAAAGCCTATGAGCTGTGAAGAGCAGTTCAATACTGATCCAATGCTTAGAGCTTGGATTACCATCTAGGCGATCGTCAGGAATTATGGATCCTTGCACTCACTTGGTAGCAAGTATGCCCAGGCTAATGTTGCCACTTACACATCACCTGAAAAGAGGAATGCATCACCAAATGCTAATGTATAGGTGCAGTTGCAAATTTAGAAACAATACCATTCAAATACAAATATAGTAAATCTCACACAGTGAAGAAGCCCTGTGTGCCTGCTCAGTCTGCTGTCCAGGGTGATGGGCAATGTCACAATCCCTATTTAACCTCCTTCACATGGTTCTCTATCATTAAACTGGACTCAGACTAAACACCCCTTCAAATAGAGGATGTCTTCAAATAGAGGACTATCCTTTGATTGCCCTTCAAACAAAGATATAAGCCAAAACATATGGTTTTATATGTTATATGGCTCACAGCTAGCTAGTAATTGAATATTTAGTAAGAAGCATTTTTTTCCATGGCAAGAGGAAAATGTGAATTGTGGAAATGCATTAGTTGTTCATAAACAATAAACATTACTTTTGATTGAGTGCCATTTCCCCCTGCCTCCAAGCTTGAGGTCTAAACTGTGATTGAGAAATGATGTGGTTGTTACAAGTGGTACAGCAACTGGACATGAGCAAATGTTTGAAGACATGAAAAGTAAGAGTTTGGCTTTCACATCCAAAAGTGCAATCTCAAGACACTGCACTGGACCTCACTTAAAGTTTGCTTAGTTCATATAACTGTGTGTATGTCATGCAACAATGGCAAAGCATGCCGGGTCTTTTGCAATGCATCTCACTTACATGTGCAGCAACTCCAAAATACTCTATTTTAAATTGAGTAAAGAATTGATTATTAGACTAGTGTTGCTCAAAATATTAATTATATCAAATTATATCAAATCCATTCACTGCAGTTTATGACCAGATTGAAAAAGCAAGGTATACAAGATATAGATACAAAACACATAGAGCAAATACACACAAACACCCACCCACACATACACACCCACACACCCACCAGTCTATCATCCATGCCGACCAAATAAAAAACAGGTTAACTGAGCTCTCAACTTGATTGCAACCAAAAAACATTTTTAGCAACTTTTCCGGTAACTACAGGGATGGTGTTGGCTAAATAGTAAGATACATAAAACAGACTGTCTCTGCCAGACAACTTAGATAATAAAGGTGTAATCAATTCTCTCCTAATATCCCGACAGAAACTGCAATATAATAAAACATGCATTACAGTTTCTAAACCCCCTGAACTGAATGGATAACACCGGGCCTATCTACTGCTTTAAAACGGTTTATAACAGTTTTAAACCGGTTTAAAACTGTTATAAACCATTTTAAAGCAGTATTATTATTATTATTATTATTATTATTATTATTATTTCCATTTATATACTGCCCCATAGCCGAAGCACTCTTATTATTATTATTATTATTATTATTATTATTAATTCCATTTATATACCGCTCCATAGCGGTCAAACCACCACCACAGCAACAAAACCCTCAACATATGCTGTTAAATGCCTGGGAGAAGAGGAAAGTCTTGAGCTGGCGCCGAAAAGATAACAATGTTGGTGCCAGGTGAGCCTCGTCAGGGAGATCATTCCATAATTGGGGGGGGCACCACTGAAAAGGCCCTCTCCCTTGTTGCAATGAAGGATCCTTATTGAGTCTCCTCTCTAACACTGGAGATGGTAAAGGATTCATATGGGCCTGTGTAAATGCAACCCAGAGCTTATATAGATGAACAGTTTTTAGACAGCCCCTTTTTTCCGAATTGGGAACTGATTATTATATCAAAAGAGCATATTAAAACCTGTAAACGACATGTGATTTATTGTATTTTCAATGTGAATGTTGGGCTGATCTATTGGACAGATGGGACATTCTGCCCTGTGTAGCAGCTTGGTAGCTAACTGTTTGGGCACATAGTTGCAGGTGTTTTTACAAAGATCAATGCAACCCTGGAAGATGGATGGAGAAGAGCATGCCTCCAGAAACTGAGGCATCAAAGGGTGGGAAAAGTAGAAAATGATAGTTTGTTTTGGCTTGAACACAGGCATAGTTTGTAATGGTGTGAGGGCCATACAGTGGCTCAGTTCGGATGACATATTAAGCAACGGAGGGGTAAATAACGTACTGACCGTGTGTTAGCAGGAGGAGCTCCACAGACGACACACTGCAGCCGGCGCTGCTCGGAACCGGCAAACGCTAGGAACTTGCGGCGGCCATTTTGGTTGTAGCCTCTCCTCCGTGTGTCCCCCAGCCGTATCCCAGCATGCACCGTGAGTTCTGCCAGCTGCATAGAGTGTCTGGGGTTTTTTGGCTGCTCTAGGCAGCAGAACTCTATTCCGAAACGGAATAGTCCACGGAGAGAGGGGGGGCTGAATTCGGACGACACTTTAAACAACGGGGCTTCGGGCTCAGTTGTTTAAAGTGCCTGATTAACATACTGTCAGTTGTGTGTGCGTTGTGTGCTGCCCTCCAGACGACACAATAAGCAACACAACTGACGATTGTTCCCCCCCTCCTCCATTGCCTAATGTGTGGTCCGAACTGAGCCAGTCTGTTGCCTTCATGTATATACTCAATGCTTTGAGGAAATGTGACTGCCCCTGCTGGCCCAGCCCCGGATATCACAAGTTTCTCTATCCTTGCCCCTAACATTGCATGTTTGGCATGATATCTGAAAACAAGAGTGTACCGTTGTATGTATGTAGGTTGGTTCTCTTTATCAAACAGCAGACAGAATGCATGGATATCAGGGGCCTGAAGTAGCACACATGGACCCGTTCCCTCCTCCACACATTTAGTATATGTGTGGAGGTCAATGTCTCTCTGTGTTGTGTGAATTGACCACCAGCTTACTAGGGTTGGGTATGCCTCAACCAATCTATATCAGTAAGTTTGTCGAGGTTACAAGATTATTGTAAATTTGTTAAGTGTTGTGGGGAGCCCCCTCTGCTGCAGACTGTTCCCCTCTACAAGTTAAGGGATGGGAAGATGGAGGGGTGGAGCTAGTGCACTCATCTCTGCTCCTCCTCCTCATGTGTAGAGCCTAGATACTTTCTTACCACTGAACAGGACTATGGGGTAGACCCTCAGTTGTTTAAGAATGTGGTGCTCTAGAATATTTGCAAGCAACTAATACAAGCATTACAGAGATAAAAAGAATCCTGCCACATAAAAACCTGCCTCAATTCTTCACAGCCTTGTTTGTTTGTTTGGTTTGTTTGTTTGTATTTTGTTTAATCCCTCCCAAGAATTTGTCCCTACTGTTTTGGGGACACAATGATAAATCTATCAATTATCTCGTTAAAAACAAAATAATGTTCAGTGCTGACAGATGCCAGACCTATGTGTGTGTAAATATTAATAAGTGAGCTGACACATTCTACATAAGCAGAGAAGAATTTTGATATTTCAACGTTCCCTTGTGTCTCCTGAACATAAGGATGCCAAATTCCTAAATTGATAGAGGTAGAATAGCATCACAAAAACTCAAACGAGTTTACTTTTGTTTATTAAATATGTACAGCATGGTGAGAGCACAGAGATTATTAAATCCTTCATGAATCAAATATTTGTATATGCAAATGTTCCAAAATTTAAATATTTCTTAGATTCTATGCAAAGCTTTCAAATGTGAACCTCTTTTCTTGAAGTATTATATCTGCCATAATTGCAACAACAAAACCCACTTTAACTACTACAAGCTAATGATTATCTTAAAACAGATAACCATAAGTACCATGAATCAACTGTGTGTGGAAGGACTAAGGGTAGAAAGGGTGGGAAATGGAGTAAAGCGCCTCCAAACAATTGATTAGCACTTCCACTAGCTTTCTAACTAGAACAACATGCATATAGTCTTGCTTGCAAGATAGAAATATGAACCCACAGCACCTCAGGGCTAGCCCAGGACTGAGGTGGACTAGAAAATGGCCCTCCCACCCCATCCAAGTGAAGGTTCACAGCACCCAAACTCAACCAAGTTATTTTGGCACCTTAGGGAGAAGGACCTGTCTCCTTTCTCAGAGATAAAATTCTTTTTTCTCATTTTAAAAAAAATTAGGGAGAGTAAGTTGAAATAGCTGCACAATGCCTTTTGATTGAGAGTGCTAGGAGCCCTCACTCTGGAAGCAACCCAGGAGAAGAAGAGGTTAGGTCTGAGCCCCAAATATCTGGTGAAGCTGAGAGCCTATCTACACTACTGCTTTAAAACGGTTTATAGCAGTAGTGACAACTGTTGGGGCCCGGGACACACTCCATAGACAGTTTTCAAAACGTTTTCAAAGTGTTGTATCCTGCTTGGTGTAGATTCTCTCTCTCTCTCTTTCTCTTTCTCTCTCTCTCTCTCTCTCTCTCTCTTACACACACACGCACACACACACAGAAAAAGCAATTCATCCCCATATTTATCAATGCTCACATGGAAATAAGCCCCATGTGTAACTTATGTCTGAGTAGACCCACATATAGTACATCAGTGACTCTCCCCAGGAAGGTCCTGGGAGGAGCAGAGAAATGGCAAAGATACTTGAGAGCAGAAGGGTTAAGGGATGGGGTTTGTGAGGGGCAGAGAAATAGCAAAGGAAAGGGGCTGGGAGGGCAAAGAAATGGCAGTTGAAGAAGCTGGGGGGGCAAAAAGGGAAAGTACTGGGGACAGAGATATAGCAAGGGAAGAGGCTGGTCTTGGGGGAAGGAAAAGGAAAAGCTCAGCATTGGATGGGGTGGAGGAAGAAACAGCAGGTGAAAGCCTTCCTTAAAGTGAAACTACCATTTTGGAAGACCAGCACAAGTTTCTTCCCTGTTGCTTCCACAACATTACCATTGGGCATTCCAGATGTGCCCAGTCCTCTCTTTGTTCTTGTTGGTCAGAGGACACAGTGGCTGAATTCGGACGACACAATAAGCAACTGGGGGGCGGGGGGAACAATCGTCAGTTGTATTGACTATCGTGTTGTCCGAATGCTGCCATAGTCAACTCAGCACTGATCCTAATCACACCACAGCTGATTAGTTATTACCATGTTGTGTGGGGAGTACCCCCTAGATGAACAACTGTAAAGTTGATTATTACCCCACCATTGACTATCGTGTGGTCCAAATTCAGCCAGTGTGTGCTTCCTATTTGCTGTGTTGCTGCTATGGCAGCAGTGGAGTCAGGTGGAGCCTGACTGAGTGACTTGATTAAGGGAGCCGAGATGGGGAGGGGAACTGGATGTTGGGGGACATCTCCACAGGTGTACTGTTGACTGCAGATGGCATGTTGGGGATCTCAGACATAGATGTTGTCTATTCTCCTTAAACATAGACACCCTCCTCACTTACATTCTCCCATTTTTGTCCACTGCCTCATCTTTCTTCCTCATAAGCATTGGGGCCTTTTCGGGTCGAGGAGATGGGATGGAGAAGGAGCATAGAAGAAGAAAAATTATCCCCTTTGCTTTGTATGTTTTCCCCTTCTATGATTTCTTCCTCTAGGTTAGGCTGACCATATGAAAAGGAGGACAGGGCTCCTGTATCTTTAACAGTTTCATAGAAAAGGGAATTTCAGCAGATGTCATTTGTATATAAGCAGAACCTGGTGAAATTCCCTCTTCATCACAAAGTTAAAGCTGCAGAAGCCCTGCCCTCTTTTGTACATGGTCAAGAGACAGGCTCCTGCAGCTTTAACTGTTGTGATGAAGAGGGAATTTCACCAGGTTATATATGCATACAAACAACACCTGCTGAAATTCCCTGTCCTTTGCAACTGTTAAAGATACAGGAGCCCTGTCCTCCTTTTCATATGGTCACCCTATCTAGGTCCCACCCAAAAATGTAACACACACACACGTAAAAGCAGGATCGCTGGGGTGGGTGAGGTCCATGATTGTTCTATATGTTTATAAGATTTGTTTAAATCACCTGTCCAAGACTTGCTCGGTATTGCTGACTTCTATGATTGCCACCTAGCCAGCTGACCATTTTGTGAATGTGTCCAACATCCAAACAACACTCACAATTATGCCACATTTGTTGTGTTGGATGTCTTTAATGTTTATTAGGAAACTTGCTTCACAGCTAACATTTGGACTAATGTGCTGCTGTTTAAAACGAAAACATATGCAGTGGTTAATATGACTAATCATTATTACAGCTGTAAGGATGCACATAGAACAAAACAACCAAGCTAATGAATGTCGGAGAATTCAGTTTTCTTGGATTTCAATGTTCCCCTTTTCTGAAGGCAGAGCAAACTATGAAATAAGATGAAAGTTTCAATGCGGGTAATTTTTCAACCCTCCCAGGCAAAACTCCACATGAATCACAGTTTAAAACAGAACTGTGCGTAGAGTGCCAATATAAACCACAAAATATTTTTGGTAAACAATGCACTTGGGGGATTAAGACATTCATCTGAAAGGGAAAGCTCTAAACAATGAAACGTTATAGAAATTACATGAGATGCACAGCCGTCAGCTAGAAAGATAATCTATAAACAGCCATATAGACAGCATGTGGCTGCTTTAAAACTTTGCAAAGGAAGATAAAAACAAAGAAAGTGAACTGAGCAAGATGGAAGGAACATGGAATAGGGGTAATATGTGTGTGTCGAGGTGGGGTGGGGTGGGGAGAATAATCCCAGGAGTTTCCCAGAACTGCTAAAAGGGCAAAGCTAAACACGATTTTCTGAAATTATGAGTTAGTCTAAAGTGTGATAACCAAGAACATAGTCTTATTTTTTATTATTATTATTACATTTATATACCGCCCCATAGCTGAAGCTCTTGCCACACATTTTGCCAGCAAAGGTTCCCCACGTAATTATTCATTAGTAACAAAATATCATTGCGATGAACAGTGTTTGTGCGGAGGGAGGGTCTGCCTATTGCAGGGACCACTGGATGTGCATTGTACCCGCTAACGGCTCTTCTTTGGTATCCTGAAGCTCAAATGGCTTTTTATGCTCTTTAACCAGTTGGACTGTGGATGGGTTGCCTGTACATTGCACACAGATTAAAATGGCTCCCACAAAGGAATCCACAAAATATACAGCAATTTAGGTTAAACATCTGGGATAATAGCTGTCAATAGAAGAAGGGTTGATAATTTTACACTCAACAATTCCAGATCAGCACTGGAGATAAAAGTTATTTCACGCGTAATAAATCATTTCCCAATAATAGATTGCACTTTGTTCTGCCTCTGGACTTTGCATATGGTAACCATTCCAATACATTTTAAAGCTTTTCTTAATTAATCTCCCAGTTAAACAGATTAAAGCTTGTGGCCCTAAAGATAAACGGAACCGCTCTGAGAAACTTTGCTGTTCTTAACTAAACTCTTTGTGTTTCCCTCAGATATTCAGCCTGAGCAGAAATCTCCAAATTCTCCCTGAAATTTAATTTGGGATAAAATTCAGTGGCTAGTTAGGGATGTGTAGAATGTTTCCTGAGAAATGTTTCTAGTCTTATTGAAATTCTCAAAATTTATCCGATACTTTGAAAGTAATCTCCAAATTGACCTGAAATTTTTCTTTAGCCAAACTCTGGTGAATGCAGTAATCTTTAGTTGCCCGTTGTAAATAATGGCTGAATTTGGATGACACAATAAGCAACAATCATCAGTTGTATTGACTATCATGTCGTCCGAACGCTGCCATAGTCAACTCAGCGCTGATCCTAATCCACATCACGGTTGATTATTTATTACCATGTTGTGTGAACAATTATAAAGTTAATTATTACACCACCATTGACTATCGTGTTGTCCGGATTCAGCCACTCACTCACCTGGCATGAGTAAGGGGTTAGCCGGCTGAAGTAACAATCTCAGAGAGTCTATCTACACCGCTGCAACTGTTATAAACTGTTTTAAAGCAGTAGTGTTGATTGGCTCTTAGAGAACGCATTACAACATTCACATTGGGGTAAGTAGTTCTCATTCGGTCAACTTGAGGACAAGAATAGACTTGTTTTATGTACATTCAGTCCTGCATACATTTAATTAAAACTATAGCATCTGGTTGGCAGGGTTAGGGCAGACTATATTGTAGCCGTGACATGAAGTTAATGTATTTACATTGACTAATCCATAAAATGCTTTGGACTTTTCTATCAGGATTAATATATTTTTAGGAAAAGGGGGGGAAGGGTGAGGGCATGTTCTGACACACTAACATCCCCACTAAATCACAATACCACAATACTATACTGACAGGATTAATGAGCTACCAAATTTGACCATTTGTGGATATATAGCCATTCTGGTTTCACTGCCAGCATAACAATTGTCACTAGAAGAAAGGTTGATAATTTTACACATAACAACTCCAGAACTGTATTGAAGATAAAAGTTATTTCACATGTAATAAATCACTTCCTAAGAATAGAATGCACTTTTGCTCCGCTTGTGGATTGATGTTGACTTTATAACATTGCATATGGTAACCATTCTAATACACCCAGTGAACACTATGGCTCTATAGCACTTTGATTTCTGGCCTCCCACATTCAAAAACCTTCTTAGAAGTGTCTGCTGATGGATTACAGTCTTTCACTATCCCATTCACAGCTTTCAGTTGTGCCTGCGTGATGGATGTTCTTTGGCCACATGTGAACGGGGGAAATCAATGGGAAAAATGCCCACTCTAGGAGGAAGCATAAGAAGGGATTCAACCCCTGTAGAGAGAAGTTTCTTAGTTGACCGTTTCCTTTCATGATTGTAAAGAGAAATGGTATAGTGTAACAGATAAGAGTTAGAGAACTGGGATGTTCTGCATTCAGATATCATCTGTAGCCAACTGTCCTGCTGTGTGCCCAATTTATTTATTTCTTTGAACATTTATATACTGCAGTCCCACTGAACAACCTACAAAGCCACTCACTCCAATAAAATCCATAAAATAATAAATCACAAAATCATAGAACGTATTTATGTAATCAGAAAAAACAATAAAAGGTGGAGAAACAGTGAGCCTACCTATACACGCAGGATAAAACACTTTGAAAACATTTTGAAAACTGTATATGGAGTGTGTCCTGGGCCCCAACAGTTCTCAAAACTGTTATAAACCATTTTAAACTGTTTTAAAGCAGTAGTGTAGATAGGCTCAGTGTTAAAACAATAGAGCAGCCAATATTATTTTAATATTTCCAATAACAGCAGATCAAAACCAACCATTAAAAGTCTTGGTGAGGGCAGGGAGACTGATTTAGGTGAGTCTTTGGAAGAA
Organism: Anniella stebbinsi; assembly: GCA_029215795.1. Taxonomy (NCBI): domain Eukaryota; kingdom Metazoa; phylum Chordata; class Lepidosauria; order Squamata; family Anniellidae; genus Anniella; species Anniella stebbinsi. The sequence continues at coordinate 249,984,483 of JARDYH010000002.1, forward strand.
GATGATTGGCTGTGTATCTGGACTTCTTTTGCATCTTTATCAATCAACACAATACAAAAGGAAGCACTTAATACACCCAAATTACAGTCAATATTGTTGGAAGGGGTGTGGTCACATTGGCTCATACTTTCATCTTTGGTGGGAATGTTCTACAGTGGGGGTGTGGGTGGGGGTGGGGGTGGAACATGGTTGCTGATTATTGTCAGGAATTTCTTCACGTTGAACCATTGGTAGCTCCTAAAGCAATGCTGCTTCATGTTTTCGAACCTAGTGATCCTGGATTCCTGCATAAATACCTTCCTAAGCAATTGTATACAGCTGCAAAGTTATGCATAGCATGCAACTGGAAGTCTCCAAGCAACCAACTAAAGAACAGTGGATTAATAAAATTTGGGACATTATGTTATATGTAAGTTATGTATAAACTTACTCAGCAAGTGCAGTGAGCAAGGGAGTCCTAATGTGAGGAATGATATTATGACACCATGGTTTCCATTCATTTTCTATGCTTAGGCTGACCATATGAAAAAGAGGACAAGGCTCATGTAACTTTAACAGTTGTAGAGAAAAGGGGATTTCAGCCAGTGTCATTTGTATGCAATTAGTTCCCAATGAAATTCCCTCTTCATCACAACAGTTAAAGTTGCAGGCACTATACTAGAGTGACCATATACAAAAGAAGGCAGGGCCCCTGCAACTAACTGTTGTGATGAAGAGGGAATTTCACCAGGAACTAATTGCATACAAATTACACCGGCTGAAATTCCCTTTTCTCTACAACTGTTAAAGTTATATGAGCCCTGTCCTCCTTTTCATATGGTCAGCCTATCTATGCTGAGGCACTTCAAACTTTTGATAAAGTTCCAACAAAGTACAGGTGCCTATATATTTTTTCTGATTAATATGCACAAACATACAAAATGGCATAGATCTGCCCACATTCCTTTTATATGTTGCAGAACTCGTATTTTTACTTTCATTAGGAATTGAGCTCCAACTTAGGCCATTTTGTTGTAAATGTTCCATTAAAATATAATATAGACTAAGATCTACAATTAGTGAATTCCTTTGTTTCTTTAATTATTTTGAGTTGTTATTATATATGTTCTTATTTTTTGTTGCTTTTATTTTGTTAACCTTATTTCAAAATAAAATAAAATTTCATGATTTTTAAAAAAGAGAGGGAATACTGTGGGGGGGGGGGGAGCCTTGGTGAAAATAATGTTTTTAACCTGGCCCCGGGGACAGTCTCAAGTTTGTGGGTGGCAGGCTCCCTGACCAGCCTCTCCTGGTACACCTGTTTCATTTTTTACCTGGATGGCTCCTTCTCCTCTTGCCGTGCTATAGCATTGCTAAAGCAAAGCATGGTGGCGACAGCCTGTCAAGACTGCCACCCTGCGAACACCATTTTAAATCGCAATACCTTTCTTTACTAGCATGCTGAACCAATCAGACACTGCCTTTTAGGGGGGGCATTATCCCCTCAGCTTTGCAGTGTCCTCATTATCCAGGCTCTCCAGGGGCCCCTCAATGCTGGCAGTACCTCTGTGGCCAGGTTAAAAACATTTGTTTCTGAATGCTGTTAATCAAATTCAGTAAATTTAAAATGGTGTGCCATGAGGCTGAAGCCTTGACCGGCCACCACCATGCTTCCTTTACCGATACATGTCAGGACGAGCGTTTTTTAGGGGGCATTTGGGTTGTAGAGCCCTGGACCTGTACCCCACAGTCCAGCCCTAGTAGAGCCTCTGCCTGCCCCTGAATGATGCTAATGGGGGCACCTTCCTCACTTGTCTGTGGAAGACATTCCATAAATGGGACACCAAGAAGGCCCTCTTCCCAGTTACATGCCTAACCTCTGAGGATGGGTGCACCCGTGGAAGGTCTGTGGCAGATCTCAAGGATAGGACAGGTTCATAGGAGTGAAGGTGGCCTTCTAATACTCAGTTAGAGCCTGCCTCTGCTGAACATCCAAAAGATAAGGACAGTTCACAGCCTGAGCTGTCTTCCTGACTCTGCATTTCTGCCTCCCGATCCCTGTACCCACAGCTAGGCATGGAGGAAGGTAGCTTTTGAAGCTCTTTTGAAGCTCTGTCCTGAATTGTGCAGGTCTGTCTAGGTTAGCCTATAGTTTTAGTAAGATAAAGTGGACTTCCTGTTCTTCCACTCCTATGCCACACTGTCTGTCTAAACCAAAATAAGGTGAGTTGTATGGTTTAAAATAGTCCCTATAGTTGTTCTGGTAGCTATTTTAATCCATTGGGCTGCTTTGGGGATCACTATCTAACTACCAGGAATTAAGGGCTGATGGGAAGTACCAAAAAGTACCAGTTAGGACGGGATATATAAATTCCAGTGTGTCTTCTTTTTCTTTTATATAAACAAGGAGGGTTTGCGGTGGCCTGGGCTTAAAAGTATTTTAACATAAATTGAGCTTGGGGACGTCTAACTGAAAAGGAGAGTGAGGAGGGCCTTTCTTACTCCCCTTCTGCATTGCAAGCAGACAGACATTTTGGCACTGATATTAAAAAAAATTTAAACAGGACTCCATTTCAGTTGGTGTCCACTTTTCTTTCCTATGACTAGCTTGTAACCTTGAGATTTCCTTAATCCAGGTTGAGCCCTGCTGGCAGGGAGCAAGCACCGACCTCTGACCTATTCACACCTTTAAAAACCAGCCCTGTAGGTTCGGCGAGAAAGAGGGGAATTTTGCCATTGCCCCAAAGAGGGTTGGTGCTGTGGCCTTTTCTTCCATTCACATCGACTGCCAATATCAATGTCTGCCTTGCCCTCTCCCTGTCTAATTCACTTTCTTTAGGGGCTCTGGGGATTATTGCAAGCTTTTATATAACTGCCAGCATGGCATGGGAAAGCAAAGAGCAAAGTGGAAGAAAAAGATATTAAAGCATCTTACTGGGACATTGGGACCATCCTTCATAATCAGAGCTGTCCTTGGGAAACTGCAGCTCTTCCAGTGACCCTTAGAAAGTCATACTGTGCCACTAAATGGAAAAACAACAATTATTTTCTGATGGATGGGCAAGATTACAGTATTTCTTATTTTCACTTTTTATAGCTTCAAATACCCCCCCCCCCCTTGTTTCCCCTGGAAATATGGCATCCGCTTCAGCCAAGAACCCTTTTGTGAATTGTCACAGACCTTCTTGAAATTTTGCTTGTAAGGCCATTTTTGTTCCGTGGATAAAGAGGTGGCTCCAGCACTCGGGCTGCTCTTAATGTTTGCCTGCTTCATATATATAGGTAGGGGTATATTTTCTGAATGTCCCTTAAGTGGTTACTTTTTATTTATTTCACCTCTCTTCCCCTTCTTCAGTGCCTTTTTTGCCTATTGACGGTGTCTTTCTTTTTTCTAGAATTATTCCAGTCAATCAGAGATCACATTGTGCTGTGACATCATCATGTTCACTATGTAGCCAATTAGATACGCGGAGAGCAAACAACACCAACTGGTCCAGCATGGCCCTTTGGACAGGCAAAACCTTTCAATCCCTTTCAGAATAATTCTGAAAAATCACTGAAATGGGAAGACACATTTAGCCACTATTCTATACTTTTTGTGTGTGTGTGTGAAATGTGGCCCTATTTTAGCTCAATCTGACTTGGAATTTGAACAACGCGCTGACAGAGTTGGAAAACGCAGCATTCTTGCCATGCGCATGCCGCTCAAAATTGCATGCCATTTGTATGTTCATCATGACCACCCCTAGTAATCCTTAAGAATTCTTAGCACATGAAGTGCGCCTCCTGTCATCATTGTCTTCAAAATTTTATCTTATTTTAAACTTATTTATTTATTTATTTACTGCATTTTTATACTGCAGTATAAAACTGCTCTCTGGGAGGTTTACAAAAATTAAAACCATAAAAACCATTCAAAATATAAAACAACGACAGTATAAAAACCTAATTTAAAATACAGTATAAAACACAACCAGGATAAAAACCGAGCAGCCATGCAGAAATTGATAGGGATTTAAAATACAAATGTAAACAGCATGGTTAAAAATCAAAATAAAGAACGGTTAAAACACTGTGAAAATAAAAAGGTCTTCACCTGGCGTCTAAAGGAGTATAATGTAGATGCCAGGCGGACCTCTCTGGGGAGCTCATTCCACAGCCGGGGTGCCACAGCAGAAAAGGCCCTCCTCCTAGTAGCCACCTGCTTCACTTCTTTTGGCAGGGGCTCATGGAGAAGGACCCCTGAGGATGATCTTAGGATCTGGGCAGGTACATATGGATAACATTTGGATAACATTTCCAAAGTGATAAGCAAACAGTTTATAAATCAGACATATTTAAAGCGTGACAGCCAAGAAGTCAATTGGCGGCAGCAGCAAGTTCTCACATAGCATAAATGATAAAAGCATTAATTTAAATGGCAACAAATAAGTAAAATGGGTTGGATCTAGATTTAGGGGTGTGCACCTGGGCTGTTGGTAATGGATTTCCCCACTGCCCAACTTTTCATTAAAAAGCTCAGACAAATAAAAATATCTTAATTGGGCAACTGACATTCAGTAGCGAAGGTACCAGGCAGATTTATTTGGGGAGGGTATTTCATAAATGGGGTTTCATTACCAAGAACGTCCTCTTCCCTATCGTCACCACTTCCCCCCAAGTCAATAAAAGAATTCTGTCAGCAATCTTAATAACCAGCCAAGTTCATATAAAAGCAAGTGGTTCTTCAGGTACCCAAGCTTTGGTGGGCTTTAAAACCAGCACTTTGAATTGTGTCTAGTAATAAATAGGAAGCTAGTGCCCTTGTTTCAACAACGGCAAGATTACATGAAGAGGGGTGTGGGTGTGGGTGTTGAGTTTTCTACATTTATTGAATTGTACAATTCCAGGATCTTTCAAATTGTGTTTTCTATAGACTGAGATTAGAAACTTTTTTAAAAAATGGTCATTCAATTCACTGATGTATTGGAAGTCAGAGTACTAAAACGCAACAGTAGGCTGATCATTTTTGTGAACTTATTTGAATGACAGGACCATCCATTAACTTTACTTTTAAACAAATCTACATCCACTTTTCTTTTGCAATAAAAATAAAAGCTAGCCAGTTTGGTGGGAAAAGGTGTCCAATTGTTGTCTGCCCTCTTTTGTTATTTTTAACATTATTGTATAATCCCATAATATTAACTGATGGTACCTTTTCTTTCCATTATTTAGCATATTCATTATTGCATATGCACTTAAGTAACACTTTCATTATTAATTAGAATATTATTTCTCATACAGATTAGCAAAAACAAAAAATTGCCAGTCGAATTACATAACCTATTATTTCTTTCACTGATTTCACAATAGATTTCCAATATTGTTTTATTTTAGGGTACATCTAGCACAAATGAATGGATGCACCAGTACAAGAATGATATTTCCAGCACATCTTGTTAATTCTGTAAAGTTTATTTATATATACCAGTTTGTCATTAACTTAAAACAATTCCTCTAATTTGATATTCACAGGAAAGCAATGGCTTTGTAACAGTAAATATTCCTAGTAGTAGGTATGAAAGTATTTAAATCCGCTGTCTACAATCTTTCCCCCCCCAGTTCTCATTTAATTTCAATAAGATATTGTCTACTTTTGATAACTAGAGATCGATTTTTCAAAATCCATTCCTCTTTCCTAATCCATTCCCTTTTGCTAACCAGCTTTGCAAATATGTTCACTCTTGAAGATGTTCAAACCAAAGGGGAATCTCAACAAACATTTTATTTTTAATCATATCATATGATAGAACTTCAGAATTTCTAATGAGATTCTCATATCAATTCGATTGGTTTTTCCCCCCTCCTTCATCAATGTTACCTAGCCTCCTCATAGGATTAAATTCCATATTATCTACTTCAGATGGAATGGGAGCTTTAGCTGCCATTGATAGAACATGGGACAAATATAGGTCTATTTGAAAGAATAAAATTATTCTTTATTTCAACTGGATGATCCATTTTTGTTGCCCAAAGGATAGATCAAAATCCATATATTCTTGCTCAAAGGGTTTGTTACAACCTTTGCCAGTTTGATAGCATAACCAGGTGGAGATATGCAATAAACAGCATTATGTCATGCATTTAAATTAGGGACATCTATACTGGCATTTACTATGTCAGGGAGCATGTGAGTTCTCACAATTCCCCTTGGATGTGTTAGATACCAGCTGTTACCAAGTTTTGGGGGAGGGTACTCATAACACATATTCACCACTATATGAAAATGCCAATGGAAAACCATTTCATCAAGCGCTAACCCTAACAAAGGTGATTGTGAGCTTCTGGTTTCAGCCAGTGTTTAGAATCTAAATTGTTTAATGAGCCAATGTAGGGTCAAGAACTGATGCAACACACTACTAGTTTGAAGTACCCCAAGAACTGTTAGGCTTAAGGGGGATTTTGTACTCCAAGAATTTTGAGCAGCCTATCACCCTTTTTATTTTTCACTTTTGGGTAAGATGCCTCCTTGCAGAAGAATTGAGGAACCATGGGGGGGGGTTGCTTGGCAATCATCCACATATCTCCAAGTGCTCCAGGGTTCTGGATGGGACACATGGACCATTGCCTGGTGAGCAAACAGGTAGCTCCCTCCTCCTACTTCCTGGAGTGACTCTCTTGCCTGCATAGAGTGAGCCCTGAAACTGGAATGTCAGCAGTGGAAGGAGGAGGTGATCACTTGCTGAGTGGGCCAGTTGGTGGCCTTCACAGATTGGTCTTAGCACAATGGCACCCTAACCATAAATTGTAAATAATGGCATTGCCTTTGGTTTCCAGAGATGGCAAGTGGCGAGCTGAGATGATACATGGAGGGAGAGGAGGCTTGCTGGCTCCATGGCACCGGCAGGAATGCGGACCCAGAGGTAGTGCCCCCCTCCCCCATCAAGAGCTGATCTGTTGGAGCTGAGAAATGCTGGAACATTTAACATTTCAGGGAGACAGGGAGAGCAATACCAAAAGTTGTTTGTTTCTCTCTCTTTTTCAAACATCGCAAATTATTAATCCTAAATATGTGCAGATGAGTGAAGATTTTTGTGAGGCAACAATGTTTGTGGACATATTTGTAAGTTTGAAATAAATATATTCTAGGGATCTATGCTACTCTACTGACATAGTCATACAGAGGAATCTAGACATACCAGAGAAAATGTTGCTGTTCTCGCACAATGTAGCATATAATGTAATTATTTTCTTCCTGCTGTGTCAGAATACCAATATTTTACATTTTCCTACAGTAATGTTAGGACATGGCTGCTGCTTGTGCATGTCATGTGATAAAGGGAAAGGCCAGTATGTTCTGGCCTGTGTAGATTTTAAAAGAAGCCTGTTCTAAGAAGCTGGCTTGGCCCACATTCCACACCAGCTCCTATAGTTTTGTTAGCTGTTACACACATGCTAGCAACACCATCGCAGGAGATCTAAGCCTTTAAGTCCAACTAATTTCAATGGAACATATTTTGCACATTATTATAGCAACCTAGTTATATGCAGCTATAGGCATGCCTAAACCCAATGAGATGAATGGGCTTAGATGTGCCTAATTCTTTATAGGATTTTGCAGTAAGCCCTTCTTGTTGAAATTAATGGGACTTAAAAGTGCTTAACTTTCCATGGATCATGCTTCATGTGCTAAATGTTACATGATCTCAGTCCTTCAGAGACTTCACAAGCCTGAGCTACATTTTTGTCCTCCCATGTGTTGAGATAAAATATTTGGATATTTGGCAGAAAAAGAAAAAAAATGAATTTGTACCCTTTATATTTTGAGGGTCTCTCTGTTCAGCACGTTCAAAACTTAACCAAAATATATTTTGCAAAGCTAAAAAAACCCTACCTTTTCACCCCTGGTCTATTGTTATTTTTGTCTGTTTCTTTCGAACAGTGTGAATTATTTTTTTCACACCTCTGGCTGTCTGCCGTAACCCTTGGTACAGAATTCCCACAGGGTTGTAGTGGAGAATGTATATCCATCGTTGCTTTTATGTGCAGAGTAATGCATATAATAGATGGAAGGATAAAAGCCTGAGGAACTATCACCTTTGATAGTAGCCAAGAGGAAGAAGTAAGAAACCCAAAAGGGAAAATGTATTATCTTCACCTAAACCAAAGAGCATCAAATAAATGATACAAACATCATAGTGATCACAGAAATGGCAAGACTGTGAAAATTTATCTGATACATTTATGACAAGTTTGTCTAAGTTACATGAATATTAACGTAGTGGAGGGCATATTTAGAACAAAGAGTTCTTTAGAACTTATCATAACAGAAGAAAGTGGGTAGATACTATTATGAACTCTGTGCCATCCAGCTTAATGGCTTGGCTACCATGAAAGAATGTTGATTGATTAATGGGCAACCAAAGTCAGCTAGAAATAGGCTGACCAGATAAAATCCAGGTCAGGGCTCATGTAACTTTAACAGTTGTAGAGAAAAGGGAATTTCAGCCAGTGTCATTTGTATGCAATTAGTTCCTGGTGAAATTCCCTCTTCATCACAACTGTTAAAGGTGCATGCACTATACTAGAGTGACCATATACAAAAGAAGGCAGGGCCCCTGCAACTTTAACTGTTGTGATGAAGAAGGAATTTCACCAGGTACGAATCGCATACAAATTACACTGGCTGAAATTCCCTTTTCTCTACAACTGTTAAAGTTACATGAGCCCTGACCTGGATTTTATCTGGTCAGCCTAACAATAAGGGAGAGCAGGGCCTTGAAGGTTACCATCAACATTTAACAGTTCGACAGCAGACTGAACAAGCACTCAAGTCACCTTGTCGCAGTCTTCCCCACTATGGTGAGATGTGTTTGTATTTAAATTGTAGTAATTATTTCTAAATTTGCATCCATATTCATATAAATCAGTTCATGGAAATTTCATGCAAATCTTTGTCCTCTGTTTTGGTGATGTGTAACTGGCTACCCTAGTACACCCTAGAATGGATACTGAAACTTGTGAGCTGCCACTTCTATGTGCCAAGGGGGCAAAATAGGCCATTTTGAATTTGGCCAGAAGTAAAACATTTTTTGCAGCTGGCTGGCAAGAAGTAGCATTGGTAGGGACTGCTGTTGCCTTTTGGAGATTGGTGCTTTTTAGGACTAGTACTGCTTGCATTCATGCCTGTATCTGATCTGCTAAATAAACAGTTGATTACCAAAGGTACTATAAATATCGGTAGGGAACTTGATTTCTAACAACTCTAATACTTGGAGAACTGGTGACTCCAAACACAATGCTCTGTATGAGCTGGGAGCTTGTGCTACAGCTATAGATTACACAGGTGACTGTAAGTATTTCTGGTAAAACAGAAGCAAAGAGCAAGAGGGCTCACTTTGAATGAACCACACAAATTTTCTACCTGTGTAATGGCCTGCAGGCAGCTAGCGAGAGGATGACTGTGTCACATTGGCAGAACATTTCTAGAGCAAAACAGTAGTGTAAACACCAACTCCTCATTCTTACTTCTCTTTGTTCCGTACTTCCTCTTAGTACTGGGAACCCTGCCTTAGTATTTTGGAAACTGCTGATGAGCTGGGAAAAGGGGGTATTAAGTGGTGCTGCACAATTGATTTGTGTCTTCACTTTCCTCCATAATAAGGAAATTTCAGTATTTCCCAAAGAACACTTTGTTATCCCCACCTCCATTTCCAGCCATAAATGCCATTAACTTCTTGTTCCACCATGCTTCTCCTCTTCTCTTTCCTACTGAGCCTCGAACAAGATAAACTTCTCAAAACTTAAGCTAATATGTATCAGTATGCAACAAATTGCCGGCATGATTTGGGAGCTGTGTAAACCTGGTGCACGATCTTATGACTCGAGCAGGAGAAATAGCTTGTGTTTTTGAATGCTTGCAAGCAATTGTTGAAATAAAAATAATAATAAGAGTTCCACATAACTGCTTAGCTTTCTTCCTGCGGTGTTGCAAATGGCAACCATTTTTAATTTATTTGCAGGCTTACATTTGCTTGGTTCGTTGCTATTGACTTCATGTCTTTATGAGAAACAGCTCCACTTTTAATGTAAGCAGTAGGATGTCACAAGGGAGTGGATGGCAAGTTTCCTCAAATTGTAAATAAATGATATTTGTATACTGCCATTACCCAAATTTCTCCAGAGGTTTCAATGGCTCCAAGGTCTGCTACTGTAGACTACATCCCTTTAGGCAAACTATTCCCCTTTCTGCAGGATCTGTGGGGTTTTGTTTTCCCCCTATTAAAATATTACTCTTCAATTATATTCTAAATTGTCCCTCGTTACTCTATTTACTTCACTTGGAGCAGTGCAGGGGAGTAGCTTACTAAGTTTCGGTTCTCGTGGTCTGAAGCTCTTGTTTTGAATCTCTATAATGTGACCATTTTTTTCAGAAGCGGACTTTGAGAGACAAAGCCAGAGAAGAGACCTCTGTTGATGCCCTACAGTAGGGTGTCCAGATAAAATCCAGGTCAGGGCTCATGTAACTTTAACAGTTGTAGAGAAAAGGGAATTTCAGCCAGTGTCACTTGTATGCAATTAATTCCTGGTGATATTCCCTCTTCATCACAACACTTAAAGTTGCAGGCACTATACTAGAGTGACCATATACAAAAGAAGGCAGGGCCCCTGCAACTTTGACAATTGTGATGAAGAGGGAATATCACCAGGAACTAATTGCATACAAATGACACTGGCTGAAATTCCCTTTTCTCTACAACTGTTAAAGTTACATGAGCCCTGACCTGGATTTTATCTGGTCACCCTACCCTACAGAGGACACGCAGGGAGATGAGACAATGTACCAGACAGTGTAGGAACTGCGCAAGATATGTCCAGACTTGAACAACTTGTGGGGAGGGGGGAATACAACTTTGGATGCCATCCTGCTGAAAGAAGGTGGAGTGTGGTAACAGACAGGGTGCAAATGTTGTAACAGGATGCACATCACCATGCCCTCCCCCAAGATGGATGCTTGGTTAATGGAAGCACAAGACAGTAGCAGACATCTGTTGTTGTTGCTGTTGTTGTCATCGTTGTTGTTTTATATGACATCCTAAGAGTACCTGGTGCTATACAGAGTTCATGAGAAGAGATCCCTGCGCCAAAGGGTTTACTACCTAGAGATCAGATGGATGTTGTACAACTACAAGGTCATGGCAGCAGTGCTGGTGTTTGCTTGGCTGCCATTACCACCATACCTGCAGGTATCACAGTAGGCAGTCCTCATTATTACTGTGCTAGATGCCATAGCAAGCCTGGCAAAAGTCCGCCGGTGCCACAGGCCCTAACAAGAAGCGCCCCAGCACACAGCAGCAAACAACACTGCAGCAAAGCCCCAACAACCATGGCTGAGTCCCTTTTGAGTTTGGATGAATTGACTGCAGCAACCCAACCCTCCCTTCGACACCCAGACTTCCCTCTCAGACAAAATACTTCCAGCCTCTACTGGCACTTGCAGAGGCCTTAGAACATTGAAGTGTGGTTTGAGTAAATAACAGTAGGATTATATGGGGACCAGCTAGCTCAGCCTTCCCCAACCTGGCACCATTCAGATTACAACTCTCATACTCCCCATCCAGCATGAATGGCCATGCTGCCTGGGAACGATGAAAATTGTAGTCCAACACACCTGGAGGGCACCAGGTCAGGGAAGCCTGACCTAGATAGTGTACTGAGCCATCTGGATGCCTGTGGCCATCCATCCAGGGGATTGTGAAGTATATGTATTGACTGACTGCTCTGAGGATAGTAGCCTCTGAATCTGAATGGCTCTACAACCTGCACGGCTTGTTACCTGGTGCCTGCTCCCTGGGATAAGGTCCCTTACACACAGACCCAACAACTGGATGTGGTCATTTTTGTTATTCTTGTTTATTTTTAATAAAGTGCCATCAGAGCAAAATAAAACAGGACCATGTCCTGAGGAGCTTACAAGCTGACATTCAATGCAGGGGAAACAGAGGAAGAAGTGAAGGCAGAAGTAAACAGGGAAGCGATATGCAGTTGTTTTATTTGCATGTGCTTAAGCTTAATCCAGGGCGAGTTGCAGTAGGGCCTGGGAACTAGAGTGCTGGGACGTAAAAGGTCATTGCAAACATTTGGGAGTGTGAATGAGGCTGCTGCAAATGGGTGAAGCCACCTAGAATTCTGGCCAGTAATAGAATTGTGACTGGAGGATCATACCCAACTGGTGGGGGATTCAAGCTCCCTCAGCTTGAATCAGATTGGCTTAGAACAAGCTGAGCTATTTCTTCAAAAACAAAAACAAAAATAAAAAACAGGAAATAGCTAGGTTTGTTGCAAGCCGATCTGAATCTTTTTCTGAACCAATCTCTACCCCACTACGCATCCAGATCCCACACTCCCTTCCTGAACCAGGGAAAATTTTGGGATGGTCATAATACTCACGTTGTATTTGATGCAAAGTATTATGGGTCCTCGAAACATTTCGGAGCCTGGAAACAGGAGCTTTATAAGTACCATTCAAAAAATAATGCATAAGAAAGCTGTGAATAAGTAGTAGGATGAATTTCTCCTTATTCCCCCCCCCCCCCATAATTTGCTGACCTCCAGAATTATATTATCCCATCTCTGAAATCACAAGACGTCTTGATTGTTTGTTTGTAGTTTGGCATTCATCAAATAGCCAAAAACCAAATATGTTTTTTTCTTAGACAGACCTGAGAATTAATATGAATATGTGTGCATGTGTGAATGTTACTCCCACCCTATTCTACATGCTGGAATGGAAAGTAAACCAAGATTGGTGGAAGTTGGTCAGATTGATTAGCAGCCACCAATTACGTTATGCTCTAAATGAAGGAACCTAACACTTTTTAAAATTCTTTCTATTGGACACCACAGATCTCTATACTTATTAAATAGTCTGCCAACGGGGACCAGAGTGATGCTGCTTGCATTTTGTCAACATCTGGCACACACATATTTGCACAGGTATATTGTTAGCTGAGATGTGTGTGTGTGTGTGTTTTAAGTGTGCATCTGTCTACACAACCTTTAAGAAATTTATAGGAAACCGTGTAAGCTGCATGCATCAAAAATAATAACATGTGATTACTTATATTAATGGGAATTTCATGCTACAATGGTAATCTCACAGAGGAAGTGTAAATTTTGAAGTTGGCTTGCAAGCAAAGCACGTACGTTTACTCATGTGTGCCTATACTGCACAATTATGTAAAAGTCACAGACATGAGGATGTGAACCTCCTGTACAATGTAAACTAGCCAAGGTAACAGCACAGTTGTCACATGCTGTTGAAAAATAGATATTGCAAAATCTCTCTAACGATAAAAGAAATACGCTTAAGCCAGCACTGTGTACAGTTATTCAGTGCTACCGCTGAGGTGTTGATATGAAATGGTACATGTGGGACCTGCCACAAAATATTGCTCTTTGCTGGGTCAAATTCAGGTCCTAGTACCAGTCCTCTTATTCCTTCCTGTGGCAGCCTAAGCAAAGGCCAAAACAGCCTCATAGAATCATAGAATAGTAAAGCTGGAAGGGGCCTTTAAGGCCATCGAGTCCAACCCCCTGCTCAATGCAGGAATACACCTTAAAGCATACCTGACAGATGGTTGTCCAGCTGCCTCTTGAAGGCCTCTAGTGTGGGAGAGCCCACGACCTCCGTAGGTAATTGGTTCCTTTGTCATACTGCTCTACCAGTAAGAAAGTTTTTCCTGAAGTCCAGCTGGAATCTGGCTTACTGTAATTTGAGCCCACTATTCCGTGTCCTGCACTCCGGGATGATTGAGAAGAGTTCCTGGTCCTCCTCTGTATGACAACCGTTCAAGTACTTGAAGAGTGCTATTATGTCTCCCCTCAGTCTTGTCTTCTCAAGGATAAACCATGCCCAGTTGTTTTGCTGTTTTTGCAGCCACGTCACACTGTTAGCTCATGTTGAGCTTGTGATCTACAACAATTCCAAGATCCTTCTCACTTGTAGTATTGCTGAGCCAAGTATCCTCCATCTTGTAACTGTGCATTTGGTTTCCTTGGCATTTATCCCTCAAGTCACCAGCTGATTATCTCCTCCATAGCAATGTTGTACTTGGCTACTATTTGGGAAGAAGGAGCCATGATCAGCATAGAGTTTCATGCTGTCGTTAAGGAATTCACTGGTGGGAGCCTGATTAAGGTTGCTCATCGACAATATTTTGCTATTTGACTTGGGTGTCTCTACCTCCACAGTTTAGCAGTTCTTTAAGGTGACTCTCTGGTTCTCTTGTTGGCTCTCTGCCACCTTCTGGAGGAAAATGTCACTGGGACCACTTAAACGGAAGAAATGTAGAAGCCCCCACCCCATAACAGCTATTAAAAAGGGACTATTGTGTCTAAAATTCCAGTATCTGGAGGAGTAGGGAGCAGTGGTACTGAGTCCTATATGTGGGACAATGACTCTTCCCTCATTTTGAATGTGTACTGCTCTCTCCCTCCCACTTAAGGGGGAAAATGATTTCCCATAAGGCCAGAACAAAAAAAAATGCACCAGAGTGAGGCTGTGACATACATGTGTAACCCCTGGAAATACATTTTTAAAGTATTTTTTAAAAGATATTATTATTATTATTATTATTATTATTATTATTATTATTTATAACCTGCCTCTCCCTCCAGATCGAGGCGGGGAACAACAACAATATAAAACACAAGAATCACAAAACAGTTAAAAAAAATTAAAAAACAATAAAAAATACATCATTAAAAACATCTTAAAATTCATCTGGATAGGCCTGCCGGAAGAGAGCATGACTCTCTTAAATTCATGGACTGAAAATTTGCCGAATCTCCTCCGGCAGGCCATTCCACCGTCTGGGAGCGGCAGAAGAGAAGATCCTCTGGGTAACACTCGTCAGCCTAGTTCTGGCTGATTAGAGTAAGTTCTTCTCAGAGGACCTAAGTGTGCGGGGCAGATTGTATGGGAGAAGGCGATCCCGCAGGTAACCTGGACCCAAACTATGTAGGGCTTTAAAGGTAATAACCAACACTTTATACTTCTACATACCTCTAGGATTCATTCCCCATATATACAGAACCACCCACCAGCACCACCCCGGTTTGTTTGCTCTTTGCTTTTTTTCAGGGCAGCCTCATTTTACCTCCAAACCAACCAGCACCATGCCTACCAGAGCCATTGAAGGTGCTCCATATTAATGAGTTAATAATACTTCACAAGGTTGTTGTAAGAATTGTCCTAATAAGCTCCATAAATACTTGTTGACCCAGTTCGCACACTACAATACCCCACGTGGTTTGGTAAACCATAGGTGGTTGTGAATGAAGCAGGAGTGAATGAACCATGAGTTTTCTGGATTGTCTCTCAATCAGCAACCCACAATTCCGGGTTCAGATATCATACTAAACAACACAAGGATTGAGCGTCCCTGGGTTGTTTAGCTCAGCCAGAGTGGGCTAGCCAGCACCGTTGCTCATTCCCACATGTTCACGACTACCCAGGGTTTAAACTGGGTTTGGCAACACATGGGTCACAGCAGGGCACATACAGCCTCTGTTGTCACTTCTGCTGCCCCTGAATTCAGTAAAAATATATTTTGGCGGGGAATGGCATCTGTAGCAGCTATGGAGCATCAGAAGGGTCAAACATAGCTTGCAGCCAAGCTAATTGTGACTCTTTTGGTGCTCTGCAGCCACTACAGATTTTACGATGCCCACAGGGGGTGTCTGGGCCACCTAAAATGGCCCCCAGATCTCCCACAGTTGCCCAATCCTGTTTAACAAATGACTAAGATTGTTTTCTCATTCATTTAGTTTCTGAGAGGCAAGCTTACTAAGTATATCCTGATAATGTGAGTTCCGCTTGAGAGTTTTCTGGGTTTGGGCAGGGATTCCAGTCTCAATCCTTGCCCCATGGTTTTATCCACAAATTGATTACCCAAAACCAGTAACTGCAACATTGCCTTTCCCCCAGGTCAGTATGCCAGGAGATTGCTTTGGTCAGTAAACGGCAGTCTAATTTTAATTGCTAAATAATGGTGATCAAAATAAAATATAGCACTAAGTGGAAGTCGGAGATAACAAATAAAACCAGAGAATCTAAAAAGGAAGCATAAATAAATAAATAAATAAATAAACAACTGATAAACAGTCAGTGTCCAAAATAAACAAGAACGAGAATATTATATTGGGGGTACAATCTGTTATGAAGTTCCCCTGCAGAAGTGTGTGTGCATTCTGAGACAGCCGCTCAGCAGAGAAAGAGGTTGCTTTTGTCCAGTTTTGCTCTCCTCTTAGAGCCTATCCACATTGCCCTTAAAACGACTTATATTCTGTTTAAAAACATGGTTTTTTAAGTCGTTTCATGATGTGGTAGGACACACTGAGCAGTACTTACGTTTCATAGTGACTGCTTCCTCCATCTTCAAAGTGTTCACTGGTGTATTACAGGGTTAATTCCTTGACTCTTCTTCTTTCGGTTTTGTTTTGTAGGCTGCTTGACCCGCCCACTTCTGTCTCAGTAAATCAAGCAGCCTGCAAAACAAAACCCAAAGAAGAAGAGTCAAGGAATTAACCCTGTAATACACCACTGAACACATAGTTCCAATAAAGTTTTCCCTTTGAGTTCAGAGCAAACACAGCAGAAGACTTGGGGCTGCTGTCAAAAATGGCCACTCCTTATTGCGTCCTTTCCCTTCCTCCACCCGCTCTGCCCATCAGTGTCCTGATGACACTGTGGATTTACCTGGTCCCTCCTGCAACAGCCAACAACTTAGAAGAGGGATAAGGAAGCGCACTGTGTTGAGATATCAGGGAAAGGGATAACGAGGGGGAGAAATGTGACATATAGCTGCCCTTTTTTTTAATGAACCAAGCAACCCTAAGTTAATAACCTTTATAATGGCTAGTTCTGCCCTAAATGAGAACAGAAGGGCTCTGCTAGTCAGTCCAAGGATTCATCCTGTTTTCAGCAGTCAGTGGCCAGCCAGATGCTTCTGAGATGGCCATAGCAGGGCATGAAGAAATGGTTTAAAAAAACAAAAAAACAAAAATTAACTTCTTTTATAAGTAGCCTTTGTTTGTGAGTGATGGTTTTCACTCATGCTTCTCAATGGGCTGTTCCATAAACTTGTGTTATAGGCCAACTTTTCCATACACGGGATATAATTCGGCCTTCTACCATTCTATTATGTACACATCTGTAGTACACCTATTAGAGTAGAACTGTAGCAGGTCTAAACAAAGCAAAGTATGATAAGATTAATGTCCCCCAATTGCTAGGAAGGATATGAGATGTTATTCGTCTCATGGGATTATTATGTAGGATTCCACATATTTACTTATCCCTAAATTCTTCCTTAGTTTTTCATCTCTTTGTAACTGAATGACTCCGAGTGATATGTTACTTTGGACTGTATACGTAAGTATGCAAGAATGATCTCCTGACAATTTTGGAGATGAAAGCACATCTTAAAGTAATATATTCATGATTGGAATAGGGCAGGGGGGCAGGATATTTACTTTTTCTAGCATCTCAGACATTTCTTATTAGCTTCCATAAAGATGAAAAACATTTGGCTTATGATTCCTTTTTATTTTTCCTCTTCTATCTTCTGTCTTCTTTTTTGATTGAGTAGGTCAGTAATGTAAACTGATAAACAGTAGGGGAACATGATCTGGACATGAAGACTTTAATCAAGCACATCATTTTAGAATAGCCCTCAAGTTATATAAAAAAATGGGGGGAGATGGATGTTACGAGAGTTATTCATAGTCTGAACTTATATGCTCGCTTTAGTCTAGATATTGGTATAAAAGTTGCATTTTATACAGCGTTAGTGCTCAAGGGCATGCAAACCTCTTGAGAATTTCCACCTAATCTTCTCAAAATTGTTTTAACTTCCACTAAAACTCTTACAGATGTTTTTTTAGAACACAAACATTCTCATTCACTGCAACTTTGGCTTTAGGTGAAATTGAGTGCACTTGAATTCATAGTAATGTGCTTCAGTGTAGGAAACCAGGCTTTCAAATCTCTATTCAGCTGTGAAACTCAGAATCACCATTTATGTCAGTCCAGCCTCCCTCACAGGGCTGTTGTGCTGCCCAAAACAGGTTTTCTGATATCCTTAGAATAGATGAGGATGGGATGCCAATGTAGCAGATAAAAGGATGCCGCACTAAGGTGCTACATGCTACCAGAGGGACCATTTAGGAGTGGTGGGCAAAGAGGTTTTTACAGGGTGAAAAGATTCATGTCACAGTTGAAAGGCCTCCATTTGCATATATTGAAGATGAAAGTCTAAAAGAAGAAGTGCATTCTAAGAGCATTTGCTGTGGCTATTTTTTTTAAAAAGCTCATAATAATTAGAACAAATTTATTAAGACAGGCGAAATAGTCATGTGTGTTCTTTTAAGCAACAGGATATTCTCCACTCGCTTACATTACCTTGTGCATACCTTCACTTACAGTGCAAACTTATGCATGTCTACTCAGGAGTCAGCCCCAGTGAGTTCAGTAGGACATACTCCCAGGTAAGTGTGTGTAGGACAGCAGCCTTAATTGTTAATAACAATGATCACTCAGTGTGTAGGCATAGTGAGCATCCACCAGAAACAGACATTCCTCATGCTTCCTCTCTTCTGCAACTGCATGTGACAAGATGAACTGTGGTGGGTAAAGAAGGAATGCCAGACTTCAGAAGCTCCTGGATCATTTTGGCTGGCTGGACTGTACCATTTCAGATCACAGTTGGGGATTTGTGTGCCTGGATGCTCTCCTATAATCCTGCATGCAGAAAACTAGATGTGGGGGAGAAAGATTCTAGCCTAGCCTTTTCTGTGATGTGCTAGTTTTCTGTGTGTGGGGATATAGATATAGATACATGCATGGAGGAACATTTGATCATATGAGCCCCCCCCCCATTGTAACACTATCATGATGCAATCCTATGCATATCTACTGAGAAGTCCGCTTCATTGAGTCCAATGGAACTTACTCCCAGTTAAATGTGTATAAAATTGCACAGCCTTAAATGGTACAGCTCAAAACCAAGTTTACCACCGTTTGCCCTGGGTGCCAACAAAAAACCTAAAGGAGGCCCTTGACGCTTATATTGAGTTGAAAGATATTGATATAACATAGATATTAACATAGCAGCCTTGGGTAGTTGTGTATACCCAGGGCAGAATTTTGTATGAATCTAGATGAGTAGCTATGCAACGAATCCCTGAGTAATTACTGAAGAACCAACTGCAGATTTCACTAAAACATTTAATATTTTCTTGGGGATTCTTTTGAATGTTCCCAGTCCTACCCCACAGATGCATGAATTCTCATGGTATTTCTTTTTATCTGAACTCGCCATTAATTTGTCTTTTTATAGCTTCCAGAGTCAATCATATTAACATAGATCCCTTTGGAAAGTCCACTGAGCAAGGAAACAAATGTGTGTGTACATATACACACACACACACACACACACACAGACAGGGAGAGAGAGAGAGAGAGAGAGAGAGAGAGAGAGCTCACACCTGATTAGAAAGAAATACACCCTACCTAGGTTGCGAAGCATCTATCAAGCCCAAAAGATAAAACAGAGAGCTTTGTGTGTCTTTGTTGTTGCACTTTAATTCTGTTAATCGCCCTAGGTAAAGATTAGCTGCTGTTGTCAATTTAATTCAGCTTCAAACAAAGCAACAAGGTCACACACACCCAACCCCTTTTTAGCAAACAGGATTGAGTTGTCATGTAGTCCTAATAGGCAGCACAGGGAATCATTAGTCCACCTCGACTCCCTGACTGATGGGCATTTCATTTCAATCATCTGACTGAGCTCTGGCAGTCCAGTACTATTGACACCATGTCAGGACTGAGAGTAGATGCCTTAATCGCCTCAGACACTCTGTGCATTGATTTGACAAGTTGCTGTAATGACCTTCTTGGGGTTTCCCCCCCCCCTTCCCCTTTCTGAAGGATTACTGTTTACCCAGGGAGGTGCCTGGGACTAAATGCATCGCATTGTCATGGAAACTATTATTGTTGCATCTCAATCCCATTAACGCTGTGGCGTGTGACATTGATATGAGACACTGAATATTTCAATGGAGTGCAGGCCACTTCAGTAACACTAATCTCTCCCCATTAATCAGGCTTTACACCATCCACAAGGAGTTTTCCCTATGGGTGAATCAAGAGGAGGTACATAAGTACTATTTGGTGGCTCTTATCACAAGTGAATGGTTACATTTTTTTAAAAAAACATTTCCTGCATCTGTAAACGGAATTAAAAGGTGTCATTGGAAAGAATGTGCATTCACGTTCTACATTTGCAAATAATAACCTTTCATAACACACTGTTTTAATGGCTGTTTAAATTTTTAAAATTATTTGTATGCGGTTTTTAATGTAATCCACTGTGGGAGACTTGTGCTGGCTGAGCATTATGGGGTAAAAATAAATAAAATAAAATATGTGATACATTCCAGACTAAATTGCATACTTATCAACACCAACATGCCCTGCATAAAGCAAGCTGGCCATAATCTGCATAAAACCCTCCAAATTCTTAGCCAATAGTGCCAAAACTACTACACCATCACACCTACTTTTTTCCTGGTATGCACCCGCGATTTTGACCTATGTTTCATTAGCTCAGGAAGTGGTCATCCCGCTTTTCACTTGTTTGCTCTCCCACTATTGAGCCTGCCCCATCCTGCCCCTTCTCCTTCCCCCCTCCAGTTCATTGGATCTTGTCAGGTGATGGATGTGGGAGCCTCTACTCAGGACCTGATGTATGTATGTATGTATGTATGTATGTATGTATTTATACAGCGAGTCCCCAATATCAGAGTGATCACCATGTTTAAGGTTTGGGGAGTCACAGGCAGGACTTCCTTATGTCGCAGAAGTCCCCAAAGTGTTTGGGAAGCACCTGGGGAGGACTTTCAACCATGCACGGAATCCTCCTGATAGCACATAGGTGACTTTCTTCATCACCTCTTTGCTTTACGTCAAGCCAGCTTCCCAATTTTCACACACTCTTTTCACCATGTCTTGTTGGAAAAGAACTGCCAAGGCTGCCCCCCCCTGCCCCTTCTTCGGTGGGTAAAGATCTCAACACATTGCCTGTTTTCACACTCCACACCCCAGTCATTTTATCCCCCCTCTCCCAATCCCAATTAATAACACTTAACAACATGGGATCACTGCACCAATTCTTCCCAGCCAAAGTCCCAATGAAACAATCATCAACTTTGTAGGTAACCATAGAAAATCCCAGAACCATCAGCCAATATGATGGATGTGGATAACCATTTCATTATAGCCTATGGGAATTAACCAAAATGCTTACAACTCCTTCATTTTTAAAGATAAAGAGTTTAAACTTGGCACCATGATAGCTCTTAAGGAGGGCTTTAGGCATGCCAAGTTTGAACCAGATCCCTTCATTTGTTGATTTTTTATGATTTTTTAATTTCCCCCTCAATCCGTTCACCCACATGAACACACACACACACACACCTCGGATTCTACATTAATCTACCCCTGTACATTTATGGAGGGAGATTTTATCCTCCATAAATACACTGGGGTGGATTAACACAGAATCGGGGGGGGGGGTTATGCGGGTGAATGGTTTTAGAGGAATTTTGTTTTTAAAAAATCATAAAACATCAATGGATGAAGGGATCTGGTTCAAACTTGGCATGCCTAAAGCCCTAATTTAGCTCTATCACGGTGCCAAGTTTCATCTCTTTATCTTTAAAAATGATGGTGGATTTTTTAAAACAAATAATTTTAAAGCCTCAAACCTAAAAAAATTCCTACTTACGAGCTCCTACAGTGCTAATTTTAATCTCTTCTTCTTTAAAAATGAGCGAGCTGTAAGCATTTTGGTTAATTCCCATTAACTATAATTTCTTGGTGGAGAAGACCCACTCTGCACATTCCAGTTGTCTAATTTTACAGTGTTTCATGGACTGGGTGCCATCTGTGGGCAATGAGGGCGGGGTTGGAGCAGCGAAAGTCCGTTTACCTGACTCAGCACAAGCCAGCGTGCTGGAGAAGGGGAACTGTCCCGCCCTCCTCTTTCATCAGCAAGACCTCCTTTCAAAGCACCTGCCCCCAACAAAGAACACAGCACGAGGACGGCAATACATGGGGGCAGAAGAGCACTTTAGTCCCGCATGGAGGAAATAAACCAGACTTTCCCCACTCTAGGAAAACACAAAAAATGTAGGGGAAGAGGTGGGGTGACTGCCCAACAGGCACGATGTCATGTGAGTACCGCATTGCAAAACAGCAAACCACGCATGACGAGAGTGCGATAAAATGCTGGTGTGATGGAGCCCTACATTATGCTGATTTAGGCACCAATCCTAAACACATCTGTATGGGAGCAAGCCCTGCTGAATTCAATAGGGCTTACTTTAGAGTGGACATGTATAGGATCGTGTACACTTTTCTGAATGCTGGGATACAAGTTCACAGGTATATGAGAATATTAGGGAAAGCTTAGTACAAAAATGCATAAATTATGGAAACTTGCCTACAAAATATGTATGTTAAAAGGAGTTACATAAAAATGCATAGGGGAATTGCTTATAAAAATATAGGCAAATGAATGCTTTTTTAAAATAAATATTGCTGTGATGCAGAAATTGGGTGGAATGGACTTATGATTGAATACATTCAAAATGTATGAAGACTGGAAATAGACTGATTCCTCAACCCTACACCTGGGAGTAAGTGCATTGAACACAGAAACCTATATAGGGTTACACTGTTAATCTAAAACTGATGAATCCTGTGAAACGTCGCTGTTGTTATCAAAATTCTTTTAATTTCCCTCAAAATTCCTACAGATGGTTAGCTTGAGCAGGACCCTCCAAATTTGCCTTAAGTTTTGCTTCATGTGTTCCCTCCCCTTCTTCACTGAGAATTCCTAAATCCAATTCATTGGGCACAATTCAGTGGGGAAATTTCACAGTACAGAATACCCCACTGGAATGAATGGGACCTGCATAAGAGCATGGGGCTTGCAAAGTAGGACTTCCCATAGGATTGTGCCAACACATGTAAAGGAAATGAACAGCCCAGTTCAGCACTGTCTCTGCAGTGCACAGCATTAGCCTGAAAGATAACTCTACCAGCATTTTGCCATAACTGATAACAGAGTGCTGGTAGCAAGACCCAAACTTTCTCCAAACCCTGGTACATTGGTTACCATCAGCACTATTCTGCTTGTTGGGGATGGGGAGGAATTCATTCAGTTTGCCTTTTATTGCAAACCCACCAAATTTACACTTCCTGAACCAATATGTGAATTGGAACTTAGTTATCCTTCAGTTTTCACATTTCTCCAAATTTTGCAGTGTAGTTTTCTAACCAAACACATTGCACAAAAATGTGTCTTTGTGAAAATAGCATACAAAAATACCTTATATTGCCAAAATCTCCTTGCAAGAATGCATCTAGTAGGCAAAATGGCATACAAAAATGCACATATTAGGAGAAATGCATATAAAAATGTGTACAAAATTATGCAGACTTTAAAAAAATAATAGACGGCTGATGCACAAAGTGGATGGAATGAATTTAAGACTGGAAAAAATTGCAAGACTGACACAAATCAAAACTGACAGAGTCATCCATCCACACAGCTACTGTTCCCTCCCTCAGTCCCCCCACAACAGAGGCTTTTGGGTGTTCATGGCATATAATTCACTGAGTAGGATGGTCAAATGTGTCAATTTTGGTTTCGTTCAGTTTCTCATTTTCCCAACTGTAAAGTCATTTCAGCCAGTTTCTGCATCAGCTTTCAAATTTTGGGGGAAAAACACCTCCGCACAAAATTAATATGCATTTTGTACACACTTTTTCTAGTGTATGCAATTTTCACAAGTGATTTTCCCTAATATAATGCATTTTCCTTAATATACACATGTGTTTTGCATGTTTCCTTAATATATGCAATTTTTGTACTTCCTTTTTTTTTTGAGTTGCAAACTGCATCACAAAATTCTGAAAAGGGTGGGTTACCGTGTACACATGCTTTCCAGTTTATGTATATACTCAGTTGTCAAACTGGGTAAATTAATCTATTTTTTTTTATAACTAAGAGAAGGAATATATTATTTAAATAATGGAATAGATTAAACTAGTTATATTCTGCTTTCCAAGAATAAATTTGCACTTACAGCTATGGTGTGAAAGTATCTCTCTTTCCCATTCATTCTCTCTCTCTCTCTCTCTCTCTCTCTCTCTCTCTCTCTCTCATACACACACACACACACACACACACACACACACACACACACTTACCAAGAATGCAAATCTGACTGTGTAAGATGAAGTTTAGACTAAATGAAGACTGAAACCCATTAAATCTTTGAATTCATGTGCCTTTGTTTAACTAGGTTGTGTGAGTCAAGCTACTGCTTACACAAGCTTGTTCGGACTGTACTACCAGAGGAACAACGAATGTTTGACAAAGCTATGCAAAATAGATCTTGCTTTCTTTTTAGTGGTTTATTCTTCCAGACTGTTTTAAGTGAGAACATAAGAAGGGCTATGCTGGATCAGACCAAGGGTTCATCTCGTCTAACACTCTGTTCACACAGTAGCCATCCAGCTGTCACCCAGGGACCCAAAAGCAGGATTCAGCGCAATAGCACCCTCCCACCCGTGTTCCCAGCAATTGCCGTATACAGACTTACTGCCTCTGATCCTGGAGGTAGCACATACTAAGGGAGACCTTAGTCTGTAAAGTAATTTAAATGCCCCACTTCCTGACCGATTTCTTCAAAACACACTCTCCCTACCCACTCTTCTTTAGTTTATAAAACAGCTTGTGTGTCCAGCAAGATCACGTTTAAAGTTTGTTTTTAGAACTGATGTCATGTATTGCTTAAGAGCATGAGCAAAAGGCTGGAAATCCCCTGTCCATTAAATTAATCACAAAGTTTGCCTTTGAGAGCATGCTTTTTCTTTCAAAAAGAGCCAGTGTGGAGGCCCCTATCCAGATTGGGACCCTGGTGTGAGGATAGGGAGACGTTAGTCCTTTGCTCCCTCTGCTGTGCAATCTGAATTGGGCCTCACGCCTGCAATTGTATGGGTAAAAAGCTTCTTCAGTCATGAGTTTACTGGATAGCCTTAAGTCAAGCCACTACTATTCAGCCTCAGGTCTCATCTGTAATATTTGAGCAATATTAGAGAGATCTATATTACATGGATTACTTGTAAGTGCTTTGAAACGCTTGTGGCACATAAGCCTCCAAACTCAGAGGCTTATGAATATTCAATTCAGAGCAGGAGGCTCCTTGCCCCTCCCACTCTGTGCATTTTAGCTAGATGGACATTTTTGCCTGTCTAGCAGAGATTTGGGGGAGGAGGGAAGGAGGCTGGGAATAGCTCTTATCTCCACATCCCCAGTCTCTTCCCCTCCTTGCCCACCAATATGCCCCCTTTCATCCCTCTACAAGCTAACATTTGTGAATTTGTAGAAGCAGCTGGCACGGTTTTCTGCATGCCAGTTGCTAGGGGGTGGGGACAGGGAGCTCAGTTTCCTGGCTCTGAGGTCAGAGCATTGTCTCCAGACTCAGATCCAGGAATCCAAAATATTTTCTGTCCTCCAGACACTGTCTAGAGGCCATAGGATTGCTCTCCCCGGAATGAAGTTATACAAATATGACAATTGCAATCCTGCACACAGATACTAAGGGCATGTCCATTGCCACTCTGTGTTAGAGGCATGGTATCCCCTTTGTTCAATTTTTCTGAGAATGATGGCATCTTTCACAGACAATGTTTCTTAGGCTGAAAACAAGCACATCAGTTTAAATGTAGCGGAAGTGGTTTGAACATACATTCACCGCCCTGAAAACAAATGAGTTCAGCAAATATACATTCAAACTGCTCCCACCACCCTTAAACTGTCAGGCCTGTCTTCACCGTTAGTTGTTTCCTCTTTTGGTTCACAAAAATCTGGATTGTGATGGTTTATTTGGATGTCCACAGTGAGCAGAAAGGTAATGCAAAGAGAAAGGGGAAGCTTTGAGTCAGTGAAAAAATGGGGGAAATACCCATAAGTTCTTCTGCCCAAACCTGTGCTATCATCATTCCCTGCTTCTCTTGTGTCATTACGTTCTTAAAGTCTTATTAAAAATATAGCCCCTAGGTTGCCTAGGAAAAAAATTAAGATGCATAAATAAGTATAATTAATAGTGTGCTGTATTCATTCAATTCTTCCAGGGTTAACCTCATGCATTTAACAATATGTTTGTCTGCATATTTCATGTACAGCCCAAGATGTGTGTTGATACACACAATGCTAGAAAGGAAATGACAGGAATATGTGCTATGTTCAAATAGATCATACAGGGACTTGGTTAAATATATATTAAGATGACAAGACTCCAACTGCGATGCACACTAAAACTGCTAATAGACAGTATGTTGTCTGTTGTCTCCATAGTGCATTACCAGTGATTCAAATTAAGGAGCAATGCAGGATTATGGTGCGTCAGTTTGAATTGCAACGTAGTTTGCCGATATACAGGGGCATAACTGAAGATTACCTATCTGGCATCAGCATGTTATTGTTATAATATATTTAGCCAAGAGAAATACAGCATGCAGAGAAAAACAGTAATAAATGACATCTAAATTAGGATGCGAATGAGCCTGACTTGCTCCTTGAATTAAAGCCCTCAGGGCTAGCATGGAATATGCAAGCTACAGCCTTTTCTTGCCTTGTTCTGTCCTTTTCTGTTTGGTACTTGCTTTCTGTTTAAATGGAACTTTGCCTGGTTCCGCTCAACGGCAATGACGTGTCTAGTTAAAATGGAATCTATTCAAGGCTTGCTTATGCAACCATAGATCTGAGGGCATTTCAGAAGTTTGGAATTGTTATTGTCAGAATACAGGAGAACTACCCTGTGTTATCAGAAGCTAAGAGCCTATCTACACACACAGGATAAAACACTTTGAAAACATTTGAAAACTGTATATGGAGTGTGTCCTGGGCCCCAACAGTTCTCAAAACTGTTATAAACCGCTTTAAACCATTTTAAAGCAGTAGTGTAGATAGGTTCTAGTGTGGGTGGATGTAGAAGGTCCCTTTTGGCCTTCGGCATCCCTGGGAGTGTCAAGATCTAGGTGCTGGGTAGGAAGGATTGGTCAAATTCAAGAGCTTCAGTTTCTCTTAGGGTGGCCACTTTACTCATTGCCAAAAAAGAAGAAAAGGAAATGTATCACTAAACACAAGGACAGTGATTTGCAAAACATTTGCATATGCTAATGTATAGATGTACATTTATAAATATTACTATCATTTAAATAGAAATACAATTTCTCTCACCACAGTGGGGAAGACTGTGCCCTGTGTGCCTGCTCCGTCTACTGTCAAGGTTGATGGGCAACTTCAAGACCCCTGCTCGGCCTTCTTAATATGTAGGCTGACCATATGAAAAAGAGGACAGGGCTCATGTAACTTCAACAGTTGTAGAGAAAAGGGGATTTCAGCCAGTGCCATTTGTATGCAATTAGTTCCTGGTGAAATTCCCTCTTCATCACCACAATTAAAGTTGCAGGGGCCCTGCCTTCTTTTGTATATGGTCACTCTAGTATAGTGCCTGCAACTTTAACTGTTGTGATGAAGAGGGAATTTCACCAGGAACTAATTGCATACAAATAACACCTGGTGAAATTCCCTTTTCTCTACAACTGTTAAAGTTACATGAACCCTGTCCTTGTTTTTAAATAATCAATATGGACATTTATCCTTAAACTGGACTGGACAGCCCTTCAAACAGAGGATACCCTCAAATACAGAACTGTCTTCTGAAAGCCCGTGAAATAGAGGACAGTTCTCTATAAAGTAAGACATGTAGCCACTCTAAGTTCTCTAGAGACAAGATGTATATGAAGACAGACATCAAACTGGAGCCCTGTAAGCTTTTTCTTCTCCCACAAATGAGTGGTTACTAGGTCCCCTGCCTTTTGCAGTGGGGTGCACTCCTTATACCAACAACTGCTTGCTCATGAGTGTTTACATACCATCAGGTTCTACACATATTAAGCCTCGTCCGATAATGCCTGAAAAAAGGACCTCCGTTCTAACATACAGGAAGGACTTGTGGTTATTGCCAGCATTCTTAAAGATGTTGTACTGCTAAATTGGACACATTTGTGTTTCTAAGCCACCTGGCAGAGCTATTGTGGGGAGACAGGGAGCGAACCTGGGGAGTTTAGAGGCATGAACCCTTTAGTAGGGTGACCAGATAAAATCCAGGTCAGGGATCATGTAACTTTAACAGTTTGTGTATTTTCCCTTGCGTGTGTGTGTGTGTGTGTGTGTGTGTGTGTGTGTGTATATATATATTATTATTATTATTATTATTATTATTTATTATTATTTATTTCATTTCTAGCCCGCCTCTCCATCCGGATCGAGGCGGGGAACAACACCAAATATAAATATAAAACAATAAAATAGATAAACCATTAAAACAGATAAAAACAAATACATTATTAAAAACATCTTAAAATTAAACTGGATAGGCCTGCCGGAAGAGAGCAGTCTTCACGGCTTTCTTAAATTCCAGAAGACTGCTAATTTGTCGAATCTCCTCCGGCAGGTCATTCCACAGCCTGGGAGCGGCAGAAGAGAAGGTCCTCTGGGTAACACTCGTCAGCCTAGTTCTGGCTGACTGGAGTAAATTCTTCCCAGAGGACCTGAGTGTGTGGGGCGGATTATACGGGAGAAGGCGATCCCGCAGGTAACCTGGACCCAAACCATGTAGGGCTTTAAAGGTAATAACCAACACTTTATACGTCGCCCGGAAACTAATGGGCAGCCAGTGGAGTAATTTTAAGATTGGTGTTATGTGGTCACCCCTAGGTGTACCGGTGACCAACCTGGCTGCCATATTTTGAACTAATTGAAGTTTCCGGACTAGGCACAAAGGTAGCCCTATGTACAGCGCATTGCAGAAGTCGAGCCTCGAAGTTACCAGTGAGTGCACTACCATCTTTAGGTCTTCCAACTCTAGGAAGGGGCGCAGCTGGCGTATCAGCCGAAGCTGATAGTAGGCACTCCTGGCCGTCGCATCTATCTGGGCTGTCATTTGGAGCAACGGATCCAGGAGCACCCCCAAGCTGCGAACACAGTCTTTCAGGGGGGGTGTAACCCCATCCAGAACTGGTTGACACACCTCCAAACCCAGGTTGTGGCCTTTGACAGCAAGCACCTCCGTCTTGTCTGGATTCAGCTTCAGTTTGTTTTTCCTCATCCAGCCCATTACCGCCTCCAAACATTCATTCAGAGGAGACACACTATCCTTAGCTGACGATGTTGTCGAAGGCACAGAGAAATATATTTGGGTGTCATCAGCGTACTGATAGCACCCCGCCCCATGCCTCCGGATGATCTCTCCCAGCGGTTTCATATAAATGTTAAACAGCATTGGGGAAAGGATGGCACCTTGTGGTACACCACATAGCAGCTCCTTCTTTGAAGAGCAGCTATCCCCAAGCATTACCATCTGGAACCTGCCCGAGAGATAGGACCGGAACCGCTGAAGCACAGTGCCCCCGATTCCCAATCCCCTCAGGCGTTCCAGAAGGAATACCATGGTCGATGGTATCGAAAGCTGCTGAGAGGTCCAGGAGTACCAACAGGGACACACTCCCCCTGTCAATACTCAGGCGTAGATCATCCACTAAGGCGACCATAGCAGTCTCAACTCCGTATCCTGCCCTGAAGCCGGTTTGAAATGGGTCTAGAAAATCTGTATCATCCAAAACTGCTTGGAGTTGGGAGGCAACAGCCCTCTCGATCACCTTGCCCAAAAATGGAAGATTTGATACTGGCCTGTAGTTATTAAGGTCCAGAGGGTCCAGGGAGGGCTTTTTTAGAAGCGGCCGTACTACCGCCTCTTTTAAACATGTTGGAAAACTCCCCTCCCTGAGAGATGCATTAATAATACATTGTAGATGTGATCGAACTGCATCTCCTCCCTGGACAACAAGCCAAGAAGGACAGGGATCGAGAGGGCAAGTCGTCGTCCTCACTTGTCCAAGCAGCTTGTCCACGTCCTCAGTACTCACCAACTGAAACTGATCCAGTGTAATTCCACTCGCGGAGTTACTGGACACTCCATTGTCAGCTTCTGCTATAATGATGGCGTCTAAGTCATGGTAATTTAACACCTTTGCCTAAAGTAAAAAAGTGCATGTATATGAAGCAATCCCATCCTTTTTTCTGTGTCTTTTTTTAATGTTTTGGCACAGCAGTTATTTGTAACTTCTCCCAACAATTTCACAGTTCTAAAGAAATCCAGCATTCTCCACGTTTGCTCCGTCTCTGCTTTGCATTCAAGATGCTGGTGACAATCCACCATTTTGGATTAAATGAACAAGTGGTTAAAAGATCAGGCTTTCAAAATGTATGCATCACGAAGTGGCAAGAAGCAGAAGCTGCAGGTGGGGAGCACGGGAAGAGTGGCACTCTCCCTCTCCAGACACTGCTTGGTCCTGCTGGCTGCCTGCATGGCTGGCTATGCGGGCAGCTAGCAAGATCAAGAAGAAGCAGCCGTTCACTTGCTCGTCTGCTCGCGAATCCCCCCTGCCTTGCCTTGCCACAGCCCTCCCTGCCTCCCAGCCCTGCTGGCCAGCTGGCTTACTTTTCCTAGCGCGGGCCTGTATGCTGCCTGCAAGGTCTTTCTGCTTTCAGGAGCCATGCTGCACCAGTGCAAGGTTGGGCAATCACGAGAAATCCTAGAAGTTTGGGGACCTTTCATGATACTTTGCCAGATGCGTAGGAGCTATGCAGCTTCTGAAGGCAGAAAGACCTTACAGGCAACGCACGGACCTGTGCTAGGGAAAGTAAGCTAGCTGGCCAGCAGGGCCAGGAGGTGAGATGCAGCAGGGCAGGGGGTGAGCAAGTGGCTGGTTCTTAGATGGGGGGAAGCGGGGAGGGGGGAGAGGAAAGTCGGGGGAAGGAGGAGGAGGAGGTGAAGAGGAGGCGGCCATGAAGGGGAGGGGGAGTAGGTCATGGGGGTGAAGGTGGTGCGACGGGTCTCACTTCAGGTGGTTAATTGCCTTTGGCCGGGCCCATTTCTCAGGTGACAGCCTGGCTTTCAGACCAAAACAGGTTCCCCATCCAGTGTTAGCTAGATTCTTCAGATTCAAGGGTCTTCAATTGTCACATCGTTCAACCTCACCCACCCACCTCAACATAGATTCTGAGCAGAATGCTCACTTTGGTTGGCCAATGGAAAGGTATTCCTGATTCATTCTTTTAGAAATTATTTTCATTACAAGGGGTTTTAGAAACCATACGTGGTAGGCACCAGGCACCACCCAAGGGCAAGTCCCAATTTACAGAAAATTGGGGAGGTATTGCAACAATTTTCATGGGTGTGTCAATTTTCAGGAGAGGGATGGAATTTACCAGAGCTCTTTGAAACGCTGGCTGGCTGGTTTGCAGTCATTTCTATTTCTCAGTAATAACAATCCCCAACACAAAAAAAAATTATACCCAGCCTGAGAATTTGAGACAGGATTGGGATTCTGTTGGCGTACTATGCACTCTGCTGCGCAACAGGCTTACTGCTGGAGCTAGTAAAAATGGTCTCAAGGTAATGCTGAGGATTCCAAGGTTTTTGGTCATGGCATGGGGGACTTAAACATGCACGTTGACGACATCTTATCTAGAGTGGCTCACGGTGTCATGGCCACCATGCAGTTATCTTTAAGAGCATATTTAAGGCCCTGAAGAGACATAGACATGCTGGAAATTTATTAGTTGGAGTATTTCGCTAAATATGTCAGATAGATACTTAGGACTTTTGTTTAGTTAAGCACTGTTTACATAAGTCCAGATCTCGCGCAGATGGTAAATCTGTATCTGAGCTGTACAACTTCAGACTGCGGGGGGGGGGGGGTTGCATATTACTGAATGCCCCTCCATAACAAACAAACAAAAAATCATTTACATACAAAACTAGATGTCAGGAGGTTCAGCATGTTTCTCCCAAGTGTGCTAGTTTTCTGCGTATTCACATCTGTTCATTTATTTATTTTGGCATGGGGGAGTATTCAATTATGTAAGACCCTATCTGCAGCCAGAAGTGCAGACTGCTTTCCTCTATGGATGCATTGCCTTATCTACTGAAAGAGGACTGTGGGTACTTGGCTCCCTCAGGTACCTTCTGAAGTCATCTCTTTTGGTTTCAATTAGGGCTGTGACCGGATCCAGATCCCGAATCCAAGTCGGATCGGGGTGATCCAGGTTTGCAGATCCCAGATCCGAATCAGATTGGATCGGGCCCGGATCGGATCCACGATCTGGATCCAAACTGGATCTGGTCACAGCACTCCCTCCTGCTCTCCCCACTCCTTCCCTCCCCCCACTCTGCGTGCTTACTAGCTGCCTCATCCGCATCATCCTGCCGTCGTCTTCCCTCCTCGCTGTGGGCCACCACATTTCCTGGTTGCGATGGGTGATGACGTCACCTGCCGTGACTGGCAAATGCGGTGCTCTAAATGTGGGGAGAGCAGGAGGGAGTGCTGTGGACAGACCTGGATTGGATCCAGATCCGAGTCGGATCAGGTCCGATCCAGATCTGACAGATCGGGCTCCAGATCGGATCGGGGGGGGGGGGGTCCATTCACAGCCCTAGTTTCAATGTTCTTTTTTTTGAAATACATTTCTAGACCTTTTACTTAGCAGAGATTTAAAGCCAAACATGCAGACAGTATTTCTGCCCTAATACTATGTAACAAAACTGTTCCCATCACTGAGTGTTCCACCAATGAGTTCAAAGGGATTGAGATTGTTTAAACTGATTGTTTACTTATTTATAAATACCTAAAGATTGCCAAGTATTAAAAAAAAAGTTGTCTCTGCCCACAGGCTTATACTCTAGGTTATTATGGCTGTTTTATTGATACTTGTGTTGTTTATTGCTTTGCTTTATATTGTATTTTATACTGTTAAATATTTGTATGGTATTTTATATTTTTATTTGTGCTTTAAAATGGCATTTTAGTTTTTTAACTGATTGTAAGCTGACCAGAGAACATTAATTATTGGGTGGATTAGAAAAGTAACAAACAAATTAGACGTGATATAAATGGTGGGGGAATGGGGAGGGAACAGGAAAACAAGCAAACTATCCCTTCATAATCTAACATGAATGTTCAATGGACCAGGCGAGTGAGGCAGACAGTTCTGTTGACTCAGGTGACTGAGAAGCAACTGGACCCTAGGCACTTACTTTTAGGGAGCAATCCTATGTCCCCTAGACAGGGCACCAAGCTGGGAGCCAGGAAACTGCACTCCCTGCCCCCTCCCCCTTTCCGTACTCACAAAACGGACTGTGCAGATGGGGAAAAGGGGTTGTTCCCAGGGATGGGGAGGGGAGGAGACCGGAGCATCTGAATTATGCTGTTTCCTATGACCACTCCAGCTCCTTCCTTCCCTCTCTGAGGCCTCACTGCTAGATGGGCAATTTCGCCCGTCTAGCAGAAATGCAGAGTGGGCTTTAGCCTGGAGTCAAAAATCACCTCTGCTTTGCTCCCACTCTGCATAGGATTCCCATCAGCCTCTGAGTTCGAAAGCTGATAGGAATTGTGATGGAATTGCACCCTTAATATGTGACAGATGGACCACCAAATCCTAACCCCCGACAGACTCATGCCAGCAGGGAAAAGAGGTGAGCATTTTCCCTTTCCTCACCACCTTTATCAAGGTTTCTTTTCTTTTTTAAAATTTTCCGTCCTATTGCTTCCAGTGTGCCGGCGTGCTTCCCACCTGCTCACCCATTCTGTGGTCATGGCGGGAACTGGGCATGCATTGGATCCAGCACATCCAAACCTCCCCCAGAACACCCCCCTTTCTGTTCTCTCTGCCATCAGAGCATCAAGGGTAGAGGAACAATTCCAGAGGACATGCTCACTACCACTGCAAGGAGGCTTCTTAGGAAATGAAACCTGACCTCCTTTTCCATCCACAGAGGGAGATCTGCAAAATCCCATGGTTCCTGAGATGCCCTCGCAAGGATCATTGGATTGTATCCTAAATAAATTTAAACATAATGGTGCTTCTTTATTATTTCTTCCATCCTGGGTGTCTTCATGCTCCCCATAATAAATATTATTTAAAGGCTTGTTTCACACCCTTCCAGGAAATAAAATTCCCAATGAAAATTCCCATAGTTATGATTTCAAAATGCAGGCAGACTTTAAATAAGTCATTTTGTAGCCAAACCTGTGAGAATTGGAAACTGGATTTTCTAATCCAGATTAATTTAAATTCTACTGAAAATGTTGTTTACATTTCTGACAAAATCTTCTACAGCAGAAAAAGCCCTGGGCTAAATTTGTCTCACCTGTAATTTCTATCTTACACACACATACATACACACACTTTTAGTAGTTTCTTTTTATAAGAGCAAGAATGAAAAATGACAGCCTGAGGATATATGAAAAGTAATTTTTTATTTAATTGCTTTTGGACACAAATGTCATCTTTGGTTGTTTAGTGGTGGCAATGCAACCTTTTGTAAAGAAAAATTGCTATTTAAACAATGAACTGCACTATTATGGAAATGTCATCAGTCTTTATACTGCATATATAGTTTGATGTGAACCAAAGATCATTAGTCATTTGTGCCTCCCATGTAGATAACTAAATGTTTGTCCCAGATAATGTCTAAAGACACATGATGCAGTTCTTCTATTGAAGCAGCTAAATAGGTCCAGCTATGTAAGCTGCCCGGATGCGAAACTGCCTGAGGACGATTGCGGAATCGGAGCGCGTAAATAACGAGACGACACAATAAATTGGGTTTAAAATGGGCCACACTTTATTGATGAATTCGCAGAAGGGGAAAAACTAGCGGGCATCCTCAGAACTTGGTGGCCAACGCCAATCTAAGGATAGGGCGAGTCAAATCGAGGCCAGTGTATGGCGTGCAGCTCACGCCACCCCCTGGCCCCCCCTTTTGGGTAGGGGGGCTTTCCGTGTCACCCCCAGCTCGTGCCTCAAGACATCCGAGCGGGTGAGAAAGGTCCGCCCCAAAGGTAACCCTTATCTCACCACAAGGGCCTCAAGACCACTCAGGTGATGAGCCTCAGGTATTACCAGTCACCGCTCGGTGCCTGTGAATGCTCACCTATCCCTTACCATGTGAAGATGCCCGCGCCTAACCGCCACAGGGTGCGACAAGCCTTATGCTTTGTCGCCAACCCCCCATCTGCGCAGGATCAAATCCCGCAGACCCCCCTGCAAATCCATCAAAAATATATCATTCCCGAGGTCCGATAAATGAACCCCGTCAGGCCTATAAAGCTCCCTCCGCGCTGGGTATATAGCGGGATGACTAACATACCCATCGCCCCACACCCGTAAACTGCGAAAAATTTCACCATTAGCCCGCTTACCGGCCCGATTCAAAGCTCTGGGTTCGCACGGTGCCCTCCACTGGCACCGGGGCACGATTGCGGACCACACAATCACTATCCCAGGCCACCACCTCCGGATGGTTTGAAAATCGGAGATCGCCTGCAGCACCAAGGCCTTGCCCTTCAACATCCCCAAGTCGTTACCTCCCAAATGGAGCAACAACACCTGCGGTGGGGGTTGGGCCGCACGCCGCTGCCTTAACATCGGGATGAGCTGGTCCCACCTCATCCCCCGCCTGCCGGCCCACTGTATGCTGGCCACGCCGCTCAATCCCAACTGTGTGCCAACTGTGGTACAGGCTGCCCTTCGTCCGGCCCAGAACACGTAGCTGTGTCCACAGATGAGAACCCGAACTGGGGCTTCCGCCGGCCGGCCATCTAGAAACAAACAGATTGTGGTCAGCCACCGCTTCCTCCCCCCCCCCCCCGGGAGAATGCATCACTTTCTCCCCGTAGGGAGGGGCCGAACATAGGAACGATATGCTTGCGATCTCCATCTGCCAATCGCCTGTATCTGCACTGGCGGTAAACCCAAAGCTGCTGCCGTAGAGGCCGCCCCTATACGAAAAGAGTGGGTTCCAAATTTAAAACCTGCCAGCTGCAGATCGTCCAGCGCCCGCTTTGCGATGGCCTCAAACTGAAATTTCGTCAACGGCGAACTATCCGCATGACAGAAAAGGAATCCAGGCGCCATCCCTCTCAACTCCCGGAAGGCCGTTAAAGCCCTAACAGGGCATAATTCTGCCAGTGGGGCCGCATATAGGAGGATTGTGTGCCCTTTGCCCCATTGATCAGTTTTGGAGCGCCTCAGCCGAATGGAGACCTGTCCCGCGCTAAATAGTACATCAGCGAATTGAAGGGCCCTGCCAGATATGTCCCCTTTAGCAGCTGCTAACAGCTCCGATATTCGCAATGCCCCAAAAAAGGCGGTCAAAGCAGCTGCATGGTATAAGGCGGCCTCAAACGGGGACACACAGAGCAAGTCCCAACGAGCCCGCAATCCACATAAAATTTCTGGCGTCAAAGGGGACCGTAAATCCGGCTTGGCAGGTTGCTCACGCATCCAGCCGCTCAAGGCTCGCCTAATCCTAAAATCAGCTGTGTTATCCTGTAGACCCCGGCACTTCGAGCAAAAGGCCAAGGCCGCCAGCTTACCGGATATGGTCCGCACAGCATTGCCCTTCCTTCTCTCCGCCACACAAAACTGCAAGAGATGATCGACTGGAATAGGCCATTCCATCCCCAGCTGCGAGCACGACCTGAACTCATGAAATTCCCTACCTGCCTTCCTATACGCCGCTCGAGTACTCGGGGCGAGAGACTGCCAAACCGCACGATCTACTTCGTCCTGCCAATCTCCCACAGGGCAGCCGGCACCTCCTCCGGCACAGCCCTGGCCCAAGGTGCAAGATCCCGGAATTTCTCTACCTGCTGGCGCGATAAAGCATCAGCTATTGCGTTGTTCAAACCCGGAATATGACGTGCTCGAAACAGAATGTTATTTTGGAGGCAGTGCAATGTAAATGCCCTAACTAATGCCATAACCCTATTATTTTTGGAGGACAAAGTGTTGATGACCTGGACCGTGGCCTGATTGTCGCACCAGAAATGCACTACGCAATTCCTCAGTTCCTGCGTCCAAATATGGGCTGCCACATAAATAGGGAAAAACTCTAAAAACGTTAAATCCCTACACGTGCCAGAATCCTGCCAACCACCAGGCCACCTTCCAGAGCACCACCGGTCGCCCCATATTACTCCAAAACCTAATGTTCCCGAGGCATCGGAATGTATCTGCATGTCTGCCTCCAACAATAACTCTCTCCTCCAAAAGGACACCCCATTGAAGCCTTCCATGAAGGATAGCCATACCGCTAAGTCCTCTCGCATTCCCTTCGTCACCCTAACATGATGATGAGGCCTAGTGAGGCCCTTCATCGCGTTGCAGAGCCGACGCAAAAAGGCTCGGCCCGGCGCCACCACCCTGCAGGCAAAATTCAAATGCCCGACCAACTCCTGCAACTGCTTCAAAGTCACCTTTGTTTGCGACCGGAAAGACGAGATGCGGGCCACCAAGGCCCGAACCTTGTCCATAGGCAGTCTGCAACACCGTTGAACCGAATCAACTTCCACCCCCAGGTACATTAACACATTTACTGGGCCCTCCGTCTTCTCGTGAGCTAAGGGGACACCTAACTCGTCCGCCAACGCAGCAAATTCCGACATCAAATAACTACATTGCCCAGAATCCTTTCCTCCACAGAAGAAAAAATCATCCAGGTAGTGAGTGCAATCGGCCAATCCCGTGCGTTCCCTAACGGCCCATTCCAAAAAGGAACTGAAACGTTCAAACATGGAACAGGAAATTGAACACCCCATGGGTAAGGCCCTATCTATATAATAACAACCACGAAAATGAAAACCCAGAAGATCAAAATCAGCAGGGTGTATGGGCAGTATGCGAAACGCTGACTTAATGTCGCATTTGCCCATTAATGCCCCCAAACCGTGCCTCCCTACCATGGCCACGGCCGAATCAAAAGACGCGTAGTGCACTGAACATAAATGCTCCGGAATGGCATCATTGACCGATTGCCCCCTAGGTGCAGACAGGTTGTGTATCAACCTGTACTCCCCGGGAGCCTTCTTGGGAACGATGCCCAAGGGAGAAACCCTCAAATGTGGTATCGGGGGACTATGAAAAGGCCCCAACACCCTACCCGCGGCAACTTCCTTGTCTATCTTATCCTGAACCAACTGTTCCAGCACCTTAACTGACTTTTGATTCCGTGCAAACGCAGATATCCTAGGACCCACAAAAGGGATGCGAAATCCCTCCCTAAACCCAGCCTCTAAATAACTGGCTTCCGGTCCCGGATATCTCGCCAATAAGCGCACTAACGGTTCAAGCCTGACCGGACTGGGGCCCTTTGGGAGGAGGTTGTTGGCCCCCCGGCTTACGGCCTCCTGGGGGCTCCCCCCCTGCCCCCCGTCCCTTCTTGGACCTCGTGCAACTAGCCCCAGGATGAGGTCCCCTGCATATTGGACATTCGTGTCGATACCTACATAC
Source organism: Anniella stebbinsi (assembly GCA_029215795.1). Lineage (NCBI taxonomy): Eukaryota > Metazoa > Chordata > Lepidosauria > Squamata > Anniellidae > Anniella > Anniella stebbinsi. The sequence continues at coordinate 250,023,002 of JARDYH010000002.1, forward strand.
GGGGCGTGTGCAGGCTCCTCGGGAACTATATTCCCAGCAAAGCAGGCGGGATTGAACCCCCTGCCCCACCATTCCACGGGGAGATGCAGTAAGCTGCTGCTTGGCCAACATATGACCACTATCTGCCCGTTCCCCGACCCCAGGCCTTGCCGGGGTCATGAACTGTAGCCACAGATCATTATCCTTCCAAGTCCCAGCGGAGGGCGTGGTCAAACGCGGCCCGCATATGAAATGATTCATCGTATGCAAGCCACGCCCCCCCTCGTACTCTGTGTATGCTCTATAGAGCATATCCAGATATTTCGTCAAAACACCCCCTTTTTCTGGGAACTTCTGTTGTATCACCCCCATATAAATAAGGTAGCCAGGGAGCCAATTTGCCCATGTACGAGCTACCTTCTTCCGTCGCATCCTCTCTAATTCCCGATCTGTGGCCTTATCCTTGTCTTTCGACTCAGTCTCACGAAAGAGTAGCGAAAAGACATCGACAAACTCCCCCCTCCAAATTTTCTCACGCATGGCCTGAAGCAGGTGATAACCCAGCGGGGCAGCAGTGCTGCCCGTCGGAATAGCCGAAGCCTCCACCCCCACATACGGGTCACGCGCCACACCCCCCGCTGCCGTCAACTGAAAGGACGCCCCAGCAGGTCCCTGCCACACTGCCACAACCGACGCGTTCACCTGGGACTCCCCTTGTGTCTGTGTTACCGCCGTGTGACTTACCGTCGGACCCTTGTCCCCTTGACCTACCGTCACCACAGTGTCTCCAACCACCTGAGGAACCTCCTGCTGTGGTACCGCCGCAGCTCCAGCCACGTTCCCTGACTGCATCAGATTCTGGGTCGTGTGCGGGTGTGTAGTGGACTGCATTGTCCTCACACACCCCACCTGAGGTGCGCCCACCCCTTGAAACGCTGCCGGCCAACCCCAGCCCGGGGCCCACGGGTACCAGTTCCACGGCGGGGACGGGCCCCACGGTGGGAGCGGACCCGTGTAAGGTGTGGTGGAAACCTCACCTGGAGTACGACTGCCGCTGGCGTCCCTCGCCATAAGCCCTCCAGCCGTGTCAGGCGTCAGCGTCTCCGCCTCCGCAGATTCACTTGGTGCTGCTGCTTGACTCGACCCTCCAGATACCACCACCTGCGCCTCTGGACGACTCGGCTGCTGGAGCTGTTGAACCGAATCACCTGCAGTAGACGCCGCATTGCCGGACTCAATTGCCTGTAACCGTGCTGAAACGGAAGCCCACAGTTGATCCTGCTTCTGTTTCCGTGTCATATGCCGCCCTGTCCTATTATCAGGGCCGCCCAACGTACCGGCAGGCGCGAGTGGGGCTAATCCCCGCTCACGTTCAACCGCCTGTAACCTGGCCAAAATAGCCGCAATCTCCGGATTCTCCTCTTCCTCCGATGAAGATTCCCCTCGCGCCCTAGGACGCTTAAACGCAGGCTTTGGCGCCTTCCCTTTGCCTTTTCTACTTCCACTCCCCCTAGGAGGAGCCATCTTCCCCTCGTGTATCCCAATTACTGATACCGCCAATAGCCAATCAATTCCCTTTCTTCCAACCGTCAGCCCCCACTAGTAACTGTATCAAGTCTGAATAGAATTCAAATTCTGGGGGCGGGGCTAATTAACCACCCTCTGCAGTACCCCCCACCCACCAATAGGGCAACTCCAATGGCCGTTAACTCCAGAAAGCAGGGCAGCCTCCCAACAGCCAGCAGGCTCCCCCCCAAGCTTGCACAATTGAAATGCAGTAGAATTCAAATATATACTGTGCGGAGTTGTGATCACCGCCCTCCTCTGTACCAATTAGCTGCCCGTAGGGCTAACTTGGCCTACCTTAGGCACCTGGCAAGTGGCATGCACACACCACGGGGCAAGCAAAAAGGGGGGGGGGTCAAAGCCACCCGCTGTGTCTAATAGGCAGGTGGGGGGGTATCTCGATCGTGGATGGGGGGGTAGCAAAAAGGAAGGGGGGCTTTTGTTTTCCGTCCCCGCTCAGCCTCAGGCCACTCCAAAGCCCCGCTCCCCCCAAAGGCCTGTTAATCCCCCAACCGGCGACTGCCACAAACAATCCCCAGTGCCCCACGTCAATAGCCAAGGGAGCCCTCCTGCCGCCTCCCCGGCGCTTCCTCGCCCTGCTGCCCCGCTCCCTTTGAGGTAGCCCTGGCCGCAACCCCGCTCAGCTCCGGAAATGACCAGCCGGCCCTTCCTCGCCCTGCTGCCTCGCTCCGCTGTCGAGGTAGCCCTGGCCGCCGCCGCCGCCCCGCTCTGCTTGGGAAGGACCAGCCGGCCCTTCCCCAAACCTGCGGCCTCCCGGCCCTGCGACTCCCCCGACCAGCTGCGCTGGGAGGCGCCGACCGCGCTCCAGCCTCTCCCCAGCTGGTGAAAGGCACCGCCGCCCAGACCGCTACTGCCGCTCCAGCGACGCTGCTGCCAAGGCTGCTGCTCTGTCAGCCAGCCTCTCCGTCCAACAGCCGCGCAAGTAAGACAAAGGAGGGGAGGAGTCCTGGCCTAATATAGGCTCCCTTTCCTCCTCCCCCTCCTTTTCGCGCCCATTCCTGGAGGCCGCCAATAGCGCGCCTCGTCTCGCCCCGCGCCCGCCGCAATCGCCCCACCACCCCCAAGCTGCGCCGGGAGTGGGGTAGGGCCCTAGGTAAGCTGTTCTGAACTCCCGGGAGGAATATTGGACTAGAAGCATAATTCATAAAAATGTAAATGAAAAAAGAGGGGGGAGCTAAATATTGTACTAGCACTGGATATATGGGAGAAGGAGAAGAAATACCGGCTTCAATCCAGCTCAGATTAATTATGCTTCTGTCCCATTGAAATCAAAGTAGTAATGACTAGGGATGTATGGATTTTGTTAAATCCATTCCATCAGTGTTTTGCAGATTGTCAGGCATCTTTCATTCCATAATCTGCTCATTGACGGAATCAGATGTTGTTTACCAGAATTTCATTGTACTTGTTTTAATTCATTCGCATTAATACGAGTTTGCACAGTACTTAATTTGCATTAGCACGAATGCGGGTTAGTGCATTTACACATTAGCACTAATGCACATTCGTGCAAATCCCCCCCCCCAGGTGAAAAACAGTTTTGCAAGTCCATGGAAAATGCATAACTCGGGGGCGGGGGGACAGTTCACTGTGGAATCCAAACTCATTTGAATCCATTGTGGATTTCTCCAACATCGCTAGTAACTTTAACTGAATCAGGCCCAATGCGTATGGTAAGCAACACATCCAGTTCATATTCTCAACATCAAACCCTGGAACTAATTCAAAGTTAACTTTGGCTTGGATAAATTGAAATATGTTCCAGTTTGTTTCTACTAGTGTTAAAAGTCATCATATTTATTGAGCTTTTGTGCAGTCAGGTGTGATTCTGTGTGGCAATGAGTGTTTGCAGAGTCAGCCCCTCCCCTCCCCACTGCTACTTCTTGTAGGACCCAGATGAGTTTGTATTTGGAATTTAAGGCTCAGGGCCGATCTAGGCATATCATGGGCAACCACGTTAGCTTAATCATACGTCTGCTCCATTCACATATAACATGACATTTGGGGGTGGGGTACTTTTGACATCAAAATTGATATTCAGGTGAGCGGAATTAAACCCTTCTCTACTTACCTCCTCATGTTCCATCCTCTCAGGGTCTTTTTCTCCCTAGCCCAGCTTACCTCCAGTATTGTACCTGAGCTGGGAGAAAAGTGCCTTCAGCAACAGGGAAGGAGAATGATTCAGTTCCCCTCATCTGCACGATCCTTGCTTTGGTAAAAAAAAAAAAAAATGACTCCACTCCTGCTTTATTCATCAATAGGGCAGACATGTAAACAGCAAATGTAGCTGCTTGATCACATTTCATTTGAGTCTTTGCCCAATCAATGAAGATGCTATTCTTTAGCCATGCTAAAAAAAAGCTAGTATGAACAGGAATAAGCTCAGCTAAAGTATACAGGAGGAGCAGGCAGAATGTAGATCTTTGGTACTCTTTTTTTATCCTTGAACTAAATGTATAGGCACTAAGGTGCAGGAAGAAGGGATCAAATGGAAAGAGGAAAAATATTTGACTTGCAGGGTTGAGGGTTCATGACTTATTTCACAAAAGCCCTAGAGCTTTATTATTGCTAATATAAACAAGTGCATTTAGAGATATTCAGTATCAGAGCATTACATTTCTTTAGATGTATACCTAAAATTCCTGAAGTGTACATCTGAAAAGTGTGAATGAGGAGACAAGCACCTATTTGTAAACATGTATGGCTGCCTCTACAAGAGAGGTTTAAAGCTCTTTCAAGGCACTTTAAAAAATTTACCTCTACAAGGAGGGAGCGCAAATCGGGCGTAGAGGCGCGCTATCCCTCCGATTGTGCGCATTATCGAATGCGCGTTAAATAGCGAGTTTTATTTTGCAGCGGGATGTGCTGCTGCTGCTGCTGCTGCTTGCTCCCCCGCTCGGCTCCTGGCTTCCCTAGCCGGCTCCTCTGGCTCCGTCTTTTGCCTTCCTCGCCCGCCCACGTCCCTCGACAGACTTCCCTCCCTCCAGCGGGGGAGGGCGAAGCAGCCAGGCACGCAGGCAGGCAATGGAGCGGAGCGCTGAGGCTGCAGCCAGCGCGTGCGGGAGAGCTTCGCGTGGCTGAAGAAGGGGTCGCCCTGCTGCCGCCCCCCCCTCCCCGCCACCGCCACCGCCGGGAAGGAGACGCTCCCCGTCCAGCAGTGACAACTCCTCCCGGCTCCCCTGAGCGCCACCCCCACCCCCGGTTTCTTGCCTTTGCAGAGAGAAAGGCCGGTGGAGGACTCTCGCTGCCCCCTCCGCTGCTCCCCAGCCGAGATCGGCTCCTGCCTCCGGGGGTCTTGCCTCCCCCCTCCCCTCTCCCTGCCTGCCTCTCGTGCAGAGGTATTAGGGGTAAATGCGCTTCAGGGATGAAGCGCATAATCACTTAACCAGGCGCAAAAGCGAATCCTTGTGGAGGGGGCCCAAATCATACAGGTACACTTAAGAAAGAGCTGGGTTGGCTTTGGTTTCCTAAGCCACTCTAATTTTGCAATTTTAGCTTCTTCATTTTTAACAGATATTTTAAAAGATTTTAGGTGTACACTTAAAAATATAATGTGTGCATGCAACAAGAAGGCCTTGAAAAATATGTGTATCATACAGTTGCCCTTGTCAAGGAACAGTGATTGCCTGCAGCTCCTTGCTGAATGTATACTCAGTAGCAAACTGGAGCTTCCAGCATGTAATTTGGCCCCATGGCTCATGTTGAGTTTTGCTGCCACTGAATGTGAGTAATGGGCCCTTAGATATTTCCTTTGCCTTGTATTTTGTCCACAAAAGGGGTTATTTCTGAGCAATGGACACTGTTGTCCTCTTCCAATGTGTTCATTTCTTTAACTGGTCAAGAATAATTTATTTCCCTCCTCATGATTGCTCTGTAATTCCAACTCATAGTTGAACCTTAAGTTGCAAACTCCGTTGCCTCTGACCAAGAAAGTTTACGGCCCTTCTTCTTCTCCCTAATGAATGCCAAAATCATCATGAAACAATACTTCATGAATAATGTATTGTGGCCCAATTAAATGTGACTGCTGCTTTATTTATCGCAAGGGGTATTTGATGCCAACAGCTACCCGGTAGTCAGTGGCACTATTTTTTGACAGACAAACCGGCAACCTGTAAACACTTAATGTAGTTGGAATTCTATAAATTAAAACTGCTCCTGCTTAACAACCTTAATCTTAAATGTGATTCCACCTCCTGCTCCCAATACATTAAATAATGTTTAACTTAAAAATGTGAAGCTAACTGCATCAATTTCTTTACATGCATGTAAGGGAAAGAATCTCTGAATGCCAAAACAGATGGAATGGCTTTAGGGTAACATTCAGATGGTGGAAGTTCTTCCAAATACTTAGGGATTGACAAATCTATCAGTTTCACTTTTTCACACATTTTAATTTTGTTTTTAATTCTCAAATTCTTCCCATCCTATTTATGCAGAAATTTGCAATTTTTTGTAACTTCTTTTCTAAAATGAACCAAACACACTTGTGACACAGGTCAAATCCCATGAAGAGAACCATATTGTACTTGCCTGCCATATAAAAGATAGTCTGTCAGAAAAAAAAAGGTAGTAGCGCTAATTCAGCACCACATACGTTGTTGATACACAGGTATTTGAATCTAGACTTCTAAGAGTTGAGCATTTAAAGCTCTTTGCCTAGGCCATAGAACCATAGAATAGTAGAGTTGGAAGGGGCCTCTAAGGCCATCGAGTCCAACCCCCTGCTCAATGCAGGAATCTACCTTAAAGCATCCCTGACAGATGGTTATCCAGCTGCCTCTTGAAGGCCTCTAATGTGGGAGAATCCACCACCTCCCTAGGTCATTGGTTCCATTGTGATACTGCACTAACAGTCAGGAAGTTTTTCCTGATGTCCAGCCGGAATCTGGCTTCCTGTAACATGAGCCCATTATTCCATGTCCTGCACTCTAGGATGATCGAGAAGAGATCTTGGCCCTTCTCTGTGTGACAACCTTTCCAGTATTTGAAGAGTGCTATCATGTCTCTCCTCAATCTTCTCCAGGCTAAACATGCCCAATTCTTTAAATCTCTCTTCATAGGGCTTTGTTTCCAGACTTCTAAACATCCTCGTTGCCCTCCTCTGAACACTATCAGTTTTGAATATGCCCACATTTGAATTTTTCAATTTTTCATTTTTTTCTATTCAGTTTATGACTAAATTTGTAAATTTTTGTAAGTTCTTATTAACAAATGAACTGGACAAAATTTTCAGCCACCCCTAAAAGTACTGATGTGGGTTTGGCTTTCTTGGCAGTTGTGAATGAGTACTATGAAAAGAACCTTAATGGTCTTTAATGACTATAGAATGATTTTTCCAGATGGATGGCACTTCAGCCTTCAGAAGGTGACACCCCTTAGAAGCAAAAGGAGGAAATAGTTTGGAGCTAGAATTGCAATTTGGAGACAAAGGAGCAAATATACCTAGATGTACCTAGGGAGACACCTGAATATGTAGTAGAAACAATTACTTTATTTATTTATTTTTGGGTTGTCCTGTTTTGCTTCCAAACTGATTTGCAGTCAAACATCTGGGTTTGCTATTAGAAGGAACAATGACCAACTCATTTAGCCTGATCCTATGTTTTCTTAAAAGTAAGTCCTACTGAGTTCAATAGGTCTTAGATATGTTCCACATATTACACAGGGTTATACTATAATTCTAGGCTCCACCAATTCAGAAGAGCCTGACTACATGTTATAGTCATCATGTGTAAAGCAATCTGACTAACCCTATTTGAGATTCTGAAGGCTCCTTCCCAAGAGGAGAGGAAACCTGAAGTGATTCAGCATCATACCAAGAGGAAAGGAGAAGTCACTGGACCACCACTGGGCACTCCCACTTCTTTTATTCTCCACCCACCTTGTTCAGGCAATAGTCCTTTCTTTCCAACTGCCAGAGAAAATTAGCAGAACAAGAGAATGGAATCAGCCTGTGGCATTTCCTTCCCCCCACTTGACTTCACGGCAAGCCCCTCCAGCTTTCCTCAAGAGGGGCCCTTCAGAATTCTAAAGAGTCAGAATCTGGCTGCTTTTCATACGGTGAGAATAATGAGACGTTTATTGTAATTAAAGAAATATCAATGGAAGGAGCATTGCTCTCTAATTAACCCAATTAAAGTATACACATTAATTACTTGAAAATTGCCATAAGTAGCACATGCATATTTACAAACTCCTTAAATATGTTTGGTAGTGATTGTTAAATGACATTAGCTCACAGGTTACATGACAGAGAGGAGAGTGATTGTGTCAAAGAGCTTGTAGAGTAACAATTGAGTGTAACAGCAATCCTTGAAATTATTTTATTTTACGGTTGTAATAAAATAATCATGTGTTATTTCGTTGGATATACTGGCCCTTGTGGTCAGGTCATAGCTTGATGGAACTCTGAAAGCAGTGCACATAATAAATATGGTGCTGCTGCCCCAATGGAGCAATATATCCTAACATGAATGAACTTCAATTTCCCTTTAAAATAAAAAGTGGAAGGGGGTGGGTGGGGAGAAACCCATTCCATTCCTAACAACTGCCCTGCTACCACTACTAAAGGTCCACCTTGCGTGGTGGTGTTAGTTGAGGACCCAGCAATAAGTGCTGTACAAAACACCTAAGAACACAAGCGTTGCAGAAATAGGCTTACAATCTAACATAGTCAACAAAGACGAAATAATTCCAGACTAAAGGTAAAGAAGAGGAATGCTAAAATCAAAATCATTACAACTTAGTCAATGGCTAGTCCTGAGACTTTTTTTAAAAAAAACTAGAGAATCAGTGAATTCCACAAATAAGGAGCTGTTATAGAAAAAGCATGAAGACACAAAAGCATAAAGAAAAACAAAAGTGATGACTGCAATCCTATACCCACTTAACTGGAAGTAATGCCTACTGGATGGACAAGGCATGCATTTCTGAGCAGACGTGTGTAGGATTGTGCTGTCAGTGAGCAACAGAGAACCAACAGAATACCTCTTAATACAGAACCTGAAAAGTAGCATTTTGTCCACATCAACAGTGGCTGGCCAGATGCCTGTGGAAGATCCCACTGTATTATTACTATATATATATATATATATATATATATATATATATATCCTCATCGTTATGAAATCCTGTGAACACATCTGCTTGCCTTATTATCCCTTATCTTCCTTATCCACCAACCATTTCTGGTACAATCCCTTATTTCCCTTATCACACAGAAGCTGGGTTAGGCTATAGGCATGAGACAGATCAGGATATTTTAAAGTTTCAATTTCTTTGTCATAGAAGATAAATAATTATACGGGGAGTAGTTATTAAAATTAGTCCGTATTCAGTGATGCTTATTCACTCTTTTCATTAGCATTCACACTCACAGATTGGCTCAATTCGGACGACACGATAGTCAATGGTGGGGTAATAATCAGCTTTACAGTTGTTCATCTAGGGGGTGGATTAGGATCAGCACTGTGGATTGACTATGGCAGCATTCGGATAACACGATAGCCAAAACAACTGACTATTGTTTCCCCCACCCCAGTTGTTTATTGTGTCATCCGAATTGAGCCATTGTCTCAGAGATTTAAGCCTGAAGCCTTCCTTCTGGTCAAGGACTCGCTGGTAAGGACACATCACAGAATTGGTGTTTCAGTTCCCACTCCCTGAAGCCTCAGAGCTTCTTCAGCTCAACTGCAACTACCTGACAAATCTGACTTCTGCCGTCTCATAAGACTGCAACTGGAGTTAAGGATGGGCAAATGAGCGGTGCTTGAGACTGCCAGGATTCACCAAACATTGCCTCACTGCTTGCCTCATAGCGAATTCCTGTTCACGTTTGCAATTGTGGCTTACTCTGTGCGAACTCGCGCAAATCGAGCAACAATCAAATAGGAGATTTGCTGAAATCTCCCCAACTTGGCTCAAATGCCATAGTGCACACAAGTATCCTCAAATTTGCACAAATTGAACTGGGAATCGAGAACAAGACGAATGCAGGCATATGTTTGACAATTTGCGAATGTTTTCAGAGGACATGTACTCGTGTTCCTGTTCCTGTTCGAGGCTTCGAATAGGGCAGGGTCGCATGTTTTGTGAGCAAAAATGAAATTCTCATCCATCCCTAACTGGCATTTTCTTCTTCTCTACAGACCTTCTGTGATCTCAGCCCTGTTTCCCTTCTTCTGCCTTCTTCTCAACAGCCACTGCTTGCTGTCACTGTTTCTGTTGGAAAACCAGCATGTGGATAGGATTAAGGGTTTCTTCTGACTTCTTCTTTGGGTCTTCTTCCCTACTCTTTTCTTGACTCCAACTCTCTCAACTCCAACTGAATCTAACAGGGATGTATCTGGCCTTGTATTCCTTCCAACCAGAACTTTCCATTCAATCACATCTTACCTTTTGGCAAACGGACAGTCCATTGGCCTATTCTTAAGAGTCAATGAGTGGAGATGGAATGTTCCCTTGTGGACCTAACAGTGTCTGACATTTGACCCCCTTTTTGATGCCACTGCCCAGTATAAAAACAATGGATTTGTACTGCCAAAATGACATGACTGTAAACTGCCTCAAGGCCATAGGTAGTTCAAATATATCAGTTCTGCTGTCTCTTGGCAGGCTGCCAGGTGTAAGCCACACATACAGTGTTTTCTTTAACATAAGCTAGAGGCAAAATATCAAACATTTTATCTCAGACCCTTAACAATTTGTATACCACATAACCTAATCTCACAGAAAACACATTTATTAATACATTCACATAATCCTCTGTAAAACGTTTACCTTGTGGTTTTATTTATTTATTACATTTCTATACCGCCCAATAGCCAAAGCTCTCTAGGTTGTTCACAGTAAATTTTTACTGATTCTCAACACGCACTCTGTCAGATTATAATTGAATTTAGACTTTTCCAGCAGTGTGCATCACTTTACATTTACCGTGAATCTCATTTGCCATGTTGTTGCCTATTTACTCCACTTAAAGAAATCCTTTTAGGGTTCTTCACAGTATGTTTGGGATGCAGTTTAGGATCGAAAAATGCCTCTGGGTATTGCTTACATCACTGCAATGCCTGCATGGAGTGGCTCCGCATGGCATTCATGTTTGTGGTAGCAAATGTGAATAATTATCACTTGGTGTGTGTCAACGAGCATCAGAAGTTTATACAGCACACTTATTAATTTTCATTTATTTATTTTCTCTCCCCCCCTTTTTCTCTAAAATTATACAAACCAAATATCTTGTAACAGCCTATTAAGCCCTAGTTGTTAGAGGACCGTTCCCTCCCACCAGTACATCAATAATAATAATAATAATAATAATAATAATAATAATAATATAAATGTACACCACTGGCCATGGAAGTCAAAGAATTATGGCAACAGGAAAAGGTCACATTGTTTCCATTAGTTACATCAGTCACTGGCACCACATCAAAAATATATACGGAAAACCTTCAGAAACTGGGCCTACCAAAATACATCCACACCAACATCCAGAAAGCAGTCATAATTGAAACACGCTCAATTGTCAGGAAATTCATGAATCTGTAAAAGACAGCATGACTTGGCAAAGCCCATCATGTGCGTCTAGAAAAACCGTCACGAGCGAGAAAGAGAAATAATAATAATAACCCATCTAGAACCGGCAAACTTTGGAACTGTGTGCTGTGGGCCCCACGTAATCAACCACTGTCACTGCAAGCCAGAAGGTTCCTCCTACCCAGGGCCAGTGCTACCATTAGGCAGAGTGAGACAGCCACCTCAGGCAGTAGATGCTGGTCAGTGGCAGCAGATCCCCTACCATTCCCCAGTGTTGTTGAAGTAAGTTTCAGCTGCTCCAGGCTGGCTGGATTCTGTACATTGCTTGTCCTTCACCTCAGACAGCAATGTATCTTGGACTGGCCTTGTGCCTTGTGACCGAGGCTATTAATTCATGCTGATCTGGAAGGGGCTATAAAGGTGCTCAGGGAAGGCTAGCCTTTGCCTAGGGAACAGCCAGTTCTAAAAAGAGGGCTCTGGAAGTTGACATTCAACATTACTTCTAACAGTTGCAGATTAAACTATATATCAAGTTTATTTTAATCAAGCAGAAAAGAGGACATCTGCATACCTCTGATGTAATGATTTCTTATATTTTGCGCTATAAATAGGTTTTAATCCATCCTTTGCTGATATTACAAGATGTGAGAGCAGGGCCACCCCTCCTATGAGACCGGGTGAATCCCCAGCCTCAAGCAGGAGAGCTTGAGGAGTGATGATTTGTGTGCTTCCACCACCACCCCCTCCAGGAGGGCCTGCTGCTGCTTCCTCTAACTGCTGCTCTGCAGCTCCAGAGAGCCTCCCCAGCCATTCTCCCACCATGATATTTGTGGTAGCGGGAGAGTGGAGCCAGTAGCAATACAGCAAGTGCACCAGAGAGCCCCACCTGCCACTCTCCCATGGTGGGACAAGAGGGCTGGTGGGATTCTCCGGAGCAGCCACCTGCTCGGTGGCACTAGTGGCTGCTCTGGAGGGCCTCACTGGTCCTGCTATGGCAAATGCCACAGTGAGAGACTGGCCAGTGGGGCTCTCTGGAGCAGCCACCCCATCCTCTGTTTTGCTTCGCGGGGAGAGAGGGAGGGGCAGCTGCTTTCAGCCACATGCCCTCAGGTTCACGCTGGGAATCCCTCCTCAGAGCCAGGCTTTATGGGGGAAGGAGCCCCTCAAAGCCAGGCATTTGGTTCCGGCTGGCTCTCTGAAGAGCCATGCCAGCCACTCGCTCCAGCCACCACAGCTCTCCGGAGGACAGACAACCGCAAAAGCAATGAGCGAGTGGGGGTAAGGAGATGTGTGGTGGCAGTAGCACACTCTCCCACCTCAGTCGGCAGAGGCCTTGTATCAGTGCCGTATGAGAGACAAGATAATGCTGGGGACCAAGGGAGAAAGGTGATTGGCCAGCCCAGCTTGTTCTTGCTCCTCCTTCTCACCAAGAGCTTGGCAAAGGAAGGAGAGGAAGGAGAGAGATAGAAAATAGGGTGCCAGGAAGAAGGACAATAAGCTGGCCTGGCCGTTGCCCCCCTTCCTGTCCAGCTTTTCACTCAAATTTGAGTCCTTGCTCTGCTTGCTTCTCCCATGCGCAGAGCAAACGAATTGCAGTGACTTCATCACGACCTTTTTATCCTGTTAAAATATTTTCATAGTATTCACTCACATGCTTTCCATCTTAGATGGGCAGAGATCAAATTGCCTCAGTTGTTTTATGTGATTAATTCCTCAAAGGAGCTTTCAAAATATTGATGACAGATAAGCCCTGACATCCATATTACACATTAACTTGACTTTCCCTTGTGCAAACATAGCTTCACAGGCCAGAAATATTAACAGAACAGAGATGCCACGAACACCTAGCATACAGTTATGGCGTGACTGCTCCTATGTTCTACTTTTCTGTTGTGGAACTGCTTCCATCCATTACAAGGCTCTCAAGACAAACCGTTTAATTAAAATACTAATTACAAATATACTCAGTGTTACAGATGGAGCTGAAAGCTGTTGCACCATGAGGTGAATCTTACTTTTTGCCAGTTGGGAAAGTGGGGATGGGGAAATAAAATGACCGTTGAAAACTGAAGCCATAAACATTGTAGTAAGCATAGAAAAGTGCTATCAGCTGTGTCCTGCTTTAAGCAGAACCTCCCTTGATCCGGAGGGAGAGGAGGGTTAGAAATATATTATTATTATTATTATTATTATTATTATTATTATTATACCCAGTCTTTGGTGCTAACTGAATGTTTCAGGCTGTGTAATGACATGGCGTACCAAGGCTGTAGAGCTAGGAGCCGGACAGGTAAAAGTATCAATTCAGGCTTGGGCATTTTCTCAAAGGTGAAGTCTGAAGAAGATTCAAGGATCAGAATGCACAAAGTTCAAAGGGGGACTAGGCAGTAAGGGAATACTGGACAAAAGTCTGGAAGCTGGAGAACATACACAGTTTCAGCAACCATCTGCCCAGAACTGAGGGCTTCTAGGTTTGAGCTTAAAGCCCTGCTCAGGGCTCAGCTGGAGAGCATTCTTACTTGCGAGACACCTATGATTTTTAGATCAGTTCTTTTTCACCTGCACCCTCAGTTTCCTGTATACCTTAGGACTAGGCAAGGGCTCTGCTTTCATCTCTGAATGAGACGTGGGGTCTCTGCAGGAGACGAGTCTACTAATGTCACTCCCAAGAGCGTATACCACACAGTCTACCTCTCTGGGATATTCAGCTCCGGGAGCTCCAGATCACCTGCTGACAAAGATCCTGGGGGCAACACATCCTGGGCCTAGAAACAGATTTTTGTATGGAGAAGCACTGAGACAAGAATTCTCATTTCAGAAATGTTGTCTCAAATTGGGAGGCAGGCAAAAGGGGATTGAACCACCCAGCAATTTTCAGTGGACTGGAGCAAAATTGGGGTGAGGCGTGGAACTCATCAGCATTATCACTGCTCCTGCTAGCAATCACCTTTGCTTCGCTTTGCTTTTTACCCAGAATGACAGTACATGATGGTGTAATATTGCTGTGATGAGAATTTCTGGACAGAAAAAAAGGTGGCTGACAGAAAAACAACTGATGATACTGGTGAGTTTCACCACCACCCTCGAAAACCCCCAATATGCCCTTCCCCAATTTCACCACCTGCAAATAGGGTGGGAAAAGGGAAGGGGACTTCTGCTCAGCACTAGATAGACTTATTTGTTCCATTTCCATCCCACCTTTTCTTCCAAAGAGCCCAAGGCGGTGTACATTATCTTCATCCTCACAACAACCCTGTGAAGTAGGTTAAGCTGAGAGTCAGTGACTCTCAAAGCCACCCAGTCCCAAAGTCACCCAGTGAGCTTCATGGTCAAGTCCAACACTCTAACCACTACACGACACTGGCTCTCACTGACTTCCACGTTATCAAGCAGAAACAGAAGTAAATACACAGTCATCTAATATATGGCAATAAATGTGGATATCCAGTGAAAGTTCATAATACAGCATCATCATATATTTACACAGCATTGTAGAAAAAGGGGTTCCTCATCAAATGGTCCCATTTCCTTTCTATGTAACGGAGCCTGTAGAACCCAACTACAGGATCAAGTTTCCCAAACAAAGAACAACAATTTGGTGTGTGTAATTTCTAATGCATTTATCTGCACAACCACCCTGTGAGGTAGGTCACTATACATTCCAATTCAAAAGAGAAATTGAAGCCACAGCAAAAGTGGAACTTGACCTAGTGCCTATGAGGTCTATGTCCAACTCTCTGTCCAAGGTAGCTGTGTCCAAGAAACATCTTTCCAGTGCCAACTGCACAGGAGTACCACTTGCCAAAGATGTGACCTCTGCATTTGTTATAACCTTTACCAATGCATCTCAGGCAGCCACCGAAAGCGGTGTATGTGCAAGCCTGCTTTCTATGTGATGAATGGCTCCCAACCCTCACACCCTGCTTGCCTGAGCCGTTGCGTCTTTTAAATCACCCATCTTATCTTGAAGAAACACATCTTGTTCTGAATCCGAACCAGGTTGCTTATCTCACCTCCAGAGACTGCCCATCAGCATGAGGGTGTGAAGCGAAATGACTTCGCCAGCTATCGGCTCAATTTGCAGCGAGCAGCCCACATCTCGATACCAACACATAATTCAGTTGGCTTTGGCAGATTGTTAAAAGGAAGGCTAGAATCATACTGCCAGGGACACTGAATTATATCAACTTGAGACAGAATCTGAGCCCCGCAGGTCAGGATTTGAGGACACTAGAGAAAGCTTAAGCTAGTATTTGGAGCAGTTAATATTTTGAAATGTGGACACTCAACACAGCTAAAACTGTAATGGCAGTTGAGGTTAACCTTCCCCAGATTTCCCCAGAAACAATTAAATGCAATATTAATGTTATTGGCTACCATTTGTGCTTTACCACAGAAAGAAAGAGCTATATAGTTTGTCCATTATTCCTCAATATGTTTCAAAATACACTTTTGAGGGAGGGGAGGAAAAGATTCTTACATTTATTCCTAAAACATTAAGAAACCCCTCAATAATCCTTCATAGCTGAAGCTGAATGGCCATTCATAGTTCTCATTCAGCCCTAAGAACTGCTACATGTAATATTACCTATACCTACACCCCATTCACATGTGCGAGGAGGGGTGGTAGTTAGGGGAACTACAGAGGGGAAGGTTAGCGAAACTTCTGCAAGTGTGCTTGCCACATGACCGCAGAACCATGTGGTGCCACATGGTTCCACTATCCACTCACCATCCGTAGTTAGGACACATACCTCCATATGGTTTACCGTACATCCTGTCCTTCTCCACGGCATGAATGGGTTCTCCAGGGCCTCTCCAGTGAAAAAACATCCCTCCAAAATGGCTGCAAAACTACAGAGAAAGTCCACAGCAGCAAGAGCTTTGCCAGAAGCGGCAGTTGTTGTTGCCGGTGGACTCTATGGTCACTGCCTAGAAATCTCCTGGAGCCCTTTCTAACCACAGGGGAGCCCTCCACATGGCACGGTAAACCATCGCGGGGGCGATGGTTAGCTGAGGTGGTTTCTTAATCATCATGGTAGTTGTCCCCCCCAATACGCTAAGGTACCATAGCTGGGTCAATCCCCATAGCTGTTGTGGCTTAGTGTGACATCTGAACAGGCCCCCAGAGTTGTCGTGATGCCATGAGTCCACAGAAAGAGCACAGAACTGAGCACAAAGTTACATTTCCATAGAATGTTAACTTTTCTTTACAATAAATAGCAAGTTTCTAGCCCTTAAGGTCGTGAGGATGCGCTTACGTTGTCAGTTGTCAATGCCTGCTGGTCAATCCAGTGGGATGGCTAATAAAAATTTCTAATGGGGCTTCGCCATGCTGCATAGCTCTTTGACCCTTCCCTTGAACATGTTATCCTTCCCATTTTGGACAATACTTTGTTAGCGTGCCTGAAATTTGAGTGATAGGGAGAGTGTTGCGCTTCTTCCTATTAATTAGACCTAGGTTACTCAGTCAAAAGGTTCCCTGCTCCCTACAGCACACCACACTCTGTCCCAGAGCTTCAGTTTTTATAAACCAGCCAACCCCCTGGCGGAAGCACAGAATAAGTTTTTATTCTTTGCAAGAACTACAACCTTTCATTGTCCCTCCCTGGACTTTTTCATCCACACTCACCCTGCAATAAATAGGTCAAACTTGGGTTCCAGCTTACTACTGCATGTGTGGGAGAAGGGTGGATCAAAGGATTGTGGAGCAATGGGCAGCAGCAGTCATAGGCACCTCATTAGTTTTATCTGCACATTTGAAGAGAAACACGAGTTCTCCAAGTAGCAAGCTGGCAACTGGAACAATAGAGGACCAATTCTGAAAGACAGCACAATCGCATCATAGTCTCTCTGGGGAGAAATCTGGGGGCTTCGTTAAGGTTGCCATGTCATCCCTGAGATTGACTTTAATCAAAGATCTATCAGGACAATAGAGAGGGTTGGATCTTTTATGTTCCGAGATAGGAATTTGCCACTTTCAGGAAATGTCACATTTCTCTTTATTTTAAAGAGAATATTTCTTATTCTAGAATACTGTGTTCACAAAGAATATTCCTCCTTTCATAATACCTAAACACCACAACACTTCATTTAATCAAGCAAGTGGTTCTTATGTTTGAGAATTAGATCTGGCATTCCAAGATATCTTTTAAGCAAGGGGAAAATGGCAACTCTACTAAAATAATCTTACATAGCGGGTATAGAGAGAGCTTCGGCTATGGGGTGGTATAGAAATATAAATAATAATAATAATAATAATAATAATAATAATAATAATAATAAATCTCGTTGACATAGCAATACCGAATGACAAAAATGTTGTTGAAAAGGAAGAAGAAAAGAGAGACAATTATACACCACTGGCCATGGAAGTCAAAGAACTGTGGCATCAGGAAAAGGTCACAATTATTCCGTTAGTCACCTCAGTCACCGGCATCACATAAAAAAATATACAGAAAACCTCCAGAAGCTGGGCCTACCAGAATACATCCACACCAACATCCAGAAAGCAGTCATAATTAAAACATGCTCAATCATCAGGAAATTCCTGAATCAATGAAAGACAGCATGACTTGGCAAAGCCCGTCATGTCCGAGAAAGAGATTATTATTATTATTATTAATAATAATAATAATAATAATAATAAAGCAAATCCACGTCTAGGCAGGGACTGAGTAGACCAATAGTGGTCCAAGTGATGTCCAGCAGGGTGTAGGTCACTGCCAACAGCCATAGCTCAGCTGTTAGGTTCGGAAATGGATATAGTGAAATGGTTACAGAGCAAGACATCTTGCACTTTCATTTTAAGTTCAATGGGGGGAGGGAGGAGAAGGAGATTTTTTAGCAAAAGCCATGCAGATTAGAAGAGGCACCATTTTTCAAAAGGTGCCATTTTATGTGATTTTGTTTTCCAGACAGCAACCCGTTAATTTAGCAGAACTGGCTTGACTGAAGATTCGTGATGTGTGTATCCCCCCCCCCCCCAATCTCCCACATGCAAACTCCCAGCTGCCCAGCCAAATCTCAGCCTGAACAACAGTTCTCCCGCTCCCACCTCTGCTCTCCTGCTTTTTTATTTCTTAAACCATGGCCGGCAGCAGCCTCACATGCTCCACGCTCCTCCTGCGCTCTCATTTATGCACGGCAAAGGAGCGCCGGTTCCCAGCTCGCCTGGCTGCCAAATATGCGCACACTCAGCCGCCCCCAGCCCCGCCCCCGAGCAAGCAAAGCGCTGCGAGAAATACGGTCAGAGATGGGCACTGGGTCCAACTGCCTCCAGCCAATCACCGACGGAAGTGGGTGAGGCTTTGTCAAGGGATAAAACGACATTCCCGAGCAGGCAGCCATTTCAGGAGTAGGCAGCAGGGATCATGGACGGTAGGCAAGTGTCCCGTCAACCCAAATTTTAGGGGCTGAAAACAATTCTGTCTCAAATGCAGTGGACCCTCAACAGGTTAAAGCTTCCCACCCATCCCCTTTGTTTCCCTCCACCTGTGTAATTTCTATACTTTACCCATTCGAGGTAAAGGAGATTTAAACCATCCCACCCTGTCCCTTTGCTTCCCCCGAATCCCCACCACTACCAAACTTTACCTTTGTGTAAATGTGCAGGGGCCCCAATCTGGATTAGGATCACTGCACAAGCCTAGGGGAGGTTTAAACCTTTGTTTCCCAAATCACTCACGCACGTTGAGGTTAAAAAAGGGGGCTCCTTGCCACCCCCCTTTTTTTTTTAGCTAAAGTGTGTATGTAAGGGAAATTTTGGAGGAAAATGGGGCTGGGTGAAAAAGTTTAAACCTCCCCTGGCTGCACATGATAGTCCCAGTCGAAGTCGGCCCCTCCATGCTTACATGGGCTGCTTCTACAAGAGAGGTTTAAAGCTCTTTCAAGAACGGAGCGCAAATCGGGCGTAGAGGCGCGTTATCTCTCCGATTATGCGCATTATCGAATGCGTGTTAAATCGTGAGTTTTATTTTGCTCCGGCCGTTAAAGCGCATTTTGACTATGTGAACAAGCGCTTATGCGCATTAACTACTTGGAAAGCGCATTTTGGACATCCGTTAATGCGCTTCGTCGCCTCTCGCCGCCTCTTGTGCAGAGGTATTAGGTGTAAATGCGCTTCAGCGATGATGCGCATAATCGCCTAACCGGGCGTAAAAGCGAATCCTTGTGTTTGTGTGTAAAATGAACAGTACAATCTATACGTGTCTACTTAGAAGTAAGCCTGTTTTTTTAAAAAAAAAATTTACTCCTAGATAAGTGTGTATAGGTCTGTGGCACAACTCTTTGTATGTGAAGTGTGTGCGTTGTGTGTGTTGTCAAATCCAGACCATCCTCACCATCAGCTAGAAGGTAGTTGTTTTTTTAAGAGTTATTTGGGAGGGGGATAAATCTGTTTTAATTTTTCACTTAAAATCTGTTTTTTTTTAAATCTCTCCTCTCATTTTTTAAAGCTTTGCTGTGGCACTTAAGTTCTGTTTTTCAATATGCACACACATAGACACACATGCCTTGCAAACCCCTCAGGATTCAACAGAATTTGCTGACCTTGTAATCCAGTAATCTCAAGTAATCCAGGCTTTTTTACATGCCAGTAGAAATTTTAAAAAACAGATTTTTTGCTTCTTACTTACTGTTACATCTGAGAGGTTATGAAGAGGGGTGGCTCAGTGGAAGAGGTAGCTTTTGGGTGCTTTTTGGTGTGATGCCGAAATTGTTGTTATATCTCTGTGTCCCCTTTTGAAATGGGTTGCTGCTGCTGCTGCTTTTCCGTGTTGCTGTTCTAAGGACATTGTTATTGTTATTATTACAACCACCGCTACAACAATCCAAATGGGTGGATTTTGGATTTTCTCAGAACTTTATGCTGGCTTCCAAAGACTGTTTTGTTGTGTGGCTCTGAGGATATCTTCTTCTTCGGCTATATAGGTACTTTACGCACAGGATCTTAAAGTTGCTTGATTCTCTGCGCAATGGGAGTTGTTGCTGGAGCAGCGGAATGTGTACCCAAAGGTGCATTTTTTAGTAGTTTGCATTCATGATTTTAAAGTACATGTGCCTCAATTCCCCTTTCTGTGATATGGGTTCCTAGTTACTGGGGATTCAAAGCACTGCTCTGCCTGTAGTGACGCACCCCTCTGCCATACCAGCTCCAGTGGGCACCAGCTGCCACTGAGGGTATGGCTGTTTCTGGCTTTTGTGGCTACTGGTTTATCTTGTCTGAATCAGTCACACATTGCTGACATCCCTTAAAACCAGTAAATGTGTGTCTAAATCCCAAACCTATTTACTGAGAAGTAAGCCCCATTGAGTTCAATGGGATTCACTATTGTGTTTAAGATTACAGCTTCAGAAGAGTAGTTTAGGCTACAATCCTGTACATTCTTACTTAGCAATAAGTCCCCTTGAACTCAATAGGACTTACTTCTGAGTAAACATACCCTGGATTTCACTGTTAAAAGAAGTTTCATATACGCAGGAAACCGTTTTCTCGACTCCCTCCATGTGAGTCCACTGTCAGCATCACTCAGCAGATCCATACCAAGGGAGGGTCCTTTTTTTATCCCATTATTCCAGAATCCCACTTTCCCTTCAGCTGCTTGGATCCACATTGATGGGGAACGCGATAAATAGAACAAGCTAATTTGTAATCTCGGATAGAAAATGATGGCTCCACTGTTTCCGTCATTGAGCACTCTGCCAGTTTAAACAGCTGATTAGTCAGCTTCTGTGGAATCGATCTGAATCAGTTCCACCTGCATGCTCCCACCAGGAGCCACTTTATTGTAAATCAATCATTCTGAAAACAACTCACAAAGGGGCCAGTCTTCACTAACAAGCCATCAATTTAACCTGTCTGTCTAGAGCACTCTGCCAATTAGAAGTGCAACAAACATTTATTCAAAAATTATGGGCAAGTTTACACTGCTTATTTCTTCTCTTCTTAAGAATCACCTGTAACTGTATATTTTACCTCATCCTGTTTTCTTTTTAAACTTTCATCGGGGAAGGAGGCAGTTTCCAGATATCGCAATATAAAAGGGTTTTTGGTATGTGTGTGAGAAAGAAAACATGTCCAGAATTTTAAAAAAAGAGATGGGGCAGGTAGCCTTTATTACTAAAAGCCAATGTTAACAGGAACTCAGAAGCTTTGTGTCCTGCCCTTGTGCCCCTACGGTGTTCAGATCAATCCTGGAAGTCAGAGAAGTTCTCCTCATTCGCTGACATGATGAATTGCTAAATTTTGGGTTTGCGGATAGTGGGCTCTTCCAACTGGCAGTGGTTGGAGAAGCTGCCCCAGGAGAGATGTGCAGATATATGGCTTGGTTTTCCAACTTCTTCTTTAAGACATTTCAAACTGCCCTGCATAAAGGGGAAAGGAAAAATATATATTCTAGTTTCCTCCCTTTCTTTTTCTTTTTTAAAATTGGCCTGCCTGGGCATTTCATTTATGTCAACCCAAAAAGTGTGAGAATATTGTTTGGGAACAGTGTGTTATATTTAGCCAGTCACACATTGTATCTCAGGAGTCTTATTCTCTTCCAAAGAGATGAAGCCGGACTGGGCAGCCGGGTTAAGGGTATAGGGGAGATACCCTATATATTGCTGTTATCTTTGGTGCCCATCTGGTTGTGCTAAATTAAATAAAGCAATTGGATATTGCTCTCACGGTATGGTCAAGCATTGCTTTTGGAGAAAAGTTGATTGGCTATTGTTGGCTGATGTTGTATCTTACAAACCCACAGAATATATCTTAAAAAAAATTAAGGCCAGGAAAAAATCCCTCTCTCAACTCCAGGGATAGCAATCCTATGCCCCCTGAGACAGCATCTGGGGGTCATAAGATTGTTCAGTTTTCTGGCTTCAAGTTTGGAAACAGGGCTCTGACCTTGGAGCCAGGAAATTGCCCTCCCCTTTGTAGCCAGCATGGAGAGAACCACACCGGCTAGCTCTCTACGCTCAGAAAACAGAGCACAGAGATGGGAAAAGAGGAGCATTCCTGGGGATAGGGAGCAGAAGACACCAGGGCAGCAGCCCTAAGGCAGATCCTATGGCTGCCTCATCCTCCTGGCCACCCCAGGCTCCTTCCCTCCCCCTACCTGGGGCTTCCGCTAGACAGGTGAAAACGCTTCTTTGAAAAACAAAACGTCTGTCTAGTTAAAACATAGAGCAAGAGGCACAACGCGCCTCCCGCTCTGCATAGGATACTCATAAGCCTCCGTATCCAGAGGGGTACGAGTACCCAGAGTGGATCACATAGGATTTCATCCTAACAAAACAGTTTTCAGATGTTCTGTCTTCATAGAACTCTTTCCAAATCAATGCACTTACTGAAGAATCCCTTCACATATGGCACAGATTCCCTGGTGCAATGCAGATGATTTGAAGATGTTTTCGGGTGCACATTCATTTATGCAGGGCATTTAACAGACTGTTGAGCCCAAGAACATGACCTAGGACACATCAAACCTTCCTCCTGGGCATTGCTGAGCACGATTGAAAGGGTTGTGTGAATTGCCTTTCAAAGAAGCTTGTCCTCCATTACTAGTATACTCATTGAGGAATCCTTGAAAACTTTCTGATAAAGCACAGGTTTTCTTGGACAATTGGAAAAACAGTGTCCTGTCGCAATTGACTCAACTAACTGGATGAAAAATAATTGGTCATAATCCATTAAAAACAGGTGGAAGTCTCCTGAACTATGAACTGGGTCCATTATAATGACAGAGTTTATTATTTCTTTATTTAAAGTATTTATAGCCCGCTGTTCAGCTGGAAAGATTCCCAGAGTGGATTACAGATCACTAGAAACAGGATAGTTCCTGCCCTCAGGCTTATGGCTTCACCACACCAGGCTGAAATCCTGCATCCTTACTGGTGCATTCTGCGTCCAGTTTCTTTGTGGGGTTATGATGCGTTCCTTTACACGTGGACAGTTGATTTGAATTGAAAACTTTCTTTCTCTGCAATATTCTATTTAGTTTCATTATACAGCACCATCTAGTGGCTGTATCATAGCTCAATGACGTCATTACACCCTGCCAATATCTCGCATTAACGTTTGTTATCGGCTTATCTCCAATCTTTTTTAAAGTGGGATAAAGCTCAAAAAGAGTGGGAGATGCCCTGGAGGTTAATGTGCGTGCAATAAAAGCCTCACGTAGAAATGAGCTTACAATCTAATAAGATAACACATAAAGAAGAGGAGATGAAGATCTGAAAAGTGAAACGAGAAAACTCAGGCAACAATTCTTAATGTAAAAAGGTTCTTATAATGACCAGCTGTGATGCAGCCAGCCATTGTTGGTCTTCTTATCCCAAGCAGCTGGCTGCAGACAGTTCAAAGAGAGGAACCAAAAATTGCTAGTCTTTATGCTGATAGGATTGAGTGTCCCTGATCTCTCTCTCTCTCTCTCTCTCTCTCTCTCTCTCTCTCACACACACACACACACACACACACACACACACACACACACACACAGTCTAACAAATGTATTATGGCATGACCATTTGTAGGCAAGCTTCACCCAGAGCATGAAGGTTGCTTCCACACTAGCCATTAAGTCTGGAATTGCCATTCTTCATTCACTCACTTTTTAAGGACAATCCAGCTAATGATATAGCCAACACATTGCATGCCAGCATTTTCAGAGTTCTTTTTTTCATCCTTTTCATGCCATTTCTGGCACACCTACCCACACCGTTAAAATTCATCAATAATCCCCCTGTCCTACAAATATTGGGGAGGGAGAGAAACAAGGCATGAGATATTGCACTTTTAAAGATTGGATAGCAGTTTCGAACTGCTGTCAGAGGAACCCAGCACTAACAACTTGAATTGTATTTCAAAGTTATTTTTCAGAGGTACAATGGAGGTTCCTCTTTGTTTTAAGTTGTTTGACATCTTGAATTCCCCTCATCCTTTACATTGCTGCTGCCAAGATGATACCGGAGCTGAATAGTTTAGTCCTTGTAATGAATGTCTTAAATGAATCAGAGAGTGAAAATGTGGCGTCACTCTGGATTTTCTTTTCTTACGTTTTTGGTTGGAGTCTTAAACACAGAGCCGGCATCTCTTTTTCCGCCTGCAATTCTTTATACATTTACCTATGGGACCTTGCCTCAGCCTCCCTCCCTGCCTTCTCTTTCCTTTGAATGCTCCATAGGTTAGCAAAATAACAAGAGGGTTCCAACATGGTAAATGAGCAGAGTTAAGGAATCTCTAAAAGCCAAGAAGACTTTCTGATTTGTTTTAATAAAAATGGATGTCTTACCTAAACAAGAAGAACACAAAAGGCACATAAGTTCTGGTGAAGCAAATGTAAATTGACTATAACATTGCAAAGGAGGGATCTGTGCTAGGTTGCAGTGGGGTGGGCAAAGGGATTAATAACAAACTCTTCAATAAATTGTTAATTTTAAAAGTGGCAAATGACTAAAGAATTTGAAGAACGTTGCTAAAAACGTCAATATGAATAATAATTTTTAAAAAATGTTTAAATACATCAGAAGCAGGAACTAACCAGGGAAGCAGTTGAATTAGCAAAGAAGAACTAATGGGGTTGCAGAGAAACTGAATTCGTTATTTGTATTAGTTCTCACTGGAAAAAGAAAGACTGACAATGTATCAGTTTTTCACAGATGCGTTTTCTCCCAAGCTCTCCATATAAGGAAAATGTTTAGGGAGGGTCAGTGGAGAGTGTAGTTTTATGACTGACAGCTGTAGCTTCCAACCAGGGAATAACTTTAGCATAGTCACAGTTCTTTGAAGAGGGATGTTGAAGTAGCTTACCAGTGGTTGTTGCTGTATTTTTGGTGCATTTTCTGTCTGACGCAGTATAGTTCACGGGTTCCGAAAATGGATCGGGAAGCACTAGTAACTGGGAGATGCATGGTGCTGTACTGCCTTTGCTTGTTCAGTGGGTGCCTGACACCAGCTCCCTAAGGCATTCAGGTATGTGGAGTTGCACTGAATTCCCACAACCTGAGTTGGTTTCCCCTCCCCCCATCACTTTCTGTGTCTGCCTGATGCAGTCGAGGGGAGGGCACCTCTTCCTGCTAAAGGTGAACGTGTTCATAACAACTTATAATAGGGGGCTACCAGTTCCAGGCCTTTGGTTTCTGTCAGTCATGTGTTTTTTAAAAGCGTAGGAATCCTTCCAGACGAAAAGACAGCGACCCTGGAACAAGAGATGACCACAGTAGGACCTATAGAAGCTGGTGAACAGAGGCTTAGGATGCTTCCAGATGAGGCTTTTATGGTGTTAATGGAATTTAAGGCGAGGTGGTGGTGTCCAGACATCATTATCTTCAACTTGCTGTGTTTTTCCACTGCTTCTTCCATCTTTTTTCTTACTGCAGAAAATCCATAAGAAATAAGGGACAGAATATCTGCATAGTTAGCACTAAGAACCTTTCTTCTGGAAGCAAACTGAGAAGCCCCCGTTCAGATATTATGTCAGGCAGTCAGCCACAAACGTATTTGCGTTTTCCCGGTTTCTGTTCTTCTGCACCTGCTTCAAAAGGAGGGTACTAAAACTGGCCTATTTTACGGGGGTTCTGTAAGGCTTACCAGGGATGCTTGAATGGCACTATACAAATGCTAAGCCTTAGCATACCAAGATGCACATGCTGGAACATAAGGATATAATGGATTCACAGACTGAAATCCATGCTTTCTCCTTAGAAGACCTTAGGAGCCATAATTCTTCATATACAAAGTCGGCTGATCCTGACAAACTTCAACAGCATCCCATTATCCCACTTCAAGCTGCTACGTTCCCAACCCAAAAGATCTACATGTCCCCCACCAGCTGCTAGTGTTGGAGTAAATACTCTAGGGTTGCTTCTGCTGCCAGATGGTCCTTGACAAAATCTTCAGATGTCAACTTACATTGTGATGTCAGAGCACCCGACACACAAACAGGGTCGTGTGTGTGTACTACTACTCTTTTTCCCGCAGTAAAGGATTTCTGTTTTATTTTAGATATTATTCAATAATGGCAACTTACATATAACTGGGACTAGACTTTTGCACTGAATTCTGGATGTTCTAACACTTTTTATTCCAACCTACAACTCATACTGTAGATCAGGGAGCTACAAATGCGATGGCTAATTTTGCTAGTTTTCCTTGTGGTGAACCAAGATTTGAGTGCAAAATTATTATTACTTTTTCATTTACAGAAATGTGGTTTGAACATGTCTACCCGGCTTTTTCAGAACATGTCCCTGTGTATGTTTATACTAAAGTAAGTCTCACTGAGTTCATTGGGGCTTACTCCCAAGAAAGTGGGTTTGGGGTTGCAGCTTTAAACCTGTAAACTGGTATGAGCACAGTTGATATTGCGCGGAAGCCTCCTTGTTATCCTCTGTGTCTAACTTCTTTAACACCAACAAAGCTTTTGATACACAGCTCAGCAGCCTTCTTGGTTTGCCACGGAATGGCCCAATGGGAACACTATGTCATGACATAGTGTCATTCCCAGGGGAAAAAGTTATGACTGCTTCCATTGGCCAATGGGGGCAGCCATCTTTTCTCCTTAACAGTGTTCATATTCGATTATTTTTCTTGAGATGTTTTTTCTTTCTGTACATTTACCATGGTGTGTAGTTTTAAAGTTGCCATAAAATTAATACTTCCTTAGCCATATTTTCTATAACAGCATCATTTTTGCCTATTAAGAGTATGTTTGCTTGATTGGGAAAATATTTAAAAGTCTGTGTGTCCAGTCTCATCTTCCCCCATACCCTAAAATTCCCATCATAACTTGCAAAGAATGTGCCCTTCGTAGATCAGCTAGCCATAGGCATTGGCAGTGGTGTCTAGCATCTAGCAGCCACCCTTCAGTGCTTGGGAAATTAAACCCAATTTCTGGACACCAGACTCTGACTTTTATTCATGCATCTAGACAGCATGGAAACTGCCTTGCCATATATTGACAAAAAGGACAAATAGACTTAGTTATTATCTGTGACACAGTGAGAGCACAGATGACATGCTCCGACAAAGTCTGAAAACAGGAAAATAGAGATGTTGAAAGGAACTGGTATTGCTATAAAGCCCTGAGGATTGGATCATGGAATGGTGGAAGGGTTAGGCATGTGGTTTCCCAAAGTAGTATATTGGGATGTGATTATATATTAGCTTGCCAGTTCATGTCCTTAGATATGTACTAAATGTGCAGTGTATATATCAAAGGCTGAACTTGAGCTTAGTATAATTGGTGCAAGAAATGATGTGGAGAGGGGATGATTAGCTGGGTGTGAGAGGTCATAAATTACAGGAAAGAGTGGTCCCTGCCTCCTCAAAGAAGGCAGTAGTGGGAACACTTCTGAGAAAAGAAACATTCTTGAACCTGCATGATCTGAATAATTATAGGCCAGTGGCTAAAATCCCCTTCTTAGGCAAGGTGGGTGGTGGCCAATCAGGTCCAGAAACTTTTGGATTAAACTGATTTTCTGGATCCATTTCAACAGGGAACTTTGTTTTGCTGATTTGTACATCCCTAATTCACCTCCAAAATGTGCAGAGGCCCTGCTGACTACCCAGCTTCTGCATATCTATTGATTGGTTACTCTTAGTCCTAAAAGGTAGAAGACTATCTGAAATCCCATTCATTTCAATGAGTCTACTCTAAGTAGGACTGACATTGGATTTGTTGTCTGCATCTTCTCATGGTTTAATAAGCAGCTTGGTGGGGGGATGTTGCGCTAAAGGGGAGCAAAGGGAAGGGATTAAATATGCGCACGCGTGCACGCTTGCACGCACTTCTTCCACTCAGATGATGTTTGCCCCTAGCTGATTTGAGTTTAAAAAGAGGTTGGGGAAAGAATTGTGAACTTCAGTCAATGGCTGAATTCGGACAACACGATAGTCAATGGTGGGGTAATAATCAACTTTACAGTTGTTCATCTAGGGGGCACTCCCCACACAACATGGTAATAAATAATCAACCGTGGTGTGGATTCGGATCAGCACTGAGTTGACTATGGCAGCATTCGGATGACACGATAGTCAATACAACTGATTATTGTTTTTCTCCCCCCCCCCCCAGTTGCTTATTGTGTCGTCCAAATTCAGCCAATATGTGTATCCCTGTTGTAGGGTTGTGTGAATCAGCAAAATTTGAGCGCACCAAAGTTCTCCAAATTCCATCTCAAAGTTTGTTTCGATTCAAGTCCATATGAGATTGTAAGCTTTTGTTTTTTTTGGGTTTTTTTGTTTTTGCATGAAAATCTGTGTGTATTTGTATGTGTGTTTCTCCAAATGTATGCATCCGTTGTGTGCATCTTTGAAATGTATGCGTTTTTCTTCGATTTGAGTAAAGCTTATTTGTGTGCATTTTTCAAAACGATGCATTTTTTTCATGTGTGTTTTTCAAATGTATGCATGCTGTCAAACGCTTCTTTTTTGGGGGGGTCTTTAAATACATTGCAAGTTCAGAAATGTATAGACTACAACTGCAGATTGCATCTGTGTCTGTGTCAGGTCTGAAAAGTGCAAACTGGACAAATCCTGATTTTAAAACGAACTGAAACGAATTTCTTAATACATCCCTACCCTGTTGTGCATTTGTTATATGAGCCTTTGGCTGAGGGGCCTGAAAAATCAAAAGATCCTGCTCTAATTTGGATGTTGTGTCGTGTGATATTAATAACTTGTAGCCTCACAGACTTGCTCACTTTGCCTTTGCCTCTGGCGCGCTCTGGACTTGCAGTCGCTGCTTTCGGACTTGATTCTCCCATCCCTGGATCTCACCCCATTTGCCTCTGATGCTGCTAAGAGCTGACATTAGCTTGTCCTGTGTCACCTCTGCGCAACTCATGTCTTCACAAACCAAAACTCACCCTTCCGGCTAGTTGTCCACTTCTTCTGATCCCAGGCAGATGCAAATAACAAACAAACCCTAAAACCCTCTGGAGATTTACTGAGCCTCTGATGGTCCATTGCAGAAGGCTGGCAGGCTATGTTTGACTGGTTGAGATTGAAGCTCAACCAGGGTGAAATTAGTGAATGTGCAGGATGCTTACCAGTGACTCTGTTGCCCACAGCCTCATAAATCCTAGAACCAGGCCTGATTACCGGTCTGTCGCTGCTATTCTTGTAGCCTGCAGGTGTTAATATAGGCACCAATAAAAATGAACCAATAAGGACAGGAAAAGAAATTTAGCAAGATGAGTTTGTTGGGGGGGGGGGGAACCATGATATTTTTTCATGCATAAGTCGATCAAATTCAGCAGCCTGCAGTGATGGGAAAGATACATAATATGATAAAGCTTGGTAGCAAAGACATGTGTGATTGAACAAACCAATGAAGAGATAACATTTGAAAGCTTTACAGCTTGGAAAGCTGTTAGCAAGCTGGGGTCCCCTTCATCATTTTTAATTTTAGTTTTACTGCCCTTCATTTGCTTTGACGGGTTGATGTTGCCATGGTGCAGTTGAAATTCTCATAAAAGTGCTGTTACCCTTTTCAAGATGGCCATTTTTTCCTAGGGTTTATGCCACATTTTATAGTTATGTCAGAAGGTTTACTTGGTTTATGAATTCTGCAAGCAACTAGGTTTGCACTGAAAACTCTGGGTTGCATTTTGCCTTCTGCCATTTAACGGTTTAAGCTTTATAAAATCATCATATCAGTGTGCTATCTCCTTAAATAATTAAGCTCATAACAAAGATGTCCTTTTGTTTATAAAGGCACATTAAAAAAATATGTGAATACTACTCATTTAATACAAAAAAAATTGCAATAAAGGGATTTCTTTTCTTTTTACACATGGGTGAGAGCTGTTACATGTCCTTAAAAGCTTTTAAATGGTTATCACATATTGGATATATAGTAATCAATCAGTTATATAATCAAGGGCCAAACAATCCCTCATGTCAATGGTATGATTTTGTTAGCTGCACAAGAACTTGGCTGATTCACTTTCAGGACACCATTTAACATTATGTTAAACATGCTATAGGATAGGGGCTCGTCGATATTAGTATAGTTATTATTAGAACATTCGTTTTGCAGAGAATGTGCCTGTTCTGCTCTCCACAACTCGTTGTTGCTGTTCCTTATTGCATGAATGTATAGCCACGGCTGCCACTAAAAAATTGTGGAAAAACAAGTGCGATAATTCGTTCTGGGCAGGACAGGGGGAAAGAAAGGAACTGAGCATTTGCTGGGGCTCGAGCCCTGCTGACTCCCAGCCACTAGTGGATTGGGCTATGTTATCTGGATCCTCTCTAATCAGCCCTGCCTAAGCATGATTCAGTTGCTGTGAGATTTCCAGCGTCTATCATGTATATACAAGAAACAGGGTCCTCTCTTTTTCTGATGGGAGTGGATGGGTGCCTCCAAAATGCGCTCATTAGGCCCAAAGGCTGGAGGTTCCCCAACCTGCCTTAAGTGATGTATAATTATGGCTATCAGCATACAGCTACTGTTTTGCTATTATATCCGTATCAAATACTAAAAAGCCTGTCAGCATGAAAACCAGCATCACCATGATCTCTTAATTTTCTTTGACCATTGGCAGAGGAACCAGAGTCAACTGAAGACATTTTGCTACCTGAGGCAGAATAGCAAATTGCTCTCTCCTCCCACTTCTCCATGTACAGGTGTTCAAGGCTGGCCAAATTATTTTGCACCTGAGGCATAAAATCCCTCAAGCACCTTACCCAGGGAACAACAACAACAACAATAATAATAATAATAATAATAATAATAATAATGTTGCCCTTTCTTGATACCCACAATCAGCTGCCCAAGGCAGCTGCTTCACTCTGCCCAATGGTAGGGCTGTTTTAGATTATGTTAAGATGGGGTCATTACATGGTAGCAAGTAAGGCAAATGAATGAGACTTTTTTGAAACATTTAAATTCATCTAAAGCTTCTTATGGCACATATCTGCAAATAGGATCACATATTGGGAAATTTCAGGGCGTGACAAACATGTATTGTCAACATTCTGAAAGCCTGACAGGAAGTTTGTATAACTTTTGGGCAAACCTGTCTCAGAACTGATTTGTAAAATTTTGTAAGAATGGCAGCTGGGGCGTGAGAAAGGATAAAGAATATGAGGACCAAAGCACCATGAGACACATTGGCTGTGTTCGGACAACACGATAGTCATCGGTGGGGCAATAACCAACTTGACAGTTGTTTATCAAGGGGGTACTCCCCACATAACATGATAATAACTGTAGTGTGGATTTGGATCAGCATTGAGTTGACTATTAGTCCACACTGAGTTGACTCACTCATCCCCCTTCCCCTCCTCAGTCCTCCTGCTAGTATCCCATCAGCCATTACTGCCGAAAATCTATCCTGCTGGCTCAACTAGAGCGGCATCCACCACTTTGACTGCTCTTGCGTTGCGACTCTGTGGCTGACAAAATAACCAACAGTGTTGGTTCAAATAGTCAACTCTGCACAGTGTTGGTTATTTGCGTTGGTTATTTCAGCCAAATAGCCAACCATTGCCAAAAAGACTCCCTCCACACAACATGATAACCCACGGTGGGTTAAATAACCAACCATTGACTATTTAAACCTCCGTTGGCTATCGTGTTGTCCGAACCCAGTAATTGAAATTGTATATGGAACAATATCCAGAAACAGTTGCTACCAGTCGTGGTCTTACACTATTTAACATCTCAAGCAAAAATCTGTGCTACCCATGCCAATTTCATTGTTTAGTAACAATGGAGGTTCAGGGCTGGAAAACTTTTTTTTACATAGTATTATACATTTCTGAATAACCCACTGTCAATGTGACCTTAAACCATACAAATTAAAAACATTCACGTCTGATGGAGGTTACCCCCTCACTCCCCATTACTTGATCTCTCTAGTTTAGGAGTCCTCACCACAGTGCCACATTGCCTGCAAGCACCTCCAACAGTGCCTACGAAGCTCTTCACATCATATCTTTTTCAATCAAAAATTGAAAAACATGAGGATGCCAGAGTCTCCTTCCTATTCCTGAACATGCTGCTGATCGGCTGTTCAGTGGGCAGGAAGAGAAAACAAGGAAGATGGGTAGAAGGGAGATAAAAGCTAAAAGAGGTGAAGGGGAGAGAAATACAGAGGGTAGAGATTGGGAGTGGAGAGGACCAGCAAGATCAAGGGGTGAGTGGGAGAGAAAGAGCAAGGCTAGGGGGCTAGGAAAGGGAAGAAAGAAGGCTGCTAGGGATGAGGAAGGGAGAAAAATAGTGGGGAAAGGGGTTGGTGAGAGAAGTAGCAAGACTAGAGGCTGGGAGTTGAGAGAGAGCATGCAAAGGATGGAAGTAGGTTTGGCAGGCCAGGAAGAACTCTTTCCATGTTCCCCTCCCTCCTGTCCAGCTTCTAGCCTCACTATTTCTCTCCAGGCCCCCATGGCAGTTGTTATGTGACTAGCCACATCCACCACGGGAGCCGTTTTGTGGTGGTGCCCATAGCAGTTTCTTGAATCCCCAAATATATCCACGGGTCCAAAAAGGTTGGGGACCCCTGTTATTCACTTTTGATATTACACATCATACCTGAATCATAAACTGGAAGTTAAAATAAGAATGCAATCCTAAGCATGCTTATTTGAAACTTAATGCCATCAAAATCAATTCTTCAGAGAAAATATGATTAGGGTTGAAGCTAAAATGTTGTTTCTCTTTTAGAAATGGAACATGTGGGGCAACAAACAAACAAACCCAAAGTTCTTTTGCCAACACATATCATCATAAAAGTAGTATTACCTAGAGCTCCATCGCACCAGCATTTTATTGCACTCTTGTCCTGCCTAGTTTGCTGTTTTGCAGCATGGTACTTGCATGACGTCGTGCCTGTCCTGCATACACCCCGCCTCTTTCCCTCCATTTTCCATCTTATCCTAGAGTGGGGTAGGTCTGGTTTATTTCCTCAATGTGGGATGAAAGCGCCCTTCAGCGCCATGTATTGTCATCCTCCCATTATGTCCTTTGTTGGGGGGGGGGTGCTTTGAAAGGAGGTTTTGCTGACAAAAGAGGAGGGTGGGGCCATTCTACACACACACACACACACACACACACACACACACCTCCGATTCTGCTTTAATCCATCCCTGTGCAGAATTGGAGGGGTGTGTGTGTGTTAATGGGAAGGAATGATATTGTGAAATCCTTTTGGCTGGGGCAGGGGCGGGGAGGGGGACACACACACATGAAAGGAGCTTAGCAAGCTGTATAAACGAAGATGGCATATTTGCTTTTTTCAAGCTGGGAGTTAAAGGACCGGGAATAAAATCTAGCCTGGCTGGAGGCAACAAGGCAGATGAGAGCCTGGATATTTTTTTTCTCTGCCTAGAAATCCCACCCAGAATTTCCTTCGGTAAATGGAGGGAAAATGTGTAATTTGGCTCAACCTTGTTGTGGATCAGGACTGTACACCGAGTACATCATGACCCCACTGTTCATACATGCGAAGAAATACACTTGTGAAATACACATGAGGACTATATGGGATCTTCATGCACGTGGAGGCCGCTGATCCCCCTCTGCTTAAGTTAAGCGGGTCGGTTCCGAACCTGAATGGGAGGCTGTCTGAGGAGCCCGTACAGAGCTTCTAGTTCCGTGATGGATGGAAGTCAAGATGCAAATGCAATTTTAAAAAGAACACCCTAGAAATCTCAGCTCTCCCCCCCCCCCCCAACATTAGTCTGGATCCAAGAATCAGCTTGGGAGGGGGGGGAATTGGTTTTGAAGTAGGGATGTGCATGGACGCAAAATATCGTATCGGAATCGGAACTTCAGATTTTGTAAAGTATCATATCGTAAAAATCGGAGATCTGTTGTATCAGATTCAATCCGATAACGATACAAAATCGGAAGTTCCGATTCCGATATCGGACCACCACTTTAGGTGTTTTCTCCATAGGCTTGCACTGGGGGAAAGAAAGCTTTCCCCCAATGCAAGTCTATGGGGAAAACACCTAAAATGGCAGCCCTCCCTCCCCCCCACTCGCGCTCCTTACGTGCTGCCATCCCGCGCTGCCGTCCACTGCTTCTGTGTACCGATAATTAGGCTTTGCAGCCTGGTTCTCAGTAGAGCAACGACGTGCCGGGTGACGTCATCATCCGGCACGTTGTCGCTCTTCTGAGAACCAGGCCGCAAAGCCTAATTATCAGTATAAGGAAGCAGCGGGTGGCAGCGTAGGACGGCGGCAGGTAAGGGGTTCTCCCCCTCCCTCCCTCCCCCCACTTGTGCTCCTTACCTGCCGCCACCGTCCACTGCTTCTGTACTACTGATAAACAGGCCTTGTGGCCTGTTCCACAATAGAGTGATGGCACGTTGAGTGTCACCCGGCACGCCAGTGCTCTATTATGGAACAGGCCGCAAGGGCTGTATATCAGTAGTACGGAAACAGTGGGCAGCAGCAGGTAAGGCGCATGAGTGGGGGGAGGGAGGGAGAAGGAGGTCCCCACTCACCTGCCACCATGTTTTCTCCATAGACTTGCATTGGGGGAAAGTTTTCTTTCCCCCAATGCAAGCCTATGACAAAAACAGGTAAAATGGAGGTTCAATTTTCTGATTTTTTCCCGATATTAATCGGATCGAAAACAATTGGATCAGGAGAAATCAGACCTCCTGTGGCCAGCATCGGAATCGGACATTAGAAGTCCTATTTCTGACATATTGTAGTCGGATCAGACATTGGATCCGATACGATGCACAGCCCTATTTTGAAGGGCCAGGATGTTTGTTCCATTTCTTATGGCACAAGCCAAACCTTTGCATGTTTACATGGAAGGGAATCCCATTACATTCTAAGGGGGCTCACTCTCGAGTTTTAGTTTTAGGGCGCAATCCATTGCATGTATAGACAGAAAAAAGTGTGTTTCCCCCCTCCCAGGGCTGGCTGGGGAATACTGGGACTTGTAAGGCTTTTTTTTTAAAAAAAAAAATCCCCTCAATCATTCCTTCCTATTAACACACACACACTTCCACTTCTGCCTTAATCCATCCCTGCACAGAATCGGAGATGTGGTGTGTGTATGTGTTAATGGGAAGGCATGACTTGAGGGGGGATTTAAAAATTCCTAAAAAATCAAGGGATAAACGAACTTGCTTCAAACTTGGCATGCCTAAAGCCCTACTTCAGAGCTATCATGGTGCCAATTTTCATCTATTTATCTTTAAAAATGACAGCGTTTTTATAATTTTAAAACCTCGGACTTAAAAAAAATCCTAAAAATCAAGGGATGAGCCGATCTGCTTCAAATTTGGCACGGTTTAAAGCCCTACTTAATATCTCTCAGGGTGCCAAGTTTCATCTTTTTATCTTTAAAAATGAGGGAACTGTACATATTTTAGTTAATTCCCATAGGAGCTCTGATGAGTGGGGGGATGGCTGCCATGTTGATCGCAATGTCCATCAATGACAAGAACCAACGAACTGGAGGGGGAAGGAGAAGGGGCGGGGTGGGCACAATAGCGTTGGGACAGCAAAGAAGTGAAAAGAGAGTTGACTGGTATAGTGACAATCGTGAAAGAGATGAGTGCTTGCTGCGCTAATGAAACGGCTGTCAAAATTGTGGGTGCATACCAGAGGAAAAAATAGGTGTGATGGAGCCCCTATTGATGATATTGTTTCTTCTTTCTGATCAATACTGAATATGGTCTTAAACGGCAAGATTTGCTAAGATTTGTATAGATAAATTCAATAGAAATGCAATTGTTGGCCACCTAGAGAAGAAACAATTTGCTTTTACCTCAAATAGAACATTCTACTGGAGCACAACATTAGTATATTTAAATGTCTTAGTGTTTCTAATGCATGGAAACATCACTGTAATTTCTTTTTATACGTTTGTGTTACTGAGTTGTGGGAAACTAAGATTGTAGTTCTCTGCACACTTTCTTGGAAGTAAGCTCCACTTAACTCTTCTAAGAAACATGCATAGGATCAAGCTGCATGGCTGCAAACTTATACACACTTACAAGGAAGTAAGTTGCATTGAAACCAGTGAGGCTTACGTTCATGTAAATTTGCTTAGGGTGGGGCCTGCAAGTGACTTGCTCAAAATATTACCGCGTGCTTGTAGCATAGAATTGAATTAATGCTGGTTTTCCCAAGCACCAGGCTAGTAGCTTTGCTGCTGATGAACACTTCTTCTCATTCTAGTTTGGGGGTGAGGCTGGAAAATCGATGCCTTTACATTAAAGATGTCTTTCAGCTGAAGAGAACGGGATGCAAATAATTGAAAGTGTTGTAGTTCCAAAAAGTTTGAATCAGTCACTTAAGTGTGTCACTTTTGTTGTAGCTTTGTAATCATGCTTAGTCTTTAAAAAACAGTATCCTGTCATTGGTCTTTCCTTGCTCAATAGTTTTCTTCTTAATTGCCTTTCCATTCGCTCCAAAGACGTATAGTAGCAACCATGATTTGGTGCAAAAAAAATCCATTCATTGTTATCAGTCACAGAGCCTCCTAAAGGAGCACCTTAATAAAAGCCAGTTCACTACTACTTGAAGGCACAAGATGGATGATGTTCATAGTTCATTATTTGAACAAGGGTATCTGACTTATGGCAATTCTATCTGAGAGAGTGTTGTAGAATTCTATTTTATCTTTAAGAAATGGTGTTTTATAAAAGTAAGATATTTACTTCTGTTGCAGTGAGGAATTTAAGTAGAAAAAAATCTCTCTAATGTTTGTTTGAATCATACTAGAATGATGAGCAGGGTCCAGCCATACATCAAACAACCAAAATGGGAAAAACGCAGGACTGTATTTTATTTTGTGTGAACAGAAATGCCCCATGCTATCGCTGGCCATATTTTGTTCTTTAAAACACAGCCATTGTTGGTGGAACGATCGTTCTTTCTTACGCCACTCCTTAAATTGCATAAATGCAAATGTTTTGTAAATGTTCTCACAAATGCCATGTTATTTTTAACGACTGAACCATGCATATGCATTGATGACACTTCAAGGATGAATCATCTGTGTACACATAATCTATTGTTTCTTGCCTCATGCATGTTCTGTATTTTTGTGGCCTGCTATGATTGCAGCCACATTGTAATTGTGTTTTGGCACTGGAATGTGACATATCTGGCCATGCTAGATGAGAAAGCCGTAGGGAAAAAATGTTGAGCTTATAGGCTTAGATAAGTAGCAGAAAAGGAGGAGAGGATTTTCATCACCTTGGGATGGTTCACATATGCAGGTTCAACGCTTGATCACTGTAACATCAAGTGATGACTTGCATGTTTGAATGGGCTATCAGAGATATATCATCAGGCATAGGGATGGGGGGAATGTGTTTGGTTTTCATATTAACGCGAACTCACCCAGTTTTGCACATTCAGTCCAATATCTGAACCCAAATTGAGTTATTCTTCAAAATCCATGCTTTTCTGAATTTTGCAGTTTAGTTCTCCATTAAAAAAATATGTACAAAATGCATAGATTAGGGGAAAGTGCACACAAAAAAAAATGACCAGCTGAGGCTTCCCAATGTACCAGTTTCAGATAATTCACAGCACAGTCTGCTGCGTGTGTACTTAGTTGATACCCCACTGAGTTCGATGTGGCGTACTTCCAGAAAAGTATATGTAGGATTGCAAATTTGGATAGGAAGCATTTCAGAAGCATCCTTAGGGTGTCAATCATCCCAAATGTCTTCTACTAGAGGTTCATGGCACTACTGTTTAGCTTTCTAGGGTGACCAACTGTCAGGATTTCCCCAGATTTGTTCTAGTTTTTGTTCTATCCTGGGTGTCGGGGGATTTTTTTTGTAATTTTCTATAATGTCCTGGAAAGAAACACTTTCCCCTTTAAGGCTGCTATTAGCATGGCGGGAGGGAATGACGTGTTTCCTGGAGGTGTGTCATTTCCTCCTCATTGCTCCAATCAGGGCATTAAAGGGGAAAGAAAAGGCCCTGATGGAAGCAGTGGGGGGCAGGAATGACACGTTTTCCCCTCTTCTACTCCAATTAGGGCCTTTGAGGTGGTGGTGGGGGGGGGGGGAAATGACATGCTTTCCAGAGGCCCCAGAGAGCTGCTTTCCCATCCCTCCCACAGGGTTCCCTCTTTTTCGTTTTCCCAAATATGGTCACCCTATCCAGTACTTAGCTTTCTCTGGCTCATATCAGATCCAAATATGTCCCTGACATGCACTTTATCATAGGAAAAAGCCTGGCATATTGTGAAGCATTTGAAGGAGCATCCTGATACTGAGGCAAATGACGCTGCTTTGCAACGATGCCTCTGAAGTGCAAGCATCTCGCAAATCATTTTGGCTGCAGAGGCCCAGCAGAACTGATGTGCGCGGATGTTGCCGTTTAATGCGGTTTCCCAGCAAACCTTCCATAAAATTCATGACTGTAGCTGACCCTTGTTACTGGGCTCTTCTCTCTTCCTTTTTTAAAGGCTTATAACCTGGCTATGAAAGACTGTGCGCTGGAAAAGTGACGTGCAGAGAATCATGTTCTCTTCAGCACGAGATGCACGAGGTGAGGCCCCAGTCAAACAGTTGATTAAATGTCACAGTGCATTGGGCCATCTGCTCTAGACGGTGACAGGATATATTTCATTTTGTCTGCACAACAAGAACCTGATTCTGCACTCCCCTAGCAGTATAAATGCCTCTGGAATTTTGACTGAAGTGAAACCTGAAGAGAATTGTGGGGTTCCTCCTCGGGAGGAAAATCTGAGGAATTTAAAATAAAGCCAAAGGATTTTTGATAAGGACTAGCAAAATTTCTTAAGGGTTTCTTCATGCTCCTAATCTGTTCTATTGCTGTGCTCCCTCATTCACATGGACATGAAAGTTCCTTCTGTGCACATGTCATGACCAGTGGTGTGTGTGTGTGGGGTGTGTGTGTCTTTAACTAGAGGTGTAGTGTGCACACAGGAGACTTAAGCACTATGCTATTGCTAAAATGGGGAATAGTGACTTCTAAAATGGGGAAATTAGCTCAAATGCTTGTTTAAAATCCTAAAAAAATGAACTTTTAATTTTTTTTATTTTACAGATTTTCATTCTTAAAACACACACATGCACACATTCATTACAGAGGAGAAAATTGGCTTGTTTCTAGCCCTACTAGGTAGTGGAATGGTTGCAAAGCAGGTTGTGCTTTGGGCTCAGCGGGATGCTTTGCCTGCTTTCTCTCTGGATATACATTATTATTATTATTATTATTAATTACATTTATATACCGCGGTTTACAAAAATACAAGGCAAACAGATCTATCTGGGGCAAATGAGGCAAGAAAGTGGGGACTCGCCCTGGAAATGTGTAGAGTAGAAAATTGTCCTTGGAAAGAGTCACAAGAAACAATGATTTAAAATCAACCAGATAATCAAGTGTGACTCTGTTCAGCATAGGGAATGAATCGCCTGCCCCCACTAGGAATAGCAGAAAGGAATATACCACTGGGCTTTTTTCTTCCTTTGTTACTTCAGCAGCCATTACACCAATCTCCTTGCTCAGCACAGATCTATTAGACTGACTTGCAAGAGGTCTGAGATAAGTTCTGAGATTGGTATAATAGCTGCTGGTATCACAAAGGCCCTGTTCCTCCCCTCCCCCCATATTATAGTAACCTAGTAACCAATGCACCTTCCTTAAGAAGAAGAATTACTGCCAATATATCCAATAGGTCTTATGACAATCAGAATCAGCCCCCAACCTACCAGCAGCTCTATGCATAGGAAGAGATGGTTGAGGGGGCTGGTGAGATGTTGCGCTTCTTGCGGCATCTACACCCACATTTCAATATGCATCCCCACCATTTTGTACCCTCTCACTATTAATAATGTAATCAGAGGCTTGTTACTGCTGGCATTGGAGTAGAGAGCAGCAGCTGGGTGTGGTTATTTCTAGGGCTGTGCACGGACCCCCGATCCCGATCGGTCAGGTCTGGATCGGGCCCGATCTGACTCAGATCAGATCGAGCCCTATCCAATCCAATCCAGATCTGTGCACAGCACTCCCTCCCGCTCTCCCCCTCCCTCCCCCCACTCTCCCTGCTTACCTGCTGCCTCCTCCACATCATCCTGCCGTCGTTCTCTCTCCTCGCTGTGTGCCTCTGCATTTCCCGCTCGCATTGGGTGACGACACAGAAGAGGCAGCAGGTAAGCAGGGAGAGTGGGGGGAGGGAGGGGGAGAGCGGGAGGGAGTGCTGTGACTGGATCTGGATCTGTGCACAGCCCTAGTTATTTCATTGTTCATTAAGTTACGGCCAAGCAGAATTTTCCCAGTCCCATCCCAGGTCTCCAAATAAGCAATGCTCAGTTGAAGTCACTCATAAACTTTCAAATGGGATGGTACCTTTAAAAAAAATTAAAATAAAACACACTAACCTTATTTTAAGTATGTTTGCTTCTGTTACCATGGGCCTAAGGAATAGAACTTTGAATTAATAAAGCAAGTTGAATACTCTAGTTATATATACTGGCTAAAATCCCCTCTTGTTTTTGCTGCCTCGTCATGACTGCAAAAGTGGGGTTGAGGGAAGGGGAGTATAAACATTTGGCAAGCTACAGCATGCAGCTAGTGAGATGCATTTTGACTGGAGTGTCGCAAATTCTATGAGGTGGTTATAGTAGAATTTATTGAGAAAATACAGGAAATTCAAGGCATGGTATGATAACCTGTAATTCTAGGGGGAAATGCTATGTCCCAGCCAGGAAGAATGTAAGCCAGGCTTGTGTGTGTGTTGTCAAGTTCTTCAAGGGTGGCAAAACCTCTTCTTTATATAACAAAACTAATACTCCTTGGTCATCAGTAAACTGCCAGGATAGTCTCCAGAGTGACCTCAGGGGCAAATTGCTGCAACAAAGCACTGAGCAAGTGCATTCCATTAATTGTAGCAGAAAAAGTAGGATTATATGAACAAGGTCCTCAGCCGCCATCCTCAGCCCAGACAATATAAATGCGCTGGTGCTAAATGCCATCGTTTATATATGATGATACCAAAGGATGGTCTTTAATTATTTCTGGCATATGTCCTTTAAATTCAAAGTTAGAACATTGTAGTGGGCAAAGGGTAATGCTTCCTAACAGGTTACACTTCCCTCAGGATTTCTTGATTGACATCAAAATTGGTTTTCTTCCCCCCCCCTTCACAATCTGATTGACAGGATGGCAGGTGTGAAGTGCTGTAATAATGTGTCAAAAGACCTTAAATCAAGACTAATGTGGCTTCAGTGATAAGTTCCCATATGGCTCATATGGAATTACAAGGACAGACTCATTCAGGGGCTGCTATTTTTGGAATACCTAGATGATTTAATAGTTCAGCACCCCAGAAGAATATCTGGACAAAGATTTAAGAAGAGAACTGCAGACTTTTTTACTGAGGAAAAAATCACTATACAAAAGCAAGAGAAGTGAATGGTGTTGGTGGGGCTTTGCTGACAAAAAGCTTCATGAGGTAAACGTAGGAAAGTTCAAAAACTCTTTGAGGAATTTTACTAATCTTAGCAAACGAAATATTTCTCCATAACAGGAAATAGCAAATTTGACTTGAGATTTCACTTCCAAGTGAAAGTTGGTGGCAACTTTAGTCACAGATGTTATCAACTTTGCCCATGAATTAAGAGTTGTTTCCCCCCAGTTCTGAACCTCCAACAAAGACAGCTAGTACTTGGGAGAGAAGATGGCATCTTGACTATCAATTTGACTATCAATATTTACCAGATATAGATATGTCACAGTTAGAGATATCCCATACCACTTCAAATTTTATAAAGTTTTGTCTGAGAATAAATCTCAAAATTCACCTCAGATGTTCCAAATTGATGACAGCTCTAGGTATAATACATCAACATTTTGTGTATGTTGTTTTTCTACTCACTTTCATAATATATAATGTACTTAACTTTGTTTCCTTCTGTAAACTGAAGTGGTTTGAAGTTTGGTTTAAGAGAATAGAGGGTTGCCATCTCCCAGTCTTGATATGATGCCTATTTCTTATTTTTTCTTATTATGCTTCCCCATGTTAAAACAAAGGATCTTTTATGACAGGGTTAGAGAAACATGTATTAATTATTAATAATGCTCAGTAATTATAATGATCAATTAAGATAGTTTCAGTAGTCCAGCAGGTTTGCATCTGTAGCACTTATTGGGTGGCAGAACATGGCAAAAAGGAAATAGTCACACATAGGCTCAATTCGGACGACACGATAGTCAATGGTGGGTTGACTAACCCTAACCCTAGGGGGCACTCCCCACACAACATGGTAATAAATAATCAACTGTGGTGTGGATGAGGATCAGTGCTGAGTTGACTATGGCAGCATTCGGATGACACAATAGTAAAAACAACTGACGATTGTTTCCCCCACTCCAGTTGCTTATTGTGTCGTCCGAATTGAGCCAGTGTCAAAATTGGATTATAAATGGCCACCATTTTATTGTTTACAGCTTACAAAGTCGAGCACAGCAGAGGGCTGTATCTGGTTATTGAGCAGCCCGCCTGCTACATGATTTCCTCCGTCCAGTGCATGTGCTGGATAAATGAAGGGAGGCGGGAAGCCTGGGTCTCAGGTACCCTTCCTGCTTACTCCTAGAAATGGATCCAGCCAACTGTCCTCACCCACCCCCTTGTGAATCCCCCCTAATCACTGGAAAGCAAATGAGGCTGCGAAGTGGGGGGCATGGGGAGGCATTTTGCCCAGTTCTAGTTAATCCCTCATTGAGAGCCAAGCCTTGAAGGGAATAACCAACAGGGCCCTAAACACAAGGCCACTGCCTCACACCTTCCTCTCCCTGTGAAGCCGGAGGTGCTATGTTGTAGGAAGGATCTGGTTACTAGACAGGGGCCGCCTGCCCAAGGAGGATATGTCAGTTGGATTGTCTATACCAGCCTTCTGTAGGGCAACAAAACGATGGGGTGATAATTCTGTCTCATTCCTCAATAAGGTTGTATCCATTTCGATCTCCCTCCAAGTTTTCCTTCTGCTTATTGTGGTAATTTTTGCTTTCAGTACACCCTAGAAAACGTGCAAGATCCACTTCCCACCTGACAGATTGCATTGTGTCAACCAAACAGATACACTATGCCTGTAAGTGTTTGAACAGGTTCATTGTATCATCTTGGTACAAAAAAACTGCACACACACACACACATACACACACTACAAAACATGCTAGGTAGAGATCTTCTAACGCCAATACTTTCTTGAATAGCTGACAAGAATTTGGACAATCCAAGCTTTATGCATCAGCTTTGGAAAACCTGGGCATTTGTGTGCTGCTCAGATGCTCCTGTTGATCTTTGTCATTCTTCTCAGCTTTGTGGTACAAGCTAAACATTGATGTATCCAGTGGACTCTGGCCTTCCTTTGTGTCCACGAGTTACCCTCACATTAATTAAAGTTCCACACTGTCCTCTCATCTTCTTCCCTTTCTCTCTCGCTCTGTGTTCCCCTAAGAGCAGGCTGTTTCCAAATATGAATAAATCTGAATGTCAAACCAAGCTTCCTTTACTGCTTGAAATACCGATCTGAATATGAGTGTCAGGACCCTGCACATGCTTAGTTTTTCGTATGAGCATTTCTCGCCTATCTGGAGGAGTGATTTGACTTCTCTGTATTGCATTAGACCATTGTCATTAACGATAGGGGTGTCATTTTGATGTGATCTGTGAGGCAGCCGAAGCTTTGAAGTTGAAAGATAGAACAGACACGGATAAATTGTGCTCAAGAGTATGCTGCTATTGCAACCATTATTGCTGGCAATTATTTCACCAAGTGACACATCTGATAAGTCATCTGGCTTGCTGCAAAAAAAAAAAAAGAAAGAAAGATAGGAAGGGAGAGGGAGGAAAGCCCTACCTCATTTCATTGCAGAAATGTTGGTAGATCTGTTGATTTTTTGTTATTATTTTTTTTAACAGGCTGACAAAAGCTCATTAGTTTTGGCCAGGGAGATGGTTCTGCACCACTCCTTTCTTGTGTTATTCTGCACTGGTCTTTCTAAGCCCCATTTAAGATAGGGTTTCCTTTCTCACTGGATGACCAGTCAGATTTGGCCATTGGCCTTAACCTTTTTTGCAAGCAATTATAGGTGTTGTTATATACAATTTTGCTTGTTTGTTTGTTTGCTTACCTAGGC
This sequence comes from Anniella stebbinsi, assembly GCA_029215795.1. Taxonomy (NCBI): domain Eukaryota; kingdom Metazoa; phylum Chordata; class Lepidosauria; order Squamata; family Anniellidae; genus Anniella; species Anniella stebbinsi. The sequence continues at coordinate 250,067,196 of JARDYH010000002.1, forward strand.
ATGTTTACAGATGATCAAACCCATCTTGTTCAATTTTAGTTCGGACTTAGCAGTCCACTGAGAAGTTTGCAGAGGAAAACAAAGGAAGGATGATGTGGGTGTCTCAGCCAACATGGACTAACAGCCTTCCCCAACCTGGTTCCCTCCAGATTTGTTGGACTGCTGGCTGGGATGATGGGAATTGTAGAGCAACACATCTGAAAAGGACCAGGTAGGGGAAGGCTGCACTACAGCATCCATTGCTTCATACACTAGGGCATGCTCTTCCAGTTGGGTGGAGCTGCAAGTCCCAACTACTTGTGGAAATGAACTCTGAATAAGTAACATGACAAGGTAGTGTCCCAGAGTGGCTATAGGTATATAGCCCTCACCAGTGACTATGCTGGTTAGGACTGATGGGAGTTACAGTCCAACAACATCTGGAGGGCTACAAGTTGCCCACCCCTGGTGTCTATAACATGGTAGATTTAGCTGTTGTTGAAGGTATGTTCCCCTTTAGTCCACAAATGAAGGTCAGATTTTAACATACAGCAATTGGCAAACATCATAGGAAAAAAGTTACAAAGAAAAAAGAGAGGGATGATGCTAGCAATCTGATTCCTGAACAGAGTCACCCATCCTTTCCCCAGATTGAGCCTCTGTTGGCTCAACTGCTCTTACCTTGGGAATTCAAAATAGTTTGTCAACACAAATATTTATATTCATTAAACAAAAAACCTACAGTTTACAAAAACAATGTTAAGGCTCTACAGTTTCCAACCAAGCACCAAAAAGCAGGGAAATTGGGAGTTAAGGCTCATAAGCCTTAACGCCACATCCTCCCTAAGGAGGCAGAAAGTGCAAGTGAAATTTTCATTCTCCCAAAGCAGATAAACCATGAGGACAGGATGGAGAATATGATATGCAGAGGTGATTGTGGGGTTGTGGAAAACTGATCATGAACAACTTAGGGCCACCTACTTCTCTTTTTTTGTTTAGAGCAGCCCTTCCCCAACCTGGTGCCCTCCAAAAGTGTTGGACTACAACTCACATCATTTTTTAGGGATTTTTTAAAGTTTAAACAGAAATCTCTTTGGGGTCTAGGACCTTGAGCAGTACAAGTTTAAAAAATGAAATTAAAGATAAAGAGATGAAACTTGGCACCATGGTACCTCTGAAGTAGGGATTTAGCCATGCCAAGTTGGAAGCAGATCCATCCCTTGATTTTTAGGAATTTTTAAAACTTCAAATTATTTTTTAAAATTAACTAAAATGCTTACAATTGCATGGTAGCTCTTAAGTAGGGATTGAGCCATGCCAAGTTGGAAGCAGATCTGTTTATGCCTTGAGTTTTAGGAATTTTTAAAACTTCAAACACAATACTCTTTGGGGTCTAGGGCCTTGAGCAGTACATTAAAAGAAAAAAGAAATTAAAGATGAAGAGATGAAACTTGGCACCATAGTTCCTCTTAAGTAAGGCTTTAGCCATGCCAAGTTGGAAGCAGATTGGTTCATGCCTTGAATTTTAGGAAATGTTTTGAAGTCAAACTTAAAAAAAAAAATCCTAAAAATCAAGGCACGAACCGATCTGCTTCCAGCTTGGCATGGCTCAATTCTAGGGTGACCACTAGTGTGTGGCGTAATGGCTAAAGTGTTGGACTGGGAGCTGGGAGATCCGGGTTCTACTCCCCACTCGGCCATGGAAACCCATTGGGTGACTTTGGGCCAGTCGCAGACTCTCAGCCCAACCCACCTCACAGGGTTGCTGTTGTGAGGATAAAATGGAGAGCAGGAGGATTATGTATGTCGCCTTGGGTTTCTTGGAGGAAAAAAGGTGGGATATAAATGCAATAATAAATAAAAATAAAAAACTGTCAGGATTTCCCCAGATTTCTCCTGGTTTTTGTTCTATCCTCGGTGTCAGGGGGGATTTTATGCAATAGTCTATAATGACCTGGAATTACACACTTTCCCCTTTAAGGCCACCATTAGCGTGGCAGGGGGGAATTACATGCTTTCTGGAGGTCTGTCATTCTCTCCCACTGCTCCAATCAAGGCCTTAAAAGGGGAAAACGTGTCATTCCCAGACATTATAGAAAAGGGCATGATTGGAGCAGTGGGGTGGGGTGAGAATGACATGCTTTCCCCTCCTCCGCTCCAGTTGGGGACTTTAAGGTGGCCCCAGAAAGCCATTTTCCTGCCCCCCCCCACTAGGTGTCCTCTTTTTTGGTTTCCCAATTATGGTCACCCTACTCAGTTCTTGCACAGGCTGCATTTCCATCCCTAGATATTTACTCAAAAGTAAGACCCATTGAGTTTCCTTGGTTTTTGAAAAGCAACACACTTGCTTTTAGATTTGCCAGTCTCAGCATTCTATGTGTGCTATGAATGCCTGCTCTGTCTGTCCCTATAGTTTCCTGCAAGGTCCAGCCAGGGGAAGCCAGTAAATTAAACCCAGGGGTGGAGGGTGGGATTCCCTCAGGTTCATCTGACAGCAGGTGCTATAGAACATGGACCTTCCAGGAGTGTTGAGGCTGGATTTCTGGCAGACCCAGCCAGGCAACTTTATGGCCTGTTAGTCCCTCCATTTGGTAGCCCGCAGAGCACCTGCCTCATAAGGCAAATGGCCACATGAGAACCGTTATTATGGCCTGCTACTTTGTTTGTCTTTAGTAGTCTGTGGTCCAGATCTCTTCAGAAGGGGGAATAATGTTATGTGGTTGGGGTCAGTCTAAATTATCTCCAGGGGTCCCTTTTCAGTGCCTCTGATAGCAAAGAGATTGAGGATTTTCCCCAACTCTGTTACTCTTGAAGTTACTAGGCCTGTTGAAAATAGATTTTATAACATAAGCATGAAAACAGTGAATACCCCTTTTAACTTGTTATACCAATGAAAACATGCCACACAAGAAGTCTTAAGATATAAATGGTTTATAAAGAAAAGTAAATGCAAAAGAACATCAGATACAGAAGTGAAATCTGAAACATTACTATTATTATTATTATTATTATTATTATTAGTACTACTACTAGTAGTAGTATCCTGCCTTTTGTCCAATGCTGGGCCTCAGGGCAGCCTTACAAAACTAAAACATATACAGCTAAAACCTATAAATAAAAATATACAAAAGTTAAAAATATAATTAAATACTTTTCAATATTAAAGCATTTAAAACATTTTAAATACATAACAATTTAAAAGTCAAAGGTATAGACAGAGGTCCAGATTATTTACCAAAGGCCTGCTGGAACAAAAAAGGGGTTGTCTGCCTGCAAAAACACATCCAGGAGGGAGCCAGTGTAGACTGCAAGGATTAGAAAGAAAATGCACGTGTACATTTTCACAACAGTTTAACTGTTTCTAAACCTTATTAGAAAAACAGGGTGACTAGGCCGAAACCAAAGTTGTAGGCCCAGAAGCACTTTGAAAGGTTTCAAAATTGTACTTAAAACTTAACACCGGCCCAAACTAATTAAATGAAGTGTTTGAAGCTTTCAGCTTCATAGCAGCATGGACCAAACTCTTAGAAAAGAGGGAAGGAGCACACTTTGTGTGAGTGGGGTGGGGGGATTGAAAGGGATGTATAGCCACTTATTCCCAGGAGAGATCTGAAGATCAGGTTATCATGGATCCAGAGGAACCACACTCTGCTTCACCAGTGAGCAAAAGAGCAAACTGGCCTTATGAAGATAGCCCAAAATACTCTCAGAGCCAAAGGAAAGCATGTTCCAGAAGAGAAAAGAGAAACTCTTCTTTTTCACTCAAAAGGTCTGTGCTATAGAGGCAGCGGCCATTTCACCCACCCACCCTCACATGCTAAGGCAGGAGGGAGGGGGAGAGTGACGCTACTGAGCATGCCTTGCGCTATGAGGGAAGATGGCCTCCTCATTGACTTGAATGAGAGGTTAAAATAGTCCTTAAAAATTAACTGAAGGGAATTTTTAAAAAATGAAAAGCTTTCCACCAACTACAGTGAAGGAGGAAGAAGACCCCACCATTGGATTAATTAATAAGGCTCTAGAAATTATGCAAATCGTGAGCACAAAACTCGCAAACCAAAATAATTTGACAAAAGCAGGGAGACAGGTTTGTGTTCCTTTTCTACCTTAAACTGCTTTCCTTCCCTCAATCTTTCACCAATTTCTTTCTGGCACCTGTAAATTTCAGAAAGATTGGTGAAACATTTTTGATTTTATGGCTGTTAGAATGACCCCCCCCCCCATTATCATTTTAACATGGAGGAATGTGTTTTTTTTTACTGACAGCCGTGCCTCCATTAATTATTGACTCTAAACTCTGCTTCTGGGATGGAGATACTAGAAAAGTATAGAAACCTTTGTATCCCTTTCTCTTACTTAAATATTTCCATACAGTATTTGCCAATCATTGTATATAAACGACAATATAGCTTGAGAGCCATTCTTCTTACTGATTTGACTGATTATCACCCTACATTTTAAAATTAAGTCTGGTTGTTTCATTTGGTCTTGAGAAGGGACATGTTCCCGTTTTTCTACCACATGGTGTACCTCTCAAGTCAGAGTCATTGTGCATGTGGAAGCTTTGTCATGCTATACTAATTCTGCTATCCACACTGTGATGAGGGAAAACTTCACTGTAATATTAAGCACATTCGTTACTCACCTATACAGCGGCTCAGTTCAGACAACACGTTAGTCAACACAGTGTGAAAACAAAATGTTCTAACTCCACCATTGTGTGACTGTGGGCTACTGTGGAGTTGAGTAAAATCCATAATGACATTTGATTGACCATTCCTCCACCTTCTTTTCTCCCCTGGTCCTCATGATGGTATCCCATCAGCCATTGCTGCAAAAAAAATAATAATAATCCCGATGGCTCTTCTAAAGTGGCACTCATTCCTTTTGCTGCTCTTGCCAGTGAACTCTGTAGCCAGTGGGAAAAGTCAACTCAATGGAATACTCACAGAGTCCTCCACACAACACACAACACAACTGTTGTGCAGGAACTCTTCTCTGCAAAGTGTTGATATTCTGCATGGAGTGTTATCCCCCCAAAAAACACCTCCACCATTGTGTGGAGTTTTCCCACCAGACAACACATTTCTCCACGGTGGTGTAAAAACTCCACCGTGGAGTTCTAAAACCACCATTGAGAAACGTGTTGTCTGAACTGAGCCAGTGTATATTTGAAGGCCAAGCTGGAGTCATGGGCATGGGCAGCTGTTCCTAAATCTAAACGTGTAGGATGTGTTCTCCAGTATTGAGATCCTGAGGTCACTTCCTATGAGCTAGGGATGGACAGATCTGTCAAGTCTTCCTTCTCACCTCCACTCCGTTCCATGCTGGTTCTGGGCGGATGTGTTTTTTCTTCCAGAAAAAAAACCAGTATGGATAGTTTGGAATGTGTTTTTTTAAAAATGTGCTTCCTTGAGCACATTGTTTAAACTGTATGCATTATTTATGCATCCACTAATGGACTAAAGTGTGTTTGTATGGTTTTTTTTTTAATGCATGCCTTTTTCTTCATGCACTTTTTCACGTGTGCACATGTGGAATGCATCACAAGTATGGAAATGTACAGATTTCCAAATGCAAAGGAATTCCTTCAGAAAAACTCGAGGAGGCAGATTCCTTACACATTCCCTATTCCAGGCCAGATGGCCAAGCTCCTAGTACTTATTCCAAACCTGACCAATCTAAAAGCTTCAGGCGGCCTGCCAATCAAAGCGGCCAATATTGCATACTCCTACTTGCTTCTGTGTCTGAAGAGGGCTCTGTGGCCTAAGCATGCACAGCTGTGCCTGGGCTGAAGAGATTCCTGCATCAAATTCTAAGCTCCTTGACTACTGTTTGTGATTACTTGCCAGAGATGAAAATGCGTTCAGTGCGCACATGAAGTAACAGTCACTCATTCGTTATTAAAGGCTGAACTCTGGCTCCAAGTAAACCGCGTTGCTGCAGCTATCACCTGTTGAAGTGACATTTCAGCCTTTGTAGGCTGCTATTTTAGTATCTGGTTTTCCTTCTATCTATATTAACACCACTGGCACAGAAAGGTCATTTGGATGTGGGGTTCAGTCCAGTTGCTCCAACGTGTCTTTGCATTAATCTGTCCAAAGGCATACATAATAAATTACAAAGGGCCGTCTGTATTCTTTGTAGCTTCAAGTTAATGCAGATTGCAGCATCTCTCTGACAGTTGACTTGGACATGACTTTATAAGTGCAACTAGCAGATGGGAGAGGCATCCTGTATATAATAGTAATAATAATCTGGTTGTGGGTGAATCAGTTTATCTGGTTGTGGGTGAGATCAATATGCCTCTATTGCCGTGTATCAAAATTGGACGGGGCGGGTGGGTCTTCTGCTTTCTAATAATATCTCCCAATTTTGAGCCCTTGTGTTCGCAGAGAAAAGATTTGAAACAAGTAGGCAGTGCTCAAGGAAGACATAGGAAACAGAGGGAAAGGGTACATTAGAGCAGCCAGGAGTGGTGCACACTATTTTGCCCTAACCTTACAGCCCTTTGGAGGGCCCACAGGCCGAGAAAATGCCAGTGCATACATAGATCACACAGGGGCTAGAGATGAGTAAACTGTTGGGAAGAGAGACAGAGTGACACAGAATGCTGGACTTGGACCAAAATTCTTGAAGCTTCCTGGGAGACTTTGTGCCAGTTGTATCTCTCAGCCTAAACCCTGGGTGAATGTGGGGTTAAGACTGCATAAATATTATCTCTATAAACCACCTTTGGGAAAGTGTAAAGGATGATGATGTGGATATTGGATTCATGTTGATAAGACTTGTCAGTTGGAATAAGGTCAACAATGTAGGGGAAGATGCTGCGTTTCACATATGGATTGGGCTGGTGTAAGGTAATGGCCCTAGGCAAGCTGTTATTGTCTCAGCCCCAGCCCCTGACTTGGAGAATAGAGATGACGATGACGATGATTATGATTATGATAATAGTAATGACCTACCTTATAAGGTTGTTAGTAAGGTAATTACTAACCACTCTTAAGACTTGAAAGTGCAACATAAATGTGTTACTGTTGTTGTTATTTACCAAATCTTTGGCCACAGGCCTCTGGTATGGCGTGATTTCAATGTAATGAGTTGTATTCATCTGCCACTTAGAATCTTGTGTTATTTATTACTTACATGATGGAATTGTTCATGTTTTATTTTTATTATTTTAGTTTGGTATAATTTGACCAATATTTGTAAGAAGTTTCATGGTCTGATACATCATAAACAAGGCATTCCAGGAAGGGCTGGGGAAGCAGCAGTTGTATTTTGGTATGTTTCGTGTTATCATTTCATCTGGCTCTTTGGTAGTTTTGTACTTTGGTAAATTCCCATGAGCACTCAGTTCAGGGAGCTCATGTTTGAGATCACACAGATTGGCTGTGCCTTGTGTCAGCCATGTTCAACAGATGGAATGTGATTGTTAAGCTTTCAAATATGCCTTATGGGATCTCTATCGGTTCTCCGGTCGAATGTTAAATTCTTTCTGCATGCCAGCATTGAGTTTCAGATATAATTGAACTGAAGAAATGAGTGATCCTCTATTTTCATGGGTTGGTAAATATATTCAGTCCTTTAAAGAGAGGCTGCTGCTGGAGCACAAAAAAGGAATTCAAATTAGAGTGGACCGATAGTCCTCTTTAATCTAGGATTCTGCAAACTTTCATATCACTACAAGAATTAGAAATATAAAGGGGAATTATGCCACAGACCCTGCAGATTTCCGGGGTGAAATGCTCCACATTTCTCAAGTGGATGTTGAGAAATGTGATTCTAGGAAGTCCTGATGACTATGTAAAGTTGCAGATAGATTCTGCCCCAAGCAAATGCCAGGCACAAGGCAGAGTCAGAAGACTCTAGAACAGCCTTCCGCAACCTGATTCCCTCCAGATGATTTAGGCTACAACTCCCTGAATTCCTGACCATTGGCCATGCTATCTGGAGCTGATGGAAGTTGAAGTTCAAAACTTCTGGAGGGCACCACGCTGGGGAAAGCTGTTCCAGAATTTTGCTCTTTAACTAGTTCTATGGGAGAGTCACTTTGACTGAATCAGCCCTGGATTAACCATTAAGCCATATCAGCCTGTGCTTAGGGCACGACGGGAAGGGGGGCACCACAGAGTACCGGTACCATAGCTGTAGCCATCTAATTTTAAGGAATATATGAATATAATAAAAACCAGTTCATGTTTAATATAGTTGTGTATTCTGGCGTGGGGGATGATGGCCTTGAAGAAAACTGAGTTTTTAATGTCTTACTTCATCTCCAGCACTTATTGAGTCTTACTGTCTTGCCGGCTAAGCAACGGAAGGGCCAAGCAGACACCATTATTGGGCTGTGCTTAGGGCATCAGCTGGCCTTAATCCGGCCCTGGACAGAATGTAGTAGTCCGGGGCGCCTTCCCTTTCCCTCCTTGCTTCTGAGTTGAGCAACCCATCACCCACTAAGCACTACCCTCTGCTCCAATCAGGCACCAGAAGGGGCTGTCCCTACCCTGTTAGGCTCCTCCCCCTGAATCTTGAATGAGCCTCAGGAAACATAGGTACCCAGTTTGACAGAGACATGCCTGAGGGTCAGTCAAGAAGCAGACACTCTTAAGACCTGGCCATTGCGTTTTGTGGCAATGGTTTTGGTTCTTCTGGATTTGGATTTGGTCACATGCAATCTGAGCTGAGGTTAGTTTAGCTTCAAAGACAGAGGGACGACTTGCTCTGATGTCATTTTAGCTCAGGGATACTTAAGAAGCAATCCTCCCTCTATTGTCTTTAAAGCACTTTAGTGGAGAGGGTGAAGGCCTGCTTTCCACTGGCGATATATTCCCCTTAACCTCCTCCAACCTTAGTTTCCCCCATAAGCTAAATACTCATTCTTATAAAGTTGTGTCTGAAGAGGTTTGGAGGGAAATAGGGTTGATCAATTGGAGTTTTATAACCCCTTGTATCAGAAGATACACCTCACAGTTTAGGGGATATATCAGGTGAAGGTATTGTAGCAAATTAGAATCTACACCCTCTTGTCCTAATTTATTTCCCTATTGGAGTGGGGAGAAAAAGGATAGTCCCCACCCCACCCCACCCATGACATAGAAATGACAGAACTACTGGCTTAGCTTCCAAGATTGTTGAAAGGATTTCTGTGATAATGTATGTGAAGTACATTGAACTCTCTAAGTGCTAATAATAATATTATTAGAGCATTGTAATTGCCTGAAATGTCATTAATCATCCAGTTAAACAGCAATGGATTAGGGCTGTGGCCAACATTTCACATGTGCAGAGCAGTCAGGGCTACATTCCCATAGCCTGCAGTTGCATTTAGCTGCCTGCATTCCGCCCCGTTGATTGATTGTGTTTGGGATCACAAGTGCAGTACCCGTTTGCACACAAAATTCCCCATTTAGTGAGGCCCTAGGGATGTTCGGGATTTGTGTGTGGAAAAGTTTCTGTGGCCATACGGCCCACAACCTAGATTGCAACGTTGGAATCAGTACCCTTTTACACAAGACCACATTATAGGGAAAGAAAAGAAAAGCCACACAAATATAGCTGCTTGGTTTTTAGAACACAAATACATAAATTTTTAATCTGAGAAAAATACAAAATGAAACCATGTACAAGTTATGTACAAACCCTTTTTACAAGACAATATATTTATCACTGGATATTACATATGACAAAGTCAGGTAGATCATTTCTGAGCACCAGCATTTGCTCTCCCTCCACCCCCCTTCTCTCCCTCTCTGTCTCTCTTCCTGTCCCTCCAAACCTTAGTCACACAAAAGAAACCAAAAATGATGAAACCACACTCCTTTTTCTTGATGAACTTTTGAGTTAATGCCCCAGGCATTTTCTATCGTACCTTTGGGAGAAACAGCTGGCTAAGACAGATGTCTGTGTAACTTATAGGCCTATATTTGCTTCACTGTTGGTGGTTTGGGGAGAGTAGGTAGGTCACCTTTGATGGTTCACAAGGTTTCTAAATCTTAGTTGCTAGGTTTTCATGGCAGGCAGTTTAAAATTTGCAGTTTCTAGGCATGTATGCCTTGGGTGGTATCCCAAAAGCAAAGATAAAAAAAGATATATTGAAATTGCATTTTAAACATAACTGAAGTCTACTAAGCTCAAATTTGCATGTAATTTGTCCCTACTCATTTGTATGTGTAAAGTCAGGTCGGTGACCATAATAAAGTTGATGATGATGCTAATTTACCTTTGGAACCTCCGAGGGCTTTAATCTGATGCTTTCACCCCCAATCTAGTACTTCTTCTTAAATTTTAATTAGATGTATATGTGCATTTTTCTTTTATCGCTAGAAAGCCTCTAGATCAGAAATTGATTGGGAATGGGAATGAACCCGGGGGGAAATGGGAGATGGGACAATAGCTGTCACAAAACCATGTACAAATGTGCTTGCCTCAGAAATTCACTGGAAGCATACTTGGGTGATCAGTGCATAGAGGGGAGCATTGCTGCCAGGGTGTGATACTTATGCCTGCTCTGGGGAGGCACTTCAGTGTGGGCATCTCAGTAAATGAGTGAGGAAACCTGCCAAAGTTTATGCAACTAAGCAGGCTTAAGAGTGCTTCACTGGTTAGTGCTGGAGTGTCATTTGCATGTACGAGTTGCCAGCTCAAATTTCAAGGAAACAAGGGGATGCTTTGGACCTCTAGTATCTGGAATAAGTATAGATGGTTGTGGAATCTATGTGACCTGGAAGCAAGGGAAACCCTATTGCTTTAGCCCAGCAAAGTAAATATGTGCATGGAAACAGGCTACCACAGGCAGAGCTGCATTGTTGACCAAATGGGTATTTTCTTTTTCTCATGTGGATGTGCACCTATGTTATGTTCTTGGAACTGTGATATCCTGGAAGAGGGGAGATCTTTTAAAATGTATGGCAGCTGTTGATCCTGGCTGCTACATGCCACAAAATGGAGCCCTTAAACAGATGCTACGGTATGATGTTCTTATTCCTGACCATGTAAGCCTTAAATAAGGAGAATGTGGCTGATCCAGCTATGGACAGTGGCATGAACGCTGAGTTGTGGAAACACAGACCATTAACCCACTGGTAAGTTATTGCTCTTGTCGTGGCAATTTATGCAGCTTATTATTGCAAAGTACTTAAGCATGTGTTTCTGCAAATAAAGCCTTCAAGTTTATCCATTTTGTTTGCCTCTTGAGGGCATCCACACCAGAATAATAGTTAGAAGCTAATACTGTTTTCGGAATTTCCTTAAAGATATAGTGAAAGCTTTCTGCAATTGCCTTCTGCATTACTGCTAAATGGTATGCTTGAGGAAATAACGTTCACCCTTGCATGCTGCTGCTTTCTTTGCTTTCCACTCTTAGCCAAGTCTTAAGGAATTAAAAAAAAAGGCATTAGTAACAGGTCTAGATTTGGCAAAGCAGGTAGGGACCTGGGATGAAATTGCATAACTTCCCCCTTATTCGTGATGCTCCTACTAGTTCGGCAAGGGCCATGTCTATACAAGGTTGCACTGGCACTTCATGATTCGACATCCCGCATTTGCCCTCCTCCAGGGGTATCCCAACAACAAGGAGTGCAAATGCAGGGTTTGTAAGGAATCTGCACGACCACCATTTTTAGTTTCCCCCCCTTTGGGTGTGATTGTGCAATTGCGTGATCGTGCTTAGGTGACCCAGCGTCCATTTGGCTTGCTGGGCACCCCTTCCTCATGTCCTGGCGCATGCCAGCACCTTGCTATAATTCCATAATTTTTTTCATTTTTTTTCTTTGCAAAGCTGGACACCCCTTCCCTGTGTCCAGGCAACCCAGTGCCTCACTAATTTTTTTTTTTTTAATTCCTTTCAATGCAAAGCTCCGGGGAGCGTGCTTGCTGGCCTGCCTGCTGTCCTGTCCAGCCGATGCATCCAATCAGGGGTTGGCACTGGCTGGGGCCTACCCCGACACAGCTCCAGATCAAGACAACAGATGGCAGATGCTGTCATCGCCTCACCACAGGCCGAAAAAGCCGGGGTAAGTAGCCAACTATTTTAAACCGGAGCTTCAGGGGAAAGCCCTGGGATGGCTCCGCAATTGCAGCTGCGTCATATAAATGACCTGCCGCCACTGCAGATCCACCCCAGGGCTTGCCCCTCATCAAGATGTACCCCCTGTAAATTGTTCTGGCTACTTTGATCCTTAGCACTGTGGCCATGTCCTCTAGATCTAGTATGGTTAACACCATGATATACCCTGGATGGAGGGATATCTCATGCAAGTTTCTTTCCCAGTGACTCTTATTGACAGAAGTGCTTAGCGCTACAGCTGAAATATATGATTAAAGAACTCCGTTTTAATTCAAAATCACAACTGTGAATGTCACAGTGTAAAAAACACACACAACTGAAAGCTTAATTATACAATGTGCCCTTAAAAACATAATAATCTGTTTGCTGTGCATTGAACCCAAAATTCTAGCCCTGTTCAGGTGTTCAGGAATTGCGTTGATGAAGCATGTGAGGAGGGGAGCATGCTAGCCGTGCCCCTCCATTGTCATTTCCATCACCCTGTACATGTAGAGGCCATCTTTCTGAAGATGAGAGCCTCCTGTTTTTGATCATGTGGAGAGCCTCCATGGAGGCAGGAGGCTCTCCTTCTCAGAAAATCACCCTCCGTGTGTAGAAGGTGTCAGGAAAGACCATGGAGGGGGGTGGGGTTTGTGTGCTCCCCTGCCTCACACATCATTTCCTGGTCTTCTGTTTCCAGAAGTGGCCATGCCAGTACATTTGGGAAACGAACAAGCAGGTCATAATGAAGAGAGCCATCCCATGTAGCTCTTTTTTCCTTTTGTATTTTCAGTACCTATTAATTAGAAGGATACTGTCTCTAAATATGGAGGTCCCAGTTTTAGCTATCATGGGCTAGCAAAACACTGAGAGGTTTATCTTTTATGTATTTCTTTAATCATTTTAAAGTGATTTGTGCTAGTTGGAATCATCACATCTTGTGGCATAAGTCCAGTAAGAACATGAATCTTAAGTTTTGCTGTGCAACTGGTGTTCCAGTAAAAATTCTAAATTTACAGACAAGGGAGGAAATGTTTTGACGCGCTATTTTCAGTAAGGAATGGGAGAATCAGTGAAGTTCGATATTGTCAAGTTTTTCCGAGCCCAGCCTTGTAGTCTAGTTTTTGTGTGCTATTGTGAGCTTTTGTTGTTGTTTGAGCAGGAAAAGTGCTTTTTTAAAGTCTGCATTTTGGGGCATGTGTTTTGTAAAGTACATGCCCAAGTACACATTTCCCCATTGACTAAAGTGTAAAAATGAGTATATTTCCAAAATGTACATTTTTCAAAGTGCTTATTTATTTATTTTTTAAAGAAACTCACATTTTACAAATGCAAATGTGGAAACGTGCCAGCATTTCCTGAAAAAAAAATGCACTTATGCTTGAGTTCGAGGGTGTGAACGGGACAAATTTGGGTCAAAACTGAATCCAAACAAGATTCTCAGACATCCCTACTTTCAGTTGTAAAAGCTACAGTTTCTGCCATCAGAACTGGAGGTTTGACTGCCTAGAGACCACTTACTTACCTATGTTCAAATTCAAGTGTGATATTTGACGATGTGACATTTCAAAATGTATGATTTTGAAAATTGTATTTCATCATCATTCAAAGCACAAAAAAAGACTTCCCTAAGTCTTACCGCTAGCCTGTCCACCAGCTGGGCTTTAGCTTTTTAGCCCACTGTATACAATGGCATGGCTAGGGACAGACTGTCTAGGCACAAGTCCAGGGTCTCCTCACACTTTTCAGCACCACTGAATGTGTACAGCTGAAGATGTGGGGATAAGAAACTGAAATTATGTCTGCAGGATCCAATGGTTTGGGATCTTCTCTGTGCAGCAGCTGATGTATACATAGCATGCAACCAGAGCCTTCAAACATGAAGAGATATGCATGTGTTGAAATCACAGGTAAGGCAAGTGGCACAATCTCAGCCCCCCCCCCTTCCACCCGTGTGCATTCATTTGTCCCATGTTTCATATGTCTGCACAGGGCTTTTGCTAAGACGATATGTTGGCACTAAAGTGGGTCACGTTTCAAGTAGTGTCTAGCTGTCTGAACTTCTTTAAAAGAGAGACAGGCCAATGGGATATTACTTTGAGATACTTAGGGTTGGCATTTGAACAGTGAAATAATAATCAAGTATTTTTAAAACATGAATTGATTGAAGCAGTAACAAAGAACAGAACTGTGCTGATGAGATAAACTACTGTCTTCTAGAAGAGTCCAGGGAGTTCCACCCAGGGAAGCTTTGCAGAGGATTGTGGCAAATCAAACGAAACACTTCCTTCCCTACAAGAAATGCTGGATTGAGGCCTGACATTTGAGTTGTTGTTTCCTAAGCCTCTCTCTCTCTCTCTCTCTCTCTCTCTCTCTCTCTCTCTCTCTCTCTCTCTGTGTGTGTGTGTGTGTGTGTGTGCTTGGTTCCTCCCTTTCATGTTGTTGGCCAGTAGGAGACCATGATGGCAGAAGCTCTCTGGAGCATGAACACTTGTTCCTGAATGAAGTGTGTGTGTGTAAGAGAGAGAGAGAGAGAGAGAGAGAGAGAGAGAGAGTCTGGGGATTAGAGGAGCCTTTTTTGTAGCACAGGAAACGGTGCGGAATAGGGCAACCAAAATGTTCAAAGGCTTGTAGCACTTTCCTTACAAAGAAAGCCTAAAGTGTTGGGGGGCTTTTGTAATTAAGAAGAAGAAAAATATTGAAGGGCAGTGGGGAGATTGCAGAGGTTTATAAAATTGTACATGATATAGAGGAAGTAGATAGAAATTTTCCTTCCTCGTGATACTAGCCTTTGGGGTCCTCCACTGAATTTGCTTGGTAATAAATTCAGGACAGGCAAAATAAAGTAATTCTCCACATTTACACATACTTTTTGCTGCCGTAGGATGTGAGAATGACCACTGCCCTGGTGTTCTTTAAAGGAGGATTAATGGAGGGTCATGTAATCCAATTTTCCTCATCTGGATGCCCTCTAGATGTGTTGGACTGCACACTGGATGGAGATGATGGGAATTGCAGTCCAGCAGTCCAGCACATCTCGAGGTCACCTTGTGGGGGAAGGTGGGTTCAATCAATGGCTATTAGCCATGATGGCACCACAGAACCTCCAGTTCACAGACCACAGACTTCTGAGTACCAGTTGCTGGAGAGGAAGCAACTGAGAAGGGCTGGTACCTTAACACCCTACTTGTGGGCTCCCTAGGTTGACCATTGTGGATCCAAATGGATTCTTGTTGTGATCCAGCAGGGCTGTTCTCGTGTTCTTTATTTCTCACTTCCATAAGGCTGTACTTGACTTTGGGATATATTTGACTGCAATCATATTATTTGGTTGTCAACTGACTAACATTACAATGTGCCCTATTCTAGCCATGCAATTTGTTATCCTACTGGATTTAAAATAAGTAATTTTAAGGAGGGCATTTAATGTATTCTAGGCATGCATGCCATTTTTTAGCATTCCATTCACTTCACTGTAGTCTGGAAGGTGGACTCCACTTAATTCATGCTTCCATATCAGGGGAATTCTGATGTTAAGCGTTTGACGCTTTTCTTCTAATTCTTCAAAATCAGGCTCTCAATGTCCGGCATTTCAGCTGCTCTAAATGCATGGTTCTGTGGACTTTCCTTTTCCTCAGCTGTCTCCCATCAAATTTATTGCAAGGTCATGCACACGTTTGGTTCACTAAATTCCTGGAGAATCCATGAAGGAGCTTACACTGCATTTAGCTGCATCACTTGCCAGGCGTGGGTAAAAAGCCAGACGCTTGCCAACTACGGACAGCCCAAAGCACAATCCATTCACAAGAATGATTGCTATATAAATCCCTTCCATGAGGTCACTGCAGAAAAATCACCATCTGGTGAATACTACAGACTTGTGACTACATCCTTAGCCAGACACATCTTCTCTAACTTTGTTTAATTTTTCTGTTGTCTTTATTTGTAATTACACAGAAATCTCCTTGCCCTGATAATTTTTCAGAAATAGGGGCATGGCATAAAGGCACTTGACGCAGCATTCTTGCTGAAGCTAAGCAGGTCTTGTTAATGCCTGAATGGGAGACTGCCCAGGACCTTCCTTTACGCTGCCTTGAATTCGATCATAGAGGAAAGGCAGGGTATAAATGTAACAAGTAAATAAAATGTAATTCACAGAACTGACCAGTTCACACATGTCAGTTCCCAACTCTCCCAGGATACATATTCATGTGGATAATGTAAAGTGTGAACAGGACAATCATGGTAGAAAGCAATTCCTAAGACCATGGAACTGGGAAAAAAGCAGTTGTGACCATGGGGATGGCTACGGGCTGTAAGTCCAAACTGTCTCTTCCCCAGGGCTGTGTGTGCTCCATGCTAAAAGTATTAAAATTCTGCGCTCAGGCAATCCAATGTCTGTACCGAGAAAAGCTGGATTCTGTAAACTGTATAAATTATGTAGACTTGATTCTGCAGTATTTGCCATTGAATAATTTATTCTGGCTTTGCTAGTTATGGGGAAGGGCGCAGAACAGTGCTCCGCATTGGCACCTCTTCCCCAGTCTCTGCAGATCTGTTCCAACCTATCTCTCTGGCACACCTTCAGTAGACATTGCCCATATGTAAAGACTTTCGAGCATAATTCCACAGCGGTAAGAGCTAAAATCTTGCTAATCTATTTTGCATTTTTCCCTACACACAAAATTGGAGCATATGCACAGCCCTGCCCTAATCATATCCATTTCTTCAAGCCTATTAGCAAGAAGGAAATAGCAAGAAAGCTTCCACTATAATTCCAATCTGCAATCTTTGCACAAGACGTACCTGTTAGTTGTATTTATATACCTGGATCAAAATTTTGTAGAGTAGAGATGTACACACTGGCATTGCAGAGTTGCAAGTGTCATTATCTACTATTTAAGTGCTGTATCCCAACTTTGCTATTACTAAACTCTCTGCTTTAATGTGGCCTTTCTAAGAAACAGAACTATGAACCATTTTTTAAAATGTGGTTCTTTACGTGATTGTACTATTTGTTCTGCTTAGCTATCAGAGAAAACAGCCTAAAAACCAAATAATTTTTTTACTGAAATTGAATTAATTCTCTTGGCATTGAAGCATATTATACTTTTGTGTCTTGCAGTTCATGAATGAAAAAGGAGTACAGACTTGGATGCAACCTTCATAGGTTGCGGTACGGCCATCACAGACATTCTGGTGGATTATGCCCTTTGTTTGAAGGAATAGTTTTAAATGACCTAATGCAAAATCCAGAATACAAATTGCAACCTGCCCATAGATTTACAATGGCAACACCTCAAAGCTAGGGCCCATGTTGTTTTGGGGGTATTGTGATATGGGTAAATAAAACTGTTGTTCATTTGCTCATTTTTAGGAAAGTGGTGAAATAAGTACTTTTGATAAACAACCCAATTTCCCATACATTATATTCACAGTTCTTATTTTTTCTCTCTCTCTTTTGAATAGCTAATTCTACAAAACATAATGACAAAGAAGTCACAGTCCAAGAAGTCACTCTGGAATTAAGCGTATTAGGTGTAAGTATGAATATATTTGTACTGCAGCCAGTAGACAAACATTAAAGCTGAGATAGTTTTAGCTTAAAATATTGGGTTATATAGTGGACACCTTATTCTGCTCAGTTGTTTGATTCACTGATATTACTCTAATGATAACAATATCACAGAATGTTTAATCTCTGCATTTTTACAACTTTGCACAATTACAAAGCCTAAAATTAGCTTGTGTAGTGGGACTCAATGTCATCTTTTGCTTAAGCCATATTGTCCCCCTTCTCTTTAGGAGAACATTGCCCCAGTTTTATCTAGATCAACATTTGGCATTTTAAACTGGAGAGAGTTGCTAAATCATTTAGAGCTTCAAATGCTGGGGTGACTATATACTGCAGGACAGACATGAAACATCACAATTTTGTCTGATAGCTAAAAAGCTGGTCAGCCATTTTGTGAAAAAACTGTGACTGAGCTGTAGGCCTTATCTAAAGGCCTTTTGTATGTTATATTAAATACATTCATTATTCTTTGATACTACGTTTATGCTTATTTTGGTGTAACCTTTATGGGCAGAGTCCCCAAAGCTTGGAAATTAAATGTTGATTTCTAACATACAAAAAAGCACAAAAATTAGGTGGGTGTAGCATAGAATTAGTGGCACCTGAACCACAGTGTTTACATCATAGTTAGAGCTCATCTAATATCTGCATGTATTATGACTGAGAGGAAGTATTCAGCCTTTACCAGCACAAGAGGGCAATGGAAAGTTGTGATATGGAAATCAGTTCTGTCGCCTTTCAGGGCGCAATAGCCTTCCACCCTTCAGCTAAACAAAGATCATGGTGTAAAATACCATTCTCTGACTACTTATCCATTTTGTTTTGTTTGGGTCTAGAGTGACACTTTTACACTGAGATGTGCTGATAATCATCAACATGAAGCATAGACGGAAAGCAGTCTCAAGACTACAACTTTCTGGAAGGTACATAACTAGTATCTCACGTGGTGCATTTTTGTTTTATGCTAATGTTCACTACCTTATTGCCACTGACTGTTGCCCATTTATGTTAGATTGGACACTATATTTACCAGTGAGGAAGATGC
Source organism: Anniella stebbinsi (assembly GCA_029215795.1). Taxonomy (NCBI): domain Eukaryota; kingdom Metazoa; phylum Chordata; class Lepidosauria; order Squamata; family Anniellidae; genus Anniella; species Anniella stebbinsi. Next base: position 250,085,841 of record JARDYH010000002.1, read on the forward strand.
TCTGTATGAACATCTATATTAACTATGGTGGTAAACAGATGGATAATTCCAGAATAATGTTAATTTTACAAAAATATGACGTTTCCACTTTTTCAAAATAAATATGCTTCAGTTTATTAAGAGCTGGTGTCAATGCTAAACAAAATACACTTCTTCCAGGAAAGAAACATTCTCGTAAACTCTTCTTTGATTCTTCTTCTTTGATTTACTAAAATACAAGTGGACCTTTTTTTTAAAATACATTATTTGTCTCTCTTAATTACATTTTTGCTTGGAGTTGTGGCCATCATTCTCCTTAAAGACACAGAAAGGAGCAGGAATATATAGTTTTTTTTAATTTCTTTTGCTGGAGTCTGGCCACATTTGCAGCTGTTTTGTTAAGGGAAAATACTTGACAATAAAATAAAGAAAAAATATATTTTCTTTCTAATAAATAAAAATAATTTAAAACACTAGAGGCTATACATGACTGCTTTGATTATGTTCTTTTATAAATGAAATAGTTTCCAAAATACATGGAAGCAAATATTAAAGGCAGACAAAGAAAGATCTGTCTACTTTGCTTTGTGGCAAACCCTTGCCTTTCTTTAACTTTTTCCACCAGTGGTTCGGCATGAAAAAGGAATAAATGTCACATCACCATTCATGAAGTCTGTCAGGTTTCTCTCTCTCTCTCTCTTTTTCTAAAAAAAATGTTCTGGCCTTCTGTGAGTCAACATTCATCTTCAACTTCTCTGATTGGTGGTATCAAGCTGCTTGTAGACTTATACTGATTGATCTGATTGGCCATGTGTGTGCTCATGGGCTTGATTTGAATGTTTCTGGGATAGGCATTATCCGGCTCATCTGTAAACCATTTCTTTTCTGCTAAAGAGCAAAATGGGTAGAGAGACAGAACAAGAGAGGAGGAAAATGAAAAGTTTAATTAGTGCCATGCCAAAAGCAGTTGAGAAAAGTGCATTTAGGGGTGTTTTTTTTAAAGCAATCAATAGAAAGTGACTTTGAATAATGGCTAGCAGTCAAGTGCTGTAGTCTTTATAAATCTGAAAACATACTGATTAGAGAAAGGATGGAAAGTTTGCAGGTTTGAAGGCAAAGGGTTAAAAAGAACTGACAGGTGACCGACTTGTTTATGGAAGCTGATCAGACCCTTTAATGTGGAGTGTCAGAAGTGCTGCTTCCTACTTTAATGTGATTAGTGAAGTGACTTGTGATCGACTTTGAGGAAAGCATGTCTACATGGTTTAGATTAGAACGAAAATGAATTTACTGTGATAAATTTGCCTGAAAAATCTCCACTGTGAATTTCAATAAATATTTTCTGAATATTTAGTTATCTGTTCTACATATGTGGTGATACTTGGCTTCAGTATCTGATGTTTCATTTATGAAATCTAATATTCTATACTTGGCAGTATTAGAACTAACCGGTGGTAGTATTTATTATTAGATGAGATTAGAAAAATAACATGCAATGTCATTTGAGAATTGACATGAAATGGCTATAATTGACAGCTGACATGCATTATTTGACAACATTTGGTAGATAACATAGAGTAGAATTTGACCTTTCATGAGATGTATATTTGAAGCCTGCCAAAATGAAATCAACGCAAATTTATATTTCAAGTGTGAAATTCAGAATCTGAATGACAAAACAGAAAATGTGCCACTTCAACTAGAGCTAAATTTGTGCTCAGTCTTCGCTAACCCCCCTCTGGAACTGGGCTATTATATTTCCTGATGTTGATCGCAGAATAGTTGATGTCTGTTCCTACATCGTCGCTGCCCTAGACTGCATTGGTGAAACACAATTGGGAAACAGGCAGTTACATACTGTGGATTTTACTGATCTCATGAAACTTCTAAATAAGGATGCTTAAGGAATTTGATCTTTGCATATGCCAATTCAAATTAACTTGATCTACACTTTCTAGATGAATGTGCAGATTGGGACTTATTTAACCGCTGGATTTTGCACTTCCCGAATGTTCTAATGAACTTTCAGCTCAATAAAATGATCAAAATATATTTTCAAAATGTCTTTTTTGAGAGCATATACTGCCAAAGGCATCTCTAAATGCAAGTTTTTGTATTTTTTTTTTTAAAAAAATGCAGATTGCAGGAATGGGATCAAACTCAGTAATGGGTGAACATGTGCAAAAGTGACAAAGACCAGAAATAGACTGATTTGTCCAACCTGGAAGCAGAGAAATGGGCAGGCAAGATTGGGGCCACTGTTTATAGGCATGGCCAGTGTGGCTGAGAAACAATCCTTGCAGGCTCAAAGTTGTGAAATAATGTGAGGTTGGTTCCCCTTCCCTCCAATTTGAGCCTAACATTGCAACAGTGGCCCTTGCCAGTGCACTGGAACATAGAATTTGTCCCGTATGGAGCCTTTTCCCAACCTTTCCAACCATTTCCCAACCACTTGCTCAGAGGACAACTCTTCCTTTGGAGGTTTTATGCAAAGAATCGTGTCTGAATAAGTTGCTGTGGTGACATCTATAGCAGTATAGTGATTTATGTACACAATACCCAAAGGAATCTTTCTTAAACTTTGCGGTGGCTACATACTGATATTACTTTGAAACTGGGCCAGTTTCCGGAGCATGTATTATTTTTGTTAAGCATCCAACTGCAATTGGTGTATTAATAATAAGCTGATACATAGAGGTTTTATTCCCCTAGCAGCTTGTGCAAAATGCAGCGGCCAGATTGATAACTGGAACCAGTAGGTTCGAACATATAAGACCTACTCTGGCCCGCTTGCATTGGCTGCCTGAATGTTTCCGAGCCCGGTTCAAAGTGCTGGTTTTAACCTATAAAGCCTTACACGGCTTGAGACCACAATACCTGATGGAACGCCTTTCCCAACATGAACCTACCCGAACACTACGTTCAACATCTAAGGCCCTCCTCCAAGTGCCTCCTCCGAGGGAAGCTCGGAGGTCGGCAACAAGAGAGAGGGCCTTCTCTGTGGTGGCTCCCCAATTGTGGAACGATCTCCCCGACGAGGCCCGCCTGGCACCAACATTGTTATCTTTTCGGCGCCAGGTCAAGACTTTCCTCTTCTCTCAGGCATTTGGCAATATCTGAGGAGGCTGGGTTTGTTTTGTTTTGGTAGCTTTTTGAAGTGTTGAAGTGGTTTTTAAATGTACAGATTGTGTGTATGTTGTATGTTTTTGCTGTTTTAATTTTTGTATATTGTTTTTAATTGTTTTTAATCCTATGTAAACCGCCCAGAGAGCTTCGGCTATGGGGCGGTATACAAATGTAATAAATAAATAAATATTTATTTATTTAACTAATTTTAGACTGAAAATATCCTGAAAATCAAAGAAAGACAAAGTGACATGATTTTTATTTCCATTTCAAGTATACATGTTCAAAAAGGCCATGCTTCCCTCCTTAAGGAAGCTTGTTTGATACTGAACCAGGTTCTTCACACTCTAATTAAGTTTGCTCTGATTTGAACAGATTGGCCGATAGGAATTCATAATGTTAAATCCTGCACAGCGAAGCTAACTGATTAAGTGCCTTAAATTATTCTTCCTGACAAAATGATAAAGTTACAATCTGTTCTAAGATGATCTACAGCTTGCCAGACTCCAGCAGCTTCTTTCTATATTCATTTATCTTTTTTGTCAAGCTGGGTTTTCCACATATATAGCCGTAGATCTTTTAAAGTCATCAGAACATCTGAATTGTTAATGAGGCTCTAAGGGAAAGGCTTCTGATGGACTGATTTCAGAAAGGTTGTAGGGAAAAACAATTCTGGGAAATGTGTACACATTGAAATAATTTTAGCTCCATTTAAAAACCATTTAGTTCAAGTGTGACACATGAACCACTATGCATTTGTGGAAACCAATTTTGTATGATCTACAGTTAAACTAACCTTTCAGAGAGTTGTTAAAATGTGATAGTTCTCATATTTTAAAAGCCTTGCAAGGTGACACAAACAATTCCAAACTGTTTTTCAAGTGCTTTGTATTTAAATGATTTCGAGAGAAATTAAGTATGTATACTTTCTACCTTTATCTCTTTTCTCATTAATATTTGTCAGACATGCTGCTTTACAAACTTTGCTTTACACAAGGGAGCACTTGGGGCAAGTTATTTGAAGTGTGGGAGAGTCTGGAGAAGGAAATGATGTTGCTTCTGAATCCAGCAGGAGGAAATCTGCATGCCAATAAATGCTGTGTGCACATTTCCCGGTGCTGAACTGCCTCATGGGATAATTACGTTGATCACCTCAATCTGCTCCCCACGCTCTACCTAGAACATAAGAGCCAAGGGTTCTGGATCAGACCAAGGGTCCATCTAGTCCAGCATTTTGTGCACCCAGTGGCCAAACAGCTGCTGACCTGGAACCCAGAAGCAGGACAGGAGTACATCAGCACCCTCCTTACACGCACACAATCAGCTCCTGGATTGGGATTTTCAGCCGTTAGGAACATGCATTTAGACATGCATTTTCTCCTGTTGGCTCATGCTGTTCTATAGATATAGATCTTGTGGGAGTAACATGGGCTGTCTTGAAATGGACAAATGGTGATTTCCCTGGCCAAAATTTAAGGGATGTGCAAAAATTTCCAGAGATATTTTGCTGATCTTGCTATCTTTCTTTTCACTTCCTTTAAAATCCCTCGGATGTTTTGCCTGAGCCTCTCTCTCTCTCTCTCTCTCTGTTTGTTTGTTTATGGGGCTACCAGAGCCCTTTTTGGTTAGCAATATTTCCAAACAAAATATATACTGAGAGCTTATTATTGATGACATATAATATTTGTTGACATGTCAATTGACACTTACCAATATGAAAGGAATTCTGATACATTTATGGTGGATTAAAGCCTCTCAGTTCAGAGGTGGACAACATAGGCCCATAATGGCTCAATAAAATCCTGAAGATCCCCAGTTTTCATTTTTTAAACCAGGTATGCCTCTAGCCCTCATAGTTTATTTTTATTTATTTTATTATTACATTTATGTCCCGCCTTTTTTCCTCCAAGGAACCCAAGGCAACATACATAATTCTCCTCCTCTCCATTTTATCCTCACCACAACAACCCTGTGAGGTAGGATGGGCTGAGAGTCTGTGACTGGCCCAAAGTCACCCAGTGGGTTTCCATGGCCAAGTGGGGACTAGAACCCAGATCTCCTGGCTCCCAGTCCAACACTTTAGCCACTACACCACACTAGTTCTAGTTCAGTGATGCATCTTATGCCATTACAATTTCAAAATAAAATATAGTCTAGTGATGCATCTACCAGCTGCAGTTTAGCTATTGTTTATGTTGATAATAATTATGTGCAGAAGATGTTACATTCATGTTACTAAAATATGCAAACCATCTGTGTGCCCCTCTGTCTCATTAAGATTTTTGCCTTCAGCTGTGAATGCATTGCCCAGTTCTGATCTAAACATAAATACCCCTATCCAGCAAGGGAGATCCCTGTGTATGGCAGGCAGGCAATGCAGATCTGGATGTGCATCCACATTGCAGAGTTTACAATGTGTTTAGGGAATGTACATCTCCAGTCCAGGTCACAACTTGTAGATGCCTGGTTGGGTGAACAGAGCTCAGTGATTTGCAAAATTCCAGTATTGGAAGTTAGGCCTAAGGCTGAACATTCACATCAGAACATTTTCAGCGGGAAATAAATGTTCCTCCAAAGTCCCCTGAATGTTTACCTCTTTTTCACTGGATTTGAGCATGTTCAAAGTGTTGACTGGCTGCTCCTTCAGTGCCATTGATTTTTTTTTTTAAAAAACCAGTGTTTTACCCCCTGGAAGCAAGCAGGTCACGTAGAGCTAGTCAGATTTGGTATTTGACACTACTATTGAGGGCAAATGAAGATAATTCAGACTTGCTTGTTCCTTGAGACGAAAATGCCTTTAAACATGATGCTGCAGTTGCAGCTGCTTGAGGCCTGTGAAGACTCTGAAGTCCAGGGAGGGAAGCCTGAATGTATGTTGCCCTCCCCTTTTGACCCCCACTCCACTCCAGGATCTATAGAAAGATTATATTTACATGTGGAGGATACTAGGGCCTGTGCTAAACCGACAGGGGAGAAATGCTGGTTATGAGTCCCTTTCTGAATCTCCAATTCAGCTCTTTTTGGTGGCTCAGTCTGAGAGCAAGTGGAGACCAACACGGTTAAGAGTGTGAAATGGAATCCATGAAGGAAGCCTAACCTACCTGTGAAGTAGGTTACACTTCACAGGTCACCCCATGAGCACCATGGCTGAGTGGGGATTTGAACCTACATCTCCTTGGTTCTTCTATCCTTATAATCTAACCAATACAGGAAACAGTTGTGTTGGCCTCAGTTCACTTTCTGTGACATAGGGGTAATAATACTGATTGACCTTACAGGGCTGTTCTATTTATTACAGAGAAAGTTCTATATAATTGATAAGTATCATTGAAGATTCTTAACATCCTTTGACATTTACAGACTGTGACCTACAAACCTATTAAGCCAGAGCACCTAGAATTACAATAACATTTTAAATGTGAGATAAATGGGATATGAGAGGATATGCAGTGTGTGTGTGTGTGTGTTTGTGTGTGTGTGTCCATCCTTCTCTCACCATTGATGTTCACTGTTGTTTTGTTTTATGTTACAGAGCCTTATATGTTTAAACGTTTTATAAACACTTGGACCTTTATTCAAAGACAAGGATCTCCAAATGAATACACAAATAAGTCCAGGCACACCATCTCTACTAAATAAATCAACTTAGCTATTGAAAGCAGTGTAAAAACAGGGCGATGGTATTTGGCACAGAAAAGTCCAGAAAAGTCCTACAGCAACAGTATTTGCTGGATTGAGCCCTTAGAGGCCCAATTTAGGGAAAGCTTTCTTTGGGAATTTTGCTTCATGTAGGACATTTTCGAGCCATTTTCTAATGTCAACAAAATGATCAATGATTGTCTTCATTTTGAACATATAGTTACGCATTTTTCCTTAGATAACATTCTTTCCTATAAAATGAATATGGCAACTGCTTTCACATGAACATCCCTTCCTTAGTCAGAGGAAGGAGGATGTAGCATAAACAAAAAAGCAGGTCTGGTGGCAAAATAGCATGTGGTATTCCTCCTCCCCCATGTGAGTTTAAATAAATTGGTAGCATAATATCAACAGTATCACCGTTAGAAAGAGGAAGATGGATGGCAGTGAACATATACTGGGTGGGAGTAGTAGGATAAAGTGGACAAGACAAGATGGCACCACAGGAAAACAATGTCACTAAAGTGACCACCTAGATGTGCAGTAGAAGGTCACGTGGGGCATGCAGTTGGGAAATGCAAGCACATGAAAGGGTTTCAAAACAAAACACAACCACAAAGGAGAGTTGAGCGACAGCAGCAGCAACAACAGCCAGCTGACTCTTCTGGGTTTAGAAATAAAGCAAAAATTATAGAAGTACAACAAATCCAAAATTAAAATGTAAAACAAACAAACTGAATAACTGAATCAAGTTTGGTAACGTGGTTTTTAATGTGTCACAAGTTTTCACAAGGACAAAGTTATAGAAGGAAAAACCCCACAGCAGTTTTCTAGCTCATGCAGAACCATCGATTGTCATACCTTGGCCCATTCTATTCATCCTTGTTGCACTTTAGAAAGAGAAGTAAGCTATGTAAGTTTTACAAGGCTTTTAAACTGTCACACGTCCTGTTGAGCACTTTAACTGGCACATCCTTGGTGTGTGTTAGAAAATGCCTGATGGCAAACATCAGGGCCTTCTTTTGCAAAAGTGCATAAATTTCTCTCCAAGGGCTAGAAACAGAGGATAGTGGTATGGCTTTGGAGTTGGGGCTGAGGATGGGTGTCTGTGCTGGGGAAGGGGGCAAAATTCATCTGAAATATTTTCCACTGATACAAACTTATAGTCACCCTTCAGTAGATATGATGGGGAACTTCCAATCACCATTATCCGTAAGCAGAAAATGCTTTGTGCATAGCCCACATTGTACCAAACCAGAGGTTGTCAGTAAAAGTGCTTGGCTTCATTTTCAATTCACACAGCAAGCTTCTACAACCATCATGCTTTTTGAGGGGGGGGAGGGGGGAGGGAAATGTCTATCAAGCAACTCCCCGCATCCCAAATATACTTTCTCAAACAAAGAGCACCATGCCAGGCAACCATCTAGCTATTTATATAAGGGGAAGGGATAGGTTAGGGGACGGAGGGAGCAAGGAGTGGTGCTCTGCAACAGATGTAGGAGGTTGTGCAGGGATCCAAGGAGCGATCCTGATAGTTTAGAAACTTGTCATCTTCTGTGGGCATTCAAACCTGATTCCATTTCTATGAACCACATTTAATTATCTGCAACGTTGTCAGGTTGGCCAGCATCTTGCTGAACTACATCACTAACTACCTTTACTTGAAACTAATTAAAGGATTTACTAACATATCAGAGCTAGATAGGAGTTACTGATTTGTGCTGAAGATTGGAAGATGTCAATCCAGAGATCTTCAAGTCTATGTCATTAGTACAGTGATTCCCAAACTGTTTTTGTTGAGCAAACCAATATGCTGTGAGTGGGACTGAAGGCTGCCTTGGACAATGAAGCCACCATGCTGGTTGCACCACCATTCTATGCCTGTTGGAGCAGAGAATCTATGTGGGGCATCGTCTGCTCCCCCCATGCCGATAAATGAGTAGTGACATCCTCCCAAGAGGTGGGATGGAGAACGGGCATGCCACATTTCTCTGACACAGTCCTATACTACAGCTGGCAAGCATGGAGGACGCCATGTTGCAGCATTGGTGCCAAGAAAGCCATGGTACCACCTCTGGCATCAAAGAGGACGCATGTTAACAGAGCTATCTCAAAGTCAGAAGCATGCTTGTTGTCTGGGAGCAGGTGGGAAAGACTTATCTATCATTTTGAGTGAGAGTGTGATGCATGCCTCCAGTTTTAATCCACAACCACACCGTGCTCCAGGTATCAACAGTTTGGGAAAAACTGACAAGAGTTTGAAGGCCCTAGACTCTGACAACCCCTTTGAAGAAGTTAGGAATGCACACTATTGCCATGCAATATGTTTGTTAAGTCCTCTCAAGACTGGTACATTGCCTTTAAGTTCAGCAGGTATTTTGCAAAACAGCTGTACTGCCATGTACCGTTGCTAAATGCAGTGGCTAAAATGACCCTAGATTTTCTGGAACATATATATGCAAGTTCTTTCTGGATGTATTAATAGTACAGAATTAAACTATAAGAGTGGGAAGAAAGAGGCTCCTGAGAGTTGATACTTAAACAAGGAAAACTACGTGCTCTTTTCTGAATATGAGTATGATCCTTCACCATGTGGGGAAGGTTTTACCCATTCTGTACATAAGGTGACTAAATCACCTTGTAATAGATGTAAACGTCTCATGAAGGAAGAATCCAATGAGTTGCATTCAATATTTATGATACACATGGCTTTTCATCCCAAATGTCAAAAGCGAGAGAAAATATAGTTATTCATGTGACAGCATAGACAAAATTTAATATGCAGTTAGAACCTTAAAAAAGGTTAAATTATTAGAGTTGAAGAACTACATGTCTGGCCATTTTTGGTATTTAGGGAAGAAGGCACTCACTCTACTAAGGATTTTTTTTAAAGTCCTGAGAGACCCTGAAATTGTTTTGGTATAAAAGCAGATGCAGTCAAACTATATAAAATGGTGCAAGGCACGTGCTATTTCAAGCCTTTCTGTAATACATTTACTGATCCTTAGAAAACTAACACATTGGTGGAACCCCTAATTTCATGTGTGTGCATTTATTTCTTATCTAAAGAAATAAATCCACCATCATTGCATTAAATAACCACCTTTCTGTAACTGACATCCCAAGTCAGTGTTCACACTATATCTGATGTGCAGAGCAGTGATGGTAGGGAGTTATTCACCTACAGTATATTGTTAACTCTTTCCCTCCTGCTCTGTGTCATGACTAATGTTTGGTCCGTCTGCTTTGTTGCTGTTGTGCTTAAGGGTTTTATGGTATTGAAATAAAAATGACAGTCACATGCACACTGTTATACATATGCAAAAATATGTGTATAAAAATGGGAACTCCATGGGGGAGGCTGAGGAGAACAGGGGAAGCTATTATTGGACACACCAATTGGGAGGGTATGGGTGGTGGATACAGCTTCACACACGGTGGGAGTGGGTACACGTATCAAAGTCTGTCTTCCTGCACATACTTCTGCTTTTCCCGGGAGTCCCTGGTCTTAGTGCGGTTCTGTCGGTTTGCAGTTGCTGGGATAGAATGGACCGATGAGCTTTTCTTGCTAGACGTATAGGAGGAATGGGAAGAATGGGAGAGGCTAGCCCGGGACTGGCCAGCATTGTGGTCGTACTGCATCAAACAGAAGATCCAGTCTGTCGGCACAAGCTCAAACTCATAAGGTGGGTTGGCTATAACAAAACTGAAAAAGAAAAAGAACAGTGGTCTTACTTCCCTTCCTCCAGGCTCCCATGTTCTAAACGGTACATGACATACTATCAGCTCGATCAATTCGTGTATAAAGATTGGAATGAGCTTGTAACTTGTACTTTACAGTCGGTGGTGCCAGTCAATGGTTACAGTAGCATTGCAGGAGCAGCTTTCCCATGAGTTCATCCCACAGCACCATTGTAAAGGCTTACAATGACATTGGTGGGCCCATCAACAGGTTCGTGCCCTTGAAATCCACCACAGGTGAACCATCTGAAGAATTCCAAGGAAAATGGATTTCAATTCAGGGTGGCCATATGAAAAGGAGGGCAGGGCTCCTGCAGCTGTAACCATTGTGATGAAGAGGGAATTTCATCCGGTGCTGCATGCATACAAATGACACCTGCTGAAATTCCCTTTTCTAAACAACTGTTCAAGATACAGGAGCCCTGACCTCCTTTCTATGTGGTCACCCTAATTTCAATGCAACAAGCATAATTTTTTTCAAGTGGTTGTTGCTAATCTCTAGGTTTTGCAATATTTTATCCTTTAAATAGCTGAAACAATTTCAAAGATGAAACATCTAGTAAATTTTGAGAAATGCTCAACGTTTGTCAAGAAGCCTAACAAAATTTCTCAGGAGGTTTCTGCACATCTCTAAAAACCAAAACAACGGGTCTTCCTTTCTAGGGAACACTTTGGCCTCATTCAGAAGACACCTTAAACCACGGCTTTAACCATGGTGGTTAAGCCAGAAAACTTTCTGGTTTAACCACCATGGTTAAAGCTGTGGTTTAAGGTGTTTTCTGAACGGGACCACTTAGGAGTAAGATGTTGGTATTAGCATGAGCAACAGAAAACAGCTGTTGAGGCCCATTTCAGTTGATATCGTGAGCAACATTGAGGTGGTTTAAATCTATATTTGTAGCTACTCCTTGCACTGATTGGACTTCTGCCATGCACTTTTGCTGTTCATACTGTCACAAAAGATTTGTGTCAAAAATTTGCCATGGCGTGGTGAGATGACCAGATCCACATGGCACAGCGGCCATGCAGATAAGATTTCAAGTAGCTTCACAGCTGCTTTTTGTTCACATGAAGTAGATTTCAGCATTTCTCAAAAGTAATTCATACATCTCAGATGTAAAATCACATGTTGCTAGACTTTTAGGATGTCCTTTTGATCTCAGAGGGATGAAATCATGAGTTCAGCTGGTAGGGCTATGGATTGGGCTGTCTTGATTGCTATCACTGATCATCTTTAGTATTGTCTCCTGTAACTACTAAATATAGGCGATCTTTCACATGAGATGTATTTCAATTGCCCTAAAATCTCCCATACAATTAGCAATGCATTATAACCAAGGCTGCAAAAACATGGTGGCCCAGTTGCCACTGGTTGCTTAATGATGTGGGAGGGAGAACTGGGAAAATAAAATTTCTATTCCCTCTTTCCCCATCTTTGTACCTTTGTCCCCCTGACTGAATGGTTTGAGATGTTGCAAAACCTATCACTTCCACTAAAAAATTCTTACTGACACTGCAGCCATAGCTGCAGCGAACAGGTTTTCTACTTCAATCGGGTGGCAGGATTGCTTTGAAATAAGAAAAAGATGGATCCCCATGCTGGGTTACTGGCTGCTGCTCTGTCACATGGGATAGGAAGAAGAGAGGTTGTCCTGCAGGCTGGGGATCTTTTGATCAGTGGAGATCACAGCCTTCAATTTGTATTCTGTTGTTGTTGTTTGCATCTTAACCCTCGTTTGTCTTACCTTCAGTCTTTTCTTCTCCCTAATTTCATTCCCCCCGCCCTTACTCTTCCCCGACCTCCTCTCCATTCCCTTTCAACCTCTTGTCTTATCCCATTTGCTAACCTGCGAACTGCAAAGGCTTTTGGAGACAAGGTTTAATGGCCACACTTGTTTTGGGGGCACAAAAATGTTACAAGTGAAGCAGAAATAGGTGATCCTGTTTGTGGTTAGTAACGGGCAGTATTTGTTCATTTATTTTATTTATTGAAACTATTTGTATTGTATCCTCTGACCCAACTGCACGCAAGGCACTTCAAACCAAAGAAATACAACATTTAGAACTGAGAATATTAGATAAAAACCACGTTAGATATTTAATAGCGACAGACAGACAATGTCCTCCCCTCCCTTTCCAAAAGCCCAACCAAATAAAATGGATTTTACCTGCTGCTGGAAAAGGAGAATGGGAGCAAGGCGAATGGACATCTCTAGGGAGGAAACTCCACAGCCTACACACCACCAAAGAAAAGGCCTGTCTCTGGTTACCATGTATCTCGTTTTTGACCATGGAAGCACCCAGAGGTGGGCCTTTGGTGAACATCTCATCGCACAGACAGGTTTATATGAGAAAAAGTAATTCGGATATCCCTGTCCCCGTTGCAGCTTTGATGGGAACTGGCTGTTGTGGGTTTTGGGGGTGGGGAAGGAATTGAGGTCAATCTACTTTCTAAAACACTTAAAAATGACAATGGCTCATTCATGGGTACTCAATAGTGGCACTCTGTGATCACCTGATGACAGGCTTTTATTTATTTATATGTAGATCAAAGTCAGATGGCCCTGGTCCATTACAAAAATCCATCCAAGCCACTAAAAGAGTGCCTTTTTTATGCTATTAGGTTATTCAGAATGCTTCCTCAGTTTTGATGTTTGGGGTGCTCACAAACATCTACTTTTCATTTTTCTTTAACATGCAACCCAAGAAAACATTCTGGGAAAAGTGAAAGTTTGCATTTGCATGGTGGACACTTGTTTGTCCTGACAGAAGGGGTATTGTTTCTAGTGACTGTGTTTTCTGTTTCATCGTGTGAAATGGCTCATCCTCTTGCCTTCCATGCTGGCAAGAGGATGGGCCATTTCACACAATGAAGCAGCCCATGGTTTGTTAACCATGGTTTGTTTGGGAGTGAGCGGGAGTGAGCAAACTGGCTCCCAACTACTTGCCCATTTCCAACGCACTAAACAACGCAGGAATGTTTGTTCTCCATGATGTTCAAACAAAGAAGTTTGGGTTCTTGAGGAAGAACCAACCCAAAGTTGTTACTTATGGTTTGTTCTCGTTGCTGAAAAGCCCATGATTAACAAACCCTGGATTGTTTTAGCATGCGAATCAGTATCTGTCACCAAGAGGGGCAAGAATACTTGCTGCACAGCAGTCAGTGGCAATGTCTACAAGGCTGGTTGAAAACACTTAAAATAATAAGGACTGGTCAAAAGACTAGTTTTGCACTTACCGCTTGGTGCATTGGCTAGGCGGGTTTTGATTGAAATCTCTCAATCGATATATTCCAAAGCAAAGCATATTGTAGGTTTTCAAAGCTTTACAAAACAGATCTCCGTAACAACCACCATCCTAGGAGACAAAAAATAAAATTGAATTAAGAGGGTGGTTTTTTCCACCTCAGTTACCACCATGAGATTGAAGGGGAGGGAGATATTTTAAGTCAGTAGTTCTATGCCAAAGGGACAAGGTGTGAGGCAATCTGTTGTTTACTTGTCACAAGTGAGAAACAATTAGTCAAGGAGCTGTCTCATTTAAATGTTTAATCTTGAAACCCGCTAATAAATGTGTGCATGGGAATGTGTGCAATCCCAGTGATTGTACTGCAAAACAACAACAACCTGAACTGGGAGTAGTGACTGACTCTTATTTTAATTGAACATGTAAGCTTTGGGGCCAGAGAACAGCTATTCCACAAATTAAGAGCAATGTAGTCTGAACTACTGGTTGATTAAGAAGGTGTGACTTTTTCTTTTTTGCGCCAGTCTTGGAAATTACTGTGTCGTATGGCTCGGTTTATTTAACTATGTTGTCAATTTTCACCAAGATAGTTTGGATTTCACTGGGGAGAATAACACTTAGTAGGCAAGAATCCCCCCACTTTGCCCCTAGGGGCGAAAAAGAAGGAAATTAGAGAAGAGGCAGATAAACCATGTTCGTCTCCAACTGAAGTTGCCACCCATGAAGCTTCTCTTTGGTCCCCAAGCTAAGCATTTGTTTTGATTTTGATTATGGGACTCAATTGGTATTCAGTATGGCAGATACAGGAATAATGAATCAAACTCTCAGCTTCACCATCATGAATAAAAGGAACAGTGAACTTGTGTTAGGCTCGCTTCTCTGCTTGCTTTCTAGTATTTGGTAATGGCCTGAGGTGATGAAAACGATCCGCGATAGTGGATTCACATACTGAAGGAGCCATAGAGGGCCACACACTTATGAATTGGGAATCCTATATGCACGAAGGGGCATCAGGATTGAGCATGCAACACATGATTCAGGAAGAATATATGCATTCATTCTACAAATCAGGTGAGCAGAGGAGGAGGAGGAGGAGGAGGATCACATGACTCTTGTGTATGCACATATGGCGAATGTTCTGTTTGGGCTTTTTTTATTTGATTCTTCAGACAAACACTCATATGACTGACAGCTGAATGTGTGAACTGGCACCAATGAAAAGCAGTGTATTTTAGATTATATGAGGCAGGATTTATTTAGATTTATAGCCCCTTTAAAGCAGGGGCAAGGTGGTAAACCTGTTTTGAATTGTACCATTTCAGACTGTAGATGGGGTATGTGTCTGTCCCACATAATAATAATAATAATAATAATAATAATAATAATATATTTATTTATCACCCGCCTCTCAACGGATCGAGGCGGGGAACAACACCAAACACAAAATACAAAAACTGATTAAAAGCAAATAAAACCAGTACATCATTAAAACACCAATAAAACACCAATAAAACACTTTAAAATTCATCTGGGTAGGCCTGCCGGAAGAGATAAGTCTTTATAGATCTTTTAAATTCCGGAAGACTAGTGAGTTGGCGAATCTCTCCCGGCAGGTCATTAAATAATCTGGGAGCGGCAGAAGAGAAGGTCCTCTGGGTAACGGTTGTCAGAATATCCACATGACTGGATATTCCCATATAGAAAACAGCTACGTCAGGTTAGGCTAGAATCCTCCTCCCTGACATCATTCTCTATGTAGGAGGTGGGTTGTTGTTGTTGTTTGGAGGACCATTGGGTCATGTGAGTCCCCACATCCCGTTTCACCACCTCTCCTAGGCCCAACTCTCAGATGGCTGGGTTCATAAAATTATTTAAAGAACCTTTACCCTGGTGTTTTTATTAATCTCCAAAGCTGTTTACAATAAAACCACTGCATATAAATAATATCACAATTAAAAAGCAGTAATCACTAAAAACCAATTAATCAAGCACAATAACAGTAGCAAAAATCAACCAGGAGCAGAAGAAGGGACAGCAGCCTCCCTCAAAAGCCACATATCGACAAGGTGGCAAAAGAAAGACAGTGATGGGCACGGGAGGACTTCCTCGCAGAAGGCATTGGCTCAATTAAGACAACATGTTTCTCAACGGTGGCTTTAGAACTCCACAGTGGAGTATTTACTCCACCGTTGAGAAATGTGTTATCTGGCTGGAGAGGTTGTCAGGTGGTGGGGACATATTTCCATATGTGGTGGACATGTGAGTATGTACAAAAATTTTGGAAAAGAGTTTTTAAAGAAATAAGTGAAGTACTGGGTATTAATGTGGAAGCAAGTCCAAATCTAGCGTTACTTTCGATGTTTGACAAAGAATATGGGAATAAAAATGTAAGAGAATTGATTAACAACCTCCTGACACCAGCGAGACTAATGATAGCTAAGAATTGGAAAATACAAGGGAATTATAGTATAGAAGAATGGTATAAAGGGGTGTGGGATATAGCAATTAGTGATAGATTAACATGTAAAATTAAAGTTAGGATGGGACTATCCAAGAAGAATGATTTTGAAAGTATTTGGGGACCATTTATAGAATATGTTTTAATAAAGGGGAGAGGATGTACACCTTTCAAAAGAATCATTGCAGTTTTGGAAAAATGTATAATATATTAGAGCAATGAAGGTCTCAGGGGTAGAGGAGCACGGGGGGAATGTAAAGGTTATGTTATGTATTATGTTTATTATATGTTGAAATAATAAATATTTTTTTTTAAAAAAAGAGAAATGTGTTATCTGGTGGGAAAAGTCCTCACAACGGTGGAGGTGGTTTTTTAAAAAAAATACTCCACGCAGAATATCAATGTTGTGCAGAGGAGAGTTCCTGCACTACCGTTGTGTTGCGTGTTGTGTGGCAGGCTCCATGGAGTTTTCCGTTGCGTTGAGGTTTCCCACTGTCTACAGAATTTCCTGGGAAGAGTAGTGAAAGGAGTGAATGCTGCTCTAGGAGAGCCCCTGGGATTGCTTTTTTGCAGCAATGGCTGATGGGATACCATTGGGAGGGCTGGGGGAGGAGAGAGGATGGAGGAACTATCAATCAAACATTGCGATGGATTTTACTCAACTCCACGGTAGCCCACAACCAGTACCTCCTAAAAACTCAACCGTTGAGTGGAGTTTTCACACTGTGTTGACTGACGTGTTGTCTGAACTGAGCCAGTCTCTGCTTTTGCTGGGTTTTCTATTGCTTCTCAATCAGAATAAGGTTTTGGTCAGCAACTAATTTTTTTGCCAGGGGCCATATTTTGCTAAAAGGACAGCAATTTTGGGCTTTATCCAATGGAACCTACATGAGCCAGGAAAAGGGGCTGTTAACGTCCTCCTCCCCAGTGTGAACATCAACGGAAGCTTTTACAGAGTTCTACTTTTACGCCCCTCAATTACTCACATCCTCACACCTTGAATTGCACTCTGAAGTCAGTGGCTGAGGCCCATAAGTGAAAAACAAAGCCTTTATGGCTGTTGAGAATGGGAGGGGTGGTGTTAAAGAGCCTTTCGCCTGGCTGCCAGCTTAAGTAGATGAAAACCTTGTGGTCCTGCCGAAAATCTCTGGGGGATGGATTAAGTTCTTCAATCACCACCAGTTGTCTATCCCTAGGGTAGTTAAGGCACATGCCCCCCCAAATGGTCATTTTGTAATTCTACAAGCTTAGGGGAATCACAAAACGAAGGTGATAAATCTAAAAATCTCTTAAGGAAGGATCTGGAAATTTCAGTCTCACAGCAATTTTATGGATTTTTGGGGATTAATCTCATTCCATCCTGTTTCCGCATAAATGTGCAAGAGGTTTTTTTTTACGGCCACATAGAAATTCATGCTTTTTCTGGGTCCCTTTTTCTGTACATAAGAACATTTTGTGCTCATTTTTCTAATGTACACATTTCTGAGTAGTTTTCATTGATGTGTACTGCAGTTTTGTGCTCACTTATGCATTTTATGTTCACTTTTCAACGATATGCACATTTTTGTGTGGATTCCCCCCCCCCCACAAGCTATGTCCAAGCTCAGAAAAGTGCATCCAATTTTGTGCTTTGGATGTCTGTCTTGACTTGTCTATTGGCTTTGGAAGTGCAGATTTGCTAAATTCACATAAAAAACTCGTCAGAACAAATTTCTCACCCAGCCCTAGTCACTGTTGCCTTGAGAGTTCTACATCTTCTGTACAGTATATCAAGGAGGAGACAAAAGCAGTTACAGAATGGCTTGCTGAGTTTCCTTTTCCTGTCATGGTCTTACCCCAAGGTCTGCAAAAGGCCCATCTAGCAATGCCAGCTGAGCCACCCGGCACCTGTCCCTGTTTGCAAGTGTCTTGGGTGTGCTGTAGCCCCCCCTCAGTGCGTTTTCCTCAGCAATCAGCGATTCCAGCTCCGGTGTGGCTCCTCCTGTTACCAGGGTACGTATCAATGTGAGAATATTGTCATTGAAGTATGTCTGCAGAGATAAAAGAAAGCTCTTTAAGCAAACACCATTAAAGTCACACCGAAGACATCCAAATTACAACTTTTCTGGGTTTCTGCTGTTTAAAGTTCTTGGCTGTCTCTTCAAATAATTTCCCATCGGAAGTGAAAAGACAGCAGCCCCCAATTACTCTATTTTCTTCTGTCCCATTAGGCTTCTACTCGATCTTTCTCCCCTACCCTTTTTTTTTCCAAACCCCAACTCAGGGCTGATTTTTATTAAAGAATAAAAATGTAAATCATTCATGTTTCCTATAATTGGTGTTAGTGGTGAAGCAATGACTGCTTTCCTTCTCATTGCCTTCATGTCTAATAACAGCCTTTAGGACGTGTAATTGTAAAATCCAGACCACATTTAAAGCTTACACAGGCTAGATTGCCTTTTTATACTTGTCACCAATCCATTGGGGAGCCGCCTCTGTGCTTCGAATGTCATTACTTATTACTGTGGCTGGACTCGAGCAGTCTTCCCGATGTATAGTACTAAACATCTTATTACGAGACTTGACAGTGTTCAGACACAAGCATGTATCAATTAAACATTTTGAGTTCATTCCAGATAAATGCATGATGAGTTTAGGGTCCTGCTGGCCCTTTTAAAAAACTCTAGGGTATAGGGTAAGTGTAGTTTATTAGGAAAGACTTACTCTACAGTGACATTTTGCCAGCATCGGTAGCTGCACCGGTCTGTCAGGCAAACAATGGGCTTTTTAAATATTAATTGGATGCCAACGGAAGGAAGTTCATTTCAAAGTACAGTGGCCTGGTTGAAAGATGCTCCATTAAGTAGCCACAATTTATGACTGGTTGAGTGCAATAGTTTTAAAAATGCTATTATCTCTAATCCTAGTGATGTCCATTGTATTGATGTTCGCACACACACACACACACACGAAAAATTCACTTCACATTTTGCTTTAGGCAAAATTAGATGACTACAGAGGGATGTGTAGAAGCCTCCTTTCCTGCAAAATTTTGCTAATACTGGAAACGCTTTTGCCTTTTCCTCAAATTTCTCTGATAGGAAAAAAACAAAATAAAATTGTTTAGCAGGCAAAATTTTGCGTATAAACAAAATTTCGTTGGCAAATCTAATCCACTGTCTTTGGAAAAGGCAGCATCAGACAAGACCTGTCAGTGACTGGCAACGTGATCCAAAATATTTGAAGCGTTGCATGCTATTGGCATATCAAGGTTTGCATTAAAGTCATGATGTAAGGATTAGTATTCCTCAATAGAAATTTGTATTGGCTTGTATTTAAAGACTTACATCAGCCTTCCTCAACCTTGTGCCCTCAGGTTGTGTTGGACTGCAATTCACATAATTACCAGCCAGCACCACTGTTATCTAAACCGTTAGTCTCAAACTGATGGATCAGGATGCACAAATAGGCCACACCCTGACTTAAGGTGAGTCACACCAATGGTTCTGCCACTATTTGCTTGTCTTTTTGTTAGGGATTTTAAATACGAGAAAGCCAGTAAAATACCTGGTCTAACTATCCAGGAGAATGCAGTGATAGACTCTTGAGATGGTAGAATGGACTATTCTACTGGTAGAATGGACTATTCTACTACATACCACAGGAGGGGGATGTTATTTTTGAATGCTTCCCTACATAATAAGCTTCCTGCAAGTGAAAAATAGGATACCAAGAAGAATTTCCTATGTGCTGTTCCATTTGAAGGGGGTGTATGGCATTGTATCACAGGGAAACATTCAAAAATATGACCTTTCCCATCAACATCTGAAATGGAACATTCCACTCTACCATCTCATAACATGATTCCCTCATTCCCGCCTTATTGTGTAGGCCAAGCTGAAGATGGAGAAGGGGAGTAACTGATTGAATGACGCATTTGGCTCCAAACATTGCAGTTCAGTACTCTTTTGTTCTCGTTTGTGATGTTTTTCAGGATTTTTCAAAGGGGAAAAGTCCGCATTTTTCAAAAGTATGCTCTTCCCCCCATTGACTAAAGTGTGAAAATATTATTTTAAATTTTGTTTTATGTATGCACACTTAGAATTGTGCATTTTTAAAGATGCGCATTTTTAAAAGTGCACATTTTAATGGGCATGTTTTGCAAATGCAAGTTTGAGAATTTGAAAACGTTTTCGGAGAACATATACTTATATTCGTAAAGAGAGCATTTGTGAGTGATTTGAAAACTGAAACAAAATTCACATACATCTCTACATATCAGCAAGCATTGCTTTTTTTCAGCTCTTCATGACAAGTTGTATTTGTTGCCCACATTTCCTCTTCTATGCAATCATTATAGGTACAAGAGAAAGGAAGAATTAAAATGAAACAAGTAAAAGCTATCCCATGTTGTAAATTGGGATTAAAGGTAGGTCTTGAATCTAGAAAGACTGAAGAGTATTGATTTATGTTGGTTGCTAGGGAAACCAAATGCAAAGGGAGGCAGGGCATATCTACCCTTAATCATTGGGCAGAAAAGGAAATTTTGGCATATGTATCTCCATCCTAAATACACTCTCTTTATCCAACTGTTAAAGGTGCAGGAACCCTATCTTTGGGTCAGCAAAGGTTCTGCTTCTGGTTAAGAAGTTTATTGCTGGCTTGAGTTTCAAGAGGAAGGGATTTGAGTTGGCATTACAGAGACTTCATACGGTGCTAAAAAGATGCTGTTTCCAGAGCTAGATTGAGTATGTCTAATCCCCAGAGTTATATTTGTCATTTTTTTTATGGTGGGCACTGGGCAGGGCTCCTTTTCCCTTTCATAGGAGCTAGAAGAGATTTGGGCAAAAGCGGCTTGTTTAAACAGGGTAAGAAAAGCTATAGATGCTGAAATTCCTTCTCTGCTACCATTAAATATACATTCTATAACTTTGCCCTCCTCTGCATCAAGCTGCCCTCTTTTTTTACTATATCAATTCAATTTATTTGAAGGATGGGAACTAATGTTTAGTTCTTAGATTCCATAGAGAGACACAGAGAGAAAACTGAGATGTCCTGAAATATAAAATCATGTATCTGCCCCAGAACCAAATTTGAAACCTTTTACAGAACCTTTTTAGTCTTGGCTAAAGCCTTTGACCTGTAAATGCAATAGTCAGGCCACATACTACAATTAATCTAAAAACTATTTGTTGATCAAACTAAACGGAAAGGTCACACAACCTGAATCTGCCGATCACTGAAAGAAAACACTCCAAATTAATTTAGAAGGTGATAAAATTTAGTACAGTTCTTTTTAAGGGAAGGCACTAAATCCGTTGACTACACAAGTACTAGTAAAGAGCCTTTAATTTGCAGCTGCAAGTGCTAACTAGAGAGTCCTGTGAGCGTGCTGCAGCCATCCCAGTATGAAAATGTGCACAGGATGAAGGACAAAGGAAATGCACAACCCTGGCTTCCTATAACCTGGGTAAAGGCCAGCTATTTTTGATCTCTATATTTAAGCTTGCAGTGCCACCTAGCCCATTCCTTTGCATTCTCTCACAGCTCTTTTGGAATACAAATGTTTGCGGCCTTTCTTTATTTCTCCCCTACTATTATTATCATCATCACCATCACCACCACCACCATCATCATCCCAAGATCTTATGGTTCGCTATTAAAGCTATCACGCTTCTTAAACTAATTCGTCTTTTACAGAAAATTTAACTGAAAATTAATAGATCCCTTTAATACATTCCACTACCATTTTGTTATTTATTGTGTCATAGTTGCCACATTTAAAATATTTGCAGTTTGCATAGAGTAACTTAAAGCGAGTGCCTTTTAGCTTTTCAAGTATTTTTTGCCATCAGTATTTCAGGCAAATCATGATATATGAATACATTTCTCTTGGTATAGTGTTAGTTTAAAAATAAGGGATTGCCAAACGTTGACAGTCCTGAACTAAAATCACTATCTTAAAGCTCATGGCATCACAGGAATTAAACCCTGAACAGAGCAAAAAAAGAGTAATACTTTCTAATGTATTATACTGTGAATCTACCAGACAGATTCATAAGGTATTCTATGAAATTATCATAAAATAAACCAGGGAGTGGTTTATTGCCTGATAATCTTTCTCAGCAGCAGAGAGGGAACTATTGTGTAAGACTTATATTTTCATTGTGGTTGTCAACTAACATGTTAAAAAAAAGATTTTAATAGATTAATTGCCTTTCTTTTGACTGATTGACTCAATTTAAATAATTCTGCATGTTGCAAAATCTAAATGAAGACACTTCTTCAAGAAAGAGAGAGTTTCTCTTACACATGAGAATTTATCTCATCGGAGAACTGCTTAGTTCCCCAGCAGTATTCCGTGTGATGTCTGTCCTTGGTCACATTCCTCCACATCAGCTTTACTGGGCTGCTTGCTCCTCCCATGCCCTCTTTTCCTCTAGCAATTCCCCACTACCTGCCCTGCCTCTTTATCTCCTTTACTGCCTCTTTCCCACATTCACCTTAGACAATGTTTCAAGGCAGCACCAAAACAACGTCAACGTTGGTGCCAGTCGCACCTCCCTGGAGAAAAGAGCCCAACATGAGGCTTAGTTACAGTAAGGTATAGGGACTAGTGGGGAGATCCAAAGACTTCCTGGAAAAGGTGAGTTGTGAGGGACTTGAAGGGAATAAAGGAGGTGGTTGCAGGGAGGTGTTCTGGGAGGCAGTTACAGGGTTAAGGGGAAAGTTGTTTCAGGGAGCAGGAAACCATTGAGTGGCTGAGGGTGGTGGAGGTGGATGAGTGAAGGTTACAGGAATAGATGTAAAAAAACAACACAACTAGGTTGGGTACACTGGTGACAATAAACAGCAAAGGTAAAAATAATAATATTGATAACAATTCTTTCAAAGTGTTTAATATTTACAGGCTGCCTAAAGCAAAAGAGAATCAGAACAATTACCAGTATATATTAACGTAAGGAACATAGTGAATATCAAAACGAATTGTTATCAATATTATTATTTTTACCTTTGCTGTTTATTGTCACCAGTGTACCCAACCTAGTTGTGTTGTTTTTGTATCTTAAGGGGTTGGGAATATTTTCCTGTTTTGCTGAATACAGGAATAGATGTGTCTTGGCATCAAGAGAGAGACATAAGGAGAGGCAAGACTGTGGAGAGCATTGAAGGGAAGGACAAGAAGGTAGTGCCAGATCTGGGAGTGAACAGAAAGCCTGCATGGACAAGAGGGGCAGGGAGTAATGTTTGTTCTTTGCCCAGGCTAAATGCAGCACTTGTGAAGTGAGAGCTTCTACCAGGCAACATTGAATTTCCAATATGGAACAAATAGCACCTTCCCACTGTTAGACTTGGGTGTTTGTAATCATGCAAATAGTTGTGGCCTGAGGGGCAAGGGCTTGTCACAAAGGCACTCGAGCTACCATCCTCAGGCCGGTTCTACACCGGCTATTTTCTGTGGGATAGCCCCTGGGGCATCCCTGTGAGTCCAAATGATGCACAGGGAGTCCCAGGGGCAGGGGGGATGGGCACGGGTTTCCGGGAGAAACCCGAATCTTCTCACAGTCCTGGGAACAGCCAGAGACCATGGGAGATGTGGCTGCCTGTCCTGGGTGCTGCCCAAGAACAGAATTGAGGCATGGAGCCGCACTGCGCAGCTCCGTGCCCATCAGGGGGGTGGGGTGAGGGCCCCCGATTTCATACATACATTTTTTAAAAACTTACCTTCTGCGATGGAGCTCCCCCCCCCAAAAGAAAATGGCAGCCATGAAAGCCTGGGAGGAAGCCGGGTCATCGCACTTTATGTGTGCACTGCAGTGATGATCCCGGAAGTGGCTACTTCCGGGATCACCGACCCTCCCTCCCTTTACACCCGCCTGATGTAGAAAAGGCCTCAGACTGCCTTCTTTGTCCTAACTGCAGTTCCTAAGGCAAAACAGCATTTTGGAAGCCTTCTCCTAGGTGAAAAGTTGCATCGTCCCTAAATGTTGCCTATCGCCTCATCCTCAGGTTTCTGATTGTACCTCTCATACCCATGCTAATAAAGCATTTTGGGAGGAAACAGACATGCACATAGATATGCAGAGTGAGATATACAACTATGGGAAAGTTAAGAGGAACGGTCTCCTACCAAGCTGGTCATAGGATGAATGTGGAGCTGTGATTGAAATGGCAGCAATCAGGAAACAGAAAACACTGGGTGCTTACCGCGCTCATGAGGGAATCCAGCACGCTGACAGCAAATGCAGTTCCACATGCAAAAGGCTGGGTGAGATACAGTTCTGTATCAGGGTCATCGTCATCATCTTGGTCCAGAAACTGAACATTTGAATCATTCACTAAAAAGATAACAATTTTTTTTAAAAATGTTGTTTCCGAGCACCTTTACATGATACATGTGAGGAAGAAGAAAAGTTTGTGTGTCCAGAAACGTAGGCATGTTTTGAATGCTTGAATGTTATGAAAGATGAATATCATGAAGCAGCAAAAGTGACCTTCTCACGCGGGTCATTCCTTGGCACCATCTGGAGTATGTGGGCCCTAACCACCGTAGGGGCTGCCTTGTACAGTAGACATCTCGCAAAATACTCTAAGCTCAAAGGCAAGTAAAGGCCTTTCTTCCTGTAATTGCTCTGATGTGGCACATTTGAGGAATCTGCCATGAAATTAAAGTGCACCTGTAAAAATAGGAACAGGGCAATGAAGGTGGCAAGATGGGTCATTAAAGAAATGGAGATATTGTTTTATTCTGGTTGTACTTTTAAATTGTGTTCTCACGTTGTGGTTTAAGTTTTATACTTTAAATTACACTTTGATTTTTGTGAACTGCCCAGAGAGCCTTTGGCTATTGGGCGGTATAGAAATGGAATAAATGAACAAACAAACAAACAAACAAACACATCAATGTGCTCCACATAACTTATGAGCACCTGTTTACATTGGGAAAATTCTGGCAGCCATCTGCCACAGAGTTAAGTCCAGTCTGATGTGGTGAACTTGTAGGTCGTCTGTACCACTACAATCTGCTGATGAGAACAAACATAATTGCCTGTTTCTCTATAGAATAAAATCTTTCCGTATAGAAAACCATGGTAGGAAGATGTGTTCTAGTGTAGCCTTCTCACTGGAATGCTAGTTTTCTGTGTATAGGAATCTGTTTTTGTAGAGGAGCAATCCACCATGTGAGCTTCCACCTGCAGGCTGAAGTGGTGCAATTCAGGCACATGCCCTTGCATTTGCCTCACATGTAGGCAACACGCATGGAAGGGAGATTGAGAGCATGCCTTGGGACATGCCCCTGATATTGCTTCCAACCTCCTCATGTTGCGCATGACATTTTTGCTCAAAGCTCTACGTTTGTATGTGCTCCAACTACTTGCTGACATTGATATAGCAGGATTCAACATCACATGAAGCACCTACTCTCATAAAGCTGTAGGCATGGACCAACAGTTGTAGTCTTGTTTCTTCCTCAATAAATTTAGGGCCAGCCGAGACAAACTAGGCATTTTTCATGTACTTTGGCATTGTATAGGATTTTTTTTTGTTTTGTTTAACTAATAGTCCTCATGGGGGAGGCAGATCAGTACTGAAGCATTTCCATTCATCCCTTTCATCACCTCCCGATCTTTCTTTTGCAGACATAAGGGGGATTCCAAATAGGGCCTGAAGCAGTACATGATAAAAGTCATCTCTAGTTTGGCCCTTAGCACACACGTGAAGGTTACCATGAGTAACTAAAACAATTTTGTACGTGAAAGTTTGTTGTTTTGAAAGAGGTGTGCTATACTTTATATATTATTCATTTTGTGGTATTAAATAATGTAAAATCAGATCTGCCCCATATTGACAATGAGTGTTATTTTGTTTTATTGACCTGGTGGCTTTGTTGTATCCAAAAATCCTAATCAATCCAATAGTCTCCCTGGTAGAACTGTAAGCACTGCTGTTGGGTTAGATGATGTCAAGTATTTGGCTCCACTTCAGCAATTGCTGCCATTTTAAAATCATGGCCCAGAATCCAAAGAGATGCTTAGGTTTCTGCAAGCATTTTGCCCCTATCCAGTCGGATGTTTGATGGTTTAAAACAACAACACATGTCCTCTTTAAACAGAAGACCACACTGTGCTATGTTGCAAATTGTTTTTGAAACTCTCCCCAGTTTCAAAAGTATTTGTCGTCCCATCATGCTTCACTGGAAGTAAAGGGAGGGGCTATTTAAGAACAAGCCTCCTTGGACTTAGGGAGCTGAGGGGACTTAGGGCCAAAGTACACATTTCATCTTCTACACAGTTCTTGCCTCAAGTGGAGGGTTGCATTTTTGGTGGTTTGTTTGTTTTGTTTTCACGAGTTATTAGTGTGAGGCCCCAAATCCAGATCAGAACCCAGAGCCTGAAATTCGCAGTGCTGAACAGGGGTATATTCGTTTCAACAGACCCTTTTTTTGGCTATGCAAATTGCAGATGTGGATCCATGCTGGGGTCCTGATCCAGATCAGGGGCTCCATGAAGGCTATTTGTAAACACAGTTTACAGTTCTTTTGATCCTGATTTTCTTTCATGGGACCTATTTACACAGGCGAACTGACCATCTGTTTCTCCTTCTAATCCCAGTTGCCTTTTTCCTGGTGGAAAATGTTTGTGCAAATCATGGTAGCAGTTTTGGGGATCCTAACAGCACTTTCTTTGCCCGCCATGATCACGTGTGCCATTGCTGGCTATACCCGCATGCAGCCTAATTTCTCTGTAATATCCCATACTGGAGATAAGTCAAGAGGGATTGTGTAAAGAAAAAAGGGGGCTGAACTGTCTCACAACTAAACCCATGGTAGACCTGCGATTAATGTTCAACTCTCCTACTCTACCTTTCATTTCTTTTTTGTAGCTAGTTCTGTATACCATTCTTGTGAGTCAATAAATATAAAAAGATTCCTTTCAGTAGCTCCTCTAACAATAAAACTGTTTTGTTTAATAGCCTTTCATTTATTTTCCTCCTTTTTTTGGAAGCAGCTATACTGTTCAAAAGAAGGCATTCCACTTCAAAAATGTACCTCTGGGAAAGACAGGCCTTTTCTCAAACTGTAAATTAAACCAAGGCACAAATCTTCAATAACATTGTATATTCCACTTACTACAGGCAGATCTGTAAGACTAATAACTCGCACAAGGCTAATACCTGACACAAAAGCTTTCCCACCTGTTACGTGGTGACAATTTCAGAGTCACAGCAAAATCTCATATGAACGTTGAAAGGGTAAGCCTCAGCCTCAAACCTCAGTAGCTTTATCTTCATGGCCTACGCTCTCCTGCTGGGATTTGTATGAAAGATCTCTCAGCTAGTGGGGGCAGGGGTGTAGGAGTTCAGAGCTCCATCACAGGACGTGCTAATCAAAATCTCACTTTGCTGAAGAATCCTGCTTAGAAGCTTAGCTGGTTTCAGGACTTCAGAACCCTCAGCTCCTACGTGAAAACTTGGTCACAAAACCAACCAACCAACTAACCAACAGCAAACAAACAAACAGCTTAAGGGAAGGTGTGATACTGGTATTTCTTCTCATCCTGCCCCCACCCCCAAATATTTTTTTTTCTTCTTTGACTCCTCTGAGAGCTGTTAAGACACGTCAGTCAAGTTGACAGGTGGCTGAATTTTTTTTTAAAAGGAAAGAAAGCAAAGCAATGGGGTGGGGGGAGAAGGGAGGTCTAGACCAAAGGAAAATGAATTGGTGTGAAGATGCTATGGAAACAGCCGGCAGGTCAGACGAGTGTGATCAAAGATTTACTGATGCTGCATGTAGGGGGAAAAATCATTAAGAAAAGCCAGAACAAGACAGTCGATTCAACTGGAATCACAAATAAAACACATTCAAAGCGGTGCTATGGGGGAAACTCCCTCTGATACAGCCAGATAAATAAAAGAGAAAGCCAATGATGGTAGAACAACTATAAAACAAAAGACAGTTGATGTGAAGGAAAAAGGCACTTCTTACCCAGTTCAGTTATCATTAGAATGTGAGTTCCACTGTTTTTTTCCTGACTGATTGAAACCAAAGGCAGAAGTTTGCCAGGCTTAGCTAATAAGTAAAGTGTTTAGGAGGGGATTGGGGCGGGGGGTGGGAAAGAAGGCACAGAAAGAGAATACAGTAAGGGAGTAAGACAGGTCAGGCCTAAAACTAAATGGAAAGAAAGTAAAAGGACAAAAGGACTACAAATCAAGCTTGTCTTCACCATGAGAGACAAAATGGCTTTCGCACTTCACGCAACTGGAGAACAGTCTAATGCCGCAGCAGAAATGAAAACAAGCAAACAGTCACTGCATTCACCATGATGGCACTCCCTACACTATTATGGCACAAATTAGCCATTAATCTATTAGCATAAGAGAGAAGGGATTAACAAGCCAAACTCTATTGCCAGTTATGATGCAGGCAGCAGGGCGTTGTTTGCATGTCCTCTGCAACCATAGAGCCCCACCTGGGAAAAGAGGGGAGAAAGAAGCCGGTGGGACCACCTGCTTTTCTCCAGGTATGCTACCAACCCCACCGTCTGTGGACCTGTGGTATCTTCTAATGCCAGCCGAATACTGCAGTCAACAACTTCATGTTCATATAGTGCTCAGTGTGTCCCACTCTACACATTGGCTCAATTCGGATGACACGATAGTCAATGGTGGGTTGACTAACCCTAACCCTAGGGGGTACTCCCCGAACAACATGGTAATAAATAATCAACTGTGGTGTGGATTAGGATCAGCGCTGAGTTGACTATGGCAGCATTGGAATGACACAATAGTCAAAACAACTGACGATTGTTTTCCCCACACCAGTTGTTTATTGTGTCGTCCGAATTGAGCCACTGATTCCATGCACCCCCGCCCCTGTGCAACAATTCTTTGTCTTATCTATCAAATTCTGATGTGTTGTACATTGACACCAAGTAAGGGAAGAAGTACAGTTATGTTGAATGCTTTAAAGAGGGACCCTGCTTAATGACTATATTTTTCTTTCACACACCAGCACGTTAAACGAAGGTCGTTACAAAATAGTTTTATTTCCCTAGGCTGGCAAAAAGAAAAAAAGAAAACAGGTATGGAAATAAACATTAGAGGGCATTTCTCTTACCTAACTCTGTTATAATAGGGATATCAATTCCTGTTGTAATGGAGGGTTGACGTAGGAGGCCATGCACTGGGCTGTTATCTGGTGATGACCTATCCATTCCTGGTGGTGAAAACCCTGTGGAGGAAAAAAACAAATCACACAAAATCTTTGATTTTTTATGCTAGGTCTCTTAAATTACAAAGCAAAAATAAACCAGATTATGTGAGGGCTTGTTTCTTAGAGGGGAATGCACATAGTTCAAATATAGCTCATTGATTTTATAATTGAGGGCTAAATTAGATGAGACAGTGGTCCAATTAACAATTACATGAACAGGGTGTGTGTGAACCAGATCAGGACCTGGCATGTGTTGGGCTAGGGGCCTTCAACCCTTTGCTCCTCACTGCAGTCCTAATCTGGTTTCCACTGTACACCTGTACACCGATTTGCAGAAGAAGAAAATCCCCCATTCACAGCTGTGGAAGCTTTCCAGGTGCAGGGGTGGTGTGGGGTTCTGGATCAGGATTGCAGCAGGGGCCCCCAATCTCATACCTGCTATTTACTTTTTTTTAAAAACCCACCAGCAGCAGCAACGCTATTCACATAGTTGCTAACTGCATTAATAGTGTCTCATCTAGTTTGGCTGTGAGAATTATTTGGAGCACAAAGACAGTAAAAATACTTCCTGATTTCAATATCATGTGTTAGAAACCAAACCAGCCAAATAGGAAGGTAAATGATGTGCTTAACAATTATTTAAGTGGCAGATATACAAGACACGTTTAAAAATCAGGAAAAGTCGAATGGACTTTGCTCTACAGCCTACCTCCAGGAACAAACATCAATAATGGGGGATGAGTGGCCCACCAGATGTTGTTGGACTCCCATCATCCTTCACATTGGCTATGCTAGCTAGGGCTGATGGGAATTGCATTCCAGCAACATCTGGAGGTTCACATGTTCCTCATCCATTACATCCCAAGAAAGCTTCAGTTTCCCAAACGTGAGCCTGTGAGAATCAGCTCATAAGACTCATCTTTATATGAACTTCCAGCACTTAACTAAACTAAAGCTCAAGTGAGACGAGAGTAAGATGCTATTGGTGGGTGGTTCTTCTGCTCCCAATCCTCCTCTTGAAGGACCATGTTAGCAGTTTGGGGCTCATTGATCAAGCTTTGTCTGGAAAGACCCCCTCCCCATGGCACAGAGTGCCTTTCACCAAGTTCAGCTGCTGCACCAACTGTAACACATTCTGGACAGAGTTAGCCTTGCCAGTTATCCATTCTGTAGGGAGCTTCAAGGTCGACTACAGCCATATGCTTGTATGTTGGGCTACTTTAGGACACAGTCTGGAGAATATATTCAGTTCAAAACATAACTGCTAGGTTGTTCTGGTCCATTTCTAAGCCAAATTCAAAATGCTGTTTTTGTGGGTTTCCCACAGTCATCTAGTTGGCCATTGTGGGAACATAATACTGGATTAGATAGGCCTTTTGTCTGATCCTGCATGGCTCTTCCTATGCTTATATCTGTCTTTCTGTGTTTCTATAATGTGTTTTCATTTTGGAAATGTTAATAATTCTTCACAATCTTTATAGTATTTTTTTACAGAATGTGTTGTTTCAAACAGGATCTACACTGAGATTGCATTACATTACACATCAATAATTACTCTTCATAAATTGTCTTTCAAAAATGCATCATATGAGAATTATAGATTTAGTCATTATTCCATGAACGGGTATAGGTTATTGTCATTCGGAGCCCTCTTCGTATAGAAAACACTAGGCTATGTTTTTCACCTTTAAAGCCCTGTATGATTTGGGACTAGGGTAACTGAAACTTCACCTGTATACACATATGCCTGCCCAGATTGTAAACTTCTCTGTAGGGCCTTTTCCGAGTGTCCCTCCCAGCTGAAATGTGGAAAGTAGCTACTGGAGACAGCATTTTTTCAGTGGTGGCATTCCAATTACAAAATGCTTTTCTCAGAGAGGTTTGCCTGATACCCACCTGGATGTCATTTCGGTGCCATGCAAAATCCTATTTGGCTGGAGAATGCTGGGAGTTTTAGGACTTTTTTTCTGCCTAGAGATGCATTGAATTGCCTTTTAATCTGTTTAATTCTGTGTTGAATTTTAAATTTGTTGATGTGTTTTATCATTTATAAATAATTGCTTTTATTTTGGCATGCAGGCTATCCTGGAAACTTTGTTATAGGGTGGGATAGAAATGTTTAGAATGAATGAATGAATGACATTTTCAGAGGCCCTTCTCCATGTGCCCCCTATGAACTGAAGTACAGTGTCTTCTCAGTTGTGGCATTCCTTCTGTGGAATGCTTTCCCCAGAACGGTTCAGCTGGCTGGCACCCATGCTTTTATCTGTTCAATGCCTTTGTTTCCATGCCTTTTAAAGAACATTTAACCCTGAAGTGGTTGGTTTTGTGCAGCCTTTATGGTACGGTATTTTAAATATTGTTCTTACACTGCGTTATATTGAATGTTATGATTTTGATTGTCTTATTGAAATGGCTTTTGTATGAGCTTCCCTGGAAAAAAAATATTGGAAGGGTGAAGTTAAAACCTGTCAAATGAAATAACTAATATGGAGGAACACTCAGAGACTTACATTTTGTGATAGATGGGCAGCCTGGTATATGCGCTATGCACATGTAAGCTTCTTCCCTGCAGGTGTCTGTGCCAATATGTGGATGCCCAGGGGTTTGCTCATGTGGTGCCCTTTCACGCCATTAATGCATGAAGGGGGGCCTAATGCTTATTGTTATTTTAAGGCCTCCTAGTGATGTGTCTGAGGATTACTCATCAGCCCTTGACCCAAAAGTGAATCCCTCAACCTTTTCTGCTCCATTTTTGTCCATAAGAATGTGTCCTGTCTGCGTCCTACCTGCAAGGTTCGAAGCAGAAAGTCTTTGTGAACAGGAGAAAATCAGGCTTCCTGTAGATGGCTGTCTTACTCAGTGATTCAGAGCCATTCCAAGGTAGAACTAACCAGTCCTTTGCGATCTTAAGTAGAATATGGCTACAGTATAAATGTGTAGGCTCGTCCTACTCATTGAAGAAAGACAGCTTTTAGCCTCACCCCCCTCAATCCACTCTCTGCTGTTTGTTTGAAACATGTATGCCATTTCTGTGAGACAGACTGTCAACTGCTTTATCATTTCAAATTGCATACACAGCAAATGCCTGAAGTGAAAAAACACGGAAGTTTCTCCCCAAGTGAAAGCTGGTCCTACACAACTGTATACAGATGTATGTATTTATTAAAAACATTTATGAGTCACCTTTTCACTCAGAAACTGAGGATTCAAGGCAGAGTACAAATATGGGGCAGAAGCTGTCCAGCTTCCGAAATGGCTATGGAAACTAGTTAAAAACCAGCTGTGCTATGGGAGAATTAAAGTCAATGAAAAATGGATCTGTCCAAATTCCTTAGATTGTGTGTGTATATGTGATGAGATTATTCTACCCTTGCATTGAAGGATGACAAGTATGCAATAGTGCCAATCACTCCCATTTAATATTGGGATGAATTGTACGATCTTTCCTTTTGGGGGTCTCTTCCTGCCAATTCTGTGAAGGGGCAAGTTGGCTGCACCGTTCTAAGATCTCGTATGTGTAGCTGTCAGTTATAAATGACTGAGTAGATGCTGCCCTTTTCTTTCCAGAGGTGACATAGTACCCTCTGCAAGCAAATTAGTTCATCTTTGTCTATGTCTAGTTCTCAGGTTTGCCAAGCCACACAGGTAGGGCTGATCTGTGTAGGTCCATCCATATGAAAAGGTCAGTTTCCAAGATTGATGATACTGGAATTGAGGGAAGGGCTAGGAAGAGCAGCAGCAGTGGTCTGTCGTCTTGGCCACTGTGGAAAATCCAGGGCAAGCAGTGTTTTCTTGCCAATTTCTTAGCTTTGTGCCATGACAGGATTCCCATGAAAAAGTAATAATCAGTCATCGTCTCCCACCAGTCCTAGAGGGCAATTAAGAAATACTATTTTATAATACTTTTCTTGGACATTTCTCTTACAAAATCAAAAAACCTGGTTATCATTAGATCACATCGAAAGGCACAGAGGGTCCGGATCAGGGACCCTCCACCGATTCTAGAATAAAAATGGTAGGGGGGGAGACGTTGCTGCAAGATATGGATTTAGAGTAATGTCTGTTTTTTTTCTTTTGGCCCTATGAGAATAAAGAAACAGTAACAGGCATTTACCCCAAACACACATATTATCCAAGCGAAAACTTCACACTAATGTTGCAACTGAATCTCCTGGGAGTCCCACCATTTAATATGGAAAACCTTTCAGCACTGGGGAAAAGGTGGCTATACATCCCTTGTGACAGCAGCTACTCATGATCTTACAAATACAACAGATGACAAGCGTGTATCTTTTAAAAGCCAGTCGGGGAAACTCAGTGTGAGAGAACTTTTCAAATGCCCATGCTCATTCAAATTAATAGTTGCAGGAAGAAGGTCTGATTTTCAGTTCTCTGAACTAGTTTGACAAAGAATCAAGAATTTCCATTACAGCTCGGGTCGGAAAACTTTATGTTCTTCTATTCATGTTCTCTCTCTCTCTCTCTCTCTCTCTCATCCACATACTCAGGCATGCACATCATCTCAAGTAGGTGTAGTAACACAGCCTCGAACATAGCCCCCCCCCCACATCTCCCTCCCTTCCCACACTTCCCCCCCATACACACATTTTCCTTCCCCAATTTCACAGTTTCTCAGATTCACACGCATGCCTTCTATTAAGCTTTCCTTCCAGCTGGGTCTGGAAGAAGAGTTTTCTACTTCTCCCAGCTTTTCAGGGAAGGAAAGTGGGGCAGCTAGTAGAGAAACAGAGAGATTGCTCCACTTGTGGCTCCCTTTCCTTCCATGCTGGGTCAAGAAGAAGAGGTTTCTCTTTCTTCCAGCCCAAGAGGGAAAGGAACAGCACTGTGGAGGAAGCAAAATTTGGTGGAATGTTGCGCTTATGCACGGGGGTGGGGTGGAAGATTTGGTGGGGGCCTTGAACACCCAGTGAAGGCCTCACTGAAGGTCTCCGGGGGGGGGCATGTACTCACCTGTGCCTCAAGGTATTTATAAGTACTTAATGGAGATTGGGCAATAGATGGAAGAGCTAGGTTTTTGTAGCAGTGGGGCACTGAAAAATGGCAGTAACCATGTCAGGCAATCCAGATTTTCACAACCACTTCTTCAAGGGTGTACTTCTTGAGACAAAAATGTATAGCAGTCACTATGGGCTTAAGCAGCATTTCTTCCAGCTAGTCCCTTCAGCCACCACCATTTTTTTCTTTCTTTTACAGACTGGCACTGATTTAAGTCATGGTCTGTATCAGGTCAACCCTTGGGTTCCACACAACAGTAACTGGAACATACTATAATAGCAGATACTAGCATAATGTCCCGATGTTGTATCATTCTTCTAGATGGCAAAAGCAGAGGGAGTCATATATTTACAAATACGTAGTCAAGATATGCATACGCACATTTTTTCCCTATGGTTTTGTATTTTGGCAGTACTATTTTTCCCAAGTTATCCTGATATTTCTTTTATTAAAATGTGGGGCGCGTACATAGTTATAAAAAATCATTTCTCTTTGCATAATGAGAAAGAGACTGAGCTACAAATCAGAAAGCCTCCATTTTGAATTTGCCATGAAGTCCCTCGGCCATGACCCTTCTTCTATGGGTAATGCTCTCTCAGGCCTCCCATCTACAAAACGGGGATCATAAGGCTGACCCACCTCACAGGCTTTTGGAAGGACCACAAGAAGATCTAAGCTGGTCTTCATTCATGTAGTGTGTGGAGGGGGACAAATTTCCCATCCAACTGCCCTTTCCATCTGTAGTCCCATTCCCAAGGGTCTCCTACCCTGCAGGAGTAGATTTCATGACTGTAATCTCTGGTTCATTCATGTGAACTCCTATTCCATCCATAGAAGGAAAATTAGGATTGAGGTCATTCATTGTGAAACACTTTAAATATTCTAAAAAGATACTTAAATATTATTATTATTATTATTATTATTATTATTATTATTATTTCCATTATCTTGGAAAGGTGTCAGGGCAAAGAGAGCCAGTCAAACCAGTCCGTATTCCAGCCTCTAGCAACATCCTCTTTACAGGCTGCTTTACAGCCCATAGCATGAATTTTAGATGCCGTGTATTTTCTTTCTTCAAAAAAAAAGTGAAGGAAACCTAAACTGTTTTATCACAACTTTCATTTGAAATTATGAAAAAAATGCAAGTGACAGCTGTGCGAATTCAGTGAATGTGAAGTTTCTGACTTTCTTCAACTTGACAAGTAAACACCTTAAATCGGTAATGCTACATATGCATAATACATGGCCTGTATTTTGACATCCATCATCAAATGCTGACTTGAGAAAATACTGATTTGTACGTCAAGGAATAGCACCCATAAAGCAGGAAGAAATTCAGGTCACAGGGTATTAGGAAAACAGTATTTCATTACAGCACCAGAAACAGGCTAAGTCATGAGATGTAAGAGCTGTTTGGGGCTTGTGAAAAGATTCTCTCCTACTGCACAGAGCCTGCCTTCATTCAGAAATGATTCAAGTCACCCAAAGACTCATTTTCATTTTCTTTCTCATATTCCCACTCATTCAAACTTAAAGATTAGCACCCATTAAATAGAAGACGAGTGGCTGCTATTTTTAGTTTTCCTTTGTTTCACAAAGTGCCCCATATTAATGAGGAGACACAGTAATGCTTGAATAGGGAATTCCATGCACATTGGGCCCACCCCCATATCCCTGCCTTCAGCCAATCCACTCCTGCCTGAAGTAGAAACCATCTAGGAAATAGCATTAAAGAGACTGGATTGGACACCATGAGCCACGGGCACTGTGGGCTTTCCTGCGCCGTTCCAGCACCGTCCCCTGGTATCCTCTAAAAAGCCACCCCTGAGGCTCAGGAACTGTGGAGCAGAGCATGAAGAGGAGCAAGGGACTATCCCAGTAACTCCCCTGGCACAAGCAGAAGTGCATTCCAATCATGCTAAGACTCTTTGGATCCAACCCCTTAATAATAACGAGTAATTCAATCTCAATTTCAGCAGCATGCTAAACTAAAGCACCTTAGAAATAAATGTGTACCCTTAACTCTCAACTCCATAATCACTGGCACCCACCAAAGCTTGCAACTTGTGGCCCTTTAACTGCTTTGGCTACAACTCACACCATCAGTCACCATTGGCTAGGTCTGATGGGAATTGCAGGCCAAAACATCTGTAAAGCCACAAGTGTGCCCACCCCTGTTCAAGTTGATTAATCTATTGATTAAAAACAATTATGTTTCACAGCCTCATTTCTGTTACATTGAAAAGGCATATATGCTTGAAAGCAAAATTGCCTCAAGAGACCCACTAACTGCTAACATCATTGTGTTTAAGAAGGGCTCAGTCCTAATTTGTACAATGTACACACCTATCATCAAGTGAGTAGAAAAACAAAGTTTTCCCAGTTGATTTCAGACTACACAGAGGGAATTGCTTGACCCATCAGCAACGTGCAATGAACTCTAGGGCAGAGTGCTCCTTAAGTCTTTAACTCTGCACAGTAGCACAGTAGACAACTGTATTTCTGAGGAGAGACCAAAGTGAGTCATGTATTTAGCCAGTGTGTAAATTACTGCCTCCCAAATGAAATTTAACCAGACAGCTAAGTTAAGAGCTATATTTTAGCTGTGTTTTTTTTTTTAAAGTACCACCCTAAAATGTACACCTAAGGTATAAAACACATTAAAAACAACAACACCAAGCGAGTCACTGGACTTTTTCAGATTAAAGACTGCTGAAACATAAGGGGAATCAGAAGATACAGATACAGCTCCATGGAAAATTTTAACAAAAATTGCAAATATAATATTTTTAACTTTTCCTTTATCTCATTATATGTACTACACATGGTCAAGATCTGACCCAGCCTTTCCCTGGTTTTAAAATACCTGTCCCTCAAAATGTGTCATCTCAGAGTGTTTCAGATGTTACATGGCAATCGTGATGGCCAAATTTAATTTTTTTTAATAACATTGCTGCATTTAAAAACAGTGTTGCAAACCCAATGAGACCACAATGCTTGAGGAGTAGGGGTTCAAACAGTATATAAATATTGTAAATAAATAAATAAAACTATTGATCATGAAACATTTCATTAGACACAGGGGGTGGAATCCAATGGGGCACTTATGGCTCCGCTGATTCCCTTACGCCTCATCAATTCCTGTCTGCAAGCGGGACCTACCACTTGTGGAAGAAAGATTTAGTGTGAAAATACTTATTTTTGGAACAGGACAGGTTGGCAGAGCTTGCATAAAGGAGCTCCGTCGGCGACCTGCTCCAATCGAAAAACAAACGTCTCCGCTCATTTCAGCGCTTCCCCTGGGAAGCACGAAATCGCTGTTGCGCAAGCAGCGGGTCCTGCATGCAATGGGATCTGCGGAACTCACCGCTTGTACAACAGCATCAGCTTCTTGGTATAAGTTGTTGTTAATTTTACACTGCAATCCTATATTCAGAAATAAGTCATAGGGACACATGGAGCTGCGTTATACTGAGTCAGAGCATTGATCCATCTAGCCCAGTATTGTTGACACTGACTGGCAGCGGTTCCCCAAGGTTTCAGGCAGGAATATTTCCAGCCCCACCTGGAGACACTGGGGATTGAACCCGGGACCTTCTGCATGCAAATATATGTTCAACCAACGTGCTAGGCCCCTCCCCCAAAGCTAACTGGGCTTTACTTCCAGGTCAGCAGCCTAATTTATTTAGCACATTTGTAACCTGCCTTTCTGCAGTCATGTAACTCGAAGTATTCTCAAGCGATCTGGAAAAAGTGCAGAAAAGGGCAACTGAAAGGGTTAAGGGACTGGAGCATCTCCCCTATGAGGGAAGGTTACAACACCTGGAATTGTTTAGTTTGGAAAAAAGGAGGCTAAGGGGAGACATGAAAGAGGTATACAAAATTATTTGAGGTGTTGTGAATGTGGATAGGGAGACATTTTTCTCCCTCTCTCAAAATACTAGAACCTGGGGTCATCCCATAAAGCTGATTGGTGGGAGATTCAGGACAGATAAAAGGAAGGACTTCTTCACATAGTGCATAGTGAAATGATGGAATTCACTGCCACAAGAAGTAGTGATGGCCACCACTTTGGATGGCTTTAAAAGGGGGTTGGATACATGCGATCAATGGTTACTAGCCCTGATGGTTCTGTGCTATCTCCAGTATCCAGGGCTGTAAGCCTGTGTGCACTAATTGCTGGGGAACATGGGTGGGAGGGTGCTGTTGCACTGTGTCCTGCTTTGTTGATCCCTGGTTGACAGCTGGTTGGCCACTGTGTGAACAGAGTGCTGGACTAGATGGACCCTTGGCCTGAGCAAGCATGGCACTTCTTATGTTCTTATGGTCTCACATCCAAACAATGGGCATATCCAGATATGCTTAGCTTCAGCAAGTTTGCTGCATTATGTGCCTTCAGACCATGCCCTGAAATTAGTCTTGGTGTCACGGAAGGGTGGCCTACACTAACCTATACAAATAGATTAAACTGTGTCATGATGTTTGCTGAGACAGACTGTCAATCAACTCTAAAATGGAAAGCTCACTGTTAAAGGGAGGGGGAAATCTATAAACACAATTTAGGGAAGCACATTCTATATGCACCTTGTTTCTTTTTAATGAAAGGGAGAAGGGTAGAAGAAAAGATTAAAAAAACACCAGTTCAAGCAAAGAACAAAAAAGATTTTGTTAAGTAAATGTAACAATGCTGTTTAACACATGATTGGCAACTGCTGAAACATAAATTATAAAAATTTCCCATTGCTGCTTATGGGGAAATTATGCAGATTAGAATTTGATTAGGCTTATTTCATGGGACTCAATTTGGACTTTTAATCTATTAAACTCCAATAAATGAGGCATCTGAATAGCTCCCCTGAGCAGCAGCTGTAATAACCACAGCAGTCTTTTTTTCTTTTGCAATATGTACTCCCAACATTTTTTTTAGCACGTGAGGATAACGAAAATTCCAGGTCTCTGAGTACAATTACTTCTTAACTAGTATGAAAATGTCAGGTGTACAAAGTAAGGCAAATGGAGCCTGAAAATGTGCTTCAATTGCACTTTTATGGAGTTCACATCTATCTATCATCTATCTATCTATCTATCTATCTATCTATCTATCTATCTATCTATCTATCTCTCCATGTGAAACCACCCAAAGTGGATACAATTAAAAATCCATAAAAGCATATTTCAATAAAATCCATATAAACAGATCACCAATTAAAATCAATAAAAACAAAACTTAACAACAAAAAGCAGAGACTCCGATGTAAGGGAAGGCCAGTGAAAATGGGGGGGGGGGGGTGTCAGAACTTTCCTGAAAACCTACAAAGAAGGGGCCTGATGAACCCCTAATGGAAGTTGATTCCAGAGGTGTGGAGCCACAACTGAGAAGGCCCTCTCCCTTGTAGTCACCAGCCTAACCACACTTGGCAGCAGACAGGTGAGAATGGTCTTTGCTGATTACCACACCGTGTAGGCAGGCTGGTATGGGAGAAGGTGATCTTAAGTAGCTTGGGCCCAAACCATTTAAGGCTTTAAAGGTTAAAACCAGCACTTTAAATTGGGCTCGGAAAGACATTGGAACCCAGTGTAACTGGCACAGTATTCATTAAAAAGTACTCCTGGCCATCACTGTCACCTGAACTCCCCCAGTTAGGGCCAAGTGCAGGTACATACCCAAAGTGTGCACTTGGTCATTCAAGGGGAGTTCAACCCCATCTAAAACTAGATGTAATCCTAAATCAAGATGAGTCAGTTTGTCTACTCACAGTATTTCCATCTTTTCTGGATTAAGTCTCACCTTGTTTGCCCTCATCCATCTCAAAACTGCCCCCAGATACCGGTAGAGGAGTTCAACAGCCTCCCTAGGATCATTAGATGGAAACGAGATAGAACCAAGTGTTATCTGCAAATTGGTGACACTTCAGCCCAAACCTCCAAATGACTTCCCCCAGTGGTTTCATGCAGATGTTCAAAGGCATAAGGGACAAGATGGAACCCTGTGGCACATCACAGGCCAATGGCCATGGGGTGGGGGGAGCAGAAATCTCCTTGACCATCTTCTGAGATCATTCATCCAGGCAGTACTGGAACCATTATGCCTTCTATGCCCAATCCAGATTAATGATCCAGAAGGATACTAGTCACTGAGCCACTGAGATGTTTAGGAGAACCAACAGGGAAATAGTCTCCCAATTCATTCCTCAGAGTAAGTCATCTACTAAGGTGACCAAGGCTGTTTCTGTCCCAGAACTGGACCTGAAGCCAAACTAGAGCGACTAGTTGGCATCATTCAACACTACCTGGAGCTGAGAAGCCACAACACCCCAACACCTTGCTCAAGAATTGCAAATTTGTGGTAATGATCAGAAACCAATGGTTTCTTCAATAGTGACCTCATCACTGCTTTCTTTAAGTTAGCAGGGATTAATGCCTCTTCCCTCAAAGAGGCCTTAATCACCTCCTAGGTCCAAATACCCAGCCCAATTTTGGCTGATTTCATAAGCCAGGGTGGGTGAGGGTCGGGTGAGCAAGTGCTAGACCTCAAATCTCCAAGCAGTTTGTGAACATCCTCAAGCTCTAAGACTGGAAGGTGTTCGTAATAACATGACTAGATGGTACTCTGGTGACATACTGCTGTTTATTTAAATCTGTTAAAACTATAGCATGTAAGTTCGCACAGTTACGGGTAACTTTATTTGCAAAATGTCCAGCAAATTGATCACAATGGGATTTTGAGAGTGGTAGTTGTTTTCCAAGGCCAACTCCAAAAAAGCAGTTTGCTATTTGAAAGAGCTCTGCTGGACGTTTGTAATCTTTGCTCATGTTACTGTTTCTCCCTTCCCAGTTGGCCTATGTGGGCTCAGTAGTGACAGCAGATGTGTAAGTGAACAGAACTGCAATTCAACTACAGCTAAAACTTACCATAATCCCTCCCTCCCCCCGGCATGCCAGAAGTGTGTCTCCTGTAGCAGGGCTTGCATACTACACTCTTCCCATGGGAGACTCTCGGTAGGGGTTTGGCCATCCAATGCCATAGCTGCAAGCTTTGCCTCCAGTACAACATCCTCTCCAGGTGTAGCACTTTATGTTTTGACACAGGGAAGAATGGCAGCCATTCATTTATATTGTAGAAGGGTGTAATCAGGGACACCATAGGGATGGAGATTAAAGTTCTCTCCTGTCCCTGATGAGCGTACAGTCTGGGACATGGGGCAGGTTCCTGTCAACTGTTCCCAAATTACAGCCTGCCTCCTTTGTCCCATAGAATTTGACAGAGGAATCTGTGGATAGGATGGTAGAAAAGGTAATATAACTTTTGAGTCTGCACATGTGTATGGTGTGGGTGTGGGTGTACTTAGTAAACTTACAGTTGTAAAGTGCTCTGAGAGCCGTTAATCCATTTTTTTTCTTAAGAAAACGTTTTTTTAAAAAATGAAAGCCACTCTGAGCAACTAGTAGCATGGTGGTTGTTGCTGCACACTTTCAAAATGGGGCCAGAATGTCCCTGGAAATAACTCTCGGCAACTTCCCATACTGTG
The DNA here is from genome assembly GCA_029215795.1 of Anniella stebbinsi. NCBI lineage: Eukaryota > Metazoa > Chordata > Lepidosauria > Squamata > Anniellidae > Anniella > Anniella stebbinsi. Next base: position 250,127,770 of record JARDYH010000002.1, read on the forward strand.
CCCCTGGAAATGATACTGCATAGTATCATTTCCAGGGACATCCTAGACTCATTTTGAAAGCTTGTGGCAGTACCTATACTTTCTAGCCACTCAGTATGGCTTTTACCTTTAAAGATGTTTTTTAAAAAGAATAAAATGTGAATTATAAGCCTTTGAATGACGTTATTTTACTGTAAGCTTCATTAATAACCCCCATTCCAAAATTAATCCCTCCTCAAATGTCACCCCTTCCATGATCTTCAGAAGGCGTTGCCCACCCAGGAATTCTGAATGTTCATCTGGGGTGGATATTTGGATCAGGCCTAGTCAAAACAAAGGTTACTGGGAATATTTAGGGCTACCAAATCCCAGTGCAAAGTTCTAAAGAAATACTTGTGTTGACAACGCAGAGCCAAATCAAACATTTATTTAAATCCCTATCTAGCAGCTATATTAAGATCGTGATCTGGATCTTAAAGGTCCCTCTACTGCCATGCTATTGTACTGATCTTACTTACTTACATTTTCTGGACTTTAGTCAATGGTGGGAAAAGTGCAAACTTCCAAAAAATGTGCACTTTTCCCATTCAAGCAAACTGGGAAAAAAAAAGTCACAAACGAGAACGGGAGTGAGCTTTGAAGTGAAGTTTGGAGAATTTCGGCAAGCTCTCCCCCATCCCTCTTCCTATCGTCCCCACATTAGCATGACCAATCCCCCAAAAGCACAAACTCCAAGTATTGATATTTTTACACTCATGGTTTTTACTATTAAATAGAGTTTAAAGCTGTGGAAGATGTTATTACCACCACCACCACCACCATCACTCTGCCCTATCTTGGTCACATCCTGTCTATGAGTAGCTGACAGTTCCAGCCAACTAACCAGCCCCACACAAACAAAACACATCTCAGGACAGGTCACAGTTATAGCCAGTACAGTTCAATTACACCCTCCGAGCCCTCCCAGCCCAAACGTAGCTCACAGTTGCAAGCAGAAGGTTGTACATCATTGACGCAGGTTGGCTGCGTTTGACACTGTTTAAAGGCTCTCACAAAATCAGAATAAAATGTTTATAGTTAGCAAACCATTTGCACAGCATGTACATGAAGGCTTGCCCACATTTGGTTCTCTGAAATATTCCCCCCTCACAGTCTGAATGCCATCAAGCAGCCATTGCTAAGCGTTTAGTAAGACAGAAAGAGAAGTGTGGTTCTGTTAAGATGCTACCCATCTTGAGTATTATGTCCAGTTCTGGGTACCACACTTCAAGATGGATGCAGACAAGCTAGAGCTTGTTCAGAGGAGGGCAACGAGGATGATTAGGGGTGTGGAAACAAAGCCCTATGAGGAGAGATTGAAAGAACTAGGCATGTTTAGCCTGGAGAAGAGAAGATTGAGGGGAGACATGATATCACTCTTCAAATACTTGAAAGGTTGTCAGACAAAGGATGGCCAGGATCTCTTCTCAATGAACCCAGAATGCAGGACACGGAATAATGGGCTTAAGTTAGAGGAAGCCAGATTCTGGCTGAAGATCAGGAAAAACTTCCTGACTGTTAGAGCAGTATCACAATGGAACCCATGACCTAGGGAGGTGGTGGGCTCTCCCACATTAAAGGCATTCAAGAGGCAGCTGGACAGCCATCTGTCAGGGATGCTTTAAGGTGGATTCCTGCATTGAGCAGGGGGTTGGACTCGATGGCCTTAGAGGCCCCTTCCTACTCTACGATTCTCTGATTCTAAGTGGCAATGGAGGGTGGGTAGGAGGATTTGTTTGTCCATAAACCCTCCGCTATCCCTTCCTCATTGGCAATGCAGCTATAAGGAAAATACAGACAGCTGATAAGGAGTGGAAAATGGGTTTCAGAGCTATGAAACTGTCCCTCCCCCAACCCACATGCCACGATTAGCCCTGGGAGTCCCAAGGCTAAGAGCAGATTGGGTGTGTGCGTGTGTGAGTGAATTGTGGTGGGAAAACAGTGCGGTGGCGGCAGGCGTGGGGATGAACAGCTTCCATGCAGTCCTGAACCTGCTTTCCTAAAGGGAAAAACAGGCAGACTACGTTCATTCGTGCATTTAACGCCCTGCCTGTTTTGTATTTCTATGTAAACTATTAGGATGACGAGCAAGAGGTTTTGTAGTTGCCCAGACGACAAAGATCGAGAAAGAAGAGAGCGTGTGTACAGATATCTCAAGAGTGAGAAGGAGAAAACGATTAAAAAATAACCAGAATATAACAGATGCTTTGCTTTTATGGGGATAAACGGACCTTGGCTCAGCCCTGAGGGAAAGGATGGTGAGGCAGGGTCTGGATGTGAGAAAGACAGAGACCTCTCACAGCTTTTAAATGGTGGGAGGTGGGAGGTGCTGAGGCTGAACCTCGTGTTCCACATACCCATTTTTCTTTCGGTCAATATGAGTAGCTTCAGTTATATTCCTGACCTTCACTGCATTCGTAATGGCGCTAAACATACTGACTGACTGATTGCTTTGGAGGCGGGGACTGAAATACAAAACCCTTCCTCATAATTTAAATTAAAAGAGCAAATAAAATCTCCGCACTTGCAAGGTATTGCATAGAACTGAGACCATTTTCAGGCCTTCTTTACAGTAAGGTACAAAACACTTAAGAAGCATTATGCTATGCTGCCCCTCACTGAAATACCTATTACGCCACTGCCTTCCATTAAAATAAATACCTTTTACATGAACAAAATATAGGGAGCATGTATTTACGTAACCTGATAATAGATACGGCTTGATGGCTATTAATGACTGTTATTATTGAACATGAGTTTTATACCATATATGATGGCTAATCATCAAATAATTCATGCAAGAATTACATTGTTCCACAAGCATTAGAAAGCTGAAGCCTCTCTTTCCCATACATACATTATCACTATATGCCGATCGTCCACATTTGTTTTGCAGTTATGCTGTTAAGATGAGAAAGGCCACCAGTATATTTACTAGGAAGGCTACCATTTTTGCAGCCAATTTAATGAGCAGGGACACAATCCCCTAGGCCAAGGTGCCATTTCAGGCTCCAAAGAAGGAGGCAAATATATTTTAATTGTGAGTGAGGTAGGAGAAAAGATCCACAGCAAGTTTCAAAGGCCTAGTGTTGGATACAATCAGGACTGAACTGTAAGGGGGAAAAATCCCAAACAAACCCATACCTTCTCTCTCCCTGTGGGCATAGTAGCATAGAGCGTAGAAAATCTGAATAGGTTTCAATGGAACCCCTTTTCCTCTTCCCCAATCCATGGCTGGCTCTTTTTCAGTGAAACATATGAGGAAGCTATTCAATACTGCTGATGATTTGAGAAATGTTTCTGAGAATTTTCACTGACATTACAGAAAATCTTTTTGCTTCTCCCAAACACAAAATTCCTGAGACACTTCAGCATTTTACCTGATGTAAAATTTGGCAGTTGTGCTGGTCCCAGGTCTCAGTAACTTTGCATACTGCATAGAGAGTTTGTCTGCACATGGGTGGGGCCAAAGTGGGGAGAGGGACATGGTTCTGCCTATAGGCCTTGCCCCCAATGTCCCCACGTGCCCAGCTGCTATTGAGACCTCTTCACGTTGAGCATGCAGGTCTTTAGAGGGCTCCTGAAATCAGGGTTTCTGACCACAGAAATTTTATGAGTATGTTCAACCAAATGCACTTACAAATCCCTCCTCAGTTCCTTGTGTCAACCAGATGCTGGGACATTTGGGGGTGGGCCTTGTGTGTGTGCCCTCGTCTCATATCTGTGTGTGGTGGTGGGGAGAACACGTACATAGCCTTAGTTTCTTCATCAGCCCCAGAATTGTAAAAAGAAATCCAGTGTTGGTGTTAGGCAGACGGCATCCACAACAATTTAGATGAACAACCTGTATTACTGCTTTCTGAGGATCCAGGGAGAGATGTGTGTCTTGCCACCATGATAAATTTTGCTAATCCTATCGATATTAGGTGGAATTCAGTAGCAACATAAATACTACAAACCAACTTGTGAGAGCAGTGTGCTCTGAAACTGAGTTCCCCTTGCCCCCATGGATGTTGATCTGTGATATCGCAAAAGTGCCCTACTGCTGGAAATATACTACTACTGTGACCTGGTGATGATGCCTGATAGGGATGTGAACTGACCGGATCCAAACTTCCAGGCTAATGTGTGGATTAGAACATTGATTTCCTACTGTATTTTCAAACTTCTCTGAATGTTGCAATACAATTCTCAGCTCAACAAAGCTTCAAAATGCATTTAGAAATGTGTATTTTCAGAGAAAATATATTTAAGATATGTATTTAAATATATATTTAAAATACATGTTGTGCATAGTTTTTTTAAAAAAATGCAGATTGGTGGGAATGGGATGGAATGGACTTATAAGTGAACACATGCAAAAGGGACACAGAACTTTTTCATGATGAAACATATTGTAAACTATAGTTTCCAGGCAACCAACCAAACATCAGTAGAATTTTGGTTCAGCATCTCTCCCCAATTTCCCCTCTTTATTGAACAAAGTCAAGAAAGTTTGCATGAGGAATGTTGTAACATTCCTTCTTTTTTTCTCTCCTATATCATGAGTGCCCACCTTTCACCTCATCAAGTTATTTAGGCAGCATTGCGTTTCTAAGATTTCTTTTGTGACTCCACCAAAAGTAATTTCTAAAACTACATAAGAATTGCAGACATATTTTAGGAAGAAGACTAAAGAAGTAGGAGACTCAAGAAACAGGCGCTTTTGCACTCTTGTCATGCTTTGGGTTTCCCGTAGACAGCTGGTTGGCCATTATGTGAACAGAATATTGGACTAGTTGGACCCTTGGTCTAATCCAGCAGGGTTCTTCTTATGTTCTTATATAGTAGCTCCTCGCACCCAATTTCAGAAGGCTGAACAGTTGGAGAGGGACGCTCACAAAGCAAAACACGCAATGCTTTGTATGTCTGAGCCATGCTCAATCCCTAGCATCCCCAGTTCAAGGAGATCAGTTAAAGGGCTGGGAAAGATCTCTGCCTGAGGTTGGCTGCCAGTGTCACTCAGAGTAGACAATGCTGGGTTAGATGGGCAAAGACTTTGACTCTTTAAATACGTCTGCTTTACAGTGTTCTACCCAATATTCCACACTTTCTCTGGGAAGGCAAAAAGGTCACTTTTGAGCACGGCTTAGGAGACACTATACTCAACATACTGGTATTTGGAAGCAATGCTTTTTCTGCTAATAAAACACCTTGATAATCAACATGAAAAGTATCCCCATACCAAAAACAAAACAAAACCAGTTTTGAAGGATCAAAGAGCTATAGTTGGACATGAAGCAAAGTTATGGCAAGAAGGGTGTGTTGCTGTTCATAGTGATAGCACTCCTTTATAATGTCCAAAGATTCTTTGGGAATAACATATTTGAAAAACATATGCTGTGCATTTTCTGTATCAATTTTGCTCTGTCTTCTTCGCTAATAACTGCCATTTGTGCTCTGTAAAAACTGTAGAAATGCACCAAATACATGGCACATGGAAATATATAATGTCCAACTCAACTATCCATCCATCGCAGTCACACCTAAATCACACTGTAAATTCTTTGAATTATATATTATAGCCATTATAAATAAGCATAAGCATAACTTCTCATTAAGGCCAACTCTGATTTTACATTGGGAAATTTGGAGAACCACTAATCTCAGTTCTGGGTAAGAACTGTTCAGTTCACATTTTGATGTGAACATACTGATTTGCACTCCTTGAACCCAAGGCATGAACAAGAACACAGAAAACTTCACTTTCCCGAACACTGAGCTCACGTTTGGCAAGCTAATAATACCCACAAAAATGCATATTAAAATGTGTGAGAAAAAGTGTATACAAAACAAAGATAAAGTGTGCACAAAATCATTTTAGCATATGGGAGGGGAAATGTATACATTGTAAACATTGTTAAAATACATACGTTTAAATGCATACACTTAGGAAATTGCATACAAAAAGCATGTATTTGAAGACATGAGCACAAAAAATGTGTCTGAACTTTTGTCTGGATTGAAAAAACCAGTTAGCAAATAGACGCAGAAATGGGATGGAATGACTTGGACTGCAGACATTCGACAAACTGCCTCAAAACAAGCTTGACAGGTTCACTCGTCCTCAGTGCTGGAGAAAGTTAAGCTCGGGGAGACATAAGCAAAAGGTACAAGCAAAAGAGTTGCCTTCCAGTGAATCAAATGGAATGAACAATGGGGGAAGAAAACCAACGGAGCTAGAATCAGCCAACTAACGTTGCACTGAAATTTCACCTAAAGTGAAGGTCAAAGCTAATTAAGGAGACCATCTAAGGAATTTCAAAAAAAAGATTAAAAAGAGTTCACCCTGGACTAATGAAATTTCCGGGGCAGGAGGATGGGTTCTATAGATCCTTAGGTGGTCATCATTCGTTTTTATTTTCACCTAAAGCAAAGTTTGAAGTGAATTTGGAGGGTCTTCCTCAGGAGAAATTTTCAAGGTAAGGCAGAAGAGTTTCAGTAGGAGTAGTAAATTTTTTCAGTAGGTTCTACACTTTTCTAGGACCAATGTAAATGTATCCTGAGCCACTCGGGGAAATAAGGAAGGGTCTGGGCATGATCGTAGCATAAAAGTTCTGAGCTTTGCTTTGAATCCTGAATGTATTTTACTGTTGAGCTGCAATGTCCATAGACTGTGCATGTAAGTCCATTTGTTTTCTTGTCCCTAAGAATGCAGTGTTTTGTGTGAATTCAGCGAGTAGTTGCCTCGGGAGTAGTATGAGCCCCCCTGGCCAAAGGAAACATATCCATTGTGACCCTGACCCCACCCCACCCCCCCCAGCCCCAGTTTCTTTGTTAGCTAGTTGCAAAACTTAGCCTTGTGTTTCCTTTACGAGCCACACTGCAATACAGAAGCACCTTCCCTTCTCCAGACCCCACACAAAGATGAGGGCTGTGTCCTAGCTGAGTAGCCACAAACCCTATATGCTTAGGAAAGCAATACCTTCTGGCCATCAAAAATGATTGAACTGGCATCTTCAACTAGTTCTGTATAACTGTTTAAAATTGGGGCTATCACTCTTAAAGGGCTAGACCCAGGCTTATAGTAAAATAATTCAAAATAGACCAACACTATCTGCCCAAAACCTTACTAAACGAAACCAAGATGAATGGATGTTACATGGCAGCATGCTTTGGTTAATTATGCATTAGTCAATTATGCCCTAAAGTAGTAACACGGGCACACAAAGTTCTTCGTTCTTCCAATTGTATTTTGAAAGTGAACTGAAGTTAACAATGCTGAGCAAAAGAGAAAATATTGTAAAAATTATTTTGAAATGCACGTACTTTCCTAAAATAATTGCCTAAATGCAAATAAATAACCATTTATTAAACAAACAATATGTGCCAAACCAAGGAAATATCCTGAAATGATGCTCAGGAGATGTCTGCTATCAGCCATAACTTTAAACCTCGCCCATAATCTTGTAATATATTATCGATATGTTCCATTTTGTCAAAGCTATCTTCATAATCAGGATACTATCACAGCCGCTATGGGCATTGGAACTATTTTTAATTTTAATTTAAAGAGCAATTAAAGAAAGACAATGGATACACAAGATAATAAAGTAAGTGATTAGCGGCATGCAAACGATACTGGCTTAATGATAATACCTAGTTCTATTCTCTAAAGGGCCTGTCGAGAGAACCCCTTCCCACTCAGAGGTTGTTTGGCTAATGTGTCTCAACCTACAATTACAACATTGCTGACACCATTAACCACTGAAACAACATCACTTCGCAAAACCCTTGTTGTCTCATTAAAATGTAAAGGGTCAGGTAATTTACCAGCTTTGTATGTCTAGTTTTGGTGTTGATAATTAGCAAGCATTACCCAGAATAGGCTCCCACTGGGAACCAGTGAAACTTTGTGAAATATTATAGAGGAAACTCTTTACATTTTATTGAAAATAACTGCAATCCTATTGAACTCATTGGGGCTTACTTTTGAGTAGACATGCAGGGGATTGTGAAGTTAGACGTCTGAAAAAAAGGATACTGTGAGAAAGCTCAGTGATAATGAACAACCTAGGTAATTGGAAATACATGGGAATTTTAGTTTAAATTTTAGTTCTAATTTTGATGAATGGAGTCTAAAAGTTTGTCTGCCTCAACAATGGCACATCCACTGAAACAAACAGGAATTCAGCTAGTGCACAAAGCCACAACCCAATACCTTGGAAATAAATTCCATGGGCTTCAATAGACTTACTTCCAAGAAAAGGTGCTTACTAGTATGAGATTAAGAGATTCAAAGCCTCCATGTGATTTATTTGCATTTGTTAAAACATGGAGAGTGAGAGACTGCTTCTTGAAATTCCCGGTCCTCCTTTTAATATAAGTTTCCTACCATCATTTTAAAACAGCTCCAATAACATTTACCATCAGTTAATATGTTGTCTGGGAACTGAGCAGTGTCCTGTTCTTTAAATGGATCTTTTGGAACATAAACCACATTCCAATAAAAAGTGAACAGAAAATTATGAATTCATTAAACCACTTTGGTATCTTTGGTACTACATATAATATTTATATTCCAAATCCTGTAAAAATATGCTTTAATATCTTTAGGCAACTATAAGGGCTTAAATATTTATAAAACGGCTAAAGATAAAGCATGGCCCTCTTATTCCGACATACAGATGATGTAAGGCGTGCAATCAAAGACAATAACGCTTTCAACCCATTTGTCATCTTAAAGGAGCCTTTCGACTTCGGTTCCCTTGTGTGCCATCTGCATGAGAGTTGTTGCCTGTGCAGGGCACTCCAGAGGAGTTTGCTCCTTAAAAACTACCAAGAGTGCAATACTTCATATAAAACAGAGTTTTCGGAAAACGGAGACAAAACTATAAATTTGCAGGCAAAACAGCTCCAAGAGGGGCTTCAAAATACTGCTGTATTTATCTCTGGGACATCTGGGAAACAGGAAGCATTTTGATTTAATATTTCATAACACAGAGGCAATTGCTTCCTTGCTTGGTGTATAATTAATGCTCATAAAGAGAGGTTTTCTGTGTGTGTGTGTTTAAATTTTATTTCTCAGTATCAGAATTTTTTTAAAAAAATATGCACCTGCGTATTAAAAGGTTTTCTTTTTCTTTTAAAATGCAAAACAACAAATAATAATACAGAGGAGACACAATTTATATGTCTGGGATTATTAAATATGTTGAAGTTAATGTGCAACACCATATGTTTAGTAGTATATTATTTCCCTCCTCTGTCCATTTTCAGCTTTTTTCGTTTGTTCATTTGGCCAAAGCTGGCTTGCCTCTAATTAGGAACAGAGAGGCTGTGATCACAGATGTGAAAGGTGCCACTAACTAAACTCTAGTTATTTTCATACAAGCCCATCTGCTTTCAGCTCCCTTGTTTCCCTTCTCTCCCACACATGTGGGCCAGTGCAGATATAATGCTGCCCCCCCTCGCTAACTGTGGTTAACAAATTGGGAGCCAGCCTCAGGAACACACATGCCCTTTCCCCAAACATCTGTGTTTCCCTTAACGCAGGATATAAAACTTATTTCATACCACCATCAGAACGTGGGTCAAGACAAACTGATTAACGTCAGTGCCAACTAATTGCTTGTCCTTGTTGAAATGGGTAAGGTGGAATTTGTTCCAGGGAGAGGAGGGGCTACTGGACGGGAGTCTGTGGCTGAGTCTCAATTTTGGAGCTGGCATTAAATCTGCACTGCAACCATGTTGCAGTTCCTCTCTTTATCAAACAACCTTCTGCTCTTTCGAAACCCACACTGTCTTGAGCTACCACAGCTTTCCTGCAATTTCCGCTCTGGTTAATCCTGCCCCCATTTTGGCTACTACTTACAAAGCCTTGCCTTGTGGACATCCTCAGGACAGAGGCCACCCGGCTTGTATTTGGTGCAACGCCAGGTCTGATGGGTGCCATGGCTTTGCCACAGATGCTGTGGGGGGGATCTGTCACTATCGATTTTGCTGCTGGGAGTCCGTAGGATCTCAACTACATTATGGTACAGTTAGAGGCTGCTGGCATAGGGGAATCACAGCATTGCCTAGCCCAAAACTCATTTCCCCCAAGTCATCTATTTTCCTCTATTTATTTCCCTTTACACTTCCTTGTCACAGGACCTATTACAAGAATTGTAAATGGAGCTTGCAACAGGATTACTTATGAATTTGAAATACAGTTTCCAGGGAAAACTCTCATAAGTTGAAGTCATTCAGAAAACTGTTCTCTAGTTGTGGTACTGAACTACATCTGAACTGTTACACAGTGATATTTCTTGTAATGCTTTCCTTTGGAGGGGGGGGGAATGTTACTGTGCAATCCCCTTTTCTTTCCCCACTGCAGTTAAGCCATAACATAGGTTTTTAAAAAAAAATTGTTTAGGAAGACTTCTTTTTAATGAAATGCATTGCTCTATTATATACATCTTAAATCATTAGAAGATAAAATAAAATTATTGGATTGGATATCCAAATTAATACCCAGAGGCAAATCCACCACAATGGCTGGTTTCGGACAACACTTTAGTCAATGGTGGGTTGAGTAGCCAACTCACAGCTGGTTATTTTGTGAGTACTTCCCACACAACATTATTATTATTATTATTATTATTATTATTATTATTATTATTTATAACCCGCCTCTCCCTATGGATTGAGGCGGGGAACACAATGCAGATACAAACATGACAAAGTTAAAAAATTTAAAACAAGAGAAACACATCATTAAAACATTTAAAATTCATCCGGATAGGCCTGCCGGAAGAGAACAGTCTTCATGACTCTCTTGAATTCATGAAGACTGTCAATTTGTCTAACCTCCTCCGGCAGACCATTCCACAGTCTGGGAGCCATAGAGCCAACTGTGGGTGGTTTGGGCTGGCGTTGAGTGGACTAATAGTCAACCCGGCATTTGACTGACACAGCCCCCGCCCCTCTCCTCTCCCTCCCTTGGTTCTCCCTGTGCTATCCCAGCAGCCTCTGCAAGTTGTGCCAGTTGTAGCAGAGTGGCAGCCACCACTTTGATCACTCTTGCCCACTCACTGCACACCATTAACACACTCACCCCTCCACACAACACTTTAAACAACTGGCTTCGAGCTAAACAACTTGCAAGCCAGTTGTTTCTCTCCCTTGCTTATTTGGGCGGAATAGCATACCGTCAGTAGTTTGTGAGCGGCATGTTCCCCTCCACACAACACAATAAGCAACACAACTGACGATTATTTCCCCCCCTCCCTCCATTGCTTAATGTGCTGTCCGAAACCAGCCTCTGTGTATAAATCTACAAATAGTTAAGTATGCATTTATGTGTATGGGAAGGAAGCTACCATTCAACTGCCATTGCAGTTGGGAAAATATTTTATATTTGGTCCTTTTTAGCACGAATTAGTAAGTTTGGGTAAAAACAAATAAAAATTTAAAGAGGGAGTAATAAAAAAGGGTTTTATTTGTGGCAGCAACACCCAGGTGTATGGATCTACCACCACAGCTTTCAATTGACCAGAGCCACATCATTTGATAACAAGCAAATTATCATACTGTTAGCCCCTTCTCCTAGAAACTGTTTATCACACTGAGAGCTGGTTTATCCGTGCATATTCATCAAGTGACGAACATCAAGGACGCGTATTGACAATAAAGATGGAATGTGCATGTTATCCTAACTCGGTTCTTTTCAACAATTCACACATCCAGCTGTCAGTGATCTAGTAGCTCCAAATGACAGCTCAGATAGATGTGACGACCAGGAGTGCCTACTATCAGCTTCGGCTGATGCGGCAGCTGCGCCCCTTCCTAGAGTTGGAAGACCTAAAGATGGTAGTGCACGTGCTGGTAACTTCAAGGCCCGATTTCTGCAATGCACTGTACATAGGGCTACCTCTGTGCCTCGTCTTGAAACTTCAACTAGTTCAAAATATGGCAGCCAGGTTGGTCACCGGTACACCTAGGGATGACCATGTTACACCAGCTTTAAAATCACTCCACCGGCTGCCAATTAGTTTCCAGGCAAAGTACAAAGTGTTGTTCATTACCTTTAAAGTCCTACATGGTTTGGGTCCAAGTTACCTGCAGGATTGCCTTCTATACAGTCCGCCCCGCACCCTCAGGTCCTCTGGAAAGAACCTACTTCAGTCAGCGAAAACTAGGTTGACAGGTGTTACCCAGAGGACCTTCTCTTCTGCCGCTCCCAGACTGTGGAATGGTCTGCCGGAGGAGATTCGTCAACTTAACAGTCTTTTAGAATTTAAGAAAGCTATAAAAACTAATCTCTTCCAGCAGGCATATCCAGTGGAATTCTAGGATGTTTTTAGGATGTTTCATTGCTATTTTAATAATGTGTACCATGTTTTTAATCAATTTTATGTATTTTATCTTATTTTATATGTACTGTTGTTCCTCACCTCGATCCAAACAGAGAGGCAGGTAAGAAATAAAAATTATTATTATTATTATTATTATTATTATTATTATTATTGTGAACTATAATCAACTAATGTACATGCTTGACAGAATCAGGCCTAGACCTCTAAGGGTCCTCTAAGGAACCTTAGAGCAGAGCTAACAGAGAGTGACTGTAGTTCAACGGTAGAACACATGCTTCGCAAACAGAAGGCCAAAGGTTCAATCCCAGGATCTCCAGGTAGGGCTGGAAATGCATCCTGCCGTAAACCCTGGAGAGCCACTGCCAGTCAGTGTTGACAATACTGGGCTGTCTCCGTATAAGCCTATGTTTCTATGTTAAGAGAGATAACAGATCACTTAGCAAATGGCACCCCAAAGATGCTGATTCTGTGGAAAAGACCCAAGTACTTGCATTAACAATACACAATTCCAAGAGATGTAGGTTCTCATCGTGGAAAAGTGGCTCCCACTTGGTGGCATCTGGGGTACTCTTTTCCTCTGTGAGTGGAAAGCTCGTGGGCAATTTTGAGCAAAAAAATAGCCAGACAGGAAGGGTTAAGCAGACTCTGTCCCCTCACTGGTCCTCCACTCAAGATTCCAGCCTCTCAAACTTGCTTTTGGTTAAAAGAAATATTGGGGAAATATACATGCATGTATAGCTTTGGCTTGGTGCAAGAATCTCTGAGAAATTTTGAGAAATGGGCAACATTCCAGCTCACCAGAGGGTTGGTTGGAAAGCTACATCTAATGAGCAGTCACTAATGGATCAGTATCAAGGTGAGAAAATGTACAAAATGATGCTCCATAGAAATGTCCCCTGCACCTAAAGGTGTTCATAATCCCTACTCATAATTTGAATGAAAGAATAGCAAGTGAATGACCATTAGTTTTGCAAAATAACACAAAACTCTGAAGAAATTCAGATACTAGGGATCACAGGATGACAATTCAAAATGGACATGATGAAAACGAATACTAGGTTGTAAAGAAGAGTAAAATGGATCTCAGCAAAGATGAATGAAAAATATTAAACACTAGAAAGAAAATCAATTTCTGGAGGGCAGGGGGAATAGGTGGGTGCTGCTGATGTAAAAAAAAATCTCTTGGTTTCAGGAAGTATTTTATTGGTTTTCTGTTGGTTTAAGAAAGTATTTCATTTCATACATTATATTTCTATACTATCCCATATCCTAAGCCCTATCGGTGGTTCACAAAAATTTGGCTCAAATACTGTAGGAAATGCAGTAGCCAAGAGCAAAGGCAAGAGGGTAGAGTTAACAGCAGCAAATAATAGTACAGGTAAATTCTGTATTGGTTTGATGTATCAGATGGGGTAGTGGTTCATATGATAGCAATGACTAAAAAAAAGTAGTATTGAAAAAAAACTGTGAAGAATTGTAAATATGAAGAATAAGAGCTGCCACTTAATTTCACCTCAAAAGATACTTTCAAGCAACTTTTGAGGTTCCTGCATAAGTGAAACTCCCAAGGAGTATTATGCCTTTACATATCCGTAAGTTGTCACTACGCTTTGCCTAAAGTGAAAAGCTAGAGCAGATGTAGAGGTTCTTACTTGGGTGAGACATGCAAGGAATTTTGACGCATGTGAAAAGAGTTCAAATTGTTTAGCTAGTGAAATTGATCGGGTGTCTGCATTTTTATTTTATTTTATTTATTACGCTTCATTTATTACAAATGCCCATATCCCTAAATTGCTGCTGAGATCTGCCTGAAGTGCCATTTTGAAGCTTCTGTTTGAATGAAATGCCCAAGGAATTTCAAGGGAAGCAAAAGGAGTTTTTCAGTAATGATGAGACTAGTGAGATTTCTCAGAGGCAGGACTGCACATACTTAATCTATAAAAGGAAGGGCTAACAGGACATTAAGGAGAAAGCAATAGGCTCAAATGGCAAAACGAAGTTCGGGAGTGTGGGGCTGTGAGAAATCGCAAGAGAATCTACTGACCTCAGAGGCCTTGAATGGAACTATCACAGAACAAGAGCCCACATAGCTTTCATCTGGAATGAGCCACACACGCTTTCTAGCTTGGTCGCTGTGCAGAGGCCAGTACCATGGATTTAAGTGGCCATATGACTGCTGATTTTGTTTTTGTGTGCAGAATTTGTAAAACAGAAGTTCAAGGCAACCCAAAACAATTTCTATTAGACTAGCAAAATTTATCAGATAAAGGGGGAGGGGGGGGGGAGGTGCCTGCAGAAATCTGTTTTGCTATTGGATTTTTGCCTACAGCGTAATTTGAAGCAAAATTTCACGTTCCTTCTCAAGTAAAACATCTGATGAATTTCAAGGGAATCCAACATAATTTCTACAATACAGAAATTTCTTTGGGAGGTCTTGCTCATCCTTACCCCTGAGCAGCCTCCCTTGTTTCTTCCAATGGCTCTATCCCTGTTGGGCTGGTTCTAGTTCATGTTTTCTATAGTGCAGCCCAATCTATTTAACAACATCCATGGTTAGAGCAGACAAGTAACTATGATGGGCAAATAACACAAGCCACAAGCAAACCTCACAGTTCCCAAAGCTATGCTGTTCCTTTAAATCCAACACGGGCATGCTTTGAAATCTGTCCCGATTTGTAAAGACTTTGATATTCTATTGAATATTGTGCATTAATTACGAAGTATTGAACAAATTAGACATTTTTTAAAAAATAAAGTCATTTTATAGTTTTTTCCTAGGAGGAAAAGTAGAATTCCTCTTTTTGTAGACCACACACATTATTTTAAATAAAGAGATGGGATAGCACGTTAAGTTTTGCTTAGTATTTGATTTTGTCAGTTTCAAAGGTGTTTCTTAATGCTCATTTGAAATGCCTGTTAAAAGCATTGGGTTCTAAAAAAAATGTTTTTGAAATGACTATTTGGCTCCAAGAATGATTTATGGCCTCAGAATAAACTGTTAGGATTACAAACAGCTGCTGAAACAGTTGATGGCAACCTAATTTAGCTTTGTGCTGGTTTAGCAAAGAGGTGAAACTGACAAATGTGTTTGGGACACATTCCCTCAGTATCAGAGGAGAATAGTCCATATTAAACAACTTCTACTTGTCAGGATGCATTTGGGGGGGGGAGGCATAAGTGCTTCCACTCACCACTGCTCACTTTTAGCCAAGTCACACACACACACACACACACACACACATTATACAGGTGGCCATAGGAAGGGTGTTGTTTTTTTATCCAGACTTTTGACTTTTAAGCTAACTTGTTTGTTGAAGTAGATTTATATCTGGTGGGTGTTATTATTATTTTTCATCAACGTGTTCTTTATGTATCGCTTTTTAATGTTTTAATTATTCTTTATTTTATCATTGTTAGCCACCTTGAGCACTAGTTTTAGCAGAAACGTGGGATATACCTTTAACAAATAATAAATAAAACCACAGCATCCCAGTTCAGGCTATGCAATGCTTTCAGAATCATAGAGTGCCTCCAGACAGAGGGGCTCCTGGCACAACCAATCAAATGGCATTGTCGGGCTATTCCGACTTTTCCTCCTTTACAGAATTTTGTGAAAACGAAAAAGATGGAAGACGTGGTGGGAAAACATGGGAGGGTTACAAATGGAAGACAATAGAGCCTAGCCCCCCGCCCCATAAAACCCTGCGAATGAGGCAGGGTGATTGCATGATAAAAGCCTCATCTGGAAGAACTTAAAAAGTGTTTCAAAGCCACAGAAAATCTTCAATGACAAATACAGCTTGGACAAATAGTCTCTGTTTTGAATATTTCCTTTGAAAGTAGCATATTCAATGCAGCCAAACAAATTACGCCAAAATTCTCACCACACTGAATATTAGCATTGTTCCAGTGATGTCTGGCACCATTTTGTAGCCTCCTTTAGTTGCTGCGTCTTTTGGGCACCATTTCCCTCTTCCTCTGCCCTCACAATCTGAAGCTCCCTTTGCCCACATGGCCAGCTAAATTTGATCTGCTATGGTGACCTTCCTGATTTTGTTTACAAATCTCTGTGATGTCCTCACATCAAATACTGTGACGTAATGGACATTAAAAAAACAAACCCACGTGGATTGCCACAGCAAATCCTATTAAATCGCGCTGTGGGAAATAAGTCTGGGAACGGTGGGACAAAGAAGTATGGAATTGCATTTAGAACAGTATCAGAACTAAGTTATAATATGTTTGTGACAAATGTCAAAAATAACTGAAACAGAGAAGAGCTTTTCATCACTCGTGAAAACTAACATGAAGCAAATGCTTTCAATTCAGTTCTATAGATAACCGAGCTGTAAATGTTGACGCCATTTAATACAACATTTTGTTATTTTCTCTCTCTCAGTTTTTCTGTCTTTGGAGAGGGCTAGTTTGAGAGAGGTTACTGTGTCTGCCTTTCTTATGTCTCCTACAGGATTATGCCACTCAGCATTTATTCCTGGTTCTGCACTTCACACGTGAGGCTTCTGTGTCAATGAGATCTGACCATTTCACATATTAAGCAGTGGTATGTAATTTGCCGGGCAGGCTAGCCACCAACAGTGAGCTGCGGCTGGTTCAATGTACCCTGTTGAATGGACACCTATGGACACCCGTTCTGAGACACGTGTATGCCACATTCACACTTTATATCAGGGCTGTCAAACATCAGGCACACAAATTGCAGAATCAACCTTAGGGCTTGGAAAGCTTCTGATTTGGCAATGGCTGGCTGCTACTTGACGTTTTAACTTCAGCTTTTCACATGATTTAAATTAAGCAGCACAAGTGTCAAGACATGTAGAGAGTTTAAGAGAACAGGCCAGTGTTTAGAGTTGCAGACAAAGGAAGGACATGTGTACAGCCTATACCTACAGATGCCTTCAGGTTCATGTAGACGTAGGGATGTCACCTTTATTCTTAATTTGCTCCTGTGCCTTTGAAGGTTTCCCAATCCCTGCCTCAGAACAGTTCTACGTGCCAGGCTATAGTTAAAGGCACAGAACCAGGGTCAGAAAAACAGTAGCAAAGCTATGTGGCTACTGCCGAGAGAGAGAGAGAGAGAGAGAGAGAGAGAGAGAGAGAGAGAGAGAGAGAGAGAGAACCCGCACAAAACCTCACAGCCAGAGCTTTTGGTGCAAATCCGGCTGCAATACATTTCAAAGCTGAAAGCAATGCCTAGTGATGGGTCAGGGTTTGTACCAAATGATGTGAATTGAAATGTTTTCCCAGGATAAATAATGCACAAACCTTTAAGCAAAAGGAAAGTGACAGTTTGCTCTGTAAATAAAAGCACTTAGTCGCTAGTAAGGAGCTGCAAAGTGGAAGCACTCTTTGCTGATCAGCAGAAACAGGATTGCATCTTATATATATATTGCTGCCATTGTGCCTCCTGTATATTAAGAACTGATGGGGGGGGGGAGCTCTTCAGCACAAGCCCCCATTGACATGAATATTCAACAGGGGCTTGCACAGGAGAGCTTTCTGCTGGATTGTGCACTAAAACTGCATCTCATGGACAAAACTGTCATTCTGAATACAATTTCCAGCAAAGTTTATGCCACCCCTTTGATCTAATTGCTTCTGACAATGTGAACCATGGTATTTAAGATCCTTCAAGACAATCTACTGTTCTGTTGTGAAAGCACAATAACAAGATCAGAAGTGGTGCACACGTAAGTGGCACGAACCTCTATGAAGATAAGTGCTTTCTTACTGAATACTTTGGATTTCTGTACACTCTCAGCACTGTTCCCACTCAGAGTTATGTGGTTTACTGGTCACATACCTCCCAATCTGGGGCTTATGTTGTTGACCAGTCCCTGTTTTCTCCAACCTGTGCTGAAATGCTAGTTTTCGACAGTAGAGCTTGGCTTTTTGAAGTGGCTTTAGTGAAATCAAGCAGTAGTTGGGAGCGTTAATATGCAGACCTCACTGACCCCAAGTATTTGTGGCCACATGCTAAGAAGCACCGTGTAATCCAGGCTAAAAACCATCTAGTCCAGGGGTCCCCAAACTTTTTGGACCCGGGGGCATATTTAGGAGTTTGAGACCATGCTGTGGGCACCACCACAAAATGCCTAATCAGTGGATCGTTTCTTTGGCGTCCCACCTATGGTTTTTTGGCTGCATCTTATTCAGCAAAACCTTTCCTTTCAGGTCTATTGGACACCACAATGGCTCTTTTAATAAGAGATTGTCTAATCCAGCTAATTGCTGATGGTGCAATACTTCTTTTAAACATATGCTTTGATGTCCAGGAGTTGCTACTTTCTGGAAAGATGTTATTACAGAGTTAAATTTTGTACTGGAATAGTCTCACTGATGAACACATTCTTTTAAATTATTTACCTGCTTCATGGAAATTAACAAATGGCCAGCATAAATAGATTCTCTGCGCCCTTTTGACAGCTAAAATACTGATATTACAATATTGGAAGGCTAAACACTCACCTCCTATAATGTAATGGATTGAAGACCTTACAACACGTTCAATATTTGAATGGTGGCATATAGACACCACCTTTAATTGGATACTTATTTGGATATTTGGCTCATTTTTGTGGAAGCCTGTGTATAGTCGCTAGAAAGTTGTATGCAATTCACATGTATTAATTGACATGCCACACTCCTGCATCGTCTTGGGATGCAAACAGGTTCACCAACTTGAATAGGTTTCCCCACATCAAAATTTCCCACTGTATTAAAAGTTGATACAGCCTCCTGAAGTTCAAGAGCATCCCATATGGATGGCAATATCGTTGCAGGTGAATGTTCAAATAACAGTTCTTCCACATGCGTTCTGAGGCATTACTGTTATGCAAAGATTGTGCTTCAGGATAATCTCAATGATTGTGTTGCCTCTTAGGCCCCAGTGACTCATGCGGGTGGGCTGCTTATAACACAGCTTCATGGGCAAGAACTACTCCACAAAATAAGCCATTTCTGTGTGCAGATTCTTACGTAGTCTTGGTGCGTTTTAAACACACCATGGCAAATTCTTGAAAAAAAATGTGTCGAAAGAAAGAAGAAAATGAAAAACCAGACAAATAAATAAAATATTATTTGCTACAAAATGCAAAGTTTCTGTATTTATTTTTGCAAAGTTCTTATTTGTTTGGTTTCCAATATTTGCAGTATTTGGCTCTGACGGGAGGTGCTCAGGAAACACCCAGTTCTTTGGCATATAGCTTTACAGAGCATTTGTTTTGCTTTTGTACGTGTTTTAATCTACTCTATGACCTTAGGATAGCATCGGCGAAAAAGAAAATAATAATAATGTGAGGCGAGAAATAAGCAGTGTATTAATCCTTCATGTTTTCTGATCTAGAAAATCACAGGGAATTTTAAAGAAACTCTGGGAATTTTTGTGCAGATCTTATATAAACCTCCTTCATAAACTCGTTCCATTCTTTCTTCTTTTCTTCCCTTTGAAAGGTATTCATATTATAAGATATTATTCTTGTGCTGGGTGGCATTTGGCTGCTAACGTGCGGACAAAGCAAACACCCTTGTCATGCAGCGTTTGCAATTATCCCATTCTGCATCCAGCGTGAGGACAAGCCACCTCAGGCGATGTGATGTGTAACAATGTGACTTTATTGCTACGAACTTGCGGACTGCAGAATTCAACAGATTTAGCAGTCACCCATCAGAGAGTGAAAAGAAATAAAATTCTCCACTCAGTCAATTGTCGTTCTCTAGCTGGGATCACCCAAATTTGCTTTGGTGTGCGCACGCAGTGCAGTGCGGTGTTGCGGCCGACCGTCCCTTAAAAACCCATCGTACCAATCAGCAGGTTTAACTGTCAAGCAAGCTGATGTAAGGGTCCCTTTGAATTACTGAGTGAGGGTTATTCTTCCTGCCAGGTCCTGTCCCCTGTAGGCACTATAGAGAAGTATTATAGGGCAGTTCTTACCTTGGGAATTAGCCTGCAAGACCCCAATGCTGTCATCAAACTGCATAGACTTGATATTGAGTGACGCCAAGATGCATTCCTTGTCCTGCAGCGAAGTATCATCAATATTATTCTGATTGGCTGACAGGATTACGCACATGTCGCAGAGGTTGATGTTGACAGCCCTTAAATCAGCTCGACTTAATGGTGTACCCTTCGGCAGAGAGAGACCGAGAGAGAGAGAGGGAGGGAATAAAGGGGGGGAGGCGGAAAAAACAAATTAAATACTGAGAAGGAGCTTTGGGAAATTATTTAACAAGTATCCTTTTTATGCTCTGACATTAAGCTGGTCTAACTATGTGCCAGGGAATAGGAGGGATGTGCTAATCTAAAGGGTAGTTGGTGCTGATGGCAGCATTTTAGTGTTAAATCTCAATACTCAGTCAAGCTATTACTAACAAACAAGGAACAGGAATGGTGCCAGCACTGTGCATCTTGTCTGCAACTCACAATCCTCATGTGGCAAGCCCTGGCTTTCTGAGCATAAGAAAGGGTCTATTCAGATATCTGCCACTTGAAATATTAGGCCATATAGGTCTTGGGCAAAATTTCAGCAAAGATGTTTTATATGCCCAGATTCAATCCTAAATAAAACAATGCCCTCTCCCCCCCCCAAAAAAAAAAACAAACAAACACATACTACCTGAAGCAATATAAAGGAAAGGTTAATGTTTTTTCTGGTTATTTCCACTCCTGCTTGTGCTTAAATTGATATGTAAAGCTGTGTGGTTAAGACCTTTGAAAGGGAAAGGGAAATCTGAGTGCCATTCCCCAGGAGCAAAATTACCTATCAGACATATAACAACATGTTATAATGCTCTCAGGGGATGAGGTGCAATTTAGGCTTACTTGGAATTAAGGGAAGATTTAAACATGATGGCCCCTACGTGAAAGTCACCAAAATGTGTTTGCTCCATGTGGTAAGCAAGTCCCTTATCCAATAAAATGGCAGAGGCATGCAGATGGGACCACTGCAAAGTATATGTGCCAGAACACAAAGGTGTTTCAAACATGGCTGTTACTTGGAGCGTGCCCACAGGAGAGTGTTTTGGGGAGACTTCCATCCATCAAGGCACAATGTTCAAAGCAGCATGTGGGCCGATCCCTACTTGTGTAACGTGCATGCGTGAAGGACTGCATGGGTGTGGGGGATCAATGCCTGCCACTGCGGCTCTTTCAATGTGATACCGAGTCACTTGGAATGTAACACAGGTAGGTACAAGGTGTTTGCCCAACACCTGGTGACACTGAACATCATAGAGAGATGCATGGATAGTTCTAATTCATGTTCTTGTGTTTTGCGATAAGGGGGTAGGTGATTCATAAGAGAGCTACAGCTTTAAAAGATAATATGAAGCAGCTTGGACATGTGTATTTCACACCTCAGGCTAGATTTAAAGTCTTGTTGCTTTTAGGAAGAAAAAGAAAAGAAACAAAATAGAATATTAATGCAAAGTATTTGATGTGGAAATCATTGCGATTATCTTGCTGCATTGCACCTCGGTTGCTGGGTGTAAACAGCAACCGAATAGAAATTTGCACTATAGTTAGCAGTGAAGCATAAACAGCGACACCAAGTAGTGAAGAATTGGGGCCCACTCAATTCTAGACTCATTGTGTTATAAAGAAATTCATATCATCTGATTGTAAAGCCCCTTAAAAAGATGAAATGCCACTGTCAGGCTGTTAAATAAAGCAAAGACAGCAGGGCAGCCTTTTGAAGGTCTTTATGGATGCAGATAGATGAGGTACATAGACAAATAATACAAAATGTTTTCTAAGGTTTCATAGGCATAAATAATGTCATAAGTAATGACTGTCATGCTGTCAGGAAAAATCATAACATCAAAATTGGCTGCATGCAGGGCACTCAAGCAAGCGTTCAATAGATAACATAGCTAACGTATTTGATAGCAGCTGAAATTCATCCTTGACGAGGGACTGAGCACGTCGGCAAATTTCTTCTAATAAGGTCTCCCAGGGTTTAGTTTTCATAGATACAACAAACAGGGAAAAGGCCAAGTCCTGAGGCCTATCACCAGACAAGAGCCAAACAAGGAAACCCAAGATCAAAGCCAGAGCAGTTCTGTTCAGTTGGAAAGAAAGGAAGGAAGGAAAGAAAGAAAGAAAACTGTGGCTTTGCACTTACAGGCAAGATAGAGACTTTGGGGAAGTTATGCATTGTCTCCCATTCTCTCCTCAGGTATTCAAGGGAACCCACAAACACAATATGCTTGAGCTCATGGTAGTGGAAGTTACTGGCTCTTAATGGCATCACGAAATTTCTTACTCCAATCAGAGCTGATGTCACATCTCCAAATATGCAAACGACCACATGGCCACTTAACACTGTCATGGCCGCTTCACTTCGAGTCTGGAAAAGCAAAACAAGTTCAGGGATGAGAGAATACACAGAAGAAAAAGAGTCTTTTTTTTTAAATGTAATGTCAACCTTGAATCAAACAACTCTGTGCACAGAGACACAGGATAGCATCAGTAATTTATTACTGTATTTATATTTTAGCAATACAGAGGATTTGCAGGATGCTCAGCACTTTAGGAAAAGCAGTATGTGGGGCAAGGGGAACAATGTGTTTCCTGGTCAAGTAGTATCCTACACTGTTGGCATATGTGATATCAACCTGGTCTTGGAAACCGAGGGCTGGTCTTGGAAACTGATCTAGGTGTTACATACTTAGTGTCACGTGAGCGCAATTCATCAGAATTCGGTGGGGGCTGAGGTAGGGATGCCATGCAATACGCAGCTTTCCAGGATAGCCAGACATAGGAATCATTCATAGGAGTGATCCCTTGACAGAAAAGAAAATGTCTGAATATTCATCTTATAAATTTAGTGGCATTACTTTGGGCTTAATGCATGATTTATAGCTGGCAGTCTGATATTCTATGGGAATTGATGGACCATTGCTGTACTAACACACCACATTGATCTCCCGTATCCTGTTCCTTGCACGAGTGGCATAGGAGATAGGGAACAGGGACAGCAAAGAGAAGGCTTGGCCCAAATCTTCTGTCTGTATAATGAGCCATGAGCTGGTGGGTGTGTGTGTGTGTGTGTGCGGGCGCACATGCACAGCGCACATACCCACATTTCTATGAGTTATTCACTGCATCCACACATTTGCATTGAGGGCAGACATGCAAAGCAAAGTTACATTAATTCTTTCAGTCTCAATCATCATCAGCAAAATGGTGTAGATAACAATTTCAATTACTGGGCAATCCTTGAAATCTCTGCAGAAATAATTTCTGCATATGTAGGTTACTCCTACCCCCAACACACACACACATACACACACACACACACACACACACACACTATGACCATTTGGCAAATATTAAGTAACTCTGCTACACCATCTCAACCACTCTTACCCACAGAAATGGGTACTGTCCAAATCTGCCCTGCCTGCCTGCCTGCCCCCTGTGTGTGGAACTCCTCTAATCTGTCCTCAAACCATTTCCATGAGTCCAAGGCTTAACCCCACAATCCTCATTCCCAACAATAACCGAGTTTGTTTGTTTGATTGATTAATTGATTTAATTTACAGCCCCATTTTTCTGCCCAAAATGGCGAACAACAATAACATTCAGATTAAAAACAAAACCGTAGTGAAAACATAACATAAAAACAGATCCTTAAAAACACAACATTAAAAGAAATAAACAGCATCCAACCAATTAAAATCTCCGTCAGCAACAGACCAGCTTACATGACAAAGGTCTGTAACTGCCTTTGTTACTTACCTTTGTTTCTATCTCCCCTCACTGTGTCGTCTTCCCTGAAGTCTATTTTAAATTGTTTTTTTTTGTGACATGAACCTGATTTTTTTCCTCCATTAAATTCTTTAAGGCACCATGTAGACTGACCTGGGAAGGATTCTGATCAGGATCCCAGCAAGTAATAGGTATGCATAGTACAGAAGTGTGTATGCATAGCCAGGATTTCTTTGATTGCAAGTGACCTGTCTCTTACAGGGAACAAACAGATGCAACAAAACCAAAAAATAAAACCCTCATGCACATCCAGCTGTTCCCAGGGACATATGTATCTCTTACTAGGATCATGCCATCTCAAGAACCTGGCAAGATCTGTGACAGATGAACTATTGATTTGACTCAGCAGAAGTCAACCTGGGCCAGATCTACACCTTATGTCAAATCATTACGATCCCATCATGGTAATGCTATATCCCTCTTGCGCATTTATATCCCATAGGATACACAATGACATTTGTGGTGGTAATTGGGACAGCGTGGAATCAAAAGCAGGTCATCACACTATGAAAGTGGTTTATGGAATGTGTAATGTGCCCCAACGGTTATCAGTGCACGTCAATATTGCTATAAAGCAGTAGTGTAGATCTAGCCCTGGTGTAACACCACTTCTAATGCTAAAAGGAAAAAAAATACAGCTAAGGAGATCCAACTGCAGGAAAAAGAGATGAGCAGACCATGGAATTAAATGGATATACTTATGCTGATTTTTTTTTAAGAGTTGAGGGTGCTATGGCAGAGCCTGTGGTTGGTTACCTGTGGTGTGCACAGCCATCAGTTCAAACTTGTCTGTCTCTATCCTAAACTAGCATTTTGTTCATAGGTCTAAACAACGTGCGGATATTGACTATTGCTAACTGAGCACACATTGTAACTTGTATGGTTGGTATGAAATGGCCTCGCACACATGCAAATAAATGAACGTTAAACTCACAACCAGACAAGGAGGGCATTGCAATGTTATTTTTTTTTAACATGCAAACTTTTTGAAGTGGAACATTAAGGTCATTAGCGTCATAGCCGTTTGAAATATATTTAAAATATTCTAGCTGACATCTGTCGCCCTCAGTTATTTAATGTATGGGAAAGTTGATTCTGGTGGTCTAACGAACACGGTGGGATGCATATCATTTTAAACAGTTTTGAATTAAATACGTAACAATTTACTCAGTGGAACTGACTGGTTTATAGATTGCTTAGATGCCAATATTGCCATAATAGACTATCTCATGGTTATTGTACCAACTCCCAGAGGAACTTGAGGAACGAAGTTTGGTCTCACAATCATCGGAGTAAACCAGAGCTCTTACTATTATTGGTTGAACTATTCAGTTTGCTTGAGAAAGCAAACGCTGAAAAAAGCTGCATCGAGTACAACAAAGTGAAGAGCCACCAGGGAGTTCATTTCACATACCATCACTTTTGTCTATGAGATGTGGAGTTGCCACTCTTTGATGCAAGAGCATGAACATAAATGGCACAAACTTTCACTAAACATAACAAACTAGGAGAGGCCTTCTAATTATATTTAATTAGTTGAGTTAGTTTGATGGCTGCCCCCATAAGGAATAAAAGGGAGAGGGAGAGCACCAAATAAGGGCTTTAATACATAGAGAAATAGTTTCACATTTCAGCTTGCTCGTCTGAGGACAGAACTTGATTTTTCAGGAGACATAGGACTGTAACCAAAAATGCCCCCCCATTTTAATGTGTAATAACACTTAACCCACTTTGCCAACCAATGATGTGGGAACAGAAGCAGAAACGCATTGTGTCATGAGGTCTTACTACATGATACTGAGTGGGAGAGGTAGAATTCAACATGAACATGCTGTTTTCATAAGCAACCCCTTTGGTTTCGTAATGTCTAGATTTGCCTTGAAAATGTGTGAAACCGAGGATACCACTCAGAAAAAAAAAATGGATGGACATCCTGGTGCTGTGAAATGTAAGTTATAAACATTTTCTTCTATGTTGTCACCTGATTCTGAAAGATCAGCTGGTACATCTAAAGTTTCCATGTATGGGCATGTTTTTAATCTAGCAAAGTTCTTAAACTTTGCCATTGGACTGGATTGAAATGGGAACATCAGTGCTACATTTTACGGAAACTTCCTTTAAACTTCAACAAGCAATAGCAGACGAATAGCTAGGTATTTTTTTTTTAGTATAGAGTAATAGTTTTTGTTCTGGTAATCTGTAGATGAATCAGCTAGCTCATAAACTGTATTTAAAATACTTATGTTGAATTGGACTTTAACATTGTGAAAGCTGTTCAACCATGTTGTTCGCATAGTTGTAAATTATCTGCTCCAAAGTGGATACATACAGGATCTCTTGATCCTATGGCTTTTCCATATAACAAATTAATTGTTATTATGTATTTAATCAAAAAATCTAAAGTCTTCATTAAATACTCTCTAATGATCACACGGTCAATGTGTAATTCCTGAGTCAACTCAGAATGGTTAAAGGTATTTCATTCCCTATAGATAGTTAGAGCTCTCCGGTCTTTGCCCATAAGCCATGAAGCTACTTGACCTGAAGATAAAAGTTCTGCCTACTCTAGATCTTGACAGTAAGGTGGGAATCACAGCTGTAGAATATACAGACAGAACAGAAAATTTCTATGAGCTACACACCCCAAAATCTGTGGGCCTACCAAGCCAGGAAAATGGGCTAGGCTAGTCACATATGGCCTACAGTCTGTAGAATTCTCATCATAGGATTAATTTAATTACTGAATTGGTAAATAATTACAAAAAAAATTAAAGAAAATGCTAAGAAATTCAGCATAATTCAATCTGATTGCATGACATGACTCGGGAGGTGTTCCTTCCTTTTAGATACCCACCAAAATAACCTTGTCAATTTCCTTCGCTGGACACCAATGAAACATTCCTGTGGAGTCATATTTTTTCACATTGCAATCCATGTTGTCAACTTGTTCATTGCTGGGTATTAATAAGGGGTCATGTCTGAGAAAGAAAATATGTCAAGGTTAGTAACAGTGGCCGTCATAACAAGGAGCAGTGCATGTAATAAGCTTTGACACACCTGCTTTCAAGAAGCTTATCAAAAGACGATATTAGCTTTACATTTGGGGAATTGAGGTGTGTGTGTGTGTGTGTGTGTGTGTGTGTGTGTGTGTGTAGAAATAGTCTCACAAATAACTCAACAACACTACATTTTTAAGTTAAATTAGTCTTTCCATCACCTTAAGGCACACAAATGAACATCACAAGAGTCTCTCTTAGCATCTGCGGTGAAGTAGAAAGGATAAGTATGGAGCCCCCATGCTGACTGACTAGCATGAGGATAGAAAGCCAATTGCTTGCTTTTACTATATACAACTTCTGACGTGACGCTCTTCGAAGTAAAAGCTTTAACAGGACGCACTTTAAATATTTTAGCAATTTGCCCAATCATATTTTGCTTTCCCGAACTGAAGCCCTTTAAAGATTCAGCAGTGTGTCATTTTACAGTAAACTGACTAACAAATGTCCACATCCGGAACATATGATTTTAATACTAAAGAACGATGCCCATTTTCTATGACAGCTGTAGTATCTGCAGCAAACTTGTATAATAATAATAATAATAATAATAATAATAATAATAATAATAATTTTCACCTTTATATATTGAAGGTGAACCAGGAGTCAAAAAGATTGTAAAATCAGGCTCTGCCTTCCACACCCCTCCCAACATGCTGCATTGATCATGTTTTCTTGAGCTTCCAACTTTAATGAGATAGTACAGATTTCCAGTCTTCTACCACTCTGACATTCCCACCCCCCTTCCCCAAGCCCAAGACAGATTCAGCTCAGAAGGAAGGTAAAAGGGTAGCAAAGGGGGGGGAGGCTGTTAAAACTATATTTATAAGTTTTTAATTCTGTATTTACAAGTGGATTCACTTCCCTGGAGTTGAAGCTTGACGGGCTAGCATGCTAATTTTCAAACATTTCCAGAATCCTGAACTTCCTTGGAGGCTTATCAAGGGTCCCTTGAGATCTTCAGAGGAGTCTCTACTCGATGTACCCATGTTAGAAGAGGTGGACTATGCAAATTCTGTGGCAGTGCTCTGACTGTGCAGTACATAGGGTGACCAGATAAAATCCAGGTCAGGGCTCATGTAACTTTAACAGTTGTAGAGAAAAGGGGATTTCAGCCAGTGTCCTTTGTATGCAATTAGTTCCTGGTGAAATTCCCTCTTCATCACAACTGTTAAAGTTGCAGGCACTATATTAGAGTGACCATATACAAAAGAAGGCAGGGCCCCTGCAACTTTAACTGTTGTGATGAAGAGGGAATTTCACCAGGAACTAATTGCATACAAAGGCTGAAATTCCCTTTTCTCTACAACTGTTAAAGTTACGTGACCTGGATTTTATCTGGTCACCCTAGCAGTACATCTCCATAAAGGTAAACCGGGCACCAACGCTGCAATCGTTTCAGCTTTGATTTAGGCATGCCTGCTATTCTGTTCTAGTTTTGCTCCTCTTCGATGGTGAGGATATTGATTGCTTTAGTATTTATTTGATTTTGTGTGACTAATTTGGTTATTGTTGTTTGTTTTATTTTGCATGGCCAATTGATCATGTCTTTATTTATTTTTTTCATGGCATTTATATCCCGCCTCATTTATATCCCGCCTTTTTTTCTCCTTAAGAAACCCAAGGTGGCGTACACAATCTTCCTCCTCTCCATTTTATCTTCACAACAACAATCCTGTGTGGCAGGTTGGGCTGAGAGTCTGTAACTGGCCCAGTTACCCAGTGAGCTTCCATGGCCAAGTGGAGATTAGAACCCGGATCTCCTGACTCCCACTTCAACACTCTAACCACTACACCACACTGGCTCTCTTTGTACGCCCTCACCGATATTCATAAAAGTGAAGGGCAGTTTATAAATATTTTAATAAGTAAAATAAAATAAGGCTTCTTCAGTAAAATCAGGAATGGTGGCAACCCATGACCTACATTGCCTACCATTACCAATTTCCCCATGCAACGCGCAACCACAGGAGGGTGTTGAATAGGTGTGCCCTCTCAGTTCATGTGAGGCAACATGGATGCCCAATAGGCCTGGCCAGTGCCCCATGCAAACACAAGAACATGCCACAGAATGCTCTACAATGTGCATAGGTTCTGTGGCACACAGTTCGGTGTTTATTAATAGAATGTATTGATGTGAAAAGTATTTCTGCAGCTGGAGAATTTGAAACCCTTCCATTTGGGAAGTGGCTCCCCCCCCCCTCTACCTCTCCAGCATGCCCGCGCAGGATTCTGACCCAATATAATGAACGTGTTCATCGTTAGTCTAGCTGTCCCCATCAACTTGAATGTAGCTGGAGGAAACTTGCATTACTGCAAATGTCCAATGTGAGAGTTTATGAAAATCTTTAACAAAAGGGGGGAAACGCCATTTGTTTGATACTAGGATCATTATTTTAACCTTGGTGGCCAGAGGCTGTAGGTTTTCAATACACCGCAATATCCACACTTTTGTGCAAGGAAATAAATAGAAAGCAATTGTGCATGCTTCAGAAAATCTACCAAGCCACTTTTCTCACATCTATATCTCTAACCATATAAATAGCTCCTCTGTTCTTATGGCAAAAATTATGTGCGCCTGAGTTAAAGCGTGGAGGAAAGTACAGTCTTTTCAGGGTTTTGCGGAGCATATAATGCCACTTATCATCAATTAAACTCAAGAGCGACACTAAATGCCATGCTACAGCTGCAAACCCAAAAAGCCTGCCTGGAAGACAACAGCCTAAAGCAAAACCACAAATCCCTTTTCCAGCAAACCTGCTGTGAGATAGCCGGCATTATATTTTAAAGAGCACTGTGCCCCTTGCAGCCATTTACAAGTACTCTAAACACATTCAATTGGCGTTTTCAACTTTGGAACTTCTTCTGACTGACCTGGAAATGGAGGAAAAAGTAAGGAGAACAAAAAATGACTTGCTCCTTTTTTTTAATACTGCCATTTAATTCCATCCACTTTCTTCACAGTTTTAGCCTTCTCTGTATTCTGGGGTTTCTTTTACTTAAAACCAATATGGCCAACTGGCCCTCCAGAGGTCCTATGACATTTTAATCAGGGTGTGTGAAATGTTTTCGATCACTATTTCACTTGCAAGGAAAAGGGAGCCAAAGTATTATGCAAACAGCCAACAATGTGCTTTGTAAATTCCGTTGGCAACTAGTTATTAAGAGTAGTGGCCTAATCTTGCTAAGGCTGCAGTTCTATATAGGCCTACTTGGGTGTAGGCCTCATACAACTTGATGAAACAGTTGCACAAAATGTATTAGCCGTGTCCAGTCTAGAACCAAAGGATATCCCATGGAATTTTCCCCTCAGTATTTGGAATGATGGATCACCCCATGGAAGGGAAGAGAGGAGGTTTTGCTGGTTTTGCTTGTCTTTTGCTTTGAGGTCTGTCATAAAACAATTCCTAGGGAGTTAGCAGAGCCTTTTAGGATATCCTAATTCTGCACAGCCTTCATCCACTGTTACTAGGCCATCCCATCTAAGACATTCCATACCTCTTGTGTCTGTATTATAAATTTTGTTTATTATAAATTTTATTTTATTGCTATCTCACGAGCATTACTGCTAATCTGCTTCTGGAGGAGATCTTTCATTCCTTAACCTCCTTAGTCAGTACATTCACACAATCTAACTGTGCGTGTTCTGTATCTGTGAAACACCTTTTGTTAGACACTGATTTTATTATAGAGTCTGACTACCTGTGTGCAGATGTGGATTGTTCCAGCTCTTGGGATTATTCCTATTCTCTACCTACGGATTTTCCCAATTAATGAAATTCTGTGGTCATCCCCAGCTTAAACCTTTATGCTGCTACCTTTCTTCTGTACTGAAGCTCCACCAGATCCAAAATAAAGCCTATGGCTTTGTATGCACAAGTTAATCTTCACCTATCCAGTTGCAAGGCACAATTGGAAAGGACATGATATAGCCACATTGCTGAAGCTAAGGAGGTCTGGGTCTAGTCAGGCCCTGGATGGAAGACCAGGCACTGTTCAGGAATTTTGTGCATGCCGCCTTGAATTCCATCAAGGCAGACTATAAATAAATACAATACTTTTGCAGGCAAGGTAGCAAGTACAACGCTGTAGTGCTTAATTTCTGGTTCTCTTCTAAAGAACACTCCCACATAGTTATTGATAATCATAATCACCATACCAATAGCACAGTTAGAACACAAAATACAGAATATCCCATTTCACATATCCCATTTCACAGATGGACAATTGATGCTAAGAGACAATGGCTGAGGACTTATTTGAATCATACCCAACATTATACCCACCAAGCCGTAACTTTAATGTGGCAAAACTTTAATATGACAACCGGATTAGATGTCTGTCAGAGTGGGTTCACATATATTAATAGCCAGGAATCCTTTGAATACTGTGTGGGGACGGGCAAGGGGCCCTATTTGTCTGTGGTAACACTGTATATGTCATGGATCCAATTGGCAGAATTTCCTGCCCTTATTTCTGAGGACAAAGTATCACATTAATTAGATGACTGCATATTATCCAGATCATGTTACCTAGGACACAGGAACAATTTGGTGGGAAGAAGTGGAGAAAGCATAAAGCAATCCCTGCCCCAGTCCACGGCTTCTGCCCCTTTCTGAAACTGCTTTGGGCTTATGTTACAAACATCTGTGTGCAAGAGATAGACCATTCGAGGAGTGCCCCTCCCTCTAATTCAGGAAGGGAATATCTGATGTGAGGGATCCAAAATAGCGTTGTATGTTTTTTTCCTTTAAACAGAGGGGAAATTGTGCTAATTTGGCCTATGCACAGACTCCTCCTGTTGGTTGCAACTTTATGTACATGGTAGGGTTGGTATGTTTTTCTCCTCTACGTAGAAGTTCCACAGCCCTGGCAAGTTCATGAATCAGGCCCATTAGTCAATTCTTGATGAGAAATATTTTAGTTGCCCTCAGAGAGAGTGATTTGTGTCTGGGGCTGGGCACATTGACTCTAAAAATATTCAGTTCCTGGTTTTCATGCACTGATTGTAGTAATATGGCTGGTTTGGGGGTTTTCAGATGTGCAAGGGGTGGGGGGAGGGACAAGCACCTAGATGCAGTGGGTGACATCTCCTGCCTTTCACATTTTCTCTTACAAATGGCCTAACAAATTGTGGCAATTAACATGCTGTTAGCGTTAGATGTAGGCAGCGAATGCAGGTGCTAATAATTGAAAAAGCATTTAGAGCTTTTACACCCCAGCTGAATATTTCATCATGTGATGCATGTTTCGCTATTTGCTCAGTGGGTCTCTGTCACTTCAATCTTCCCTGAATGCTTTGACTGGTGCTTCAAAGCTCCACCAAGCCAAGACTGACGGCTTGTCACAGGCAAACTCTGCTGACTACGGCGGCGGCTCGCTGGGACTGGCTGCTAAGGTTGTCACACTGCTCTGATGGAACTCAGCAAATGTTTTGTGACTAATACACCCCACATTTGTCAGCTAACATTAGCCGTTACCCATGACCCTCTCTAGTCTATACCAATGGCATTACGTTGTAATGAGAATTGGTAGGCCGTGCATGCGTGTTGTTGCGCTAATGACACATTCTGGCTGACCTTTACTTTCACAACCTTAATCAGCAATGAAATTTCCAAGGTTTCAGAGCACATGTGAAAGCAGCTTTGTCAGGTAAAAAGTGCACTGTGCTAAGGAATTAAACTGCTCTTACATTCCTAATTCATAGCTTAGCTACCAATATCAACCCTGTACTGGCCACCAAGGAAAGGGTTGCTCATTTATGTCCTCGTAGACTTTAGTATGCAGGGGGAAATATTCAGATACCCTTGTCCTAGTTCAACAGTCATCCACTGCACAACAGAGCCTCTTAATTTGATTTCTACTCATGCTTCAAACCCAGGGATGGTCAAATCTGTTCATTTCCTCCCATGCCCGTTTCAGATTTCCCCTATTACATAGATTGTTAACACATTTTTTGATCCAAAAACTGCACCACAAAATTTGGAGACAACCAAAGTATACCTACATTCCATTTCACATTTCACTTTAAAGCCCTACATGGTTTGGGTCCAGGTTACCTACGGGATTGCCTTCTCCCATACAATCCGCCCCGCACGCTCAAGTCCTCTGGGAAGAACTTACTACAGTCAGCCAAGACTAGGCTGACAACCGTTACCCAGAGGACCTTCTCTTCTGCCGCTCCCAGACTGTGGAATGACCTGCCGGAGGAGACTCGTCAACTTAACAGTCTTTTAGAATTTAAGAAAGCCATAAAGACTGTTCTCTTCCGGCAGGCATATCCAGTGGAATTTTAGAACGTTTTTAGGATGTTTTTAGGAAGTTTTAGGATGTTTTAATGCATTTTTATTAATGTGTGTTATGTTTTAATCAGTTTTATGTATTTTATCATATTGTTGTTCCTCGCCTCGATCCAAATGAAGAGGCGGGTAAGAAATAAATTATTATTATTATTATTATTATTATTATTATTATTATTATTGGGGAAGTGCAAATTGGGACAATTCCCTATACTATGAGGACCAAACAAAATTCTCCCCTCTCAACCCTATTCATATTGCATCTGGAGCATTGTGGAGCACCTTAGATTTTATTGCCAAGGTTTTCATATAGATGAGATTTGCTCTCATTGCTCCCAATTGGAACATTTTATATGTGAGTGATGTGGGTGTATTTAGCCTTTAGCCCCTTCTCTTTTATCTTCTATCAGCTGTTGTGATTAGGATATAAGTTATTTGGCAGTGGGGGGGGGGGGAATGCCTAACTAAAAAAAAAATTCTGCAGAATTGACTGAGAACTATTCTTCAATGAAAGTGTCTTCTAATTGACCAATTGCTTGACTTTCTGTCTGACAATAAAGTCTGTATTATCTATAAATTGAAGGCCTATTTACAGGATCATCCAGCATGTGTTAACCTTGGGGAAAAGTCATCTTGCATTACATTCAAACTGACAAACCCTGGCTTGGGATGCTGGTCTTCCCTTGGAAGCTACTAATGGGATAGCGTTTGAGGATAGTTAATGAAAATGGAGGAAGAGGGTATGTCTTGTGTGTATGTTTATGTGTATGTCTTGACTACAAAGCAGAGGTTGTGTGTACGTTTATATGTATGTCTTGACCACAAACCATTGCTCCATGTTAATTATCTCTCACCATTGATTACCAATCTTTAAAATATTCCAATTTGACAGTTTTTTAAGAAGACCAGCAAAGTATTTTTTTTAGAATACTTTGCATTTTTAAAGTATTATATAAATGACAAGAGTTATAACAATGTGTGTTGGTACAGTCTGTTGGCAACTAGCTAGTAAGAGACATGGCCTAATCCCGCCAAAACTGCAATCATATGCATGCTTACTTTTGATTCTGTTTTCAATTAATCACAGTTGATTGTTACAGCCGATCCCTAAACCGTGGATGGTTTTAATGATGGTTTATTGAAACCAGACAGATGTTGACTTATCCTATGGAAATTTGCCCCCAAACTTTGTGATGATGGATCGTTCAATCAACATCAAAGGGGAAAGGGCTGCTTATACTCATCTCTTCTTGTAACTATTGAGGTCTCTATCCAGGGCTGGCCCTACCATTAGGCAGGGTGAGGCAGCCAGCTTAGGCAGCAGGTTTTGTGTGTCATGAATGGGCAGGAAATCATTAGTTATTTATTATTTTATTTTTTACTGCCAGCGATGGGGAGAAGGGCTTGTGGGATTTTCTGCCTCATGTGCCAAAATAATTTCTCTGGCCACGAGTACTATGCACCTTGACTTGGGTTAGTGGCACCATTTGCCACATTGCCCCAGGCAGCAAAATGCCCTTCCTCTAGGATGACAGTTCTACTTAGCAGAGGTTTATTAGGTCATCCTGATCCTGCACAGCCTTCATCCACTGCTGCTAAGCCCCCAACCAGCATGAAATGATCCAAGCCATGGGGGAGGCAACTATACATGCCTGACCACTTATCTGGATTGTCTATGTCGGAAGATTCCAGAGTTTCAGGGTGTGATTTATTTGCAAAGAAAAATGTAGCTCCGCTTTTTATTAGGGTATTTTCAAAATCTCACTGTGTCCTGGAAAGTTAAAACCGGATGCTCTGCAATCATGCGAAAGCCGAATGGAAACATTTCAAATTGAGGAGTGGGCATGGGGATGAGTATGTGAGCTTCATCTCCCTCCATCACCATATTCTACACATAGAGGGTGACTGTGTGCGGTAGAGGGACTCCTGTACCTGCAGGGGCTCTTTGGGCGACTTAGAACTTGGGAAACAAGAGCTTTAAATTGCTCCCCTGCACTCAGTCATCCTTCACATCTAGAGGGCAACAAGATGATGGAGGGAATAGAGCTAGCACTCTCATCCCCCCTCCCTGCATGTAGAGACTACATGCTTTGAACTGTGTGAATAGAACTTAAGAGGTCTATGAGAGTTTCTCTTCCGTTTTTACATTACTGAAATGTAAAACACCTTTTAAGTAGCTGGCATACATCGGGGATCATTATAGCATTAAAATGTGTATGAAGGAAATATCTGGGGATGTTCTGATCAGTGCAATATCATCATGTAGCAATGAATTTGTTTTCTGTATCACACAGGATACTTGGCGCTTGTCTCTCCACTTCAGATTTCTCTTTCCTTGGAAAGTGCCAACGCACAAACTCATGTGTCTTCCCGAAGATTTTTTATCCAAATTCTTTATGGGCAAGGAAGGATTTGGAAGAACAGTTCACATATTATACCTGCCCATAGCCCTTGGGATGGTGCAGGTTATAAATTGAATTAAATAAAATAGTAAATCATATTTATTTCAATATATATCCTCCCCTATCCCATAAGTTGACATTAAGGAGAA
Organism: Anniella stebbinsi; assembly: GCA_029215795.1. Taxonomy (NCBI): domain Eukaryota; kingdom Metazoa; phylum Chordata; class Lepidosauria; order Squamata; family Anniellidae; genus Anniella; species Anniella stebbinsi. The sequence continues at coordinate 250,163,820 of JARDYH010000002.1, forward strand.
GGGGTGTGCATAATGCAATATACAATTCAGAACCTCAGTTAAAACAAAACAAAAAAACCCTGAATACAGCATGTGTTTGTGGGGCAGGAGGGAAGCCATCCCTGCTAAACCTAATTTAAATATACACTTTAGGGCTGCATTTCTGTACTTATTCGCAAGCGAGTCTCATTATGTTTTCACAAACCTCGCAGAAGCGTTGTCTTTTCCCCTGCCACTTTGCCGAACCTTGGCAAACAGTCGCCGAGCAACTTTAGTAATGCCCTGTTTTGGTTGGCAGGGTGTGAAGGCAGAGGCGGGGTGGGGTTTGAAATCAAGGAAAATCCTCACGGTTACGAAATCCTCCTTGGCCATCAACTGGAAATTCAGCCGACCCAAAGCCTCTGCGATTTTGGTGTGTGATCAGGGACACTAATGATAACGACCCTTCCCTGAGAATGCTGCTTGTCTAGAGGCCAATGTCAAGTATACCATTCAGTTTGGAGTGGACAGGGACAAACTATTTGTTTTCTTTTCAGGCCCCTCGGCCCTGTCGCATGCTATTTGCTTCTGCATTAAGAGGCTTTGTCTCAGCAGGTCTGACATTTCCTCCTACTCTGTGCGCTGGACTCATGCAACTGCTGCTTGTTGAAGTATTGAGGACTAGAGGCACAACTTACCAGGATTTTTTTCCCTGTACAAAGCTCATTGAAATGACCAGGGCAAACACATTGCAATAAAACTCTCATTCATTTCAATAGGCTTTATGCACGAGAGGTTTCTGCTGGATTGTGCTCATCACGTTTCCAGTACTTATTTTCACACATTGTCTGGATCTGGTAGATCCCACACTTAAGTTGTCAGCTTGGATTGAGAGCAACTCCTTTTTGATTAGGGATGGGTGAGAAATTCCATCAGTTGAGGTTTATGAATGGATTTACCCATTTTGCACCTCCCGGAAGTGAACACGGACCTGAATCAAATTTGCAACTGGAAATCTAAACATTTCTGAGCTTGTAATGCATTCCATGAAAGGATCAAAAAACACTTTTGTTAACATGTGCAAGTTTGAAACATGTGCAGAGAAAACTGTGCGCGTTTCTGAAATGTGCAAAAACGCTTTAGAGAATGGGTCCAAGCATACAAAAATGCATTATGTTTGAAAAATGTGTACTTTATGTGCGTGGGAAAAATGAGCTTAGTGGTGGAAAAACTAGAACACCAATGAGATCTGCCCATCCCTATTTTTTTTATCACGTGCCATATAGGAATCAAAACTCCTACTCACATTAAATACCACTGTACATTGCAACAACAACAAAACACCCCATGAATCAATGCATTTCTTTCCCTAATACATACATTCATTGATGCCAGTAATGTCATATCACCTTTATTTTCAGTTCGTTCTCCATTGGGATCCAAGAAAACATTAATATTCCCACTGTACAAACTACACTATCCATTATCTTCCTTAGGTTCATCCCCACCTATTTTCTGCCATTGCTAGTTCCTTGAAAGGGGGCTTGACCCCTTCAAATGGTGATGCTGAATAACTACAAATCAACACTGAAGATGTGTTGTAGTTTAGTCTATATTCTGACACTATTCATATTCATCACTCAACAACTAAATGTGTTGCATGCTAATAACTGGTTACTTGTTGTCTCATGCCAGAACTACAGTAGATACTATTGGAGACATATCTCTCCTCCTCCCTCTCTTTTCTTCTCTGAAGCATAGTACCACTGAGCCATACTGTAGCTCTGCAGTAACTTAGCCTATTTATTTAACAGATTTATATGCTGCTACATAAATATACAAACTCGTCCTGAACTAAACATTTTCAAACAAGAAGTTTCTGCTCAAAATTAGGGGGTACTCTCTTCCTGAAAATGGCACGGTGGACCTTTTCCCCCCTTCCTTTCTTCCTTCCTTAACAACTATTTTTGTAGTGTGGCTCATCTCCGAGGCCACCAACAGGCAGTTAACAGACAGTATAAGTTTCTATATCATATGAATGTTTTAAATTTGAGAATGGAAGGAATTCTATTTCGTTTTGATGATGAAGAATGGAATCTTCCGCAATACAAATAGCCAGTTAACTTTCACATGTGTACATTTACATCTGATGATTTAAAAAAAAAAAAATAATTATAGAGTGAAGTACTGTTTATACAGTTGCGTGTAGGCATACAAATATGCATTCTATCAGTAACCTGTCAAAAGGTTGTTAGTCTATTGTAGCAAAAATAACAAAATGCTCTTATGGACTATAGTCCACTATAAATGTGTTAGTCTTTAAGGTGCCACAAGATGTTTTGATGCATTTATTTCTTTAAAGTATTTTTAAACCCAGGATGCACTGCCCTCATAAGGCAGCTTACAAGACTCTAAATCTGATGAACATACTATTACAATACACACACACACACACACACACACACACACACCAGAAACTATTTTTTCTCAAGTACAGCACAATTCAAGCAAATACAGTCTAGAATAAATGTCTCTAGTTTTTAAATCAGCAGTGATGAGACCACATGTACCTTCCTGGGGAATAACATCAAAGGTATGGGGCCACTACTAAGAGAACTCCGATCCTCATTACCTGCCAGCCTAATGGCTCTCGATGGCAGGCCAAAGAGGAGGGCCTCAGATGATATAAATGCTTGGACAGGCTCCTCCTACAGGTGTATGTGGTCCTTCAGGTAACGTGGCCCCAAACCAGTTAGGGCTTTAAACGCCAAAACCAACACCTTGAATTATGCCCAGAAACAAATAGGCGGTCAATGTAATCAATACAGAATAGGTGTAAAGTGATCTGAGTCCCTCATTTCCACAAACATCTAACTGCTGCATTTTGTACCAGTTGAAGATTCTGAATCTTCAAGGGCAACCTCACATAGAATGCATAACAGTTATCTAGCCTGGACATAACCAAGACATGTTTCACCATTGTTAGGTCATCTCTCTTTAGATAAAGCTACAGCTGCCAGACTAGTCTAAAATGGTAAAAAGCACTCCTGGCAACCAAGACTTGCAACTCCATGGATAGTGCTACGTTAGGAGTGCTCCCAGACTGTGCTCCTGGCTTTTATGGGACAGTGATCCCATCCCAAGACAGATCTAAACCTGCATCCAGATTAGCAGATTCTGTTTTATCTGGATTAAGCTTCATTTTGTTTGGTTTCTGGGATTAGGTTGTGGAGAAAAGAGGTGTAAAACTGTGTGTCATCTGCATAGTGATGATACCTCAGGCCACGACTCTAGATGACTTCCTAGCAGCTTCATGTAGATGTTGAAAAGCATGTGGGAAAAGGCAGAAGATAATAACTCTATTAATGGCCCTGTAAAGAAAATAATTTAAATGTAGTCCTCATCACTGAACAAGTTTTCTTTATTCTAGACATTCATTGGATGGGCTAGGGTTAAAAAAAGAAATCATCAAATGAGTTCCATAGTACCCACAGGTTTTTTCTCAAACAACTGCCCCATTCCACCCCAAATGTCTCATGTCAAACTGCTTTTGAAACTGGCAAGATGTTAAAATATTGTTTGTGTTATGAATGTCTGCTATTCCAAAAAAAAAGTTGAAATTCCCCTTGAATACACCTTTATCTGGCTTCCAGCCTGGATTCTTTGCCTAGGTGGTTAATTTACACCAGGGTATGGAATCAGTGAGTGTGATCCTATTATTTCTCCTGGAACTTTCAACAGCTTCTGATATCATGTCATTCACATTCTTCTGTACCAACTCGCCATGATGGGACTGGAAGCACAGTGTTAGTGCCCAGTCTTTCCTGGCAGGGGTGGAACAAGAAGGTGGTGCTGGGGAATTTGCCATATGGGGGGCTCCAGAAATCTTACAACAAATTTGCTGAATGCCATGCCATTTCCATAAAAATGGCAGCGTCCAAACTAGGAAGTCACCATTGTACTGTACTATATATATATATATATATATATGTGTGTGTGTGTGTGTGTGTGTGTGTATGTATTCTTTAGTTTGACAGATTAATTCTTGAAAAACCTTGATAAGGGCCTCCTCCACACGAGACGTTTAATGAGCCTTGAAGGCTCATTAAAAAATTTACCTTCACACCAGCGGAGTGCAAAACGGGCGCAGAGGCGCGTTATCTCCCGGATTATGCGCATTATCGAATGCGCGTTAATTAGCGACTTTTATTTTGCTCCGTCCATTAAAGCGCATTTTGACTGCTGCCGCCGCTGTCAAAAGCCCTCCCCCGGCTGCAACCTGAACTTCAGCAACCCCGGGGCATGATTTGAAGCTGGCGAGGCGAGAAGGGGGAGAGCAGATTTCCTTCCTCACCCCCTTTCCGATCGCTCCATGCCCCGACCTGACTTCAGCAACCCCGGGGCTCCGGCGGAGGGAGCTAGCGCCTGTCTGCCGGGAACATGAAGCCGGCGAGGTGAGAAGCGTCGCGTAGCCCGATCCCAGCCTCCGGAGCCAGCCTCGAAGTTCCCTGCAGGGGGCTCCGGCCACATTGGAGGGCAGTCGGCGCCGCCCTCGGGGGAAGCTCAGCCCCACCGGCTCGTGCCCGTCTGGCACATCTGCTCCTCTCACTCGCTCGGCAAGCGACCGCTCTCCTCGGCGAAGGCGGCAGACGCCAGGAGGCAGCTAGCTGGGAAGAAAGCGCAGGGGAGAGAGGCGCTGCTGCCGCTGCCGCTGCCGCCACAGCCTCGCCCGGCCTGGCTTGGAGGAGGAGGCGGCTCAGCTCTCCCTGGAACTCTCGCAGCTCCGCCGCCCTCTGGGACCCAACTCGGCAGCTGCCTCCCGTTACGGGACACTTTTCTCCAACACTTGACACAGCCTGCCAGAGGGAAGGGGAGGGGAGCGCCGCCTCTCGTGCAGAGGTATTAGGCGTAAAGGCGCTTCAGGGATAGTGCGCCCAATCGCCTAACCGGGCGCAAAAGCGAATTCTTGTGGAGGGGGCCAAGTAGACTTTAAAAATGAGACTTCAAAGGTTATGATATTGAATTCCTTTCTTTCAAATTGGTTAGTATGTTTGCCATCACATTATGAGATTTATCCCTTCAATCAGGAGTACTAAAAACTTAGACCAGAAATGTTTTTAAAAGTATGATAGTTTGAGTGCCCAGGATTCCATGGAAACTGGACTAGCTCCAGAAGCATCTATTGAGGGATGCATATGGCAGCCCAGAGAATATGTTGCCAGCCCCTGAGCAAAATGATGTCGGCAATTAGCAATTAATTGAATGTGTTCCTTTTTACGTTATAATTAATGTTAAAATTAATGTATATGTTCTATACCACAACAATAGCTTGTATTCTCCAGTTCAGTCAGTGTACTCATGGGAAGAAGGACAGGCCTCTACTGAGCCTAGTTTATACACTCTCAGGGTAGAGTTGCCAGCTATAGCAAATTTGAGATGGTAGTTTCCTGATGCCAAGACAAGTTGCTACCCTAAAGTTAAGTTCAAGCTACATTTGGAGATTCCTATTCCTATTCCTATTCATTTTCAAGGGGAGTTTCAACAAGATTAGAGAAATGTTTCAAGGTGCTTTTGCCCATAAACTCAATTAATTGGACAGAGGAGCACAGCTGGTGTTATTATAATATATCTTTATAACCTTTTTAGATTAAAAAAAAAGTTCACACGAAATGACACTAGGACAGCTGATTTCCCCCCCATTTTGTATCCTGAATGGTGTCATCTTCTCTTGGGCTGGACTGAGCTTCATAAGTATGGAGTCCCAACCATACCTGCTTGGGTCAAGGCTTGGGGTTAGCCACCAAGGATGGGTGACTTGAGTCCAGCAGACAGACCAAGGAGAAAACAGAACAAGTCTGGTTTGGGCAAGCTCCCCACTCATTGCCCGACCTATGTTTAGCAATTCTGATGTGTTACTGAGTAGACAGCTCAAACTTGGGATGAGTAATCTCCCTTAGTCCCTCTTCGGCAGGCAATGAAAGCAGGCTCCACTTTGAAAATCCTTCCCCCATCATGCAAACTGACACAGGCATGCTTTTCAAAAACCCACAGCCAATCTGTTGATCATTACTTATTTACAAAGGCCTCCGGGCAGAAAGTCCTGTAAAAACCATACTTGATACGGTATACACTGGCTTTTTCGGCTTGTGGAAGAGGGGAAAAGAGTCCCCCTAAGGCTACCTCAAACCATCACTTTCTATTGCACATAAAATGTACCGTGTAACACTAAAGTATTTAATATATATGGTATAATATATCTACAGGAAAGGCATTTGTGTAGAAGTGTGTTAGCCCGTATTTGGTAATTTGATGTTTTGCTGAAGGCTATGACTTGAAAAAGCCTGCACCTAAGTGCCGAGGACCTGTCATCTCAGTACCCAAGAGCCAGTAGAATAAAGAAGTACCCTAAAGCAGCAAAACTTTGACACAGCTTTGAAGCATATGAAAACAGTATAACTCCCCAGAATTATTATGACTCAAGATCAAAGAAATGAGGCATACTTTACATAGCAAACAGGGACAGTGCACTTCGCTCCAAATGTTGCTGTGCTCCCTTCCCTCTGACTGTCTCTCTCTTTCGCTCTTCTTTCATTTCACTTTTATACCCCTACATTTAGCAGATGATAGAAGGATGGGGAAGCTCCCATTCACCCCCCCCCTTCAAATTTCAAGGTAATAAAATTAATGGAGATGAGATGACATGAAGATAAGTGGATTGAAAATGACGGTGGATGACAACATGCATCATATAAATGAGGAAGTTGGTCCTGTGCTCATTTCATTCTTCTTTTCCCACACACACCCTTAACACGCATGTAAATCAGCACTGCACAGGCAAGGATTAGCTAACAGGAGCTCTGGAACTTTTTGAATAAATGAATGGTCAACGGGCCAAAACGACCCCAGCATTTCCTCTCTGTGACTCAGAGCCTATCTACACACGCAGGATAAAACACTTTGAAAACGTTTTGAAAACTGTACGTGGAGTGTGTCCTGGGCCCCAACAGTTCTCAAAACTGTTATAAACCATTTTATACCATTTTAAAGCTGTAGTGTAGATAGGCTCAGAATCTTGCTTGTTGTTCCTGCAGGTCTGAATTCCAAAGCAAATAGATTGGAGATTTGATGATATCCTCAAATGTGACTTAGATTGCAGAAACAATAAAATGAATAGCTATTTCTCTAAGCCACACATGGAACTCTGATTCAAGTGACTGGAAGATGTGTGTGGTGTGTGTGTGTGTATGTGTGTGTGAGAGAGAGAGAGAGAGAGAGAGAGAGGGAGTAGGGGGCACCATATAGGTTTGTTCAGGAATATTAATCACTGCCACTGAAATGAGACAACAACTAAGCTGATATCATAATTATATGTTTAGAAAAATACCCCCTTCTGCTCCTCTGCCAGTTTGGACTCAGAGTTTGGCTATTATATAAACAGGAAAAGGGACTGATCTCCTGGCCCAAATTTTTGCCCAACCATTCAGTGCCTATGGTACTGCCAGAGCATCATCACAATGTGAGCATGATACTATTTTCTAGTGGTGTAGCTGTTGGTCTTCTGCATCCTATGCATGCATGTAATGGCACAGTCATTCTTCACATGGGGTGTAAAATCAGTTTATTGTCAGGGGATTTTCATCAAGTGATCGCTAAAGCAGCATATTTTACAACTTCAGTGGGATCTATTTATATAGGAGTACCAATGAGCTGTGAAACCCTCCTTATATATGCCATGTCAAAACTCTTAATTCCTCAGATATTTAACCTAAAAGACAAACCATTAATTTCCCACCAAAAGTTGGCCAAAATGAAATTGTAAAGTGAATTTTGCAACTTCTTCCTACAGCAAAATTCTCAGGAATGCCAAAAGAATTTCAATAAAGTGTAAACCATAAAAGCTTGCTTGCAGTATGAGCCTCAGAAAACCTTTTCTTAGGAATTGTTCTATGGAAATCATTATAGGAAGGCTCTATTGGAAACAAAAACTGCACATCTGACAATGTATGGGCGGAAAACACTTAACCACCAGCATCTGTTTTCATCACCTTCCTTCATACTATTTAGAGTCCTTTAAAAATATATCCCCATATTTCATAATTAATATTGCTTTTAGCCTCAGTACAACTGCATTAGTTCTGAACTTAGTTTTGGCAAGTACATAGATTATTAGTCTATCTTTTTTAAAAAAAAACACATTCAAAATCAATTAGGGGAAATTTGATTTCAATCGACAGGATAAAAGGAAGGTAATATTCAGGTTCATTTTTGATTGTGATGATACATCTCACATATGGCCTTAAGTACAGAAAACAGTACTCAGAGGGATTCCGACAAAAAGAGAATTGCCCAAGGCAAACTAACCACATGAGTTCTTCTGATTGGTTAGTGCTATCATTAGTGCCACTGCTGTTTAAGAACTACACATGGACAGGCCAGGGTGACAGCTAAGACTTTAAAGCCTATGTATTTTCAAACAGCTTTTCAAACTGTTTTTCATGACAGATTTTTTTTTCCAGCTCTATCATTAACTGCTGACAAGCTGACAGAATAAATACTTCAGCTTTTCAGAAACCATCTAACAATCTTCTACTTTCCCCACCACCCTGCCATGACCCCCCCCCCACACACTTTTTATTTATTTATTATTGGGGGAGGAGGATAGGTTGCAAGAGGAGATAAAGATATGAGCTGCTTAGAGTCTTACCTCATCAGCTTGGGTGAGGAGTTGGGTGAATTTCTCATGCCTCCGTTCCGCTGCTTTTTTTTGGGCGACAGCGTTGTCGGGTGCTCGTCATCAACTGGAAATACAGGCAACTTATGAGGTTATGATCAGCTCAAATTGCCACATGAAATACAGGTAAAATAGCCGAGAACACACACTCAATTCCATTCACACACTGATACTTCATTGCTATCTTATTTAGGTTCAATAAAGACCGAATTGGTGTTAGTCAAAAGAGATCAATTTGAAAGACGAGGAGGAGGAAGAGGAAAGCAAGGTATTGACTGAAGACATTCTGGATATGGTCGCGCACTTTTGTAAAAGATCATTTTTAGTTAAGCTGTGTTTTTGGAAAACAGAAATTAGTGTCCTGTTGCATACACCAAAAGATTAAGTATATTCGGAATTCGAACACTGAAAGCTGCCAGCCTGCACTTTGCTAATGAGCCTGATACCCATCAGTTCTTATGCCTTAAATGTCAGAACACAGAGTCTTCATGAAGAAATGTAAGACATTCAGTGCCTTGATATTCAATGCTGCGATAAATAAATAAAAAAACTAGGCAATTGTGCGTAGATCTCCAGCACAACTCAGAACTCATTGTTTCACCCTTTATCACGAAAGGGGTATGTTATCACAGGAACAAGTAGAAGGAAAACAAATTACAGGAGAACGTCCTGTAGAACAAAAGATGGGGACTGTGGGAGAGACTCTTGTAATAGGGATGAAGTACACTTTGAGTAGAACCCTATCATCTCAATAACAAAAACAAAGGAAACACCTTAAGATCGTTATAAGTAGCACCTCCTTTGGCTAATCTCTACAGCACAGGGTCTTTACCTTAAGCACAATTACAGCAGTTTTTCTAACAAGCAATGAGTCACTATTTTGCCACCATCATTAATGTTTAAGGCTGTCCCATTTGTGATTACTAGCAGATCAGTGGTCTGCTTGTTATAGAAAGCTGCTCTCTGTCAATGTCTGGTCTGGCAAATTAACACTACAATCAAATAAAACAGGCCGATTTCCATCCTATTATTAACAGAAAATCAGACTAAATGCAATCAAAGTGGCTGTGACTTAGGTAGAGGTTACCTTCAAGTTAAAAGAAAATAAAAGTAGCAAGAAGTGCAGCACCTACATTAATGAACAAACAAGAGATGGATGCTGTAAGCCACTTTGGGAAACGCAGGGAAAAAAATCTTAGAAGAAAGAAAGATTTGCCGAGATTTAGCTGAGAATAAATTAAACAATACTCTCTGGACCCCATATGGTAAAAGTTAGTTATAAGTACCATAAATCTAAATTATTTTAGGATTGAGGCATGACTATTTTTGGGATAGGGCCCCTGGCTTTAACCCTAATTTTGATTTTGTTTGCTATCTATCTATCTATCTATCATCTATCTATCCAATCCCACTATTAATGATAAACTCAAGAAGCATGTGTGCAGTAATTAGAATATATCCAGAAATGGAACAAATAAGAAAACAAGAATTGTGAATTGCTACAAACAGTAGTAAGAAAATGGACTATTGGAGGACATGCATGATGCGCCCCTGAAAACACCCTTTTGCCACAAAAGTGCTTGATGGTGAAAATTTGATTGAACCCTAGCACAAAACATTCACGAGCATGACCATACCCTCCTAACCATACAGCTCAAGGTCTAGATAAGCGAGGCCCAATGTAATTTTTATGTAAAATATTTCTAGGCTGTGTTTCAGGGCAGATGTCAGAAATAACAGTGGAATTAATCCTATCTGGTTCTAAACCAGTGTTCCTAATAGTTCATGTGTCAAAAATCTGCTGAGTCTCCTTTGCTTTGATAAAATGTAATTTTATGCAAGAAGAAAGAAGCTTGTTCTCAATGTAAATGATGAGAAATCCCCCTCACAACACATTCAAAAGCAGATTCTGAAATATAATTTATGCAAAAGGAGTTTATTCTTCATGGATCACTCGAAAACAGGTTTCTTCCATAACAAGTTTAAAACAAACATCGTTCACTGCTGAAATACCTGAATCATGTATGTACAAAATGGGAATAATTTTCTATAGCTTCTTCCCAACGTTTTGCCATAACAATTTACACTAGTCGTAAAAAGGCTAAATATAAATCCTCGTTCAGTAATTATTGTTTTCCACCTCCCAGAAGTTTGCAATTTAAGAACAGAATGGGGAAACCCCTCTTTTGAAGCATATGCCTCTGAGTTCTCTAATGGAATGGTGTCATTATGCCACACAATAGCCCTGTTCACAAAACTGCCTCACACATTCAGTGTGAGGGGGAAGTGTGACCACATGGGTTAGCTATATATTAACTCCATCTGTGGTCATCTGACAAAAAAAAAAGGGGGGGGGGGAGAAGCAGGTTCTCAGGATGCTAAAATAATTGTTGTAGGAAAGTATCCTCTTGTTAGGAGTATTTCTGCAGACATCTCTTATCAACCCCCTGAAGAAGGCCTTAAAAAACAACACAGGCCGAAACGCCTTGGGCTTTGAAATAAAGTATTTTAACATCCTGAGAACCTGCTTCTCTCTTCTTTTGCCCTGACTTGGGTGCTCTCCTCCTTTTGGTTTTTCATTCCATCTGACAGCCATGAGATACAGAGAGAGAGAGAGGCAGGTAGGTAGGTAAGTCAGTTGGTCGGTAGAATGACTTCCACAGCACAACAGCTGGAGATAGACCATATTGCACCATATCCTAAAGCTTTCCTACACAATGCTGTTGATCTGCTGTATATATTTTGGTTTCATTGCAGAACTGAGATCTGAGCTCTACACAAAGAGCTTTTCCTTTCCTGCTTTTCAGCTGCATAACCTCTAAGTGGTGCTGTGCTATAGTGGAATAACACATTTACACAAGTAGGAAAATATGTTTTCTTTCACTTTCAGAAATAATACTTATTATCTCCCGCTTCTAAAATGTCCTGGGAAAAGACTCTCTAAATACAGAAGCGAAATTGCAGGGTCATGATATTGTCTAAATAACCTGTAAACAACTGTAAGTAGGGAATGATGGGCGCACAATAAATGCCTCATGCAGAAAAGAGATAGAATGTGCATTGTGAGGACTCTCCATTTGCTGGTCGGGACTAGGGATGTTGGAGAAATCTGCAAAGGATTCAAATGAGTTTGAATTTCTATGAATCCGACCCAAGGATTCCACTATAGATTGCCTATTTTTGAGTTGCACAGATTCTGTGGACCATTTTTTTTTTACTTCTGGGAATTAAATGTAAATATAATCAAACAATAATATGGAAAACAAATAAACACCAACCAACAATGTGCAGTCCCCCCATAGGCTAAATCATAAAAACAAGGTTTTGAGGGGGGATTTGTGCATTTCCCATGGGGGGGGATTTGTGCAAATTAGCACATTTGCACTGATGAGGATTAGCACAAATAGAATGAAATTCTGGTAAAAAATAAGTAAATTCTGTCAATGAGTTTACGACGGAACAAAAGACACCTGACAATCCACGAACAGAATGGCAGAATGAATTTAACAACATCCGAACATCCTTAGCTGGAAACAACTGTCATTCAGCCCCCACTCCAAGAAATAACTCCATCACTGGTCATTTCACCAGATAATGGTTAAGTTTAAAAAACCCAAAATCACTTTTTTTTCCTTTTCCCTCCCTTGTCCAATCTTCCCTTGTGTTAATTAGATTGTAAGGCATCCTGTAAGGATCTATCTATGTTATTCTTTGTACATGTTTAGCAGCCAAATAATAATAACTTTTAAAATACTTTACCCACTATGTGTGATTGATACAATGCAATCATAAGGCATGGAGAGGACATGAAAATATATATACATAGACAGGACAACTATTACTCCTACTACCAGTTCTTCAATGGGAGATGTATGCCCCACTTCACTTTGAAAAATACAGCGCAAGAAAATTCTATAAAATTTGATTTTCTGGTTCTTGTGGCAGCCAATTGGACTATGGTCTGAAATATCTGGCAGTTTTAACACTACATATTTGCTAAACTGACTTTTAATAAAGACGTGTTCCTTTTTTTATTATCATTGCCTTTTCTTACCCTGCTCTAAAAGAATTATGCTGATATCAATAAACATATAGCATTAACTAACTTCCTTTATAAATTCTGAAAGACAGGGAGGTTCAGGAATTTGATACAGAATATCTGAACTTCATCTTGTGTCAGTACTTTAAAAAAACTAACACTTTACTTGGTTTTCTGGATATCCTTAATTGTAACGTATAATATACAATCCTTGCAACAACCCAGAGCTCACTTTTGCCTAATAGGCACAGCATCAAACAGTTTTTTCTCAGAGAAAGAGTCAGTGTCGGAAAAGCATCAGACAATGGCTAATGAGGCTTCAGATACTCTGGTTTAGACTGCAGTTTAGTTTAAAAGTCACAAGGATGTTTTAAAATCTTTGCTTATTCCCAAATTATATATATAAAAAAGATTCATTATTTCAATGACATAACCTCCAGACAATGTTCCATGAATTGATTTAAGATGTGCCGGTAATTTTAATGGCCTTTGTGTGAAGGCGAACATCTGAAACAACATCTTTCTTGGCTTTTATCCTCAATTCTTCCTTTAAGCACAACCAAGAAAATGTCTTCAAAGAAGCAGTGGTCAAGGTCTTTAGCCATTTAAAATATTTTAATACGCCTATAAAAATAAATCTGCCACCTCTGTTGTCTCTTCTATGTCACCAACAACACGGTAAACAGGGATTCTTTTAAAAAGAAAAGAAAAGCCAACTTTTTACGTACCCCAAAATAAGTTGTTACAGCTAAGAAGATTTATCAAACCTTAATGCATTGCAAACTTGTATACTTGCCAAGCCTATTGGTGAAAAAGGTAAAGATTTCAAAGCCAGTCAAACATGAAACACAAAACCAACCAGAAACCATTAGTTGACTAGCTATCTCGATTAAGGTATTAATCACTACATCTGGAGAAACCCACATCTGCAAGGACTTAGCAGAGCATTAGTACGGCCATTTTCACATTGAAAATGCTCAGATTGCACAACTTATGCACAAAATGATCTGTGAGCTCTTGGTTCAAGCTCAGCTTTTTGTTCTGGTAATGGTGGCATTTGGCAGGTAGGCTGAGTGCCCTTTGCAATCTACAGTAGGAAGTTTTTCCTTGCTCAACAGAGCCCAACAAGTTAAGTTGCAGCAGTGAGGGACTGTTAGGTCGAAGGAGGCTTCCTTTACGGTTATTAAAAAGCGGGACTGGTTCCAAGATTCCGTCAGTGGACTTGATGCCAACCACTGCATGGGTACTTGTACTCTTGAACTGAACTGAGCGGTTTGAGTAACTTGGTTTCGTTTCATTCTTTACTCCTAAATAATAAGGGAAAGTGTCAATTAAAGCTTTGTGCATTATAAGATTGTCAAAACTCCATCAATGCATCAGGTTTAAGTGGCGGTTGCCTCCCAAACCACAATCCACATGGACTTGAAACTGTATGAAGCTGTGATGTAAAATGCTTCAACTCTTTCTCTTTCCACAGCTGTAGGATAATTTTATGGCCAGGTGCAAAACATTTGCCTGAAAATGTTCATGTGCACACATGGGGCCAGCCTTTTTTACATGCTAGCCGCAGGCCTTTGTACTTTGTTGGATGCCACTCTGGAAGGTCCCCCAATATTCAGCAGTGGCTTTTTTGAGGTGAGTGGGGCCTCTGTGTGTACGTGTGTGCAATTTAAGAGTGCAGGCCCTGACCTCCATGTGTAGTCATCTTAATTTCTTCTAAAAATATACTTATGTAAAAATAAATATAAAAGGATCATTTCACTATCGTCATCTGTAAGCAATAATCCCCACTGAGAGGAAGTGTGTCCAAAGCAATTGTTATTTCCCACATGTTGATAAAATCTCAAGATTTATTCACGGCAGGAGAGATGGATTTTCTCAGTCTGCCAAAAGTAACAAGGGAAGTATATTTAGTTTATGTGCACGTGTTTGTTTTGGTATTTTCAACGGTGTGGGCAGAGCTAGCTAGATCCACCTGCAACCTTTTCAGGAACGTCATAATGCATGAAAGCCATTTCATCCCATTTAAAGGAAGGTGGCTACTGAGAAGAAGGCCTTTCCGTTGTGGAATGAGCTTCTCAGAGAGGCTCACACGGCGCCTACATTGCGCTCTTTTTGATTCCGGGGGAAGGCCTTTCTTATTTTATGTTGTTTTGAATCTGTTACTGTATTTTAAATATTTGCAGTGGTGCTAGGTTTTATTTGGTAATTATTTTTATTTCATTCTGTAGTTTTAAACTTTTTATCTGAGATTTTATCATGTTGTATTTTATGGTTTTAACTGATGTGAAATATCCAGAGAACTTCAGCTGTGGGACAGTACAGATATGTAATAAAATAAAAAATAAATAAATATTTCAGTATTAAATTAGGGGTAGCCAACCGTTTTCGATTGGTGCACACATTTGGAATTTTGGGCACGAAATGATTGCCGTTTTTATTTGCTCATACACAAAATGGCTACCATGGTGGGTGTGGCCACTCACAAAACACCCATTTCCCAGAAGGCAAACTGGTGAGGCGCAAAGAAAAATAACTTGCCCAAAAACATAAGCTGAGGTCTAAGCCCCGAAAATCAGGAGGGGCAGAGAGCCTGGGAGGCACATTGGGGCCCATGGGCACCCCGTTAGAGATACCAGAACTAATTGGCGTTAAACCTGGGCACTTTGAGTTAAGTGAATTGTGGCTTAGACTATGCAGGTGTGATCTGCAAGTCACTTAAAAACATTGTTTTTTCTGGATTACTATGGAAAATCTAACTTACAACTTATGTATGCAAAGGGGCATACTAATTCTGAGGCTTCCTTTTGTCACTCAAGAATCTGAAATCTCAAACAAGTAAAATAAAGTTGTTGCTGTTTTTTAAAAAGTTTAATATTGAGACATTTTTCCTTTAGAAACAACTACCAAATTGTAATTTTAGACTTTATCTGTTTTATTTGGATTTATGATTCTTTATATTCTTGTACATTGCTCTGAATATAATTTTTATAGAAAAGTGATATATACTGCAATCCTAGGTACGTTTATTCGGAAAAAGCCCCACTCTATCCACTGAACTCTGTGGAATTTATTTCCAAGTAAACAAGCATAGGATTTCACTGTAATTCAAATCATGCTTAGGATTGCTCTGTTTTACACACACACACACATACAAATAAAATTGTCCCCAAACCAAAGTCATGTTTATCTTTTTTTTCCATGTTTCCACATTGAATTGCATCATTCGGACAGTATGTGAATGAATGATACAGCAATTTTAAATTGTGCGGTATACGATATTGGTTAAGAGAAGTGAGATGGATGTATTGATGAACATACAATCTTATATATTTCAGAAAGTATACAGAGTTCTTCAGCCAAATAAATAGACATGGAACACCTTTTTGAAAACCCCACCACATCTTTATTCAAATGTATATTACTAATTGGGAAGTATAGACAGAACCCAGATGTCAACCAGTTGCTTTCTAGAAACAGGAAACACGTCTCTATCACAGAAAGCTTATCACTTATAATCTACACCAGATATATTAAAGCTTGAAGGAGTGATCCCAGTTTGCTTTTTAACAAATTCCAGATGAAGGGCTTAATCTTGTGCCCTAAACAAGAGATAAAATGAAGTCTTCAACATAACATTTTACATCTAGAGCGTGGCTCCAAGAGTAATTTCTAAGGATGTCTGTATGTGAAATGTTTCATCTGAAAGGTCATCCAAGAGACGTACTTGCACGCTATCTTACAAATGGCAGTATCACAGATTTCAGCCATGAGCGCCCTTATGAGCAAGTAACATGGATGGTAACTTGGTTTCTCATAGGCACACCCACAGACATCACTTTAGAAGTCACCATGGGAATAAAAGTGTCATGATGCTGAGTCACCTACAACTGGTGCAAGCCCTAAACTCCAGTGAAAATGATAATGATGCTTCTTATACCATGCAGTGGAGGGGTTTTGTACCCTCCCAACAGAATAAAGTAAAGCAGAGACAAAATTGTTGGACGCAGGGACAAATGAAGGCTAACTTCCAAATGGATACATGAATCAGGTGTAAAGAGAGGTAGCATTACAGGAAAGTCAGATTCCAGATGGACATCAAGAAAAACCTCCTGACTCTTAGAGCAGTACGACAATGGAATCCGGGACCTAGGGAGGTGGTGGGCTCTCCCACACTAGAAGCATCAAAGAGGCAGCTGGACAACCGTCTGTCAGGCATGCATTAAGGTGGATTCCTGCATGGAGCAGGGGTTTGGACTCAGTGGCCTTATAGGCCCTTTCTAACTCTACCATTCTATGATTCTATGATTACTGATGGGGCTGTGGAAGCAAGAACAGGATTACAAAATCAAGCTACTGTATTAGCAACCGGCAAGGGCAGAATGAGCATGCCCCCAGTGGATATGGTCCTGCATAGGTTCAATAAGGACAAAAGAATATCAGAAGAGCTCTGAGGTATCAGACCAAAGGTCCCTATGATTCAGCATTCTGTTTGCTACAGTGGCAAACCGGATATCTCTGGGAAGCCCACAAGTAGGGCCTATGGTAATTGTCATGAGCTTAGGAGGTTTTAAAAAGAAACGCAATAGTTATTATACCTGTTGGTTATATAGCACCTCCATGTTCAGAGGCAAGATACCTCTGAATACATGTTATCAGGGACATGTGGGGTGGGGTGGGGGGGAAGACAGCGTTGGAATGGACGCCAAAAGCAAGAACCACTGCCGTTTATCGGGGCATGGGCAGAGACACACATTAATGCCTAACCACAGCTTCACTATGTTTCATGGTTCAATTGTTTTCAATTGGCAACTCTCTTTTCCGCCCCAGGAGAGGGGGAAAGGGGGGGGGGTCCTAAAGAAACCAGAAATCAGGCAGACCGTGTGTGTCTATAAATGAAGACTGCCACTGAGAACAGACATTTTTTGTGGAGAGGGTAGGCAGAGGGAATTGCTACAATTACTACACAGGAATGCTTCATATTCCAACCCCACCCCAGTTCATGGATGGCAGACTCTAGTGCTATATAACATGGCAGAAGGCCTAAGCCTTGGCCTCATTTTACTCTTCTCTCCTCCTGAAACTTTTATCTGTATGCCACCCGGAGATGGTGGGATACAAATGTTTTAATAAATTAGTTCATAACCAACCCACCCCCCTGAGAGGCTTGGGCTCTTCTTCCAGTCTGGAGCCCTGAACAAGCCCTCTTAGGAGGTGAGGAGGATACATGGCTATATTTTGTAGCATGTCCTGGCCAGTTTGTACAATGGTATGCGGATAAAAGACAAACATTTGGAACCTTGGTTTTTAAAACTGAACACAGTTCAGACATATGTCATTAACAATAGTTTAACAATATCTTAAGCTACTTCTATCTAGGCCTTTATTTTATAGGTGACTGCACAACCACCCCAACATTTTTTTTTGACAAGTGAAGTAGCTATTATGGCACACAAATGGCTGGTGCTGAAAACAGAAACCACTTCTCTCTCAGTGATGCGAAGCGCATGATGTGTCCTCATCGCCCGGTGTGTTTCTCCAACCCCCCCCCCCCCACTCCATTTCACTGGTTGCCACTTGGCAAGGAAATACAAAGCATGATGAGATCACCAGGCAGCACCAAGAACAGGGGGAGAAACAGCCAGGACTGCCGTTTTAGGCAACAGCCCCGTGTCTACAAAAATGGCTAGTAACCAGCCTAGGGAACATTATTTTTTATGAGAGGCACACACGAATCCAGCAGGGCACTCTTTCCAGAGGAACCCTGGCACAGAATGTCACGTTGAAAGTTTCAGTTTTGTAAAGATAGCATCAGACTTTCACCCATGTTTTTTTCCCTTGATATTTATTTGCTACAGTAGAGATAATTTTAATGATAATCAAGTCCGGAAGCACTCTTTTTAAAGCAACCAATTTGGATAATTGGATACTTCCATGCCCATGGCAGTCTATGCTCCGTTCCCTTTGAATGTGCGCTTGCCATGACTTAAAAAGGGGGCTTTATGTAGCTTTAATTTAAATATAATAAGGCAGAATACCAGTGCAACATTTTTGAAACAAATGGCTGAAACTAGCTCCTATGCAATTTGTCTGGAAGCAGTACCAAGAATACATTTAAAATAAAAATGTTTTTTTTTAAAAAAAGAAGCCCCCGCCACTGCAATACCACTATACTTTGGAATTGTTCATCCAATAATCACCGTGTCTCCAGATGGTAATGTAGTATTGTTCCGTATTTAATGATGGAGACCTCACATTCATATTTTTCTCATGCTCAGATCTCCTTAACCATTATGAATCATGACTGCAAGATGCTATGGTTGTGTTTTCCACAATTTACCACAACACCCTAACTAACCAGTCAGCTTATTCCCAACAAAACCGCACCACTCTTCTGTGATTTGGCAGTTTTGCATTAAGTGCTGTGCCTGGCAAGGTTATGATGAGCTGCACTTTATCAAATGCAAATAATCCATAGATGATCCATCTGATGGTGACCAAAGTGCTCTTTGGTACATCTGTCAGTAAACAATGCATGATTTCCCATTTTTCAATGATGATGCATGTTTAGACTTACCTACTGAGGACTGTGAATCAGGTAACTGAAAATACCCACAACAGTTCCTCCAAACTGTCAACTATTGCTGTGATTCTACCCAGCACCCTCTGTACAAAACAACAGATTAACCATTAGACTAGATATGTTGAAAATATACAGCTTCAACCTTTCCCCAACTAGCTCAGAGCAATGTATAGATGATTATTTCTACTGTCAGCTGCCGCATAGACTTAAACCCCTGCACAATAACTCCTGGATTCATCTGCCCCTTGTCAAACGCACACAGCCTTACTTTGAGGATACGTGGTATGGCAGTTTCACTGCGGATCTAGAATAATCCAGACGGCTGCTGTCTCTTTGTTAACAGGAAGTTGAACTGATGAGTTTGTAATGCATTTCTTATCAAAGGTAAGTTACAAGAAAAATACACTCAGTCAGTTTGGGTTGGAGTTTATCATATACTCAAATAGAGTTAAATCAAACATTTACTTTTTTAAGACAGAGAGAAAGAGAGAGAATACTCATGAGCTCCTTAAAAAACTATTCCACTTAATTATTGATGCATTAGTCATTAATACTTTATTTTCCCTTCTTTTCCCTAGCAGAACATGTAGTGAAATCATTGATTAGAACTACAAGGTAACAGTGTAACGTGTTCATTCTTTAAAACGATCAATCTCAATGAAAGGCAGGATTGCAGAATTGTTTAGTGATGCTGCAAATATTTGTGAATCTCTTTCCCAATGAGAAAAACCGTGAGTACTTCCTGTTCCAAATAACTGTCCCGACACAGACAAAAACGACAGTATCAGATTTGTGAAAGGAAAAGCAAGTGGATGGACAAGATGTTGTATAATTGCGGAGCAGTTATGCAACAAGAATCCAGATACACATTTTATTCGACGAAGAGATGTCAGGGCTTCTAAATGGAGACTGTAATGTGCAGCTAGGTTCAATGCAGATAATAATATGCATGAGATGTGCAACAATGATGCAGATCTGAATTGCAAAACCAGCAGATAAATTTTTGAAGACAAATGTTCTGAACATGTGTGTAGGAAAGTGAAAATAAAGGGATGGATTTTGAACACTCCTCTATATCTATACAAACAAAAGGAAGTGTTTGTATGTCCTCAATGGACTAAAAATGTACATCCGATTGTTATGAAACTTTTAGGATTTGTTCTATCCCTATCTAGGATGGTTTTAGGCATACTGAAAATATTGACTGCCATCTTGAACTAAAAGGTGGCAAATCAATTTTTTTAAAAAAGTTTTATTGTTTCATTACCATTTGATTGATTTCAACAAACTTCGCGTCATGATTCAGCACTGCAGCGAGCAGATTTTAACCATACAATATTCATGTTTTTCAAACATTTTTTTTAAAATCAAGCCCCAAATACTGGAAATAAACAAACAAACAAACAAACAAACACAATGATAAAGTATGAAAAAAGAACAAGCACAGTTTGAAGACAGGGAAGTTTAGTAAGCCGAGTTGCAGGTATGCCCCCTAACCTCTGCTGTGGGGCAGCTCCATCTAAGAAGGATGGAGTGGATAGACTCATCAGTCAGGGGCTATAGGGGGTGGACTTCTGCAATGCGCTGTACATAGGGCTACCTCTGTGCCTAGTCCAGAAACTTCAACTAGTTCAAAATATGGCAGCCAGGTTGGTCACCGGTACACCTAGGGGTGAACATATTACACCAGCTTTAAGATCTCTCCACTGGCTGCCAATTAGTTTCAGGGCGAAGTATAAAGTGTTGGTTATTACCTTTAAAGCCCTACATGGTTTGGGTCCAGGTTACCTGCGGGATCGCCTTCTCCCGTATAATCCGCCCCGTACACTCAGGTCCTCTGGGAAGAATTTACTTCAATCAGCCAGAACTAGGCTGACGAGCATTACCCAGAGGACTTTCTCCTCTGTTGCTCCCAGACTGTGGAATGGCCTGCCAGAGGAGATTCGACAAATTAGAAATCTTCTTGAATTTAAGAGAGCTGTGAAGACTGATCTCTTCCGGCAGGCCTATCCAGTTGAATTTTAAGATGCTTTTAATAATGTATTTGTTTTTATTTGTTTTAAAGTTTTATCTATTTTATGATTCTTGTATTTATATTTATTGTTGTTCCCCACCTCGATCTGGATGGAGAGGCGGGTTAGAAATAAATAAATAAATGGACAGTGCCTAGAGGTGCCAGCAGGCATGCCTTCAGTCAGGTGGGGCAGGCACAATGTGTCCAACTCTGACAGATGTGTACGTTTGCTTGAAGTCTTCTCTTAATCAACCTACAGGCAATTCCAATCCATGCAAAGTCAGGTCTGTTCACTAGTTTTTATATAAGCACAAACCACCAAGATCAATTACCTTACATTTCAGTAGTATGTCAGTAGCATAATAATCATTGCTTTGTATTTTTCAAATTCAAGGAGGAGTATTTCATTTTGTCTGCACAGATGAGTAGTGGTTGTTCTCATCTGACATAGCAATAAACTATTGATTGGCACCATTGAACAAGCTTTGAGCTCACGTACTTCCCCTTTCCTCTCCTTCTCCGACTTGGCTGTGAGCAGGAAATTGGAAGCCTTTGCTTCAGTTTTCAACTAACTGCAGTTTGTCATCAGGATCAAACTGGGACTATGGTTAGTTTTATCTGAACCAAGCCAGGATCATAACATATGGTTTGAAATGGGCTTTCTTGGATAAACCATAGTTAAACCTAACAGCAGTTTGTCCTTGTTTGGACATAATGATAAACTGTGGTTAAGATGAAAATGGAAGCAAGTGCTTCTGATGTCCTCCTCAGGGTTTCAGCAGAGGAGAGGAGAGTGCATGAGTGTGAGGTTCATTCATGCAGCACTATCTGAATACAGGTACTATTAGGCTGACCATATTAAAAGGAGGACAGGACCCATGTAACTTTAACAGTTGCAGAGAAAAGGGAATTTCAGCTGGCGACATTTGTATGCAATTAGTACCTGGTGAAATCAGCTCTTCATCAAAGCAAATAAAGGTGCATGCACTATACTAGAGTGACCAGATACAAAAGAGGGCAGGGCCCCTGCAGCTTTAACTGTTGTAATGAAGAGGGAATTTCACCAGGTACAAATTGCATACAAATGACACCAGCTGAAATTCCCTCTTCTCTATAACTGTTAAAGTTACATGAGCTCTGTCCTCCTTTTCATATGGTCAGCCTAGGTACTATGTACATTTTGACCAGTATAAAAGAGGCTGAAACATGTTCGCAAGCATCAGTTTGTGTATTCTCAAACTGCTTTTTCTAAAGCCAGTACTATTCCAAACCCAGCTTTGGGCTACTATTCCAAGTACAGGCCTGCACAACTTGTGACTTGCGATGCTAGACACACACCCCAGCACACCCTACTTGGCAATTCCTCTGTTCTTGAAAAACTCAAACAAAGAAGAAGTCTATGAAGCTCTTGGTGGGCCAGCATAGAAAGCTGCAGTGAGTTTAAGGGGTTGTGCCAACCTACCATAGTACCACAGCACTGGTCTCCCTTCACACTATCTGCATGCCCATGAGGGGGATGGGGGGGGAAGGCAGGTTTTTCCTCTTAATACTATGGTGTGTTTTGCAGCTAATTACTTCTCTCCGTTATGAACACATTTCTGTTATGAATTACTGTTGCTTAATAATGTTAATTTATGTATATTTTCAACTTTCAGTTATTTCTAATGTGATTTTAAAAATCATGGAAAGTTATGCAGATCCATTGTTGTATGTCTCACCACCCCTCCCCTTATGTCCCCCCAAAAGCACGTTTATAATTTCTGCTATAATCTCAAACTGTCCCTCAGATGCTAGAACTCATGATAGGATCCCTTCAGGAATCAAGACAGAAAATGCAGTATGAACATCTAGGCAGCAGATTCCAGAATCCACACAGAGCACTTGCCTGAGGAGCTCAATGGTACTGCTGCTTACCCTAGCCCCCCTGGAGTGATGCTACTACAGACACTCCGGGACACGGTGGGAAAGATGAAACGGTCGCACAGAGTCACCTACCGTTGCCACTAGGTAAGCGTACAGCTAGGGGCCCCACCAATAGGAGAGAGGGCACGCGGGGGGGCACTTCGTTTAGGCCCCTCCTCAAACCTGGAGCTGGCGCTGATCAGATGCATGCTGTGTTCCACATACACATTGAGATTTTCAGTCCTTCTTCAGGCAGCAGCCCCCCCTGTAGCCCCTGAAAAGTTCTTTCATAAGAAATGCAATGGGCCGCCAGCAAAAAATAAAAAAGAATATTGGCTCTGCCAACCATGGGAAGTTGTAAGGCCTTTCTGCTCACACATAGGATTGGATGTTGCCCTAAATAAATAAATAAATAAACTAGGTTCCCATTACACTCATGAATGACAATGTTGTCTCAGGCAGCCATAAAGCTGCGTCTAGAGCCCAAAAGGCTGGCTGAAGTGAAAGAAGCAAATGACTGCACACAACCAGAAGATATGGTAGCTGTGACAAAGTACCAACCATATACGAGTTGGCACCCTGGATAAATGTCGCTTGTTTGCCACATAGTTGGACTGGCTTAAAATAAATGCTCAATAATGCAACCATCATTTTGCTTTCTGCCTGACATAAGCTCACATTAAACATTAAGTGCTATTTCGTGGTAAGTTAGGATCAAATACAATTTCCATTCAGGCATGTTTATGGCCATATTGACCCGTGCATATTTTGGGATTTTTGTCATCAGATTCCTTCAGCTTGGCTTTTCAGGCCTCTCTACTGTACTGACTTCCCAATTTATGGATCATTGTCTGTTTATTCAAGTCATTAAATTGCTATTGGCAAACTGTCCAATGAATGCTTTCAAAGCTATCAGTGGATGTTCTTCTCAGTCAGTTTCACAATCCACACATGTCCATGCTGCTGCGTTACAAAAGCTATGAGTAAATTATTTGGAAACAAATTTCATCCCCCTCCTCACAAGTACTATTAGAGTAGAAAGAAAGTTATTTTGAAGATGGCTACACATTGTGATCTTCAGATCAGAATTTTTCTGATTTTAGGGAATGGTCAGCCCAATGCATACCTCTAAAAAAAAAAGAAAAAAATGGGGGCAAAAAATCAATCCTGCCTGTAAAACTTGTTAGAAACAAATATATAATTAAAAAAACAAACTGCAAGAATTCAAACTATTCCATCAAATACAGTTTTGGTGATTTACAGACAGATGGTGATCTTTCAAGTATATTTGTTCAAGCTGTACAACCAATTGAATACAAAGGCCCTGATCCAACTGTGGTCAGGCACAACAGTTGGTCCTATTGACAATTGTGCCGCTTAGTTGTTCAGTTGTAGGATGACCAGATAAAATCCAGGTCAGGGCTCATGTAACTTTAAGAGTTGTAGAGAAAAGGGAATTTCAGCCAGTGTCATTTGTATGCAATTAGTTCCTGATGAAATTCCCTCTTCATCACAACAGTTAAAGTTGCAGGGGCCCTGCCTTCTTTTGTATATGGTCACTCTAGTATAGTGCCTGTACCTTTAACTGTTGTGATGAAGAGGGAATTTCACCAGGAATTAATTGCATACAAATGACACTGGCTGAAATTCCCTTTTCTCTACAACTCTTAAAGTTACATGAGCCCTGACCTGGATTTTATCTGGTCAGCCTATTCAGTTGGCAGTAGAGGGACTAAACCAAGCTCCTTGCTCCCCCAAACAGCTGAATGCCCTCCCCATGCAGGCTTGCCTAGTGCCCACATTGTGGTCTATTCAGCACCAGGTGAAGCTTTCTCCCAGGATTTTAGTTCTTCCGTTTTTAAAAATTCTGTTCGTACTTTTTAGATCTTTTTACTGTTGTTGGTTTTACTTCAGTTTTATTCAGTGCCTGTTGTAACTTTTTAACAGAGATTTTGTGTTATGTTTTATTATGTTCTTAAATTGTATGGTTTTAAGCTCTATTGTCGGAAGCACAATGAGAGTTTTGGCTATTGAGCCAAACTGAATGAAGCAATGAATCTCGGCAGACTGAAAAAACTCAGGAGCAAGCACAGGGAAAATAATAGCAAACTTTGCCTTTGTTCTGCCCCATCCCCTGGTGGATTATTGATAATCACATCCAATTTTCTGGCTTTGATATCTGTGGTAAAAACAGATTACCCGGACAATTTCCTTTCCTCTAGGAATTAGGAATGTTGGAGAAATCCGCAAATGAGTTCAGATTTCTATGAATCCAACCTTGGCTTTTTCCGAGTCATGTCGACTTGAGGACAATTTTTAAAAAACTTTTTTTGTGCAAATCCACTCTTGCCTTAATGCACACTTGTGCATGTAGAACAACATTCTCATCCATCCCTTTAAATAATCTGATTCTGCCTGTGCGTGGATGACAGAATGAAAGATATCTGATAGCCTGTGAAACACAGATTGAATGGATTTAACAAAGCCTGTACATTCCTAATATGAATTATGTGGGAGTATCCTTGAGTTGCAACCAAATTTTGATTAACGTGAAATGTGAAGTGAATTTGGGGGTCTGCCTCTTCAGCCAAAACATCTAAGGCAAACTTCCTTAATCTGCTTCCCTCCAGGTGTGTTGGATTGCAACTCCCATCATTCCCAAACAGCTTGGCCACTGGAATTTCACAAAAACCAAGAGGAGTTTCAATAGGGCTAGCAACATCTCTTAATGTGTAACATATACCAGAATTTGCAGAAATCAAAATGCAATGCAAATGTGGAGGTTCCCTCGCAGGCAGAATAGTTGAAGGCTTTCCAAGGAAGCCAACAGCATTTTGATAAGATTAGCATCAGTTTTCTGTGTGTGTGTGTGTGTGTGTTCATGTGTGTACCTCTCTTTACATTCAGGGAAACGTCTCCCCATATAATCCTCCCTTAATCTAAAAACAAGATTGCAAATTTTAAAGTAAACGCACCATGGCTTTTCTCCAAGGCTTCTTCATGTAATAAGTCTTAAAACTCCATACTCTTGGGCTAAACTGTAAAGTTCATTATTTGCACCTATAGGTTTAGAATTCGTACACTCAGATATACAGAGTGTCCTCTTTTGACTATATTGCTAAGAAAGATATCCTCTGCCCTTTGTCCTGTTGCTTGAGAGAAGGTTTTGACACCAGCTACAGGAGACACAGAGACAAGGAGTGGCAGTGTCAGAAACATTAGTAGGAGCGGGCTGCGATTATGTAGTTCTGTCAAGCTGTACTCGCGATCTCCCTGCTGTTGTTATCTGCTAAGACACTAATGGAGGTTGCCCATTTGTGGCCAAGTAGACTGCACAACTATCAATCATTGTTAAGGTCATCAAAGCTCCCAATGTGGTAAAAAAGCACAGAGTATAGGTGGCCCATATTTAAAAAGGAGTCATCAGAACTCTGCGCATACTTGTGACTGCGGCGTAGTTAACTATTTATGCTCAACCAGCCTCAGTATGTGTGGGAGAGCATGAACTAAGATATATACAAGCACCGTGCTGCAAAAGGGGAAAAAATGAAAACAGGGCCCTTGGTAATTGTTCTGTTCGCCTAGACTTAGAAGCCTTCTATTTATTGTATACAATGCATTTGAGAGGAAACTAAAGTTATTTAGTATAGAGGAGAAGGGTCTGGCAATGCACACATGGATACTTCTCTAGAGCATTAGCTATAAATCTAGGTTCCAGCTCAAACTTTCTTTTTTACTACTAGAGATTCCAGCTATTGCGACTATAATCCTACCCCAGGTAATGGAGTTGGCTTGCTGTGGAGGTTCAGGTACAAGTACCTTCTGCTGCGAAGGTACTACTAGGTATTGAGATCGCACGTTCAGAAGAATTCAGCTGTATTATTTTCGTCCAGAAGCCTTCAAGCCTTTCAGACCAGGAACCACCGTTAATCCCTACCTGACACACTTTTGCTTTTATTTGATTTTTTTTATATATATGCCTGTATTGTTCTGTCTTCCCTGTTCCCTTGTTTTCTCCTCCATGCTATCTCTCTCCCTTTCCCCTTGTCTTTCTCTCTCCCCACTTCTCTTAATTCCTAAACAACAAAAAATATAAGAAAACAATGATGGTGCTACTGGTATGTTCCACCTTAAACTTTGGTGGGATCCTCTTATGGGTCTCAATAACCAGTTGAAGACCAATGCTTTAAGTAATAACCCTTCTTCTACTCAATTGAGTTTTCCTTCCAAAGAAGTGTTAGAATACTTGGAACATTTTGGAGGGGAAATCATTATCAAAACCTGTGAAACCATCCAATTATATCATAGTATTGGTGTGATTGGCCACAATCCACATATCCTACTGTAACACATTACTAAGTTCCCACTGATTTCATTTTGGCTAGACTGCACATACTGCTAGATTGCACTTACTAGAAGCTTTATTATTTTTTATTCAGTAAGTTTTAAATAGTGTTATTACTTAGAACGCGATAAGAGACACTTTATATGTTACCTTTTTTTTTTTACATGTATGCCTAAACTATATTTGATACACACCCAAAACTATAAAGAATGAATACAGTGAACATGCATTTGCAAACATTGTATCATACAGGCACACTCATCAGGGAACAGACTGTGGCTCTCAGGCAAGAATTGAAAACCCAGGTTGAATTGATAACATGTGAATGGCCATTAATGCCCAGTACCTCTTACAAGTGGAGGAGGTAGGCTTTTAAAATGCTTGTTCACTCCCACTGACTTTCATTTAGCCCTCTTCGTTTTAGTATCCCTTCATGATCTTTAAGAGCAATTTCTTAACTATATGTCATCTGTGTGCCATAAGAACTAGTATTCACAATGTCTTCTCTGTGGCTCTGGGAATTCCTTCCCACATAAGTCTGAGCATCTTCTGAAAAGTGTTGTTAAAGAACTTTATTTGAAGCAGCTTCCTGTGAAGTAGCATTGATGTCTGCCTGAGCACTTTCTAGATGCAATGCAATTCTCTACTATATACATGCTGGCATCTGGAGACCAAAATCCAGCAG
Source organism: Anniella stebbinsi (assembly GCA_029215795.1). Taxonomy (NCBI): domain Eukaryota; kingdom Metazoa; phylum Chordata; class Lepidosauria; order Squamata; family Anniellidae; genus Anniella; species Anniella stebbinsi. Next base: position 250,192,077 of record JARDYH010000002.1, read on the forward strand.
ATAGGGCCAGGGTTGGTTTGATCTACCCCATGTCACATTACTGATTTGATATGTTTCCTTGTTTTAAAAACATAGGATTGAGGGATGGTGGGGGAATAAAATCTAAAAAAAAAATAACTAAGATTGAATATTTGATCTTGTAATATTGTAGGCTAACAATTAAAATGAACTAAATTCTACAGCTTGTCAATGTAAGCGCTGATTTACACAAGCAAATTAGGCATGCTACCAAAATCCTCTCTGCCACCCCCTATGCACAAAATGGATTCTAGCAATGGAGGCTAAAGTCTGCCCCAGAGGATAATATTAACCTGTATCAGCACAGTGGCTTAGCAATAATGTTCTGTAGATTAGACTGGAGGGACTGGGTTATTTCCATAGTGGAGAGCTTGGCTTATTTCCATCAAGCAAAGCAAACAGGGGTGTAGATTATGTGAGGATATGGTATAAACTGCGAGATTGGGCTTTGCAACCCATCTAAACCTGCCACTTAAATTTTCTCTTCCTTCCAAATTCCTCAGATGTTTTGCCAGAGGATGAACCCCTAAATGTTTGACATTTCAGTAGCAACTCTAGGCAAGACCCTACATAAGAACAGCTTGCCCTACGGAGCAGATACAGTTCAAGATGCTACCATAACACTGTATGATGCATTGTGAAGAGCACATAAGTGGTTATGTCTCAGAATTATCCTCACAAACTTCTAGCTAGAAGTCCTGGAGATTCATTGATTTCATCTAATTTAACTCTCGACACACTTTGCAACTAATGTTCTCACTTTAGCCAAGGTAAATTTTCATTTTCAGCAACATACAATTTATAACATCAAATATATTCTTTCTGTATGGGTAATTTCTGCTTTATAAAGTCATATTAACCGAAGGGCATGTCTACACTAAAAACCTTTATCAATGTTCCACCAATCTAATTGTGATGCCTCCCCCAACTCTCACAATCCTGAGAACTGTAGTCAGGATCAAGATAGTCTTTATCAGAGATCATTAGCACTCTCCCACAGACTTGCAGGTCCCAGAGTTCCTTGAGGAGGAATGACAATCTGCAGAGCAGATACACCCATTGTCAAGAAATCAATTTGCCTTCTGTGTTTTAGGAGCCTGTATTGTTCCATACAGTAAGGCTGAGCCTGCACGTATCCATTAGGCTACCTGGGCATGTTATCTTGTGCCATCCCTGGCAGAACCCTCAGTAACTGAACAAGTTCAACTGTATGTTGGTAAAAGGGCTGTCAGAGGCATCCGTTTGGGGGTGGGGAGAGCTCTACAAGCTTTCATTGGCTCAGCTCCTTGGATTTTGGTTCACCTTCCGCTAGCTGGCCCAATGACCCTAACATTTTCAGTGGGGTTTTTAAAATTATTATTCGCAGAAATAGACATTTGCATGAATTGCAACTGCAATTTGCACAAATGTCAATTTCCGTAAATTTAAAAAGAAGGGGAAATGGAAAATGTTCCTGGATTTCAGGAAAAACACACAGCACAAATGCAAGACAGAATTCCAGCGAGCCCAAAGAGGGCAATTGCAAGTCCAGATTTCCCAGCATCAGACATCCCTAATTGGTGGAAACTATCTTCTGCCAGAAAGCCTGGGCAATTGCTACCAGCTAGCTCGGAATTGGCTAATAGGGATCACAGGTTTCCGAAAGGCTTTTGAGTATAAAACCAGGCTGGGGGAAAGTTGCCTGGGTTCTTAGCCTGCTTTGGAAGGCTTGCTGTCTGACATCCTGTTCACCCCTGATACGTATAGACAGGCTTAGTCAGTTTTGTCCTATTTAAGTATTGTTTTCAAATATTGCTCTCGTTCTTTTGCATGTTGTTCCCTTTCCCCTTTCTGTAAACAAACTTATCACCTATCTCTGATCAGCAGCTGATGGGGGATAAAAGAGGTGGGGATAGGGGCTGGGGATGAGCCTGAGGAAGAAGCTCGCAAGCCAGATGGAGACCTCTCACAGGCCGGAGATTCCCCATCCCTGGTTTATACTGTTCCTATATATATATATATATATATATTCCAAACCACATGTAACATTACTGAAAGCATGCAAGTTTGGTTCATACCAGAACAACCTGATGAGCTGTTTGGTGTATGGTAGATTTTTATATTTTACATTAATGTAACATTTCCATCAGGGTGAAAAGAAGGAATTCAGTGGCCTCCAAATGTTATTGCAAAGCCCTATAGGTGTAACATTTTTACTGCTGGTTGCAGCTGCTTTCCCTCTGCTTTGGCTCCATTCTTCCCTCAGACTTTTCCTTACCCATGTGATCCAACCAATCAACAAACCTATAATTAATTTGACTGGTTTGGCTATATGATGACATTGAATTATTTCACACAAGCAAAATAAGGCTCATGACTGCCCACTCACAGAATCTCATGGGGCCTTTTAACAATATCATCAACCTCCGTTCTGAAAAACAAACACCTGGATATGATTCTGCTGAAATATCTCGGGATTTCCTATTGTGTGCAGAGGAAGTTGTGCTATAAAACACCCACTAGAGGGTGCTGTCCCATTCATGACTATGAGCACCAAGAAGAGGGGAAGTTTTCCATTACAGACCACGAGGTGGCCCCTTTTGTAATACAGCCCATTACAACTGTGCAAGAGAAGCAGGAAGCAAAGCCCCGATAAAGCAACACATTTTCCCCCTGATCTAAAGAAGCCAATTGTGGGGGAAATTCAGAATGAGAATAATGCTTCCAGCCCTCACTCAGAACCAATGAATATATCTGCAACCCTGCCATGAAAAAAATCACAGACCGAGTGGCACAGAAAATAGCTTCAGTGAAAAACATTCTGCTTTGGCTCAGTCCTAGAATTTCATACATATATAACACAATAGAAATATGTATATCCTCATATACATTTATACAAGTGATGATCAACATGTGTCTAACATTTTTGAAAGTGCTTTCAATGAAACAAAATATGAAAGTCTCTCACAGCAGTTAGCTGATTTCTAAGCTGGCAGCACCATCTGCTGGTGATAATGAGTCTGAAGCTACTCCAATTTTATATTCCCCCCTCCTCACCATCTTTCATGAAATGTACTTTCAAATGGATTCTGTTTGACGCCTGTTCCTCCGATTATGCGCATCTTCTCGGAAGCGCTTTATCGTAAATGTTTGTATGCAGGAGGTAATTGAGCACTCAACAGGTGACCTTACCGGTTGTTTCAAATGCGCTTTACAAGTAGTTAATGCGGAGAATCGCTTGTTCACAAAGTCAAAATGTGCTTTAACGGCCGGAGCAAAATAAAACTCGCTATTTAATGCGCGTTCGATAATGCGCATAATCGGAGAGAAAACGCGCCTCTACGCCCGATTTGCGCTCCGTTCTTGTAGAGGTAAATTTTTTGATGCGCCTTGAAAGAGCTTTAAATGCCTCTTGTAGAGGCAGCCTAGGTTGCCCACATTTCTAGGCCACTGTTAAGAATAAGAATTTTATGAACAGCTTTCAAACTAACAAACTATGGTTTACGAATACGCCATTACCTCATTTATGTCCCCCGCACATAAAACTAAGAAACTCTTAATTAGTCAGAAATCTAATTCTACTATATAAATACTTTGTCACCTACTAAACATCCCAAAATACAAATATGAACATTTATCTTTCATGTTTATGATGCGGGGGAGGGTATGTTGTAAAGGACCGCCTACAATTAGCAGACACATTGCATCTCCAAAATCAAGTTAACAATAGCCTTGGACTAGTATTAAACAACATTTTCATCAAGAACACACCCTTTTCCTGATATGAACGAACGGCAATCATTTAATTATCTGGGAGGAAGCAAAGGAGTGCTTTCCAAGACCCATCTAGGATGGGAAATTAAGCCTGCATGATTCCCCAGGTCAACCCAGGGCCTTTGGGAGGCAGGGGGCAACTTCAGTCCACATTCAGCTGTGCCCCAGAATGCAGACCCCCTTTATCTCTTTATCCCTGCCCGGGCTTCCATTTTTTAGAATGACACTATAGTGTGATGGAAACGTGGGGTCAAAACAGACATTACTTTAAATCTGTATCTAACTACATCTTTTTTTCCATGTTTACTCTAGAGTAGGTGCTGGGTGGCTCAATTTGGATTTCAAAAAACACCCATGTTAGTGTCTCAATACAAATTGCCCCCCCTTGCATTTAGTCTAGACTAAAAATGCAAAAAAACACCCAAAAAAACAAAAACCACTGAGCTGCTAGCAAAGGAATTTAAAGAAATGTCTATTTTGGCCCTTGGGAACCAGCTTCTATACCTAATGAGTTGGATCCAGATTTAGATGTGTGCAATTTAGCTAGGGGAAACAGACCTCCCCAACCCCTCCCCTACACAGCAGTCTCTCCAGCACTCGAAAGATGATACACAGAGGGTTGGGGGATCTTGCTAAATGGGATAGGCTGTGGTTTAGGGAAAAGAGCGGATCCCCCCCCCAAATTGGGCGGAGGCAACTTCCGCTTTGCTCCCTTCTATGTGTTACTTTCAGGGGCTGCCATGGGGTGGAGAGGGCATGGAAGTCTGCTTCCACCAGCCCAGTTGTACTTGCCTTAATCTAGATCCAATCCATTATATTCAGAAGCTAGTTCCCAAGACTCCATCCTCCTTCTGCTAGCCCAGTTGCAGGCGCCTAAATCTGGATCCAACCCTAGACACCTATTTTATAGGCTTCAGTGTTGCACAAGTCTACCAGAAATAGATTTGTCACTTAGTGAGTGTACTAACGCAGGAACTAATCCCGATTATAAATATAAAAGATTAAATCTGTAAAATAATAGTAGAAAGTGGCAATAGGGGAAGACAGAGCTGAAGCATATTTCAGCAATATGTAGTAGAGGAAGAAGTGCAGCCTATCATTTTTGGTAAATGACAGCGAGAGAGAAAAGGCAAAATAACACAATAAAATGGAGCAATGGATGTGTGATAGTTAAATCTGATTACATTTGTAAGAGAGAGAGAGAGAGAGAGAGAGAGAGAGAGAGCACTCTTCCATAAACAATGTATACTAAAACATCCACCAAAGTATACAGTACTTTGGCTACAATTGATTGTTATGTGGGAGTCCAGACTGGCAATTCCATGAGTGGAAAATAAACTGTAAGCTAAGAAATCTAGCAGCAATAACTAATGACAGTAATACTTACAACGGCGATTTGATCTCTAACAGAAAAAGTACTCTAAAGGATGGATGCATGCAGCCCAGGTCATTTTTTCATATAAAAACAAAATAGGATCAAGAAGCCTCTGCGAAATAACAAATAGCTGCTCTATGTTTCCACTGATTCAATCGCTAACAAAAATATTACACCGATAATGCTCAAATGGCTCCAGAAGGTAGCGGCAGATGACTTAAGATTGTGACATGAAGGAAGGGGAGTGTCATTTCACATATATCTGTAAAATGTGATGATGTGCTTTAAAAGTTATGGAAATGATTTTTTCCCCCTTAAAAATCCCTGTGTCAAAACAATCATCAAAACTTCATTCTTAAAAAGAGTTAAAGTACAAAGTCTGGTTATTATGGGTGTGCACTGAATGCAAGGGGTGTTACATCTATAGAAGCTACAAGGCAGTGATGAGATTTTGTTGCATTTGATTAGTTTGAAAGTCTTGTTAATGGACTTTGATTTATCCTGAAGTGTGTACAAGCTATTTTCTGATACAGTATTTTACGTAATCACATTTTAGGTAATCCATGTTATTTTAGTTTTTGCATATGCTTCAGGTTGTACGTTTTGTATATCTTCTAATCGCCACTGCTCATGAAGTTACGCACAGCTACGGCAGTGCACAACATGACTTGAATTTAAAATAGCCCCCGTGGCATCCAAAGGGGCAAGTCTCCCTAGCAATGCTACATGTCAGCCGCAATGCTATGACGATAGGTTACTGCCGTACAACAGATGCCCACGTCTATGCTATCAAACAGATCCCCTGAGGCCAGCAAAAATGGTGGATTATGCGAGTCTTTGCTTGCTCTATCTCCACCCAGTCTCTGCCTACTTCTATGGTCTTCACAACAGGTAGCACGGAATCATAGAATCATAGAACAGTAGAGTTGGAAGGGGCCTATAAGGCCATTACTTCAGGCAACAGGGGTTCCTACACAGCTTAACACACCAATTCTCCAGTTCCATTGATGTGGGTTCCGATGTTGGCTTGTAATACCAGGATAAGAAACCACAGATCACAATCATTTAATAAGCAGGGATATGTGGAAAGGGAAAGAAAGGAGCAGAAGGGAACCTATCGTTGACAGGAAGAATGAAGAAACAAACAACAGCAGAAGCTTTGCTGGTTGAACCACAAATGTCTGTTGTGGTTCAACCAGATGTGTGTTGTGCCACCTAATCCAAAGGAGGTCCGCGCTCCTGTACTTTGAAGAGCTGCATGGGACAGGGAATATTGGTAGGTAGAACTTATCACGCAGGGATGAGACAAGCAGCACCTCCCAAAATTCGTTTTCTGAACAACTATTACAGATACTGGAGTCCTATCACCTTGGTGGATGCTCGCTATGCCATGTGAACAATCTGAGGTGTGTTTCTTCAGGCTATTTGCTGGCTTTGGCCAAGTAAACCACGGGTGGAGAACCAGTTGCCCACAGAGCCCGGGCCCCTTTCTCCCGTCGCCCTACGGTAATTGGTCTTTTCTGTCTTTCTTTTTTTACGCTTCCATTGATGGCAATAAGAGCTTCTTTTCAAAGCGGGTGGAAGAGCAGGGCAGCTGGGAAGGTAAAAAGAGAGAGGGAGGAGAGGGGATGGGGCGGGATGTGAATGTATGTGTGAATGTATGTATGCATGTATGTATGCATGTATGACGGAAAGACTGGTCTGTGGTGTGGGTATAAGGAAGAGAGAGTGGGGGTGGCACTGCCCCCCTCTCTCTTTTGGCTCCAGCTCTGCCATTTGCTGGCTGGCTTGCTGCCCTGGTAGCTTTTGCCAAAGGGAATGCAGCCCTCAAGGTTCCCCACCTAGGGAGCAGAATAACTGTACTGTAGAAAGTGAAGGGCCCAAGCTGCAAATAAAGAACATCCTGTTTCAAACATTGCCTCTGCTATGAACTCACTCGGTGATCTTGGACAAATCATATTCTCTGAGCCTGTGCACATGCCTGTATGTACACACAAGCACACTTATTTACACACACACACACACACACACAGTCTGATTCCAGCAGCAGAACGCAGTAGAGGGTACTTCATTATTTTCCAATGGGGCATTTTCTGATTACAAAACCAGACTGCGGATTAAGCCTCCCCTCCCCCATCACCACTGCTGCCATTAAGTGCTGGAGGAAAACCACAGATCTCCCACAGCCCCTGTAGTCTGTCCCTTAGAAGACAATGATTATGGGAAGCTAATGAAATCCTACTACTAAATGATATTGACAACAGTGTAATATGCCTTCTTTTGAATTCTACCCGTTTAGCTTCAGCTAATTTATTAGGCCTTTGAGTTGGAGGAATAAGAGAGCATTGACAGCCAAAGCCAATGACTCATATGTTGAAGACAGATCAAAAGCTACCGTGTAATATATTAAGAGACTTTCAACTTCCGCCTAGACAAGATGTTATGGCCATAGACATTCTCTGGAGGGACGTAGGAGTCCTAAGCCTTGGGGCTGACAAAAAGCCTGGAGGGGTTCTCAGGCATTTCCTCAAGCCAGCTCTGCAAAACTTGTGATGTTTTTTTATTGACCTCTCTCAAAAAGAGAGTTCTCTGAACAACGTTGGAAGCAAAAATAGCAGTTTGTAGATGAACCAGTCAAAATCCAGAGCCTGCACAGAGAAATACGGAAGATCTACAGGAAAGAACCCTTTGCCTTGTTGACAGACAAAGGGTTTTGGACGACTGCTAGAGATGTTCAGCTAATGCTGCCAGTATCACTGTGCATTGGATTAACTCACCCCGCCCCACCCTCTCCGTACTTCAAGTCAAGCTTGTAGGCTGTTGCTCACCTGAAAGTGTATCGTGGTGTCTCATGAATATGTAGGAACTTGATATATGGCATGCATTTAAAAAATATACGGTGCTGAATAGGAACAAAGGACCATGTAATCCAATGTTCTGTTTCCAACAGTGACCAGCCAGATGCCTTCATAGCATATAAACAACAGCCTTTTCCCACTGTATGCGATGAGCCGCTAGTATTCAGGCCTCTAAACATAGATAATTCTACTATGGAGGTGCGAAAATTTTGTTTCAGTCCAGTTTTTATAAGAATTTACCATAGTTCACAATTTTTGTCCTATTCGGGATGGAAAGAACTTGAGATTTAAACAATTCAGACTAGGAGAAAGTAAAACTGAGAGATTTGTCCACCCTAAATTCTATTCAACTATCACTGCTAACAGCTGTAAAAAGAATTACCCTTAATGAATCGTGGGTGTGACTCTCAGTCATCTTAGAGACCAATCGTATGGCACCCAGCCAGAGTTGGTGGGGGGCATAGGATCCTTCAGATTCCTGGAACCAAGGTCACAGACACCCTTTGCTCTTGGACTCAGGGGTCTGAGCTCTCTCCCCCACCCCCCTGAGCTGGCATGGCAAGAACTGTGCTGGCTCCCTCTCTGAGGTCACAAAGGTGACCTTGGAGGGAAGGGAAAGGCAGTTCTGAGGGTAAGGAGGGGAGGAAACCAGGGCAGGCAATGTATCCTCCAACCGGCCCAGCCTCCTTTCCTCCTGCTCCACAGAGACCCAGCTAGATGGGCAAAATCACCCATCTAGCAAAAATGCAGAGCAGGAGCAGCACAGAGGGATTGTGCCCTTAGTGAATTAATGTGATTGCCCAAGGCATTTTGTTACCTGAGATGGGCAAGATGGCGCCTCCCATTCCATGTACAGAAACCAACTAGATGGACAGGCAAATTTCATTTCAACACTAACCAGGGACAGGATGTCATTCTGTCCTGCACCTGAGCGAGGATGTATGAGATTTTTTAAAAAACACAAATTTGCCCCACTTGCAACCCTGAATGGGAAACTGAATGGGAGAAAGCATGCACATTCCTGAGTTTGTGTTCCAAAAATGTATACTTTAGAAAAATGTACACTTTAAAAATGATTCCCCCCCCAACAACGCATTTTTATGCTTTTATTTATAGGGGAATGCGCATTTGGGTGCACACTTTCCAAAACTGTGCACTTTTCCTGTTCAAATGATAAGAAAAACAGACTGCAATTGAAAATGGGAGCGAAACGATTTGAGCGTTAAGGGACAGTTTGGAAAATCCGGCGAGCTCAAACATCCCTGATTCTGCCATTCCTACAATGGAGAGCAACAGTCTTGTTTAGGGAGCGCTCAGCAGGCCGCATGGCACACGCATCTTTGCCTTCCAACACGTTGTCACTGCTCCCCAGCCACCCCCAGCATCTGCTGCTTTAGTAGGGCTGGCCCTGATATTGGGCATGGATCAGCCAGATTCAAGCACTCTTATATCTCCTGGTGAAACGAAATGGGGATTTTGCAATAAACTCTGTGAAATATCTATACCTCCCTGGTGGAGTGGGCTGTTGTATCAAAAGCTCACAGTGAACAAAACAAACTAGCCTTTAAGGGGGCAGATGGCAATTTATACATTTATAAATTCAGTATCAAAATTCAGAAAAAAACACGACAAATTGCAGAAAGTGATGAAAACGTCAACGGAACTAGATGGAAATATGTAGCTGCCATCAAAAATGGTAGTCTTGTGCTGAGCGTTCCCCAACCCTCTTCATAATTGGTAGGGCAACATACCTCATGTCCTGACACCATTACTCTAATCATGTCCCCACTCCTGCCAGGTAATTAGGTAGTTTGAGGAAAGGGGGACACATGTGGCCTTCCAGAATGGAAGTTGATGTGGAAAAAAGGGTTGTACCAGGCACACAGTGCAGGGAGGAGCATTTCTATGGAAAGCACAACTGTTGACTAATGGCAAATGGCAAGTCACATTACTGAAGGTAAAGGGTGAGCTTGGACTAGGACTGAATTTGTAGTAGCAGCTCCACATGTTTCTTTTAACATGTCATTTTTCCTAAGGCAAAGTTGGTGGTTGGTTCTGGCTGGTACTGAAATCCATGAGCAGCTGTGTTACCGTAGTAGTAGTGATGGGGAAATGCTTTGCTGTACTGGTGACAATGTAAAACAATTTGAGTTCAGAAGAAATAAGGATAATGCTGTGTACGCTGTGGTGGAGATGGTGACATCTAATGCAACCCATGTCTTTTACGCACGAGCAGACAAGGAAAATTGCACAACAAAGCCCCGAAATGCGGTATGATTTCTAAGGTTTTATATGGCAGCTCCATCTCCCTTGTTCCATCCCCTTGCACTGCTCTTTTATGTTTTATATTAAAATTAGAGATTTAAAGTTGCTGAAAATTACATAGGATTTGTAGTCTCTTTTCCTTAAACTGGGTTTTCTCAGAAATAACCTAAGAAGAAAACTTTATTTCAGAATGAAAACATTCAGAAGATTAATTCTGCCAGTTTCCCCAGTGAAGATGATGTGGGATAAAGTGTTTAGACAAGGCAAAGAATACTCAGAGAAGTGTTTCTATAAAAAAAACTCCTTCTAATGTAAAGCTTCTCAAGACTGATCCATAAATCCAGTTCCTGATGGGTATTGTGGTTTCTTGAGCATTGAATAAGTCACCCATATTGCTAAAACATTGATGACCATGCAGCCCCTTCATGCATTTAGCCCATCTAGAAATCTAGTGTTATGAGAACCTTAGACAATGTGCTTGGAAATTACAGGGTGGCATACCAGGAAAATAGTGAATGACTGAATGCAGCTTGGAAAGAAAGGTCTTCTATAAAATGAAATATGGCTCACTGACACCGTTTTAATATTTGACCACACCACAGTTTCCAATAATTGCCAAATTCAGATAAGCACTTGAGCTCTTTTTGTGTATATTATTATTTCAGCATTCTTCGAAGAGTTAATATTCCTTATTTATTTATGAAAAGAATCTATAAACCGCCCTTCATCCTTACGGATACTGGGGCGGTTAATAACTCTGGAGTTATCGGTCTGGTGCTAATTTGAAGGCAATACCCATCACATCGCTATGAATTAGCTTCAGACAGCAAACATTCAATTTAGGATTCAGGAGTGGGGGTGGGGGAAATCCATCCTGAAACTGGTGTGCGGAGCTTCCCAGAACACTTGATGTACTGTTCTCAATCCTGCAGCTGTTTCTAAAAGCTTCCTCCCAAAGGCACATTTAGGACTAAATTAAATGTAACTTTGACTTAATTAACGTTTTAAATGATAATGAACACAATGTCGATGAATAGGAAGCATTTATATTGTGTTGTAAAAATGGATAAAAATTTAATAACTCTTTGTTAATAAGTGATGTCTCTCCAGACCTGTAAAGCCTAAGGCAGTCCAACGCTCCACTCTAAGGTCTAATCTAGGTTCCCTAATGCAGGTGGAAGAAAGAGGCAGAAGTCTAGCTTGACATTTGCTCTAAGCCTGCTCTGGATCAAGGCTCTGCTTGTTCATAAGCACTTTATTTCATATAAGTAAAGGTCAGGATTTGGGCTCAAGGCAGGGCTATGACAAGAACGTTCAAGAGGAAACCGAGCTAGTCCTGGCATCTGTCGCTTGAGATTGCTCAGGAGAAGGAGAGATGGGGAGCTAACTGGCTAGCATCTGTCCTACACCGAGGAGGTAACAGGGAGAATCTGCTGCCTGGTGGTAAGAAACTGTCAGGGTGAGTTTCATGACAACCAGCCACACTCAAGAAATAAAAATGCAAACATAATTTCCATGTCGCCTTGCATAAGGGCCTCTCTGAAATCCGCTCATGGGCTGGAGACAGCTTTTTTCCCCCCTTAGCCTGTCCCCATCAAGACAATCCACTCACTAGTCTCTTTCCTGTGACCCTGGTAAGAAACACTACCCAAAGTAGAGCCTCGAAGGGATTTCTCAAAAAGGCTTCTCTCTGCTTCTTCCAACTAACTCTTCAGAAATATTTGTCACCAAACTTCAGAGTGCTTGCATCTTGTACGGAATACTATCCCTATATTTGCAAACATCACACATCAGACAAATTCCTCCATGCCAATCCTCAGAGTAAGTTGCCACCTTGCCCTACAACAATGGTTACATATTTCATCGCTCAGACATTCTAGGAATTTGCAATCATCAGTCCTACTCTCTTGTATTGCTCTACTATTACACATCAAGAAGAAGCGGGATTTCTCCTCGCTTCCACTTCTTGTATTTCTCCAATTAGCTATCCTTCAAATCTATACTATTATCCTCAAAAGAACACAGGCCCAAATCATCCACACATACAATAATAATAACAACCAAAGATAAAACTAATAGAATTCAGAAATGAATTAGACGAAAACTGTGACACGAGAGTGCATGTATGGTTACTCTTTCGAAGTAGATCAACTATTAGTTTAAAATGGCTAACTCATTTTGAATTCTGATGATATTTCTGATAGGGTGACCAGATAAAATCCAGGTCTGGGCTCATGTAACTTTAACAGTTGTAGAGAAAAGGGGATTTCAGCCAGTGTCATTTGTATGCAATTAGTCCCTGGTGAAATTCCCTCTTCATCACAACAGCTAAAGTTGCAGGTACTATACTAGAGTGACCATATACAAAAGAAGGCAGGGCCCCTGCAACTTTAACTGTTGTGATGAAAAGGGAATTTCACCAGGAACTAATTGCATACAAATGACACTGGCTGAAATTCCCTTTTCTCTACAACTGTTAAAGTTACATGAGCCCTGACCTGGATTTTATCTGGTCACCCTAATTTCTGACATATATTTGGTAAGCCACCATGAGTTACTTTTTAGAGAGACAAATAATTGATTTTACTACAAGTAAATACAGTATCAATTTTCTTTCCCCAAACACACTGCTACTGCCGCTACAACTACCACCACAGGGAAAATTCTTATTACAACATCAGGCACTACCATTTGTCAGATTGTAAATTCTTCAGAGCAGGGACTTCTCCATTGCTTATGTTGCTTCACCTACTTTGCTGGCATAAAAACAAAACAACCACAACCACAACAACCACTGGCTTTTCATACTTTAGAATTGAGTTCGGTGAATGCACAGTTGACTTATGATAAACTATTGACAATAATATGTTTTGAAGTCAGGGCTCCCCCCCCCCCCCTTTTATTCTACAGCATGATGATTATGTTATAGTCGAAGTGATTCTTAAATGGAGGATACACATAAACCAGTGGGCTTCTGGAGCCTTGTTGGGTGGCCCATAAGCCTGCCAGCAATTTGTAATGGGATCGTAACAATACAAGTATTTGAGGAGGGATGACGTTCAGGTCAGGGGGGTTAACTAATAAAGCAACATGTGGGTCTCAAACAAAAGCAAAATCCTTTTGGAGCTTCTATCCCAAGTCCAAACTATCACATTATTACAAAGCTTCCTTCATCATGCCAAGCATCTTCTCTTGTACAAAACACTAAAGTAAATGATACTGAACATTTCCTTTTTTTTTAATACATACGAATCGTACATTATAGTATTACTAGCAAGATATCCACCATGCTTGAAAACTCTTTGTCATTTAGGGCTCAGAATTAGCATCAAAGGGTCAGTCTACTGACCATTGCCCTTATTTCTCCACTGAAATAACCTTTAATTCACTGAATGTTGTTTTCATTTTTGTTGTTTTTAAGAGGATTGAGCAAACAGGGAGCAATCTCCCGTATACACGTCACAGGTTCTCCAAATAGAGTGGGCTACCTTTCTCCCTATCAGCTTTCTGATTGCTTCTGCCCTGTCTATGCTGGTGAAACAGTTCAGAGGGAAGAGGTAAATTTCCAGTACCTTGTAAGAGATACACAACATCCTGAAGACAAGGTGTCCAATGCATATTTATTTCAGAGTAAGTCCATTGAGCTCAGCAGGATTTACTTTCAGGTAAACACACAGAGGACTGTGTTACAAGGCTGGCGAAACCACTGATAGCTAATAGAATAGGGGAAATGGCATCTACATTTTACTCCTTTAGATGCCAGGTGAAGACCTTTTAATTTTCACAGTGTTTGAACAGTTCTTCAGTTTGATTTTCAACCTTGCTGTTTTAAATTTGCATTTTAAATCCCTATCAATTTCCGCATGGCTGCTCGGTTTTTATCCTGGTTGTGCTTTTATACTGTATTTTAAATTAAGTTTTTATACTGTCGTGGTTTTATATTTTGAATGGTTTTTATGGTTTTATTTTTTGTAAACCGCCCAGAGAGCTTCGGCTATTGGGTGGTATAGAAATGCAGCAAATAAATAAATAAATGAAATGTCATTGTGGAGGAAGGATCTTTTTTTAATGTTTCTGAAAGAAACCAAGCCTTTGTATTGCTTACCTGTTTACTATACCGTTTCATATGCTTGTAATACCCATGTAGATCTACATCAAACAACAGTGGACATGCCTCTCTCTAAGCTTCTATATTCCAAATGCAGCAAGTCTGAGGGTGAGGCCATAAAACACACCCACCCCTTGCTGTACAAGGCACTGGCTTTCTCTACAAAGGTCAGGTATGTGTGGCGCATACACGGCGTGATGTGTCATCTATGTGGGTTTGAATTAATATGATTTTTATTGTGTCACTCTGCCCTTGGTTCAGTTGTCTTCTTTTATTAGTCTTTTTAAGAGAATGTCAGGCCAAAATAACGCTAATGTCCTCCAACAGAGACCGGTTGGGGTTGGGTCATTTAATCTGGGTTAGCAAAACACAGCTGACAGATTGCAGTCTCTTGCATAGCCTCTAATAAGTTTTTTCCCCTGAAGGGTTTGAAATCATGTCCGTGTTCTTCACCAACCTCTTCAACTACTATGTCTACAATGTATTTATGTATTGTCAATACTGTGCTGATGTTTCGTCATTCCCAACTTTTCAAAGCATCATGCTGAGGTCCCTGCTTCCTTCATCCGTGCCATATCCCCCACCAAAGATATTAACAACAAAAGGCAGTTTGTGATTTGGCATGAGGTCCTTCTGTTCAAGGAGGAAGGAAAGGAAAAATTCCATCGGGCACACTTAAAAATTCTACCTAAAGTAGTTCTTTGAATCCTATTACTTTCCTGACAAAAAAGTAACAACATTTGAATGGTGCAATCTGCAATGCATCACCACGTGAACTTTTTATATCATCTTTCTATCTAAAATAACGTATTTCTAGGCCATCCTTAAGGGTGGAAATATTTCTTTGCTATTTCTTGCTTCCTGTACAAAGATCACGTAAACCCCATACCTTCCATTGTGAGAGGGTAGGCAAATAACTGCTGTCAGTTTAAAATTTAAACAAATATGTGAAATAGATGTATTCAAAGGGCATAATAGAGCAGGACATTTTCCTTTGGCAGGCCCATTAAAATGGATGTGAGCTGAAGAAGAGTACAAGTAGGGCTCTCGTGTAGTTCCATTTATTACAATGGGGGGGGGGGGGTTGCACTGGAAAATTTCCCACAGGATTGTGAACAAAATAATGTGGTAGCCATCGTTATTTAAAAACAAGAGTTCGCTTCTTTCAGCAGTTTTCCCTATTTTATTATTATCATTGCATTATTGTTTCGCTTTCCCGTTAAAATGAGGGGGGGGGGAAATGAAAGAGAAAAATGAAACGCACATTAAGCAATCTTAGAAACACACACTGACTCGACAGGGTGGGGGGGATGTGGGGGGAGGGAGGCTGTGACCAAAGCCAGCCCTGTAATAGTATAATGACCTTTAATGAGTGTCTTGGGAAACAATACAGTCTTAGCATGAAAGACAAAGGGCAAAACCGATCAAGGTTCTGCTGACACTAATTCAAAATGATTTTCAGAACAACTGAAGAATGTAAGAGAGGTAATCTGATCCACCAATCTGACCTCACTTTGATTCCACGGCCTTAGTGCTGCCATTTCTAATTGTCGAGTACTCTACATTTCACATATGCTCATATTTAATGAAAAGCCAGCTCTCACCACTGTTCTTTGAGCTAACCAGCCCTTGTCAAGATGGGCATTGTCTGACCTCTTCTCACTGGAAGGAAAACACTGATTCCTATTGAAGCTCTGCCAATGGGATTTCAAGGGTGTGTGTGAATATGGAGATGCAAATATTCCAATTGGGGACACCATTAGCATTAATGTACTAGCATTGTTTATCAAGAGCATGGACTTATACTGATGTTTTAATTGTTTCTTATTAACTATCAAAGGTGAGTGATCTCACACAGAGAAGCATAAAATCACGTTTTTGTGTGATGGCATGCTGACTGACGGAAGGCAAGAAGGAAGTGGATAACGCTAAAGACCTTGGAAACCATCAATATCAATTTTGTGTCTCAAAACAATGTGTCGCTGATGTATTTTTCAAAAGTGGTGCTCTGGCAAAGGGGGAGCAATGATTGTTTTTGGCTGAGTAGGTAATGCAATCCAAACCTAAATGTTCCTTCCCTTCTTCCACAGCCAGCACTAAAAATGGGAAGTTGCACCAAGCTTTCACGTTACGGTATGTCTTTGCTTGGCAGATGCTGCTATGTGTGGAGATTGTATAAGTAATTCATGTGTTTGGTGAACTGTCTGTTGTTATGAACAACCTAATGTTGTAGTAGTCATAGTTCAATAAAAATAGTTCAGTACAATGAATACAAGAAGCATTAGGTTCAGGATCTCTGCCAAACCATAGATAGGTGGTGGGTGAAGACTGGGGAAAGGGCTATTTCATTGGTGGCACCCACTTTGGTAATACTCTTCTCAAAGAAGTCCACCTGACCCCATCTTTATTAACAGGGTCAGGCATTAGCTTTCAGTGAACAGGGGTTTTGATTGTATCTACTAAGAACCTTTGCACTTACAATTTTATTTCTTGCTGTAACAAGTCTTGCTGTTTGTCTTGTTCATTGACACTTTGTTCAAAAAATTAAAAGTGGGGCATACATTTTTGAATTAAATAATATTCCCAAGGCCTCCGCCATTAGATTCCCATTCTGCACTCTTCCTAGAGTCAGGCAGTCCCACAAAGACACTCTACAAGTATATACACACACGGAGAGAAGTGGGTGGATCCAGACTAACTTAGTTGAACTTAGATTCATTCAGATGACAACTCATGAGTAACGTGTCCCATATATTTCAGTTGTGCCTAACTTCAACTAACTTACAGTACAAGCTATGCAGATGTCAAAGAATGAAGCTCTTCAGCCATTTTGTTCTTGGCTGTAAAATGGTTGCTTTCTGTTTAGAGGCTTTTCTTGCCAAATGGCTCAAAAGGTCAGAAGAGGTTCAAAAGATCAGCCCACGAAACTGAAACTAAAGTGGGAAAAGAAACCTAGATAATATGGGAAGCAGAAGCTTAGGGAAACATTATGGCCCTTCCAATTGGAGGGAAGTTAAAGAGGGTATATAAATGGAACTGGTAAGCAGGCAGGTTGTGCTGCTGGAGAAAGAAGAAAGAGCTACAAATCAGGCCAGATCTACACCAAGCAGGATACACTTTGAAAACGGTTTGAAAACTGTATATGGCATGTGTCCTGGGCCCCAACAGTTGTCACTACTGTTATAAACCATTTTAAAGCAATAGTGTAGATCCTGCCAAAGAGTGTTGTAGAGAAACAAGAGACAAATAAGAGAAATAAGAGACAAAGCTGAACTAAAAGCAATAAGACTGGAAGCTACATGGCCAGTGGACTAGAATGGGCTGAAATGGCTTTGTTGCTAGATCTTATCAAGGAGGGGAACAATGTAGACTAGGGTTACATGACGTTGCCGCCAATGCAAAGCCATCTAGGGGCAAAGGGGCTTTGCTCCGCACTAAACAAGTCGTGCATTTACCCCGACTTTTTTAGAGCGGAGCAGGCTGGCCAGGGAAGGGGGTGGAGCAGTGAGACATAAGCTCACTGCACCGCCATCACAGTCCTCGCCCCACCCCATTTTAAAAAAACCAAAAAAACCCCATTTACTTTAGAGTAGGGGAGCCAATGCTCCCTGCCGCCCCTCCATCTGCCGCCGGGCGGCCGCGCGTGTGCCGCAGCCGCCACCAGGATGAGCCGCCGTGGCGCTCTCCGGTGTAGATCACCGAATGGAGCTGGCACCGTGAAGAGGCGGCCTAGGTTTGGATGGATACATTTCCCATGTTATTTTTCATGTCCTAATTGTTCCTATAGTTAACTGCTAAAACTGTTTTAAAGTCTGTAATAAGGAAATATCAAACTAATTGTTAAACTGCTATTCAAACCCTTAAGAAAAATCTAAATTTATTGCTAGTTTGCCCTTGTCTGATGCTGTGGCTTTCACCCCATACCTCATTGCCTTCCTACATTGAGTTGGCTGGGATAGTGTGTAGGTAACAGAACCGAAAGGGCTGCTTTGTGGAGGCAACCAGGAAATAAAGACGTACATTTGACTACAGTGGTGAGGACCACAGGAGTAGTTCAGTTAGCTGGTTTGTTTGTCTCCCCTCCTTCTCATGGTACAGGCTACAGCCCATGTTGTTCTAGGATGTTTCTCAGAAGTATGTTCCACCTTGTTCAATGTAGCTTACTCCCGTATATGTCTGGGTAGGATTGCATCCTTAGCCGGGATGTAAATGAAGGTTGCTTACCTGTAACTGTAGTTCTTCGAGTGGTCATCTGTGCAGTCACACATATGGGCTCGCGCCGACGCCGAGCCTACTTCCGGGAAACTTCAATAGCTAGATAGAGTTTTGGCGGGAACCCCTCCCCCACCATCCATCGCGCATGCTCAGGGTTCCCGCTCTAATTTACCTCAGTCCTTCTGAGACCGCTTGGCCTCGCAACTAAGGCATTAATGTACGAAATCAAACAAGAGCATGGCGAATCAACTTGACGTCACAACAGCGATGCCAAGAGGGGATGGTGGGAGGGTTGTGTGACTGCACAGATGACCACTCGAAGAACTACAGTTACAGGTAAGCAACCTTCATTTCTTCTTCGTGGTCTCTGTGCATCACACATATGGGCGAATAACAAGCAAGACTTACCGGAGGTGGGTAGGCACGCTGCTTGATCACTGGCAAATCGAGGAGAGAACCGCCCTTCCAAAAGAGGCGTCCTGTCGAGCTCTGACATCGAGGCGATAATGCTTAACAAACGTGGAAGCATTAGCCCAGGTGGCTGCCTTGCAGAGATCAGTCAGCGAAGCCCCCTGAAGCAACGCCGAAGATGCCGCTTGCGCCCTAGCAGAATGTGCCGTCAGTCGAAACGGAGGGTCCCTTCCCGCTACCTGGTAGGCTAGCGTAATGGTTTCTACCACCCACTTGGATATGCGTTGAGAAGAGACAGGCAGTCCTTTGGATACTCCTCCATAACAAATAAACAACTTGCGAGATTTTCTGAAAGTCTCAGTTCTCGACTTATAGAAGGCTAGTGCCCTTCTAACATCCAATGCATG
Source organism: Anniella stebbinsi (assembly GCA_029215795.1). Taxonomy (NCBI): domain Eukaryota; kingdom Metazoa; phylum Chordata; class Lepidosauria; order Squamata; family Anniellidae; genus Anniella; species Anniella stebbinsi. The sequence goes on from JARDYH010000002.1 coordinate 250,211,487, forward strand.
TAACGTTGCAGACAACGGGTCTGAGGATGGTTTGAAGAAAGTTGGTAGAACAATGTCCTGATTCACGTGGAACCTTGAAGAAATTTTCGGAACAAAACTTGGGTCCGGCCTTAGCACTACCTTGTCCCTAAAAAACTGTAAATAGGGAGGGTCTACTAGTAGCGCTGCCAACTCCGAGACCCGCCTTGCAGATGTTATTGCAACCAAGAAAAGAGTTTTAAGCGTTAACAACCGAACATCTATCGTGGCTAATGGTTCAAAGGGCTTTGACGTAAGTATGGTGAGAACTAATGATAGACTCCACTGCGGTACTGCCGGACGGATATTGGGGAACAAATTATTTAAACCTCTTAAAAAAGTTTTTGTCATGGGATGCGTAAACACGGAAAAACCGTCCACTAACCCATGGTTGGCCGCAATGGCAGACAGGTATACACGAATAGAAGCCGGCTTTAGCCCTGCCGAGTGCAGAGAGTAAAGAAAAGAGACAACGCTAGGTAAATCCGCGTTCACAGGGTCAAAGGCATTTCTCTGTGCATAATCTTGAAAACACTTCCATTTTTTATTATATGACAGCCTTGTAGATGGCTTACGAGCTGCCTCCAAGATAGTTTTCACACCTGGTGATAACGCGAGGTTTCTCCAAGACGCCGGATTCTCCACGCCGTTAGATGCAGAGTGTGAACCTCGGGATGCAGGATTTTCCCCCCCTCCCTGGACAGGAGGTTGGGGACACGTGGAAGGTGCCACACTTCCAATCTCGCCAGTCTGAGTAGCGGCGTGAACCAAGGCTGCCTTGGCCACCACGGAGCTATCATTATAGCATTTGCATTGCTGCGCCTGACATTGGCTACTGCCAAGGACAGCATGGGAAACGGAGGGAAGATATAAAGAAACCCCTTCGACCAGTCCCATTGCATGGCGTCCCCCAACGATGCTTGCCCTATGCCTGCCCTTGAGCAGAACGCTGGGCACACCGTGTTGGCAGCAGTCGCAAACAGGTCGATGCTGGGGGACCCCCAACGAGCAAATAGACGATCCAGGATATGAGGGGAGAGCTCCCATTCGTGGGTGTCTTTGAACGCTCTGCTTAAGTCGTCCGCTATGACATTCTCTGTTCCCGCAATATGCAGCGCAGATAGCAGCACATTGTTGGAAATTGCCCATTGCAGAATGTCCATCACAAGACGAAGGAGGCGATGTGACCGCGTCCCGCCCTCTTTGTTCAAATACCAAACTACTGTGGTATTGTCTGTCAAAATGCGGACATGATGTCCCCGCAGGTGAGGGGAGAAAACCCGGAGGGCCTTTTTGACCGCCAAAAGCTCTAACATGTTTATATGAAGGCGGGCTTCTGAAGGAGACCATCTTCCTTGTGTTACTAGGTCGCCGTGGTGAGCACCCCAACCTGCTAGCGACGCATCGGTTGTGACCACGCGAGATGGGGCCGGAATGATAAACGGCATCCCCCGAGAGAGATTGTGATCGTCCGACCACCACCGGAGCGAGCTTCTTACAGACAGCGGTATGGTAAGTATTACTTTGTGGGGGTTTTGCAGAGGGGAGTAATACTGGAGCAGAAACTGTTGGAGAGGCCGCATGCGTAGCCTCGCCCAACGGACGACGAAGACGCTCGCTGCCATTAATCCCAGCAGTCTTAAAATTTGAAAGGCTGAGATTCAGTCTTTCGACCTGAGCCGTACTGCAAACTGCCGTAGGACCATAGCCCTGTTTGCTGGAAGAAAGGCTCTTCCCACAGCGGAATCCAGAGTAACTCCTATAAACTGTATTTGACGCGCTGGTCGGGTGACTGACTTTTTGTAATTTATTTGCAGCCCAAGCGACGATAGAAGCGCGATGACCTCGTGGACGTCGGCGAGCGCCTGGCTTCTGGATGCGGAAACGATTAGCCAATCGTCCAGGTAAGGATACACCTCGATGTTGTTGGATCGAAGGTGCGCACAAACCGCCGACATGCACTTGGTGAACACCCTTGGTGCAGACTTGAGCCCGAAGGGTAGAACGGAGAACTGGTACGCTTGGCGTCCTATGATAAACCGGAGGTAACGTCGGTACAACGGATGAATGGCGATGTGGAAATACGCATCCTTTAAGTCTATTAGCGTGAACCAGCTTCCCTCCCTTAACATGGGAAGAACTGATGCCAGAGTTATCATTCGAAATTTTCTGGTTCGTATGAACTTGTTCAAAGCTCTGAGATCCATAATGGGACGAAGGCCCCCGTCCCTTTTTGGCACCGTAAAATACCGGGAATAAAACCCGGAGTGTAGATGATTTGGCTTCACCCTTGTTATTGCCTTTTTGCGAAGCAGCTTGGTGGTTTCCTGCGTTAGAACTAGTGAGGGTGGCGTAGATTTTATGGTACCAAGAGGAGGAGGGGCTTCGAACTCCATTTTGTAACCCTCTGCGATGATGTTCAATACCCAAGCGTCCGAAGTGATGGACGCCCAAGTCTGCAGAAAGGGTTGAAGTCTGTTTGTTTGGTCTCCGAGCTGTGCTGGCGTCAAGTCAAAGACGACGCTTGCTCGACAGTTGTTGCTTGTTGCGTTGTTGGAAACGCCCTGCGGATTTTCGCTGTTGGTACGACCTAGACGTGTCCGGCTGATAACGCTGAACCCTATCCAGCTGTTGCTGTTGCCTGTAAGGTACAGGCCTGTACCATTTACGTTGCCTAAAATGCTGCTGAGGTTGTTGAGAACTCATTTTCTTCGCCGTCATCCTGGCTTTGTGCAGGGTATCCAGCGTTGTATCCGTTTCAGAATTGAAAAGACCTTCCCCGTCAAAGGGAAGATCTTCGATCCGGTTTTTTGTCTCCTGCGGTAACATAGCCGAACGGAGCCACGCGTGGCGGCGCAATGCCACTGCCCCAACCATTGCCTTAGACAAACAGTCAGTGATATGGCGGGCTGTCGTTAGTTCTTGGCGTGACAGTCTAATGGCCTCTGCTTGAAACACGCGAGCTAGCTCCCGCTGATCGTCCGGAAGGTAGTCCGTCAAGGACGAAACCTTCTCCCAGAGGAACAATTGGTACCGCGCCATTAACGCCATATAGTTGTTTATTTTGACACCTAGAGATGTAGATGCATAAATACGCCGTCCATACGCATCTAATTTGCGGCCCTCCTTGTCTGTGGGTGCAGAATGCGTACGGCCTGACCTGCCCTGCGATGCTTCCACCACAACTGAGTTTGGCTTGGGGTGTTGGAACAGGCATGGTGCCTGATCCTGTTTAACTTTATAAATCGCGTCCAAGCGCTTTGAAGTCGGGCCTACTGTAGCAGGGTGCTCCCAAGACTGCTTTAAAGACTTTAGCAAGGCTTTAACCATTGGCAGAGACACTTGTGGAGATTGTTCCGTGGACATGACGTTGTAAATGCCATCATCCGAATCCTCATCAGGTTGTTGACAGTCTAGATTGAGAGACTGAGCAAGCCGCAACATCTGTTCTGAAAAATTCCCCATTTCCATTGTTGGGGATGCTCTGTCCTCTGTGCCGACCGTGTCCAAAGGGGAAGGCTCTGAAGGACGAGGAGATGGGGCTGACGATGAATCGGAAACGTAGTCTTCGAAGGATTGTGAAGGCTGCCGATGTCGAACTGATAACCGTTCCCGGCCCGGCGGTAACGCTGAGGTTGACAACTCCCGATCATGACGTGGATACCTCGACAACGACGCCGTTCGATGCGGAGGAACCGGTGGTGGGGATTCCCCCACTCGCTGGCGAACAGGAGACTGGGTGCCCTGGAGCCGCCGACCCGTGTACGGATCAAAACGATAGCGGTCGTGACCGCTCGGCCTCGATTGGGCAGAAGGGACCTCCCACTCCCGAGATCGCGACCGCGACCGGGATATCGACATCGAAGATCTTTGTCGAGATCGATGCGCTCGACGCCGATGGTCCTCACCCTGACGAATGGGTTGTTGCGGTTCGGCCGGTAACGAGCGCTCGGTATCGGAGGCGATAAAGATCGGTCCCGGAGACGGCAACGAGCGCGAAGGCGACAGTGGCTGTTGCATCTGAACTATCGGTGTCGGAGGAGTACGCAGCGAAGACAACACAGAAGGAGTGCGCCTCTTCGATGCCGACGGTACTGGAGAGAGCTCCGGACGCAGGGACGACTGCGATGCGGAACCTATTGATGCCGTGCGTTGCCTCGACACCGAAGACTGCGTCGGTAGCGAGGCGGACTTGTGTACCATCGCTACAACTTTGACCGTTGAAGAAGACGGTACCGATGCCGGACGCTCCATCGACTTTTTCGTTACCGATGGTTTCGAGGATGGGCGCTTCTTCGCCGTTGCAGGAGCTGCTTTCGAAGCCTTCGATTTTTTTGCCCTCTTAACAGGAGGAGGAGACGAAGAGGGTGAAAACCCCGATAAAGATGCCGGCTGTCCACTGCGAGTATGAGACGAAGCCGGAGATGCTGGGGTCGAGAGGCCTCGACTCTCCCCAGAAATAGGCTCCTGCATTGCCGCCAGTCGAGGCTTATCCACTGCTGAGAGAGCTTTAGACCATAAAAGGCTACGAAGCCGGTCTGCTCGATTTCTCCTCGTCTGCCTCGAAAAACGCATACAGTGTGCGCAAGAGTCAACGATGTGGGTCTCCCCCAAGCAGAAAAGGCAGAGCGAATGGCCGTCAGTGAGGGCAATTTTAGCCCTACACCGGGAGCACCTCCTGAAGAGCGCGGATTGCGCCATAAGATGGTGGCTTAGAAATAAAACCACTGTTCTAGAGCAACTAATTATTATTATTTTTTTTTTAAACTAACTAACTAACTATAACTATAGAAACACAACTCTATCTAACTAATAACTAAATAATCTATAAGTATTCTCTGTCTTACAGGTCAAGGATTGACGAGGAAGTCTCCCGCGAGGCTAACAGCGAAGCGGTCGAAGAAGAACTGAGGTAAATTAGAGCGGGAACCCTGAGCATGCGCGATGGATGGTGGGGGAGGGGTTCCCGCCAAAACTCTATCTAGCTATTGAAGTTTCCCGGAAGTAGGCTCGGCGTCGGCGCGAGCCCATATGTGTGATGCACAGAGACCACGAAGAAGAACCCACTGATGTCACGGTCAGCGGCCATCTCTGCTGAAGTGTGTGGGGGTGGGGTTTTTCAAACATTTGGACTAAATATTTAAGCAGGAACTGGGGGGACGACATTTTTTTTCAATGCCTACATGTTAACCAATTGCTGTGCAAATATTATTCTTTGAGAGATTGCTCAGCTTTTGAGAGTTGGTTGGTTACTGTGAGAACAAAACAGACATTGAGTCGCATAACTGCATAGCTACAGTCTGCGGCAAGTATTACTTATCAGAGGAAATGAGATTTTGATTTGCCCAGGGGAATGCCAATAGAAGGATGGAAAAGGATTTGGAAAATTATACTTTCAGTATTTTATTGAAATCACGAAGTTTTTACAAGTTGCTTTACAACTGGAATTTACCCCCTGCAAGATTAAGTGTAACTTATTCTCATGTGAGGATAAGTAGGGGGTTGGACTTGATGGCCTTATAGGCCCCTTCCAACTCTACTATTCTATTATTTGTCCTGAGTTACAGTACTGCCTCTTCAAACAAAGCCATTAACAATCTAAAATGTGGCAGTGTACTAGCGTAGTACTATATGAAAGAAGGAAGAACCTGCACAGCCTGCTTCAAGTTCTCTCCTTAATGCAAGGGACAACATTCCTTCAGTGGTAATATGTCAGGGGGCATATTCTGGCCATGGGCGATGCCAGAATCATCCCACACTCTTTTCTTCCAGCATCCCCCATGGCCCCTGCGAGTACTCACTGTAGCCTTCTCTGCCTCCTCAATGGTGGAATGCTGTGGAAAGAAGGTCAGACTGGGCAGGAATGGGTAGCTCAAAAGGTTTGCAAAAATCCTGTCCTCCAGGACGTGGGACACAAAAGAAAGCCACAGCAAGGCAAAAAAAAGGAGATAAGTAGAGTTGCACACATGGCAGAAAGGGAAACCCTGGCTGAGGAAGAAGGGGCCAGGTACCAGACCCAGACGGAGTGGCAGAAGGAGAAATTGCAGGCACAGCACAAGTATGGCTGGACAGAAGGAGAAGGGCCTAGTAGACACCACAAGCTGCATGAGAAGTCTCTATGGACTAGATTTGTCCCAGATGTCAGCAGTTCCCCATCCCTATTTTAATGTTTGCTCACGCGCTTGAGGCAGATGGTAGAAGCTAGCGGGCTTCTGCAGTTCTTTGGTTTGTTAACTCTGAAGTTGACTGCTAACTTTTCATATTCTAGAACTTGTTACCTGTCACAGCCATGTTTTACTAGTTGCACCAGTGAAATAATAGTTTGCTGGCTATTCTAAGCACTAGCCTCTAATGCAGACATGGACAACCAGTACAAAACACATAACAGGCCTGTTCAGATGACACACTAAGCCATGGTTAGGCTATTAACCCTTTTGCAGCAAATGATCAGTAGGCATGTTTAAACCGTGGTTATATAGCTACCATGGTTAGGAATGGTTCACAGACACACTAAGTCATATGGATCACACGACATGCTAGGCCATAATGTTTAGCTCAAAATGTTTAACCATCATGGCTTAGCGCTTCATCTGAACAGGGTCAACTAAAGTAGCTACATGACCCTTGCTTGTTGATCAACAGGGCAATGGAGACAGAACTTACAAGAATGGACTTTGCACCTTTCAAGAGAAAATTATACAATGTAGACAATGTTTACTACATGCAACCAACCACAGACTGATACTGGCAACACTAAATAACAACAGTAAAATTATATTACTTAGTTGAGATAAAAGATGGATTACCTGCAGACCTCCAAACGTAGACCTCAAGGCTAAGCAAGTTGTATGCTATGTACCACTCAAACTGTTTTGAAACTGCCTGAAATATCTATACAGTTTTCTCTATAGGTCTAGGAACACAGCTTCCCCACCACAGCCATTTTTAAAGGATTTAACAACCATTGTACTGTGCATATTAATTAGAAACAAAATGCCATGAAACCACACCATTGCCAAGATACATTTGTTTTCTCTCTGAAACGCTCACAATGGGACAGGGGAGCAACAATTAAACAAAATATTGATAGACATATTTTTAAAAATGAAGCACGTTGCAGACTATATAGATGCAGAACTGTATAAATTAAAGTAATTATAAGTGGAGGTGGGGAGTGCCAACCCAAGTCATTTCTTAAAACAAAACCAAAAAAACAAAACAATATATACACAATGTACAACACAGAACAGGGATGACACCACAGACACTACAGACATGGAACAGCGTGTGCTGGTGTTAAAACTTACAGGCACGTAAACTGGTGGAGCAATCATTAACAGAGACAGAAGAAAGTGGGAAGGCTCTCTCAAGGGTGTCCATGTTACTATGCAGACTGCCTGACATGCAAGAGCAGTCACGCTCAGAGTGTCCGCAATCAAAACAACATGCCAGTTTGATTCTCTTGAAGATGGACATCTTGGCTATAACCATGGGTTGGATGGGAGGAGAGGAAGAGTAGCAGGTTAATGGAAAGGTTAGATATAACAATGCAGCTGGAAGGTCGTTTAAGGGATTTAAGATACAGGCCTTAGTTTATGACAGTCTTGACCCAGAAAAAAAGATCATTGCGATTATTAATAACACTTTGGTTGTACATCAAATGTAGGGGGGAAAGATAATTGTCCTTTATGTTCTATCTAGAGGTGACACAGGACAAACGGTTACAATTCAATTCTTTTGACTCTAGAAAAGTTGGAAGAACCAAGTAAAGGTAGAAATTTGTAAAGATTTCTTTCTTTCTTTTTGGCACTATAACTATTAAAGAAAAAAAAATATGGAGGGGGAAGAGTGCCAATAAATAAAATCATTTAGGTCCAGGTTGCTTCTTTACCTACACGTGGCCATGACAAAATTTTCTCCGAATCAAACCGGGCAGAATCCAATAGGACACTTATGTCCCCGCTGATTCTTTCCTATCCCATCAATCCCCTTCCGTGAGTAGTAGATCCTGCCAAGTGGGACTGACTGCTTACGCAAGGGAGATTTAGTGCTTCCTAAAGGAAGCTCCAAAATCAGCGGAAGCGCTTGCTTCTGGAAGGAAGCAGATCAGCAGAGCTCCCTTATGTGAGCTCCACAGACCTGCCTCTTTCTAGAAATTTTCTGTTTGTTTTGGGTTGCCCCGGAAGTGCTAAATCGCCACTGCACAAGCAGTGGGGCTGCTTGCGCGATGCAATTAGCAGGGTGTCAGAGAATCAGCAGGATGCAAGTGCCTCATTAGATTGTGCTCAAAATCTGAGAAGATCATAATCTTATTTAATGAGTATATATACCTATAAGGAAAGAAAACTAATTTGACAGAATGCCAAATTCTGTCCATGTAATACATGCTGCTACTAACAGCAAATATGCTCAACGTTAAAGGCAGTTCACACATAAGACATCACCAGAGCGCACCAAATATGGGTCCATTGGAACATGATGAACCAATCATCATATTTTCTCTTCACTACATATCAGTGGATTTCAGTATTTCAACTACCATAAGAAATCAATTTGAAAAGCCATCAAACATCATACAGCCACTGATTTCCTCCTTTTCAGTCAAGATTCTTCAATTCAAAATACTTTCAAGTTTATGCATTTCCAATACACTGCCTTTGTAAAGGCCTAATTTGTTCAATTCTTCTCAAATGATTTCATTCATAAATAACACATGGAGGTGAAACCATGGACATTTTATAATTGTTTCCCATGTTACATTGGACCATATTTATTGGTAATGACTTAGCATGAACTAATTTAATTTTAGTGACATTGAAACAGATTGCTGGCAGCCAAAAACACAAACCTTAAGAGCAGATGTGCCCAAAAAGTAAAATAAATAAATAAATAAATAAAATTGGCTTGTAGCCTTACAGAGACACAGTCACAATTCCATGTTAATTTAAAACATTTTCCATTGGCTTTTTATTTTTATTTTTTTTATTTTTTTGAACCAAGAAAGGAGGATATAAATCTCCCAAAATGGGTCAAGCCCTGTTCTAAGGCCTCTATGACTTGCCATACACAGTCTATTTGTCAAGCAAGGGGTAACGTCATGGTTGTGGGAAAACAGGCATTGAAGGAGATGGATGAGTGATCTCTTCAACGGTGACTCCGTTCCTCTAAAAGTTTGCTTGTATTTCTTGTGGTATGTGCTCTTAGCATTCTCTTTGAATTATCTTGCAGCTGTTCAGATACGTCAACATGCAACATCAGGCTTGGTCCGCACACCATAGACCATTCTCCAGAGCTTGATTTTTAGAATAAAGCCAGGGTTGCACTACAGCTTTTGATAGGTAGCCATTTAGGCTACTAAAAAATTATTCAGGGCACCAATTACTCCACTAGTAGCTCACTTCTCTTTTTTCTCCTCAACTCATTTAACGTTTATGGAGAACAGAGGTCACAAACATTTCGTTCAAATGTTTCCATGTGGTTTTTTTTTTTTTTTTAAGTTTGCCCTTTCGCTTCTTGTGTAAAGAAAAAATTATAAGTTTGGTCTGAAATGGACTGTGATTTGGTGAGAGAAAAATTAAAGTATTTCAATGCATAATATTAGCAGCTTTAGAGATACTTCTGCTAATCAAATGCTGTAGCAAAACCCAACTAACTGCCAGTTCTAGAATGTTTTGATATTGGTTAGTAACAGTCCCTGGTTTTCATTTCCATCTAGGTTGTATTTTGTCAAAACGCAATCATAGAATAAGGCAGGGGGAGGGGGAGGGGGGGAGACAGAAGAGGAAAACATTTAAGAAACATTTTCTTCAACATGAATTTATATTCTTCTATTCAGTAATAGAACTGGTGCAAGGCACATTGTAAGACCCAATGCATTTCAGGGACTGTTTTTAATTATTAATACCAGTTATTGTGGAGACCATGCATCATTTTATAATTCACTTTGTTAACATGCAGGGAACATTCTCGAATCTGATAACAAACTTCTCAAAAAGACTTACTATGCAGGTTTTAATCATTACATGAGCAATCACATATCAGAGAAACACAGTTTGTAAGGCAACATGCTTATTACTCTTCGGTCCTGTTACACAGTCATTTTGCATTCATACCAAACAGAAGAGGAAAATAAATATTTTTAAAAGGGCCCGCACATATAACAAGATGGGGTATTAGAAATAATGGTTGCTGAACAGATTAAAGACATGATGGAATGATTAAAGATTGTGCAGCCAGACACATACTGTTTCCCATTAAACCACCATAAATGTTAATTAAACGTGGCAATCAGCAGAAAGACAGGAGACTCTTCTGTACAACTTCATTAATTTTGGTGCCATGGTACTCACATCACCCTTAAGATTGCTACAAAAGCCAACCATTCTCAATCACACCTTTGGAAGAAGTCATCTGGGCACTAAACAATATTGTTAATTTGACAAGTAAAGCCAACACGAATAAAGCTTCCTTCTACTCTGCTGATTACCCGTTTTTGTTACCATTGTCTCTCTAATCCTACCACTCCTCTGCCTCACTGGTACGACATCAATGGTAACAAAAAATAGATCTATGACGACATCTAGTGGATCTCTGCCAAACGGCATCTGTCTAAAGAAAACCTGGACTCCATGTCAGTCAGTTGGGGGTGAATAAAAACAAAACAAAACTGGACTACCACTAAGAATTGAAATGGATACAATGTCATTTCAATTCAACTTCTCTTATGAACCACAGCAAGAAGTAAATGACAACAAAGGGAAACTTCACAAAGAAATTATGGTCACAAAGGAACTGCAGTGTTATAGGAACAGCTAGATTGATTTAATTTGCCTTGTGGCGATGTTGGTTAAGATCACTGGCCTAAAGAATACCAAAGGGTTTCCCACAGCACAGTTTCAGCTTCTTTAAAAAATAAAAATACAGCAGTGTGTCTTAAAACTGGTGGCAATGGATTTTTCTCTGTACTCAACGGGAGGAGATTCTCTTCCCCTTCAACCCTCCCCGCCGCCTTATTTCACTGTATGCCAGGGAAAACCTAAGGCTGCTCACCACAGCCTTCATGCTCCTTTTGCAAGTTTTTGAAAAGTTCTGACTTTTAAATAATTATTGTAAAAGAAATGCATTTGTTGCTTCCAATCATTTGCCAGCTGCCAGGGTTCTGCAGTCAAAATTGTCCTAAAAGAATCGGTTTGAACATTCTACTGTGCAGTAGTTTCCCTCATGTTTCATATGTTTTGATTAATGGTGTTTAATAATATGATTGAGTTTTTATATTCCTTCTCCTTCCTTCACTCTACATTGAGGGATAGTAGAATACTTCATTATAAACAAATGTCTACACCATGCTTATCTGTTAAAAGATAGATCTAAATACTGCTGAAAATCCTATGCCCACTCCACATGCATTTACTATCAGAAAAGTTATACATAAAAATGAATAGGTCTTATTTAACCCATTGGGCCTCCACAGACTGCTTTTATTTATACAGTTCTGAACCGAATTTGGTTGGGTGCTCACTTTTGCCTAGTTCAGAAACCTACCTGGATATCAATCCATTCTCATGGTGGTGAATCAGGCACACCCCTTTACTGTGCACCAAAATTTACATCTTATTTTTAAGCCTGTCCATGCAAAGCCAATACATGCAGAGGTTCACATCTCACACATTACTTTAGGTGTGCAGTGAAGGGGAAGGGGGTTGTGACCACTCTGCCACCATGCCAATGGATAACTGCCTGGACAAGGTGTAACGTAACTTAAAAATAAAAACAACCCAAAACTATCTATTACAGGATCAATGACATTTGCTCAAGAGCTATCAATTTATTTATGTAAACATGTGTTTGGTTATGTTACTGAATTGTGGCCATTGTTGCAATTCAAAAAGAAGCAACAAATATATTAAAAATCCGCCTTAAAAATCAACATAAGCATTGCGTTTTTTATGCAACTAATTTTGCTAGTTTAAAGCTCATTTTTACCAGGTGAGAGTTGCCATATTTCTCCAGAGTACTTTGGAAGTCAGCTATGATAATCTCTGGTGCTTTATAACTTATCCCAGATGTTTGTAGAAGAAGGCTTTCAATGATCTAGACACAACAGCTACCTCTTTGTACAAAAATGAAGGGACAAAATATAATGGCCTCAACCCTGTCAAAAGAATCAGGCCTGATTAGGGATGTTGCATAGGCTGACCATCTGAAAAGGAGGACAGGGCTCATATAACTTTAACAATTGTAGAGAAAAGGGAATTTCAGCAGGTGTCATTTGTATGCAATTAGTTCCTGGTGAAATTCCCTCTTCATCACAACTGTTAAAGGTGCAGGCACTATACTAGAGTGACCATATACAAAAGAAGGCAGGGCTCTGCAACTTTAACTGCTGTGATGAAGAGGGAATATCACCAGGAACTAATTGCATACAAATGACACTGACTGAAATTCCCTTTTCTCTACAACTGTTAAAGTGACATGAGCCCTGTCCTCCTTTTCAGATGGTCAGCCTAATGTTGCACCACAACCTGGAGTCCATCTCTGACTTTTTAACAGCTTTGCAGGAGCGTGAAAGAAAGTTTAGTTGTTATTTTTTCCATCCGTTCCCCATCTCCTTCACTTCTCTGGGACAAATGGCACATCCTATGTGCTCCAGAAGGGAGGAGGTGAGGGCAGGTAATGGAGCCAAAAGAGGGGAGGAAGGAGCGAGTTCTGAATGTTCTTTTGTACGACAGAGCTGTTCTCGACTTCATCATTAATTGCGTGCATAGTAATTAATAGAAAACTGGGTCTAAAATTGTCCCTTCCTTCAATAGCATCCACAGCGCTAGCTGAGAATCACGATAACGGGGTGAATATACAAGGCAGAACAAATAAAATCTGACCCAATGCAGTGCAATCCTATACATACCTACTTAGAAGTAAGCCCCACCAAATTCAATGGGACTTACTCCCAACTAGATCAGGATATCTATATCTATATAGATATAGATATAGATAGATAGATAGATATAGATATATAGCATTGCAACCATGTAGAGTTTACAAGGAAAAGGTTGATGGCAAAGTCACCGTGCAACTAAGGAATCATCAATTTCATTACATAATACAATAATTTTCCTGGTTATAGCTTCATATTTTCCCCAGCATTTCAAATGCTGACTCTAAAAATTAACTATTTCTCCCTCTCCTTGTGTTTAAGGGTGGAAGAGAGTTCTAAAAGGATGCAGAAAGTACACCTGTCCGCTCACTGTTTCCACTACAGCAAGACCTGGATGATAGTGGCTCAAGTACTCAAATAACTTAGTCTTAGGGTGCCATCCTATGAATGTTTAGATAGAAAAAAGGCCTGAAACTACCAGCAAGCTGGCTGGGGAATGCTGGGAGTTGTAGGACTTTCTTCTGCCTAAACATGCATAGGATTGCACACTTAATATTTATACTGGTCCAGAGAACAAATGCTTGGCAAATGCTTTATGGAAAAGCAAGCAAGCATGAAAATACTTTCTTCTTCCAAGGGGAAGGAAAATCTATTGCTAAGTTGTAAAATGAAAATGATCATATGGCCACATATATCGTTGTGGACTGAATGATAAATAACACAATAATTCTTTAAAGTTACATCAGGGGAGGTTTTGTAACTGCAGGGAAGATTTTGTAAACACAGGACTTGACAAAGGGTATGAAATTTTAACTCTGTAAACTTGACCACAGATTTCGGAAACAAATCTTAATTATCAAGAACAATATTTGGTTTTTAAAAAATTGGTCTGCAAATTGTCCAATCATTGATTGAATATGTGTGTGTGTGTGTGTGTGTGTGTGTGTATGGAGAGAGAGAGAGAAAGAGAGAGAGAGATAGTTGCCAATACTATACTAGCTAATTCTTTGTGCATTCTGTGCATGACAATGATCACACCTCTACCCAGCCATCACAAATCATCTTGAAGAAGCTGGCTGAATAGTGTGATCCCCGAGTCTTTCATGGCTACCAAGCAAGGAATACAATCACCATGAGATGATGTGCTCCTCTTTGCCCCCAATGGATATGATAATAATTGCTCCCTCAAAATACTACTATAGCACAGGAATACGCAAATTGACTATATGTGATCATGTCATTTTGAGAAATGCCAAATATGTACCTCAATCAGGAAGACAGGCACACCATGCGTGAAGCCCCATCAATGGGGCTTGTGCACACACATTTTCACCTTTCTAAACTGCAGCTCCCTTGCCCTGCTTTAAAGTGGCATTTTAAACTCCAGAAGGCTTATAGAGCCTCCTGCAATGGGCCACACAGGAGTTGGAGGGTTGTGTATTTCAGAAGAGTCTGTAGAATAAGCCCACTGCTTGGGTTAGCCATTCATCATGCAACTCTGGGACTAAGAGGTGCCACTTATTTTTTCTCTCACACATTCAGTACTGACAAAAAGTTCTAGAACTGAGATTACACCCATCAGATTTGTAGTCCAGTCCCACAATTTCCCAGGGAAGGGGCAGATGGCTTTGTTATTTCTTAAAGTTGTGGTGCTATTTAACTTTTCCATCAAGTTAGCAGGGACTAACAAGACATTCTTGCCTAGCCTGGGTGCATCCAATTCAGATTCTTCAGACTTTAAGGCCCAAATTAATGTTACATTAAACACATCTTTGCATTTTCATATGTGTGTGTATGTTTTAAATGGAAGCCCCATGGGACGGGCCCTGATCTGGATTCAGATGGTAGAGGTGGAGACAGGGTTTAATCTTCAGCCCTCGCTCTACAGACCTGAACAAAAGCACACACCCAAGTTGCTATTTGTGCTGATAGCAGTTCCCCTCCCAAGATAAACAACAGCTCATAATGGTGGTGATTTTCATCAGGACTGCAGTATCAGGGAGAAGGGTTAACTTCCTTCCACATGTTCTGCAATCTCAATCCAGATCAACCTCCTCTGCCGTGGCTAATATTATTATTATTATTATTTTTAAAAAAACATACATACAGAGATGGTTTTAAAGTAATATTTAGTTTGGACCTAAATTATTGTCTGTCCTATCTAAGAATGTTTTAAGCTAAATTTCTTTTTCAATAGGAGATACACTGCAGGAATAGGAAAGCTGAAGGATGATTCTTACATGATATTTTTAGATGTTCACCTAAAAGAAATATATATCATGTGAATGAGACAATGACATGTTTTTCAAAATCTATTCCTTATGGATTCGTTAAGCAGAGATCCAGGATTAGCTGCAACTCTGTGTTAATCATATAATTGCTTACACACTGGGACTAATGAAAAACCCTAAGCCGCATCATGCATTCACACATTATAGGAGAGGTACTTCTTAGGACTGGCACAGTCCTGATGCTCATTTTTTTGATGAAGATAACTTGAAAATAAAAACTGGAACCCCCCCCCCCCCCCTGCAAGATAGTAAATGGGCAGGACAGAGAAGGCTAACTTGGCAAAAATTCTATTACAAACTTGCGCATCTCCTCACCACTCAGGACTACTCATTGTAAACACTGTTGATGCTGGACTAATCTGGAGTCACTTTTGTAACATTTGAAAGCACATAATGATGCACATAGTTCATACTGTGGTGTACTTTACACACTGACAGAACTATGTGAGAGTTATTTGTCTATGAGTGGCTCCCTTGCAGCCAGAGGAACATTTAAAAGACCTAGCCACATGGCCAGTGCCTTAATGTGAGGCTCCCAGCCATAGAATTGGTACATTGCTGGGAGTAGAGGAATGGTTCCATGGGAGAGTCATGCAACCAGCCTTTGCCCATGAGATTGGATCATTTCAACATTCTCCCATCATAGCTTGGGAAATGTATAAAGGAGAGTTCAGCCTGTGTGCTAAGAAAGGAAAAAAGTAGGCATAGATGCTACTAAAAATATACTTGGGCCATACAGCATCACTTTTGCGGCAAAGGAAGTATCCATAGACAAAGGAAAATAATTCATTCCTTAGAATCACCTATTTCTACTTCAGACTTTCCAAGTGGTTCATGGTACAAGCATCGCTATAGTATCAGTATAGCAGTGGGGCTTCAACTTGATTTTTTATTTATTGGGCTTGAACATCAGAAGATGATGGCCCAAGTTGTTCACTATCTGGGTATTTTGTACTGAATGCTCTGTGCATTTTTGGTTGAGAACTAAAGCCGAACAACAGAAGAAACTAAGGGCATATTGTCAATACCAAATTATAGTGGTTGTATATCAGGCATAGCTCCGCACCCTCCAGATGGTAGGAAAAAAATTCTGGGAACTGTAAGCTGGAAAATGTTCTGCTAGAAATCCCCTAGCCCTGCTTATGGGAGCAGTTCTCAGGGCTCCCTGGACAGAGGGCATGACTATTACACCACTTTGTGATGTAGATATGTCCCAGGTATGACATTTCAAGCACATGTCCAGCAAGTAATTCTGCTTAAAGCAGCTGGGTAGCAAATGGGGATGGTAATTTCCTTCAGTCTAACAGAACGTCAGAAATTTTAAAAAGGTTGAGATTTTATAGATGAAAGAAATGTTTGATTTTCAAGTAGGGAAAAATACAACGGGAGGGCAGAGAGTAGGGAAAAGAGAGGAGAGGCCACGGAAAGACAAGGTGAAAGACTGCTGTATTTTCTTCAACGTCGCCCTCACCATGTGGGCAAAAAGAATGAGACAGGTGTGGGTATGAGACGCCACTGCTACATGCAACATCAAAAGAACCAGAATACTGAACAAATGAATACTCTCTACTGGAAGAAAGACAGGTTGGATTGCACTCTGGGCTACAGTGAACCCGTTTTTACTCACAATAGATCACTATCAGTGTGCAGTTAAAATATAGTAGGGACCGTGTTCCAAGGCAGCAAGAGGAAAAATAAATCAAAACATTGTCAATTATCACAGGTCAATGCAATTCCCTTCAAACATATCAGCGTACACATGATCTGTACCTCGTGGGTTAAACAACCCCCTTTTGGAAGGAGGAATCATGGCTGGGGGCGGGGTGGGGAATTGGTTAATACAAGAGAGGGGGAAAGAAAAGAGTAAGCACACCATCCAATGTTGCACTTTCATCTCAGGGAAGCTGTGACAAATATAAAATTTAGGGCATAAATCTTAGTCAATAAATAATGTACATGCTTCATTGATAAATCTATGAATTAATGTAGTCAATCAGCACACATCTGCATATGAATAAAGCAATGGTTTTGCATGAAAACAAGCATACTTCCTTTGTGTTTACATCAGCCTTCCTGAACCTGGAGCCAATCTGGAGCCCTCCAGATGTGTTGGACTGCAATTCCCATAATTCTGAATGGGATTTGCAGCCCAACACTTCTGGAGGCCGCTAGGTTGGGAAAGACTAGTTTAGAGGATGCCTGCATATTGCAGAGTAGGCACCATCTTAGACGAGGCATCCCTCTTGTATTTGGGAGAAACAGGACTACGTCTTATAAATAGCACCCACGTTTTTCATAACTGCTTGTATTACAAATTGGACACATTATTAATCTTCGGACACCTGTTTAAATTGTTCAAAAGCTCTCAAATAGATTACTCAATTAGAATAACTGTTGCAGCCCTAATGAAGGTAAGATTGCAATAGGTACACATATATTAATACTCATTCTTTGCTGTAAAGCTGCAATGAAATTGGAACAAGCACACAATTTACAGCATAATACACCCCAATCATCTGGAGCACAGAATTGTCACGGAATTTTCACACCAGCATTTCTTTTTGGACAACGTGACATGAAAACCTACAGATTATTCAAGGAATGTGTAGAGGAGGGACGGAAGGGGGTGGGGAGATCTGCGAAAGGAAAGCACAGTTACTTTAATTATCTCTGGCTTTGCAGAGCTGTGGAGCTCTATGCTGAATTATTAATACTAGGCCTAACAGGTTTGGACAAATAGCTATGTAGGTCAGGCTCACTTTTAGACCCTGACAATACTTAAGCTAATGTTCAGGCAGCATCTGAAGGGACGTGAAACCTCAGATGCATTATTAAAGAACATGGCTTTCAACTATCCCAGGAAGCTGCATGTAATTAAGGCCACAATAATTAAGACTTCCATATAAAGGAAATATTCTTTCACATTTCATTCACCTAGACACACAGGTTTCGTCTCATGCCTTCGTTTCATCTTATATAGAATTTCCATTCAGCGTTTCTAATTCTTATTATGGTGCTCATTAGCACAAGGAAAAGTGTGGCGGGGTGAGAGAAAAGGGTCCTTCTCATTTCCATCAGACACGAAGCTGACAAACTGAGCAGGGAATGTAGCAGAAGTCCAAATCTAGAAGCTTTACAGAGTTCGTTGTCCATATTAATTCACCTGTTTGGCATTTTACAGAAGATTAGTTGAATTCTGCTGTACACAAAGAAGTAGGGTGGAGAAGAGAGGAAGGCATGCTTCTTCCTGTCCTGGGTTGACATGCTTCCCTTTGCACTTAGCCCGCAACCCTATGCATTATTAGGGCCTGTTCAGACAACACGCTAAGCCATGGTTAGGCCGCTAACCCTTTTGCAGCAAATGGTTAGTGAGCGTGTTTAAACAACGGTTATGTAACTACCATGGTTAGGAATAGTTCACATGACACGTTCAATCATGGTTCACATAACATGCTAAGCCACAATCTTTAGCTCAAAATGCTAAACCATGGCTTAGCATGTTGTCTGAACAGGGTCTTAGACATCTTAAACTCCACTGAAATTAATTAGATCCCTTCCTTTCTGACTCTACTCACATGCAGCATTCATTTAGCTTTCAGCAAATGCTGCTTCCATTCTCAGTGCCCCTGCCAATTCCAGATGACAGATCAAAGGCGGAATAGGTGGCACCCAGGTTGAATCCTAGCATCATTGATTTAGGGTGATTTGGGCTGAGTAAGTCTGAAAACACGGCAGCCTAAGGTTTGGGTGGCCAGATTGCAAAGCTGTTATCAGCAAGACTTTTTTAAATGGGGGGGGAACAAAGGGGGGGCAGGTCTGTGGAGGCACGGAGGTGATACAACAAGCTTATGGCTTGCTGGTCCATCCCCTTCCCTTCCCAGCCCAAGGCAACCAATCAGTGGTCGCCATAGACTGTGGCATGCCTCCCAGAAGCTCCGGAGCAAGAGCGACAGATAGCAAATGCCATTGTCACGTTGCTCCAAGCTAAAAAAGTTGGGGTAAATGCCCACCTTTTTTAGAGCGGAGCTTTGGGGCTTTGCCCCTAGATGGCTTCGGAGTGGTGGCAGCATCATGTAAATCACCTGCAGCCACTCCGAAGCCACCGCGGGGAAAAGCACCCGTCTAGAGGCACCCTGAGCCAGATCAATGGTTTTCAGGAAACATTGGGATTTCTTGGAGGGTTAACTTTGGGGCTCTCAGTCAGGAAATCAGTAATGGTAGACACTTTGCTCACCACTACTGATCTTCCGTTGTAATTCACAGCCACAGGGAAAGATTTGGTGTCTTCCAGATAGGGAACGCCCTCTGTTAAGGAGAGCTGCACTTATACTAGCCCCAAACATCTGGAGGGCACCCAGCTGTGGAAGGTTGCTTTATAGGGTATCCTCAGAAAGAGCCATCCATGTGGAAAAGGTACCCTGAAGACAATGCTTGAAAACCACTCAGCTACTGCTCTGAGAGAGCGTTAGGCAGCTTCTTGTAGTATATACATCCATGTCCTGTACATACTTGTGTTGATATTTCATTTGATTTAGGGGTAGCAAAAAAAGTAATCATGTTGAAATGGTGTAATTATTTTGGTGTCTTCCATATGGTCCACCTTGAGGGGTCTTGGTTAACTTCGTGCTAGAGATGCCGTCTGAGTGATAATCATGCATCACTTTTGGACATACACAAAAATCGCAAGTGACTCTCAAAAGTCTAAAATGTTATGCTTCACTGGCAGTACCTTAATCAAATCACAGGTAACAGCCCGGTTACATCTGGGCTCTGAGTTGCATCCATTGGAATCAAAGGGATTTAAGCATGCATAATTAGGCACAGGTTGCTCACTAATGTAGAATCACTCATCACATATGCTTTGGGGTGCCAGCTGCAGACCAGGCTTATGGCTGGAATTATGCAGTCTATGGCCAAGTTGCCTTTCCAAAGCCTGGCTGCCACTTTTCTGCTGCAAAGGGGTTTCTGGGGTGTGTGTGTGTGTGGGGGGGGATTACACAGGGCAAGCCCTGCAAGTGGGAGAAGGAATGCACTCCTTGCCCCCTGCAATTCACCCCCCCCCCCTTGGATTCCAGACCTACATTTCCATTGTAAAAAAGCAACCGGGATGTACAAAGGATGGTTCTGGCCTGTGTGTCACATGGGCTCTCACAAAAAAGGGAGACAGAGAAAATATTGAAAGGAAAAAAAAAGATTTAATCCTGCTATCAATCTGTTTCCACTCTTTGACCCTCCCAACCTGTCTGGCTGATTCCATGCTTAGCACAATGCTTTCTACATCGTCCTTTTTTTTTTTGCCATCCTTCATTTTATTTGAGCCCCCGTCTGACACTTTTTCATTCACTGGAGTTACTGATGCTTGCAATCGCTACACTATTTCAAATAGACAGAGGGCTGTCAGTTTAGTTCTCCAAAGGCTCTTCAGTGATTTTAGATTTACCTTTTGCTGGAAGGCTGTTCAGAGGATTAATTTCTAGTTCTTTAATTTCCTCTTTCTGGAATCCCCAATACTTACTCACTTTTGTCCTTCTGTTCTGTGTATATATACACATCTTACAGTATTACTGAATGCACAGTAACACAAATACCTCACCTGTGATATTAATCAAGTGGTGAAGCTTCCCCTGGATTATAACAAGGGCCTGTCTTCCCAGCATTGCTTTGCCGTTCCTTCCCCCTGAAACCCCGCAGTATCGCTGCTGTGGGGCAGGAAATCCCCATGACACCAGGGAGCGTGGGGTTTTCTGGCCATCTGAGTACTGGAGCCCACCCCACCTCTTCAAGGGCATCTAGTGACCAATCAGCGGTCGCCATTCACCCAGAATGCCCCCCTGGACCCACTATGGAGTGAGGTCATACGTTGGAAGGGCATTGCCGATCTTGCTTTGAAGAAAAAAGTCAGGGTATTTCCCCCACTTTTAAAAAGCGCAGCTTCAGGGCAAAGCCATGTGGTGGATGCGAATTAGCAGCTGCGTCATATCACTGATGCAGTGCTGATTTGCAGGCACCGTGGGGCTTTGAGGACGTCTAGACAGCCCCCAAGTCAGCTTGGAACTGTGAGAGAGGCGGCATGTTTGCATTCTCCCTCTTATCATCCCCCCCAAAATCCCTTCTACCTGTGCCAGGAAAAACAGTATGATAAGGAGAAGGGTAGGCTGAAATGTTAGTTTTCTATATTTATGATAATTTTATTATTGTTGAGGAGCATTCAGACACGCAGCCCTCAGCTCTGAAATGTAACCAAAGTTTATATATTTCAGGAAAAGCTTTAGCACTTGCGTCTGCTCATTATATAAACTTGTCCCAATACTAACTCCTTTATAGGATATGGTGAAATCCTGAATTTGACAGAAGACCCTAAAGCTCACTTAAATGGGAAACACTTGCGATTTTCATATCATTTGCATCGATGTTTGAAGGGATTTCTGCTATAGTAAAACAATGTACAAAATGTGTCTGTAAAGTATATATCTCTAGAAGACAAGGACTGAGCCTGGGTGTCACCTCAGTATCTCAGAACTTTATTTTATCCTGATAAAGACTGAAAGCCGCTTTCAAATTATAAGATGGAGCCACGTTTTGTCTTTAGCAGAGCCGACAAAGGCAAAGAAGTGGATTTCCAGAACGTATCTAAGATTTAGCAGGGAGGAGGAGGAGAAAACATTTGGTTGTATCCAATGGTGTCCCTCTACCATTGGATAGCGTCGCAGATCAAATTCCCTTTTCCTCTGACATTGCCATAAATTTGACACCTATACATAATGCGATAATTACTTAAACTTTGTTAACTTGGGGCACAAAGAGATTCTAGTGGTGATGCAAGCACAAGCAAATGGTATGGATTTTAATTTTAATAATAAGCATGAATTTCCAGAGACCATTATTAACCTTGTTGGTATATACGAATTTCCTAGCCTATCTCCACCACTGTGCAAAATATAGAAATACATTTAGAGAGCTCCCTTAAGGCTTAACAGTTCCCGTAGAGTAGGAGGGCAGGAAGGAGGGGAGGGGGGGGGAAATTACTTACGTCGTTTGCAGCCACATTTTTTTATCCTTTTGGGATCTGTGATGTCATCGTGACAGGCCTTGCAGTAAAAAAATGCCCTAGAGAGGGAGGGAGAATGGAAAAACTGACACATTTCTTAATCCATACAAATGAAATTAGTCCCACATTTCCTCCTCGCTACAAGTGCCAAATTAATGAAACATGCCAGCACTAATTTCCTTTAATCTTTTGAAAGGTTTAGACATTTAAAGAAGGAAATGTTTGCTACAAGACAATTAATTTCAAACACAAGGTTGGGTGATTCAAGTTCATGCTACTTTTAATAAATTTAACTTGAAAATAATTGGGGGAGCGGTTAATAAATATGACATGGTGGATCAGATCACCCAGCTTTTATCTTGGAAAGTAGTATCCAAAGTGACTGTATTATTCAAACACACAAGAGATGAAAACACTGTTCTTGGCAGGGGAACTGCTGGCTCAAAGCCCCCTGATTTTTTTTAATTTTTTAATTTTTTGAAAACAGACAGCTGAAGATATATAAGGCTATTTGTTCCACTTAGTTTCACATAGCTTAATGTTTTGGAGGAATTCAGATACTGTCATGAAACAAATGCAGGACAATAGTGATTATTCTTGCAATTACAGTGCTTAGACACCTCTGGGGCCTTATGAATATTGGCTTCAATTCCTTTGGATACTGGCTTGAAAAGATCCCTCTGTGTGCTATGTGTGAGTGAAAAGTAGTTCTGCTTGCATGGGTGGGATGTGACCCTTTCCCGAAAAGCTGGCTCTAGGAGGTCAGGGGACCCTTGAGAACAGCTTTTCAGAGGCTATGGGGACTAGCAAAGTGGTGGACGGTGGGGGAGAGTTGGTCTTGCTTGTACAGCAGGATCTTTTGATTCAAACAATTATCATTTGTCAACAAAATGTATAAATAATGATAGTACAACATCTTGGGCCTGGGCTAACTTATTTTCTTCCATATAGATGCATTTTTAATTACACCCCTCCCCTAGGGTGACCAGATAAAATCCAGGTCAGGGCTCATGTAACTTTAACAGTTGTAGAGAAAAGGGAATTTCAGCCAGTGTCATTTGTATGCAATTAGTTCCTGGTGAAATTCCCTCTTCATCACAACAGTTAAAGGTGCAGGCACTATACTAGAGTGACCAGATACAAAAGAAGGCAGGGCCCCTGCAACTTTAACTGTTATGATGAAGAGGGAATTTCACCAGGAACTACTTGCATACAAATGACACTGGCTGAAATTCCCTTTTCTCTACAACTGTTAAAGTTACATGAGCCCTGACCTGGATTTTATTTGGTCACCCACCCCTTCTCTATATGCTTAGATCATGTGCAGAGATGCTGTTCTGGGTGCTTTTGGCATCTGAGGTTCGGCCAATAATAATAATAATAATAATAATAATAATAATAATAATTTATTACCCGCCTCTCCCTCTGGATCGAGGTGGGGAACAACATTAGTACAACAATACAATCAAATGCACTGAACTAATTAAAAGAGCAAATAAAACCAATACAATATTAAAATAACGATCAGGGCATCTTAAAATTCTTAGGTTTAAAATTCGTTTGGTTAGGCCTGCCAGAAGAGACTAGACTTATAACTGTCTTAAACTTGGAAAGAGTGTTAAATTGACAAATCTGCTCTGGCAGGCCATTCCACAGTCTGGGAGCAGCAGAAGAGAAGGTCCTCTGGGTAACAGTTGCCAGCCTAGTTTTGGCTGACTGAAGTAAGTACTCCCCAGAGGAACTGAGTGTGTGGAGTGGATTGTACAGGGGAAGGCGATCCCGCAGGTAACCTGGACCCAAATCATGTAGGGTTTTAAAAGTAATAACCAACATTTTGTACTTCACCCAGAAACTGATTGGCAGCCAGTGGAGTCATCTTAAAGCTGGTGTAATATGGTCACCCCTAGGTGTACCAGTGACCAACCTGGCTGCCATATTTTGAACTAGTTGAAGTTTCCGGACTAGGCACAGAAGTAGCCTAGTTGCAGAAGTCGAGCCTCGAAGTTACCAGCGCTTGCACTACCGTTTTTAGGTCTTCCAACTCTAGGAAGGGGCGCAGCTGGCGTATCAGCCGAAGCTGATAGTAGGCACTCCTGGCCATCGCATCTATCTGGGCTGTCATTTGGAGCGACGGATCCAGAAGCACCCCCAAGCTGCGATGAAGTCTTTCAGGGGGAGTGTAACCCCATCCAGAACAGGTTGACACATCACCAAACCCAGGTTAGGGCCCTTGAGAGGAAGCACCTCTGTCTTGTCTGGATTCAGCTTCAGTTTGTTTTTCGTCATCTAGCCCATTACCGCCTCCAAGCATTCATTCAGAGGAGACACACTATCCTTAGCTGATGCTATTGTCAAAGGCACAGAGAAATATTTTTGGGTGTCATGCCCCATGCCGCCGGATGATCTCTCCCAGCGGTTTCATGTAGATGTTAAACAGCATTGGGGATAGGATGGCGCCTTGTGTCACGCCATACAACAGCACCCTTTTTGAGGAGCAACTATCCCCAAGCATTACCATCTGGAACCTGCCTGAGAGGTAGGACCAGAACCACTGAAGCACAGTGCCCCCGGCTCCCAATCCCCTCAGGCGTTCCAGAAGGATACCATGGTCGATGGTATCGAAAGCCGCTGAGAGGTCCAAAAGTACCAGCAGCGACACACTCCCCCTGTCAATACTCATGCGAAGAACATCCACTAAGGCAACCATAGCAGTGTCAACTCTATATCCCGCTCTGAAGCTGGTTTGAAATGGGTCTAGAAAATCCATATCATCCAAGACTGCTTGGAGTTGGAAGGCAACTTCCCTCTTGATCACCTTGCCCAAAAATGGAAAGTTTGATACCAGTCTGTAATTATTAAAGTCCAGGGGGTCCAGGGAGGGCTTTTTTTAGAAGCATATGTACCACCGCTTCTTTTAAACATGGTGGAAAACTCCCCTCCCTGAGAGATGCATTAATGATATATCGTAGTTGTAGTCTAATTGCATCTCCTCCCTGGGCGATCAGCCAAGAAGGACAGGGATCTCGAAGACAAGTTGTCCTCCTTACTCATCCAAGCAGCTTGTCTACGTCCTCGGTACTCACCAGCTGAAACTGATCCAGTGTAATCCTATTTGTGGAGTTGCTGGACACTTCACTGTCAGCTTCTGCTATAATGACAGCATCTAAATCGGTTCTTATCCAAGAGATTTTATCTGTGAAATTATCTTTAAAGGTGTCACAGTGAACTACTGAAGGCTGCAGAATTGGGTTCAGGGGGGAAGGTGCCTCACCACCCTGAACAGTTCTGCAGGACACGAATTCGCAGCGGCAATGCGTGCAGAGAAGAAAGCTTTCTCCGCTGCACGTTACTGCCACCCCATACGACAAGGAGCAGGGCCTTTGTGATAGTAGCACCCTCTTTCTGGAATCCCCTCCCCAGAGTGACTCATCAGGTCTGCTCACCTGTCCTTCAGAAGACTGACAAAAGATGCTCTTCTGAAAGGCCTTTCAAGCAGGCGGCTAATGTGACCCATTTTATCTGATAATGTTTGACATCTAAGTGATGCAGAGTCAGTGGCGTTTTCTATGTTTTTAATTGTTATGCTTTAAATGCTGTTTTAAATTCTTGAGTTTCTTTTATACTAATGAGCATATGCTGCATTGAGGGCCCTCTTTGACATAAGGGAAGGTGAAACATTAGAATTAATTATGATAATAGTTATGAGTGAAACTACAGTACCTTAAAGTCAGATTCCCAAATCAGTAAATGTTTGTAAGAATGAATGTCGTCTTGCATTTTTAGTCTTTATTATTGTTTATGAAAACTCAGGCTATTTGTGGTTTTGTATAAGATTCCTCACCCCCCACCCACCTACCCCAATCCTTTGCTACCTGATCTCTTTCTTCTTCTTCTTCTTTATTTATTTTTTAATTACGTTTATGTTCTGCTTTTCCTCCCAGGAGTTCAACACAGCATACAGGGTTCTACCCACATCTACCTGGGTCCTAGATCAACACTCTAACCCAATCAAAGGCATATTGAAATGAAGTAAAACTGCAAAAGCAGACTTGGGATTGGTCATATTATCGTGGTAAATGCACAGTTCTCATGGATCACACATGTAGCATCCAAGAGCCAAAACAGACATTCCTTTAAATCTGTATCTTTTTTAAAGCCCGAATGCAGATCAGGTCTTTATGTGTGGGTGCAAGGGGGTTATGTCCTATATTCCCCCCATGCCTACTCTAGAGTAAAAAATTAAGAAAGAGTTAGTTGGTAGATATTGGTTCAACGTAATGCCTGTTTTGGCCCTAACCCTGGGGATGGACAACCAAAATGGTGTGTCTACAGGCAAAGGATTCACAGAGAAAACAAGGGTGTGTTATCAATGTGAAATTTCTTTTAGAGTGCTAAAAACCACCCCTTATATAGCCAAGCAAGTCAAAAATCTCTTGCCTAGAATCTGGTCCTGTTCAGATATTTATCTGAGGGGCTGAGAATGTTGCAGAACTACAACTACTCAATACCATACTAATGACGTCATGTGTCAGCTATCCTCTCTTCTGGTTCTTCAACCAACCGGATGGTTCCTGGCAACCTTACCAGCTTGCCCTCAGGTTTGGTGCTGCTGCTGCTGCTGCTGAATGCCAGGTCGGTTCAAAATAAAATCTCCCTCATCCATGATCTGATTGTGGATGAGGGGGCCAACCTGGTATGTATCACTGAGACCTGGGTGGGTGAACTGGGAGGGGTCACTCTCACCCAGCTTTGCCCTCCTGGGTACTCAATGCAGCATCAACACTGACTTGAGGGCTGAGGAGGGGGGGTTGCTGCGGCCTATAGAAATACGATCTCCCTCTCTAGGCTTCCTGTTCATTCGAGTGCTGGTCTTGAGTGTCTCTACTTTGTGTTGGGTACTCGAGACAGATTAGGGATTCTGCTGCTTTACTGCCCACCCCGCTGCCCAATAGTCTCCCTGCTTGAGCTGACGGAGGTTGTCTTGGACCTGGTGTTGAGGATCCCCAGGATGATGGTTCTGGGGGATCTCAACTTCCATTCCAAGGCTCCTACATCCGGGGCAGCTCAGGACTTCATAGCCGCCATGACAACCATGGGGCTGTCTCAACATGTCATCGGCCCAATGCATGCAAAAGGACACACACTTGATTAGGTTTTCTCAACTAGGCAGGAAGATGGTGATCTGAAAGTGGGGGAATTAACATCTACCCCTTGTCATAGATCACTTTTTATTGAGGTTTAGACTCTCGGCGGCCTTTCCCCTCTGAAAGGGTGGGGGCGCTATTAAATTGGTCCGCCCCCGGAGGCGAATGGACTCTGATGAATTCCAAAGGGCTCTGGGGGATTTTCCTGCTGATTCCTCCTGTTGAAGCCCAGGTTGCTCTGTGGAATGCAGAGATGACTTGGGCAGTTGACACGCTTGTGCCCAAGTGCCCTCTCCCTCTGAGCAGAGCCTGGCCAGCAAGAGGGGAGACAGCTAGAACACAGGTGGAGGAAAACTTGTGCGGAGAATAAGCGAACGCGGGTTAGAGCTCACTATCGAGCCTACTCTGTGGTGATGGGGGTGGCAAAGAGACAGTTCTTTTCCACCAGCATTGCGTCTTCTCAGTGTCGTCCAGCAGAGCTTTTCCGGTGGTTCGTGGCCTGTTACACTCTGGGCCGGGGCTAGAGATGGCGGAACCTTCGGTAGCATGCTGTGATGAGTTTGCACGGCACTTTGAAAATAAAATCGCTCAGATTTGTCATGAACTGGACACCATGCTTAATGCAGTTTCACTAGTAGAGGCATTCAGAGCACCATTTGGTCCAGTGTTATTGGATGACTTTCAGTTACTGAGGCCCAAGGATGTGGAAAAGGTGCTTGGCCAAGTCCGTTCAACCACCTGTGTGCTTGACCCCTTGCCCTTCATGGCTCATTACATAAAATAAGGAGGGGATTGCCAGCTGGGACCAGGAGGTTGTAAATGCCTCCCTGAGAGAGGGACTGGTGCCGGCCCCTTTAAAAGAGACGGTAATCAGACCACTCCTGAAAAAGCCTAACCTGAACCCGGAGGATGTTAACAACTATAGGCCGGAGGCTAATATCCCCTTCTTGGGCAAGGTGCTTGAGTGGGTGGTTGCAGGACAACTCCAAGCACTCTTGAATGAAATGGATTATCTAGATCCATTTCAATCAGGCTTCAGGCCTGGTTTTGGAACGGAAACTGCCTTGGTCGCCCTGTGGGATGACCTTTTCTGGGAGTGGGACAGGGGGAGTGTGACCCTGTTGATTCTCTTGGACCTCTCAGCAGCTTTCGATACTATCGACTATGGTATCCTTCTGGATAGGCTGTCTGGGTTGGGAGTGGAGGCACTGCGTTTCAGTGGTTCTGCTCCTATTTGGATGGCTGATTGCAGAAGGTGGTGCCGGGGGATTATTGCTCTGTGCTGTAGCACCTAGGCCATGGGGTCCCACAGGGCTCTATATCATCCCCTATGCTGTTCAACCTTTATATGAAACCACTGGGAGAGGTTATCTGGAGGTGTGGGTTGAGGTGTCGTCATCAATATGACCCCCCAGCTCTACCTCTCCTTTTCATCGAACACAGGTGAGGCAGTGGCTGTTCTGAATCAGTGTCTGGGCACAGTAATGGACTGAATGCAGGCCAACAAACTGAGACTCAATTCAGACAAGACGGAGGTACTGTTAGCAGGTGGTTCGTCTGTCTGAATAGGTGATGTTCACCCTGTTCTAGATGGGGTTGCTCTCCCCCTAAAGGATCAGGTTCGTAGTTTGGGGGTGCTCCTGGTTCCAGAACTGTCACTTGAGGCACAGGTGAACTCAGTGGCAAGGAGCACCTTTTATCAGCTTAGGCTGATATACCAACTGCACCCTTACCTGGACAGAGATACTCTAGCTACAGTTATCCACGCTCTGATAACCTCTCGTCTGGATTATTGCAATGCATTCTACGTGGGGCTGCCTTTGAAAATGGTCCAGAAACTTCAACTGGTACAAAGCAGGGCAGCCAGACTGTTAACAGGGACTGGCCAATGAGACCATATTATGCCTGTCCTTTTCCAGCTTCACTGGCTGCCGGTCCAGGTCCGGGCCTGATTTAAAGTGCTACTTTAACATACAAAGCCCTAAGCGACTTGGGCCAGGTTATTTGAAGGAATGCCTCTTCCCATATGTACCTGCCTGGACACTAAGATCATCCTCGGGGGTCCTTCTCCGTGAGCCCTTGCCAAAGGAAGTGAGGCAGGTGGCCACGAGGAGGAGGGCTTTCTCTGCTGTGGCACCCCAGCTGTGGAATGAGCTCCCCAGAGAGGTTTGCCTGGCACCTACATTATACTCTAAATAGATGTAGAAGATAAGACATATCTACAGTACAAAATACAAAGTGACAAAGCATTACCTTTTTACTTCTTTGGCATCGCTTGCAATGAAGAATCCTAAAGTACCCTCTTGAATCTTCACATGGTTTCCAGGATTGATTAATATACTGTCCAGTGAAATAAAACAAAACAACAAACAAAAACCAAAAAATGTTATGAGATCATGCTGCTTTTAAGTTGTGAAATCAGACAATTATTTCTCTTTGTTCTGTTATAGAGCGCCCATTAGTTGGGAAAAACAAAAAAGAAAGCTAGAAGCCAATTTTATTGAATGTATCAAAACTGACCATGGTTTCAAAATGAAGAATATTATATTTAAAAATTTAAGCAGAAACCATGGCCAAAATAGTACAACTAACTAATAGTACAACTCTTCTATTAGGGGTTGCACAACTTAAAATAGAAAATTAAATCTACAATGCCTCTCACAAATGCTTTGATTTTTGCTCGGCATCAAAGGCTGGCAAAATCACCATGATTGATGTAAAGGGAAGTAATTCTCAAGGAAAAGAGTTGCTTGGAAAAGGCTCTTTTCTCAGGCATTTTACCCCTTCATGTCAATTTCTGTTGAAACAGGACATTATTAATGGGCGCCCTATCTCCATATAATCACATTATTTACAAGACAGTACACAAATATACTCAGGGGGAATGGTACAAGACAACCAGTTACTATTACTAAAGAAAACATAAAATGAGTAAAATGGTTGATAATTCCTCCATCCCACAGCCCCTTTTCAACAAGTTGCCAATAAACAAAAATAAGTTACTCATCCTTCTGGGAAAATAAAATCAGCTATTTTTGAAGGTGGGGCATTTTAACTAATCACATTGTATGAGCTGACCTCTGTGAATATGATGTACAGCAAGCAACATTTGGTATTTGGGGTTTCAAACAATCATCAACACAAACTTGAACTGTACTAGCCCAAGAGAATTGGACCCAGGTTTGCAACAACACAAGGCTTGGGGGATATACGGTGAATATATAAAGCCATTTGCCAAGTGGTTAACTTATCATGGCGTATGGGAATATAAATATTTGTCAAACCAGTTATATGTCTCATTCAGCGAATTTTGAATTTCATCTACATTTCAACAGTTGATTAAGAAGGAATAAAGTTCTCTGACCACAGCAGGAGGATACAACCAGCTCTATTGAATACACACATTCCGTGATAAGTTACCACTTGATAAAAAGTTACCTGCATTTCTTATGTGAAATAACTTGATGGCTCATTACTCTAGCATATGTAGGATGAGTACCAGGGAAGAGGGTGTTACCAAGTTAATAATTAGAAGACTGAGTGACTTAGGGTACAATCCTAGGCATGTTTATACAGAAAAAGTCCTACAATTCCAAGCATGCCCCAGCTAGCATAGCTGGCTGGAGGGATACTGGGAGTTGTGAGACCTTTTTTTCCTGTCTGAGCACGCATAGGATTGCACCCTTACTCTGGTGTTGCATGCTAATCTCCTGATGAGCACAGGCATTTCATGAGCACCCACACTGATCCTGCCTCAGCTCCCAACAGGAGCCAATAGTTCAGATAATGCTTGCTATTTACTGAGGTGGTACTTTTGTGTGCTTAGAGTAGCCAGTCTTCCCCAATCACTTGCTCCCCCCCTTTTAGGGAACTCTGTGAAACTTAACAGATGCTATTCTATCAACTCTGATTGTCCAATAGAATACTGGTTCATCTAAACGATGTTGGACCCTATTCTTTTCTGTGGCAAAATCTCAGAATTTTTAAAGTAATTTCCATATATGTCCTAAGAAAAATGTTATTCTGTCACTCTGTTGCTTTGTTAAGTCAGGGGAGAGTTAACTTCCATGCAATACTTGTAGGGAACAAAGGGTGCCAGCGACTGAATTGATCTGGACTTAGCGAAAAACATGTTTTTCAGGGATGAAACAGTTAAAGCACAAACGAATGAACACATGGCACAAACAGTGCAGATTACACATGGTACAGCTTCCTGGCATTTTCTTTTCAGAGTAAAGCTTGATCTTCCTTTTTCTTTTTCAAATCAACTGCTCAATCGTTCATTTGAAATACATGCAAGAGATTTCATAGCACATCATGCGGCTAGAAACATTGCGGGTTAAGCAGAGACTGGTTTCAGATGTATTGCAGCACCTGAAGTATGTCGTATCTGCGCTGCCATATCTAGGAGGAGCAAAATGACTGCTATAATTGGCAAGGGAGGGAAGCCCAGAAATCTCCCCCCTTCTCCTTCATAGATCAATACATGCAATAGGGTATAATGAAGTATGACAACCTTGCTTCAGTCACTTGTCACTCATATCAGCAACTTTGCATCAATTGGCAGAACCCTGGAACGTTCAAAGAGGGTTACTTCTTACTGAGCAATTGAGTAGCATCCGAGGCCCCCTCCACAAGGATGCGCTTTTGCGCCCGGTTCGGCGATTATGCGCATTATCGCGGAGGCGCATTTACTCCTAATCCCTCTGCACGGGAGGCGGCGAGAGGCGGCGAAGCGCATTAATTGATGTCCAAAAAGCGCTTTACAAGAAGTTAATGTGCATAATCGCTTGTTCACACGGCAAAAATGCGCTTTAACGGCCGGAGCAAAATAAAAGTCGCTATTTAACGCGCATTCGATAATGCGCATAATCCGGGAGATAACGCGCCTCTACGCCCGTTTTGCGCTCCGCTGGTGTGGAGGTAAAATTTATAATGAGCCTTCAAAGAGCATTAAACCTCTCTTGTGGAGGTAGCCCGAGTTGCCACTGAATTTCACCTAAAGCAAATTTCAAATTTGGAGGTTCCTCCTTAGGCATTTTTTTTTCAGGAGGTAAAGAAGTCTGGATAAACACTAGCAAAATTTCTCAGGTGGGTTTTCCATGATCTCTGCAGAAAACATGAATGCTATTTAATCCTCTGCCTCTCCCCAGCATGGAATATCCTATAGAAGAATGGTGGTGGTCGTGGGGGGGGGAGGGGGGCTCAGTTTTCAGTGGGTAAAGTTAACAAAACTCAGAACTAGAGCTGCCACTTTGCTAAAAATGAAACTTCAGGGTAAGTTTTGGAGGGTATAAGGAGAGCTGACACTCAGTATTACCACTGTGAAAGCAAAGCCGCCTGCAAAATGGTAAAATCTGGGATTGAAGACAAGAAGTCTATCAATCTCCAATAGTATCACCATACACCGGCAGGTCATGTGCCAAAACTAATATATCAAATCAGACAAAGTCAGGTGGATAATAAAGCCTTCTAAGGACTCTTACTATGACCTCCAAATTTACTTGAGCCATCATGGTTTTGTTTGTACGGATTCCTTTCAGTTTGCAAAACCTGAGGATTCTTGGAGACATGAGGCATACTAAGACTGGCCACATTCATACATGTCCTTGCAACATCTAGGTTGTACTACTGGAATGCCCTTTGTTTTGAAAAATGCTCAGAAATGTAAACTGGTCTGGAATGTAGCCCCCAGTTTTTTGACCAAGGCAAAGCATATAGAACACATTGCTTTGGTGCTATCCCATTTTCACTGGTTGCCATTTTTTTTCTGAGCCCACCTGCTCATCTTAATCTTTAAGGCCCTAAATGGTTTGTGACTGGATACTTTACATACTGTCGCTACCTGTGAGTTCAACACTTAGGTCAGCATCATAAGCTCTTTTCTGCATTCCTCCATCCTCTGAGATATGGCAAGTGGGGATGTGGGAGAGGTTTTTTTCCAGCATCTAATTTAGTCCATAAAAGTTAATGACATAATAAAATCTGTTTTTACTGCCACAGTTGCAGAATGCCTTTTTGAAAGAGTCCTGTTTGTCCCCATCAGCACTGGTTTTCCACCAGATTGTAAACATGTGGCTCTTCAATACAGCATTCAGCATGAGGTCTGTAGGATAACAAGGTGCTTGTATCCTGGATTTTATTTATTTATTTTATCTCATCTTAACATATTTTGGTGTGTTGTAATACTTTTGGCAGCCTTGGGAGTCTTTTTAAAGACAGAAAAGTGGGATATAAATGCTTTTATACATAAAACATATTGTAAGTAAACTATTGTTGTTTAATATGTTTTGTAGTTTGCAATTGCATGGCTTTTATATTGTATGTTTTTAATGTTGTTTACACCGCCCAGGGACCCTTTGGATGAAGGGTACTTTAGAAATTTTAAAAATAAAATAAATTTACTTCAGCAGGACTAAGATGCATTAACTGTATGAGCTCCAGGGCATTTTGCCTCTTCTATTTATTATGGCTACTCCACACAGTATTCTTATGTAGGTGTTCAGCCTGTTCTTGTGACGGGTAAAGGCAGGAAGATGTGGGCAGCTATAAAATGTGTTTAGCTATAAAATGCATCATGCGAAGGAATTATCAGATTAACATATGTTATATGGTGCAGGATAGCCTGTTCCATAATCTATTCCTGTAACCTGCTATTTTTCAATTAAATTATAATTTAATTTACAATGCAGTTCACATTTCAGTTCTATTGCCTGCTTTTTGTTCCTAAATGGAATAGTGGCAACACTTTTTTTCTACTTGGGAAGAAAGATGGAAATATTAGGGGAGAATTCAGGGTTAAATGTAATGAAACTGTGGGCAGATTTTCACGTCATTTTTTCCCCTTCCAACCTGAGGTGATATTTTCAATCACCATGTTGAAATCCACTTGGAAATGGGATTGGAAATATATGCTTGGATCCATGGTTAATGGCAAACTGAATACACAGTGACCAGAAAGCTGAACCTGTGTTGAATTCTTCATGAGGGCCAATACCATATGGCTCTCACCATATGATCATTGAAATAGGGAGTGTCAAAAAGCCATCTATATTTGCAAGAACAAATGGATCTAAAAGCAATCCTGTGACATTTTACTCCAGAGTAACTCCCATTTAGCCCAATGAAACTTATTTCCAAGTACGAGTATAGAATTGCAGCCTTACGGTGCAATCCTATGCATGTCAACTTAGAAACAAACGTCTCTGAGTTCAGTGGAACTTATTCCCAAATAAGAGAATATACAGTTTCAGCCTAAAAGTACCATAGACTAGATACTACAGTTTGCAGTCTTCAGGACTACTGTGATGTCTAAAGATATATCCAAATTTAGGCAAACTGCAAATATGGACATATCTCTTCAAACTTTATATCAACCATCTAACTATGAAATTGTAGTTTCAGCTTCTCACAAAAGAAAAAAAAATCACCAGTACCTATCTGGTCTTTCATAGTAGGAAATCTATGGGCATTTGGACCTGATCACTGCCTGGACAGGACACTATGGGAGCCTCATTTAAGCTATTCTTAGTTTTTAGAGGAAATGCAGGAACTTAAGTATCATTTTAAAATTAGCATTACTATGCCATTGCATAAGACCAAATGCATTTGTTGTATGTCTGGAGATATAACGAACACCAAGACACACATACTATCTATGTGCATATATTATGAGCTCATATATAGGGCAAATATCAAACTTTTGATGGGATGAGAGACCAATAAAAAAAACACCCTCTACAAATAGCTTCTGTAATATAGATGTGCTGTACCATTCCCCATGCAACTAAGATCACAACAAAATGTATTTTTCACCACCATTTCGCAATAGCTGCATTTAATTTAATAGACATGGGATATTCCTGAGTATCACAGGTTTTCTTTATAAAGATTTGTTGGTCCATGGGCTGCGCTTGCTGGTCCATTATAACGCCTCTTGCAATGTGGCAAACAGCTCCTTAAAATGAACTTTGGTCATTAGAGCAATTATGAATGATAGCTGTGATTTTACTTTTACCCTTTGGATTTTTGCAGAGCATATTGTCAAAACGTCTGGGAGGCACGCACACACATCTCTTTTGGGAGCGGTGTGTCTCCCAGCTGCCACTTGTTTCTTCTAGGCTTCTCTGACTAAGGTGAATACAGATTCCACATCTTTACATACACAGACACTGAAGAGAATACAGACAACAAGGCAGCTCCATAAAGCTACGGAATACTGAAGCTCCATTATCACCAAAGCAGACAATCACAAGAGTTGCTCCCAGGACCCTTAATAACAATGACAACTGCAAACGTATTGCAGTAGCTGTTCCTTTTCCGTGTCCACACACGTTTTTAAGTTAAATGGTACCGAATACAACATATTCTCGAGCATCCAGATTGTTGTTGTTTTTTTGCTCATAGTCATGAACTGGAATTACAAGATAATGTGAACAAAGTACCGTAAGGCAATGTAGTGCCGTTTTATTCTGGGAGCAAGCCAGTGCATTTTTTAAACCACACACATTTCTCACACTGCTAAGCATGCCTTTACCACAAGGTTAAAATTACTGGTAAACAAGAAGCCAAATAAGAGGTGCAACAACTGCAGATCCTTGAAGATGCCAAGTGTTGCAGTAACTTCTCTGCAGTTGGATCATATGAATAATGCCAAACTGACAGGAAGCCACCTCTCTTTTTCGCATATCTACTCCAAATCCACAGGATATAAGAACTAAAAAGAAAGAATGTTACACACTACACAGAATGATAAGACTGAAGCAGAAGGGTATGTGTGAGAGATGAAAACACTGCAGTTGGGGTACACAGTTCAGGAGGAAATGAAAATAGGTCAAGAATGAAAAGGTCCCAGTGGGCACCCCAAAGAGTTCACACTAGTAAAATAATAGAGAAATAAAAAGGATTTGGTCATTCATGCCTTACTTATTGCAAATCCACAACAACAGGATGATGTGTAAGCTGGAGACGGGGCACTGAATATCAGCACATTAAAATAATATGCAAAACATGCCAGCACAAGGTGAGGGAAAGAAGCCAACTCATTCAAAGGTTCCAGTCAATGGCCTCCTATGTTGGAATGAATATGAATGTGTAGTGCAAAGAGCTACACAGTGTTCACTGATAAAACAATACAGTAGCTTCTGTGTGGTACTGTATTTCAAGTCATCTGATTCACTGTTATATTCAAAACTTAAATAAAAAAAATCAAGCAATTCATACTTTGAATGGAAGGCAGAACTAAAGGGCATGAAGTACTGTGTATAACATGTATGCTGAAAGAGGACACTCTTAAGTATATCTCAGCAAAGGTGTGAATATAAAGACAATGGGGAACAAAGGTTAATAGACAGGGAGCAGACACTGTGGCAACGTAAGGAAAGTACATCAAAACAGGGGGGGAAGAGTACTGGAGAGTAGAGGCAGTTCTCCTACTGTAATAATCTTATGCGCCTATTGTATCTTAAGATAAAAGCCTTGTATCCAAATTTCAGTTGTGTGTGTGTGTGTTTGTGTGTGTGTTTCCTGCAAAGAAGTTAGTGCGTGAGTCACGAGAAACAACAAAGAAACCAACTGTTGCTCTAGAGTTCTCTCTCCTCTTTGAAACTGTGGGGGGCTCATATATCTACATATCTCTATATTTGTATAGAGATATCTATATATCAAGAGAAAGATAGACAAAGATGTTATCTTCCTGTATTCTTGGCCAGGGATTAGTCCTGAAGTTAGAAGGAGTGGAGGTAGGGTTGAGGTTGGAAGGAAAGGTAACGAAGAGGGCATACCGCTTTCGGCTTCTGCAAACGACAAGAAAAAAATTGCAAATCAAACACTTTGATAAGAAATCAACTGACACTAAAACAAAGGCAAAAAAACCTTTTATTTCAAGTTCTCCAAAAGGCTGCAACATTCTTTTGAAAAGGTTTTTCTGCTGAGAATGAGGACAAATAAAATGGAGAGACAGGGAGAAAGTTCAACGGAGGAATAAACATAGGGTACATGAGAGAAGAATGTTGGTTCTCTTTCCATTTTTACTTTCTCTGGCTACAGCAAAAAAAGAGAAGTTCGTGGTAAAACTTGTATTTGAGGGAAAAGGATGGGGCTTTTGTAGGTGCCTTTGTATCTCACTGATGGAATAGCTAGTTATTTTATTCACTTTTCCTTCTGGAGTGCTCTTGGATGGGGTGTTTCAGTTCTGTTTTTGGCTAAAAAAGATGTCTTTGTTGAGGATCAAGGAGCGAATTGGATGCATCCCTTTGAAAAGCTCAGCAAGATGGGTCCAGTTGACCCAAATTGCAGAATGCCACAGTACACACTGGGGGATAGCATCTAGAAGCCCCTTTTCAATGAAATACTCATTTATCCCTCAACACATGTTCTTGTAATCAAGGTCCGTCGATTTCAGCAGAATATATTTCCAAGCCTGTGTCCAGACAGTAGCTTGTGAGAGACTTGGCGGTGGTATGACAACACCATCATTGTTCACAGTACACATATTTGCTTTAACTACCCTGCTTCAGAAAGCTCAATACCTGCTTGACCAGAGACCACCGTGAGACTGGAAAAAGGACTCAAAAAACATATACCATGGGTAATGGTTCAGCCATTATTACTGATGTTGTCACTGAAAAACCATTGTCAATATGCCTAAGATAGCAGTGACTAATGTGACCATTTCTGAACAGCACAGTCAGATGGTTAATGGCATAAAACCAGTGACAGGTGATACTTGTTGGCTTAACTCACTGCATGCCAAGGTAATAGCCACTGGAGATCTGTTTTGCTGGTTCACACTAGACTAGACTAGAAGTTATCGTTGACATTTTTGACACTACTAACTAGAATGGAAAAAGAAGCTTTGCCATGGAGTGGAAGCACTTGCCTCCACCTCCTGGTGGCCTAAAGGTAAGTTTTGGAGCCCACCTCAGCACTGCTCATCCGAATTGGAACAGGGGTGCTCCCCTATGTAAGCAGCCCTGTTTGAGTTTCAGCAACACCTCCAGAAGCAAGGGAAAAAATCTCACTGAGCATACCTACACCATATAGTCACTTTTTGAATCAAATCCTTAATTTCTGGGAGGATGCTCTAGTATGCAGTTTCAAGTGATACATTTTTCTATGTCATTTTACGATGAAGGATTTATTCCAGCTCCCTTTGAGGTTCATAACATCACTCCCATTAACTTAAAAGGAAGATAAATTGGCCAGTGTACTACTGAAGGGAGAATGGGGGAAGCTACATCTGTTACGCATGTTAGTAAATGGCAACAAAAGAAATTACTGCATAGAATCAGAGCAGGAATTCTTGGACAGAAGGGCAAATGAATCTTAAGAAAGCAACAGTTCTTAACGTTGCTTTTGTATCGTCTATTCTCATAATAAGCAACATTGATCAAAATCAAGTATTGGCTTTACATTTGCTAATGCATCATGAAGCTCCTCAATGGCAACATTTATGTTGGGTGCACCCCTGAATGAAACGGAAAACACTTTCAAGTTCGTGACTTTTTGAAAATGGAATGCCTTTGAAAGAAATAGACATTAGTATTTGACAACATAAAACAAACAACTAGGATCACATACACCCTTTTTACATATCACTTGTCAGCAGAGTGTTGCAGGAGATATGTAGGACCAAAGGTGCATGGCTTTTGCTCCAAACCCCAGCATAACAAAGAGTGCTGAATCTGAGTTTTCATAAAGTATTTTTGTCACTGAGGAGGAAAGCGGATTGATACCAGGTAGGAATTCAATAATTCAGTAACAGGGAAAATCCTCTTCAAAATGTCAGGGAAGTGTGACAGATTTGGTGTATTCCTTATGAATGAATGATTGGACTAGGGACTCACCGAGATAGTTGTTTCAGAGGAGGGCCACCTTTAAGCACTACCTGGTGGTTGCTAGGAAAGGTTTGTCCACAAAAGTAGCAGGGAGTCTAATACATTAGGTGGCAATGCCAAAGAGGGCCTTCTGAGTGGCAAAGGCGACTTTATTGGGCCTTTGGTGTGTAGGCTGTTGAACTAGATGCCATTTTTTACTCTGTTGTTGTGCTTTTAATTGTGTTTAAGACATTTGCTATTGATTGATTGCATTTTTATCCCTCCTTTTTTCCTCTAAGGAACCCAAGGTGGCATATATAATCCCCCTCCTCTTCATTTTATCCTCACAACAACAACCCTGTGAGGTAGGTTGGGCTAAGAGTCTGTGACTGGCCCAAAGTTACCCAGTCGGTTTCCATGGCCATGTGGGGACTAGAGCCCAGATCTCCCGACTCCCAGTTCAACGTTTCAACCACCGCACCAAACTGGCTCTTGGTGTGGTGTAGTATTGTTTTTATCAATTTTTATTAGTGATTGTAAGGCTCCTTACGTGCCATTTTTGGTAGAAACATGGGGTACAAATCAAATCAATAAATAAATGCCTCTCAGGCTGTAAAACCTCTTTGGCGGAAAAGTTCAGTTCAAACGGCAAGATGTCTTATTCACATCTAATTAGGGCTGTACCAGCACTTTTGTGTTCATCTTTGCTTTTATGAATGTTGAAAAGTACCTCCCATTCCCATCAATTTTCGATATATTCTCATAGTTTTGTTACTATTCTTCTGGCGCTATTATCTTTCTTCTGCGTTGCCCTCATTTGCTCACACAGCTGTTTAATGCTATTGGTTGTGGCAAACCACACAATTCCATTACAACACTATGACATGATGATATCATGGACTTTTGCATACAAAATAGTATGGGTCTCCACTTGGAAAGGGTGAGCTTCCAAAAGCTCCCCTCAGATTATCTCAAAAATTACCTGAACTCTCCTGGAAAAATCTTGGGTAACTTGACCAAACTAATCCAATGGCTTGGCCAACCTTGGAAGCCTTTTTCCAGTCCCGAGACCGCCCAGACCCCTATGAGGGGTGGGGAAAAGATGCTAGAGGGACCAAATCAGGGGTGGGACTATGGATGACCTTTAGGGGTAGCTTTTAGCCCACACACTCCTCCCCCAATGTTCTTTCTGTAGCGTCTATTTACATCCGGAGGGAAAGGCGGTTAATAAATAAATATATTATTATTATTATTATCTCTCCTAGGAAAGAAAACCTCCATGACTTACCATGGGGGTGAAATGAGGGCGAGGTGCATATCGTCTATGGAGGGTGGCTTTTTTCACCCATTCCAATTTCACCCCTACACCTCTTAAAACTGGTCCTGGCTGAAGTGATGGTGGCTTTGGATGCCAACGCCCCCACCCCCACACATACGTGCAATCCCAGCCTGCTTTTTTTTTCAGGCTGTGCACAGCATGCCTCAGCTGGTGAAGCCAGAAATTCTTCTCCTGCTTGTATTTCAGTCTGTGTGGGAGAAGAATTTGGGGGTCTTAAAAGTTTACCTCTCTCCTTTGAGCCAGGCTTTTACAAGACCCTGATGTTCTATTCTGAGCCTTGACTCACCACAGACTATCAGATTAAAAGGCAGCACGGGCCATTGAGGCAGAGGACTGCGAAGATGAAGACAGAGAAAATGGTGGCGAGCCAAGGGAACAAAAGGGCCCCAAACAATATTAAAACACAAATGTTTGGCACAGTTGTTCCCCTCTCCCCTCAATATTCTGTTTAGCTGCATCAAATGAGTTAATTTCAAAGTGAAATTATACAATATTTGGCACGGAGCTCCATGTGTAATGTTTATAACAGATTCTCTCACTGATAAGTATACACATGTCTATAGTGGCTGCATAACTTACAGGGACTAATCTGATCCATCTGGAACATGAATTCAAAGTAAATAATCTTTTGCAATATTGATTAAATGTAAATGTAGGTATGGTTGTATCAGGATTGTGGAGCTATTTATTGTTTTGCAGCGTTTTATCAATGTTCATTGGTAACATTAGGCAGGAAGAGAGATGTAAACGAAATGAAGGAATGACAGCTGCAGCAAACTGTGCATGCTCTGATTCCAGAATTCATTTTAGAAATTTGCCCAACTTAACCAGAATTCCAAACTAAAGTAATGCAGGGCAAATTAACGGAACAATAAAGGGATGGAAATTGGAAAATACTATTCTACCTAAGCAAATAAGAGCGTTGGACTTAGGGCATGGACCTGTGGTTGGATGTCGGGCATGCTGGACTTGTAAGCAAGGATGGCAACAAGAGACAAGTGAAGATTTTTACTGAGAGGGAGCTGGGTGTATGCATGCGCAAATTGAAGTGGTGTGGTCATGGAGGCGGGGTGCCCTTTTCCCCAGAACGTTTCCCTAATGAAATCTCCGCCAGTCTGGTTTTCCACCCACAGAAGAAATGGCGCATGGATCCAGTATCTTCCTTCCTCCCTCCCTTCCATGGGTGGCAAACCAGCTTGGGAGAAGCAATTTTGATTGGGAAAAAGGGATTTAGGGGAAATGGTGAAATGCTCCCCTTCCGCCCCTGCTCCAATCATGGTGCTTGGAAAGAAGCAGCAACTGCACTCCGGCGAAAATAAAAAGCTCAGGTTACAGGTGGCACTTCACATGGGAAGTATGCAGTTCAGGACTAGGGCTAATTTAAATGCCATTCCATTAGCAATGGCCACTTATATTTCTTCGGTCATTGTTCCTTTTGAAGGAGCTCTTGTGTCCTCCTGAGCAGGCCAAGGCAGGATCTACACTACTGCTTTAAAACGGTTTATAACAGCTTTGACAACGGTTGGAGCCCGTGACGCACTCCATATACGGTTTTGCAAAACTTTTTCAAAGTGTCATATCCTGCTTGGTGTAGATCTGGCCCAGGAGACTCAGAATCTTTCTCCTGCTTGTGATACTTGTCTCTTTTGTTAAAAGGAGCGCAGAGTTCCAGAAGCCACTAGCCTCCTCACAATGCCTTCACTTTGATAGATGGAATGGTGCACCAGTTTACTCTAAATATTAATTTGTATGGAACATTGCATGTATCATACTTTCCCCCATGCTAAGCTATGTCTCCGTATGCAATAGCTTCTCTAGATTGTGGTACAAAGCCTATAGATTATGATAAATTCACATCCAAATATAATAAAACATTGACAACAATTATAAATACAATCAATCCTCATTAGCCATAAAATCCATTTGAGGTGGGAAAGTGTTTTGCCTGTCTGGTCTTCCTCAGTGATTTGTATTGACTAAAAAGTTACATTTCTTTAGTGCAACATGGGGCGTTCTCTAGGTTCATTAGAGCAACTGGGAAGGCTGAAACAAATAAAAAAGGATTGTATAGCTAATGAGGACTGATAAATAAAGGTGTGCACAATTATCATTTACAGTATCTAAATGTGAATTTACTATAAGTCCTACATATTTGACTCTCTAACTTTCCTTTCATACTTTCATTTTTGGAGCAAGGCACTGTTTTACTTTTCGTTTTGTGGGAAATGTCTAGCCAAACAGGACATGGAGCAGCCGCATGTTGGGCCAGTGTAGAACCCATTGTAGTTGTGTAACAAAACACTTTTAATAGTCATCTGTTCGTTTGGACCAGTAGCATTCTATAGATCCGTCAGTGCATATGGTGCTTCAAGCCCTATGATTCAAGGTGCAACATTCCTACGTATAGATGTAAATCTGTCACTTGGAAGTACTTATGATGGCTACATGGCACTGAGTTCTACAGAGGTTGTGGTTATTTTCCATCTGCCAGCCTAGTTCTAACTTTAGTTTGGGGTTTGAATTCCTTATCAAGGTGCACAGGGGGAGAGGAAGACCAAAATCCCCCCAAAAACTCCACACCTTAAAAGCAGTGACAATTAGAATATGGTCCCCTTTAACTAACGCGATGAGATTCTGGTTCAGAGGAGGGTGATGCAGCCATTTGGTTGGGTTATGTGAGCTGGTGGAGTGATGCCACAATGTTGGGTGTATAAAATGCTCTCATTGGTGTAAACACCCGCTCAAAAAAAAAAAAAAAGAAGGAAAGAAGAAAGCTATCTCAGCAGGCCAACTTATCAAAGGTGCATTATGAAAACAGTGCTGGAGACAATTACATACCTGCTTTCCCGTTTTTCCGACTTATATTCTATGGCTATCATTAAGAGCTTTAGCTTCGCAAAGACCAGTCTGCCAAAAGGAAAAAAGAAAAGCGTCACTGCATCATGGTTGAAAATGAACACTTTTTCCCTGAAAATATCATCAAGACGTAATTGTTGGGGGGGGGGGGGGGAAATGGGATGAAATCAATTCTACTGTAAAAATAAGTGCCAAAGAATGCTTCTTCAAGAAGTACTTACAGTACAATCCTATACCTCTCAGAAGTAAGTCCTGCTGAGTTCAAAGTGTATATAGGATTCCAGGCTTAGGCACATAGGCGTGCGCACAGGTGGTTCACCTGGTGCCCAGGCACCACCTAATGAAAAGTCTGGGAAAGGTGCGGCATGGAGAGAAGGGTGGGAAGCAGGCCATGCATTGTCCGAAGCTATGGAAAGTGCACAGATGGCCTACGCTATTAGCATGACTAACACGCTAATAGCGTCGGCCACCTGCACACTTTCCGGAGCTTTGGACAATGTGTGGCCTCCTCTGCCCCCTCCCCCCGCACCTTTCCCAGTATGAAAGGGTCTCTTAATGCTTGAATTAAGAGGCCCTTTCACACTGGGAAAGGTGGGAGGGGGTGGAGGAGGGGGCAGAGCAGGCCGCACGTTCTCCAGAGCTCCGGAAAGCGTGGAGATCATCTAACGCCATTAACATGGCTGGGATTCTCCCAGCCACACTAATGGTGTTAGGTGATCTCCACGCCTCTAGAGAACACCCCCTCCCACCTTTCCCAGT
The DNA here is from genome assembly GCA_029215795.1 of Anniella stebbinsi. NCBI lineage: Eukaryota > Metazoa > Chordata > Lepidosauria > Squamata > Anniellidae > Anniella > Anniella stebbinsi. Next base: position 250,255,632 of record JARDYH010000002.1, read on the forward strand.
ATGAAACGGCCTCTTACTTCAAGTATTAAGAGACCCTTTCATACTGGGAAAGGTGCGGGGGGGATGGAGCAGTCACAGCTTACCTGCTCTCTCCTCTCCCCCAGTCTCGTGATACTTCAGGATGAGACTTCTGACATTTCATCCCCATCTCGCAAGACTTGTGGGAGAGGCGGGGTCTGAGTACGAGCGGCAAAACAGAAGGAGGCAGCAGCAGCAGCGTGGGCCTGGGGGTAAGTAAGGCAGGGCGGGCGGGCAGCGTGGGCAGGCAGAGGGCAGGGCATGTGGGCGGTCGAGCAGTGGGTGGCGGTCGAGCGAGCAAGCGAGCGGTGGGTGAGTGAGTAGCGGGCAGGTCGGGTGAGCAGGCGGCGGGTAGCGCAGGCGGGCTGCTGGCAGCTGAGCAGCAGGAAGCCTAAGGATGAAGGTGCGAGGGGTGAGGTGGGGGCTCAAACTGCAGGCTCAAAGGAGTGGTTTTCTGCTTTGCACACAGAACCTCGGTCTAATTACCAGCCAATATACTTCACTTTGCTTTTTTAAAAAATGGGTTTCTGCAGGAGCAAACAAATGTGGATTCAAAGGACACAGAGTTTTGTGTTTTAGATGTTCAGACGCCACCTCTGCTTATTGCTCCTATTTCTGCTTACCCAGGTGCCCAAGTCTCTGAACTTTCTTGCCAGTTCTTTTATATATTACCTGCAAGTATTTTCATGTATATATCAAAATGTACAACATTATGATGTATAATATATGACTCCGTACCTTTTACAGCTACTCAATGTTCCTACATAGCTTTTCAGACAAGGGAATAACTTTGGATCATTTCACTTGCATGTGTTGTAGATCACAAGCTGAATATGAGCCAACAGTGTGATGTGGCTGCAAAAAAAGCTAATGCTATTTTGAGATGCATTAATAGAGTATAGCTTCCAAATCACATGAGGTACTGGCTCCCCTTTATTTGGCACTGGTTAGGCCTCACCTTGAATATTGCATCCAGTTCTGGGCACCACACTTCAAGAAGGGATGCATACAACTTGGAGGCCTAAATCCAATTGCTACTCCTAACTAGAATAGACACAGTGAATCAATGGGAACTTGTTAAGTCCACACTTATCTAAGTTTCATTCCTTCAATGTGTTTGCTCTGGTGGGGACTAGCAATTGGACTGGTGATCTGATCTGTTTCTGTAATAGCCAGAAATGCAGAATGAGATACTGCTGGACCCAGAGTTCAGCCACCTGAGAATCTGAGTTTTTCTTTTAAAAAAGGATTCTAGCCTTTATGGCTGCAAAGATGTCATTGGAAGTGTGTCATAATGCCTGCTGAAATCTCAGCATTTGTATTCTTTGATGGTGATGTAACCCACTTTTGTTTTTGAGAGACATGTTTGTAAAATAAACATGGGAAGTGGTGATGTTGTAGTTCTGTCCCTTTCCCCCTTTTTCCAAGCTCTGACTGCATTTCACAACAGTAATGGTTTAGTTGTAGGATTCAGAGATGCTCAACAATATCATATTTTATTGACTTTTAGATTCTGGTTTACAGTTCAGTAAATCAGACGTGTGACCAAGGTCACACACCCTTGGGGACGGTTATGTCAGGATGGGCACACATCCTTGAGGGCAGGACATGTTGGGGTGGGCATGCCTCCTTGTGGGTCAGCTATGATGTCCTCCTTTTTGGTTTCCAAAATATGGTCACCCTAGTAAATGGAATTTACTCCCAAGTTTACCTTAAAAAATCCCTGGGGGCACTACCTAATGAAATGTGCTGTGCACGCTTATGCTTAGGCTGCAGGGAGGCATGCCACCCACCGAGAATGGGTGTGTGGGTTTTCCTGCTGTAGGGTGAGCTCTGTTCACCCAGTGTTTGCTCATCTGTTGATACTCAAACCTGGCTTTAATTCCAGGGTGGATATATAGCCCGCCTCTGGGTATTTCAACCAGGTGTTGGGCATTTTTTTAAAAAAAAAATCCAGTTACCCAGCATCTTTCTCCAGTTAAACATTTATTGCTGACCTTTCATTTCTTGTTTTAGCCAGCCATTTTTCTTACTTGAAAGATTACTATAAAGGGAGTGGCTTCAGGATTGTCATCAGAGCCAGCTGATCGTCACTCTGCACATCTGGCAAGGAAGGCAGGTGGCTTTGTGGTTAACACAAGGGACAATAAATCATCACTCTGCATAGCCATCTTTAACTAGAAATTAGGAAAATCAGTTGCTCCTGAGTAAAATTCAGTTTGGGAGTTTGCACATCTGTCCAAAAAGGAGTGAGTAAAACTGGATGCACACCAGGCTCACCAGTCAAGTCACTTATATCTCTACATAGCCTGAGATACGTGTCATTTCCCCCTCTATTTTCCCACTTTTGTGACTTCAATGCAACTTTGAACATATAGCAAGCAAAGAGACTGAAATACCAGCAGGCTTTGGCATGAAAAAATGGTTTCCCCCCAATTTTTCCAGTGTTTTCTCAGGCCTTCACATCTCTAAGCAGGACCCCTAGAGCCCATGGCGACATGGGCTTTATACTAGTGCAATATCTAAGGTGAGATAAGGGGCTACTGTGGCTAACAAAGACATGTGGCTAGCCTTAAAGCAACTGACCATCCCACTACTCCCATTCTCCTGTAATCATGCCTTTCCAAGATTGTAGAAGTATGGTGTTAGCCAGTTGCCTGATGGCTGAGTAGGCTTCCACCCCCCACACCGCATGTCTGAACTGGCCAATGGCAAATGTTTGTGGTTTCCCCTCTCTGCCTTGTCCACACGATCAAGCTGAGGCAGCCTACGAGATTGCTGATAGAAGGTGTGATCTTAGCTAATTCTGGGATCGTTTGGTCAAATCCTGCTGAATGTGATAAATTTTAAGTCACAAGAAGTGCCCCCAGCGCTGGGTTGGAAAAGAAAAATTAGGACAACATGATGAAGGGTTGGAAAACAGCTTCCAAAACTAATCGCTCCCAGCTTATGGGCCTGAGGGTAACTGGAGGAGGGAACTTCTTGGGAGTCACCACATTCATCATCCCAGAACGTGGGAAGAGATGAAGTGGTCCTGACAGCCCTCTGTTAAGGTATGTGGGCTGTGACTTGTCAAGAGCGGCATATATGACTGCTCAAGGGTCAACGCTTGGAGCTAGGGTGGGAGCCTGTGGGACACAGCAGGGTCTCAACTGGCACACTTTATAGCCTTCTAGCAGGAGTGTCAAACCTCAGGGCTACAGGCCAGATCCAGACTGCCTGGGGTTCCAACAAGGTCCTCTGCCCTCACCCCCCAAATGGCCACGCCCCCTTCTTGTATCTACTCCCATACCCATACCCGCCTCTCAGCATTTGGTGGTTTCTTTTTTCCCATTCTAAAAGGTTGAAAAGCCTCTCCTAAATCTTAACTGCTGGCCGTAAGAGCCGTAACCTAAAATATGCTGGCATTTTAAGCCAGCCTGCTTTTACAGCAGCTCCTCCCATTTTGCCTTGAGCCCCACCCATCAGTGGAATGTAGCCTCCAAGAGCCTCTCTGGAATTGAATGCAGCCCTCAGGCTGAAAGAGGTTCAATACCCTGAATTATAGGTTCCCACAAAGGAGAGAGGGTTGGTTAGGGAACCAGGTCATTCATTACAGATCAATAAACTTCTGGCCTTATTTAACCAAGCTATGGCTCATGTGTCTGAATTCCTGGGTCCCGAGAAAACAGGCTTAAGCTGGTTCAAGCGTTATTCCCTTTTCCCAGATACCCCTGGGATATGTGGTTCGATGGGGAAAAGGGAAAGGATCTCTCAAAGAGAATTAACAAATTGCCAAATTACAATTCCCAGGATGCTTTGGGGAAGCTAGAACAGATGAAGTACTATAAAATCTATAGACATTCGTAGTGTAGCTAGGGTCTAAGAGAAAGGTTAGGTAACCGTAAACCCTAAAATACTGCTTTAATAAACAGCTGGATCATTTTCCCGCATATAAGTTCTATGTTAAGAATCACAAAAAATGGAAATGACATTATAGGGAGCCTAAATCTCTTTACTTCTTCTTCTTTTTTTTTTTTAACTACCAACACCATTTATTAATGGCAGCAGTTTGAGCACAGATGTTCACGAACAAAGGCTCTAAAGAGGCCAGGACCAACTGTCTACCTACCTAGAGGGAAATAAATTCTTCTCCTAATTAAAATCAGTATTTTTGAGGAGCTGAGCTCACCACTCGCATAAATTAGATGTGAAACCTGCTATATTTTGGTTCACTAAAATATCCCGAGAAGTATTATCTCTTGTCATCATAGAACCTACAGATACAAACTTGGCTTGATGTATTTTGGGAACATTAATGTATAAAGGAAAGGCTGGTCAGCACTCTGCAATCAACTCGCACTGCACAACAAAGGCATATGGTTAGGATGTAATCCTCAAAAGGCAAGGACATATAAAACCAAACCATTCCTGCCTTCAGAGTGGCATTAAATCTACACCGCAACATGAGGTAGTAAAGACAACAGAAGTTCCCATAGTCAGTTCTATAAACCCCTCGTTAACTGGACACCACATGAAAAAAAAATCCCACAAATGATGAAATAAAACCACAGTTTAAGAAAATTCAATTATTTGTCGTTTTCTCCCAACAAAAGATTACATGTATAACGTGAGGCTATTAGCTCAATTAGATAAAACATGCCTTGTTTTTTACTTGGTTGTTATCAAACCCTTTCAGACTGGAACAAGTGGGCAGGGACACTTCAGACGGACATTTTAGTCTATAGATTAGAACAGGGATTTTGAACTGATGGCACATGAGCTAACAAAATCTGGACCCTGTGACAAATTCTTCTGGTCCATAGTAGCTCTACCAATTTTTTCTTCAAGGAACGCTTGCCCACATTTTCACTTTTAATAACAAAAACAAAACAATGTCTGCCAACTGCAAAAAATAATACATACTCCTCATGGTAACGTTACACGGTTCGTTTTTATTTTCTTTTTTACGTACACATCAGGGGTAGGCAGCCTCGCTGCCATGAGGTGTGGCAAAAGTTAAATAATCTACCCAAAAGACTGAGTCAAAGGCGGAAGTGAGTTTGAGCCCCAACTCAAACTAAACAACTCCTTTGAACCCACAATTTGGAGTCAAGTGTCATCTGCTCTGTTTCTCCTTTTCAGTTGTGTCAGGTGAAGGAGTGGAGGTTCTGAACGGTGACATAGACTGGTTATGGGTGAATACATTAAAACTCAACCCAGGCATGTTGGAGAAGTCAATGTTGGGAGGCATAACTGATTGGCGAATTGGCAGCTTTCCTGATCTGGGCATCACCTTGAAAAGTTAAAATGTGCAGTCTGGGCATGAAGTTGGACCTAGCACGTCTTCTGGATTCACAGGTAGTGTCTTTGGCCAAAAGGGCCTTTTATCAGCATAAACTTGTTTTCAGTTGTGAAGGCAGACAGCCATGGCAACTTCAAGGCTGGATTAAAGTAAGAACGATATGACTTAGTTCACACAACACAACAACCCATTTTGGGTTGTCAGCCTTGTTTGTTTCAAAGTGCCTTAATGTGTTGTCCGGACCTGGAACAATGGCTTAGGAGTGGAAGTGGGCATGAGGATGAAGGGGGAAACAAACCATGGCATGCTGATGAGCACCTGATCATCTGTTGGCAGCAGCGAGGCTTAGCGAGTGATTAACCAACCCAGCATGGCTTGTTTTCAGGATGGCTTAATGTGATGTATGAACCAGCCCTATGTGTGGCTGCCTTTGAAGACTGTGAGACATTGTAATTAATTGAAAAATATGTGGAGGCTATGAACAGCTTTACTTCCTGCCAATTTGTTTCTGTGCACAATGTTGTAAACTGTGTAGGGATGGGTGATCACCTTTCCAGTCACCCCAAAAGTACCCTTTCGTCACATATACATAAAGACTCTCAGGAGTGACTTTTTACCAAGCTCCCAATTTCTCTGGTCAGGTATGCATGGGTGAGAAGCAGACCTCTATGGTAATGCCCATTCTTCCTGAAACTCCCTTCCTAAGGAGGCTCACTAATCTAGTTCTGTCCTCACCTTCCAGAAAGTAGTTAAGAAATCCTAACCCCAAATAGGTATATTTGTGCTTGAAGATAAACCAGAATAGCATACATGTATTGATCTGTCCTGCACAAAATGTTATTGCAAGTTTCCTTTCCTGCATAGAGACAATTTGCATTACTAAACATTATCCTAGATCATGCAAAATTTTCATGGCCTGGAAAGAAATCTAGTTGTGCAATGGAGCAATTACTGTAGGGAAACCAATTGAACCTCAAAGCTGGAGTACCCAAATGGATTCACCTCCACTGAATCACAATGTATGTGGCCTTGTAAATCAGAAACCTAAATAACCAAATCACTGAGGCTCACTGATTCTGTGAAGAAGAGCTGATAAGCAAGGGAGTATGAGTCTAGAGCAAAGCTTTTATCTGCATTCTTTTGCCTTTTAAGTGGCTCTCAGAGACTGCAATCCTATACCCACTTACTTGGGACACATATAGGATCCGGCTGGGAGGTCATCCGCCTTTATTAAATGGGTCAAAGAAGCAACTCAAACTCTGAAGTGACTTTGTCTCTCATTGTTAAGCTAGTGAGTGGTTGCGTTTGGACAACACTTTTGTCAATGGTGGGTTGACACGTCAACTCACAGTTGCATTTCTTATGGGTACTCCCCACACAACATGTTCCTACACAACTGTGGGTGGTTGAGGGTCGCATGGAGTGAATTACTACTCAATCCGGAATTTGACTGACACAGCCCCCCTCCCTCTCCCCTCCCTCCCTCCCTCCTCCCTCAGTCCTCCTGGTGCTATCTCAGCAGCCATTGCGAGTTGTGCCGGCTGTAGCAGAGTGGCCGGCTTGGTTTTGGCCGCTCTTGCCTGGGAACTCTACAGCCAGGCAAAAAAAATAAAAATAAAAACTCAACGGGTCGGGAAAACCACCGGCTCGGTTCAGACAACACAAAAACTACCGGTTATGCGAAAAATCAACTCTGCAGTCAGTTGTGTTGCTCCAGTTGTTTTTCTGCCGGAAAAATCAACTGTGGGGTGGTTTTTGCCCTTCAGACAACACAAATAGCAACCATTGACCAGTACACTGACAGTTGACTCCTAAAAACATGAGTGGTTTTTGTGTTGTCCGAACGCAGCCAGTATCTCCCCTCAGAACAGGGACGCCAAGGAGTACTTATCAGGCAAACAAATTTACCACTCCCAAAATATTTTGTAGTCTCTTACCTCTTCAACTGCTTTCCCTCAGCTTTATATGAAGCAGGTTAGCCACACAGAATTTGTAATATGTATTAACTCTGCTTCCCAATGCCTTGTTATACAACACCATTGGGAAATGATAATGTAAAGTGTATATATAAAGTTCGTATGGTCAATTTTACAACAACCCATTCAATATTCGGCATATTTTAAAAAGAGATTGTCTCCTTACTTCTCAAATTTAATTCCCGCAGTGGAAAATACCATAATAAATGCATTTATAATAAACACCAACCTGTGTAGTGAGCTGTTAAAACGATGCATGCAAGTAGGGACAAGTGGCATGCATTACTTTAATGGAGAATAAGGATTATCCTTCTAGCTCCTTGTATACTCAATAAGAGGATTATACAACCCTTAGTTGGGCTGTGCTCACAATTCAGTGTCAAATTAGGACTTTAAGTGCTCTCTCAGTTCTGATGAGATCAAGATTCCATGTTTTCACAGGTAGTTCTTCTTTTGTTATCTCTTTTGATCAATCAAATGATTATTATTGATTAATTACTGCTTGAAGTGGGCAGGAGGGAATAGACTTGGAGAACAGAAACTACTGAACCTTTTAAAGTGCAATCCCGTGTATCTTTAGGCTGGAAAAAAGTCCTACAATGGGATGTACAAGAATTCGAGGACTTTTTTTCTGTCTAAAGATGAGTAGGATTGCGCCCTAAAGTACAGAATGTGATATCCTTAGCCCAAGACAGCTTTGAATAGAATAGGCAGTTTTTAAATTATTTTATCTGGAGCTTTCCAGTGAAATCAATCCCCACCTCACCCTCCAGGCTTGTTTACTTCCCCCACCCCAAAGCATCAGTGTTCTACAGCACTGAAGTCTTGGAAACTTGTTTGGGAGGCAAGCTAATATTCACCTCCTATCCACCATCCCATTTCCAATGGGAGATAATAATAATTAAAAAAAAGCAAAGGGGATTGAGAGAGTGTATCTCAGGCACTGCTCTTTTACGGTGCAAAATCCTCAATCTGCTCTGTTTCCAGATGAAATGATGCATCTGACATGCATGTATTCATGCAACCCTGCCTCTGATGGTTGAAATAGAGAAAGGAAAGCCTGCAATGTTTTCATCAGTTCTGTCAATTCCAATTGCTCACTTCTTTGTGCTCAGTTTGAGTTATTCGGAATAGCAGTTTCCGTGGTCTCTGATCTTGTTTGCTTTTTAAATTGTGGTGTGAGATCATTTTGTTAGTATTTTCAGAATTCTTTCCTTGACATTCCTCAAAGGTTTTGTATGAGGAAACACACACACACACAAATTTTTTTGTTGCTTTGTATATTCTTTCAGGAACATTTGGTGGCAACCTTAAAACCAGATTATCAATCAATATGATACTGCAGTAGTCACTATAAAAGTTTTAAAGCGTGATAGGCTACTTGTTGTTTTATAAGGCTCCAACTCTGTGTGTGTGTGTGTGTGTGTGTGCCACCAGAGCTGATTATTGGACAGGTAGAAGAACCAATTCATTTTCAGAGTTGTTCAAGGACCGAATACAAGCACATTTTGAAGTCTTCTGTGCTATCATGAAAAGGAATAGAAATTCTTCACTGAACTGAACATAATCATGCTCTAAGCTTGCTGATGTAAACACCACATTTAATTGCCTCTGAGCTCTAATTAACCTGAGGTAAAGAATCACATTCTAATTAAAATGTTGGATAAGTTTGAGTTACAGTGTCTCGTTAATTTAAACCAGGAAACAGATAATTAAGCTTCCAGATAATCCAATACTTCAGGATTATGCCAATATTTTGGGGAGGCTCCTAAAACTCATTAAAGGCCCCTTCTTTATTGATTATGCTACCACAGCATGTGGTACAAATGATAGCTGTGGATTGCACAAAGCCATACCAGAAGATTTTTTTCAAGAAACGTATGGAAACACAGCTGTCTTAACAACGGAAAATGCTCAAAGCTTCAGCCCCCAAGAGGTTTGCTTCACAGGGACCATGCCCAAGGGGGTACGATTAGCTACAATGCAAAATGTTGTAAGAATCATTTGAGATTTTATGCTTAGCAGATGACATTTTCTGCTAAGATTCATATGAAGCCATAGGGAATGCTAACATTGCCTGTTAATAAGCCAATCACAAACATTTGCAAACTACAGCATACCCTTCTAATGGAGAGCACTTAATCTGCAAATTTTATTCACTGGCAGGGTTGAATTCAAACTCATGGATGATTAGAAGAGTATCTTCAGAACTGATATTCCCCAGATCTTTCTGTATCCTTATAAAACTGCAAGGATCAGGCCTTTTAAAGGCAGAATGTTATGTGGAAATAAAGAGGGTGGAACTGTGCAAAGTGCATTTCAAGGAGTTCCCAATTCTTCCAGCTTCCATTTATTTTAGAGAGAGTATTTCTAGCTCTAATGATTGCAGAAATATATTTGACTATGGGATGGCAATTCAGAGATATAGAAAATGTATTAATTGGATTATTATAGTGATATATATAAAAGTAATGTTATATCTTAGGCAAAGATAGTTAATAATAGAGGAATAAGACTGCCATTCCATCAATACCTTCAAATTAGATTACTTCTGTTACTCAGAAATGGATATTTGGGGCTTCTTATTAATTTGGGGTGGGGGTGTTTACATATGAAAATAAATGTCTATCTAAAATGTGCCACATCTTATTACATTCTTATGTAGCCATGCAAATGACTAAATGGAATAGAGACTTGCAGTGTTATATAGCTGATGCTCTTTGTTACATTGGGCAGTATCCAATGCAGCCCACATGCTAGCAGGGCCAACCATTTGTGTAACAAGAAGCTGGTAGATCCTTAAGCAAATGGATATGAGTCGAAATATTCATTTCTGGAACAGGTCAGGTCAGTGAAGCTCATAAAAAGGAGCTCCACTGAACTATCTCATTTCAGAAATTAGCATTTTTGCATGTTACTGGGGTTGCTTTCAGAAGTGTTAACTTCCTGTAGCCCAACTGTTGGTGGATCCCACTGGTACAACAGAAACAACAGAAGCACATAAGATACTGCCCTTTCTCTTTTCTAACAGTTCCTTATTACCGGTCTGTTTAAATATCAGAAAGCCAATAACCTCCCTTATCCTCACTGCATGTTGAAGGACCATGATTTGGGCCAGATATTCAAATACTAAGGTTTTGGAGCACTTACCCTAACTATGATGCTTCAATCCAACTGCTCAAGCCTAGAACCTTTGTGGAACTTTGAATAACCACTCTAGTCTACGCAGGTTGAACAAATCCTGGCTGCTATTGATGAGACAATCAAGAGAGTGACAGCAAACAGGAATTTGTCCAAGCTACAAAATGACTTTTCAGCTGGCCACTAAGTTCAATAAACACGTACAATTACCAATAGCTTTCAACTCCCTGTTTACTTGGATTCCAGCCCGAAATCCTATTCAGCTTCAGCTGTCTATTTCATGAAAATCTGATGCCCTCAAAATACCTATTACCCTTTGCTAGCAGTCTAAATCTGGCAAAATCTTTCAGATTGATCCAGAGGACTCTTATTTAGCTCTTAACTATATGTCTCTCTGCTCCCAATCTCAACGCATACATATCAGACTGATATCCTTTCTGCCTCTATGGTAACCTAACTATGACAACACTTTCTGATTATGACACATCATACACAGTTCTTGTCCCCCTGTATCTGAGCATCACTTAATAATAGCATTTGTCCTGCTGGGATGAAAGACTTCAGCCAGATACCTTGAAAAAAAAGTTGCTATATCTTACATTTTACACCTGCAAAATCCAAATGTATCCAATACAAAAAAAAAAAAATGCAGCTTAACGTTGTGATGCTCCTGTTTTTGGTTTTGTATAGTTTCTTTCTTTCATTAAAGTTTTACTAAAATTAGGATATGGCTAAAAGTTCTCAAACGGAATGTAACTAAATGTATCAAATGCATTTTGACCAAAGTCTTCCTCAGCAACTGTTTTGAAAATCAATCTATAATTCCTTGATAATGTGTATCTTATTGTGAATCTTGGTAATATACCTTGCTGTGAATCAAGGTATTATAGATTGGGTTTTTTTTTTGTTAGAACAGCTGCTGACAAAGGCTTTGATCGAAATGCGTTTGGGATTCCTTATAAAGTTCAGTTCTAAACATGTCAAGCTGATTTACAGAGAAATCCTAAGGGCGAGGAGCCATAGTGATGGAGCCTTCATATTTCAGAGGCTCTGTCCTGTCTAAGGCCTGCTGGGCCCTTGCTGGTGGGGTGGGCAGAACAGTGGAGGCATTTTGCCCTCTAAAAAGGGAGGTTCTGTTAGCCCGCCCAACTTTCCTCTGTGCTACTGGTGTGGTTGGGGGCTGGGAAGGCGTAGGATCCACTGGATTCTCAGCCATTCCCTCCCAGCCTACTAACATTTTCCTGTTCTACAAGATCCAACTTTGTGAAGGAGCCGTCCCAGCTGGAAGGAGCCAGGGGAGGGGCTCTGACTTCAGAAAAACTCCTCTGAGGTCAGAGCTCTGTCTAAGAACTTCATTTGTAGAAGCTTTTGAGGTAAAGGCAAGTGGTTCACCTGTTTTCTGGCATTGTAGGGATGTATTTTATCATGTATTTGTAATTTTAAAGTTATGATTCTAATGGTGATCATGTGCTATACTGATCTCATATGAGTTGTTAGCTATCTTGGACAACTTGTGAGAAAGGACAGGATATCAATATAAATAAATACATAAGACCTCCAATGGGTTTTTCTAGACCTGGCCTCCCAGGATGTTGTCTAGGGACCACAGGATTGCTCTTTCTATTGGACAAACCTGGAATTTTTCATTGGAGTTGTTATATAATGGAGATGACAGGTGTTATTTGTCAATTTTATTGAATGCATTGTGAGTGATACATAGTAATAAATTGTCGTGCATGCAGTCAGACTATCGAGATAATTTTTATAAATCAATGCCTTCATAACCCGTTATCTTTACTATGTGTATCCTACTATGCATATAACTCAGCTTCCTAATCTGGCAACAGACCCAGGCTACATCTACCCAACAGTAATGTTTCCCCAGCAATTATGCAATTTTTTGCCTAAATAACAAAGGTCCATATCATTTCCATTCACAGAAGAGCCATGAACACATAGAATGTTGCATGAGAAAAGTGAAACTAAAGCCAAGACCTTGCACAAGCATAGATCTATTAGAAGTTACTTATAACAGTATTAAACAGACTCTTTTATTTAAAAACAAAATGGCTGAATTCAGGCGACACAATAAGCAACTGGGGTGGGGGAAAACAATAAGTTGTATTGACTATCGTGTCGTCCGAATGCTGCCATAGGCAACTCAGCGCTGATCCTAATCCACACCACAGTTGATTATTTATTACCATGTTGTGTGGGGAGTACCCCCTAGATGAATAACTGTAAAATTGATTATTACCCCACCATTGACTATCGTGTTGTCCGAATTCAGCCAATGTCTTGTGGCACCTTAAAGACTAACATCTGATGGACAGTGTCCATGAAAGCTTATGCCAGAATAAATTTGTTGGTCTTGAAGTTGTCACAAAACTTTTTGTTGTTTTTTCTGCAAAATACTGCTACCCCTCTTGAACATTTTTCTTTGTGGTAGTGTTTTTGCTGATGTTTGGGTCTACAATAGGTGCAAAAATACACGTAATTCAAGGTTGTAAAATGTCAGAATCCTTGCATTTGAGGAAATGTTTTAGGAAGCTACAGGCTCAACACTTAATTTTTTTAGGGTTTCCACTAAGAATCATATTGAGATTTGGAACAAGCAGCTTCCATTGCTGTATTTGAGAGGAAGAAGATGAGCTATATGTCAATTATTGTAAAACTACTTACTCACAAACAGCAGGGAATGACAGACCGACAAAGGCACTAGAAAGATATTCTGTATACATTTCATTAGCAACTCCTTCCAGGTAGTATTTCTGCCACGTATCCTCCTCAATCTAGAAAGGAGAAACACAAAAAAACAATTTCAGAGTTTGCAACCACTTTCTACAAAAATAAATGGAGGTGATCAAGCGCACATCAATGTTTAGGTAATTAAAGTTGGTATCTAAGTTAAATGTTTTACCAATTAATAATGCCCGCTAAGTTTTCATGGGATATTCTCTTTATAAGCACCAACCAGGTGTGTGTGTGAGTAATATGAACAATATTTGGAGAACAGTGTTTCGTGAGAAAAGACGTTTAAGAGGTGCATCCTATAGAAAAGTCACGATACTATGTACACCAACATAGGAGAAAGTCCTACTCGAGTCAGAAGGATGTATTTCCGAGAAAGCAGACATTGGCCTTCCACACACACACACACACACACACACATATATATATCTATATAAATCAAAAGTCCCTACAAAATAGGGCCATCTGCCCACCCCACCCCCACCTTGAACTACTCCATTAGGCCAACCCTAGCAGGTGGAGTGAGATTGTAATATATATATATATTTATGGACAAAGCTCTGCAGCATATTAGGCTTTTTTAAAAAATATCTGTAGTATATATGTATGTGATGGACAAACATATTATGGGATGGACAAACATATTATGTATATTATGCATATTATGTAGTATATATGTATGTGATGGACAAACATATTGTAATATATGTATATATTTATGAACAAAGCTCAACAGTGTATTAGGCTTTTAAAAAATTATGTGTAGTATATATGTATGCGATATCTACATTTTGTACAATGATATATGAATGCCTACCTTCAGCAGTACCCAAGCAAAAAAAAATTAAAACGCTGCAATGAAACGATTTAGGGAAAGGTGCAAAAATTAATTTGAAAACATCCCAAGACAATGACTTGTCTCTGCGTGTTGTGTCCAAGGAGAGCTGTTGCAGAAAAACATCAATGAAAGCTGGCTTTTGCACAAAAGACAAGGCTTCTCCCTACGTGATCATATACCTTTCCGATCATTTAACCTAGCCACTTGTCAACTGAACACAGTTTGCTATGGAAAACATCTCTTTCCCATCAAAGAGTTCCATGTTTCGGCATGGCCAGTGGTGCCAATAATTTTCAGCACCCTGCAAAAGGACACATCATATTGGTGATATCTTCTGACTCTACGCCCCCCTCCCCCACCACACCATCCTCAGGAGCCCATGATACTTAGCTCTATTACACCTTAATTATTTTTCTGTGTTAAATCCCTACTGCTAAATATTTCATTAAGCATTCAGTAGTGAGATATTATTATTATTATTATTATTATTATTATTGCTGCTGCTGCTGCTGCTAAGATTATGTTGATGTTGAGGTTTTTTTCTTCTTTTTTTGACCCAGAATAGTTGGATATTGTATTTGTCATCTGTTTTTTATGCTTTTTATGCTTTTTAAATTTTGTATATCTGTTTTTAATGTTCAATGTTTTTAATCTTTGTAAACCGCCCAGGGAGCTCCGGCTATGGGGTGGTATATAAATGCACAGAGTTGCAGTATTTTATTTATTTATCATTTATTACATTTTGCAGCAAGGCAGCGATCAGGTCCATATACCCAGTTGGTGTGCCTTGTCACCGATGTGCCTGTTTACAGCAGTGAGATCACTAAAGCAATATAGGCTTCACATCTTGATACCCTGGAACATATCGTTTGGTGTAGACTACAAGACAACACATGTCTCTCCAGCTGGGGCAGGTCCCCAAGCCTTTCCTGCCTTTCCTAAAAGAAATAGCAAGTGGACCCATGCTAAGTAGACATCATCTGAGGAGAATGAATCACATGAAAAATAATGCCTGTGGCAGAATTGGGTATAGACACTTTCTACGTGATTTCATTATTTCATATGTTGCCAGAATGCAACCACAACAGTATGGTACCCAAGAACTTGCCATTGTGGAATGGCAGCTAATGCAGGTGCTCCCAGGACTCCAGCAAAGCAATGTCCTGCCAAGAATGGGACAAGGCTACTGGGGTAACATTAAAGGAATTTCTGTAGAACTGTAATTCACTCTCAGAACTGAAACATGAAACTACAAGTGTGCATTGACCACAAGATTTGGTTCAAATCTCAATTTGGCAATTCAGAAAAAAACAATCCAATTTGACTCAGACTGATTCAGAGGCTGCCCGATTCAATTCAAGGCTGAAACTTAATCTCAGTTTAGAAATCCAAAACTTCCTGCCTCCCACTGACTATCACTGGAAATCAACAACTAACTTATCCCTTTTTAAGTGATTGACAGTTGGACTCGATGCCTTATAGGCCCCTTCCAACTCTACTATTCTACTATTCTATGACAGAATTGGATGCAATTCACAAGTGCAGTAACCACTTGAGGGGCTGAAACGTGCCGAATTCCAGACAAATAGGTGCAGGGTTGTTTTTTTAAAAAGCAAATTGCAAGTAACGACTTCATTTCTTGGCAGAACTGGATGACAATTGCAGGCCTAGTGGTCTGTTCTGAGGGGATTAAACCTGCCACATTCATAAGAGCAGCCCCCATAATTTGGGGGTTTCCAAACATTGATGGATGTGGAACATACAGTGGCAGAAGGACATGACCGTCCAATGATTTCCAAGCAGGCACCCAATGCTACTACTCCTTCCCAGGCTCCACAAACTCAATAAAAACTGTTAATGTTACGGCTCCTGAGAGACAGAACTAGCAAAGTGTACTGAACACTGAAACAGTCCTGCAATATATTATTTCAACATCTCTGCCTTAAAGCACTAAGACTGGAGAACCATGATACACTGGCATTAGTTGCCAGTCAAAAATCTACACCTTTCCTCTCCCCCTCACCGCCCCCAGTGTTTTCTTTACAGAGAGAGCTTGGGGAGAAAATTTTGCAGATATACTGTCTGAGCCTCAGCGTCCCTCCAAATCCAAATCCAAATTAGTACTGAAGCTTTGGGAGGGTGACGATTCAGATTCAGTCCACTTTGGAGGAGCTCCGTTTTGGATATTCCCCAAAACTTTGCAAATGCGCCTGATCCGGATCAGCGTTGGGGATTTGGCCAGATCAGCTGCCCTATACTCACAAAGGTTTGTTTTTTCAAAGCTGAATCTTACTCTGGTGCGCTTCTGCAGCTGTCGTCATTTCCCGAGCAGAAGAGATTCATCTTCCAAAGTATATGGAAAGCCTTTGAGGAATATATCAAGTCTCACCCCCTAAAACTGCTAGCACATCCACAAAAACAAAAATGAAGCGGCGATAAAGCCTAGTTCTCCAGTCCACAATAGCTGAAAGAAACTAGCACATCTATCTTCTTCGACTCTCCAATACTTAATAAAGAGAGATTTATACCCAGTTCCTGAGTGAGTTTATTCAGCAAAACAAACAAAGGATTTTACAGCTAAAGCCTTTGCTCTGAAATGAAATCCACTGTTGCTGGTTCAACTTTATGAGTCCATATTGTAGAGATAGGTGATCTAAGGTATAGAAAATCAGCACTCACAGGGCTGGAGTAATGTGGATTGGAGTTCTGTTTACAGTGACAGGATAATGTCCCCATAAAAGGAAGGAAGGAAGGAAGGAAGGAAGGAAGGAAGGAAGGAAGGAAGGAAAAGAGCTGCTTCTCATGTTGTTACTCCAGGTACTCTTTTAGAAGTCATATATGATTTGATTAAAACATTTTCAAGCTCAGTTAAGCTTCATGGTTACTTTTCATTTTGCACTCTGTGCTTAAGTCACTCCTAAATACACTGTTATAGGAGGCTGCCTTGATGGCACCGGGTTGCCCCCACTTTTAGGAAAAACCCACACTTTCACTGCTGCGGAGTAGTGTCACGTAATTCTGACACAGGAGGCAGCACAGGCTTTCCAGTGGCCATTCAGCTCACCGGGCCCACCCCCCTTGCCTGGCTTCTGAACCAATCAGAGGCCGCCTTCCGCTCAGGAATGCCACCGGCTGGACGTTGGAGTGAGGTCAGACGGTGGAAGAGCCATCAAGATCTCACTTCAACAGGAGAAGCCGGGGTAAGTCCCTGATTTATTTTGCAGCGCAGCTTTGTCTATTTGCCCCATGGTGGCTGTGAATCGATTCGCAGCCACCGTGGGGCAAAGACAACATCTATGCAGCCCCTAGAAGCCTGCAGCACAAGAATTGGCTGGTATATTCAAATCAATTGGCTGACAAGTTCAAGGTTGACTGCTGCTTCCTACCCTTTATTGCCCCATTAGGCTTGTCGGGTCAGTACAACAATTGGCTAAATTCTACTTCTATTCAATTCTTTTACCAAAAAAAAAAAAAAAAAGCAGCCCTGAGAGTGCTTTGACTAGCTTCCCCCAGCCTTGGCTCTTCAGATGTTGGACTACAACTCCCATCAGCAGCAGCCAGCATGGCCAATAACCAAGGATGATAGGAGTTGTAGCCCAACAACTTCTGCTCAACCACATTTAGTTATATGCAACCAGTTCCAGTTTTGAAGCCATGAGAAAATGAACCGGACTCTTCTAGCTGTGCAGCCTACAACACGCAAACTCAACCCTGATCCATCCTAGCTTATTCGAACTAGTATGGAAGGGGGGGGGGGGAATCTGTGTTGGACTGGTGGGTCTAAGGAATGGTGCATGTGTCCGCACAATGGAGTGGTGTCTGCTGCCTTGAGGTAGGCAGTGGTGTGCCCACTCCTGAAAAGACTCTACTTGGATCCAGAGGTTTATACCGATGACTAAAACCCCCTTTTTGGCAAGGGTGCTTGAGAGGGTCATCAGCTGTGATGCAAGCTCTCGCGCTGCCTGAGGTGGGGGAAAAGCCGCTGCCACATCCCCCCAGCCTCTGCCACCACCACTGCCATGATCCCCCTCTCAGCCTTTGAGACACCTGCCTGCGAACCCCCCTCTCCCCCCCTCTCTCTTTCTGACTCTTATCTGAAGCGTTGAGTCAGGCAGCGAAAGCAGCAGCTTGACTCTTCAGAGAGTCTAAAATGCCTGGCTCTGAGGAGGTTCTTCCTCAGAGCCAGACAATGACTGGAGAAGCATCCACGGAGGTTGCCTGTGCTGCGGATGTCCTCTTGGGACACTTCTCCTTCAGAGCAGCTTCCTGTCCTCTTTTAGCTCTGGTTAAACAGAGGACCAGGTAGCTGTTCTGAAGGAGGGGTGTTCCAGCAGATCTCCTTGGATATGTCTCCAGCCAGGCAATGCCTGACTCTGAGGAAGGGCCCCCTCTACCCTCAAAGCTTTCAGACAGGGTGACTCTCTGAAGAGCCACAGCCTGCCCACCCTCTGGCTCACCCTGAAACCAAGCCAGAGGGTTAGTGGGTGTTCCAGAGAGCCCTGCCATCTGCTCTCCTGCTGCAGCGGGTGACTTACCAGAGCACCCACTTACCAGAGCACCCACTGCCTTGCTCCAGTGATACAATAATGGGGAACACTCCTGGCCAGAGGGGGGCACTGCTTCTCCCACTCTGCCACCTGAGGGGATGGATTTACCCTGCCTCATGGGAGGGCCAGCCCTGAGGATGTGGACTATGCAGCATCAACCCATTTCAATCTGGGTTCCGCCCTGGTTTGGGGTTGGAATTGTCTTTGGTGACTCTGATGGATGACCTTCCATGGGAGAGATATTTGATACCACTTGATCTTTTGATACCATTGAATATGGTATTCTTCTGAACTGTTTCCATGATTGGGAGGCACTGTTGTACAGTATTTATGCTCCTACTTGTGGGGACAGTTCCCAAAAGTAACACTGGGTGACTGTGCTTTGGCACCTGGCAACTATGCTAGGGACCAATAAAAACCTTAAGCTTAGTGGCAAAGGAGGCATGTGAACCCATTCTTACTTGCAATGTGGAGGGAGAGGGGTGGTATAAGACAGGCTGGTGGTATAGAAGAGACTCGGGACATCAGGAAAACAGTATGAAGACAAGCCAGGGCAAAAAAGTAAAGAGAAAGAGAATCAGAGGGAAAGGATGTGTAAGGACAAAAAGGCAGGGTAGAGTGGACATTAAAAAGGGGGTCAATGTACTTCATATTGTCACCAGTGAGATTAAATGTTTTTGGCTGGCCCCTTTGAGAAACAGAGGAAAGACGCAGTCACATTAAGTCTACTGTTTCGTACCCCCAGACCCTTTTCCAAGCAGTAAGAAGTTCTGATGGTAAATTTCCTTGGAAGGAGAGAGAAGGCACTTGAGGTAAATGAATGTACAGACAGATCAGGTCGTTCTGGGGTACAATTTGCAGCCCAGTGGTTCCGCTGCTACAAACCTTTGTAACGCTGCTCAATTGGCTGCCTATTCTTGTGGGCTCACACTGCAGCTTCCAATTTCAGGAGCTGCCCTGCAGGACCAGTTCTATGTTTGAGTGGCCCTTGGGCAAAATGCCCTGGGTGGGGTCCTCTCCTTGCATCAGTCCACCTCCAACTTGCAACGGTCACCACTGCCCACACGCTTGCCCTCTTTGACTTGGCCATATCCGTGTGGCTACCCAGGGGGATACGGTGAGGATGTGTGGAAGCTCCTCCTCCTCCTCCTCCTCCTCCTCACTCCAGTCTTTGCTTTCTTCCTCAAAATGGGCAGGGGGAACAGGCAGCAAGGCGGAGCGGCACCAGAAAGGTCAGAGGACCCCAGAAGTTGGCAGTGGGCCCTCTGCTGAGGCACAGGGCCTCAGTAATTGCCCAATGATGCTGACCCCTGACATTGGCCCTGTCTGCCTGCACAGTTGCTATGCAGCATGGAGCTACAAAAGGCAGGGGAGGAGCGACAGGATCTGACGAATGAACACACGAGTAGGTAACCCCCACTTTCCTGCCTGCTCTTGTTCCATGGTCACCTGGGGACTCAGAGGGGCACTGGCTGTGCAGAGAACTCATGGAGGGGGGCCCCTCATCCCACGAGTTTGCCAAGCCCTGCTTGTCTGCCCCAATTTCGAGAGCCGGGCCGGATGAGCACTCAGGATCTGGAAAGTGCATTTTGCCTTCCTCCCCCACACATGCCAATTGGGGCCTTAAAGGCCCTCTTAATGCGAGGTTAAGAGAGCCTTTAAGCCCCTAATTGGCACCGGGGGGGGTAGGTAATGTGCATATTTCCCCCTCCGTTCTAATGGTGGCCACCATGAAAGAGGATGGGAAAAATACGTGATTTCCCCAGCCTTGAGAAAATCGTATTTCTCCCCCCCCCCCGGTGCCGATGGGTGCCTTAAAGGCCCTGTTAATTAGAGAAATTGTGTATCCCCCCCCACCCGCTTCATTAACGCAGCAGAGGGCAAAGGGGCGCAGTCAGGGCGGAACTATGTTTGACTGCTCACGAAAGCTCAAGAGCAGTCGGGCGCGGACCTGTCCTGGCACTGGGCCCATGAGGGCTGGATGTGTGGGAGTCCGCTGTTCTCGCGGGCCAATTTTTGCCCCAACGCCAGCAGAGATGGTACACCTATAATTCCCAGCTGCAGGATTTCAGCCGCAGTCAGTTGCCATTTAACCTTTCACGCTAATCAATACACAGCAATTCTCGCATCGAGCAAGAATTCTACCTAGTGATGGGTGAACGTCTGAGTGAATTCGTTATTTACACGGAAAGTAAGGAATTTGCCCATCGAGCTTGGATGAGTGTTCGCCTTTAATTTTCAATCTCATTCCGTGTATATGAGTTTTTTGCTCATGTGTAAGAACAAGCTGCATCATGGGAGCCATTTTTTGGAACGGTGTAGCGCAGCATGACGTTGTACATCGGCACATTATGTGCTTTCTTTTTCATTGGTTGTTTTCACGTAGCCCGCCTCTGTGATGATGTCATGAGAGGTTTAACTCACTGATTGCCAGTGTGAACATGGACTCCCAAAGTCCTCCTCCTTGTAGAGCCGGAGCTGCAGCAGCAGAAATGCCAATGGAAGCAGTTAAGGAGACTCCTTCAGTTACATTTTTGGTAGGTCTAGGTGACTGAAAATTGGGGGGGGGGGGAATCTGTATATTACTTCACTCTACATGCTCCAAAGCTTGCAAAGAATTCCAAATATAATAGTGCATTTGTAATACATCACTCCAGACTCGCTACAAAGGTGAGCATTATGAATGGACAAGTTTTGACCAAGGGGGCTGGCCAATTACGAAATTCAGTTAAATCGCTAGCTCTACCTAATTCTGAGTGCCTGTACACACTGATCAATACTTTAGTATTTTACCTGTAGTGTAACTACGATGATATTAAAAGCAATAAGTCAATATATATGGACCCCCTGAAATTGTGCTTCAAAAAAAAATCCTTCTTATGCTATTAAACTCTTTATTGCTTTTTAAAATGCTTTTAAGTATTTTCAAAAATTGCTCTGATCATGCACAATAGAATGTTACGTACTTTGGTTATCTTGAATTTATTTTCCTTTAGTTAGGTTTGATACAAAATAAGGGTTTCCATATGAAGAATGTCATTACAAAAGCAAAAGGAAAACGTTCAACTGCTAAATACGATTTTGAGTCTTCTAAGTTTGTTTTACTGCTAATGTTGGGCAGAGAGGTTACACAAATAATTTGGCTGCAAAGTTAAGTTATAATCAGTTAAATGTGTGTAATGTCACCACCGATCATGCACATTTGTGCTTGATTGATCAAAAATATATGATGTATTATACCGCTTTATAATCAGGCTGGGGAGAATAAGGGGGAGAAAACGCTCGACTTCAACTTATTTTCCAAAAACGACAGGACTTCTGCTAAGATTTTGCTGGCAATTTTCTAAGATGCATATGTCCACTAATAGTATTTGCCTGAAGCATTTTCTGTACAAACGGGAAGCAAGTGAGAAATCCGGAAGACCTGCTCCTTTCCCCTGTCCTCACAGAACTATGACGGGTGGGGAGGGGGGCATTGTAGAGGACGAAGAGGCAGGGGCATGAAGGGGCTTTTCAATGCGGATTCTTTCCCAGCCTGTTTTTATGGGCCTGTTGGTGGCTGTGAACACATTCCCAGCTGCATCTGGGTGCCATTTCTTATTTTATTTTTTTGGTCCACAGGACTTTAAAAAAAAACACCCCCAAAAAGCCAGAATATGCCCTCAAAGCATTGCTCTCACTTTGATTTGACTTGAGGGACAATGTCTGAAGGCAATGTCTCCTCCCCACATTTTAGAGTTTTGTGGGTTTAAAAAACAGCAGATGTTAGGAATGCAAAATCACAATTACCCCTGTTTGTACAGGCACCTGCACTCTGCTGAAAAGAGACCTCGCAGCCTGAGAAGTGAATGATGCACTTGGGGTGGGGGGATTTTGGCTCAGCACTAGCTTGTGGTTTAAAAAACGGTGTGCAAAGCATCTGTCACATTTTAGCATCGGGGTGTCACTGCAGTTTTGTTATTTTTTGGAAAATATGATTGTAAGCCTATTTTCTACCTTACTCAAAATGCTTTATCCTCTCTTGTATGATCATGAAGCTCACAAATGAAAGGAGGGGGGGGTCTATTTCAAGAAAAATGTCTCCCCTGTGCAAAATATCCAACCCTTTTCATCCATTTGAGAAGTAAAGGTGCAAAAGAGGTGAAAGTGTTCACAGAGCAGGTATGGTACCTGAGTATTCACCTCGCTTTCTCTCTCCCAACCCTGCAGTTTCAGATTTGTTCAAAATCACTTTCTTCTGCTACTGTCATCTTATAGCCAATTAGATTTGGCTTTGTGATGATGTCACTGAACCAACAAAGTTTTAAGTCGTCTTTTCTGGCAACTGGTCAGGAGATGAAAGTTTGACTGGTTGGTAATTCCAGCTTGATGTCTTCCTGAGCCACGATCTAGTTCCTACACCTCCCAACCTCTGTGGGATGCCCTCACATATAATTAACTACAGTTGTCATCATATTGTCACATAGGTCCCCTCTACAAGAATTCGGTTTGACGCCTGGTTGTCCGATTATGCACATCTTCTCGTAATCGCTTTTACAGCAAATCACTCAATGCGGGAGGAGGTTAAGCGCATAACAAGTTGCCTTACCGGTTGTATGAAACGTGCTTTAGAGGTGTTTAATGCGGAGAATCGCTTGTTTACATAGTCATGAGGTGCTTTAATGGCCACGGTAAATTAAAACTCGCTATTTAACGTGCATTTCATAATGCACATAATCGCATAGAAAAAGCACCTCGACCCCCGATTTGCGCTCTGCTCTTGTAGAGGTCAAATTTTTAATGCACCTTGAAAGAGCTTTAAATTGCTCTTGTAGAGGCACCCTCAAATCCGATCTCTGTGTGAGCATGACTGTATTAGGGTTACTAGGCAGGAGGAACCCGTGTTTGTTTTTAATGGCGCCAAAACTGCAGATAATTGGGACAGCAAACAGCAGCAATCTGGTGCAAAAAAGGTAAGATTTGGGAAACATTTTGACACCCCTCCATCACTTTGGGGGCCCAAAAATGTTCACTTCAAAATACTTGGTGCAGCCCTACCCACGACACAGTATTTCTTCCAGGGGATTTTAAAAAACAGTCCATCAAGCCATAATAATACAAACTTCCAAGCAGCCACTCACCCACTTGTCCGTGGTGTGTGGACCACCTTCAGGTGTCCAGACAGAAAAGTTTTTGTAAACTAGTTATTTTGGTAATTGACTAGCACAGATTGATAAAGAGAAGCAAGCTAAGAAAAATGTGGGCTAATAAATGTTGTGGACATATTTTCGAGGGTAATGTAACGAGACAATCAAGTACAATTACCTGTGCAGAACCCGGACCATAGAAGATGCAGAAGAAAACCAATGCAAATTAAATGTGGGTCGGGGAAGGAGGAGTTCATACACATGCTAAGAACATAGGGTAAGGACATAAAATAAACGAGTGGAGGCTAGTGGCTGCGATGTCAGCAGAGCAGTGAATCCGCTCTGGCTTTCTGTTAGGACTAGAGTCAGAACTCTAAAGGAGCTCTCCAAGGTGCAATGCCCTGCCTCTGAATGTGGACATTCCATTAGCTGGTCTGTTGGTAGATTTATTTAACATCACATCTTGTGGCAACAAATGCTGTAAATGAATTACACTTTGTGTGAAGAATTGACTGCCAGTCAACTCAATTGGGTGGCACCGAGTTCTAATGTCAGTAGGAACAGGAGCATGCATAACTACCCCTTTATTTCAGTAGATATTTCTGCCTTTCCTCAGGAGGTGCATGGCACGGGTGAAAATGGCCACCCCCAATTCACTTCCCCATGATTCAGCCAATAGAGGGGCAGAGGTCTTTAAAAGTGTTAAAATAAAATTAGATGTCAGGGGAGAGATAAAGCGCTCTTCAGCAAGGGATAAATGTGTACTGCCCTTTAAGGCTCTTCTGGGGGGGGGGGGGGAGTCTTCTATTTAATAGCGTTCCTGTTTGCAGAACTGGATATACCGCTTCTTTGTCTTGGGAACAGATCATTATTATGTTCCTATACATTACTATTGTGTAGTAAGGACAACTGTTCCATGTTTGTTGTACAAAACATTTACTAATGTCTTCCATCCCCTTTGCTTCTATGACTGTGGCCCATTTCTTTGCATTCCTTTGCCCAAAAGAATCAGCCCAAATTCCCAATCTGGAGAGTGTGGCCAAAAACTAAATGAGAGCAAATTAACACTAAGGGAACAAGTGAGACTTTGGTCTAGCAACCTTTTACGGTTGCCCCCAAATGTTTGAGAAATACTGGGCTTTATTATTTATTATTATTATTATTATTATTATTATTATTATTATTATTATTTTGTAAACCTCGAGGGCCTCGTTGATTGAAGAGAAATAAATAAATGAATTATTGTTGTCGGAGGCTTGGGCTTTTGTACAAACACATGTTCTGCATTTATTCTTGCAGTGAGGGATCCACCGCCACTTGATGGGTGGGGGTGGGGGTGGGGGTAAGCCAAGAAAGAAAAAAAAACTATTGTGTCTTTTTCTCTCGGCACTTTGTTGCCATATGGATTGGATAGAGATCATATTTTCAACTGCAGAGGCTTTCTGCATTGATAAACATGTGGTTTATCTGAAAGAAATAAAGAATAAAAACGATTGCACTTTGAACAATCTCTAATGGCCATGGATGTGCCAAATAAAAATAAAAACATAATTTTGAAGGATCCTGGCCCACTGCCCAATTTGTAATAGGCTATGGGTTTTATTTTCCTTTGGAATACATTGTTTTATGTTTTAACCATCAGAGTCGATGTATTTCTCTGTTTTGAGTTTAGGCCATGCACTCTACTCAGCCCCATGACAAATTGAATCCCATGCTAATGTTCTCTAATAAGATGAGACATTACCTTTATAAATGACCTCATGGAAAAGAGGTTGGCCAGCATCGTCGATAGGCCTGGTGCCAGGCAGCTCTGGGCGATGAAGCCCAGCTTGAGCTCTGCAAGGCATATTGCATCATCTCCTTCTTTCCAATTCCAGCTTGGGATATTTAGCAGATGGGCCTGCAAAGGAAAACAAAGGTAAGAAAACTCCCCCCTCAAACATTTGCATCGGCATTCTGGTAACACAGGATGTGGGTCTGGGTGTGAGGCGGGGTGGGTGAAGGGTGGAAGAGGCTATTGCAGTAGGGTTGCCAGTTTTTCATTCTAAATAAAAAACCTCTGACCTCAAACTGAGTTTCAGAGCATGTACAGATTGCCTTTCCTCTGGGAAGTGAACCAACTATTGTTTAAAAATGTTGGCCTCTGCCCACTTGAAAGGATATTATCTGTTTTTTTTTCCTTTTCTTTTCGGCTAATAGAATGGAAAACACACAGTATCTCCCCCCCCCCCCCCCCAGTAACTGGCCATGAGTGTGAAATTCTGGCTGGTTAATAAGCCTAGCTGGTCTTAAGAGAAAAGTTGGGTCCCAAAATGGTAACAGGTTAGCCCTTTACCTTCCACCCTCTTTTTTCTATAGCTGAATTGATTAAGAAGCCTCTTCTGAAAGGATCAGAGCTTACATTTTATAAACCAACACAGGCTCTTATAGAGCTCCCTCAGTCTCTGACTGTTCTTTTTCTAGGCTGAGGTAGTGCAACACTCTTAAATTATTTCTCCCATCGTACAAAATGCTACAAGCTGCACCTAGCACCACTTTTCATCTAGTTATGTCAACAACACACTTTCGCTTCTACACTGTACATTCAGTGGACACAAACAAGAACACACAGCTGTCCCTCACTTCCTGCTAGCTCCCTGTCCTGCTGCAATGGATGTGGGGGAGCGGGCAGAGAATACACAATTCTGAGTTGCCAAACCGAATCTCCTCAGGGCTTATTTGGCTCACCTCAGTTTAGCAAGGAAACTGTTGACAGAAGGAAAGGAAAGGGACGACAACAATATGCACACATAGTTGAGCCCTGAAGAGAGAAATGCCAAGGTTCCTTCCTGCCTCCCATGTCCTCCCTTATAGGAAGGATCCAGGTGGGCCACACCAAGAATCCATCTTCTCCGGCTTTCTGTTTCCAACAGTGGCTGGCCTTATGTAGGAAGCCCATATGCAGGCCATGAACAGGACAGGTTCTGCATGCAGCAATCCATTACAATGAATCTTTCCCTTTAGAATTAACCTGCTGCTTCTTGCGAAAAGAAAGCACATGTTGAAATTTTATATATAGCCTTCCATGGAATGTCTAACTGGACATCAAGTGTCAAATTAAAAGTTAGAGAAGCTATAAACCAAGCTAGATTCTGGGGCTCAAGTGTGTCTCCACCTTTCTGCCAACATGAACATGCTTCCAGTATGCATGCCCAAAACACGAAAGGCTTCTTTCCATAATCATCCTGAAGCGTCCTGCAATACAAAGAGCATGGCCATTTCGCTCTCCACACTGAACTGATTATGGTACAGTTCATACATTACCTCTCTGGTGGCCACACACTACGTTAATCGGTATTTTGAATCGTGTGGGTACTTCCCATGCAACGGCAACCCCAATAAAGGAGCATACTACGTTTCACATACTCGGGCAATCTGGACTAACTCGTGATCAAAACACCTGCATTTTACAAGTGCAATCTTGGAAGCCAGCCACAGCAGAGCCACAGAGTGAGGGCATGAATTGTTGTCGGTTGTGGAAACAGACTGCTTCATTCTCGTGGCGTATGGGAGCCACCATCCCACCCCGATGTAATATCACATGTACTCCACATGGAGGCCCTTACGGACAGAGAGTCAATTTGCAAGATCCCCTAAAAAACGGTGCATGTCTCACATATTACAGAATGTTACTGATGGATGGGAAGGGCATGCCTCTCCTGTACCAGGTGAAGATTGCCTGTGCAGTAAATGATTAACTGAGCCTATTCCGAGCTTAGAGAGTTTCAAACACATTCAGATTAGGGGAAAATATAGTTACACACTCCACAGAGAGACACTCATGGATAATTAACCTACTCTTGGAGCTGTCCTGTTAAGCCTTGGCCCTTTCTAAATTACACACCTAAGCCAAATGGTTAGATCCTTCCCTGCAGGAAGGAACCATTCCAATTTCACCATCTAGCAATCCTTACAGTAGCCGATTCCAAAGGAAGACAATAGTACAAGTCTAGCTTACATCATGGGTGGGCAACTTGTGGGCCTCCAGATGATTTGGACTACAGCTCTCATCATCTCTCATCACTGGCTATGTTGGTTAGGGCTAATGGTAGATATAGGCCAAAACATCTGGAGGGGCGCATGTTGCCCACCTGGGATCTACATAACAGGCCACTGGTCTAGAGCAGAGATAGTCAATTTGCACTCTGTAGGCCACATGTGACCCACTCACCCACACCCACCCCAGTGTGGCCCCTGCCACCACCCAAAATTCAGATGGAACCCCCACAACAAGTTTATTTTCCAAACAAAATGGTGTCCAGAGTTGCTACAAAGCACCCAAAGGCTCAAAATTTGCTCTATTTTGTTTTTATTTATTTTTAATCCTCCCATCTCCATTTTTGTCACCTGTGAGTGTGTGCAGCTGATGGAGTGAAAATCCCCCCCCCAAACCTCGCAAAGTTGCCCACCCCAGTCCAGAGGTTTGTTGGATTATTTATTTAATGCATTTAATATCGAACAAAACAAAATAATTTAATAAATACCTAATAAAATAGATATTGTATAATACTATGCTTCAAAGCAAAAAAGAAATAAACCAGATGAATGGGGTTTGTAAAACCCAATCCATAGGATGTAAGTAAAGTGGCGTTGTTATTTTTCCATTGAGACCACTTTAAACTTAGTGAAATTAAATCTGAGTTTCCATTGGATTGCATTATCCCTTAGAAACTCGAAGATTCACAGTACACATTTAAGCAGATTTACACAAAAGTCCCACTTTTCTATATCCAATTTCCACTCCGCAATGGCAGCAGCCCTCAGAAGAACTACCTCTGCCCCAATTCCACGCACTTGGTATCCCACTGGGAAGTGTTTGGGGAGTATGGGGAGCTTGCAGTTAGGGCGTTTGGGGGTGGCAAGAGGTAGCAGCGATTAGAATAGAAGTGGTGGCTTTCTCATGTTACGTTGGCATTTGGAAGTCAGCTTTTGGTAGAGGTATGTTTTCTATAAGCTGTGTGCCCCCCCCCCCCCAAATTGGAAGTATGTCCACCACTTGTCTCTGAGGGAATCTGTTATCAGCCACTGAAACCTGGATGGGCCACAGCCTGTAGTCAATCTGAGCAACCAGCCAGAAAAAAACATATGTGAACCGTATGTACTGTATCTATACTGTGAGCAACTACTCTGTTGATAACAGTTCCTATTTGCAGAGGAGGGAAACAGCTGCACTCCATTTGAAAATCAATAATTCATCATAGCAAAAGGTGGTCAGCATTTTACCACACATTCACACCTGATGTGAGGTAAAACTCTCCACACTACGTGAGAGGATTAAGACAGACAACTAAGTTACCCTTGGAAAAGAGAGTTCAACCTGGTCATCTGGTATAAGATTCATGTCCTAACTGCTCAGACCAGGGGTGGGCAACCTGTGGCCCTCCAGATGCTTTGGCCTGTAGCTCCCATGATTCCATACAACTGGCAGTGCTGGCTAGGGCTGATGGGAATTGTAGGCCAAAACATCTGAAGGCCTAAGCCAGAGAGCCCATACAGATGACCAAACTACCTTGGGGTCAACTTTCTCACCCTGGTGTACCTTGGTCATCTGTACCATCCTGCCAAATGCTAATGATTTTTTTTAACCACTGATCAAGTGTAGATAGTGGTGATATGTGCAGTAAAATGGTTATAACCTGTAACTATCCTTATAACATTGTAGTTTAATTAGACAATAAGTGTATTGTCTTATTCATACATTCCTGTGTATCAGTTAAAGTTAAAACTTCAACTGAGAAGTGCTGTAACGGAACGCTTGTAGATGAGTGTCCCTGAATCTTTTTATTACCTTGTTGTGATACTGCAGCATCTGGGTGATTATTCTTATTTTTGGATGATAATTCTTAATGGAAATTACTCTAAAAGAAAGAAAATAAACCAACATTTATCATTTTCATTCAACAGCAATTTTACAAACATGATGCTACGGCCTTGTTCAGATGTTATCATCTCAGTCCAATAAACTCCACATGTGCCTGACTTCAGTGAAGCTATCCTGCTTTCTTTAACATAATTTCCCATGTCACCCAAACCAGGGAACTATCTTACGCTGCCGCTGTGCTCCCACACATTCCACAATACCGATCACTAGTGCAAAGAGGAGTTACAAGTCATAAAGTGAAAATGAGTAGAAATGCTCATGTCCAGATTTCTAGGAAATTAAAAAACGGGCCATTGTGACCTGTCCTTGAATCGATCCCTTTGTGACAATGCAGGGAAAAAACAAACCTTAACTAACAATACTACAAATGAAAATTTCCAGACAGCTACTTGGGGTGGAGGGAAACTTGACAAAATTGGTCGCGTGGCTTGATCTGGCAATAAAATGTCATTTGGAAAGATATTTATTCCACTCTAATCTGACTTTTAAAACTTTTTTTAAAACTGAGGCATTTAATTAAGCGTTCAGTTTTATTGGATCAAACTCATTTGTTCTGCAAAAACAGACGAGAATTCTGTTCACCCAATAATGGTTTCCCTGACCCCCTTTAAAACAACAACAACACATGGAATTTATTTAAAAGTTCACTAATCTATATCTGGATTTCCCTTTAACCTATGTATATAATTTCAAATCAAAGCAAGAGGCCTCCCACCAGCTTAAAATGTGGTTTTGGACAATGAATAAAACAATTTGGGGGCATATTCCACAACAGAGGATGCTGTATTGATGTTCTCTGGCTTCCAGAATTCTCCCCAATTCCCAAAGCACAGCCATATCCAGAGTCCAGAGACCACACAGCCCTATTGCCCTGTTCTTTCTGGCAACATTACTGTGTCTAAAAGGAATACTTTCAACTGGTTCTTGCTGGTGCCTCTGGGTCTTTAGTGACCTATTCCCTAGCTGGGGACTGCTGCACTTGATCAAATCTGCAAAACAGGGAATTATGACTGGAAGTTCTTTGGTCAACGTGTACGGCCTGGGGCTTCTCTACCGACAGTGGCTGAGGATCTGGGGGTGGGGGGTGGAGACAAGGAGTAAAGTTATCAATCATGCCACACCAGGGCTGCATGTGACCACACCTAAATCCAGAGTCCATGAGGTTTGAGCTTGAAATGCCATAGGCAGAAGGTACTTTTTATTGACCAGGCAAGGGTAGAAGGCGAGGCATCTAGTATTTACATGAGGCCTGGCCCAGTCCCTTCAAAGGCTTCATTCTGGCTGTCAGGGGCTGAATTTGAATACTTCTAGTCCCTTGTGCCCAAAAGGGGCTCTGGCTCCTGAGCAAACAGTCCAAGGGTAGGTCACTAGGGTAAATTCCAGCTTCAGGCCTTGAGGTTCTTGGTTCAAGTCCAAGGGTGCTTCCAGCTGAGGCTTTCATGGCACCATCACCCTCCCTCGTCTAGGGAACTTTACAATGGATCCAGACATCGACACCTTCGGCTTGTAGCCCTCCTGTGCATTTCCTCTTGCTTCTTCCATCCTTTTTACCAAGTAAGAAAAAGCAGAATAGCTGGGCAATGCTTTTTGATTACGATCCCTAGGGACCCTACGTCTGGAAGCACCCCAAAAATCACTGCCATGGTGAATGAAACATCCCTGTTATGTTCCTTCATTGGGCTCATGCAAGGGCCCTTTGCAAGCCCCACATGAATGAACAGGGGCTGTGCAGCAGCTGCGCTCACTTATTGTACTGCTCCCTTAAGAACTTCCCCTCAAAATGGCGCTCAATACAATTACAGCAGAATGGACACGATGGGCACCCCCATTCCCCCATGCAGTCTGCCTTTAGTTTAAGTTGCTTCTCCTAACTCTGCCTTCATTTTGCGAGATGCACATATTTGACAGCCCAATAAAACTGTTCAGAACACAGGCCGATTCACTGTGTTAGCTCATTGTTAATGGATCTCTGACATTTTAGTTTTTTAAAAGGGCAGATTGGTCCCATTAAATTAGATCTGAATGAGCACAATGCAGGTAATAGAAAAACCTGTTTTATTATAACCTTACATTTGCCATTTCTTTGCTACCTTTCTGCCATTGAGATGAACCATAACATTCTTCTTCTTTTTATTTCCAAAAAAAGTAACACCATGCAGAATGGAAGCTATATCTTTTGATTCCCAAGAACACAGGGTGAGTCTTAAATCCAGCAGTTTAGAGACAAGATAGGGATTAACTGTCTATGAGCAGAAGACCTGCTGGAGGTGCCCCCATCGTCTTGTTGACGCTGCTTCTGTTGTGTCTCCCATGCTAACTGAGGTCTGCGTGAAGCACCCTTCCTCAACTTGGTTTCCTCCAGAGGTTCTGGACTACAATTCCCATAATCCCTGCCCATTGACCATGGTGACTGGGGCTGATGGGAGTTGGAGGCCAAGACACCTGGAGGGGCCCAGGTTGGGGGAGGCTGGTGCAAAGGATCTCCTTTACCTGGCTCCTGCTGCAGTGCTTTGCAAACCAAATCTGATGCATCTACCAAGAGGCTAGGTGTTATTTGTGTGGTATGCTAAACAGTCTTTCAAAGGTATCACATGGGTGGAAGCTTTACGTGGATCCAACAACCATGAAGGTGATTGTAACCACACCAGTTAAGTGCTGGATGGAGGTGGGGGAAGAGTCTAACAGTCTGATCCCATAGCAACTGCTATATTTCCGAGCAGACAGCCTCAATGTTGGTCCCTGGGGAACATAACCTCTTCATGAGTGAATAAATTTCTGCCTATCATATTGGGTCCCAAATTTGAGCACTTCCTGTTTTGCCTGGTTCCCATTTCTCTTCTTAGGAAGCATTTCTTCCTTAAAAGCAGAGCAAGGAAGAGGAAAGTATTAATATTATTATCACCATCATCACCACCTATAACCCACCATATTCTTAAAGGCTCATAGAGGTTTAGAAACTTAAAAGGAAACTTAGCCTGGAATCCAGTGAGCCTCACATGCATAGCCAAACACTTTGCAATGTGTGGTAGGACATTTCTTGCTGCTGGCTACTGAAGCTCTTTGTATGCTGCCTCAGAGGTCACTTATCCAGATTTGCAATAAAAGGTGTGGTTAAAGGTCATATGTCTCTATTGCTGTTTGGTGAAAGGCTTACAGTGACGTTTCCTTAGGTCACAAATTAAGATTAAATCAAATACCCTCTTCCAAATTACCTCATAATATTAGAGGCATCTTCAGCATCTGGGTCAGCGCAGTATTTGTTGGCAAGGATTAGGCACGCGTCTGCTGACTCTATCTGGACGCCAAAGGAGAAAACAAACATAAAGAGCAACCTGTTTTTTAAGGCAAACTTATCACCTTTCATGGAACCTAGTCATCCCTGAACTAAGGGATTGTGTGTGTGTGTGTGTGTGTGTATGTGTCAGCATTTGTATGTGGGTTTCATGGATCACCAAGGAGGTTCTCCAATCCACCACTCGGCCCATTGGAGACCAGATCATTCTGTAGATGGAGGTAGCAGAATTCTGGACCGTATCACTTCAAAGAGTGAAGACAGGATATATTTTAATGTTCTCCTCTGTAAAAAAACCCAACTTACAGCACATGGTAAAAATAGCAAATGCTTGCATAGCTTTATCCCTGATGTGAGATACATGGAGGGAGCTTTTTACAGTCCAGAATATTATCATGTTGGTTCTGCTGATAATCAGCAAAGAGATTTCTTTTCACACACTTTAAAGTTGGAGTGACCAGCAGATTGCGTAGGCTTATATCTATACTAGAAACCAATACCAGGTATATACCAGTTTAATTGTCATGGCTTCCCTCAAAGCACCATGGGAATTGTAGTTTGGTGAGGGTGCTGAAAGTTTTCCATTGGATATCTGTAGCCCTCCTCAAAGAACTACACTTTCCAGTTTTCACTGGGGAGATAAAATGACTATTAATATCAGTTTAAATTTGTAGTATAGTTATATCCTTAGTTAAACATAGACTCCAAATGGTGGGGTAGAATGGAAGAGAACCATTACCTTTACTCTAGCCAGGTCATGCGGGTTGAGAACTGAACCCTGAAAAAATTCCACCTGAGTGAAGTGTCGTTTAAAAAGAGCTTCCAATTCAAGGTTAGGGGAGATACTAAATTGAGAAAGAAAAGACAGAACAAGCAGAATAAAGTCAGTTTGTGAACATCAGCTGCTATATTTTCTTATTTTAAAAAGAGTTTACAAATAATTAGGAACCAATTTTACTTTGTGTTCTAATTTTTCTCTTTTTCCTTTCTATCTCCTTCAAGGTTGTAAGCAATCCAGAATTCTACTGGTCCAACCAAAAGTTTATCCTCCTGGCCAGTTGCCAGGGCAGAAAGATAAAAAATGGGGGACAGGAAATTTTCATTAATTAATTATTTTTCATGTTCATTAATTTTCATGGTTACTTCCCTAGTTTTTATAAGAAGCATTAAAGACAGCATCCTTAAGGAGGACCAACTCTTATTTCATTCAAAGACTAATTTAAATAATCTAGAAAGGCACAAAGTACATACTTGCTCTGCATGTAGATCCTTCATGAAAACACAACTTTGTTTCACAGTGGGAGAGATTCTACACATCTTGAGGCCACAGTTCAAGGTGTTTTATACAACAGTTAGGAATTCTAATCCCCCCCCAGCTATCACTTCTATTTTGCTACTCCAGTGTCCTTTAGAAATGTGGTCACTGGTGACTAGTTAGACAGGAACAACCCATTTAGAGCTTTGTAGGTGTTCTTTCTTATAATAATTCAGTGCTTTAATAAGCACAATATGGCTTTAAAAAAACAATGCACGACTCCATCCTATGCAGTTTGCTTTATTCCACAATTTTCACTCATTTATAATTTGTTTAATCATCTCTGAATGGCAGGACAAGAAGCCACACACCTTGATGTTAAGGGCATTGATATAATCCATTTCAGAATTGTGCTCCCAGCATTCATCTGATACAGATAGGTCAAAACTGTATCTCTGCCTTGCAAACAGCTTTTGTTTTTTAAATTGCCTGCTCTGTAAAACATGCCAATTCTTATGTTGGATTTTTATTGTAATGGCATGCTCATGACAAACAGCAACCACCTTAAGCATTCATGACTGTTGGCAAAGGCATTTCCAGGGAATTAATGCTTGTCTGGAGAAGCTGCAGTCATAGCCAAAAGTTTAATTGCTTACGGGTTTTTTTGTTTTGTTTTGTTTCCTCTTTTCTACTTTCTGTTCTGTGGTATCGTGTGCAACTGTGAGCTCTAAAATCCTAGAAATTAGAAAGATTAAGTCCTCATCTGGGGCTAGTTCACAGAACAATTTTCATCACCCAATACCTGCAACATTGTGATGGCTTGCATGTGTGAATCAGCCATTAGAGAAACACAAACACGCTTGTGAACAACAAAGAGTCCTGTGGCACTTTCAAGACTAACAATTATGGCATAAAAGCTTTCACGGACTAGAGTTATCCCAAGTCGGCAGGGTAGAAAGAAAGATGTAAGCGGTGAGGACAGAGGGAAATAAAATGCAAAAATACAGATGATTATAATTATGTTAAATCTTAAATGAATGTAAAATAATTACAATGAACATTCACAACACATTCTTAATGCTAACACAAACATCCTGGTATGGGTAAGCTAATTAAGACGTGTAGCAGGATAAAAACAATGACATTAACTTGATTCAGGCCCTAGGTAATAGAACTGAAGTTCTTAACCTCACTGCTAACATTTTATTAGGTTACTACCACTTGGCCAGACAAGCTTCTTATGTCCAAGGCTGGAGAATCTCCCTGGGCTTCCTCAAAGTTTCCTGGAGCCTTTAAAATATATATATCAGTCTTTGGGGCTGTTTACCTAGCATGTCTGAATTGTGATTCGTTTTCAGGACATGGGCAAAAAGTAGACTTATGCTAAAAACACATTCTGTGCAGATACTAATTGTCATTTTACATTCTGACCTACACAATAACCTATCAGGAACATGTATGTTTGAACCATAATACATCCAAGCATTACTGGCTAGGCAAATTCATATACTGAATTAGGGAATGACCAACTTCAGCAGCATCACTAATTTCAGCCAGTTTTACTCCTGTCAATCATATTTTGACATTTCTCTGTACATGCAGGATATATACAATTTCTCATGGTCATCTCCTAGTTAATGGCCATAACTGATTTTGACTTCAGGCATGATCCTGACCTGGTAGTATCTGAAGGTATACAGAGTGAAGACCTTAAGTTCCAAGTCTTGGGACTTATAGGATGACAGGAGATAAAGAAAATTTGGATCCATAATGAGTTTTGTTAAATTGTTTAGATGTTTTCCCCTTTAATGAGCAGTAAAATGCCTAGAGTCAATCCTAAAGTAGCAAGGAAAACTATATTATTTAGGGCAGTGGTTTTCTAAGTTCCTGCAACCATCCTTTCAACATGTTACTGAAGAGCTCCTGTGCAACTGCAACAAGTGAAACTCTGGTTTGTTGCAGAGGATTTTGGGGCATCTTCTAGAGGGCACGTACAGGTACAGTTCCTAGGGTACTGGCCATGATGGTTGGGCCCCAGCCTTGCCTCACATGAACTGAGGGCAAGACGCCACATTATATTTGTTTAAATCCGTGCTTAAACATGTCACTTTAATTTGGAAGAAAAACGTGGCTGCAGGACCTTCATTTGGAACAGGCTCCTAATCTGGATCAGAGGCCCTTGCTAGTCTCCTGCCTAACGTTCCCCCTCCGGCCAGCAGCTATTTGTCCCAAATGTGTCACCTGCAGTAAACAGTACAAACAGCAGACGGGAAGATTTCCTGTTAAAAGTGGTGTGGGGCCTGGATCCAGGTTGGGATTGTCCAGAATGAGATCCCTGTACCCACTTTAAGCATTCTTTTTAAACAGCGTGCTTCTTGTGACATGGTGTTTTTGCCACACCCACCCACCCACCCACCAAGAATGCAACCAGAACACATCCTGTGGCATGCACAGCAGGGGGAGCCTGGTAGTTGTGGGCAAGCATGCTTCGGGAAACCCTGCACTGTATTAATGATCTTCACATTGAGGAACCGCTAAGCCCACAAGGAACCCCAGGATTCCCCAGAACAGAGGCAGCAAACCACAAAGCGAGGAATTGGGTGTGCTTTAGAAAACAGTGAGATCAGCACATGAAAAGTCAAATGCAGCCCACCAAACATGGAGGCAGAAAAGCAAAGGCTGCAATGATCCACTACCAAACTCTTGTCAAGTCATAAATAACTCTTCTGGTTTTAATCAGACTTACTGTTCTTTAAGGATGATTGGGATTGAAGCTTCAATCCCATTGTGCGTGCGCCCCCGCTATATTCTCAAAACAATGTTTTCTTCAAGGTGCCTTTAAGGCTGTGGTTGTAATTCAAAGCCAGACATTTGTAAATTCTGTACACTCACGTGAATTATTTGCAGAATTTCCTGTTCAAAAGCTTCCCCCAACCCTCAAATACTATATAAACTCTCCCAAAGCCAATGAAGTAGTTTGGCACAATAACATATTCAAAGGAAACTGTTACTGATATTGCACGTGGTATTTTCCCAAGGTTTCCATTCCCAATGTTTCTCGGTCGATATGCAGAACATGCACACCCCTTGGCTCATCTGCCCTTTGTTTCTCTCTCTCTCTCTAAAAACAAAAAGAACACCATGGTCTGATGGTTTACTTACTTATGCAGAAAGACGATTTCTACGTTCACATCATCCCTGTCCTTGTGCAGGAAGTCCTTCAAGAAGTTGGACACACTTTCCAATGTTATGTGGCCACAGACAACAATGTGCCTGGGACAGAAAAAAGAGGCACAGTTAAATTTGCAGAAAAAATAACCAGAAAGGATCACAAGCAAGCTCATGAGAACAGGAGAGTCATTATTTTCTTGCAGAACAAAGAAATATGGAAAGAAGAGGAAAGAAGTACTAATCTACTGATGAGTCTCCAGTTCATTCCTGAAAAAGTGAAAGGATAATACCAACACCACAAAATCCTGAGAGATCAACTACTCCTGCCATTTAATGTAACAAAGGACTATTACAAGCCAATGGCCAAAAGGTTATGCATACAATAATGAGACTGCAGCTGTCCGTTGCCTTCGCCTTTCGCACACCAGCTTTAATCCTGGTCTGTACTAGAATTTCTCTATTGCATCTGAAATTTCAGTATACTAACCATCATCTTAAAACAGGGACAAACGATACTCTAAACAAACCAGAATTGAAGAGCCAAAGCCAATCTGTGAGTGGAGGGAAGGATGGAGGAGGAGGAGTGTAGGCCTGACATTGTTCCTGGCTTGCTAAATCAGTTTAGCAAGCCGGGATTGTTCAAACTAGCACCATACAGGTGGATTTATCTCCCATTGCCATATAGTCATGTTATATTTGATATCAAAGGCCCATGATCTCCCAACCTCACTGGGCTGAGTCTGACCTAAAAGCAGTTGTCTTGCTTGCTGTAAGGCTTAGAGCATTCAGGAAGTTTCAGTTGATTATACCAGGTTTATTGTCTGTCATAGTCAAAAGTTACTTTGGTTAAGTGTAAGAAACAAAAGAGAAATTATTCTAAATTGTTCTTCTTGCAGATGTTTTGTGAAGGAACCAAAATCTTTCCTGAAGTCATGCATTGATCAAAGGTAGTGGGAGGTGGGTGGGTGGAGAAGACAACATGAAACAGACCTATTTTCCTAAAACTAGTCTTTTTTTATCAATTGCTTAAAATATTCTTCTTTTTGCTATTTGACTGTTTTTCCTGCAAATTCACACTCAGAATTTTGCTATGATCATATGAATATTCATAAAGTTACATATGGAACATTTTTCAGCTAGAGGGTTGCAAGAATGTCAGCAGCCACAAGCCAGCAGTCAGCAAGGCTGCAGCCCAAAGTGCGCAGGAGCACCCCCAATTGCTGGCATGTGGCCCCTAGTAGGTTTGCCCTGATACACACACATTCACACCCACCCACACCCACCCTTCTCTACATTCAGATGAAATACTGAGATTGTCATGTATGCTACAGCCACTTATCACATAATGAGATTACAAGTCTCCTTGAAAGGATTGTGGGTTACAATTTATTTAATATTTTTAAAAACATTTGTAAACTACCCTTCATCACAACAGATTCCAGGGTGAATGCATATAATATATTCTCAAAAACCTAATACAATACAATAATGCCCTATGTTTACATATTAGTTAGACCCAAATATTTTTGCCAAAAGAAGGCAAATCTAGCTCTTAGTATGCTGGAATGGAATGGAAAGACTTAGGGCTTGGGGTTTCCATTAAAACACCTATATTATAATAATAATAATAATAATAATAATAATAATAAGTAACAAGTAAAATAAAAAGTGGCTTCAAACTGCAGTGGAAGAATTGACTACATAATTTACGGCTCAATCCTTAACATGCTTACACAGGAGTGAGTCCCACTGAATTCAATGGGACTAATTCCCTAGTAACTATTAGTAGTATTGAGGCCTTAACATACCATTTCAAATGAGCAACCAAGGGATCAGATCTGATAGCAGAGGATATGATACCATTCCATTTAATCTTCTGTGACACAGCCTCCAGTGATATCTCAATCCTAATTACATTTAGGCAGAAGTGTCTTTGATTTCACTTAAAGTTCTTTCTAAGCGAGTGTCCTGTAGCTCACAGGCGGTTGGCA
The DNA here is from genome assembly GCA_029215795.1 of Anniella stebbinsi. Classification (NCBI taxonomy): domain Eukaryota; kingdom Metazoa; phylum Chordata; class Lepidosauria; order Squamata; family Anniellidae; genus Anniella; species Anniella stebbinsi. The sequence goes on from JARDYH010000002.1 coordinate 250,294,942, forward strand.
ACCCCAATTGACATTAGTGAAATTTATTTCCCAGTAATAGAATTGCTTATGACCTAGCCTGACCAGATAAAATCCAGGTCAGGGCTCATGTAACTTTAACAGTTGTAGAGAAAAGGGAATTTCAGCCGGTGTCATTTGTATGCAATTAATTCCTGGTGAAATTCCCTCTTCATCACAACAGTTAAAGTTGCAGGGGCCCTGCCTTCTTTTGTATATGGTCACTCTAGTATAGTGCCTGCAACTTTAATTGTTGTGATGAAGAGAGAATTTTGCCAGGTACTAATTGCATACAAATGAAACTGGCTGAAATTCCCTTTTCTCTACAACTGTTAAAGTTACATGAGCCTGACCTGGATTTATCTGGTCAGCCTATTATGACCTCTATGGAACATTGACCATTGTACTGGCTTTGCCAGCTATTCAGGGTGTAAACCAGCCTTTAAAAACTGGACCAACTGAGGGCTCAGGCTTTCTAGTACAACACAGCTGCTGTGCTGACTTTCAAGGTCTGTGCTGTTGGTTTTCTTGCAGGTGCAAGTTGATTTCCCTACAAGAAGAGAAGGTCCAAGGGCTTCCAATGTGCCTAACTACGCTTTGGCTTATCAGGGAAGGTGAAGAGTTCACAGGAAGGGGCAGTTTCTGAGGGAAAAGAACAAAACTAGATGCAAGAGGCAGACGTATAGATGACTGTCTCACAAAGGAGTAGGATAACCAGGAAGCATTCTGGGTCTTTTCAGCTATGCAATCGATTCCAAGGCCTCCCCATGGGCAATGATTCTGGACTACAAGAACAACTGCCCCGGGCTGCACAAAGCATGCAGGACACAGAGGCCTCTGTGGATGGAAGGAATCCTGCTGCTGCCTCAAGGGGGAGATGGGGTGACTCTCTGCTGGGAAGTCAAAGGCAGCAGTATGCCACCTTGACAAGTTACCCTGGAAGTGTGCGGTCTCCCTCGTACGCGTATCCAAGATGTGATAGGAAGCTTGCCAATACTCAACAAGCCCTGTGACCATTATCTCTTCCTGTTAATCGATCTGGGAAGAAACCACACTGCTAGACAGAGCTTTTAATGCATTACAAGTGGGTATGAGCCCTAGGTAGGAAGATGAAGAACCTTGGAGACACTGGTAGTATTTTCATCACTCTTTCGTGTTAAAGGTTGCGTCCTAGGAAGAGAGAGAATACTGAACATGAATAATTGCCTATGCAGATTGTATTGTCAGGAAAGGTTTGGATACTTGATCCATGGTCCAGACTTCCATGTTGTAGTGAGAGATGGGTAGCAACTCATGAGAACTGGAAAGAATGTATTTGGAAGAAGTCTCACACCAGGAGGGCTTTAAACTAAAACCTACAGGGAACGCGGATGAAATCCCAGAAAACAGAATGACACCAAGTACTGGGGACAGGAGCGTGAGTGAAACTGGGATGGTGGTGCAAGTACCCACCAGTATGCAAGAAAAAACAGAAACAGGATGACTAGGCAGTGCAACACTTGGGGCTTATCTTGACGGCAGCGCATTAGCTCCACAAGTCCCCAACCCCCCATCTTGGCACTCCTCGTATTCTTTCCACGAGAGGAGCAAGTGCAGGGGGGGTTGCATGTGGGGAGGAGCGCCCATGCACAGGGGCACCTGCACCTCTTCACATCCCAGTTTTTTAACCTTTTCTTCGGAGGAGGCACTGCATCTGTGTACCAGGGCACCCACGCCTCATGTCCCAGTTTTACCTTTTTTTTTTGGCTTCTCTCCACGCCGGAGAAGTGCGCACCACTGTGGATCCATACCAGGGATTTCCCCTTGTAAAGACAGGGCCATGGTTTTAAATGTACCAGAGGACTGGAAGATAGTCAATGTAACACCAATTTTTAAAAAGGGATCCAGGGAGGATCTAGGAAATTACAGGCCGGTTAGCTTAACGACTGATCTGAGTAAACTGGTAAAAAGCATTATTAAAGATGAAATTAGTAACCATATAGAAGGACACGCCTTGCTGAAAAAGAATTAACACATCCCACTAAACTTTTAGAGTTGTTTGAGAGTGTCAATAAATATGTAGACAGGGGTGATCCAGTAGACACTGTTTACTTGGACTTCCAAGTGGCTTTGGACAAAGTCCCTCGCCAATGACTCCTGAGCAAACTCAGCAGCCATGGAATCAGAGGAGAGGTCCTCTTATGGATCAGTAATTGGCAGAAAGCAGAGAGTAAGAATAAATGGCAAACTCCCCAAATGAAGGGATGTGAAATTGGGATCCCACAGGGACCTGTATTGGGACCTATACTTTTCAACTTATTCATAAATTATCTTGAATTCGGAGTGAGCAGTGAAGTGGCCAAGTTTGCCAATGACACCAAATTATTTAAGGTGGTGAAAACAAAAAGGGATTGTGAAGAGCTCCAGAAAGATATCTCCAAGCTGGGAGAATGGGCATCCAAATGACAAATGCAGTTGAATGTAAGCAAGTGTAAGAATGTAGGGAGACATTTTTCTCCCTCTTTCATAATACTAGAACTCGGGGTCATCCCAAAAAGATTCTGGACAGATTAAAAGAAGGACTTCTTCACTCAGTGCATAGTTAAACTACAGAATTTGCTGTCACAGGATGTAGTGATTGTAACCAATTTGGATCACTTTAAAAAAAAAAGGTTAGACAAATTCTTAGAGGAGAAGGCGATCAATGGTTACTAATCCTGATGCCTCTATACCACCTCCAGTATCAAAGGCAGTAAGCCTCTACACTACCTTCACTTTCAGAGGCAGTGAGCCTATGTATACCAGTCGCTGGGGAACATGAGGGAGAAGGGTGCTGTTGCACTCATGTCCTGCTTCTGGGTTTCCTATCAACAGCTGGTCAGCCACTGTCTGAACAGAATGCTGGACTAGATGGACCCTTGGTCTGATCCAGCAGGGATTCTCTTATGTTTGTGTGTCTCTATACCAATGTACAGAGTATGGGAAAGTTAAAATCTTGATGCAGGAAGGCAAATATGCTTGAATAGGCATAACTTAAACCTGGTAGGAGGAGGATCATTATTGAAATATAGAGATTGCAGGGAGAACTTAGTCAAAAGTAACAGGGTAAATAAAAAGGGAGGAATAATGACATTATACATAAAGGATGAATGTCCATGAGATGAAATTCATGAATCTAAACATGGAAGGTCAGTTGAGAATGTTTGGGTACAAATAAAAGGAAACAACAGTGATATCACTGTGGGAGTCTGCTACACATCACCAAGACAGGCAGAAGACTTGGATGAGGCCTTCCCAGTTCAGGTCACCACATTTTCAAAGTGGAGAGACATAGTAGTAATGGGAGACTTTGATTACCCTGATACCTGTTGGAAATCAAATTCTGCTAAGAATGAAAGGTCTAATAAATACCTGACTTGCCTTGCTGATTATTTCATCTTGCAGCAGGTAGAAGAAGATACAAGGGAATCAGCCAGCTGTGTTTGCAAAGCATGGGTTAGGCCCTGAAGTCATGTAAAGCACCCACAACCTACCATGAGTGAGGAATCACGAACACACAATAAACGCCCTTGTAGAAAATATATAAATGAATTAGAGCCTTCAAGCAATACAAATTGCATCTTAGGGTACTACAGGAACTTGCATATGTAGCCTCCAAGTCTTGGAGAACAGGAGACATAGTGTGAGAATGGAGGCAAGTAAATACCTGGAAAGGTTCTGGACAGATAATTAAACAGTCTGTGGGCATTTAGGAGGAAAATACAGAGATCACAAAGAGCAGGCATGGTTTTTTTCCAAGAATGTCAAATAAATGATGGGAGTCAATTTGTTCTTGATTGCTCTGTAGGGTAGGACCTGAACCAATGGGTTCAAATTACAAGAAAAAGGATTTAGACTAAGCATTAGGAATACATTTCTGGTGGTACAAGCTGTTTGACAGTGGAACGGACTGCCTCAGAAGGTGATAGAGGCTGGATGGCCACCTATCAGGACGCTGTGGTACTGAATTTCCTGCATCAGGGGTGGGGGTTGGACTAAATGATCTTTGAGGTTGCTTCCAACTCTATGAGTCTACAGTTTCATTGTTTGCGAGTATATAAAAGTTGGCTGCATATGCAGTATTATACTTCAGTGCCATTTCTGCTATTTATTTCCCATGCTTGCTTGCCATTCCTGATATCCTTTGGTGAAAAATGGGTTCAACACAGACAATCACTTACTGGTATTCTACTACAGTGCTCATATAACCAATTAGTAATCCATCTTCCTGCCAGTTGGTGTGGAGAATTTTGCTACTCCCCTACGTTCCAAGATTTCTCATCAGGTTCAAAGTATGGGGAAATTCACCTCATGACTTGGCAGAACAGTACAAGTGAACAGATTATGAAATGGTTAGGTTCATAATGTGGCAGGCTACCACTTCCTAACTGGGCATCTGTATTCACCCATGGTGGCAGAAACAGAAGGCTGAAGTTCCCTGTGTTAAGACAATGGCACCAAGCTGTTTAACAGTCTGATCTCATAGAGGGTCACCCCATTCCTACCCCTTTGCTGTGCGATGCTGCTTTCTTTAGTTGGCATCTGAGATGACAGCAGGTGGCAGATAATCAGTAAAGCACTTTCAAAGGTAACATTTAGACCATCCAGGTCACTCATACTTGGTAATTGTTTTGAATACATTCCAATAAATGTGTTTGTGTGTGTGTGTGTGGGGGGGAATCATTGGCTAGAAGCAATGAGAGACAGGGAGCAAGCAATCACCATCCATATAATTTACCATTGAAGACATTATGAGTGTCTGCCCTTGTTTCATAATTTGGTGCTTGGCTAAGAATGTGAAAAATAATCATGGTGGTCTTGTTGGTGGAAGGATAATGATGCAGAACAATGGATAAATCAATAACAAGCACAAAGGCATTATTAAAAACACCATCCAACATGGTTATATTTGCTGTGGTATCATTAGTGACTATGAAATTGCACCATTCTATAAATACAGCACATCTTCTATAACATTGCTTTCTTCAATGGGCCAGAAAGAGCTTGTTAAGTATGAAGATCTTTTTAAAATCATTGTAATGATTGAATCTATATGTTTAAATCCAAAGTTTTTATTGTTGACTTTCTGAATGTGTGTGATACAGAGGACATGCTAAAGGGGACAGAGGGAAACAAGGAGGGTCTTAAGACCCTGAAAAATGCTAGGAGAGGGGGATGAGACAGAAATTTGGCTGAAAGGGAAGGCTGGGCTAGACCCAGAAGTCGGGGAGAAAGAGTGATGAATAGGTGTGGCCCTAGATATATCCAAGTATGATCGTATCTAGCTCTTCCCACACAGGTTTTTCACAATAGTCCCTGAAACAATTTCATTATAGTTGTTACCATGTTGGTCTGGGAAATAAGAGCTGCAGCAAGTAAGATAATATATGTTTTTTGAATACATTTTTGAATATTTTGAGTATTTCAAAAATTGCAATTGCTCTGCCAGATCATATTAATAAAACTGCATCATTACATCTCAAGAAAATAATAAATTAAGTAATGAAACAATATTACATGAGAACCATATCAAAGATGTAATTCAAAGCATATCAACATAGGATGCTACCTTATACCAGTTCAGACCGTTTGTCAATCTAGCCCAGTACTATCTAAATAACAAGCAGTGGTTCTCAGGGGCCTCCATGAGAGGTCTTTCTCACCATCTTCTACCTGAGTCCTTTAACTGGATTGAACCTATGAACGTATGCGTACAAAGTAACGAGAAGTGGTCCCTTCTCAACTACCTAATATCTGGCTTTTAGAAAGGCACATTATAGTACATAGACCAGTCATTTAACACAAGGTGAACTCAATATCCAGAGGAATAACTATATAGACAAAAAAAGTAGACAAACATACATAGAGCTGATGGCCAGATATAATAAATCTAAGTCCTATACACATATATTAATAGTTCAGACTGGTTCAAACCATTTTTGGAGCAGGCTGTTAGCCTTGAAACTATAATTCAAGCCCCCCCCCCCCCGCCAAGCCTTGCCCAACCTGTTCAATGGACTGACTGCCTTGACAATTTCGTACAACGGGATCTGCAGCCTGAGAACCCCATCTTGCTCTGTGACCCCCACCCCCCTCCCCCACCCCCACCAAAGGACACACAGGACAGGCATGAGTACCTAGCACCTAGCATACTTGGGCAAAAATAGGAGATGAGGGGTCTGCTGACATCAGGTCTCTGGGGCCCCCTTTCATTTATTTATTTATTGTCCTGGTGGTAACAGGAATGCTGGGTCCAAGTGCCTAGATTTTCCAGTGCGGACACTGTTTACATTTTCCCACAATGCAAGCAATGTCTGCAACACATTACAGTACAAGCGAGCAGCTTAAAATTGCTACACCCATCAGGCGAAAAACATTGTCCAATAAACAGGCCAACAGGAGAAGTTGCTGTTATGCTGAGGTGCGTAAGGGCCATGCTACAATGGAGCCCTTACTGCTGTTGACAGTGGGAGATGGGGAGAGTTAAAGAGCCATCTGCCTGAGTTTCAAGCTGAGCAGCTACCGTGCATGTCAGGAGGACTCTGTCAAAGCCATTGGTGCTGTTCACCGTGACGAGGAGGGCATTACAGCATCTGTCCCTTTGCAGGAGTGAGGCAATGGACACAGTCACAGCTTTTAGCCCTTCATCTGTTGCTCAATTCAAAATGTGCCCTGTGAAAACTCAATTGTCAACAGAGGATACTTGGCCTATCCATCAAATGTTGAATAACAAAGGCCTGCCCAGAGATGGCAGAAGTAAGCGCGATACAAATGTTCGGTTTATATCTTCCAACAGTCCCTCCTTTCTCTCTCAGGGATATTCCCATGTGATTCTCAGACAAGGTTCTTTCTTCAATGGCCACACCACAAAACAAAATCCACACAAGGTTAGCTAACTGTAATACCTGTGGGAACATGACACTCAAAACCTGCCCAATTGGCCACACTGCTACACCACCGCTACTCCTATTCCTCCTTCTCCCTGCCCCCCACTGTCCTCTCAGTCACACACTCACATTCACAGGGAGAGGGATGGGGGAGTTTCTGCTGTTCTCTCCCCTCCCCAATATTCTCTCTTGCATGAGAAGCATCACAATTTTCTCTTAACAGAATTTCAGCGTACGCAACCAGATCTACAATAATCTTTCCGCATGGCTATGCATTTGCCATGCAGACTATCCTTTTTCCAAGCGCTGCTCTACTGTGAAAAGGAAATGAAGAGACGGCTGTGTTTCACACAGCAAGCATCTATTGGTCTCCACATGCCACTTGGCACCATTCAAAGGTGTACACAGCAGGTCAATCTTGCTATTAAGAAGAAAGTTGTTTGCCTGCCTGCGTGCCTCCATTCTCCAGCTGTTCTCCGATCTCCAACTCTACTAACTGCTAGGGATGGAGGAGAATTTTGTTTCAGTTTGGTTTTGATCAGATGCACCAACATTTGCAAAGGTCTCCATATTCGGGACAAAAAGGACCTGAGATTCATTTATTTATTTAAAGGGGGGGGGGGGTGGAGGACTGAAACTGACGGATTTGTCCATCCAGGCCCAGGGCTTTGACTGCTTAGGTCTTAATTATCTGGGTTTGAATCGCGCAAGGTACTGGTTGCCCTCTATTCAGCATTGGTTGAGCCCCATCTTGAGTATTGCGCCCAGTTCTGGGCACCACACTTCAAGAAGGATGCAGACAAGCTGGAGCGTGTTCAGAGGAGGGCAAGAGGATGATCAGGGGTCTGGAAACAAAGCCCTATGAGGAGAGATTGAAAGAACTAGGCATGTTTAGCCTGGAGAAGAGAAGATGGAGGGGAGACATGATAGCACTCTTCAAATACTTGAAAGGTTGTCACACAGAGGAGGGCCAGGATCTCTTCTCGATCAACCCAGAGTGCAGTATGCAGAATAACGGGCTCAAGTTACAGGAAGCCAGATTTCAGCTGGACATCAGGAAAAACTTCCTGACTGTAAGAGCAATACGACAATGGAACCAATGACCTAGGGAGGTGGTGGGCTCTCCCACATTAGAGGCATTCAAGATGCAGCTGGACAGCCATCTGTCAGGGATGCTTTAAGGTGGATTCCTGCATTGAAGAGAGGGTTGGACTCGATGGCCTTATAGGCCCCTTCCATCTCTACTATTCTATGATTCTATGAATCCCTTTATATTCCATCACCTTAGTGCTTAATTAATTTTGCCACCACTTTTTGCTGACAGGCTCTTCATCCCTAATAGCTATATAGCAGGCAGGTACATCATGGTCCTCTCCTTGCTGGGAATAGCTGTACCTAATGAATTTGGCTAGTATCGACATGGGAGAATTTTGATTCTGTTCATTTTTGACAAGAATTTACCAAACTTTGCAAAATTATTCATATTCCGTAGAGAAAAATCTTGAGATATAAAAATATATAATGCAGGAAAACCAAAACTGACACATTCACCCATCCCTACTAGCTGCCAATCCATTTTGAAGTGCTGCCGCTGCCCTTTAACTGTTTGGGACTCCGAGATCTAGAGGATCAGCTTCTTCTACACAAATGCCCAAATGTTAAAACCATCTATCAGGGTTCCTTCTATGACCTGAACCCCCTGAACAACTCCTTAAGGGTTATCTGCCTCCTTAAGAGTCCTACTTTCCTTCTTTTACCTTCCTCTTCCCAGTTATGTGAGGTTTAGGCTGTAGAAGTGGGGTTATTGGCACACCAGACACTTGAGGTTTAACACAACCATTTACTAATATATAAAAATGAACGAATTGTAATAAAAGGTATTTCGTCAATAGAGCTGATTTTTTTTACCCTAAGCTGCACCTAAGATTTCAAGCTGCTCTTTTCTGCTTCTTTCTCATGCTCTGGTCTTTTCTTACACTTCTATAATTGTCTGTCTCACTCTTTTATACCCTCTTCCCCCAAAACAGAAAATGCTGTTTCAATCTTGTAGAAGTGAAACTTAACCAGGGAATGAATCTTAACTGAAGAATGAAACTACCCCTCTCAGGGATACCCCCTTCCCAGCAGAAAACTCCAGGCTCCTAAGCCTGACTTTATTACTTTGCCTATGCAGGCTTCAAACCTTCACACCATCACAGAAGCCCTTCTCCAAGCCTAGGATGACCAGATAAAATCCAGGTCAGGGCTCATGTAACTTTAACAGTTGTAGAGCAAAGGGAATTTCAGCCAGTGTCCTTTGTATGCAATTAGTTCCTGGTGAAATTCCCTCTTCATCACAACTGTTAAAGTTGCAGGGGCCCTGCCTTCTTTTGTATATAGTCACTCTTGTATAGTGCCTGCACCTTTAACTGTTGTGATGAAGAGGGAATTTCACCAGGAACTAATTGCATAGAAATGACACTGGCTGAAATTCCTTTTTCTCTACAACTGTTAAAGTTACATGAGCCCTGACCTGGATTTTATCTGGTCAGCCTATCCAAGCCCCCCCCCCCCTTCTGAAGTTAGGCAGGTGATGACTGGTAAGGAGACTACTCAGTTGTGGCTCCCACATCTAAACCCTTCACAGAAAGCTTTGTCCAGTACTAATAAATCTGATGTTCTTTTCGAGTCAGGTGAAGACTTTTTTAAAAAAAAGTCACCCAGGCTTTTCTCAGCATGTTGCCGAAGTTACTTTTAATATTTCTGACACCTTTTTGCTTAATCTGTGCTGGGTTTTACTGCTTGTATTTTATTGTTTGATTTGTTTTCCTCTTTCTTACTGTTTTCCTATGTATTTTTATCAAGGTTTTATGGCAATATCATTTTTATAATTGCCTTAAGATAGGCTGACCAGATAAAATCCAGGTCAGGGCTCCTGTAACTTTAACAGTTGTAGAGAAAAGGGAATTTCAGCCAGTGTCATTTGTATGCAATTAGTTCCTGGTGAAATTCCCTCTTCATCACAACAGTTAAAGTTGCAGGGGCCCTGCCTTCTTTTGTATATGGTCACTCTACTATAGCGCATGCACCTTTACCTGTTGTGATGAAGAGGGAATTTCACCAGGAACTAATTGCATACAAAGGACACTGGCTGAAATTCCCTTTTCTCTACAACTGTTAAAGTTACAGGAGCCCTGACCTGGATTTTATCTGGTCACCCTACCTTAAGAAGTAATAACGCAAGAGAGAATTTTGCAGCATCTAAACATGAGGACAGAGGGAAGGAGAGATCCCATCCTCTACTGCTGTTTTTTCCACCAAAATGATTGTGTAATATCTTCACTTTTTTTCTTGAGCTTTAGCTGCTCAGTAGAATTGTGAGATGAAATCAACTAGTTCTAGATTGTCATCTTGGATTGAAAAGAATTACTTTCCTCCTGTTAGGATAAGTGAAATTTCTGCTAGAGATAAGATCAAAACCAGATTGTTTGCATGCCTAAAGAATGTTATTAGGCACACCATTTTAGAAACCCTAGAAAACCCATATTGTTCCAATCATCAGATCTGGATTTACAGATTCCCCTGTCTTCTGCCAAAATTCATGTCTAAGCGTTTCTTACTTCAGCTTCTTAAAATGAAAAAAAAAATGAAAAAATGGTTACATAAGCCAACAGAAAATTAGAGATGTTGGCAAAGCTTGCAAGGCTTGGGCCCTTATTTCAGCTTCAGGGGCTCATAATACACATCTCAAAGAATAGACGACCATTATGAGGCCCGTGGATTCTTCTCAGTTTGGACTGCAGGCCACGTCAGAAAAAAAATATCCTGGTTTACTGCAATGTCAATAATAACCTCTGGGGAAATGACATTTCCAAAAGGGAGGGGGAAACTCCTCTTTCCCTCTCACTCCAGCTGTTGTACTGCTGCTGCTGTCCTGGCTGATAACTGCATTTTAAATGGAAGCAGGGAGGGGTTTGGGGGACCAGGGTTCTGGGAGGGAAGCGGCCTGGGAAACAGTATGGGAAGCACACCAGGCGAATTTCATATTGGCCTGGAAATTAGTTTCCAGATTTTTGGTTAAGGTTCAGATTGTTCCAAGCCAATCTGACATGGGTGGGTTATCCTAACTAACAACAAAGCTTGAATTAAATATTGATAATATAATACTGTGGGTTGAATGTGGGTTGGATGATGTGCTTCCACAGAGCATATTTTAAAAATAAGATGATATTTAGGGTGTGAAATGTAATCTTTCATGTATGGTGAAGGATATTTAAAAAACACTAAGCATTTTGGTGTATATCTACCTTGTTTCAACAAAAGATTTGAGGGTTTCCCCATCTTCATGTTTTTAATCCATACAAAGGCCTGTTCTAATAGGACTCCAAGGTTGTATTAAAGTTTATACTGCAAATTATTTAGTGTTGCTTCTATCTGTAATGTTGTTGTGCTGTGTTTAAATTATGAGCAACTTTGATTACAGTGTGCATAGAGATCAGATATAAATTATTGTTATTAATAATAAAAAATAAAATTTAAATCTACTATTTTGCAGTGTTTGAAAGAGGCCACCTAGACAGATACAAGGGGTTACTTGAGCAAAAAAACTTAACAGTGCAATCCTATGCATGTCTATTCAGACGTAAGCCCTGTTGAGTTAAATGGGACTTATTCTGAGGAAAGTGTGTATATGATTACAGCCTAAATATGTTTGCTAAATGACCAGTAATGTGTAATTATGGAGCCAAAATCACTGTTTCATGCTGGACTTTAACACTACATCTCACTGAATGTCTTTAACACTGAGTAATGGCTTTGCTTAATTCTCAACTGTCTTGCTGCAGTTTAGTATGATTTTTATAAGTTCTTCTTTCCTTGGTTTGGGTGTTGTTATTATATGTGGAATGGTAGGAGTGGGAAGGCTAACTGAGAGCACTCCAGATAATTATTTTATTTTTCAACCTTGTTCCAAATACTCATTACATCTCGACTGCAACTTTATTCAAATACCTGATCACCTCTGGAACTGACCGCGAATACTGCAGGGCTTCCTCTTTCCCGCTGGTAATTACAGCTAAGTAAGGCAAAGCGGCCAAATCTACTGTTTTCCCAAAATACCATGCTGCCAGACCCCAGGGGCCAGCATGGAAATGAGATCTGTCAGGTTCATCTATGGCTCCTTCTCCTACTTCAGTTCTGTGGTACTATGGGAAACTGGCAATTTAGTTAAATGTAGCCAATGCTGAAATATCCAGTTTCTCCTTGCCTAGGACACTGGTGTAGCTTTGGACAGGAAATGGCTTGGGTTACTCCTTTCAGCTCTTTCCCTACTTGCACTCTCTTTGGGCCACTTCTTATGTTACAGGAGTGGTGTCATTGCTGCTTCTCCTTCAGGCCTGTACACGTGATCCACCGAGCCAAATGCAGTCTACTAGCCATGTATGTTTCCCAGCCTCCAAAGTAAACAAAAATGCCACAGACACACCACCGCTCTGGTTTTAACTTTTAAGCACATGAACATTTCCCAAGCTTCTGAAAGTTGAGGCAAACATTGTTCCAAGCTAAAACTAGAGGCACACTTTGCTGTTACACCCAAACGTTTACTCTTGGAATATGTAAGAGTATGTATTTATTTGTTGTATTTAAATTCTGCTTTTTCCCCAAGGAGCTCAAGGCAGCATACATTATACATACACCCACACACCCACACCATCCATCCTTTTAATCATCATAATAAACCAAGGTTGCCCAGTCGGTTTTATGGCTGAGTGGGGATTTGAACATGGATCTCCCTGACCAGTCCTCAGAGGAGTCCATTCTCTGTGTTTTGCTTGACTTTCTGTTCTGGACATGCCTCCTGATTTGAAGGAGGCAATGCCAAAGCAGTGACTGGCAGGTCATTCTTCTGGGAGTGACTGAACACTCCAATCACACATGATGCAGAGATGAGGGAGAATTACTTATCCCCAGTATCCCGGAGTGATGCAAGGTCAGGTAATGCCCCAGGCAGAGAGGCACTGGGTCACCTCTTCTCTAGGTGGGTATCTTTGGCTAACAGGAGCCTTTCATTTTTTAAAAAAGTATTTCTCATGGCATGCAGCTCATACTACTTTCTTTGCACACTAGTGTAACCCAGTGTCTAGTTTGGGAATTACTGGTTTAGCCTATGTAAGCATGAGTTCATGTGAACAAAATATGATGGATATTTCCCCCCAATATGAGTATCTTTGCCAAAAACAATTACCAAATCATTTCCATCCCCAACAAGATGTGGATGTGTGACAAGGCTCCAGGTGCCCTCAGGGAAGTACAAGGAAGATCAGTTAGCCCCATGTAAACTACATTCCAAATTAAAACAATGGCAACCTCAGTATAATCCTTGAGGTGGGACCTTTCTGTACATTCAAAGGCAAACAATATAAAATGCAAAGTTCTCTTGGCTGTTTATTTTCAAAGAAAATTACATCCATTCTATTGGAACAAATATAAAGAACCTCTTAAAAAGCCACCCTTGCCATACCATCACAGTAAATCACAGACAGTAGACTGCAAATTCTGTTCAACATCCACTGACTACATTGTGTTCATTTTGTCAAGCAAGTAAATGAAATGTGACATATATTGATCTAGATGTCTCTGTATAACTATAATATTTATATCAAATGCATATGTCTGAGTCTCTTTTTTTCCTGTCTTCATTCTTAGCTCTCTAATCATGCACTCATCTACTGGCTGCCCACCATCTCCTTTTCTCCCTCTCTGGTATTCCCGTTCTCTGTCTGTCTGCACTCTAGTAGTTGGCAAGCTTGAAGAAAAGTCAAGGTATAACGTAGTCGAGGCAAATCCAGAGCACAAGACTTATATCAGTATCATAAAAGGCATGTGTGGAACAATATTCCGATTAACTGTTTTCCCTACTAGAACTATAAAGAGAATTCTTGAGGCACATTCACCATTTTTGGTTTAGATTTTAATCAATTGGGGGGTGGGGTGCATCAAGGCCTGGTTCAAGAAAGATCTTAAAAGCAACATTAGCGGAGCACTCCTATTTTCCCAAACCAAAGTTAGGTCAGAGCACTGCTTAATTGGGACTGAAATAACCCACATCTCATGTCAGAAGCCACAGGAAGTAATGCGCAAAAGAAAACATAGCGGAGAACAGTACTGAAGATATAATTCGGTAAATGGTTTACCTGCCTAGGAGGGGGCCAGAGGAGATAACACTTGAATTTTATATACAGGGATTCATTTAGGCCTGGATCTACCAGACAAACACAGGAGAGTAGATGTTGCTAATGCCTTTGAGTTGGGATATCATGCTAAAGAAGGAAAATTGCTCAACTTTCTTACAGCTTCTTCCAAACATGGTTAATCATGTTCTTTTACAGCAGACCTATGTAATTTGTTACTTACCAACCTGAATACACTCCAACAGCCATGTAAAATGGTTTAACAATCACCAGGTTTTGCAGTCCAGGGCTGATAACCAGACAGTTTGTGGAGTGCTTATGGGCCATGACACATGACTAGTAGGCAACTTTCAGTTTTGTAAGTCACATGTTGTGCAGGCTTGTTCCATGGGAATATTCAGGATTACCAAATAGTTTCTACGTATTGCAAAGGTAGGAGGTGGTTTAGCAAAGCCATTAATCCAGTGAGCTGTTAACAAGGATATCCCCAGTTTAAATCTCACCTGTGCCATGAACCCTCCAGGGTAGCCTTAGGCAAGCCTACTCTTTCTCAGCCTCAGCTCCTCAGCTGACTGACTTCTACAGTGCTGTTGTAAGAATGACTGAGATAATGCATGTGAAATGTTTAGAACATTTAAAAAGCTACAGAAAATGCTATTATTATTATTATTATTAAAAAACTGTGTAGGTATTGTTACTTCATTGTCAGCTGTTAACAACTTTGTATGTTTGTACATGTATGGATTGTTTTTACATGTGAATGTATTATTATTATTATTATTATTATTATTATTATTATTTCTAACCCGCCTCTCCCTCTGGATTGAGGCGGGGAACAACAATAAATATAAATACAAAGACCATAAAATAGATAAAACATTAAAAACAAATAAAACTAATACATTATTAAAACATCTTAAAATTCAACTGGGTAGGCCTGCCAGAAAAGATCAGTCTTCATGGCTCTCTTAAATTCAAGAAGACTGCTGAGTTGTCGAATCTCTCCCAGCAGGCCATTCCACAGCCAGGGAATGAGCCCTTATTAAAACTGATACACCCAAAAAGAAAAAAAAATGGCAGAAGCTGCCCGTGGTATGAAAATGTGGCTGTGTGATGAGGCTAATCCATGTGATGCACTGTGCTACACATTATTAGGGATAAGTGTGGATTCCCTCCCAACCATAATCTGAGGCAGAAGCTCAGGTTCCAGCTGGAGTGGAATGATTTCCAGAATAGTGGGTCCTGGTTCTGTCCTGTAAATAGCATGCTAAGGATGACCTCAGGCTGTGCTAGACCTCGTTTTGCATGCCCAGAAGCTGCCAGCTGGGCAAGAGGTCAATGTCATGATTCATCACAGTGATGAAGCATGAGGGTTAGCATTAGGGGTGTGCACGGACCCCCCGGATCGGATCGGGACCCGGATCGGGACCTCCAATTTTGTCCCGGACCGGTTCGGACAAAATCGGAGGCCCCCCGGACCGGATCGAGTCCGATCCCGACCCAAAAATCGTACATTTTTGGATCGGCCGCCATTTTTTTCCCCATAGACTTGCATTGCAATGCAAGTCTATGAGGAAAAAATGGCGGCGGGTGGGTAAGGGGGGGCCTAACTCCCTCCCCCCCCCCGGGGCCGTCCGCTGTGGACGGCCCCGGCAGGTAAACCCCCTCCCCCGCGCTCCCTACCCCCCCTGGGGCCGCCTGCTTCCATCCGCTGGCGCCCGCGGGCGCCAGCGGATAGAAGCGGACGGCTCCGGGGGGGGGGTAAGCCCCCTTCCCCGCCACTTACCTTCTCGGCACGTCCGGCGCCGGCGGCTACTACCAGCGGGCTCCGCGGCCTACTCTCGAGTAGCGCGCCGGGTGATGACATCACCCGGCGCGCCACCCTGGAGCAGGCCGCGGAGCCTGCTGGTAGTAGTAGGCGCCGGCGCCGGACGGGAGCCGCCGGGCCGGGCAGGTAAGGGCCCCCCTCCCCCCTCCCCCCTCCGCGCGCCCCCTCCTCCCCTCCACGCACCCCCTCCTTACCTTTCCGGCCCGGCGGCTCCCGTCCGGCGCCGGCGCCTACTACTTCCAGCAGGCTCCGCGGCCTGCTCTAGAGTAGCGCGCCGGGTGATGACATCACCCGGCGCGCCATCCTAGAGCAGGCCACGGAGCCTGCTGGGAATAGTAGGCGCCGGCGCCGGACGGGAGCCGCCGGGCCGGAAAGGTAAGGGCCCCCCTCCCCCCTCCGCGCGCCCCCTCCTCCCCTCCACGCACCCCCTCCTTACCTTTCCGGCCCGGCGGCTCCCGTCCGGCGCCGGCGCCTACTACTTTCAGCAGGCTCCGCGGCCTGCTCTAGAGTAGCGCGCCGGGTGATGACATCACCCGGCGCGCCATCCTAGAGCAGGCCGCGGAGCCTGCTGGGAATAGTAGGCGCCGGCGCCGGACGGGAGCCGCCGGGCCGGAAAGGTAAGGGCCCCCCTCCCCCCTCCGCGCGCCCCCTCCTCCCCTCCACGCACCCCCTCCTTACCTTCCCGGCCCGGCGGCTCCCGTCCGGCGCCGGCGCCTACTACTTCCAGCAGGCTCCGCGGCCTGCTCTAGAGTAGCGCGCCGGGTGATGACATCACCCGGCGCGCCATCCTAGAGCAGGCCGCGGAGCCTGCTGGGAATAGTAGGCGCCGGCGCCGGACGGGAGCCGCCGGGCCGGAAAGGTAAGGGCCCCCCTCCCCCCTCCGCGCGCCCCCTCCTCCCCTCCACGCACCCCCTCCTTACCTTTCCGGCCCGGCGGCTCCCGTCCGGCGCCGGCGCCTACTACTTTCAGCAGGCTCCGCGGCCTGCTCTAGAGTAGCGCGCCGGGTGATGACATCACCCGGCGCGCCATCCTAGAGCAGGCCGCGGAGCCTGCTGGGAATAGTAGGCGCCGGCGCCGGACGGGAGCCGCCGGGCCGGAAAGGTAAGGGCCCCCCTCCCCCCTCCGCGCGCCCCCTCCTCCCCTCCACGCACCCCCTCCTTACCTTCCCGGCCCGGTGGCTCCCGTCCGGCGCCGGCGCCTACTACTACCAGCAGGCTCCGCGGCCTGCTCTAGAGTAGCGCGCCGGGTGATGACATCACCCGGCGCGCCACCCTAGAGCAGGCCGCGGAGCCTGCTAGTAGTAGTAGGCGCCGGCGCCGGACGGGAGCCACCGGGCCGAGAAGGTAAGTGCCCCCCTCCTCCCCCCCCCGCTGTCCACTTTCATCGGCGGGCGCCCGCTGGCGCCCGCCAATGGAAGCGGCGGTGGGCGCCAGTGGGCGCCCGCCGATCCGCCGATCCGCCGAACCGGTTCGGAGCTTTTTCGGACCGGTTCGGATTGGATCGGCCGATCCAGCTGCGGGATCGGAAATCGGATAATTTATCCGATTTCCCACTGGACCGGACTCGGATCGTGGATCGGGTCCGATCCAGTGCACATCCCTAGTTAGCATGATCTGCGGACACCCCAAGGCTGTGAGACATCTTTCTGGGCATGTCCCTGGTGGACTGCAGAATACATTCAGTATACAAAAATCCACCATAGATTTTGGACTGAGCAGAATAAAATAATGTGTGAATGTAAACCAGTCTACAATATATGTCCCACTAAGAAAATCATGGCCCACCAGCCACCAGGGGCTCCATCAATTGCCTGTCCTTGCCGTCTGTCAGGAACTGCACAACCAGAGTGGGAGGGGAGGTTGACAAGCACTAGATGGGCCACACAGTACATACTTTTTAGTGGGTCACACTTTGTGCAGGCTTGATGTAGTTGGAAGAAAAAATGTAATCAATATGGAGTGAGGTGTGGAACTCTAAAAGAGCAGCGCAGTGAAAACATTCCCAGTGCCTGTTCATTTAAACTACACCTACTAAGACATACTAAACACAATCACAAAGGGAAGTTCAGACCCTGCAGACAACTAGAAACTTTTACTTCTGTCCCCAATGAGTATGAGGGAATCACCAAGTACTGGGAAAGTTGCTTCACCGAGGATCTTCATCATCTCAAGCAATTTGGGAACCACTTACCAGAACTCATAAAAATAGACTTAATGAAGTAGGAAGAAGAAAGAAGTGCAACCGCATCTGCCACTGCACAATGAAATCAATATTGCTGAGAAATTTCATTCGTCTAATTGCAAGGTGTTTTGCCTGAGATGTTTTGCCTGAGCAGGAATGTGTAGATTCACTTTTTGCTCAAAAGTAAAACCCCATCTGAGAAATCATTCCCTTTGTTTCCCCAGTCTTATTGAAGTTCTTATTGAGTTCCTTCAAAATTCTTCATATATTTTGCCTGAGAAAAAAATTCCCCAAATTAATTTCAAATTTCACTTTCGGCAAAATGCTGGTGACAATTCTATGTCACACATTTTTGCACTAACCAAGCAGGAATGGCTCCAACAGATAGCAAGGGGTAGTACAGGCTCCCCCAAAATATTTTCCACTACCTCTTTGCTTCCAGAGCTTTCAATTAGCAGATCCTATATGGTATGAATTAATTCCATTGCCACCACTTTGTTCCTCCAAACTAGGTTTTTTTGGATTTGCCCCTGAAACCAAGGCTGTGTGGATAAATCTTAACAACGTAATTCAAACACTGTCCCAGATAAATACCCTTGCATTTGCTCTCAGGCAAACTAAGATTGTCTCTATTGTGAGCATTCTTGCTTTTGTATAACAGACTATAATGGTGTGGACAAACAGAACCCAGATCTTCAGTCATTAAGAACGCTGACTGTAACCCAGAAAGGAAAATGTTAACAGCTGTGAACATGCAGTTAGGAGGGAGTGATAGCCAGCAAATTTACAGAACACCAGAGGAGGAAACCACACTTTTAGCACCAGCAATTCAGCACCAACCAGACTTTTCTCTACTGCTCTAATCCTTTGAAATCCCAGCAGTTCTTGCGCTTCTAGAAGCAACATTTAGGGCACACAGGAGACACCCTGCTATTATTAGGCAATCAACATTTTTGTTCATCCTCCTCATTTTACAGTGTTTTTCCATTTCAAATAGCCTTAAATAATAATTTCAGACATTCCATAAGTTAAAAGCTATATTAGCATAGTTTGCTTGTTATCCTAAGGGCCAATTTGCAACCTAGGTCTAAAGTTATACCCTTTGCTAGGGCTGCAGGAGTTGATCTGTTTAACTAGTAGATTAATCAACTAAATCATTCATTGATTAATTGGTAGGGGTTGATTTTAATCAATCGGATTGAGAATTAAGGGCCTTGGTTTTTTTTTTATGGCATTTTGGTTTTGGTGCATTATTTAATAGGGGAATGAATGAGAAAAATTACACATGGCCTTTCCTTCTAGCAACACACAACACCTTTTGTTTATGACATTGTAAGGTTTCAGTTATGTACAAAGTTATTTAAATGTAACAGATGAATTAAAACAAGGTAATTAATTCAGTCAGTAAACAGCCTTAGTCTGTTCACATGGTAATAAAAGCTGCCATATGATAAACATGGACATTAAGGGTAGGCGATTCAGCCAAACTCAAGCGCATTGAAGTTCTCTGATTTCCACCTTGAAGCTTGTCCTGATTTGCATCCATATCGAATTGTGAGCGTGGGGGTGAGAACTGGATAAATTCTGTTCAAAGAAGAACTGGAACTAATTTCTCACCCATTCCTAATGGACATAGGGATGGGCCCAGAGTGCTTAGGTAGAATCTTTTTCCTGCCTCTTGCCTCACCAGCCCACATTGCAGGTCTAATACATGCATGAAATGTGTTTTTAAAAAAACAAACAGCCCAAGAGATTTATTCCAGGGCAATTTTATGTAAGGCAGGTTAGTGTTTCCTTCCACTGTGTTTTATATCTTATTTAATTATTTCTGAAGAGACCCACATTTCTGGCCAACTCACAAGTTGTACATATACAACCCAGTCCAGATAGGGGCTCTACATGCAAATCCCTATGTGGTTGAGAAAATGGGCATGAAAATGGAGGCTGCGTGCATGATTCCCCCAGTCTGATCCATCAGCCAAGGCCAGATGTGCGATGCTTAGCCCGTTGTTGCTGTTATTGTTTTTAAAAAAATTCGGAATTCCACCAATTAGCTATTTGGGAGAGGGAGTAAACAGGGGGTGGATTCACATTACTTTGGTCAGACTGTCTGTGTGGACTCTACTGGATCAGGGCCACTGAATGACTACTCCTATAAATACTTAAATGGAGCAATGAACTAGGTATATACATGCCAAAGACACTTTTCATTTTGCTTTAAGAACTGTGACTGAGCTATAGCACTTCTAAAGTTATGAGATATAAAGGATAACCATTAGAGATGCTCTTAAAATATATGATTTTTGCAATTTAATCTAACAGCAGGCCTTTCAATCTTGCTGAGAATCTTCCTCCCTTGGTGCCTTTGGGCTTACTGAACCTAATCTCAACAGATACTGGAACATTCCCAAAGCCCAGTTCCACATGTATTGTAGGATAAAGTGATTGGGGAAAAACAGCCCCTAACAATGTGAGAAAACAGCTGTGTATGTCGGATAGCTGTGTGAGATATTTTGAGTGATAGGTGAAGTCAATGCAAACAGGTCCATTATATTAGCCCTGGATCTTTGATAGAAGACCTGATACGTCTGTGTTGTGAGGAGGAGAGTAGAAGAGAGAGACGAAAGACTATAAAAGGGAGAAATTCACATTTGCAAGGCTTAGAATTATAAAATAGAGTGGAAGTCCATAGCATGACATTGTGATGAAGTATTACCTACAGGCTTAACAACATACACATTAATGATCTGAGAGAGTTGTACAGGGATAGAAAAAGAAGAAATACTGGGGGCTTAGCCTCTCCAACCTCTCTAGGAGCTCAGGGAAGTAGACATAGGAATATACCAGTTTACCCTCCCTACGAATGAGTGGTTAGACTAAAATATCAATTTATTTACCAGTGGCAACCCGGTCAGCTTTGCAGTTAAACAGGCACCTGAATTTAGCTTCCCATCATATAAAAATAGCAATATACATATCACATCACAATGGTTCTTCTTTCCTTTATGCAAAGTACAGCTGAATGTAAATTATTTTTAAGAGAGGGGGTGATTGCTACAAGGTACGAAATTTCTGAAACTTTTCCATGGTTACTAGTTTTTATCAATTGCTGTTATAAATGTCCTTCCTCCTCAAGCGATCAAATCCCTACAGAATTTGTTCCTCTGAACATTAGTCCATTTTCTGAAGTTGTACCTCCATGCTATCGTGTGCACATTTATAGGAACTATACTAGGATGGCCAAACTGCAGCTTAGCATGCCATCAATTTTACTATTTTTGTTTTTAGAAACTATTCAAGATAACTCCACTGAACACCTTGGGACGTTACTCTATGGCTGAATTTGGACAACACGATAGTCAATGGTGGGGTAATAATCAACTTTACAGTTTTTCATCTAGGGGGTACTCCCCACACAACATGGTAGTAAATATCAACTGTGGTGTGGATTAGGATCAGCGTTGAGTTGACTATGGCAGCATTCGGATGACACGATAGTCAATGCAACTGACGATTGTCCCCCCACCCCAGTTACTTATTGTGTCGTCCGAATTCAGCCTTTGTGTGTTATATGTCAGGGCCCCTATGTGTGTTTTAAGTCTTGGCTTTGTTGGTATTCTATTTTAGTCATTTAGTTTTTATATTAATTCTACTATTTATACATTGCTTTGAGTTTACTTTTACAGAAAAACAATTAATGCATAACAGTAACAGCTGAACTAAATAAATTAATAAGAATAATAATAAGTATTTATTTAGCACTTCTCCCTAACTGCTCCAAACCTTTTCACACATTATCTTTGAAGTGCTTCCAACAACCCTGTAAAGTAGGCCAATTTTATTGTCTCCATGTTAGGCTGAGGCAGTGGCTTATTTAAGGCCACACAGTGTGTTAATAGCTAAGATGACTTTCAGCTCACAGTTCATGCTTGTAACCACTACCATATACCAGTATCTTCAAGCAGAACTTCATTTTGAGTTGAGAAGCATCAGAGGAATTGTTAGAAAAACTGTAAAAGATCACAGGGCAGGAGAGTTGTCCCAATGAAAAATGTATTGATTTTCCTATTCTACCGAGTCAATGTATTTTATGACTGATATTACATATCTTTTGTAGGAGTTCGCCCTCTCAGCTATAGAAATCTAGAGACAATATGCCAAAGAAGTAAAAGAAAAGAAAAAATCAAGACATTTTATATTTCGGAATCAAATCATGGTGTCTAATTAATCCAAGGTGTCCTGTCAACTTAAATTATCTGTTTGTCCGTCTGTTTACTCCGTCTGTCTCTCCACGGTTCTTTTTTATGTCTGGAAAATGCAGCTATCAAGTCCCATGTTTCCTTCTGGAAGGAATCTCTCTAACAGATTGCTGTTCATGATATGTTGATGATTTGGTAATTTATGGCTTATAAATTAAAGAAATCTGAAGAGATCTCAAAGAAGCAGAGCAGATCACGAGAGAAGAAAAACAAGAGGTCTTTATAGTTTTACACAGCACAGAACTGAGGCTTGCTTAAAATTAGAGGCTTTTAGATATATGCCTGAACATTAATAATATATAGTGCTCTTAAAGCACTTCTGGACAATCCATTTTGTCACTTTTATTCACCGTTAGATTTTTCACTAAAACACACACAGATCATATGATCTATAGTTAAAATCATTCCATGTATTGTCCTGTTGCTACTTTAATTGTGCCTGATGCAGTTACAATTAGGAGTGAGGCACCAGTAAAAAAAAATCAAATGAGCAAAGGGGGAATATTGCCCAAGGTGTTTCAACCAATGGTGTTCCTCGGGGGAAAGGGGTATTAATAGCTCTTCTTTTGACAGACCAGCTAAAATAACTCACCATTCTCAGTGGGGTGGTGATGAAATGATACTAATTGGCTCACAGATGCATATCTAATCTCATGCCTGTGCTTTAGCATTGGATTCTTCCTTCTTCTACTCTTGCAAGAAACGCAATGGATATATATGTGTATCGTTTAATCACTAGGTGGCATTGGACTTAGTTGGTTCTGGCTAGAATCAGAAGGTTTTTAGTTGCTGTTCCGTTCTTGTTGGGGACAGACAATAAAGAATTCGGACAACACAATAGTCAACTGGTGGGGGGGGGGGGAACAATCGTCAGTTGTATTGACTATCGTGTCGTCCGAATGCTGCCATAGTCAACTCAGCGCTGATCCTAATCCACACCACAGTTGATTATTTATTTATTACCATGTTGTGTGGGGAGTACCCCCTGGAGGAACAACTGCAAAGTTGATTATTACCCCACCATTGACTATCGTGTCGTCCGAATTCAGCCATTGTCTAGTTTCTTGACTGGCTTGTCGTCCACGCGTTAACTTACATAACAGGATTTCTGTTGTTGGAGGAATCAATTAAAGGAGGACACAAAATGGTGCAGGACACGCTCCATTTTTCAAGAGAAAGCTCACTTGCATTCTAGTGACAAGGGAAAAGATAGTCATGATACTCAAATCCTAACTCAAACCAGAACTGAAAGGACAAGCACTGTTGTCATGTAGCGCCAGTGAAGCAATTGACTTGATGTGCCCTTAGAGTGCAAAATGGCTTTATATCCCTTATCTTATCCCTCCTCCTCTAAGATAGGCCATTTTTATATACACTTAGAGGACAAGCCTCAGGGTAAGTTTTCATTACCAGTTCCTGTGGCTGCCTTTCCATGGGTGGTGGACTGGGTTATTGTGAAGACTTTGACTTAAACTTTCATCTTCTGACTAGGGTGTTTTTTCCTCCCTTTGGCTGCTACTCTTTTGGGAAATGTGACATTCTGTCTAAATATGAGGCTGGTTTCAAAACTAATGGTATATGTTAGCTCAGATGAACAGCCACAGCAGGTCACCTAGAGATAAAAAGCTATTTTATAGTGATTGGGACTATTATTTCATTCATCGTATCTCCTGGAGGCAGGTGTGTTGGGTTATTCTACCTTACTGTCATAACAATCGTGTGTGGTAGACAAGACTGAAAAACAGTAACTTGTTTCCAAGAACATCTGCCAAGCTTCACAGCTGAGCGTTTCAAATGGGATTGCCCAATACCAAACCCAACCTCTTCTCTCCCTCTCCGGCCTGCAGGTTTGTGGTCTACCAAACCAAGCACAGTCCACTATGGAAGGCAATCCATGAGGTAGTTAACAATTCTCTCTGCCTGCCTGGTACCTGAGATCTTTTACCTACCATGATTGGCCTTTAAACTCCTACTGAATCCACTGAAGCTAGCATCTTAGGCTTCAAGCTATTCTGTGGTGGGATTGTGATTTCTATACAAACTGTAATACCTTTAGAGGCTGAAAGGATCTGCATAAACCAAGAACTTAATTGGTGTTCTACCTCTCTTCACAGGTTAGTAAAAATACTGGCGGAAAGGAACACCATTTCCAGATACCTTTATCAGGAGCTGCAAGGTAAAAGCTTGCCAAATCTACTTCTGTTATTCAAGCGATGCCATTTATGAACAAATGTACTGTATTCCCAATTGTACTATACTTCAGTTATTTTATGTTTAGTACGGAAGCAACCTACAAGTTTTACAAATGAATAATATAATTGTATTGCACCCTATTATGAACATTTCAGCAGGTAACAAAAGATTGGTAAAGGTATAAGGATTTAAATACAGAGTAGACTAAACTAAAACAATCTCTGTCAACATAAGCATAAGTCAGCCCAAATGCTTCAAGAAGATACCTAGTTTTTGGAAATGCCAAAAGAGAGGGAGCTCTATAAGTGTGGAGTAGCCTCTTTATGTGCATCCACTATTCACACTCAGTTGGTATATTCGCTAATAACGTTCCAGTAATCTGTGAACTAACCCTAACCCTCAAAAGCCCATGACCATTGTTAGATAGTTTGAAGGTTATTGCCCTTCAAACAAGCCATGATGCTGGGTTCAGGCAACACAACAAGCCACACCAGACAGATAATTAGGCTAATGGCATCCAGCACCCATCACCAATTTAAACAAGGCAGGGTGACTTATCTGATCATGTGAACTGGCCCACTGCCTTTCGGGAGCCTGTAGCCTCTCACCTGGGAGAGAGATTTACAAATGGCCAGTCCCTCTAGGAATAGCAATAAGGAACATGCTTTCTCTCAATACACAAAGAACATTGCGATATCAATACCCAGTGAATCAACTATCTCCCTCTAAGCCTGTTTGAAAATACCAAATTCGAAATGGCAACCTGGGCCACATTGCAGATTTTAAGCATTCCTCCACTGAGTAGGCTTCTTGCTTACTAAGAAATAATAAATAAATGATCATTATTATTATTTATGAAGAACTTCTAGCATTTCCAAAGCACTTCACAGTCATCCACCTCCATAATTCTTACCACAGTCCTTATAAGGAAGGTCAGTATGACTGTCCCCATACTGTCGATGTGGCTAAGTAAGAGAGCTAGCAGCTTGCCTAGGATTACCTAGCAAGTTCATGGCTGAAGCAAAGTTTGAATGAGGATTTTCTTCACTCATAGCTGAGACATGTAGGCACTCTACTAGCTAAGTGCATGCTCTCAGTTGAATGTGATGGAAATGGCAACAAAAATAGTATCTAAGGTAGGTCTGCGAACGGTGAATGCAGCCCACCAGATATGTACGGCAGTCTACCAGAAGTTCAAGAAGTCTCCGGTTTTACTGCCTGCCTGAGACTGAAAAAAAATAGGGAGATTGTCAAGTATGTGGCAGGTCAGAAAGCAAGGCTTGTCAGCTGCATTTGGCTCGATGGGTAAGAAGTGGCCCGATGCAAAAGAGGACAGGGCTCCTGCACCTTTAATAGTTGCACAGAAGAGACAGTTTCAGCAGGTGTAGCTATTCATGCAAGCTACTTCATGCTGAAATACCCTCTTCTACACAATTATTAAAGGTGCAGGAGCTCAGTCCTCTTTTACACTTGACCACCTTACTAAGAAGATGTGCAGACTTGCTCCAAAGCTTTTTGCCAATGTACAGCATGATCCACTGAATGCTTTATTCAGAAGACAAGTCCACAGTATTACATTCTTATGTCTCTATGGATCAAAACTATACAGTTTTCAGTCCAACGGCCTGCTGGCATATTAGCCTTTGTTATGAGCTCCCTACTCTGCATGAGAATTTTTTTTAAAAAAACCACCATTATTTAAATAATATGTATAAACAAAGGAGCTTAATGTATGTTTCTTCCTGGGAGAAGGAAATACATATGCTATTTTAAGACTCCGAATAACATCTTTCAACAAAGTTTAGCAGCTCCACTTTTTGCAAATGCATTTAATTTTATCTGGAAACTTTTTGACATTAGAAATCGCAGAACTGTAGTTTCTCATTATGTTTGCTGCCAGAATCTGAGCTGAGCTGCTCAGCTAAAAACCATATATTGCTAATTATTACCACATGCCTCCTATCCCAAGCAATGGAAAACTTATTGGTTCTGACAGCCCATTCTCTCAATGTTGAATTCCAAAGGAAAACTCAAATGTTTGGCCAAACATAACATTTCATCAATCTTGTTCTACTGACTGCATAACCAATATCAAACATAGGATTGCTAATGGCTTTTTACTGTGCCGTTCCCAAGCTTATGTGCTCTGATGAAAGATGTACGTGAGCAAAGTCCTTCTCCAAAGTAATTAGAAATTAGCTTTTTGAACCAGGAAACAATGCATAAAGTTAAATCGAACCGTCTGTGTGCTGATGACAGAGTTCAGCTTCAGTCAACAAAATATACAGGCAAACAGAGACAGATGGACAGAGACAAACAAAGAGCATATTTTAAAAAGAAAGCAAAAGCCCCCAGAGATAAAATATAATTAAGCAAGCCCCAAAGCTAGCAGGGAAGCCTGTGAGCTAGCTGATGAAGTCACCAGGATGTGGAAATTTGAAGATCAGGTCTAAGTTTAGAGACCATAGAGCAATGCTGGTACCAGTGACAAAATAGTTTACGTTATAGCTTCTTGAAAATGTTGTTTATAGGGGCAAAAAATCCACAGATGGTGTAGCTCTATAATCCAGTTACATCAAAATACTTTATTCGATGTTTAGACAAGTTAGGGTGCAATCCTATGCATGTTTAGATGCTGGACTGGGCATGCTGGGAGATGTAGGACTTCCTTCTGTTTAAACATGCATAGGATTGCGCCCTTAGGCTGCTAAACACTTTTTCCTTACGTCTGAATAGACGTGCATAGAATTGTGCAGGGCCCCCTCGGAAGATTTGAAATTTTCCTCCCTAATGTTGAGGGAAACTAAATAAAACATGGAAGCACTTCAATTAAACTAACGCTTAGTCCTGTAAAAACAGAGGTGAAAGAAAACTGTAAAAATTAATTGTGTTTACTTCCTGTTGAAATCCTTTGGAGTTCGACATAACTAACGTAAGCCTCTTTCCATTGCTTGTAATGGGACTTGAACTATACTTCATATTCAGCAAAATAAGGTGATATGATTCTGGACTGTACCATTTTAAGAGATATCATATTTTGGAATATCCCCCATGTAAAATAGTCCTCAACATGTAGTAAACTATGTCGAAATAGAAAATGTTTGTTTTTCCATAGACAGGGAGGTTTTCATTTTGTTTTATTTTAATGTGGGAGAGCATTTAAAATGCACTCTCTGATCAGCAGTCTGAAGATGGATGTTGCTATTTCACTGTCTCCACCACCACATTCTTCACAATGTGTAGACTGGCTCTTAGTTGCATTTGACCTGCAGGATTGTGCCTATTAGCTTTAAATGCTGCCAAGGACATTTTCAATTCCGAAACTGGAATTCAGGTTTAGAATTGTCTGAAACTGCACCAGACCTTCAAATTAAGTTTTTAACTTTGATTAGCATGATTAATCTTTGTGACAACCTCCCTTTATAGCATTAGAGGGTTTGACCATTTTAATGGTTTGGGTTTCATAATAATAATAATAATAATAATAATATATTTATTTATTTATCACCCGCCTCTCCCAACAGATCGAGGCGGGGAACAACACCAAACACAAAATACAAAAACTGATTAAAAGCACATAAAACCAGTACATCATTAAAATACCAATAAAACACCAATAAAACACTTTAAAATTCATCTAGGTAGGCCTGCCGGAAGAGATCAGTCTTTATAGATCTTTTAAATTCCTGAAGACTAGTAAGTTGGCGAATCTCTCCCGGCAGGTCATTCCACAATCTGGGAGCGGCAGAAGAGAAGGTCCTCTGGGTAACGGTTGTCAGTCTAGTTCTTGTTGACTGTGATAAATTCTTCCCAGAGGACCTGAGCGTGCGGGGCAGATTGTATGGGAGAAGGTGATCCCGTAGGTAACCTGGACCCAAACCAGGTAGGGCTTTAAAGGTAATGACCAACACTTTATACTTCGCCCGGAAACTGATTGGCAGCCAGTGAAGAGATTTTAAAACTGGTGTAATGTGGTCACCCCTAGATGTACCGGTGACCAACCTGGCTGCCATATTTTGAACTAGTTGAAGTTTCCGGACTAGGCACAGAGGTAGCCCTATGTACAGCGCATTGCAGAAGTCGAGCCTCAAAGTTACCAGCGTGTGCACTACTGATTTTAGGTCTTCCAACTCTAGGAAGGGGCGCAGCTGGCGTATCAGCCGAAGCTGATAGTAGGCACTCCTGGCAGTCACATCTATCTGAGCTGTCATTTGGAGCGACGGATCCAGGAGCACCCCCAAGCTGCGAACACAGTCTTTCAGGGGGAGTGTAACCCCACCCAGAACTGGTTGACACATCTCCAACCCCAGGTTGTGGCCCTTGACAGTAAGCACCTCCGTCTTGTCTGGATTCAGCTTCATCACTTTGGTTTCAGCAGTAGGAGAAAAGAAGGACAGTAGCACTATTTGAATGAAATGTCAGGTGTCTGAAGTAGTGCACTTAAAATCCTGGAACCCCAATGGAAAGAAATACTAGTTTGGAATTAGCTAGGATAAGATTATAGGTGTTTTGGAACTTGTCAGTTGTGGAGGCAAAGACAAAAGGATCCAATGCCATCATAATCACAACATATGAAAAAGGGACATGAAGCTGATGGTTCATGGTTTGAGGGAAGGGCCAACAAAACTGAATAAAAAGGGAGATGGCTGGAACATTCACTTTTCTACGGTCTATGAAAAAGCAAATGGTAATTTAACATATTAATATTGACCAGCAAATGGAATCTGGGGTTAGCTGTCAAGCTGTCAAGCTCTTCCTGTCTTTCTGTTTTTCCTGTGGAATGCTAGAACACCTACTGAACTGAACACAAAAGGAGACACAAAGATTGAGTGAAGGTACAGAGGGGTACAACTGGGAATGGTAAGGTCCTGTATAGACTTTCTGAGTCCAGAAAATTCAACTAGTTCAAAATATGGCAGCCAGGTTGGTCACTGGTACACCTAGGGGTGACCATATCAAACCAGCTTTAAAATCGCTCCACTGGCTGTCAATTAGTTTCCAGGCGAAGTACGAAGTGTTGGTCATTACCTTTAAAGCACTACATGGTTTGGGTCCAGGTTACTTGCAGGATCGCCTTCTCCCATACATCCGCCCTGCACGCTTAGGTCCTCTGGGAAGAATTTACTACAGTCAACAAAAACTAGGCTGACAACCGTTACCCAGAGGACCTTTTCTTCTGCCGCTCCCAGATTGTGGAATGACCTGCCGGGAGAGATCCACCAACTCACCAGTCTTCAAGAATTTAAAAGAGCTGTAAAGACTGATCTCTTCCAGCATGTCTACCCAGATGAATTTTAGGTGCTTTTATTGGTGTTTTATTGGTATTTTAATGATGTATTGGTTTTATGTGCTTTTAATCAGTTTTGTGTATTTTGTGTTTGATGTTGTTCCCCGCCTCGATCCGGAGGGAGAGGCAGGTAATAAATAAATAAATAAATAAATTATTATTATTATTAATTCCTTAACTGGTGTACTATGCAATTTTGTGTCAGGAAACTCAGTCTTGTTAATAGTATGGTCGAGGTAATTAATAACGGAAATTTATTGCAATTAACTTCTTAAAACTGGTACAGCTCATATAATTCTAAGTTAATTACTGCTGCCAACATAAAAAGGACTGTGCTGCTGACATTATATGTGCATTTTTTCACTATTTATAGTTAGCATAATTTCAGTTTTGAGTGGAAAGCAGGGTGTAGCTTAGTTCAAAAATATTGGGCCTAACTCTTGACAAACATGCAGAAACTCCAGATGATGTCAATAAGGTTCATATAAAACTGTAGTTAAAATAAAAATTACGATTGTCAAGGGAAAATCAAATCAGGGAAGAGCTGCATTTGATAGTACTTTTAACATGGATTATCTCAATATCAGTATCACGGTCATATTTAGATAATTGTCAATATCATGAAGGAGACACATGCTCAGAAAAACAGCTGACACAGGGC
Organism: Anniella stebbinsi; assembly: GCA_029215795.1. Lineage (NCBI taxonomy): Eukaryota > Metazoa > Chordata > Lepidosauria > Squamata > Anniellidae > Anniella > Anniella stebbinsi. The sequence continues at coordinate 250,325,422 of JARDYH010000002.1, forward strand.
TGGTTGACACTCACAGTACTCCCCATGCATGTTCTGTGGGGGTATGTGCAGGGGCCAGGTAGAGATCAGTGCCAGGCAGAGATCCCATGATGGTGCTGTTTGTGAGAACTGGTGCCTGTATATGGAAGCTGTATATACAGACGCCTTGATTTGTAGGCTCGTGACAACTCCTGAAATCATGACACTGAAAACCTGACAGCAAATCCTGACAGCCATGTGTACAGCTCTTCTGTAGAAGTGGCAGCTCTCATGAACAGCCTCTCTACATGGATATGGCCTGGTGGTGGTAGCTGCACACGGCCAAGGTGCTCACATGGAAGGGGCTTACAGATTTCAGGGTAGGTCTGGATCATAAGATCAGTGTTGGTAAAAAGCAACCACAGAACTAGCCCTTCACTGACAGGAAGAACCTGGACACAATAAACAACTTAGTGACATCAGCTGACTGCAAATTGATAATAGCAGGGTTGTCTTCCAGGTTGTGCAAACTGAGTACTGTTGGCAGTTCCCTTCTAGAAGAGGAAAACCCATTGTGACTTGTACCATAGCATGGCCCAGGTCTCTAAGATGCAGTGTGACAAGTTGGGGAGGGGACGACATTTGATGTCAACGGGACACACACACACGCACACATACACACACAGAGTGCATCAGGGTGTGTCCGTGAGTCAGATGTCACCACCATGGCGGGTTCTTTAATGTCACACAACCACACCTGGTCTTTTTTTTTTAAAGACTTACTTTCTGCCTCGGGTTGAGTTATAAGTCCCGCCGTATTTCTTCCGATTAAGGATGAGAGCAGCAATTTCTGGCACGTAGCGCGCAAACATGGCCTACATGCATGAAACAAAAGCAAAAAAAGAAAATGGCATGCAGAGAGTGTTCTACTGCAGCAGAGGCAGCAGAGCCTCTTGGAATACTTACTTTCTTCCACTAACCGCACTATAGGAACCACCATATTTCTTGCGGTTTCCTATTAACTCTATGATTTCAGGGACGTAGCTGGCAAACATGGCCTAAGGAAGAAGATAGGAGACAGAAGAAAAGACTAAAAAGAGAGGCCAAAGAAAGGGGGGATGATGAATATTTTAAGAAGATACATCATCTTTAAGATCTGAAAATGCAAAAGACTTAGATCTATAAAAGCTTTTTTCTCAAAAAGGTAAAAAAAAAAGTTTGTATAACATCAAAACAAGAAAGTTTGACATAAAAGTTGGTCTTGGAAGAGATGCACGCCTGATCAACTAAAGAAAATGGTCAAAAGCGGGAGAAAGGCACAGAAAACAAACCCAAAAAAAACTAAGAACAAAATGAGGTCAAAATGGCATCCAATTGATAAAGCGCTGCCATGGCTAACACTTTCTAAAAAGGGGTGAGCGGAAATATCCAAAGGTTATACACCGCAAAAACACCCCATCAAAGACAAAGCAAATGAAAATCATGTATTGCTACTAGAGTGACTAGTTTATAAAAGATAGGTGAGGGTTTTCCTCCCATTATCAAAGAAAATGAGGCTTTTCTTCACCACGTGACAATGAACATGGTGCAACTAAAACAATATATATTTTTAAAAGTTCACCTTTTTAAAAAGTTGATAAGGACATGTAAGAATATAAAAGAAAAAAGGTGATTAGGAAGGGGGAAAATGTAATCTGCCATGTTTTCTCCAACAAACATTTTGCTTGTGGCTGGATACTTCTAAGAGCTGCTGCCAGTGAACTTGGCCTCATTTTTGGTACACGAATATGCACCTCATTTGGAAATAAATGCATGTATACATACTGCATTTATAATTCACCTAGTAGATGGAGCATCCCTGAAAAGAGATGTTTACAAGACACACAAAAATATGTATGTATAATATATATTTATATATATGTATATTGTGGGTTGAATTTGATAAGTTACTTACCTTGCAGAATGCAAATCTTAGCCCTAGGGTTGCTGATTTTTAAGACAAAGCAATTGCAATAGTTGCCATAGTGTCTTTAGTATTGACAGAAAAATAAAAAGGCAAATTGATTAGAGGCAAGATATATGTGTATCTTATGTTCAATGTACTTACTCAGCTCTTCAAGCATTGCAGAGACATAACTTGCTGACCTGTTTAGGAATTTGTAATGACTGTATGTGTTCGCACCATGTTACCTTGCATGCTTGCCATGTGTTGAACTGAAAGAGAACATGGTTTTGCCATTGTCTGGAACGGGCAAGCGGCTCTTTAAAGGGGTTCCTAAGCCACAGTGTTTGTTGGAATATTGGGGAGGAACACAGGAGGGTAGGGAGGGTTCTTGAAACCGCAGCTAACTTTAAATTATCACTAACATAATCACCAAATTAATACACTGCCAGTAATTGCTAAGTGAAAGTTAATACTGTAAATTCCTAAGACACTTTCTGTATCTGCATGCATTACTTTCTGAAATACACCATCGTATCCATATTTTAAGTTAAGTCAACAGCTCTCCAATTTCATATAAATATTTTGAAATATTTTAAGTTACTTATTCATTTACTATGATTAAGGTTACTACCCTCAAGGGAAAAAAACCAGCAGAAAATAACAAAAATTTTACCAATCCCCCGAGGATGAAGAAGACCATGAAAAGGCGGCCAAGGGTTGTTTTTGCATAAACATCTCCATAACCAACAGTGGACATAGTAACCATTAGTAAATAAACACATTCCCAATATGTGAGCGCTTGGTTATTTTGGAAGTTTTCCCATGGATCCCCTGAGTTCTCCACCTACAAAGAAAGAATAACAGTGGATAAATGCTCCAGATCCTGCAAAGCGGAAGGATTACAGTCACTGTCAAAAATGAACTGGGTGGAGGTGAATAGCATAACCTTGGAAGACACAAGTTCAAAATCTTGCTCAGACATTAATGCACTCAGTATGTGTGGGTGCAATAGTAACCTCTGGCAGGATTGTTATACTGTTAGATACAATGTGTAGAGTTTAGAATGTTAGACTATGGAGATCCAGGTTCAAATCCTTATTGAGCTACAAAGCTTACGGGTATATTGGTCCAGTCACTACTACTAGACCTAAACCTATCTCACAGGGTACTTGGGAGGATAAGAGGAGGGCAGGTCAAAGTATAATTGTTTTGGAAACTATGAAAGCAATATATGTTAGACTTTTTCTCTCTACAACCATGGTACCGGGCATCTAAAGACAACACTTTGTGGATTTTATGGAGTTTTGTGGATTTTTGTAGATAAAAGCTTATGCTATAATATTATTTTGTTAGTCTTTTAAGCTGTGACAAGACTCTTCCGTGTTTTTGCAGAAACAAGCTATTCTTCCTGAAATTATATAAATCATATTTTGTCCCTCAGCCATGTATATATAGATCATTGCCACAGACAGTCTTTCCCTTTAGTTAAAAAAGCAGCCATGGAGGAGTATCTGTGATTTGGACTGGGACTACAGCACTGGAGGAGGGACAGAGTTTAAAAACTTTCCCCTCCATCCCATTTCCCCTTATAAAAATCCACCCCAGCCATGGCAAGAAAAACAAACGGGTGCCCATATTTGTCTTGTTTTCCATTCATGGCTCATAACAACTTCGGGAGACTCTCAACTGAAGAAAAGGGTATTGGGAGATCCAATCACAGAGCTCCCATGCTGTGCTTAGTTCAGCCCACAACTCAACTTTCTTACTTTGAGGTGGCCCCCTCTAGCGCCCGTGTAGGCAGCCACACCCAGCAAGCCCTGGCATACCTGGGTCCAGAGATTCCACAATCTGTCTAATAATAACAACCAGCAACGGCTCTGCTTACAATTGATCAGAACAGTCACATGATTTCCTGACCAAGAACAGGGTGGGAACACCGTGCATCTCTTGACCAGGGGCTCCTGCAATTGCTCTGACGGCCCCTAGCACAGCAGTGGTGGTTGATTTGCTGGGGATGTGGAGCCAGAGGGCACAGAGCGAGATCTTATCTCAGTGGATGTAGAAATCCACTAAGGTTCAGTAATCACCACTGAGGGCCACATTTCATGTGGATCAATCCCAGGAACTTCAGTTAGTTTCAGAACAACCCAAAACAGCATTGGGATGTCAAATTGTTTCGCCCTACAGAAGGGTGAAATTTGTTGAACTACTTTGACTTAAATGGCTTATGCACTGGCCTAAAATATGTATACGCTGAACCGTGATTTGCGGAAGAAATGAAAACATTATTTTATATATAACAATGAAAGTTATTAGTAATATTATTAGTAAATATTAGTAATATCCAAGCTGCTTGTTGTAATGTAGCATAGCTTTGGTGACAACCTTCACCTGATGTTATTAAGGAAACACTACCACCTAGTGGCTATGTATTCTTATTGACAAACTGAGTAAAATACTTCTGTATGTTCAGAATTACTTAACCATTACATTAAGGCCAAACTATAAGTAGCTTGGACTGTTGGGTTTTTTTTATGCAAAGCAGCTGTGGGCAGCTTCAAGTTGAAGACCAGCAGGGAGTGAGGGACTGCTTAACTCTTTCCTGTCATGCTGTTTGCTCAATTGCCCCTCCCAGCAGCTTTTCTCCCTGAGCGGGAAAAAATAACACAGTCCAAATATTCCTGAAAATATTTGGAAGCATGCAATGGGTATGCACTAAGAATCTGCCCATGGTTGTGGCTACTTGGCATATTGCCAGCACACATTTGGAAAAACATGGCTCCCCTTTACATTGTGCTGGACAGTCAGTAGCATGCCCTGAGTGCCACGGAAATGGTCAAACAGCTCCAAGATGCTTTTTAAAAGTCCTCATTCTATAGTTGTGTAATTGCATTAGCCTGGAAAAGCCAAGGTTCAGGTAAGTGGTATCAGCAGCAGCTGAACTCTCAACACCCCCAAAGAAGCATTTTCAAAGCATACTTACCAAATGAATAAATCCAGCTCCTGTCAGCCATGTGCTAATAAATATTGAACACAGATTCACCAACTTGATGGAATTACTGGTTTAAGAAAAACAGGGTGGGGGAAGAAACAAACAAGACATTCTCAGAGTTTCCTTTTAGCGGAACATTGTCTAGCTTTTCAAGATCTGACTCCGATACAAGCCTCACTCTTCTCTCTTGGAGATCACCTGACTCTAGATCTGCTAGCTCTACTTCTCTGTGTTGGAAGAATCATGCTGGTAAAAAGAGACCTACCGTTGCACAGGGCCAACATCCCAGTGACTGCACAAAACATATGTCCCAAACAGGAAATAGCTCAAACATCTGAGAAAATCTACATCGGTTCCGACTGAATGCTTGCCTCACCCCACCGCATCCCCACCCCTATACCTGGGTGCACATGAATCTACCAACTAAGGATAACACTTCATCAGATGCATACGTTAGGCTCCGGTTCATAAAAGCTTGCACCACAATCAATCTGCAAGCTCCCTTGTTATCTCTGTATGTGTTTTTTCCAGGCTGTGGCCCAGTGTGGCTGGAGGTGTATTTTGCCGGACAAGAATGGCCATGTTCCAAAATAAATTTAGCACTATCAAGGCTTCACAGTTCTGGAACAAATTTCATCACATATACAAAATCCAAAGAAAGGTAAAACACGGGATGATCTCCGTCTTTAACAACTTGAAAACATTTCTATGTTGTCCTTATAAATGAAATCGTGGGAAACCTTTTACCACACTTTGATTAAAATCAGGGGCTAGATAAAAATGGCTCAGGGGTGGGCTGGATGCAGTCCTCTGGTTAGCAATTGCCCATCCCAACTCTGAAGTTTAAACTGAATGCTATGTGCACTCCCTCTTATGGGCTGCATTCATTCCACAAGGGGTGGAACAGACACCCCTTGTGGAATGAATTTCCTCTTCCCCCTGCAATCCTGTCCATCATCTAAATCTGCTCCAGAGGGTTGGGGAACCCTCTGGAGCAGATTTGGGGGATGTGCGAGGGGCTGTATGGAGGAAGGAAATTCCTATTGTGAGAGCCGATGTGCTCTCATGGAACATCGGATTTAGCGCTATATAGCCGTGTGTGTGTGTGTGTGTGTGTTTACATTATATAAATTATTTACCTTGTTTCCTAATATAGTCATTTTAGACAGTTACACTGCTTCAAGACTTTAACACCTATTTAAGTATATCTATAAGTTGCTGAATCACCCAGCTGGAAATTTTCCAGCAATTGAAAAATGTTCAACTGTTTTTGGAAAATCTGGGTGGAGTTCATTGGTCTGTCCCCATGATAACTTGTTTTATTCATCACCATTGCAGTTCAAAACTTCCTTTTCCATTGTATCAGAGACATTATGGCTATTGATTGTGAAACGTTTGATTAGAGGATTCTTACAGCTATTAACATATCATTACAATGCCATTATAGGTGGGCAAAAGTTCCTCTACAATTGCACCTCCAGCACCTATCTGTTATCATTAGAAATATCCTAGAGATCTTGGCTGATGTATAATACCACATATATATTATTTTAGAGGTTTTCTCTAAAGCCACATTTAGTAGATTCCTACAATTTTTGAACAGACATAACTCCATTGCTTCTTGAAGACCATTGTGTTAAATTCTCTTTCCCGCTTTTGTTTTACTTACCTCTGTTCCATTATCATATATATCTCCTGATATGTTATATACTTTGGAGAATAATCCTTTTTGTATGTTTGAGCTCAATAACCTTGTATTATATGTTAAGTTATTTGGGCCATTTTAAGCTCCTATGTAAATCACAGACGCCTACTGAAAATCGTTGGCTGAAACTGGGGGGGGGGGGGGGAACAATCGTCAGTTGTATTGACTATCATGTTATCCGAATGCTGCCATAGTCAACTCAGCGCTGATCCTAATCCACACCATGGTTGATTATTTATTACCATGTTGTGTGGGGAGTACCCCCTAGATGAACAACTGTAAAGATGATTATTACCCCACCATTGACTATCGTGTTGTCTGAATTCAGCCATTGTCTCTGATGTGATGTAAAGCAATATGAAAAGTTATTTAATGGCTGATTCACACACACACAATCACAACTTGATATTGCAGTTACTAAAATTATGAACATTAATGTGTGACCCAGCCCCATGTTTCAGACATTTTGTGCTTCCCCATTGCAGAAAGAACTTTTGACTGGCATTTAGAAAATGTTCCATTGGCTCTTTTGCTATAGTTGATATCTTGCATGTTTAGGCAGAACTGTTTCCTGCCTGTATATGAGATCCCTTTGTCTTTTCAGCCAGGGTTCTAAATATAGATGGATTAGTCACCAACATTTTCCTGCTCTTTAAGCTCTTTGAGACATCTGTGCAATCCCTAATTCTGACTGAGCCCAGTCTAAGCCCTAAAGTTTTACTGAAACCTCATTTAAATCACAAAGTGGGGGAAATAATCAATTTAAATTGGTTCATGCGATTCAGTTTAGTAAGTTATGAAAAAATGACCGTTCCGTAGAATGTGTGCAACTATATATAATTCTATGTGAGTATTTATATAATTTCAGAAGTAGCTATACTAACTTCAATTAAGTTATATTATTATTATTATTATTATTATTATTATTATTATTATTGCAATGGGTGCATGATTAGGACATTGTCTACAGTTCCTTGCCCAGGATTCCATCTCTACATCCTTAGCTGGACGGGAAATTGTGCAAATGAGTATTTGCATATGGAGTTCCTAGCCTGATCCAATGGCCTTTGGTACTGCCAATTATCTGACAATGAATAGCTATATTGAGCCTCTTTTTTCTCTGAAGGATCCGCTAAAGAAATGTAAAACATTTCTTCCGTGTTCAGATAATTACATAAAGTCCATCCATGAGCTGCTAATATGCTCCGTCAATTTGCAGAAAATTTTCTGAACATCATAGTATTACAAATGCCTCTAGCACAAATTGCATGAATGAGATACAGTTGTCCCAACAGTCCAAGCCTTTCATCTATTATATTCACTCAGCTTCTCCCTCACTGTGTCTTAACATTCTGCAAAACAGCGGCACATAGGCAGTTATCTAAATTGAAATGCAGGAGGAGGAGAAAAAAAGCCTTCCCCCACCCCAGTTACACTCTCCATGATGTGCACTGTCTTTCTCTGCGAGAGGAAGTCTGTGGTTATATAACAGTCAATCATTCACTCAGTTTGAGAGTATCAAAATGTGGTGCTGGGGATCACATACTTTAATGTCACCATGCTTTGGACTTTTGAATGTGCCACCTTGCAGTAGTTGCTGATAGGCAGAACTACTTGGGATAAGAAACACATAGCTGCTGCTGAAAACGGCAGCCCCAGATAGCGTTCCCTTTCCCCCTCCATAACATATAGCACATTTTCCTTGTGCACAGATGTCATTACACTGGGCATTTCCCTGCTCCTCCTCTACAAAGTTGGCTTGCCACTGGTAGAGGGTATGTGTGAGTTCCAACAGCCTCTATACATCAGATCATACTGTTGTCAAAAGCAGGGGTTAGCAGAGCTATTTAAAAGGCTACATCCTAAACTTTGTGTCCCCTTACTATGAAAAAAAATGATGAAAGAAACCAACAGACATGTATTTGAGACACATGCTTCACATTAAAATGGACTGTTGTTGTGCTCTCAGCCTGTTTGGACTTGTGGCTGTTTTGCAGACTATTAAATAGGTACACACAGACCCTGTTCAGACGACATGCTAAGCCATGATGCTTAAGCATTTTGAACTAAACATTATGGTTTAGCGCTTTGTGTGAACCATGACTTAGCGTGTTGCATGAATCATTCCTAACCATCGTGGCTACATAACCACGGTTTAAACTCGGCCTAATCGTGGCTTAGTGTGTTGTCTGAACAGGCCCATCGTTTTCATAAGACATGCAGTTTAAAATATTGTAGGAATACATATATTGCAAAGCTATATGGAAAGCTCATTGCTGCAGCAAGAAAGCCATGAAAATATTCTGGATAGATGTGTAGCACATACAATGAAAACTCTATGGGGCCTGCAAAGGGGGCTGCCAGAACTACAAAGGTAAGATTCAAAGTTGATGGAACATATTCCACCAACTTTTTGGCGGTAGTAATAGTCCCCATCACTTTTTAGCATTCAACCTTGAGAAGATGATCTATAAAACAGAAGGCAGGATCTATTAAAATGTTTCAGCAGTGCTTTCCCTCCTCCTTGCTCTTTTCTGTACCATTATCACATATCCCTGGAGCAAAGAAGTAGGTGACATTGTTTTGAAATAAAGCCCTTTGCATATCCATCAACACTTTGGGGGCTTCTGAATGGTGTTTGTGCCTAATACTTCAATTAGACTAGTGTTATAAATCAAAGATTCATCTATGGGAATAGCTCATATAATTTACCATTTTTTGCCATTGGTTTTGCAATCTGGAAATTGTTGCTATAATTTAAAATCCCTGATGAAGTGGGTAAACTTAATCATTGTAGCTCCTCTTAGCTGTCATCCCTGATCATGGCCCTTTTGTCTCCCTCCTCGCCTTGAGCAGGACTCTAGGTGTGCTGCAGATAGGCATGGGAGGGGGAGATTGAAGAACAAGAGGAAATAGGTGACTTCTGAGTCTTTATCAGGGAATTTAAAGGTGTAACAACAATCTCCAGGTTCTAACCTGGCAACCTTACCTACAGTAAATGTGATTGAGACAGATATAGGAGCAACTAAGGCATTTATTTATTTATTTTACAACATTTGTATACCATTCCATATCTAAAGCAGATTCCAAAGTGGTGAACACAGGAGGTAAAATAGTAAGAAGATAAAAAGATTAAAACACTGTATTAAAATTATAATTTTAAAAACCATAATGCTAGTAAAAAAAACATGACTGGTCAAGTAAGGAATGCTTACTTGACCCCCCCCCCCCCCCCCCCCGTGGACTATTCCGTTTCGGAATAGAGTTCTGCTGCCTAGAGCAGCCACAAACCCCCGGCCGCTCTATGCAACCGGCAGAACTCACGGTGCCTGCTGGGATACGGCTGGAGAACACAGGGAGGAGAGGCTGAAACCAAAATGGCCGCCGCAAGTTCGTAGCAGCCGGGGCATTTGCCGGTGCCAAGCAGCGCTGGCTGCAGCATGTCGCCTGTGAAGCTCCTCCTGCCTAACGCACGGTCAGTTATTTACCCCTCCGTTGCCTAATATGTCGTCCGAATTGAGCCAATGTCGGTGCCTGCCTGAGCTCAAGGAGCAGGAAGTTCCAAAGAAAGGGGGCCACCACACTGAAGGCTCTTCACAGGGTAGACCCCAATTGGGCCATAGGTACATATGAAAACACCAGGAGCATGCCCTCTGATGACTTCAGTGACTGGGCAGGTTGTAAGGCAATCTTTAGGGCTTTTTACATTAGTACCAAACCCTTAAGTCTGGCCTGGCAGCTAATATATTTCAGTTGGAATGCTGACAAATTGTCTACTCAAGAATGCAAAGTAAAATATGTTTATCAAAACTTATTTAAGAGAATTCAATGGCAAAACTTTTAAACAATTGCAACCAACACTCAGGGGCTGTTCAGATGACACGTTAACCCATACTCAGTTACTGAGTGTGGATTGTTGTTGTTGAACTATGGGTTAGCATGCTGTCTGACGCTAGGCAGGGTGGCTTGTTAACCATGCAGTGTGACTTGTTAACCACCCTGAACAACTCAACAATTAACCATAAGTTCTCAAGGTGACTTGTTTGAGAAGAACAGGGCACATTGAATGGTTAACAAGCTACCCTGCATGGGGTCAAATAACATGCTAGCCCACAGTTCAACAAATAACAACAACCCACACTCAACCAGAGTGTGGGTTAGCGTGTTGCCTGAATAGCACCATACTGAACACACCTTTATGACTTTGTGGCTATACTGTATTATTGAGTCATTGAATGAACAAAATGTTCCTTGTAAATGTGGAAATATGGATGATGTTTTAGACCTATACTTGCTTTCATTTACTTTGCAATCTCAAAGTTATATTGAGCAATGACTACCATCAACAGGGTACATGGGCTGACTTTAGCAAGGCAGAACTAGCAGTCAAGCTGTGTGAGAAATAACAGTATATACAGAGCGGAGCAAATAGGAGCTCTCCAAGAACAATTAACTGTCACATTTATTAAGACACTTAACTGAGAGTAGGCCCCTCCTGAGTAAACATGTCTAGGACTGTACTACAAATCCCTGGATTTTCTATCAAGTGGGAAAAGGACAATTTATAAAACTGAGGTTAATCATGGACAAGGTCTAACTAGTCATTACCTAAATAGCAACAGCAGCAGAAGAAATTCAAACAGAAGCTTTGCTCACATTTGTAAACCAGACATAATCCAACAGAAGTCTAAATGTTGTCCTTTCAATTCTCTGAAAAACTGTGAAATTAGCCACTATGTAAAAAGGTCAAAAACATGTATTAATGCCTTACCTTGTTTTAAGGATATTCAGAAACTGCAAAATTTCTGAGAACTGTATCAGCCTAAGAGCTCGTAAAAATCTTAAACCTGTAATTCAAAAGAAAAGAGGGAAATAGATTATTTTTATCCCTATATAACTTCCAAAGGCAGCTATAAAATCAAAAGTGACTAGCATGGGGAATAACAAATACCTTTGAAATGCTGTTCCATACTGATCATCCCCAAACCTTGGCCAGCTCTTTTCAGAGAAATATAGTTTCTTTCCAGAGAGGTAATCATGCACCATTCAAACGCTTAATTTTGATATATTATCTCTACCTTTAAAGCAGAAAGTATGTGTGCATCACGTATGTCTGGAAATGTTTACCCACTTCCAGATAAGTTAGAAACTTGACACGGTGATACCGTGATCGGTCTGGCTGTACAATGTACCAAAAAAATCTAAAAACATGAATTTTGGGGGTTTAAGTATTTTTAAAGAATTTAATAAAAACCTAGGTTTATGCCTACAACTTCCAGAATGCCTTGGGTGGAACTCTCAGCATGCCTTGGGGAGGAGGCCAGACTTACTGGCCTTTGGTGGCAATTGTGAGTGGCTGCTGACTCCGAAGGTTGGTCTTGAACAGTCAACCCAATTCCACATAACCCACATAACCCACATAAATGGGCTGCATCCATTTGAGGTGCCTCTTCCCACCCTCTCCATGGTTTTAATATGTAACCAGATACAACAGCATGACTTTGAGGGGCCAAACATGCTCAAAAGCACACCGTCCTGATATCGCTGTTTTCTCAGAATCTGGGGGAAGCAAGTGTGTAGCCTTTGCCCTTAAGAGGGAGGGGAGGCACTCTGCACATGCCCAGAAACAGACCCAACAAAGGGATGGGAAGTACCTAGCCCAGCCCCAGCCCTTCAGTACAGGCTCCTGATGTAGCTCTTGGTGGGTGAGAAGCACAAAGGTAATCCCAGCAGGATTGGCCAGAGCTGGGGGCGTCCACTGATAGCTGCTTACCTCCCCTCCTGCTCTATCGAGGAGCAGCATCGGCAACAAGAGGATGTCTCAGAGGATGTGGGCACCTGCGGACTGCCAAAGGCATGCTGGGAAGTGTAGTACTGGCATGTAGAGTGGCCGATTTAAAATAAAGTATGGGTGAGCAAACCCTGACCTCTCACTAACTGTCTTTGTTCTCCTACTGCCACTAACCCTACCCACCATTCCATTCTAGCCTCAGCTATATCAGTCAATCTTCCATTCAGTCTTCTGTCTCAATGGCATAGTCAGGCTTTTACATAAAAATCATAAACATTATTCAGAAATCCACAAGCAGGGTGCCACAACCAAGATGGCCTGCTCTCCAATTGTCTTCCACCATATCTCAGATTGTGTTGAAAGATTAACAGGTTATTCAGGGACCTAGGCTTATGCCTACAACTCCCAGCATGCCTTGGGCAGGAGAGAAGACTTATCAGGCATTGGCAGCCATTATCGGTAGTTGCTCGCCCTCCTGGGCTTGAAGGGAGAGCGCCTGGGGCCAGCTGCCTCAGTTGCTAAGCCCCATCGGGAGCAGGAGGGCAGGAGGCTGCAGCACTGGGCCTGTTGCCAACGGCAACCAAGCAAACCATCAGTCAGCAAGCCAGCTCCCTCATGGCCTACCTACAGGCACCAATTGCACAGTGTAGAGTAGACTAGCTCAGCTAGACTTCACTTCCCATGAGCTTCAGCAGCAGGACTTCCATTGGGCAACTCAGGCACCACAGGAAAAGGCATGCCGGGAATTGTAGTTTTTGTTTTCTGTGGGGACAAGGAAAATTATGGCAACAGCTTCAAAGCAGCCCTGGCCATGCACTTAAGGTGAGAGAGAGCCGGGGGGGGGGGGGATAACTAATTTAATTTGTTTTAAAGTTACCTCACAGGCCTAGGACTGGCCTACCTTGAAGGGTTGTCATGAGGATGAGAGAGGAAAAAAAAGAAATTAATTTAATTTGTTTAAAAGTTAACTCAGGCCTAGCACCAGCCTGCTACATTACAATGATTACCTCACAGACATATATTTTAGGGGGCCCAAGCAACAGCAGGTAGAAACTTGAAATCTGGCATGCTGATAGGTCTGGCTGTACAATGTACCAGAAAAATCTAGAAACATAAAATGTTGGATTTTAAGTATTTTTATGTCAGATAAAAGGGCCAAGTCACCAGTGGCTTTCACCATCCTGGCTCTCTGCCAAAACCTGTTAAATGTAGATATTATACAGTAAATTATGCCAATAAAGTATTCTGTGTTCTGGCTGCTCTCCTTTTTGAAATAATAATAACTTCAGAGCACATGCATACAATAGTTCCTCATGTCCACTGAGACCCGCTTCCCTACTATACGTTATTTGGATATCTGGGCAATGCCGGGTCTATTTTGATAACATATTTTTAGGTTTGGATCTTTTTTGGCTGGTAGAAAGGGTGTTGTGTGTCCTGATTATTTTTGATGTTTAAACGGCTGCTCCGGCCAAAGCATGATGGGAGGTGTAGGCATTTCAGGTAAAACAAAAAATGTGGTTTATCATGAAGCTCTAATTTAAAATGCAGTTCTTATTAACACAATTTTCCATTTATTCTAACGAAACAATGTACGAACTCAACCAAACTAAAAACAACCAACCAACCTAAAGATGGATAAGTTGCAGAAAAAAATATTATTATCAAATAAATGTTATAAACATTATTCACGGACCCGAGGAAATGCAGGTTGCTTACCTGTAACCGTAGTTCTTCGAGTGGTCATCTGTGCATTCACACATATGGGCTCTGTGCCTGCGTGGAGCCTGTCTCGGAAACTTCTATAGCTAAGGCAAACGTTTTTGGCGGGAACCCCTCTCCCACTGTCTACTGACTCCATGTTCCCGCCTTTCTCCTCAGTTCCAAGAGACCGACTTGCTGGCCCCATAACTAGGAGAGAAAACCGCTCGGTATCGACAGTACATTTACATCGACACCAAAGCGGGGACGGTGGGTGGCTTGTGTGAATGCACAGATGACCACTCAAAGAACTATGGTTACAGGTAAGCAACCTGCATTTCTTCTTCGTGGTCTCTGTGCATCACACATATGGGTGATTAACAAGCTAAATTCCTGGTGGAGGGTAGGTGTAGATCAATGTTCCCTCACAAGACAAAGAAATTGCTTGCCCCAAATTGCAGTTTGTCCTGGTACAAACAACCAAGTGGTAGCATGTAATGAAATTAAAGGACTTATACCAAATAGCTGCCTTACGTAAGTCCAGGTTCGACAATCCCCTGCTAAAGATACGGACTTCGATGCACTGCGCATTGACTTAGCTGTTACTGGACCAACGAGTTGCAAGCCCTTCAACTCGTAGGGCAGTTTAATAGCATGTACAATCCACTCCGCGAGTCATTGCAACTCTTGCGTCATATGAAATCTGTATATTGTTTTTAATTGTTTTAATCGCATGTAAACCGCCCAGAGAGCTTCGGCTATGGGGCAGTATACTAATGTAATAAATAAATAAATAAATAAAGGCTAAAAATGAACTAAAAACAAAGTAAAATAACTAAAAACCTTAGCACTCTAAAGCTTTTTCCTCAGGAGAAAGACAGAAGTTCCCAACAAGACACCCTTTCAGCAAGGTGGTCAAAAAAGAACTGAGGAGAAAGGCGGGAACATGGAGTCAGTAGACAGTGGGGGAGGGGTTCCCGCCAAAAACGTTTGCCTTAGCTATAGAAGTTTCCAAGACAGGCTCCACGCAGGCGATGACTACTTCTTCGATGACTACTCGAAGAAGAACACCCGGCATATCAGCTAGTGTTAATAAAATGCATGGATGGAAAAGCTTTACTTCTGAGATATATTTCTTAAAGCTCACAACTCCTTCTCAAAGCTTCATGAAAAATGAGTGATCATGTGCAAGAGATCAGATAACCTGATTTTAAAGAGGACCAGACACTACATGTATGTGATTAAGATGATAATTCTATGTGATGTAAAATCTTTTGTTGAAATGCTCTGCATTATCACAACAAACTCTAAGTTCCGATGGATCACCAATAAACTATGAGCTATTTCAGTAAAAGTTCAAGTATAATATCATTTTTTTTAAAAAATGCTATTTTTCTAAGAAATTACATTTCTATTACTATTATTATTATTATTATTATTATTATTATTGCTATTTAATTCAGATTGGATGGATAGCAGCCCTATAGATGGCTGCACAGGACAGAGAAATACTGTAAAAGATTAAAGGCTTAAATTATTAAGGGAGACTTAATGGTGATAGGGAAAAAATTGCTGCAAATCTTTCCTATGGGAATAAAGGTACATTGAGTATCATAAACATACAGCTTATAAAAGAAGAAGAAAATTTTAGAGGACAAATTTCTGTGCTCAATGTACCTTTTGGGTAAACTCATAACACATTATTATTTTAATATGTATCATAATTTGTTCTAGTAAAAGTTCAGTATCAGTTCAGAAACAAAACAGGCCGAATGCAAAAATAAGCTATTCGTTCCAACGTACTTGGGGATTCGCTACATGCACTCAATACATGCAGAAATGTAGGCAAGGAAAAATAATGGCTGGACAAGCACCTTTGAACTTCCAGAACATATGGAATGTTTAATGTGTTAATCTTTGTAAACCTCCCAGAGAGCTTCGGCTATGGGGCGGAATAGAAATGTAAATAATAATAATAATAATAATAATAATAATAATAATAATGGAATACTGAGGTTTCTGTTACAAACGTGGCAGTGGAGGCGGAGTTAGGTGGGGAAGAAGGAATTGGCCCACTCAAGACTTTAATAGCTTATATTAAGAGGGGGAAGATTAGTTAGGGTTGGGGGATGATTGCTATAAGGTTAAAAAAAACCTCCCAGCCTGGCACTTTACAAGGTTGTTTCAAGACACCCTTCCCACTATATATTAGGTGACCATGTTTTGGAAACCAAAAAGGAGGACAACATGGTCGGACCCCAAGGGGGGGTGCCCACCTGAACATAGCTTTGGTCACATGTCTGATTTTACAGCACACAATTAAGAGAAATCTGTTCTACATAACATCTTAATGTTAAAATCACCGAAATAACAAGTGAGACATCCAATGTATCTGAAATTAACTTCACTCACTCCTGCTTTTGTAGCTTTTGTAGCTTTTGCTGTACTTTGTTGCTAAACTCTGTGTGATATACATTGTCCCCTTCCCTCAACTATATTTTCTGATTGTATCCTCACTCCACTGCAAGCTGCTGCTTAACAGGGCTTGCTGCTGGCTGGATGGCTTTTTTATTTTAAAGTTCATTTTTTGTTAAACTTGTGTATGATTGTCACAAGTTTCTCTACTCTAACATTAGGGTGGGTGTTGTGGGCGGCAGTCACGTCTGGTGACTCTTACTTTAAAAAACACCTCCGCCGCCAGCTGCCTCTGCCTGTACCAACACTGGACTCTGAGATGCTCTTAAAAGTCTCTGTGTGGCACGCCAGCCGCTCAGGGCTCAGCTACAGCCATCTCTGAGTTGTATCTTCAGTCTAACTCTGTCTCTAGAAGATACGCCAGCCAGCCAAAGCTGCAAATCTATCTGTTTTTCTCTGACACACAATTCAAATGTTCTGCATTGCATGCTAGCAGTGCAGACAGAGCCTAGTTCACAAGTGAACAAAGGGAAGTGGAAGGGAAGGGATGGCGAAGCAAAGCAATGACATGCCAGGTTCCAACATCCGCAGCAACAGGTCATCTGCAAAGATGAGAGCCTCACTCTCGACTGGCACTTCACTGTTCGTCGTCAGAGTTTTTCTCTAAGGATGACCCTTCATCACCCATGATGTGGAACTCTGAGGAAAAGGCCTCTGGCCCATTCTGTTTTGCCCTGTGGGTTTCTTTGACTGACCTCTCCTTTCTCACTTTTTGATCTGTGGATGCCTCGCCTCTGCTGAGCTCCAGGTGCCCGACTGCCCACCAAATCTGCAACAGGAAAGGTGCTGTGCTTGCCCAGCACTTCTTAGCTAAAAAATTGAGATCCCCTTAATACCAAGGGCTGAAACTGCTCAAGGTGCAAAATCCCAAAGAGGAGGTTTGACGACCAGTGTTTTTTTAAAAAAAAATAATTTTAAAAGCTTGAATAAAAAAAAATTCCTAAAAATCAATTTGATGAACAGATCTGCTTGAACCTTGGCATGGCTAAAGCCCTACTGAAGTGCTATCATGGGGCCAAGTCTCATCTCTACATCTTTAAAAATGATGGCTTTTTAAAAATATAATTTTAAAACCTCAAACTTTTTTTAAAAATCTAAAAATCAACAGATAAACAGATCTGCTTGAAACTTGGCATAGCTAAAGCCTTACGTGCTATCATGATGCCAAGTTTCATCTCTTTATCTTTACAATTTTTTTTTTTAAAAAAAAATAATTTTAAAATCTCAAACTATAAAAAAAAATGCTAAAAATCACCAGATGAACAGATCTGTCTCAAATTAGAAATGCCTAAAGCTAAGGGCTATCATGGGGCCAAGATTAATCTCTTTATCTTTAAAATGATGGAGCTGTAAGCATTTTTGTTAATTCCCATTGACTATAAATTGGAGCTGCCCTTTGGGTGGGGGGAGGATGGGAAAAATCCAGATTTTTCTTCAAATTTCATAATTCCCTCCCCCTTCCCAGTTTTCTTACCAAAAATCCTGACATGTCCTGATTTTTTCCTGACATATGGTTAGGCTGACCATCTGAAAAGGAGGACAGGGCTCATATAACTTTAACAGTTGTAGAGAAAAGGGAATTTCAGCAGGTGTCATTTGTATGCAATTAGTTCCTGGTGAAATTCCCTCTTCATCACAACAGTTAAAGGTGCAGGCACTATACTAGAGTGACCATATACAAAAGAAGGCAGGGCTCTGCAACTTTAACTGTTGTGATGAAGAGGGAATATCACCAGGAACTAACTGCTTACAAATGACACTGGTTGAAATTCCCTTTTCTCTACAACTGTTAAAGTTATATGAGCCCTGTCCTCCTTTTCAGATGGTCAGCCTACATATGGTCATCCTACAACTATACAGCAATTAAATGTTTGGGTTCAAGGCTGGCAGCCTGCCATTTTGAGCCTCTAACGCTATACATCGCAGTGTCAGGAGGCTTCAAGAAGGAGAGCATACACGTAAGGAAGAAAGGTACCATTACCCACACCCAGCCCTACCACCATCCTCACACGTCCCCCACTGAGAGGCCTGAACAGGACTTTGCAACGAGCCTTGTGTCCCAGGCTGGCTGAAGTCCTGAACAGAGTACTCCCTTAGGGAGAATACACTGCAATCCTTCACTGCATCAAGGAAACAATGGGTGGGGTCTAAACAATTGCACTAGGCATGGCCGTGGTTTGCTGAATGTGCTCAATGGTTTTTAAACCGAACAGCAGGCACCCTTCTTTGCCGTATCGCAAGATGCTTGAGTGTCAAAAGGGGTTTGTCTTGCAACATACGAGGAGATGGGCAATTATATCAAAGGATACAGTTTGAATGTGCAAGGAACTTGCATATACTCACTAGGATCCTAACTCCTGAAGCTAGAAGGCAGAAAGATATTCCCATTATTCTACCTAAAGCATATTTGAAAAGCTTCTAACTGGATCAGGAATAATTTATTTCACTGCAATGAATGCCTCTATTTAATCATGTGGATGAAAGAGATTCTGGCAAGAAATAATCTTACATGAAAATTGCTTTGATTAAAAACCGAGTGTGCTCAGAACCTTCAAATTGGTTGTTTATGTTTTAAAAATACCCTTTTTCACCGTTGTGTATGTTTAAACCGGTTCCAATTACTGCCATCTAAGTGAACATGCCTTATGAAGAGAAGGTAAATTTCATCATATTAAAAGCAATATAGAATTTCCCATTTTTAACAGATAGAAACTAGACAGAAACAATAAAAATTGAAAACAAAAGAAAGAAGAAGAAAAAAAACCTACAACTCACATTATCCCCCCAGCCAGCATTCTGGGAGTTATAGGATTCCCCCCCCCCCCCCGTCTAAACATGCATAAGATTATGCCCCTTAGGGTGCAATCCTATTGGATCCTCCCTGGGTACATGTGTCTAATGCAGAGCGGCAGGCACATTGCACCGCTTGCTCTGCATTTGGGCTAGACAGGCATTTTCATCCACCTAGAGGAGGCTTCAGGGAAGGGGAGAGAAGGCGGCTGGGGACGGCTGGGTATAGTATAGGTTTCTGCATCCCCAATCTCTTCCCCTACCCACCCTCCAACACACACACTGGCTGAATTCGGACAACACGATAGTCAATGGTGGAGTAATAATCAACTTTACAGTTGTTCATCTGGGGGTACTCCCCACACAACATGGTAATAAATAATCAACTGTGGTGTGGATAAGGATCAGCGCTGAGTTGACTATGGCGGCATTCGGATGACACGATAGTCAATACAACTGACGATTGTCCCCCCCCCCCCAGTTGCTTACTGTGTCGTCCGAATTCAGCCACTTTCTCCCCTCTACTTATATAAGCAGCCAGCGTGGTTCTCTCCACACTGGCTGTGAGTGGCTGTGAGGGGGCAGAGAGCTCGATTTCCTGGCTCTGAGGCCAGAGCACGGTCTCCAGCCTTGGATCCAAGGAATCTGAAACATCCTATGTCCCCCAGAAGCTGTCTAGAGGCCACAGGAAGGCTCTCTTAGTTGCTCTTTCATGCATATCTTCTTGTTCTGTAACATTCTCTTTTAGATGGACCAACTGAAACTAGCCACAGAATTCTAAATATGGATTTGGACAGAAATGAAATGCCTGCCCACAGGGACACGAGAGACATTTGTTTGGTTCACATTTTAATGTGAACTTACCTATTTTCACAGCTCCAAACTTTTATGTAAACTGAAATTTTGTTATCCTTCGAAATGTGCACTTCTCTGAAATTTGCAATGGAGTTCTCGAATCAAAAATGTGTATATTAGGGAAACATGCATACAAAGTGCATATATTCATTGATGTTGGAAAATGCATTGCAAAAATGTGTATATTAGTCAAAACTAGGGTGACCATATGGAAAGGAGGACAGGGCTCCTGTATCTTTAACAGTTGCATAGAAAAGGGAATTTCAGCAGGTGTTATTTGTATACATGCAGCACCTGGTGAAATTTCCTCTTCATCACAACAGTTAAAGCTGCAGGAACTATTCTAGAGTGACCAGATACAAAAGAGGGCAGGTCTCCTGCTGCTTTAACTGTTGTGATGAAGAGGAACTTTCACCAGGTGCTGCATGCATACAAATGACACCTGTTGAAATTCCTTTTTCTATTGAACTGTTAAAGATACAGGTGCCCTGTCCTCCTTTCCATATGGTCACCCTAGTCAAAACTGCATACAAAAGTGTGTGTATTAGGTGAAACAAACACAATAAATGTATCAATTCTCATGCAAACTTCTTTTTTAAAATCCTAGACAGATTTGGAAATGGGACGAAACGAAGTTAAGATTGGAAAACTGAGAAACTGAGAGAAATCGAAACTGGCAGATTCATCCTTCCCTAGCCACTCCCAATTCATCATCCCATTCACAAATGGTGAATTGCAGAGGACACAGCCCACCCAGTGAATTAGGGAGGGTTAAAACTGTAGACCAAATCAGTATTGTAACTGCTGGTGTGTATGACTTCCCTTTACACAGTAAAGGTGGGAGGAAGCCTATGGGGGAAGGGGGAACCCTGTCACAACTTGTTTTAATGTTACATTTGTACAAAGCCTGAACTTGCCTGCTCCATACTAACTCTCTTTTATAAAAAATAAAGGAAGTTTTGGCATGTACATTTGGGAATACCTCTAGGCATGGATGCAAAAAATCAGAAGAAGAAGACAAATGTAATGATTTTATCCTGTCACAATCCACTCTGCTACATCCGTGTCCTTGATAGGATTAGTCAACACAACAGGAGGCAACACAGCCGAAATCTCTAAATCTCAAAGCAAGGGAGCTCCTGAAAAAATTAATCAGAATTTGAAAGAGGAAAAAAGACTGGGAAATTCCCAGAGATAAACGCGTTTTGTGGCTCAACGTGTTTTTTGTCAAGGACTCCAAGAAGAAGGTGCAATGAAACAACATCAGGGGAGATCCATGAGCTGAGGTTCCAACATTTTTTAAAAAAACAAAACAGGTGTTTGCAGGGGGGTAGTTGGGATAGCCCTTTCCCTCCTCAGGGTGTTTCCCTGATTACAGATACAATGTATGAGAAGCAGACACATGCTAAAGCACTCTACAACTAGTCAAGACTTATCAACTAGTATTGAATATAAATAATAAATAAATGTATTATTTTTAAAAAGTTGTAACTTATCTCCAAAGCAGAGAAAAGTATCTTCATTCTATCCAGCCTGAGACCAACAATAAGATATCCCTGAAGGCCGGGAAGTGCGGTGCAAAAATGTCTTTTAGTTCTTAATTTATTACATTTACCTGAGCAGGTACTTTGGGAGGAATGCTAGACTTGAAAAGAGAGGCTGATGCCCCCCCACCATACTTCACAGCCCTGGACCCCCACCCTCCACCCAAGCCTTTATTAGAGCCCCCACAGCCCACTTAAGGAGTGGATGGGAAATACAACACATTTTCTGCCTATCAGATGGGGATCCAATCCTGCAGTCAAAAACCGTTCCAGATTCCCCTTTAAAACCAAGGCAAATGTCTCATCTCCCAGGAAGTGGAAGGTCAAGAAAAGACACCAACGAACTACACTATTTATGACAAAAAAAAAAAAAACTGATTTGAGGATTGTGGATGACAGAACACAAAAAGTTAAGAACGGTTCAATGAACAAAAACAACCACAACATCCATTCAGTGTACAACAAGGCTCATCTACTACAAACTCTATAGACCTTGGAAAGATAATAATAAAGGTGTTGTGGAAGAAATGTGGAAACAATATGCATATTTATTCTGAAGTAAATACCAAGGAGTTCATTGAGACAAAGGTCCCCTCTACAAGAATTCGGTTTGGCACCTGGTTGTCCGATTATGCGCACCTTCTTACCATTGCATTTATGCCTAAAACCTGTAAACGACATGCGGTGAAGCACATAACCAGCAGTATGAAACGCGCTTCAAAGTGGCTGAAATGCAGAGAATCGCTTGTTTACATGTTCAAAATGCGCTTTAATGGCCAAGGAGAATTAAAACTCGCTATTTAATGCACATTCGATAATGCGTATAATCGGACAGATAAAGCGCCTCAACCCCAATTTGCGCTCCGCTCTTGTAGAGGTAATTTTTTTACTGCAACTTGAAAGAGCTTTAAATCGCTGTTGTAGAGGCACCCTTATTCTCAAGTAACCATGCCTATCTTTGTTGCATGTTTCCAAGCAATTAAAAACAAGCCCACTGCACAGAAATAAGGACTCACAGCCAAACTACATGTTAAAGATGTAGCTAGAAGCTATAACTTCTTTCTTTGTTATTCAAAAGTAAGTGCAGGGGACCTGATCTGTATTGGGACCCCGGGGAGGGGCAGGTTTTTCAACCCTTTGACACTCCCCAGCATTCTTGATCCAGATCAAGGGCCGTCCCCTGCACCTGTGATTTATACTGCCCAATCCATTTGTTTAAATGAATCACTTTGGGGCAATTAAAATAACAGGTGTGGGAGTTCAATCCAGATGAGGACCACAGGAGGGGCCCTGAATTAAAGTCCCCTTGCCCCCACATTAGGCTTCCAATCTGGATCAGATCTCCTTTGAGTAAAAAAAAAAGAAAAAAGCATAGCTGCTAGCTACCTTTTTGCAAACTAATGTTAGCAAAATAAAATGAGGAATAATGGGTAGGAAAAGGAAGGGCATATATGGAAAAAGGAAGAGCATATATACAGCTTGCCATGTTCTTGACTTCCTGGTCATGTGCAGAAAAAACAACAGCAATAAACACAGAGAGACAGTGCTCTCAGACCAGACATTTATCCCTTGCCCCATTCACAGAATTTTAAGTGTGTGTGTGTGTGTGTGTCTGTGTCTGTTTAGACACCATCTTCCACATGTAACCGCCAATGTGTTCGCCCTTCTTCTTTCTGCAAAATATTGTTGAGGAAGAAAAGTCGGAATATCAACACAATGATTTTTACTGATAGTGCTGAGAGTTGTCCATCTGGAAGTACCCAGAGTGCAGGATGGAAAAAAAACAGGAAAGAGGGAGAAATAGTAATGTTTTGGGGGAAAAAGGAGAGAGTGAAGGAGAAAGGGTTCAGAAGAGAGCTTGAGAGAGAGAGAGAGAGAGAGAGAGAGAGAGAGAGAGACCAGGACATTTGCTAAGCCAAAGAACAAACACAGATTGGGCTCAGATGTGGAATTAATTGTTTCATGTAAAAACAGCCACATAGCCTGATTCGATGTTGACTTAGAAGTGAGTGATTGCCACTCTAATTGTTACTATCAGAGATCTATCGTTCTCAGTTTATCGGGATGTTTCTGAATCTGTCTTCTGTTGTATTGATTACAGCAGTGTGTTTGCATTCCACAATACTTGGGGAAATCAGTTCACATATTCCATTTATTGGAGGAAATCTGAAAGAACAGGACTATTCAAAAATTAAGTGAATTCAAAAAGGTGACAAATGATATTTAGCAACAGTTTCTGGAGCTATTTGGGGGAAAAACTGGGAAGTTTTATAAACAGAAACAATAAGGTTTAGTCTTGGTTTTCCCTTTCAAAGAAGATATAAAATCAAATAAATATATATTTATAAAAGAACAAAACTAAAATGGCTTGGAATGATCGAAAAGGAAAGCAAAAAGGGTTTAAAAAAAAGACAAAAAGAAAGATAAGAACAGAGATTATGATAATCTAAATGAGCTGGTTACACCGACACGTGTATAAAATGAAAAAAAGAAGTCATCATATCCATTGTTTAATATAGATCAAAATAAGGGAACATCCAGAAGGCGCACATCAGAATGAGTTTTTTAATGAAACGGGGTATTCCAAAATATTCCAAGATATTATTTGGTAAAAATCCCCCTCCCCCAAAATTAAGATAATATATTAATGACCAAAAACAAAAAACAGGGAGGAAAAAAGGATGCCACACAGGCTGCACATTTAGAGGGCATGGATAAAGAAATGAAGGCAAAGAATGAGGTGACAGAGTAGAGAACCAAAATTGAAAATTCCTCACCTCAATTTAAATTTACATTGCTTGAAATAATAAAAAGACAAGTGGAGGTATTAGAAGAACTGAACAATATTTGCAAATGTTTGTTGAATGTCTTAGAAGAAGAAGAACATCAACAACAATAATAATAACAACAACAACATTAATATTTAAAAGGCTTTACGTAGGTTTTAGTCGAGAACTTATTTACAAATATTTCTATCTTGCCTTTCTCTCCATCAACATTAACACAGGTGTAAAAGAAAGTTTTAAAACCTACAATAACAACGAAATCTTAAGTAACAAACAGGAAGTGAAAAAAAGGTAATTAAACCAAAGAAAAGGGATGGAAATGTTTTGCGAGTGCAATCTTGTTTGGTTTTATGTTTTTAAAAAGTTGCCCAAAAGAACGTTAAAGTTAAAAAAGCAAAATTTAAAATCAAAAGAATGGTGTATTTAATTTACGGTAAAACAAAAACCGAAGGACAGGGATATAACAGTAAAACATACAAATTGACCAACAGTTGTTAAAATACATTAATCAAACCCCATTTCCTCCTGCCATTAAAACCAATCTCCCAATAAAACCTTATCTTCCCTTTTACAAAAAGGTAAGAACCATCAAGACAAGCATTACTGAAAAAAGAACTTTACTTAAGGAAACTTCTCTAGCCATATATACAACGGCTCCTCAGCACTGCAAATGCAACAAACCCCCAAAAAACCAAGTTTGGAAAAGAACAACGTTAGCACCGCACATTCAACCACACATGAAGTGACGTAGGTCAAGGAAGAAGAAAACTCTTTGGATGTTCCTTACCCCAGTAGGAGCCAACCTTGTAACAAGATGACAAGGTCTGGCAAAAAGTATGTTGCTCTTCCTTTTCAGGGACACTATGCCCAGATTTGACTCTGTATCCCTTTTTGAATAAATCTCCATGAGACTTCTTACGACGCCGAGTGGTTTTATAGATCTCCGTCCGCGGCCCCCCCGTGGGGTTGTGATAGACCAAAATCTTGCTGGGAATCATCACAGCAGAACTCCACAGTTCCAAAACAGCAAATCTTGAGACAAAAGTGTTTCCCCAAAGTCTACACCAAGTTTGCCTAAGTGTAATTTCCCTGCTCCGAAGAGAATCTGTATAAAATGAGAGATTTTGCTGAGACTCAATCTCTCATGCACGAAACTTGTGAAGGGATTGGGGAAATGATAGATCCTACATTTGATATTGTATCAAAAATATTTTGAGATGCCATAAGGGGATGGAGGAAGGGGGGGGGGGAAATAGCGAAGAAGAAGGAGACCTAAAATTTCTACTTCAACATCACTTCAGCCCTCTAAAACATACAGAATGCCATTAAAATGGGGACTAAATTGTAGAGACAGAAAGACTGACTGTACAGATGCAAGGCTTAAAAGGCTTAAAAGGCTTCTCCTATCCAGATATTGTTATATAAGCTCCTTGTGTAACCCCTCCAACCTGCTTCCTCCCCAGCTGGAGAAAACAGAACAGATTATCTTTCCTAGAGAAAGGAGATGCGTTGATCCACAGAGCCACAACGACACAAAATGTATTTGGCTGTCACGGAAATTGTTCCTTTGACAGCATTACATGTCCAATGTTTGGTAAAAGCTTGGGTACTGCAGAGAGGTCACATAACCACCCAACTCTTAGGGGATTTAGTCCTTATGAATTGGGGCAGGGAGGCACCTTCTTGGACTAATCCTCTGATAGTAGCAAATATTTTTAAGCTATAACAAGGTGTAGATATAAACAAGCAGTATTTAGTAGGTTGTGAGGGTCAACATTCCCAAATTTATTTCTTCCAGCTAAGGTCTCCCCTAACGTGTTTAGGATAAGAAAATGATCATTAAAATATTTTTAAATTAACCTTACTCTTTAATAAAAGCAAAGAATAAAGCCTCGGCACAGCTGTCAGATGCTCTTATACAACTATTATGAATTCAAATGCTGCATTTGTTCTTAAACTCTGCTTTCACCCCCCCCCCCAAATCTGTCAATCCAACCCCCAAAAGCTGGGCTAATTCAGGGGATTGTTTACTCAGTACATCTGTTTCCCTTCGCAAAGGCAAGAGAGATCTATCAGTGGTTATTTGCCTTCCTAGCAAAGTAAAAACCTCTTTTTCAGAGGCAGTCTCTTTCTCTTGAACACCAGACACTGGGAACACACAGCAAGCAATGAAGAGGGGTGCTTACTTGCACAAACTGCTATGCAAGGAGGGAGACGAGGCCTGCTCTGAAAAAGGCCACACCTGGCAAGCTCCAGCCAGTCCTCCTCCATGTGACATTTGAGACCAACATGGTGGGCAGCAGCTCCAGACTTGGCTTTGCCTTCCTCCCTCATCTGTAGCAGTTGCATGTCTCTCCTCTGGGAGGAACAGGGGAGTCACTGCTGATGAGGTAGGCTGGAATAACAAAGTGAGAAGAAATCTTGGCCCAGCCTAGACCAAAGCTCACCTTTCTCTGGGCTACAGAAGCCTAAAGCCTGTCATGTGCTTAAATACACTATAGGGTTGGATTTGGGTGTAGGGCCTTTGTTCGTTTTGCAACGGGGGCTCCGTGTGTGTAGAAATGCAGCCATATACCTTCTTCCCAGCTGGTTCTACCCAACTTTTGCCTCCACTCTCTAGCTCATGGGCCCTTTGCCTTTGCCTGCTGCCTCATCCCTACCTCTAGCACTGACCTCAGACACCTGCCTCCTTTTTTCTTGCCATTCAAGTTTGCTTAGCTATACTCCATTCCTGTGGCCATGTTAGTTAGGGGGAAAAGCCGTGTGTTTGTGACATCAGTAGCCACTGCACAAATCCCCATCTCTATCTCAGACTTCTTTGTTCCTTTTCTTGGTGATTGTGAACTATGCAAATTTGCTCTGAGTTGAACATGGAGATTGGGGTGAGGGCTGCTGAAGTCATCAAGGTACCTCGCTTCTTCCCTAAAGCAAGGAAAACCAATCCTTTTTTTCTACACAGTTCCTATGGGGAACAGGACACTTTGGAGGCCGCTTTCAGGCAAAAAGCTACAGGTGCACCCCACACACAGGTTGCGTTCACACCTACTCTTTGATACTGTATTAATTTATTCCAGCAGTCCAGCAAAGTGAACAGAAATAATTTGTTGCTGCAGTAAAATACTGCTGTTGCTGTGGCAAACTTACAGGGGAGAATGTACCACACAGAATATAGCAACAAAGTACAGCAAAAGCTACAAAATTAGAAGTGAGTGAAGTTAATTTCAGAGACATTGGATGTCTCACTTGTTATTTTAGTGATTTTAACGTTAAGATGTTATGTAAAACAGGTTTGTCTTAATTGTGTGCTGTAACATTAGACATGTGACCAAGGCTATGTTCAGGTGGGCACACCCCCTTGGTGCTGGACACGCCCCCCTGGAGGCAGACATGTTGGTAGGGACACCCCCTTGGAACCCGACCATGTAGTCCTCCTTTTTAGTTTCCAAAATATGGTCACCCTATATAAAAATGATCAAACAAAAATTGTTTCCCTCATGGGATCTCTTCTTCACTGAAGCAATATCCCATGATGGCAAAATTGAAAGGAAAAAAAAACCCTCTCTGACGGCAAACAAGACTGCCAGATGTGGGTTAGGGTCTAGCAATTGTATGAATTGATAAAAGACAGCACGAAAATGAAACTTAAGGCACAATCTTATGCATGTTTAGACAGAAAAAAGCCCTACAACTCCCAGCATTCCCCAGCCAGCATGCTGGGAGTTGTAGGACTTTTTTCTAGGGATGTGCACTGACCCCCCGGATCGGATCGGATAGCGGATCGGAATCGGACCTGGGGGGTCGGATCGGATCGGATCGGATCGGAGGATGGTCGGATCGGATCGGAGCGGATGTCCGATCCGGATCGGACGCCATTTTGAATGCTTTTTCCCATAGCCAAGTATTGTTTTACAAAAACGCCTATAACTTTTTCATTTTTAAAGATAGAAGGATGAAACTTGGGCACGTTATACACTGGTTAGGGATAGTTATCTGTGAGAAATTTCAGAAAGATTGGTGCATGCGTTTTGTGGCAATTAATTGTTTAATAAATACCCAGAAATGCCTATAACTTTGTCATTTTTAAAGTTACAAACATGAAACTTTGCCACATTGTAGGTGGTACCTTGGGACCTATCTGTGAGAAATTTCAGAAACTTAGGTGCTTGCCTTGTGTGGCAATTAATTTTAGAAAAATGGGTAGTAGTGGGGTAAATACATTTACGCCTCCCATTTTTTTATTTTTGAAGATACAAACAGGAAACTTGGGCACATTACAGGTACCACTTGCCTTGATATGTGTGTGAAATTTCAGAAACATTGGAGCTTGCCTTGTGTGGCAATTAATTTTTGAAACAATGAGGAAAGAAACACCTATAACTTTGTCATTTTTAAAGTTACACACATGAAACTTTGCCACATTGTAGGTGGTACCTTGGGACCTATGTGTGTGAAATTTCAGAAACATAGGTGCTTGCCTTGTGTGGCAATTAATTTTTTAATAAATACCCAGGAATGCCTATAACTTTGTCATTTGTAAAGTTACACACATGAAACTTTGCCACATTGTAGGCGGTACCTTGGGACCTATGTGTGTAAAATTTCAGAAACGTAGGTGCTTGTATTGTGTGGCAATTAATTTTTGAAACAATGAGGGATTCATTGGACAGCACTTGCCCATAGGGATTCATTGGACAGTACTTGCCCATAGGGATTCATTGGACAGTACTTTCCTATAGGAAATCATTGGAAAGCACTTGCCCATAGAAAATCATTGGAAAGCACTTGCCCATTGAGAAATACAGTTATGCCTCCCACTTTTTTATTTTTGAAGATACAAACAGGAAACTTGGGCACATTGTAGACTGGTTAGGGATAGTTATCTGTGAGAAATTTCAGAAAGATTGGTGCATGCGTTTTGTGGCAATTAATTTTTTAATAAATACCCAGGAATGCCTATAACTTTGTCATTTTTAAAGTTACATACATGAAACTTTGCCACATTGTAGGTGGTACCTTGGGACCTATGTGTGTAAAATTTCAAAAATGTAGGTGCTTGCCTTGTATGGCAATTAATTTTAGAAAAATGGGTAGTAGTGGGGTAAATACATTTACGCCTCCCATTTTTTTATTTTTAAAGATACAAACAGGAAACATGGGCACATTACAGGGAACACTTCACTTGATATGTGTGTAAAATTTCAGAATGATAGGTCCAGGCATGTGGTGGCAAGGTGTCTGCACACACCACTTTGAAGACTGTAGAAAATTTCTCCTGTAACGATCCCAGCGAGAGAGAGTGATCCTAGGCTCAGCCGTTCTGCTTGAGTGAAAGTATCAAAGCAGACACGAGCCAAGTGCTACTTTGTTTCTCCTTTTGTAATGGATACTAGCTCAGTTGCAGCCAAGCGTGCAGGGATCAAAGAGATGAGAGAAAGTGTTTCCTTCTTCTTCCCGGGAGGCGGGAGGGTGCAATTGACAGCCCCAGCCTCTGTGTAAAACAGGTTAATAACTTTTAATCTAAAATATTCGTAGCCACCAAATGCCTGGACCTATCATTCTGAAATTTTACACACATATCAAGTGAAGTGTTCCCTGTAATGTGCCCATGTTTCCTGTTTGTATCTTTAAAAATAAAAAAATGGGAGGCGTAAATGTATTTACCCCACTACTACCCATTTTTCTAAAATTAATTGCCATACAAGGCAAGCACCTACGTTTTTGAAATTTTACACACATAGGTCCCAAGGTACCACCTACAATGTGGCAAAGTTTCATGTATGTAACTTTAAAAATGACAAAGTTATAGGCATTCCTGGGTATTTATTAAAAAATTAATTGCCACAAAACGCATGCACCAATCTTTCTGAAATTTCTCACAGATAACTATCCCTAACCAGTCTACAATGTGCCCAAGTTTCCTGTTTGTATCTTCAAAAATAAAAAAGTGGGAGGCATAACTGTATTTCTCAATGGGCAAGTGCTTTCCAATGATTTTCTATGGGCAAGTGCTTTCCAATGATTTCCTATAGGAAAGTACTGTCCAATGAATCCCTATGGGCAAGTACTGTCCAATGAATCCCTATGGGCAAGTGCTGTCCAATGAATCCCTCATTGTTTCAAAAATTAATTGCCACACAATACAAGCACCTACGTTTCTGAAATTTTACACACATAGGTCCCAAGGTACCGCCTACAATGTGGCAAAGTTTCATGTGTGTAACTTTACAAATGACAAAGTTATAGGCATTCCTGGGTATTTATTAAAAAATTAATTGCCACACAAGGCAAGCACCTATGTTTCTGAAATTTCACACACATAGGTCCCAAGGTACCACCTACAATGTGGCAAAGTTTCATGTGTGTAACTTTAAAAATGACAAAGTTATAGGTGTTTCTTTCCTCATTGTTTCAAAAATTAATTGCCACACAAGGCAAGCTCCAATGTTTCTGAAATTTCACACACATATCAAGGCAAGTGGTACCTGTAATGTGCCCAAGTTTCCTGTTTGTATCTTCAAAAATAAAAAAATGGGAGGTGTAAATGTATTTACCCCACTACTACCCATTTTTCTAAAATTAATTGCCACACAAGGCAAGCACCTAAGTTTCTGAAATTTCTCACAGATAGGTCCCAAGGTACCACCTACAATGTGGCAAAGTTTCATGTTTGTAACTTTAAAAATGACAAAGTTATAGGCATTTCTGGGTATTTATTAAACAATTAATTGCCACAAAACGCATGCACCAATCTTTCTGAAATTTCTCACAGATAACTATCCCTAACCAGTGTATAACGTCCCCAAGTTTCATCCTTCTATCTTTAAAAATGAAAAAGTTATAGGCGTTTTTGTAAAACAATACTTGGCTATGGGAAAAAGCATTCAAAATGGCGTCCGATCCGGATCGGACCTCGTCGGATCGGATCGGATCGGATCGGATCGGAGGTTGATCGGATCGGATCGGATCGGATCGGATTTTCCCGATTTTGGGGCGGATCGGATTCGGATCGTGGATCGGATCCGATCCGATGCACACCCCTACTTTTTTCTATCTAAACATGTATAGGATTGCACTCTTAATGTACTACTGGGCTCAGTCAATCATGTGGTTGTATGTAATGAATTTGATCAAGGATTTATTCTGTGTATCAGTCAGGTACAGGGGAAGAATGATAAAAACAAATGTAAGCAAGTGAAAGCCGTGTCAAATTACACACTCACCAGTTCTGGAATTAATTTTACGAATTACCTATGTTAATTTGAAAGGACTACAGAGTGGACTGAAACAGCAGAACTGAACTAAGGAAATCTGCTCATCTCTAAGCGACATAAAGGAAATACAAAATCCCCCTATTCATTTTCTGGTGGTTCTTCTATCCTGTCTCACTTGCTCAAAGAAGGTTGGCACTTGGCACTTGGAAAACGTTCCTTCTCCATGAGCTAACTTTGTAATAATGCATTGACTCTTTTAAAAATATACCCACTCACTACAACATGCTGGGAAAACCTTTGCTTCACAGAAAGATTTAAGTCAGCATGACTTTTCAATTGTATCTGGCCATCACCAGGAACAGATCGCCCTAAACCAGGACTATACTCTTCAGAGAGGTTTTAGCCAATGGACAAGACGTAATGATAGGGAGAAAGGCAAGGGAGGACAAAGGTTAGCTGTAAAGCCTGACTTGCGCTTCAAGGCACTGTTCTGATGAAGATCATCAGTGACATCTCCTATATCTCATGGAGCACTAGTCACGAGGACCAAGAAGAGGATGGATATATACTTTGAAAGGAGAAGCAAACAGGAATACCACACATACTAGATGTCAATCAGGATGCCAACTGGAACAATGAGGTCTGGAAGATGAGGTGTTAGATTTATACCTTGAACAACTGGGATTCAATGCTACTTCTCCAAAGAACTCATTTCGGTGCCGAAAGAGGTTGCTCTTCAATTAGTGGGTCAAGAGGCACGACTGGGTCACATCCCAGCCCACAGTGGGCCACACTAGTAGCACCACTGCCATTTTATTTTGGTGTTGCTTAGGATATGTTTTTTTTCAGATTGGAAGGATAGAGAAAGATTTTTACAAAGTATTGTATAAACAAATTAAAATGGATCCCATATTATCGGTTTGAGTTAAAGGCAGATCCTGGATCTGAAAAAGTAGACTACTATTAGTCTAAGGGATCATTGTTTATTTTCCACATCTTAAAACTTCCCAGTCTTGTTTACTCTGAAGTTAATTCAATGAGGGTGCCTCTACACGATACGTTTAAAGCTCTTTCAAACCTCATTAAAAAATTTACCTCTACAAGAGCGGAGCGCAAATTGGGAGTTGAGGTGCTTTATCTATCCGATTATGCGCATTATCGAATGCGCGTTAAATAGCGAGTTTTCCTTCTCCGCGGCCGTTAAAGTGCATTTTGACCATGTAAACAAGCGATTCTCTGCATTTTAGCCAATTTAAAGTGCAGGTTATACTGCCGTTTATATGCTTCATGGTATGTTGTATATTAAATTAGGCGTAAACGCGATTGTGAGAAAATGTGCATAATCGGAGAACCAGGCGTCAAACCAAATTCTTGTAGAGGGGGTCTGAGTCTCATCCCAAGTAAAGTATGCACAGGATACTGAATTTCACAATACAAGAGTATGGCTCAGTTTGGACGACATATTAGGCAATGGAGGGGTAAATAACGTACTGACCGTGCGTTAGGCAGGAGGACATGCTGCAGCCGGAGCTGCTCAGAACCAGCAAACGCCCCGGCTGCTACGAACTTGCGGCAGCCATTTTGGTTGCAGCCTCTCCTCCCTGTGTCCTCCAGCCATATCCCAGCAGGCACCGTGAGTGCTGCCGGCTGCATAGAGTGGCCGGGTTTTTTTGGCTGCTCTAGGCAGAACTCTATTCCAAAACGGAATGGTCCACGGAGAGAGGGGAGGCTGAATTCGGACGACACTTTAAACAACGGGGCTTCGGGCTAAACAACGTGCAAGGCCGTTGTTTCGCTCCGTTGTTTAAAGTGCCTGATTAACGTACTGTCAGTTGTGTGTGCGTTGTGTGTTGCCCTCCAGACGACACAATAAGCAACACAACTGACAATTGTTCCCCCCTCCTCCGTTGCCTAATGTGTCGTCCGAACTGAGCCTATGTGTTGGCCTAACGCATTTTCACAAGGCATTGCATTTGATTTGAACAGAGCTGAAGAAAGCTTGCTTCTAAACGTTGGCTAGAGGCTATTCATTAGAATAAAACATAAATTAAACATTGGTTTCTACCTCTTGTGTAAAACTGAGGCAGGTGAGATCTATTGAAAAAAAATCAACTCATTCCACAATCCTATGCAAGTTTAGACAGAAAAAATCCTACAACTCCCAGCATGGCTAGCTGGGGAATGCTGGGAATTGTACAGCTTTTTCCTGTCTACACTTGCATAGGGCTATGTCCTACATAATTGTCTGAATTATTTATTGGGAACTCTATTTGGCTTAGCAACACTTAGCTCAATTATAGAAAGATTTGTAGTGGCACATTCTGATCTCTCTTCAAATCAAGGAACTCTGCCATGTTTTTATAAAACATTCATTGGAGAGCAACCTTTATGATTGTTTAACAATTATTTTTAAAGGTCTGTTTTGACAGGCCTCCAAATAAATCTTTTCTGGGTAGAACTGTGCTTATAGTGAACTGGGAATTTCTCTAGCTTATATAAAATGACCAAATCGCCAAAACCACAGTTCAATCTGGGCCCAAAAGAAAGTCACTAGCAATATGCCCAATCATTATGTCAATTTGCTCATCTTTTTCTTTCAACAAACCAGGCTGGTACCTTGAGAATGTTCAGCCCTCTAAGAACATCGATTTCCCCACACACCCCGGCAAGCCTATCTGTATCTCCAACTGAGAAAATGATCCTGCCATATCTGCAGATTGTATAATCTCCATGCTATCAATCTGGTGTTAAAGGGCTTTTCAGATTGTAAAGGCTCCATTTTATGTCCTGAAGGACACACTATCAGTATTCGAATAGCTAGTAAAGGACATAGGATGTGGTGAGGGGGGGGGGAGTTGAAGCCAGGTGGGAGTCAGCTGGTTACTGTCATAGTAAAATAGCTGACAAGAGAGTGGGGGAAGATAAGAAAGCAAGGACAGGCATTACAGAGGGCAGGATTTTGCAGAAGACCTGAAGGGGAACCTTCTCCTTCTGGCCAATTTTGGGCCGTCTATTGAGGCCTGGCACTTTATTGGGGCATTCCTGTTGCTGGTGTCCTCCACTGTCCCACCTTTGTAATAGTCCATAGCAAAGTTTCCCATGGCTATGGACAGTTGTTAGCTGCCAGCTAACTAGACTAGCAAGGAATAGCAGACTGGACTGGGCCCGACTGGCACTGCAGTGCAGGGTTTTTATCTTCCTCCTAGCAAGGGTCTGGCATCTTTTGGGCACAATTCTTAAGATCTGTGTAAATGCTTGTCTTATGTCACAACTTGCAAGGCATTGGAAGGCATTGGGCTGGATCAATCAGTAGGGGTAAGCAGGGAATGGGCTCCCCATTCCCCACAAGGGCATCCCCATAAGGCAGGAGTGAGCAACTTCCTGGTATCAAGAAGCCACATTGCTTCCTAAACCATAGTGAGGATCCCAGCTCTACCCGCGCTTGCTCTAAAAAGCTTCTTCTTGCGGCTGCTGCTACTGCAGGCGCAACACCAAAATTCAGCAGCAAACCACCGATTTTCCTCTCAAAAGGAGCGTCCCTACCCCCTGCGGCCATGTCACTGTATTTCAGCAGTGAGGGCGCTTCAAAAAGTCCCAGGGGGCCATAGGCAGCAAACAGGCCACTTGCTGCCCAGCCCTACAATAAGGGATCTTGGGGGGCAGTAGCTCCAAGGCCCAGCCTTGCAGGGGGCTGGCGTGCTGGCCACACACCGAAGCACAACAAAGGCTCATTCACTGGCACATGCTAGGGTGGACCCAAAATATTTCTGCTCTCGCGTTGCATCTCCTCAGCAGGCAGACTGGGATGATGTGATTGGCCAGAAGCCAGGTTGCTTGCGAATGACAAGGATCTAGGACCTACGCCCCCCCCCCAAACCAATACCTACGGAAGCTGAAAGCAAATAAAGTTTGCGCCCCATTTTTAACTCAGTCCTGTCTGAGTCTGCATTTATTGCTCCCAACCCTGCACCTAAGCGCCTGTTAAAGTAATAGTGTGTCCACTAGTCCAAAGTGATTCCCAGTCTGCCTCTCCTCAGATGTATAATTCAGAGACCACATGCTTAAAAAAAATAGATTCTTTTCTCATGAAACATTCACATTCTACTTTTCCACCTATAGTATATACAGAGCTGTCCCCAGTTTGCAGTGTGAGACAAAGATCGTATTCCGTGTAAAGGATGTGTGACTCAAGCTTGGCAATGAGTCACTCACCCCCATGTAGGCAACAGACTTTCCCGGGTACGTATTAGATACTGGGACCTTCATGTAAAGTTTCTTATTATTTTCCAGATATCTGCTCCATTAAAGAGGAAATACACAGTCTCATTACCCATAACCCATATATTATCAGGATTATTTATAGAAACCACTTCTACAGACCTTTCTCCCGTTGGATACTGTTTCGAGCTGCTCCTGGGTGTTAGCTAGCATCTTAGTCCAGCTGTACTTAATAAATACTAGTTATCAGACCCCCTTAGGTTAATTAGAGTTTAACTGAGTCATTATAATAAGAATTATGAGTGGGGAGGACTCGTGGATTCAACAACATGTGTTTGATAAGACTTAAGCATGTCTATTATGTTTACAGAATTGCCTACATGGGGAATACTTAGCAATAACGAGGAGTTTCTGAAGGAGAATTCGAAACGAGAATATTACCGGATACTCGTTAAACTGCTGTTATTACACATAGAACTGTTGTTTACAAATGAAAAAACTGCTGTTATTATACATAGAACTGCTGTTATCAAACACAATGGAAGTGTACATTGAGTTGGTAAAGTGAATTCATACTACTGTTATTGTTATCAAACGATATAAAATGCAAAAATACACACTGCTGTTATTGTTATCAAACGTGATGAAATTTATTGTTTATGTATGCATATAGCAATATTATTGGTTTAGTAAAAATAGACAAGAAAGTGAAACCTACTGTTGTGCTTTGGAGTCTTATATAGTCTATGTAATTATATCCTGCTTTTTTGTTTAAGAAGTACTTAAGTTGACAATTTTGGAAAGTAGGTGCGTGCTGTATCAGACTGAGAGCTTCCCCCCCCCCCCATATGGACGTATCAATTATGCACATTTTTAAAATGTATGCATTTTCTCCCATTGACTAAAGTATCTTTGAGTGCACTTCTCCAATGTTTTGCGTGATTTTGTTCTGCTTGGGAAAAGCAAAATATATTTTTTAAAAAGAATCTCAAAAATCCCTCCAAAAGGCAACGTCGTGAGAAATCAGGTGCCGTGATCTCATGTACCAGAAAACCACAAGTGTTCCCAATGCATAGGGCTGATTGAGCACATGGCATGAAGAAAAAGCCTACAGGATTTCAGTGGAGAGGGGGCGGGTCCATAGGGAGGTGCAGGTCCTAAGGAGGCCCCGAGAGCCAGAGTGGTATAGTGGCTGGAGTGTTGGGCTGTGAGTCGGGAGATCCAGGTTCAAGTTCCCACTTGGACATAGAAGCTCAGTGAGTGACTTTGGGCCAGTCACAACTCTCAGCCCAACCAACCTCACAGGGTTGTTGTCTTGAGGATAAAGTGGGGAGGAGGAGGAGGAGGAGGAGGAGGAGGAGGAGGAGGAGGAGGAGGAGGTACACATTGGGTCCCTTGGAGGAAAAAAGGAGGGATATAAAATGCAATAAATAAATAATAAGGTTCCCCATCCTTGACCTAACCAATGTATATATATATATATATATATATATATATATATATATATATATCATGGGGGAACCCCACCCCCCACCCACACCCATCTTCAGGTGACACCATTCAACAGCAGCAACTGTTTGACCTGGCGTTGAGCTGCACAGGAAAGCATTAACGGGCTCCCAATGCCAAGCATCTCCCATCCAAGTGCTTTCCTTCTGGAAAACCCATTCATCCCTGATCCTAATTTATGTTTCATAGAAACCCCCACCCTAGATAAGCCCAGACTTGAGTCTGGAGGCAGGTCAAATAAATAGGGACGATAAAGAAAAAAAAATCAGTGGGACAGAAATAAATAAACAATGGGAATATTCTTGACCCATAGATCTCCATAGATCCATGAGGCTGCCCACTCCTGCAGTATAAAAGCCGGCCTTTCCCCCACCATTAGCAGGGGGTGACAGGATGCAGCAGTCAAAATTAATTGTTTGCAGGAAAGAATCACTGAGAGGTGGAGGTGGTGCCAGTTATTCAGCTCCTGTTTCCTCCATACCATCATACAAGATGACTCAAAGGTCCACTAGCTTGTCATTTTCAATCATTTTAGATTAACGCCTGCTAAGTTAACTATGTTATGTCAAAATCGTTTAACGGCCAAACTAGACATGATGGGAACAGCCTGATGTATTTATCCATGCGTCTACTCCATTCATAATTAAAGTGGTGTGGGTGGGTCGGTGGGTGTTTGTATCTTTTAATGAAAAGGGGCATGTGGGTGAGGGGACCTGAGCCCCCCCCCCTCCTTCCCCTACCATACTGCTGTGCATCCAGAATTTTATCTACCCAGGACAGGTCACTGGCAATATCAGAAATGGGCTGGAAGCAGCCCTGGATTAACCATTAAGCAATATAAGCCTGTGCTTAGGGCATGAAGGGAAGGGGGGCATCACAGAGTACCAGTACCGTAGCCGTGGCCATCTAATTTTAAGGAATATATGAATATCCCTCTTCAAATACTTGAAAGGTTGTCACACAGAGGAGGGCCAGGATCTCTTCTTGATCAACCCAGAGTGCAGGACAAGGAATAAAGGGCTCAAGTTACAGGAAGCCAGATTCCGGTTGGACATCAGGAAAATCTTCCTGACTGTTAGAGCAATACGACAATGGAATCAATGACCTAGGGAGGTCATGGGCTCTCCCACACTAGAGGCCTTCAAGAGGCAGCTGGACAACCATCTGTCAGGGATGCTTTAAGGTGGATTCCTGCATTGAGCAGGGGGGTTGGACTCGATGGCCTTAGAGGCCCCTTCCAACTCTACTATCCTATGATTCTATGATTCTATAATAAAATCCAGTTTATATTTAATATAGTTGTGTATTCTGGCATGGGGGATGATGGCCTTGAAGAAAACTGAGTTTTTAATGTCTTATTTCATCTCCAGCACTTATTGAGTTTTACTGTCTTGCTGGCTAAGCAACGGAAGGGCCAAGCAGACACCATTATTGGGCTGTGCTTAGGGCATCAGCTGGCCTTAATCCGGCCCTGGCTGGAAGAAAATGTTTCAAGTAACAAACCACAGCAGGGGAAGATGGAGCAAGGAGTCAGGATTTAGCTTCTCACCTGTGGATTCCTATTAGTTTTAAAAAAGAAAGGGGAAAATGCTCTCCTCGAACTGCTGGTTGTCTTGTATGTATTTATTGTTGTTTTTACTTTTGTAAACTGCTTTGAAATCACTGGAGAAAGGATTTTTAACCTTCTCCCCTTAAAGGCGGCCTAAAATATGTTTAAATAAATATCTGGCCACCCTGTCCCTTCTAGCTTGGCCATAGGGGTAGGCCTCAGCTCTCAAAATTTCCCACAAATCACAGATGACAATGAAAAGTGTGTGTGTGTGTGTATGTGTTGTTGTTGTTGTTGGTGGTGGTGGTGGAGGGGACACCTGGGATCTGGTCATAATCAATGCAGGGAGCCTTTTAATGAAATAAATTGGCTGCTGAAAAGATCAGAAAAAGAGATGGATGATTTTTTGTTTTGTTTTTAAAAATGTAGAAATTGTCTATCAGCGCTGTATCAATCCCAGTGTGATACACATTCAGAGGTGCATCTGAAGACATACTTCCACCTGCATTCTGTCCCAACAAGCCATGCTTAACTACGTGTGACTAGAGCTGAATTGGGGGAAAGTCTTGATGTGGAGTGCTGGTAATGATATCGCCAGTGCAGTATGGCAGAGAGCATTGCTCCAGTTACCTGAGCAATAAGGATGAATTTTCCACCTACCTTCCCCAAGCAGGAACGGATCAGGGAAAGAATGGAAAAATCAGGGAAACATGCAAAGAATGGAAGGTGTGGTTTTCATGAATGTTTTGCAACACTACTAACCCACCCACCTCCCCTCAAAAACTCCTCCTACACCGTCCATACTGGAAAAAATTAAACTTCATGAAAATGTAGAGCTTCACTATTGCTGAGGCTGTCTCAGAACTGAGTGCAGACATCCAGGAGGAGTTCATAACATTATTCTGATTAACTCCTCCTAGACTGCTGATCTCTCTGCTCACCCTGCTTCTCAATGCTGTTAGTTACTTGGTTTTGGTATACGGTAGGAGGCCTGTGTTAAATTTAAATATGTGACACCTCCTTACCTTCAGGTCTGCATAGCCCTCTGTGACATCAGAGAGCCTGATGCAAGCACTAGGTGACACAGTTCCTTGGGCTCCCATTGGCTCAGATCTTTGGATATCACAAACTTTGTTGTTCTGATGTCATAGATATGGCATGACATCTGAGGCCAGGCAGCAGGCTGTGTTCACATATGCACATGTAGGGTGACAGGAGTCCCAGAAGAGTCCCAGGTATGAGTCCCAAATATTGGGACCAGAATTCAAAACTTGTAGAAGAATCAGGCGTGATGGGGAAGGTAGGTAAACAAAGAGTCTGGTGAATATAAATGCTGGAGAGCCCAAGTAGTTTGAAGGTGTCTAGGCATCTAGGCACCTAGATTCTGATCAAGACAAACATTGGCTTTTTCACAGCAAAGACCGAGGCCCAATCCGGAAGAGAAAACCAATGGACTCCTTGGTTGGGAGGAACTAGGCTGGAGACTGGAAAAGTTGTACCACTAACAACAATGATGTTGTTGTTCCTCCCACTGTTAAGCACATCAGCATTCAATGGCCATGGAATATATGCATCTTTTGTATTTTATGAAGCTAGAGCCAGTGTTGGGGAGGGGAGTATATTTTCCAAGTTGGGAAACATTATGCGAGTGGGGACGATGTCAGGGAACAGGTTCAGCACTGCAGTGGGCCTTGTAGTTTGTAGCTAAGAGTTAACTAGAAGTAGCCTGGAAGGGTTTGGGCCTATTCAGCTTGTGGAATGTTAGAATCTGTGTAAGGTTATCTCTGTCAGCGTTCTCAGAGCAGAGCAGGAGGGAATGGCCTTACTCCTTGCAGCCACTTGCTTGCTCTGGCCTTGGACAAAGAAGCTCTCCATGAGAACCTGACAGAGTTGGGGAGGAGTTTGCAGAAGGGTCACCCAGTTTAATGCATCATCTTGGAGGGCTCAGCAGTGATGCCCTGTTTGGATAGGGGTCTTGCTGAAAACCCAAAAGGCCTTGTCTGTCAAGGGTTCTGGAGGAAGTATCTTTCCATCATGCCTTCCCTTTTAAAACTGATGCAAAGATGAGGAGCCTTTGCTGGGAACATCTCATTTGCATTGCCCGAGGCCCTCTCTGTTTGGATCCCTCACCATTTGGGCTCTGGAGGCACTCTGCACATGGACTCTCCTACTTGGAACTTTGGATTGCTAAAGACTTGCCATGAATAGTGCTCTTCATAGTCTTGAACTCTTGTTTGCTGTGGATTTTGTGTCTTTGTCATCACCTCAGTGTACCAGCAAACTTGGTTTGAGCTACGACTTTTGGATTTTCTTCTGCCTGGACTCATGTGGCGTGGAGATGTCAATGTGAAAACAGTGGCATGGAACTCCTTGCATCTGAGAGTTTGCCTTTTCCTGGTCTTGATAGGCCTTGACCATGTGGTTTGGAGTTACCAGTGAGATTCAAAGTTGGACAAACTCTCTATGGGTGTGGTTTTGTTTAGGCCTTTCAAGAATTTGCCCCTTTGATTGTCTGAGGGATCATGCCAGGAATCATTCCCCTTCCTTGTCTGGGTTTGGAACCTGTGTATGGATTGACCCTTCCCTCATGTTTGAAACTGTTGAGAATGCAACAGGGAAACCACATTGATGAGGATCTCAGTCACAGTTGTAGTGATTAGCTTCATGCCCAGAAGTTTCCTTATTTTCATCCATAAAATGTTGGTGGGAATGTGGCTCAAATACCCCTGAAGTAGCAGAGGGCATATAAAAAAAACTAGTCCTGTTCACTTCACAGCACCTCAGACAATAATATGAGATGGCTTGAAGACAGGAAATAGCAAACCTCTGTTTTTGTCTTTTTTGCAAGCTGTTCTTTGTTTTCCCCTTGCAAATTGGCAAAATTACTATTTTTCAGCAAATCTACAACTGCTATTCTTTCATGACCACTCATTTATGGCCTTCTGAGCTTAAAATGGCAACTACACAGAAATCCTGTTTGGTATGGTGCAGACAAAATTGATTGCATATTGATGACAAAAACATCTCTCAGATTACACAGTGCATTTTTATGGCGAATACGCTTACTTCTTTCTATCAGAAGAATTGTCCCCTTCCCTCTCAATGTCTCTTCCTCTCTTTGTGCCCTTTCCTGAGATCCGCATCATATATGATGGCTTCAAGAGTACATTTCATTCTCTCTCTCTCTCAGCTAAATCTTTTGAAATAGGTTGTTCAGCTGTTTGGTGACAACATACATCTGTGGCCTGCACTTTCATAGATTATAGGATTGCATAATCCTTTTGTAAAAAAATAATACAAAAAATACCTAACTGCTCTCTAATCTTGCCTTGCATTTATTCCCACTAATGCTTTCTTGGGGTAAAGTTATGAAATGGCACTCAGAAAGAACATTCAGTTGTTCTTCTTTTCTAAAGGATCGTTTCTGCATGCACCAGACACCAAAGCAAGCTAGAAAGTAAAGAAGATATACGGAAGTTCTCACAGAAACTTTCAAGATTAAACTACTTTGAAACTATAAATGCAGAAATGTGAACAGGGGAGTTGAATGCATGACTTCCATTTAATTTTTCCTAATCTACCCAGATAGTTTGTGGTGTGAAACATATAGGAAATACCCTTGTTCCTTTCTTGCCTGTTCCAATGTTCCATTTCCCACAGAAATGCTAAACCATAGATGTTGCTGATCTTTTTTTCCTGGCTATGT
Organism: Anniella stebbinsi; assembly: GCA_029215795.1. Taxonomy (NCBI): domain Eukaryota; kingdom Metazoa; phylum Chordata; class Lepidosauria; order Squamata; family Anniellidae; genus Anniella; species Anniella stebbinsi. The sequence continues at coordinate 250,368,157 of JARDYH010000002.1, forward strand.
CCCCCTGTACTGTACCCAGAGTTCCTAAAGAGCTAAGATGAAGAACCAGGAAAGTGGAATGGAGAGGTGCTTGCAGTTCAGAAATGCCCTTCTGTGCATGAAAACATGTAGTGCATATTTGCAAGTGCTTTCTAGATCCAGGCCCTTCAGTAAAACGATACTGCACTGAAGTAAGTAGGTGTCAATCCCATTTGACATAGGACTCGGCTTGCATTATCTGCTCTGATTAGAGCTATGTAATATGTGCTTGACTGTAATACTCCATAAGAATTACTAGAAAGACCGCACTGAAATTCATTCCTTTGATGCCTTTCATCTTGTCTTAACACCCTTCTGTTTCTCCAGTTTGACTCTGTCGAGTATTTTCTGCATATTTGAGGGATTTCTCGCATTGTATTAGTTTGTAAATGGAAAAAAGGCACACCCCATGCCCCAACAAAGATTCATACTCAATGGCTTCCAGGGTCTACTGAAGATTATATAATTCGATTCCGTTCTTGACCAGGATTTATCCAGTTCACACCTCCCATGTATTCTGCGGCCAAAGTGTCTGAGCTTACAATGTGATCTGGAGAGCTAAACAGTGCGTTTGACAGCGTGCATACATTTGAAAAAAATGTGCATGAAAAATGCATTCTTCTGAAAAATGTGCACAAACATACTTTAATGAAGGAGAGGAGAATGTGTACATTTCAAGGATGCAGCAAATGGATGCACAGGTTTGGAAAGATACAGACATGAGACAGAGCAAACTTCAAGGTAGAATTTGAATGAGCTGGAGTTTTTGCTTGTGTGTACATCTCTATTTGCGTATCAATTCAAGAAAAATGTTGAGAGGCAGAGGTATTGGTCTGCCTCCAGCTTAATTGTTTCCCCAACTTTCCTGTTGCCTCTGCACATACCATTTCCTTTGGATTTATATCACAGCTTTACCACTATCTAGCAAATACCTTGCTTTCAGACAGTCCTTCTCTGGATGATGCTGGCCCCTGGGCTGGCAGGTGTTTAGGCTGCCTATGGCTCATTGGTGACAGGTGAACCCAGTTGGAGAGTCACTTTGGATGTTTGCCATGTGTATTATCTAACCAACTAAAAGAGTTTCAGCAAGGTAAGACTATGGCTACTTTGCCTAAAGAAAGCATCTTACACATGTTTTATCGTTTCTCCAGCTGGTTACCAAAGCATCTCTGCATCCAAGGTCTAAACTTGCTTCATGATTCATTCATGTTTACAAAAACTCACAAGTCCTTCCTAGGAGAGTCAGCTGCCTAATAACCCCCCCCCCCTAACGCCTTAATATGCAAGGGAACATGTTATAATTCCACAGGTAACCAGAGAGTTGTCCAGGTATGTCAGCAAGGTCTTAGAAGTAAGGACGGGGGGGGGGGGGCAGATGTGTACTCCAAAAATACAAAGGAGAGAAAAGATAAGAGGAGAAATGGGAATTTCAAACACTTTGTGGAAATGGGTGAGGCATAACGGCTTGTCAGTTAGGGAACTGTCAAGTTCATTTTCAGTCAGTTTGCCAGATTTCAGTGGTTAAGAGTCCTGCCATCCCAACGCACTCCAAAACTCCGGATGACTGCACTCAATGGTTTCATGTAGATGTTGAACAGCATGGGGGACAAGACTGACCCCTGCAGAACCCCATACTGGAGAATCCACAGGGCCAAGCACCACCTTCTAGAGCCGACCCGCCAAGTTGCCATCCTAGCACCAAAAAAGCTTTGTTTAGGAGTTGCTGTTCACAGAGCAAAGTGGCATTGTGTGTAAAACTAAATGATACTGGTCTGTTAAATCCACAAGAAACTTCTATCTATATACAGAAAGGTCACTATCCTGCTTTCTGATAAAAACGTGTCAATTTTTATTAACGTTAATATGCTTGAGTGCCATTTAGATTATCCCTGAGTATGTTTAGTAGCATTTGTAGTATTAGAAGTAAGCTACGTATGTACCTTATGTAGCATTATTTTTCTTGCATGTTTTTGCCTTGGCCTATGGCTAAACAAACAACCCTGAACTGATTTTGAGGGACAGGTATACAGATGCCCCATGGTATTTGGGGAAACATACCAAAATTCATCAGGACCTACCCAAGCAAATAGATGCTCTATCAGTGGCTGTGAGGCCTAACTGTTTTTATATACACATTAGTAAAGAGAGGTTGAATTCTGAAAGACAGTTCTATATTTCTGGTTGTAATGGAAGGACCACCTTTTCTAGATCCAAGTCTGAAGAGCCAACAGAACTACTACATCCCAAAATTCAATTTTTTTCATTTTGTTGTCTGTTAAGTGTTTAAAAACGAAACACTCCCATTTTCAGATCCTTCTAATAATCAGTGGATTGGTTCAGATGCAGTAGTCCACGTCCAGCAAAGCACAGGAAACTGTGGTTTGACTGCTCCCTCTGGAGGCAGAGAGACGCGGAGCCGCCAGACGGAGTTGGAGCCTATGCGCAGCTGGAAAGACCTGCGAAGAGACCATGAGGGAGATTGTGCACCTGCAGGCCAGCCAGTGCGGCAACCAGATCGGCGCCAAGTTCTGGGAAGTCATCAGTGATGATCATGGCATAGACCCCACTGGCACCTACAACAGGGACAGTGACTTACAGCTGGAAAGGATCAATGTCTACCACAATGAGGCCTCAGGTGGCAAGTATGTGCCCAGAGCTGTCTTGGTTGACCTGGAACCTGGCACCATGGACTCCGTCAGGTCTGGACAGTTTGGGCAGATCTTCAAGCCTGATAACTTTATCTTTGGACAAAGTGGTGCTGGGAACAACTGGGCCAAAGGGCACTACACGGAAGGAGCTGAGCTGGTGGACTCTGTCCTAGATGTGGTCAGGAAAGAAGCCGAGAGCTGTGACTGTCTCCAGGGCTTTCAGCTCACCCACTCTCTGGGCGGCGGCACAGGATCCGGGATGGGGACCCTGCTGATCAGCAAGATCCGGGAGGAATACCCTGACCATATCATGAACACCTTCAGCGTGGTGCCATCGCCCAAGGTCTCTGACACAGTGGTGGAGCCGTACAACGCCACTCTCTCGGTGCACCAGTTGGTGGAGAACACGGATGAGACCTACTGACTGCTCCCTCCAAACCAGGATGAAATTGTGGTTTGCAATCTTGGTGTGAAGGGAGCACTCAACAGGTCCCAATTTTGGTGCCACAACTAAACCAAGAAGCCTTCAATAAAGTTAGGTGCATAAGGGGAGGAAAGAAGGAGACAGAGGAGGAAGGTGCATGCAGGCACCCAGTACATTCCCAATAAGAAATACGATGTCAGAACTGGGCCACTGTATCTAGTACTGCATGTGTGCCAAACACCAGCTTTCTGGGGGCTAAAGAAGTATCTTAACCATTTTGAAGTACATTCTGAATACCCTGTTTTGAAGTGGAAATATAATTATGACTCATTTACACTTTTTTCTAATAAGCAGAATGTCTTAGACCACATTTTACCAAATTCCACGGCTCTAGCTCATTAGGAAGTATGCTAACGATTTCAATACCCCAGTCAGTTGGGCCCACTAAATGTCTTATATGTAAGAGATTTAAGAATTAAATCCGAGACTGTCTCTCTAGATTCGTAACTGAATCATGACTGTTTCTGTTTTGAACACAAACTTCACTTGATTTTACTTTTGGCCATGAGCTGGTACGAACCTTATTTTTGGCAAAATTCCTTCCAAATTAAGAGGCTGAAAATGTAAGTAAATCTCATATATGAGAAAATAGTATAAACAGTGTGCCAGTTTTTCAAAGTATGTAAAGCAGCTTGAGGGCAAACAAGGTGAGACGTAATCCAGAGAAGATGAAGATACTGTGGACAGAGAAGCTGTCTACTCTAGATGGTCCTTCTAAAGGTCCAAGCACACATTTGGGCATTCTCCTGGACTTGGCACTAATTGCGGCAGATCAGTGGCAGTGGTGGCTGGGAGTGCTTTTTAAGTTCGTACACCAGCTGTGGCCATATAGACATTGCTTCAGTTATCCCGTGCTCTGATGTTGTCCAGGCTGGATTATTATAATGCATTCTACATGGGGCTGCCTTTAAAGACGGTTCAAAAACTTCAACTGATACAAAATGCAGCTGTTTCAGTACTGGTAGGTGCTAAGTTGTTGGATCATGTGACACCTAGATTGTACCAACTGCACTGGTTGTCAGTGCATTTCCAGGCTGAATTTAAGGTGCTGATATTGGCCTTTAAAGCACTACACGGTTTGGGTGCAGGTGACTTGAAGGACAGCCTTCACCCATACCAATCTGTTTGTACTTTGAGATCAACACAGGAGGCATGGCTTGTGTGCCTGCCTGTCAAAACATAAGACTGGTGGACATGAGGGATAGAGCCTTCACAGTAGTAGCCCCTGGCTTGAAGAACTCTGTTCCAATTGATGGCCACCAGTCCCCATCATTGCAGGCTGCCAGCCAGTCCCTAAAATGTTTATTTATTTATTTATTTATTTACTGACTTACACTGACCTCTAATTGACTCAGGATTTCATATGGTGTTATCTAGTTTAACTTGATTTTTTTTATTTTAATGTTTTATTACTGCTTTAGCATTATTTATTTTATTATTGCTTTTATTGTGTAATGTGGTTTTCAATTTTGTATGCTGCCTTGGGAGGGTTTTCTCTAAAAGGCAACTTATAAATCTTTTAAATAAATGTTTATTGGAAGGGCTGCCCAGCCCAAGTCCAGTTTAAAGCTAAAGGACCATAGTAAGGAGGTCAAGCAAGGGTCTTGATATTTAAATGATAATAATTATTTCTAAATTTGCATCTACACCTATATATTAGCATATATAAATGTTCCGCAATCCCTGTCGGCAACTTTTTCGCCAGCCCAGAAATAGCCCACCAGCCTTGTATTGTGGCCTGCCAGCGTAGGTACTTAATAACTGTTTTTGCAGTCCCAGGCAGGCAGCAAGAAACAGGTTTATCAAACGCCTGGCAGCCTGGCAAACGTCACTGGTCAGCGGAGTTCAACTTGTCAGGTCACAAATTTTCAGTCCTGGTTATCAACCTATGATGGACCTTGTACAGTGAAGGTTTTCTTTTCCATAATGGTATTGCAATTGAGTGTCATTATAAAGTGGTACCGTTGTTCCTTTTGCTTCACACAACCAGCTGTGTCAAATGTCAATGCAACTACTTTGCACAACTCTTGGGCATGAATAATCCAGCTTGGTTTCCGAAGAAAAGTCATACTTCATGGTGACCACTAGATGGCAGAAGCATCTAATTCTTAAAACCATATTAAAGATGGAAAGGAAATATTGTGACATTTCTAACATCTGTGACTACAAATCAACACAGAACAAAATTAGAGGGATCCTCAGGCTAGCAAATTTCAGAATTAAAATTACGAAGCTTATCATTATTATCATACGTCACTGTCACTGCTCAACTTTGTTTAAAAATGTAACAACTGCATTTTAGATACTAAATATATAAATGTGTCTTGCCAGTGAGTAGAGTTGCAATTATTCCTAACCCCGTTCTGGTCCCTTTAATAGCAGTTGGGCACACAGGCATTTAGTAGGTAATAAGCTTCACCCAGTAAACTTCAACAGGTTTTTGTCAAAGTAAAAGAATGGACCAGCATTCTTTCAAAAAAGCAATTCTAACAGCAATTACGTATGAGGCATACGATTTCACCCATGTAAAAGCTGCAAAATAATGAAAGGATCCATAAAATCAGTTATTATAAAATATACAACATATAAAATGTAAACACACACACACACACACACACCCCTTAAGCAAAAACCTTAATTCATAAATGCATTTACGCTATAATGTTCCATCTATGAAGACAATGGCCCTGGCTATTTTTTTGAATGGGGAATCATCAGGATACTCCATGGATTTCAAAAGTAATAGTGCAGCCAGGCTGCCCTTCTGCACAAATCTTGGGCACCTAAAATTGCAGCAAATAGCAGCAATGATCAGTGAATCCAGAAGCAGTATGGAGGCATTCGGTCAAGATGCAGTGGCCGCATACAGCCCCGGATTAACCATTAAGCCATATCAGCCCGTGTTTAGGGCACCAAGGGAACGGGGGGCACCACAGAGTACCGGTACCATAGCTGTAGCCATCTAATTTCAAGGAATATATGAATATAATAAAAACCAGTTTATATTTACTATAGTTGTGTATTCTGGCGTGGGGGATGATGGCCTTGAAGAAAACCGAGTTTCTAATGTCTTATTTCCCCTTCAGCACTTATGGAGTCTTAATGTCTTGCCGGCTAAGCAATGGAAAGGCCAAGGGGGCACCACTGTTTAGGACATCAGCTGTCCTTAATCCGGCCCTGACTACGTACATATTGAGGAACATATTGGGGAGAAAACAGAGAAGACACTCACAAGTAGCGGGGGGGGGGGGGGCGGGAATAAGCAGTTAGCAAATGCACTTGGAAAAATATGAGGAAAAAAGAAACTTGGCCCAAGATCCTTTCCCCAGTTCCCACTCTGGGCCTGTTCAAATGATACTCCACTCCTTGGTAAACACATTGAGATCAGGATAAGGTCTTGGATTTGTAATCTAAACAGGCCAGGGAGTGTAAGCGTGTGTACACACAAGGGGAAGTCAGAGCATGTTTTTCTACTATTATTTCTACCCCAACTGCATCTAAATGCTTATAACAAAGCCCTGGCAACCACTGTTGTTGTTGTTTTTATGAAAAGCAGGATTGGGAGGGGGACATATGAGTGGAAGAGCAGTGAAGGGAGGGCTACTTAATACTTGACCTGCGCATCATTTCTCCATTTCAAATTGCTCCACCAACCCTGTAGTGGGTGGAAGGGTTAAGTATAGTCCTCCTCTTCATCTCCTTGCTGCTTTTCTTTACAAAAGTGACTGTCTAGGGCTGTGTTAGATGCATGTGTGCGTAATGTATAGTCCCCCCACCCACAAGTAAATTAAGGAAATTTGCTTTCAAAATGGAGGGAAGAGACCTAGTTACAGACAACAAGAGATGTATGATAGAGGACCCAGGGGCTGTCTGCAAAAGCCACCGGGATGCTCACTCTCTTTCCACCACAGGTTGCGTCCATTACTGTGCATTCGCTAATATCATGCATGTAGCAATTGCCTTTTGGGCAGGGGTGGGCAACTTGTGGTCTTCCAGATGTTGTTGGACTGCAACTCCTCTCATCCCTCACCATTGGTTACGCCGGTCATGCTGATGGAAGTTGCAATCCAACAACACCTAAAGGGCCATTTGTTGCCCACCCCTGCGTTAGGGTAACTACAAATGTTTCAAGGGAAAAAAATCTTGACAGCGGACAAAATCACCCCTCTTTTTGCTGTATCCCCAGATAGTTCCAACTTTTGTTTTGTGGGTGCCACCGGCCAAAGGGCTGCTCTACCAAGCTGTGCCAGGTTTAAGCTGTGCCTGGTTTGCTTCTTCATGTCTTTTTCTTTCTTTTTTGACACCTGCAGTTACAAAGAGAAACGCCATTTACTTACCCAGCCAACTTCTGTTTAAATACACTGATACGAACACTGGAGGGACCGTGAAGAAATCTACCACTGAGTTCACTTCCAGCCAAAACCATAACTTGTCGTTAGCCGCTATGAACTGGTAAAAGAGAAAAGGGGTAGGAATGAAATGGGTGAGGATAGCATTGTGGGGGAGGATCCTCAGTATGATTGTTACAACTGAGGACTTTGTTTTCTTGCCTAGGAGATAATGGAGGCATAATTTCTTGGCCTCTGATCAAAGTGGTCTGAGCCCAATGTTGAACAGTTCATACCATGATACAGACGCACGTCTACTGTAATATTTATAAAGGAAGGCAAAGGGACTATTAAGCAGCTTCCCCGAGGACCGTACACAAATATGGCTGGGAACCTATGACAGTTGAAATGAGCATAAACAGACATATATTTGTAGTATAAATATGCAGTAAGTAAATTAAGTCAGTGTTATTCTGGGCACCTGGGACAATACAAGCAAAGGATGGAGCAGCAGATAGAATGGCCTGGAAAACTCCACTGACTAGTCTCACCAGGGCCAGAGGGGGGGGGGGGACACACAGCTGCTGCACAAACATGAAATAATCTGGGTGGGATTTGGGGGCCCCAAGAAACCGTGTAATGTTTCACGTGGGTTGGACTGATCTGTATGGCCGGGGGTGGGGGGGAATATGAGATGGTCACAAAGCATACACAGGGAGATACAAGTGGAAGCCCCATAATAAAATGTTGCTGCACATCCCCGACCCTGACTGACACACTCACATTTAATGTTTCCACTTCTTCCAACCATCAACTGATAGATCCACACTGGCTGCCTGAATCCTGTTTACTTTTGCCCAGGGATGCAAAATATACAGGCTGTAGGCAGCCCACCCACCCCTTCAAGCCCTATCTGCTGGACTTTCAGCATCTGCGGATGCCCGATAAAGGAGGAAAAATGCTCTCGGAATGGGTCCTAAAGTTCCTGCCATAGAAGCCTCCTTCCTACAGCTTCCAGGAAGCAGTGTTCAAAGGCTCCTGCCTGCTTCCTAGGCTACTCTGGCACTCTAGGAACAAGGCTTCTATGGCAGGAACCATAAAGCCTCTTGTAGACTATTTTTTTCCTCCCCCACCCCCATACACTTTCGTGGTGAAGGAGGAAAGGGTAGTGTTCAAGCTGTGCTTGATTAGTTGTGAGTGATGGAGGGGAGAAGAGAGTGGATGTGAATGGGAGCTGTTTGGGGGGGGCGTAGTGGGGCCCGGCCCCTGACGTATTACACACAAGGGAATGCAGCACAAATTGCCCACCACTGTCTTAAATTAAAGTTTTTTTTAAAAAAAATTAAGATGTATATAGTACAAGCACAGTACGAATGAATACGTGAGTAGTGTGGTGTGTGAGAGAGCTGGATGGGAATAATGTTTGTTGGTGTGTACGTATGTGTGTATGTGCTCAGTTACATGGATAAGTCATGTGCTCCACTGACTTGCGTGCAGTGACATTGTGTTTACAAACTAACCAATTACAAATAAGAAATCATATTTTTCACATGAAATAAGTCCCAAGTTAGAAAGAACAAGGACGTCTATCTTGATTGCTCCCCTCCTTTTTCCCTTCTCCGCCTTCACAACTACACCAAAATCCTGTATTTCTCCATTGCTTTCTATGGAGGCGTCTCACTTCGGCCCTAGGAAAAGAGGGCTCTAAAGGAATGAGGAAAATCTATTTCCAGAGAGTGAGGTGAATTACTCTATTTCTTATCTTCACACTCTGAATTAACATCAACGTTCTGTAAGACCAATTTAAAAAAAGAGAAGAAAAAAAGATCTTTTGACATACAAATGTGTATTTTTCTGCATATCTAGGGGATATCTTAAGTATGCAGAAACCACAATTTTATTTTTAGATTGTCATATTTTGCTTCCAAACTACTAGAGGGTCAAACAACCCTAGATTTAGCCTGTTGGACTGGCACAGAAGCCTAGGCATTGTGCAGCAAAAAATGGCTCCTCTCTCCTGGCAACCGACTTATTTTCTATGCTGGGCCCAGAGGAGGGACGGAGCACTCAATTCCTTCTCCATCAGCTTTTTTATTTTTCCTGCACACAAGTCCGTGTTGCCTGTGGCTACCAGAAGAGTGCTTAAGTTGCCCTTCCCCAACCTGGTGCCCTCAAGCTGTGTTGGGCTACAACCACCACCATCCCCAGCCAGTGTGGCAGTTGCTGGCTGAGGGTGATTGGAGTTGCGATCTGACAACCCTGGAGGGCACCAGGATGGAGAAGGCTGGTGTAAGCACAAGGCTGGTATACAGTGGCTTCTTGAAGCACTTCCTTTTCTGGACATCATGTAAACTTTTTTCTTCAGGGGAAGCTGCCAGTAAAAAGAATCTTTATGGACATGGCAAGTTGCTTTGACAATCTTGGCTAGCCAAAATGAACGAAAGAATGAGTGAAAAGCAATTTGCTCAAAACAGATTAGCAACTGGAATGGCTTCAACAGACCTTTGTACATCCAGAAGAGCTTGCGGTTACATCCCTAAAAGTGCTTCTGGGAAAGTCACTGCAGACAGCTCACCTGCCCCACAAACCAGGAAATATAGCGGCAGGTACTTACGCGCAAGCCAAAGTAGAGTAGGAAGAACACGTTGAAAGCCATGTCTATCTGTAACGTGAAATCTTTGTAGAAATTCTGGCAAGATTCTATTGGGCTATTTGAAGAAAAGAAAAGATCAGCATAAGTTAGAGGGAACAAAGTTTGCATGCAAGAAATATGGCATAAATTAAGTGCTGCCCACTTTTAGCATTTCATGAACCGAATTCAATAGTGACAATCTTGTTTCTGGCCCTCTCAGTCTCTCAAAAGCAAGCAGGCATTTTTCTTTTCTTTTTATGAAAAACGAACATTTTGTATTGTCAGCCATTCTTACCGTTAACCTGTTCAATTAGAAGCTGAAACAGAAACATGCAGGCACTTTTAAGGAAGGACAAGCAGGAAAATCTCTCAGGGTTCCTTAATCCCACATTAACCCTTAAAGAACTGTCTTCTTTCTACAGAGTCCTTAAAGGTGTAACAGTTCAACAATCTAATTAGGGCTGCCAACGTTTTAGTGCCCCCTGGTCCTACGTCTTTTAACAGCAGCTCGATCTGCAGACAACAGTGCTAATCTCCAGGCTGTGAAAAACTTATCCTGGAAATTCCTGCAGATCAAGCTGCTGTTAAAGGTACAAGAGCATGTCCAATTATTTTTTCTGGTCAGTTGGCAATCCTAATACACATAATTTGATTTTATTATACTTAGTGTTGTGTATTTTGAATAAAACAGCAACTTAGAAACAAATTACATCAGGATGTCTTTCTAAAAAAAATTGCCAAATTAAAGTTGTCTTATATTCCACACTCCCCCTTCTAGTTAATAAATTAAAGGAAAGGAAGGGAAATAGTTGCTTATGGATATTTTCTACATTAGCAATTTAGGGGAGTTTTGTTTGCTACTTTATAAATACAGTACAATAAATTCAGTAGAAAGAAGAGTATAACCCCCTGTTATAATTAATGCAGAACAAAAATTAGTAGCAGGACTCTAAGGGTTAATTTTCACATGCAGACTAAATAAAATTTCACCTCTCTCTCTCATTCTCTCTCTCAAAATTCTAGTTCTGTTTAAAGAAGTGGACTATGTCCATTCAGTAGCATTCTCTATACAAACTGGTACTGTGGTATACTTCAATATACCAGCTCATAGCTAACTGGGGGAAAGTATATTGTGATTTATTTGTGATATTCCCATGAGATGGTTGGAAGACTGCAGATTATAGACCCCAGGTGAAGCACCCATGTCTCGTTATTTGTAGCAAATCATCATCCCGTCATCATAGCCATACTGACGTCAGGAATTACGCTTCCTCGGGCTTAAAATATGCAAAAGAAGGAAAACAGCAGCAACAACAACAAATTCCATGACTTGATTGGTACAAATAAATCACAGAGTATCATACCAGTTAGTATAGCTGCACTTCTGCAAATACAAGGCTAAGTTGTTGAACAAGCAAGACTTTATGCATTCTGAATGTCAGTAATTAATTGAAGGCAGCAAAGGAAATTAGTGGGCTATGAGGGTATTATACATGCAACCAGGTTCCCATTTGCTTGTAAACATCACAGCTCAAACAAGTCCGAGAAGAGCATGCCCTTTCTTATCCTCAGGCACTCGATAGTTGCAAACATTTCCCTGAAGATAGGTGAAGGAGGGTTCAAAGAAGTCTGGATAATGTACAAGAACTGTATTCAAGGGTCTTGAAAATAAGATGCTCAACACACTATCCGCAGATTTTGTGTCAAAATCTAAAGCACACTGCTCTTATCAGAGAAGGTCGAATTACGCTAACGAAAAGTGAGGAAACAAATATTATATTTGCGGTACTGATGTTAAAGCAATGCAAAATAACGGCTATTTTATACATTATAGAAAAGTGTGAGTCGGGAGAGAGAATAACTTCTTCTGCTGGCTGTTTCCCTCAACTTCTGCTGGAGCATGCAAAGTGGGATTTGTGCATCTCACGTCGTCAGATCCTCTGGGTTTATCTGGATCTGACAAGGGGTGAAGTGTGCAAGTCCCCGCATTGATATCATAGCAGAAGTAGGGAAAGAAGAAGTGGAAGTCCTTCAGGCATCGAATTTCCAAGCTTCTCCATATTGTATGAAGCAGCCCCAAGAGAACAGAAATGTGCAAACAGGAGTCTTGTGTGGTGTAGCTTTTGCTGGACTGTATTATTTCGCACATGTGGTCAAACACATATTTAGAAAGCTCCTGCATTCAAATGCCGGCTCCAGGCATTTTGAGGGCCCTTGGACAAGACACCCTCAGTGCCCCTGCCCCTAGTGAGTTGGCCGTCTCACCCCGATCGTCATCAGCTGCCATTTCTTCTCATCCCTTTCCTCATCATTGCTACCACTTGCTTGACAAGCAGAGAGCATGTGAGCAAGCAGGTAGCGGCATCGGCTCTGCCCCTCCTTCTCACCACCACCATTGCCTGGGACAGAGCAAGAGGCAGGTGAACAGGTGGGTTGGGGAACAGAGAAGAAGAGGGGACTCTTGTCAGTGGGCCCAGGCTCGCTGTGGGCCTTGGGTGTGTGTGTGAGAGTGTGGTATGTGTGTGTGTGTATATATATATATATATATATATATACACACACACACAATTTTCCTTGCATACAAAAACTAGCAAGGAGAAGGGTTCCTGACATGGTAATAGCCCAAGAGTAAGTGGGGCGGGAGCTGAATTTAAACCAATCAACCAGTTCCTTGGCTGCGCAGCCATCTATATTGATTGCAATTAGTAACCACATGACATCATGGCTGTACAGTCCCATCCTCTGAATGACTTTTTTTTGCAGAGGAAGCAACAGGTTTCCAGGTTATGTTTATGGAGTGATGGTTATAGCTATTATATGGCAAGTACATAGAGTGAAAGTGCTTGTCTTGTTGCATTGTACTTGCTTTTCACCTGAGACAATTACTTGGCCATAGGGGGAGGGGTGGGGTAATAGGTCTACCACAGGTTTCCTATCACACAAACAAATTGTGGAAATCCACCCTGACGAGTACTGTGTTTCCGAAAATGTATGCGTCATTGCCATGACAAACAGACAAGCTGTGTAAATTATTATTGTTATTATTATTATTATTATTATTATTATTATTTACATTTCTATACCGTCCCATCGCCGAAGCTCTCTGGGTGGTTTATAAAGGATTAAAACATTCAACATTAAAAATCGATATGCAAAATTTAAAAACATAAATGCAACTATCATATGTCAAATATCAGCTCTTATATATAAACAGGGATGGCCAGATGTTGTTATACATGGATTATTGGTCCATTTCTGATCCAGCACGTTTGTGTATTCATTTATAAGTCTGTTTTGTCCCATTTCTGCACTAACTTACACATTTTTAAAATTACAAACAAAAATGATTTTAAATACAGGCATATTTATTTAACTATATTAATGAATTGCTTATTTTAAAGAAATTTCTAAGCAATATACAGTGTACAAGATTCCCTTTCTGGGAATTCCAGTTCGATTTTTCAACATATTTTCCTTCAAATACATTTCCAAATGTATTTTATCTCAAAATACGCTTTTAAAATGCATTTTAATATGTTTTTGAGCTGAGAACTGCATTGCAGAATTTGAAGAAGGGCAAAATCTGAAGGATAACTCTGTTCTGATCCACACATAAGTCCAAGAAGTGTGGAACAGGTTAGTACATATTAGAATTCGCAAATATCAGATCAAGGATCCCAAGTAGTTTAGCATCAGATCAAGGATCCCAAGTAGTTTAGCATCCTGTTTCCAACAATGGCCAGCCAGATAATTATGGAAAATGTGCAAGCAGGGCATGGAAACAGCAGTCTCCCTAGCGTTTTGACCCCAGCAACTGGTATTCAGTGGTATACAGCCTGTGAACTTGGAAGTTCCACATATTTCATAGGATGGCCCCCATTCTATGGAATTCCTCTGGAGGTCAGGCAGGCACCAACTTTGTATTCTGTCGAGCGCCTCCTGAAAAAGTCATTGTTCCAGGAAGCCTCCCCTTAACGACCAGCCACGGTTTATTTTGCACGTTGTTTCTTTTATAAATGTATTAATGAGTTTTTATTCTGTTTTTATTCTTATTTTATTAGTCCACTGCTATGAAATTCTGAATGGGGGAGCGGTATATAAATATTGCAAATAAGTAAATAAAATATTTCTGCTATTAGTAATGACAACTCTTCTCTGTGGGCAGTATCCAATGCAACCAGAAACTAGCTGCAACTACCCCTTCAGCAGAGCTCTTGGCAGGGAGCTCTGCTGACCTGTCCCATTCCAGAGATGGGTGTTTCAGCTAGTTTCCTGAGTTGCACTAGCCAACACTAGTTTCCCATTATACTAGTTGTTCCCTCTAGGGCAATATCTTTAGGGCTGGAGGATTGCCGACTTTGGATATTGCCCTGTGACTTTTGTCTGAACCTTTTTAAAGCAATCTAAACTAGTGCCACTGGCCGTAACTACATCGTGGTTGTGAGTTCCACAAATTAAGTATTTGTTGTGTGAATTAACATTTCCATGCGTTGGTTTTGTATGGCGTCTGACCAATTTTTACCGTGCAATCCTGAGTTCTAGTCTTTATTTACATGAATATTTTTATCCCATTTTACATTTAAAAAAACAACCAAGCCAGCCCTCACTTCAATTTAAAAACAATCCAAGCAAACTTTTAAAACAGTACGGAAAACAGACTATGTAAAACAAACAGAGTGGCAGAGAAAGTTAGGCTAAATGCCTGCCAGAATAAGAATGACCTCAGGAGTCAGCAAAATGACATCAGGGAGGGGGTCTAGCGATCTCCCAGAAGAGGGAATTCCACCACCTACAGAGATAGGTGTGTAGTCCAGATGGAGGTGGGATGTGCAGAAGGTCCTCCCTGGCAGATCTTAATGGATACTATTATGAGAAAATTTCTTGCTATCCACCTTCTCTATAGCATTCAGATTTATATAAATTTCTATCATGTCCCTAAATTGTCTTTTCCCCCCTAAACTAAATTCCCCAAACACTTTGGCCTTTCTCGGTAGGTAGGGTGACCAACTGTCAGGATTTCCCCGTATTTGTCCTGATTTTTGTTCTATTCTGGATGTCAGGGGGGATTTTCTGTGATTTTCTATATTGTCCTGGAAAGATACACTTTCCCCTTTAAGTCCGCCATTAGCATTTTGGGAGGGAATGATGTGCTTTCTGGAGGCGCATCATTTCCCTTCCACTGCTCCAATCAGGACCTTAAATGGGAAAGTGTGTCATTCCCGGAGATTATAGAAAAGGCCCTGATTGGAGTAGTGGGGGGGCAGAAATGACACACTTTCCCCTCCTCCACTCCAATTGGGGCCTTTAAGGTGGCGGGGTGGGGGATGACGCTTTTTCCAGAGGCCCTGAAAAGTCACTTTCCTGCCCTGCCCACAGGTTGTCCTCTTTTTTGGTTTCCCAAATATGGTCACCCTATCTGTAGGGAAGTTCCTCCAACACTCTGATCGTCTTGTGTTTTCTTCTTATGCTTTCTTTCCAGTGCTATGATATCCTGTTTGAGATGGGGTGAATTGTAAACAGTATTCCAAATGGCCAACTTGTCCCATATGAAGTGCTCGATACATGAGAAGCCCATCTGGGCGCACCCTCTCTCAGAGGTGAATGGGACAGCCTTCTCCATGGAGGTGCCTCATTTATCATGGATTAAACTCTCTAGACAAGTGAGGAAAGGTCTCTACACTAATTTAAGACAAAGGCCATTTTAAAACCATTCTTCCTATCAATGCTTTCCATGCTTCTGCAGGATGTTTTTGATGTGTTGTGATTAAATTTAAAAGGATATAATGCTGTTTTACTCCTGCTGTATTTTATCTAGTTTTTAATGATTATATGGTTAGGCTAGTGGCTGCTGAGAGCTCACTATCAACACTACATTATTTTTCCAGTAGGGGTGGGGAAAGTAAAGCTGCCACTGCTTGCCACCCTAATAAATACTTTCCCCCACTAAAACCGCTCAATACCTTTTGCAACCCCACTCATTTCGGAAACCTTTGATCGGCCTGCAGTATTTTATGAATTGTGAATCACTGAAGGCTGAATTTCCTAATGACATTACAATCTCACCCACATGTTCAGACAGTCTCGGCTGCCCTGTTTAGTTAAGCCTTTGCACATATAGAACAGGCAGCATTTCTGAAAATATTACTTTGAAGACCCTGGACTTCAGCATCCCATTTAGGAACCTTATTTTGCCTTCCTAGACCTGATAAAAAAATATTTTTTAAAAACTTCTGGCCAGTTGGCACCTGTCCTCCTACACACATCTCAGTTTTGACCCTCCTTCCCTCCAGCTTCATGGTTTGCAAGTATGAACAAAGTCAAAATAAATTATTCCTTTACATTTTGGGAACGACAATCTCACAGACAAGTGGCCTCATATCAACTAATTGCACAGACAGAAGGCCCATAGGTTGCTTATCTGTGATTTATTCCTCCCATCCTACAGACTTGCTGGGAGGTAATTAACAGTGCATTGGTGAGATTCTGTAGCATTCCATTTAACAATTAGAGAAAATGTTGACTGGGCAGGTTGTCATTAGAGTTTAAATGAACATAAGCTCTAGTGACTGCAGAACGCAGCATTGATAAACAGTAATGGTAAAACAATGAAAAACCACTAAAGTCAATAGGTTGTTAACAAATATATATATAACCAAGGGGAAGGATTAATTACCTTTGAAGTCACAAATGATTTTGCCCACATTTCTGCCTGAAAACCAAAAATGTACATATACATAGTCTGCAATGTCAGTTAATGATTTGGAATGCAGCTCAAGTGTAACCAAGTCTGACTTAATACATATTAGTACCCAAGACAGAAAATATGTATGGCAATCAAGGGACACAATCTACTGGGAAGTTTTCCTTTGCAAGCCCCATTGTAATGAATCATACCTTTACACAACTCCTGTTCGTTTCAATAGGGCTTATGCAGGAGAACTTTGTCAGTGGATTGTTTCTCATAGGCAGGGCTGTGCAGGGGGGGGGGGGCAGCGGGGCCAGTTGGTCCAGGGCCCATGATTTTGAGGGGGCACTCCGATGAGGAGGTCCCCCCCCCCAGCTTACACTACGGCTTCCATTTGCATAAGCGGCCCATCGAGAAGCGAGGAGCCTGCCTTGCAGAAACAGCACAGAAGCTGTCCGTCGTGAATACCACGGTCAGACTACAAGCTCCAGAGGGCCATATGCCGCATGCGAGGTGGGGATATATGTGCCTAAGTTGCGGTGGTTATCCTTACTGCGTCTCTTTCCTCAATCTTCTCCATGGCATATAATCTCTGGAGCGGAGGGTGAGGTAACGATGTTGATAGTTATTAATGATAATAATGATGATGATACCATGAGGGTGATGATGATGATAATGTTTGATAACGATGAAGGACTGTTCTATTGTTGCTTCTATTTGTACAGCAACTAAAAATAAACGTTAATTTCTGATCCAACATTGAGGTGTTGTAGGACAGGTTTAATATGAAGGTGTTATGTAGAACGGACACGTTGGTGGGCATTAAAGAAAAAAAACATTAAAAAATACTTAATGACCTGGGCATATTACTAGCTCTGCAAGGCCCTGCTCATAGGCCAGATTTAACGGCTTCTCATTTTACCATGCTTAATTTACAAAAGCATTTCTGTCCCAACTTTCAGCTTCACAATGGAGCCCCTCCCCCACCCTCACCCCAGGCATCCAGACAATCCCAAAATCTGTCACTTCACTTTGACTCATGACTGGGCCCCTCTTCGGTTTCAAGAAGATTTCATGTCTGAACTTCAGGGAACACTTCCTTCCTTCACATTTCTTCTTCCAATACACGACAAAGAAGTAGAACTCAGCTTTAGCCGCTGAGGAACAGAGCAGCACTATCTACTGTTCAAATCTATTGGGACAGAATGCATTGCAAGTCCTGAAAGAAATGGACTTCCAAACACAAAGTATGTCTGGTCTGTATTTGTTCCCAGCTAATGCAGATTGGAGAAATCTGCCAAAAAAAAGAAAAGAAAAGTGGAATAGATTTCTCACATAGCCCTGTTTGATACAATGATGAAGTTATGATGCCTCCTAAACTATGCCACCCATCCAGCTGGCCTATGGAAAGCAACCACCATTATGGCTGCTAGCTGTTCTCAAAAAGGAAAAGAATATGTTGAAAATGTAATCCTAAAATTAAAGTGAAAAAACATTCTCTTTATTTAAATAGATTTACAGTGTATTCCACCTTGGGGCAAAGCTGCAAAGCAAACACACCCCAGGGCAATAAAATATAATTTCATCAAATTCACTGAAATTTCTCCAACACAACCTGGTGTGGGTACCTGTATCTTTCCCCCTGCAGGTAGAAAAATCAGCTCAAGGTAGGATGACCACATGGAAAGGAGGACAGGGTTCCTGTATCTTTAACAGTTGTTTACAAAAGAGAATTTCAGCAGGTATCATTTGTATGCATGCAGCACCTGATGAAATTCCCTCTTCATCACAACAATTAAAGCTACAGGAGCCCTGCCCTCTTGACCAGATGCAAAAGAGGGCAGGGCTCCTGCAGCTTTCACTGTTGTGATGAAAAGGGAATTTCTCCAGGTGCTGCATGCATACCAATGACACCTGCTGAAATTCCCTTTTCTATGCAACTGTTAAAAATACAGGAGTCCTGTCCTCCTTTTCATATGGTCACCCTAACTCTCAAGGGGATGTCTTTGAGCTGAAAGTGGCCAGAAGAAAAGGGATTAAATAGCCCTTCCTTCTGATATCCCTCCATGCAACCTTACCGTTCTCCACAGTTGTCTGCCTAGTAATGTCTAGTTTGGCCCTCAAAGGCCCAGCAAAAGGAAAAGATAAACGCTGTCCACTTTCCCACCTCCTCCAGAGACATGAACCAAAAGCCTTTGGGGACAACAGGGCTATTAATTCCTCATCAGATTCTGAGAGATTGAAACGATGGGGTATTCCAGATTTCAAATTGTTCAGAAAATTCATGGGCTACAATACAAACACCTATAGTATAAAAATGATTTGATTTCTAGAATTCAGGCCATTCTGGCCAATTAATTTTATTTTGAAGATTTTTCTTAACCACTGCGGAACAGTCATGTGACATACATTACAGGGGATGTCTCTTTCAGTTAACTTATTTAACAATGGAGAATACGTTTTATGCAAATTTGTATGAACTATGTACAGTCAAAGTTTCTCATTGGTAATCCTATGATTGAGTTGAAACATACACACACGCACACGCTGTGTGGGAGAAAATTCTTTAAAATGTAGCTAGGTAACAATCCAGGCAAATTTAAGCACTGATTTGCACAACTGATTTCAATGTAGGAAAGCTAAGCAAATACTGCCCTGACCCTCAAATAGGTGGAGCTGAAATTTGCTTAATGTTAACTGGACCATGTTCCATATGATGATAGAATGAAAATAAATTCATGGTTATTTCTTTGGCCTTTTCTGTATTATATTTCTTTGGCTTTTACTTTATTCTGAATAGATAAATTAATTCTTACACTTCAAAATATATTAAAATGAAAGAAATTAAATTGGCTCTCCAGTTTAAGATTAGAAATGTGACAAATAACCGAACATATTTCTGTTTGCCAAATGGCATATGAAAGTGGGTGCCATCCCTCCTTAATTCATGTCAGCACACTGTAATGATCTTTTGGGGATAGTCTTAATTTTTTTTAAAATCTTTTTTATTGAGGTGATATTTTAAATCATTTTCACAGTGACCTCTGGTAGAGCAGAAATTACAATTATCATTAAAGCCCATTTGACCTCCATTCTAAATACAATTTAAAAGCAGGTGTCGTTGATTTCAATGGAAAATTTCTAGCTAATTATGAACTCTTAAAATGGTTTCTATGGATATTTATTCATTGTATTGCCATTAAAAGTCAAGGAATGGGTGTTTATATTTAGTATCTTAGTTTTCTATTCAGTTTAAAATGTTTAAATCTATCACTGTCTCAAACAAGGCAAGAGAATAAATAACAAAGAAGATTCTCAACCATCTTACTCCCAGTGATTTTTGTAGAATCACTCCAGATAAGAGTAAAGGTTATGACAAGTATCATATCTGAACCACCAGCCCTAAGCATTGCTTGTGAAAGAGAAAAGCGAAAGGGGGATGGGGTGTCCAAGAGAAACTCATCTTAGCAAATTAACCATTAATATGCAACGTTAACAGGACTAATCACTGGATAGTAGGATTGCCTGAAGTTCTATCATATTATCATGCCACTAATAGCTGCATTGCAGGGAGAGGTTCAGCTCTTTCTATCTTTGAAGCACCATGAAAAATCAGTCATAAAGCTATTATAAGGGCAAAGGAAACTGATCTGTGGGCATAATCAAATAAGCTACTTTAGACATAGCTAAAGATGTGAGTGTGCCCAGTAGTTTGACTTTTTTCTTTGACTATCAGACCCCAAACCCACCCCGTCACATTCCATAGAAAATCATCTCAATTTCTATGTAGAGATGTTTTGCAAGAAACTCAGCTGCTCACCTGGGCACACAGAACAAGTTACCTGGGTCTTTGGACCTCAGCCTGTGTTCCAGCACTATATTGCAGAGCATATATTGAATTCCAAAAAGATACGTGACTTGCAAGTCTGAACAATATGTCTTGGAAACCTGTTATAGATTAAGTGAAAGACTGGGTCTGTCAAACTAGATTACTAATCTTTTATATTTTCTCTTCTTGTCAGTTTATTATTCTTACCAGATTGTAAGGATTAGGGCTGTACCAAAACAGGTAATTGAATATGGGGTTTTATCTCATCTGTGGGTTCAGAACTGTATGTCCTTCTTGGGAGGAGGACAGTGATTCCTAGGCTCTGCTCTCTTGTTAGCAGCCTTGCTTGTAAATACAATTGTTCTGCTGTATCTGTTACCACATTTTTACTCCAGTTGATAAAGAGTGTAGGACACTTAATGGTACAATCCTAAAAGCTATTAACCCACATTTGTTAAACTTCTTAATCTTCATCTAAGCACTTGTTCAGGTTTGAATTTAGTGCAAATCCTGGAATGTGACCCATCCACAAGAGACCATGCAGTCTAAAGATTTGTAACTACGTTTGCTCAGATTCATCTCTTGTTACCCTTTGCCTCTCCCATCCCTATGTATGCTAGAGGTCATCAGCTGCCCACCCGGTTGCCAACCAGAAAGCAAGAGAGGGCTTTGAAGGCATAGCAGGGGCTCTCCGGGGAAAAGGACACTAATGGCATAGTACTGAGAGGGTTTGCCCTCCATTACCAGTCTTCTGCAATATGCAGACATAGAAAGTTATTGGATGCATTCCAGGCCATGCTTTCAGATCACAAGGGCCTACTATGTGGCCCAGCAATCTTGGCCACAACTCTAGATGAGCTGAGAGTGCAATCTACAACGCCTCAAATAATCTGAAATAGACAGGGATTTTCCCACAGACATCAAAGTGAAAATTATTTCTGAAAGACAGAAAATACACTAGTCCAAGACAAAGGTGCTCATATACTGGCCAATTCCTATTTTATTCAATAGCACCACAAGAATGTGTGTCCCTGGTTGGTAAAGAGTTCTGCTTATGGTAAACTGAGGAACACAGGGACCTGCCTTATACTGAATCAAACCATTGGCCTATTTAGCCCAGTCTTGTTGATAGTGACTGGCAGCAATGGCTCTCCAGGGTTTCAGGGAGGAGCCTTTCCTCTCCCTAGCTGGACAAGCCAAGGATTGAAACTGAAACCTTCTGCATGCAAAACATGTGCTCTACCACTGAGCTATACCCCCACTCCGAGAATCCTGCTGCCAAGTCTCTTTGTGATAAAAGCTACTGCTTCAGCCCTCATGATCTTCCTCCCCCCACACCTTTTTTGTTTTGTTTTGAGAAATGCGGCTCAATTGCTTTTTACAGTTGCACCAGTAAGTGCGCCAAGAACATTTTGAAAGCCAGTGCTATTGAAGTATCAGCCATGGTATTATTCACGCCCCATTGCCACATCTTTAAAGTACAGTCTCATAATTCCACACAGCAGACACCTTCAAGAATCATGTCTCAGAGTGATGGTATGGCAGAACCAACCCACCCATTGCAGCAGGAATACAGGAAAGAGCAAAGTGAGTTTCAACTCTATGACACAGGCAGTGGCAGACGTATGAGTAAAGCAACCCACAGCGGCTGAGAGAAGGGGGGAAATTCCAACAAAGAGCCAGTGCAATGGAGTGGTTAGAGTGTCAGACTGGGACTCTGGACATCCAGGTTCTAGTCCCCAACTCTAGTCCCCAAAGTCCTCACTGGGTGACTTTGGGCCAGTAACTGACTCTCAGTCTAACATATCTCATTGGGTTGTTGTAAGGTTAAACTGGAGAGGAGGAGGGTCTTGTAAGCCACCTTGGGTTCCTTGCAAGAGGAAAAAGGTGGTATATAAATCACAAAATCATAGAAGCATAGAATAGTAGAGTCCAACCCCCTGCTCAATGCAGGAATCCACCTTAAAGCATACTTGACAGATGGCTGTCCAGCTGCATATTGAAGGCCTCTAGGGTGTGAGAACCCACGACCTCCCTAGGCAATTGGTTCCATTGTCATACTGCTCTAACAGTCAGGAAGTTTCTGTCTGATCTGGCTTCCTCTAACTTGAGCCCATTATTCCTTGTCCTGCTCTCTGGGATGATCGAGAAGAGATCCTGGTCCTTCTCTGTTTGAGTCTAAATGTAATAATAAATAAATAAGCAAAGGGGAGTAAATTTAAGAAATGGAAGAACTGAAGATGCAGGAGAGAAAGAGGCATTTATATGCCAGTCAAAAGTCAGACCATGTGTGTGTCTGTGTAACCTCTTAAAATTTTGCCTAAGGCACCAAAATAGCTATGATTAGCCATGAAGCAATGACAGGAGAAGAGATATGGGTGAAAGACAATGGACAGATAACCCACTAGACAGTATTCTTTAAACATTTTTTTTAAAAAAAAACTTAAGCGACGCCATCACAGGTGAGAGAGCAAAAGCACTAATTTTTGCTAATTGTTCAAGTGTTGTTCTATGGGTCACCGGCAAATTAAAAAAATACTCTACATCCCTTCCTCACCTGTTAGTTCCCATTACTTTGGGAGTTGTTCCACCCCCCACCCCCCACCCCCCAACTCAGCACACATTTTTAATTCAAGAGCTTGGGAGGGGGAGAGATGAAACAGTAATACCAAGAACTAGCTGTATGCTGATGCCCGCTTTCTCCCTCCTGGCCCTTCCTGCTAGAATGGGCAGCTACACAAATCAGAAACGTTTTTGATTAGTGTGTTCTCCAAACATGGGACCATGTCATCTTACTCTGTTTACAAGTCAAATTCAAGACTTTGTCTTGATTTATGAATCTTGGGTTCTTTGGGAGCAATAACCTAGGTTTTCAGGTTGAGCTGAATTGCTAAACAGACCATTTTTGTTTGTTGAGCTATTTATGCTAGTAGAAGAAGCCAAAGACTGCCTCCTCCCATAGGAACTTGCCTGAAGCATTGTTTCATCTTTTGAGGCTTTGAGCTCCATCACACCAGTGATTTAGTGCACTCTCGCCATGCCTGGTGTGTGGACTTCCAGCATGGTACTCACATGACGCCATGCCTGTCCTGCTGACACCCTGCCTCTTCCCCAGCCTTTTCAGTCTTTTCCTAGAACACCTAAAGTCTGGATTATTTTCCCTAAGAGCATTTAATGCACCCTTAAGCCTCCTTTTTGGGGGGCGTGTGCTGTTGGCTTGAATGGATTGCATCAGGTCCTGGCAGGGAAAAGCGATCTCTCCCAGCAGCCGGTTCCAAGCCTCAATATAAAACCCAAACCTTGCATCTCAGGCTCAAAAGCCTTTTTTAAAAAATCACATAAGGCCCAAATCTCTGCAGAGCCAGGATTGCACTCCCTCGATGCCCCCCCAAAGAGCCAGACTAAAAGGTCGTTCCATTTTTGCCCAGCAGAAAGGCGGTCTGATTGAAGTGCTCATCTGACAGGACCTGCTTGTATATGTCTTGTTAAAAGGCGGGAAGGAGCAACCAATGAACTGGAGGGAGAAAGAGAAGGAGTGGAGTGGAGTGGAAGAGCAATCAAACGAAAGATCAGCATATTCAGGTGAAAGGGACCATAAGCTTGACACGCTTCTGCATCAGAGGTAAAAAATGTGGAGGCAAACCAGGGGGGGGGGGGAAATTAGGTGTGATGGAGCTCAATGTCACATGTCCCATCACCTAACGAGGTTCGTGGAGATTCATGACAGGGTGTTTTATGAGGCAACACTCTGGTTAAGGAACCCGATTAGACAACCAAGGTTGTGAAGAGTGGTGGTTGGTAAAAATTATATTGTTTTGTCAAGCTTTCAGTGATTGATGGGTTTTTTTGTGGTTTTTTATGTTATCTTTTTATGGTTTTATTGTGAATTGCTTTGAGCACTCATGAATGAACAAAAGAGTAAAAATACATTAAATAAATAAACAAGTGGGAGCAAACAGGTTGCGCGCACTATCACATAGCTTGTGCTCAGAAATCCTGGTTTGGCAATCTATCTGAATGTAGCCAAGACTTTCTGCACAGAAATGCAACTGTAGTGAGGCCCCTCTATAAAGGAACACTAAAAGTTTAAATAAAATAAGAACATAACACTCGACTTTCAAAATGTTATTCAGGGAAGAAAGGAAGGTGAAGAAAGAAATTACTATTTTTCAAGGAGTGTGCTGACAGTAATTGCCATCTTCTCACTTCCAGTTTAAATGCAGCTTCACAGTGGTTCTACTCTTCCTTGACAGGTCGATATCAGAGGGCAGCACTGCGTGACTCTTGTTTTACTCCTAGGGATTTGTTTTGTGGTGTAATGCCAAGTTCCAACTTGTCGCCATGCCTTTCAACATCTGTTTCCAACTGTTGGGAGAGTTCATTCAGTAGTTTCCCAGGGGCTAGAGTGACTTGCTGAGGCTGCTGGACTGGCATCACTCAATTGGACCCCAGTCATCCATTATTTGGTAACTTCTCATATGGACTTCTGAAAAGCTACCTATGTGGGGATGCCTTTGAAGACAGTTTACAACAGAGATGCATGCACAACCCTGCGGGCCATAGACAGACCTCCAAATCCTCCTGCGTGTGTCCCCAAGGCACCTAACTGCTGCCAGTAATCTGCAGATCACCTTTGTGTGAATTGCAACTGCAATTCACACAAAGACACACAGACAGAGACACACACCACCTCCTGGAGGATGCTTTAGGAATTGAATATCTATGGCAGTAACCAAAGAGCTGTGTGAGAATACTGACTAGAGCGGCTTTTTAAAAAGCAAAAGGTAAGAAAGCAACAGAGTGGTGGATGCTGGGCCACACTGGGAAGGGCCACACTGGGAAGAAGAGAGTGGCTGAATTCAGACAACACAGTAAGCAACGGGGGGGGGGGGGGGACGACAATCGTCAGTTGTATTGACTATTGTGTCGTCCGAATGCTGCCATAGTCAACTCAGCGCTGATCCTCATCCACACCACAGTTGATCATTTATTACCATGTTGTGTGGGGAGTACCCCCTAGATGAACAACTGTAAAGTTGATTATTACCCCACCATTGACTATTGTGTCGTCCGAATGCAGCCTACGAGTGTATGTATGCATGTACATGTATATGGGGTGGAGTTGGTGGCAAATATGTGCGCACTGTTTGTATGTTTTTGCAGCCCCCAGCCACTGGATGTGGGGGCAAAAAAGCTGTATGTACACCCTTGGTTTAAAAGATGAGACTAGTGCAAAATGTGGTGATTCACCTCAACAAGGATGAGTTGTAGGGAGCATATCAATCCAACTCCAGTTAACCTGTACCAGCTGCCTATTAGCTTCTGGGCCTAATTTTAATTCTAGTCAAGATATTTACAGTGGGGCTGAAAAAAGAGAGACGAGCTCTGGTGCTGCTGGAAACAGTTAAAAGCTTTAATGATTCTTTTTGTAAAATGGCTCGACGTTTCGGATTGACATAATCCTTCTTCAGGAGCAGAAGACGGAAGCAGGCTGTTGCCTTGTAGCCTGTTCCTATTGATTAGAGATCTGTTAAGTTTTCTTTCTTCTGGGCGTTCAGTAACAGAACTGCGTCTGCCAAGCAATTCTAACTCATAACTGCAAGGTAGTGCAATCCTCTGCACTCTTACTTGAAAGTAAGTTCCATTGAACTCAGTGGGACTTACTTCTGAGGAAACATATATTCACACTGTTAAAACCCTAAATGCCTATTGTTTTGACTGCTACTGTGATGGAGCTGTACCCCTCTCTTGCTGTATAAGAAAAAGCAAGGTGGGCTGTAAACAACAGAATGAAATTTAATAGGGATAAATGCCAAGTTCTACACCTAGGAAAAAGAAACCAAATGCACAGTTACAAGATGGGGGATACTTGGCTCAGCAATACTACAAGCAAGAAGGATCTTGGAATTGTTGTAGATCACAAGCTGAGTATGAGCCAACAGTGTGATATGGCGGCAAAAAAAGCAAATGCTATTTTGGGCTGCATTAATAGAAGTATAGCTTCCAAACCATGCAAGGTACTGGTTCCCCCCCCCCCCCCCCAAATTCGGCACTGGTTAGGCCCCATCTTAAGTATTGCGTGCAGTTCTGGGCATCACACTTCAAGAAGGATGCAGACAAGCTGGAGCGTGTTCAGAGGAGGGCAACAAGGATGATCAGAGGTCTGGAAACAAAGCCCTATGAGGAGAGATTGAAAGAACTGAGCATGTTTAGCCCAGAGAAGAGAAAATTGAAGGGAGACATGATAGCACTCTTCAAATACTTGAAAGGCTGTCACACAGAGGAGGCCCAGGATCTCTTCTCGATCAACCCAGAATGCAGGACACGGAATAATGGGCTCAAGTGACAGGAAGCCAGATTCCGGCTGGACATCAGAAAAGCTTCCTGACTGGTAGAGCAGTACGACAAAGGAACCAATTACCTAGGGAGGTTGTGGGCTCTCCCACATTAGAGGCATTCAAGAGGCAGCTGGACAACCATCTGTCAGGGATGCTTTAAGGTAGATTCCTGCATTGAGCAGGGAGTTGGACTCAATAACCTTATAGGCCCCTTCCAACTCTACTATCCTATGAGCCTATGAAATACATAAATGGACTCTATTTACTTTCAGGGCCTTCTCTCATATGTGCCTCCCCATTCCCTGAGATCTGCTGTTGTGGCGAGGAGGGGGCTTTACTCCCATGTCTGGCCGATATGAGGACAGGGCTATGTATTTGCCATGGTGGCACCAATGTTCTGGGATTCATGGTCTACTGAAGCACTTTGGTTACTTTGGTGTTGGCATTCCACCTTCAGGTCAGAATCGGGCTGTTCCAAAAGGTATTTCCAGATGGCTGATTGACTTTTCTGTTAGATGCTGCTGCTGCTCTGTTTGCATTTTGCTTGAATTTTTCTTTGCCTGTTTTTTCCTTTTTCTCTTTGCCCTTTTGTATTTCTTTTATTGGGTTGTGGTTGTTTATATTTTATGGTCTTTAGATTGTTTTATAGTAGATTATACACTGCCTTGGGGGCATAGAATGAGGCGTGTAAATGTGTAAATAAATGAATAAATATTTCTGCTAACCTCTGTAAAAGACAAAAATAACTAAGATGTTTTCCTTTGTACCTTTGCAATGTTATTCATCTACAGAATTTTCATTTTCATGCTCAAAATAGCAATAAAATACTGGCATCATTCACAGCTCTTTTCAGGACTTAAAAACGTACACTCCCCCCTCCCCATTTGTCATGGATTTCTACAGGACAGTAATCAATCTTGAAATGAAAACAGGCAAATTATTAAGTTGCAAGAGGGAATGCAGAGAAAGCTCTGTTGCCAATCTCTAGGGTCAAATGGGGGTTAAAAATATGCTGAAAGTAACCAGTGAGAGTAGTCAATCAAGGACCATTTTGCTAAAGGGCTCTAAAATTGGACATCTTCTCCTGATTTTTAAGATGTATTTTCACAAATGCTTTTCAAAACAGAACATTAATGCACCTTTCTTTAAAATGACTGGGAGGTGAAGGCTGCAATGCTAACACAGTAATCCGAGAGAAAGCCTCACTAACCATAGTGGCCTTTACTTTTGAGTAAAGTTACTACTTTGAGTTACTACTTTGTTTCAATCTCCATATACTGTTATGCTGATTGAGGCGACAGTCCTAAATATACTTACTTGGAAATAGCCACTGAAATGAGTAAAACATACTTCTGAGTAAACTGTTAGGACTATTTGGGCATTTGTAATGGGCACACTAAGAAGACTGTATAACTTAATCTTTCAAGCCATCATCGCCAGCAATTGCCTATACATGTCCCAATATTACGTCGATTTACAGCCATTCTGAAACATTTCAGTGTCTGGACCAGGCCTGTAAGAAAGCAAGGGGAATCTTCAAGGCCCATCTTAAAGGGGCTCGAAACCTGGCATAAGCAGACAAGAAACATAGTTGCCTTCTCCCTTGATTAACACACTTAACAGCTGAGTACAGCTGCTAATGTTTTACAGGATTTGGTCCTCTCTTTTTAACAGCACTCTGCTACACATGTACGCTGCTGGTGAAACCTTCCTTGGCGTCGAGATGAAGTGGTGGGAAAATGTATACGGCTCTATTCTATATGTCAGACTGCAGTTAAAAGTATGGGAGCAGGGGTCAGTAAAAGACTCCAGGATGTGGGGCAAGGAAGAGAGAGAGAAGAACTTCAGTTCAGACAAGCCAATGAGAAATAATGAGCCACATATGTCATCTTCCCTGGGACTCAATATTTTTCTCAAAGGATGTGATCCTGCATACTCTTTAGCCCTTTCTCTCTTACTTCATCCAAGGCCTAATGCTGCCTTCCCCCGCTCTGTCCCTTCTGTATCATTGCCCTCCAAATTCCATAGAACCACTCCTTCCAGTTCCAGCAACTGAATGCATCATGCCTGCAGCCTGCCTGCCACCTCACAGAAATATCCCATCTGACATTGGTCATGTTACAGATTAATATTATTTATATAGTGCCATCAAAGTGTGCAATGCCTTTACAAAGTAACATAAGGGAAAAGGACATAACTCAACCCCAAAGAACTTACAGGTGTTGTTCCCTTTGTCCATCTTATGCTGTGCTTTCAGAGCAAAAGAGATGTGGAGGAAAGGACCCTAACTAGGCAAATGAAATCTGGATTTAGGATAGGGATTTAATAAAGAAATAAAACCTGGAGTGCAAGTATAGGGCTATTGCAGTGTGGTCAAGGCTGTTATCCTGATCACTCCCCACTCCCCATGCTTGGATAATTGTATGTCCTTGTTCATTCACCATGTAGCGAAAGGTATAAGAAGGCATCAAGCAAGAGTGGGACCAGAGAAGGTTCTAACTTGAAAAATGTGGTACAAATGCCTCTTTAGTCTGAGAAAGACATTAGACATAATTGTTGTCATTTACTCAAGGTATCGCAGATCCACGATCTTAATTCCAGTTCATGCACATAATGCTTAGACCACATTCAGTGTACTGGCTGTTAGAATAAGCACATTGGCATGCACCAAGCACTACGAGAACGGAGTTTACATTGGTCTCAGGAGACCCCAAAAATGTGAGGTTGCATCATGCAGTGAAACCAACAGTTCAGTCTTGGCTGCCATGCAGGGGGTGGGAACCTACATCAAAGAGTCTGCAGAACGGCTCCTAGGCAAGAGTTGATATGAAAGAGGGGGGTTATTTCAGCAATGAAGACACAGGCTGTAAAGTTTATACCAATGTAACATAGCACAAAAGCAGACCTTAATTTTTAGAGCATTTTCAAAATCCAGGAAAAACAAACAAGGCATAGATTAAATAAGAACATACACCCATTGTCAAAATGGCCACCTTTTCAATAACAGGGGAATAGTTCCAACTGTTAAAACAAATGAACATTTCAAGGTGGTTTCCCAATGCAGGACCTACCAAATCTGAAAATATATAATATCCACAAGCATCAACGCGTGAATCAAACGAAAGGCAAACTAGGGGGCGCTCAAGGTTCCCTTGCTCCTTAACAAATGAATGCTGGAAGAATCAAGACTACTGTCAACAAGCCACTGACAATATTACCTGCTTATCTCATCTGTACCCCTACAGTATCCCACAACTTAGAACAGAAATTCATTATCCAAACAGTCATATTGTGCAACTTTTGCAAGGCTGTACCATTTCACACTGAAGGGTGGGATTGTTTGAATGTTCAGTCATTTAAAAAAACAAACAAACACACAGAAGACTAGCATCACAAGGAGTAGGCTAGGTTACAACCTTTCCCTATGTATGCTAGTTTTGAGTGAATTTTTATTATATAGGCAAAATATCCAAACACTTGATTCCACCAAATGAAGTGGAAGAGCCCAGCAACAAAAGTATCACAGGAGGCTGAAGATAATGGAAGTTGGGCACACTGAGGTATTGAATCATGTTTTCATATTACCAGTAATGTTACAAATCAGTGTAGTCTATAAAAGATAGTCACACTGTATACATTAGAATCTGTTCACACAAAGAGATTATTTCAGTGTTCACTTCTCAGTAAGCAGTTCTACTTCAATTTAAATTGGGCACTTGGCCAAGGGGAGGCCCGAATCTTAAGTCCTTTATCCCTGAATAAAGAACAGCAGTGTCAGTACTTCCCAAGTTACCTCAAAGCAAACTCCTTTTGTAAAAATAAAAGTGTAATTCATCATCTCATTGTGTAAGAGCACTGACCCCCCCCCCCAACCACCACTTAGAGAAGTTCTCCTGAGGTAAAATGGAACTGAGTAATAGCATTAATTGTGGTGACAAAGAAGATTTCAGTGATAAATTCATCTAGAATCCAACGTTATTAATAAGAGGAACCACTTCTCATAGTGCTCTCCTGTGCAGAAAACATCATATGGTGCATAATGCTCCTCAGCAAGACAAAAACAGGAAGAACATTTTTTTTCTCTAGATCTGTGAAATACCTGTGGCTTTCTTCAAGGAAACATGGTATTAATCCCCCCCCTCCGCCCATGTCAGAGACAGGAGTGATGCAAAGGAACCCCTCTAGAGTCAAACAGGAATAACAAGGTCAAGAATCTGGTGTTTGAACCAGGAATTACCTCACAATCTCAGGGTTGGTACTAAACTAGTGTGCTATTCAGAAGTGTGTACGCATACAGGTTCTAGAATCTTCTTTAGGGATAGGTGGGAACTGGAGTGTCAACACTGCCCCTTACACTTGGCAGGCAGATGGAAGACTCTGTGTTGGCCAGGCATGGTATAGAGTGCCAAGAGCTAGGTCTTTCTTAGTCAACAGAGCAAGACCACCTGCTTGCAGTATTCCAAGGACCATGTCTCCAACTACAGGGTCCCTGGTTGGAAAAAAAAACCATGTACCATGTGTTCCTCATACTGTTCCTGGTACGTGTTCCCAGAACGGCCAGTCATGGCCCTGTGCCACCCAGCCAGATGCTATGAAAGCAGCACTTTTAGTAGAAGGGTTCTGGTGCAAAAAAGGATTGTTAAACCTACATGACTGAACAACTGCCTTCAAAATAACCTCATTTCATATGCTTCATTTTCACATTTATATATCTGAATCCAAAAATGTCCTATGTCCAACGTAGAACTGAATCCTAAACCTTCTTTATTTAGCTCCTGTTTTTTTTCCACAACTACTTTGAAAATGTTTGTAGAAATCCTTGAGCAGTTTTTTGTGTTTTTTTTCTACAAAAGCATGAGAATAAAAGCCAAAGACATCTTGAGTAAACAGGGTTCCTTAAACTTGTCTTGAGGTTGCATGAACAGAATATGTTTTCCTTAACTGAAAGAAGAAGTCCTTACATGAATAACTAAACAATACATGCCCTTCAGAAGTCACTTTACGTTTGTTTAAATAGGCTTGTGACATTCCTGTGCTTTCAGAGTCAGTCAGTAATATATACCCAAAAGTGTGTATGAGACAGAGAGAGAGAGACAGACAGACAGACAGACTCTTCCAACGTTCCTATATTCAGTTTTTATTCATTTTTGTTATTCTCACTTTTCAGCAGAAACTCACCTTTCCTTCTTTGTTCACAATGCTCTGCCCACATGTTGACAGGACCAGAGCTAGATGCTGAGAAGTGGATAGAGTTGCAACATGTGACCCACTAAGTAGTACAATAGTCACATCTGGAGGCTCACCAGGGACACCATCGATTCCTTGTTTTTGCTGCCTGCCTAGGGCTTCAGAAACAAGGGGTCCTTGGCTGGTTGGCTGAATCTGGCTTGGCTATGTCCGTATGCGCCAGAAGCTGTGTAGGCCAGGGCTATCATATTAGAGAAATCAAGCTCAGCTCTTAGATTCATTAGATGGTTTTGGATAAGTCACTAGCTCTCAGCCTTTTAGCTCACAAGTTTATTGTAAAACTAAAAACCTTAGAGGAAGGCCAATATACAATTGCAACAAATGAATACTGAGAACTGCAAACAGGCATACTGAATGCTACACTTCATATCATTCAGCAATTCCTAGACAACTGTCTGTGGTCTTTGCCCAATAGGAAAGCTAATTTTTTAAACAAAGCCAACTACATTTTTAGGCAGAGCCAGTGCAATGTTATCCTATAGCTTGAAATACTTCCCCTATAGCACATACCATCTACAATGCGAACTTGAGGCTCCACTTAGTCTTTTGAGGGATTTCCATGTAACCAGAAAATAACTTCTGTAATTTTATGTATCAATTCTCCCTGTCAGCTTCAAACACAAACAAATACATAAAGAGATCCTATACATACATACATAGTTAGCCAAATGACTCCAAGTTGGTTCAAAAAATGGTAAGCTCTGCTGACAAAGCCAGCAAATCTGGTTGATGCAAGGCAAGGAGCTACGGGACAAAGTAACTTAGAAGTCATGCTTGTGAACTTCTAAGTTATGCAAGCCAAACAGGTGACGTACACTCAGTATATACATAACATGAGTTACACATATATAATATAAACTACGTGTATGTATTATATATGTATAGACAAATTGCTTACAATACTATTTTATATGTAGGGGAACAATCCTAGGATTCTCTGCTTTCTGATAATCATGGATCAAGCTGAGAATGTAAAAAGGTTTTGTTTATTGGGGAGGAGGGGGGTCATGCACATTTTTTTAAAAAGCAAGTAAGTTTTGGGGCTTGTTTTTGGATTTTTTTTTTCTGTCACACAGGTTATCATGAATCTGTCCTCAAGCAGTGACCTGGAACCAACAGAAAGGAGAGGGTACCAGAAAGCTTGTGAGGGTCTTATGGTCATTCACACACATTTGCAGAGGAGCTGAGTACTTACCCCAATATTGAGGATACCTATTTGACCAACACTCAACAAAGATCCAGTAGCCAAGACCCCATGTGTAGGCTGCCAAATCCCCCTGAGCCTTAACTCTTCAGGAATGGCCATGCTGTATACCCAAACAGTCATGATCAGAGAAGCCAACAGTCCCAGCACAAAATTACCAAATGACAACGCAGTGTAAGATTAAGGTACTAACTCTTTATGTCCATTTCTCCTCAGAAAGGATGCAGAGGCTGGGACAGGCAATAGGGCCGATATGGAACTACAAGGGCTCCGTCTGGATTTGGACTATGTTGGAGCAAGGTATTTGTTTCCTGGCAGCTGTACTTGGTCCTGTGAATCCTGCCTGACCCTGAAGCTGTCTGTTCCTGTGTCCCAATCTTGCTTTGGTGCCAGGTCTCTCATAGAACACCTTACTGCTCAATGAGTTGGTTGTGCTTACAGACCTGGAGCCTATCTACACTACTGCTTTAAAATTGTTTATAACAGCTTTAAACAGGTTAATAATGGTTATTAACCGGTTTAAAACTGTTATAAACTGTTTTAAAGCAGTAGTGTAGGTAGGCTCATACTTGCAGTCTGGTCTCCTGTTGGGTGAGCTCAGCCCCACACATGCACTGCACACACCTTGGACTGGACAGAGGGATTCCTTGTATTATCATGGGGCTCCATTTAGCAGGGAACTCCCTTGTGCAAACCTCATTGAAATTAATGAAACAGATGCAAGGTCCCATTCATTTTACTATTTCCTACCCATGCCGGTTCAGTTAATTTCAATGGTAGCTGTGTAGGAGAATGTTCCACTGGATTTTGTCCCTGGTCTGCAATTTCATTAAGAAAATATAACAATAAAGTTTAAGTGTAATTATCCTCACCCTGAGGAAAAAGTGAAGACTTACACAACACAAGCATCTATAGAAAATTTGGGATCTTTGAGTTTCTGAATTGGATCCAAACAAAATTATATCAGTATCATCAATAATTTTACTCATGTAGAAGTTTCTCACAAGTTGGGGCTCACGGAGATTTATGTGAGACAAAAATAAAATTACTATTGCTAAAGTGTTTGGTTGAGGTACTAATAGCATGCTATTAGGAAACTGGCAATACCAGCACTCACGGAATTGTTTATTAAGATTTTAGATATAGAAAATATAGTACTAACTGAAAGCATCCAGCAAGGAAGTGATTTTGCTATTTTTATTAATTTGCTTGATAAATAGGACCCTTTTGTTAGGTATTAGAATTCCAACTATACTATACAATTAGTACTATGCTCACTTAAAGAATATACTGAAATGCAATAAATGCAGATAAGAACATTAAAACAATATGGAAAAGTGAAAAGGAAGGGGGTGAACATCCAACATCCAACCGCCCAGAGAGCTTCGGCTATAGGGCAGTATAAAAATGCAATAAATAAATAAATAGAGGAACAAAGTCGATCCCTGACCCCTAGCTACTAGAGAAACATACCTGGACATCTGGGGAAGCTCCTTCTGACCCTGGCAATTCCACTGCGATCTCTAATACTTCTAAGGATGTTTTTAGGATGTTTTAATGCAGTTTTAATAATATGTGTCATGTTTTAATCAGTTTTATGTATTTTATCATGTTGTTGTTCCCTGCCTCGATCCAGACGGAGAGGCGGGTAAGAAATAAATTATTTATTATTATTATTATTATTATTATTATTATTATTATCCTATCGACAGTTAGAGTACGTTCCACTGAACTCAATGGAACTAACACCTGAGTACATGAGAACATAAGAACATAAGAAGAGCTCCACTGCATCAGACCAAAGGTCCAGCTAGTCCAGCATCCTGATTCCTACAGTGGCCAACTGCGTGCCTATGGGAAGGCCACAAGCAGGACATGACTGCAATAGCACTCTCCTGGTTGTATTGCTCAGTGCCTGGCATTCAGAGGCATGTTGCCTCTGATCCTGGACGTATTGTACTGCCATCATGACTAGCAGCCAATGATAGCCTTATCCTCCATGAATCTGTCTAATCCCTTTTCAATTTGTCTACGTTGGCAGCCCTCATGAAATCCTATGGAAGTGAATTCCATCGTTTATATATTGTGTGAAGTGCTTCCTTTTTTCTGTCTTCAATTTCATTCCATTTACCTTCAATTTACCCCTGTTCCTAGTATGATATGTGAGGGAGAGGGAAAAAAAACATTCTTTCTCCACGTCCTGCATTATTTTATACACTTGTATCATATCCCCCCTACCCACCTTTTTTCTAAACTAAATAGCCCCAAACATTGTCACTTTTCCTTGTAAGGGAATTGCTGAAGACCCCTGATGATTTTGGTTGCCCTCTTCTACACTTTTCCCAGCACCGCAGTATTCTTTTTAAGACCCCTTCTAGATGGATTCTGTTTGACGCCTGGTTAGCCGATTATGCGCATAATCGCTGAAGCGCTTTATTGTAAATGCTTGTACGCAGGAGGTAATTGAGCGCACAACTGGTGGCCTTACCGGTTGTTTGAAATGCGCTTTACAAGTAGTTAATGCGGATAATCGCTTGTTCACATAGGCAAAATGCGCTTTAACAGCCGGAGGAAACTAAAACTCGCTATTTAACGCGCATTCAATAATGCGCATAATCGGAGAGATAAAGCGCCTCAACTCCCGATTTACACTCCGCTCTTGTAGAGGTAAAATTTTTAATGAGACTTCAAAGAGCTTTAAACGTCTCGTGTAGAGGCAGCCTAAGATGTGGTGATCAGAATTGTATACAGTATTCCAAGTATGGTTGCACCATAAATTTGTATAAAGGCGTTACTATATTCAGAGTTTTATTTTCAATCCCTTTCCTAATGATCCCCAACATGGAATTTGCCTTTTTAAATATATATATACAGGAAACATGATTAGGATAGCTATAGATATAGAGAAACGCTAGACCTACACACCATCTCAGCGCTGATTGGCATTTCCTATCTAAAATTGGTTTTCCACTAATACTTAAAATATATACAGTTTTCACTACAAAGAAGTCAAGGGATAAAGCAATGCTACTCTATTCCCAGAGAGAGACATGGCCAATGGCAGCTTCCAATTTTTGCCAAAAATTCAAATTCTGTACTACCTGTACCAAAGCCACTCGGGCCTTTTTTTTACTTGATGGTGTGAGCATTAGTTATGTTATCTTTTCACTAAGGGATGTGTACAATCCTATTCCTCTACAAATCACTGTCAAAGGTCTATTTGATTTTAATCAAGCAGTACTTCAGCCTAGACCTGTACAAGGCATGAAGGGGGTATTCTAGGTAGTTGCTTGTGTCCTGGAGAAAGCTCTTTCATTAAAAGCCAGGTCAGAGTATCTGCTAGATATGCCATAGAACTTATTCTAAATTGCTGTTCGTTTTTTTATGGCCAGGTAATGGGTCAGACTGCAAATCTGATGGGTGGGGTATGGGAGAAAGAAGATCAAGGAAGAAGCCAGCCAGTATTTGTGAAAAGGGTTTGAGCACATATTCACTGCCCTGAAAACACGTGCAAGGGATTGTAAACATATGCCAGAATGAATGTTCAAACCTCTTCTACCGCACTTAAAATGTAATGTCTGTCTTACCTTGGAAATGCACCCTTATGTTAGATATTGCTAGCCAGAGTGAAGCCATCTTTCTCTCCCTCGCATAGAATGCTGGGATTGCTTGCTGGGAACGCTTGTTTAAAGCCAAGAACAGTCTATGTATGTAGCAGCTAGGAACAAGGAACAATCATAACTCGGCCTTGGTCAGAAGCTGCAACATTCCTCAAAA
Organism: Anniella stebbinsi; assembly: GCA_029215795.1. Classification (NCBI taxonomy): domain Eukaryota; kingdom Metazoa; phylum Chordata; class Lepidosauria; order Squamata; family Anniellidae; genus Anniella; species Anniella stebbinsi. The sequence goes on from JARDYH010000002.1 coordinate 250,405,347, forward strand.
GTAGCAGATATCGTGTACTAGCTGTAACTGCCCACTTTCGTTCCTGGGCGCAATAATAAGCTACTGGTGAGGAACAAGGTGGTCTTTGGTGTTAGCCCAAAAGGCGGTGGCTCACATAGAGATGCACTGAGTTATGCTTGCGCGTGCACTGTCTGCAGTTATGACATGATGTTTACTGTATGTTATAAAAGTAGGTGCTTGTATCCTTTGAGGTGTGGCTCTGGTAGGCTGGCAGCTTGCTAGAGTGCACCCGCTCAGCTGAACGTAATCAAACTGCGTTGGACCAGATCTTTGGAGTGTGTGCTTCTTAGGGGGAATTGGCATATCTCCTAGGAAAACGAGCCTGTCACTTTTGGGCAACACTTATTCTATATGAAAATATTTCAGACACAAAGATAGGTCACAATCAAACTTCCCTATGTATCGTACTGTGGATATCATACAGATTAGCACATGTTTAATTGTACGATAACAAAACAAGGTCTGTTTTTTAAATGAAATATGCTCCAAAAATGTTGCCACACAGAATAAAACTTCCAGAGTTTTACAAATGATTTGGGTGTTACAAAGTCAATAATTAAGGCTGCAATCCTGTACACACATGCCTAAGAGTAAGTCCCATTGATTACTTGTGAACAGACATACATAGGACTGCACCGTAAGTCCCATCAAAGAGCATCAAGGAGAAGCAGGAGCTACAATTAATTGTGTTTACTGATAGTCTTTGGGTGACAAATATTCTGTTCATTGAAATGTGATGCCATACCGATACACTTAGGTGCTCTAACAACAGGGGGGAAAAACATCCCTTTTGTTAAAGTAATTAACAGAGATTCAAGTATGTTAAGCCATTAACAGAGATTTAAATGCATGGGGTAAGGAGAAATAGATTTCCTTTCGTGTTGCATATACTGATCAATGATGTCTAGCTTATTAATATCGTCTCTCCCTGGTTAAAATGCACCAGGCTGATAGTAAAAATGAAGCTTTGCCATGATGCTTAATGAGAAATCTTCACTGTAAAGTACAAAGCATCCATTTGTCATAATGATTGTTGAATGCGCATTGCATTTCTCTTAAACTAATGGTAACCCAGTGGGCAAAACCCATCAAAGCTGTATCGTATTCACCGACCGCACACAAACACGGTGTAATAAAACACTCATCTGGAATCTAGGTTGTTAACTTTTGGACTGTCCCCTATAGCTGTCCCTTTATAGGGTGACCCTATGGAAAGGAGGACAGGGCTCCTGCATCATTAACAGTTGTATAGGAAAGGGCATTTCAGCAGGTGTCATTTGTATGTAGTCAACACCCGGAGAAATTTCCTCTTCATCACAACAGTTAAAGCTGCAGGAGCTATACTAGAGTGACCAGATACAAAAGAGGGCAGGGCTCCTGCAGCTTTAACTATTGTGATGAAGAGGAAATTTCACCAGGTGCTGCAGGCATACAAACAACACCTGCTGAGATTCCCTTTTCAATACAACTGTTAAATAACCTATCCACATTGCCCTTAAAACGACTTATATTCTGTTTAAAAATGTGGTTTTTTAAAGTCGTTTCACTACATGGTAGGACACACTGAGCAGTATTTACGTTTCATAGTGACTGCTTCCTCCGTTCTCAAAGTGTTCACTGGTGTATTACAGGGTTAATTCCTTGAGTCTTCTTCTTTCGGTTTTGTTTTGCAGGCTGCTTGACCCTCCCACTTCTGTCTCATAACTCAAGCAGCCTGCAAAACACAAACTAAAGAAAAAGAGTCAAGGAATTAACACTGTAATACACCAGTAAACCATAAAGGAACTACAGTAAGTTCAATAAGCAGGGGTCCACAAATCTGTTATTTCTGGGTAAGTCCAAAGGACTTCAGATTGGCTGCCCCACAACAAGAGGTTTGAGGAGAGCAAACTAAGGCTGCCTCTACAAGAGAGGTTTAAAGCTCTTTCAAGGCGCTTAAATTTTTTTACCTCTACAAGAACGGAGCGCAAATTGGGCGTAGAGGCACGTTATCTCTCCGATTATGCGCATTATCGAATGCGCGTTAAACAGCGAGTTTTATTTTGCTCCGGCCGTTAAAGCGTATTTTGACTATGCGAACAAGCGCTTATGCGCATTGACTACTTGTAAAGCGCATTTTGGTCATCCGTTAATGCACTTTGCCGCCTTTCGCCGCCTCTCGTGCAGAGGTATTAGGCGTAAATACGCTTCAGCGATTATGCGCATAATCGCCTAACCAGGCGCAAAAGCGAATCCTTGTAGAGGGGACGCTTTAAGCCAACAAATGTGGATATATGCAAATTAATAGTTGCTTCTCAGGATACAGCCATTCCACCAGAGGGGGAGGGCAGTTAAATGGCCCATGTCTAGAAGCTGCTTCATTCATTCGGGCCCCCACCATACGCATTTCCACCAAAAATTACTGATACCAAGTTATGGCAGGACAAAGACATTCATGTAGCAAGAACAACCCTTGCATCAAGCCTAAAACATATGAACATTTTACCACGTGAAGCAGCTACTATGGAGATGGTTTCAAGCAGCCTTCAAACAATAGCATATACTGAAAAATGGCTGTCAGTGCCACAGAGAGGGATGGAGAAGGATTATAAATATATTTCCATATTGTGTCTTGTTTAGATGAAATACATATGCAATGGGCAATTTTCTGTTATTCACGCAGTGTCTTCTGGCAGACCTGCAGATTTCCCTGAGGCTTTGAGATTGGATGCATTTATCTCCCACAACAGCAGTAACAAATTATTGCAGATTCACCCACAGCCATGGTTTTCTACAAGACATACACACATGCAAAGACACACACACAGTCTGATGGAAAATTATGGCCTCAGGAAACACAAGTAAATTGAAAGATGTCCTCTTTGTTGATGCTGACATTAAAGAATTTCCACTCATTTATTAAAAGTGGGAGAGACGACTTCAGTATTTTATTAACACTTCAGGTCTGCAGTAAACTGACATAAGTCCAGATCTCCATCTTGCAAAGGCCCTGGAAGAAAACATTTATTCTAGGGTTCTAATTTCAAGCAAGCAAAGTTATGGTATCTAAAGTATTAACACGGTACTCAAATCAGGCAAAGTGCTGATGTGTTCCTTATGAGCTCTCTCAAAGAGTCTAGTACATGTTCTAGGGTGCATAGTCAGTGTGAAGACCGAGCAAAGATGGCTATGGTCTGGCTAGTGAGGCTGGGGCCTCTTTGCTGAGATGGCTATGGTCTGGCTGGCAGGACTGGGAACTCTTTGTTGAGAGAGTTCTCCAAAGCAAGTTTCCAAAAATAGTTGCTAGAAGTTTCCCAGCAGCGGCATCTGAGCTGTTATCAGGAGAGGCCAGAAGCCAAGGCCGCAACTAATTGGGAAGTAGACACTGAATTTTCTCAGCTGTGGGGAAATGCGGCTTGGAGGAAGATGCCCCCCTGTGAGAGCCAGGAAGGTGGAAGGCCGGAGGGAGGGCTGCGGATTGGCCAAAGTGGGACACAACACCTGCCAGCCCAAAAGGGATAAATGGTGTAGCAACTGGGTGTGCCTTATCTTCCTCTAAGACTGAGTGTGTGAACGTGGAAGATCCCTGACAAGCGAGGTAAGAGCTTGGAGATTAGTTAGGTTTTATTGTGTTAGTATTCTGGTTTGTTCCAGGGAAAGACTTGTCACCTGCAGGTGTGATTTACAGTAGTTAATTGGTTGATTGCATTGCTGCTATCTACTTCATTGTCCATTCCTTCCCACCCACCCACCCACCCCAAACCCCTCCTCCCGCCCCTCATCCCTGTGTTTGTGCTTTTAAAGCTGTGTGTTTGACAGAAGCCTTACATGACTAGTTTTAAGCATTTTAATAAACTGCTTCAGTCCTTAACTGTGTGTAGTTATTTCCAGAGGCTGGCTTGGGCCCCTTGGCACTAGATGGGGAGGTGGGCTCTGGGGATATCAGACTGAGGGTCCCAGGCGTACCTTTCACTCTGTAGATTTCAGAAGGTCCAATTCATGCCTCCCCCTTAACCCCCACACTCCCCACTTTCCCTTTTGTACTTTGATAGCTCATTGAACAATGTGCAGCTCAATATCTTGGGGAGGGGAAGCAACCAAAAAAGAAATCTAAGATGAAAAACTGAGATGTCAATATTTTTAGAAATGAAAATATTAACTCATTTCAATGATCAATAGATTGCAAACACAATCAATCATACATCATTTCAAGTTTTGCTTAAGACACTTACTTGTATCTGAGAATAATGCCTTTTCTTTTGTATCAACTTCACATTACGTGATGGTACTTAACCAGCTGTACAGATAGTGATGTTGGGCTGGTTCCAGACTTAGTCATATTTAGAGTAGATCTTAGAGCCTCCCTCTCCTTGGCTCATGCCCTCAAATCTGCTCCATCTATATTTACTCTTTCCTTGAATTCCTGTTCCTCTATTTCTATACTCTTAAAAACAACAGCTTTACAACCAAACTGACATCTTTATTTTCCCATGGAGAAGCTGGACGACAAACATTATTGTTAATTTACTGAAGTATTTATACTGCATCTTTCCATTTGAAAATCCACCACGTAACTCCAAATTACTAAAATTCAATACAAATATTAAAACAATAACAGCAATAAAAAACAAAATGAATTGTAGCAAAGCAACAACACATAAGCTGTTATGCAAACTACACCCTTATCTGGACAGACACAGCCTAGCGGTCCGGAAACTTCAGCTGGTCCAAAATTGAGCAGCAAAATTGTTAACGGAGACTGGCCAATGAATCGACATTATGTCAATACTTCTCCAGCTCCACTGGCGGCTCGTCCATGTCCAGGCCCGATTCAAAGCTCTGGTATTACCATTTAAACCCCTACATGGCTTGGGGCCAGGTTATCTGAAGGGTCTCCTTCTCCCATATGTACCTGCCCGGACCTTAAGAACATTTTCAGGGGTTCTTTTCCATGAGCCGCTGCCAAAGGGAGTGAGGCAGATGGCTACCAGGAACAGGGCCTTTGCTGCTGTGGCAGCCCACCTGCCAGCATCTAAGTTGTACTATTTCCAGTGCCAGGAAAGACCTTTTAATTTTCCCAGTATTTCAGCATCCTAGTCTTTTAGCTCTTTTATTTTAAATCTGTATTTTAAGTCTCTGCATTGCTGCTGGTTTTATTCTTGTTGTTCTTTTGTACTGTGGTTTTAAGCTTCCATATTTTATATTTTATGCTTACCTTGTGGTTTTAATTGTTGTGAACTGCCCAGAAAGCTTCAGCTACTGGTTGGTATAGAAATGAAATGAAATGAAATAAATAAAATAAAATAAACAACATTCATATCACCAAATATATACTCCTTTAGACACCAGGTGAAGACCTTTTTATTTTCACAGTGTTTTAACAGTTCTTCAGTTTGATTTTTAACCATGCTGTTTAAATTTGTATTTTAAATCCCTATCAATTTCTGCATGGCTGCTCGGTTTTTTATCCTGGTTGTGCTTTTATACTGTATTTTAAATTATGTTTTATACTGTCATTGTTTTATATTTTGAATGGTTTTAATTTTTGTAAATTGCCCAGAGAGCTTTGGCTATTGGGCGGTATAGAAATGCAGTAAAAAATAAATAAAGACGGTCATCACAACTCCACCCCAGAGATAATTAGGACAATATCTTGATCAACTGCCTGAAAGTCAACATGGAACGATTTATTTTCTGTTCTGTTTTGTTAAATTCACAATAAAGGGGGGGAAATGGAAGAAGTGAGATATGTACCACTAGGACTTGATTTCCACAATTTCCCCATCTCTACTGTAAAGGCCCTGCCCTACGTAGCCACTTCCTGTAATTCAGACACAGAGGGCACATAAAGGAGGGGCTTCACGGAAGCTCTTAATGCATTGACGGGCTCATATATTAGGCTCAAATTGTCATAAGACAATTTAGAGCGCAATTTTATACATGTTTACATAGAAAACAGTCCCCAAACCTCCTAGCATCTCCAAGCCAGCACAGTTGTAAGACTTTTTTCTGTCTCAACATGCATAGGATTGTGCCCTTAAAGTTTTAAAAGTCAAAAATGGGAACCAATTAGGCCTAGAAACCAGGTGAGTGTCAGTGCAACTGAGCTGAATATCTGTAGCTCCTGAAAAACTGATATAATATGCTCCAAGCGACCAACTCCAATTAATTATCAGGCAACTGCATTTCTGTACCAGTTGTAGTTTCCAATCACTTTTAAAAGGCAGCTCCACAGAGGATGTGTTACACAATACGGCTAGGCTGCTATCCTGTACACACTTACCTGGGAATAAGTCCCATTACACTCAGTGATACTTACTTCTGAGCAGATGTATATAGGAATGCGGTGTAAGACATATGAGTTTACTCCGTCAGCTGCAAGAAGGTTTATGAATAATGAAAATTCCATGTCATCAAGACAATTCGTCCAACTGATGTCAGCGGCATTACTTATCAAGATACTTACACATGCATGGGAATGTTGGGGGCCTTTGAAACTGCCTTGACCTATTTCCAGAAAGTCACAGGAAGAAGGAATGATAGGGAATTCCCCATCCTCAGCCTGATGATCTGGATCCATGCTGAACTTAGACCAACACCCAGACTGTCTAAAGGCTGATTGGAAATGTTTTAGGGGCGGGGAAGACACATAAAATCTGGTGCCTGGTGTTCCCCTTTTGGAATTTGACTGCCTTCACTATCTGCAGAGGTGTAATGGGACTGTACAGAGTCTGCAACAAGGAATAGAAGCCACACAGTATTGCTTTAAAAGGCTTTTTCCAGCTTATTTTGCTTGTAAGAATACGATGTCAGTACATTTGACAAGCTGCAAAAGACTGCTGGAGCTGTTCTCAGTGGGTTGTGAATAATCTATCATAGTAAATGGTGCACATAAAGGATATAAAAATTGTCCTTGCATTTTTCACATCTGTTCCATTGCCATTAAAGTAAGTGGCAGGTAATGATGAATTATGTTGAATGAATCCAGTAATGATGTACTCAATCAAAAATAGATTATTGCTTTTGTTTTCTCAGCCTTCTGGAGACCAGGCAAAAGGAAGTGTTTTTCTTTTCTTTTCTAATTAAAATTTTAAAGGATTGGAACCAAGAAATGCAACTGGAACAGTTTGGTCTCATAACAGCCAAGGGCATGCATGCATTTTAATCCTCATTTCACAATGCAGCCTTGATCAAATCATTAACCTTTTAATTCATTCTCATACTGAGAAAGGTGTGTGTGTACGTGTGTCTATATGTAAGATTTTTCACATTGTTTTTTAAGAGGTCAGCGTTTAAACAGAAAACTGTTTTCTATACAGAAGTCATAGAAATGGCAGCTGATTATCCTTATGATCTGACCAAGGATTGGAAGACAGGCAGGTGAAATTCAGCAATTTATGTAATCCTCCAGTCTAAAAATCAGATTTACTGATTTAGCTAAGTGAGGCCTTTGATTTCACTCACCTGTTTAGCATCCTGTTATTTGTTTATATGTTTGTTTGTAACCCAACTCTGTTGAAGAATGTGCTATTGGCATGGAATTTAGTATACACAATCAGGACACAATTCTATGCTAGAAGTCAAAATACAAGCTCAACCCACACATCTATTATCAAAGATATGTTGGGGTATGAGATGTTTCAGTGAAAGTTGGGACACCACACTATGTTTCATGTTTGAATCCTAGCTTGATCCCTATGGAAGAGGCAGGGTAACAGGAAAAAATGTAAAACACATCACAGTGAGACACAAGACATGAAGATTTACAAAGCGACACTAAGTGGTGTGGAGGAGCAATGAAATTATGAGTTGACACCATTTTTAACCTTCCACCAGCCAACACTTTCTTTTCAGTTAATTCATAATCACAAGGTTAATCAGAATCAGGCATAACCTGAATATGCCCTGATAATTGACATTTTTGTCATCTCATAGTGACCATATCAGCGATACCCTTATTATCAGATATTTAGCAGTAAATAGAGTGCATGAACAGAGGTTACCTATAATTATCCTAGGTTAGTAGGATTCCTTTCCCAAGGAGACCATCACCTTCATGGAGATTTGACTATGCCAAACAAGCTTTCAGGTAATCAGAGGGAGGTAATCTTTACAGTATGAATATCTCTCTTTTCGCCCCCTCCCCTTACTGATGAAAATATTTAAGCCAAAACTGTTTACAAAGTTCACAAGCTGTAGGAAATAATTTATTCCACTTATTTTTGTTACATTATAAGAGAGGCTTACTTCCCATTATATGAGTGATGCAACTCTGTTGAAATAAGCTAATAAAAATCCAACAAACTTAAGGGTAATTAAGGAAGATGGAACCTATTAATTTGATAACTGCAGTTTAGTTTTGTTCTGCACTATAATATAGTAATAAATTCATTTTACAAAATAAATGACTAATAAAAAATACTTCCATTACTAGGTTCTGCAATGGAATCTTTGGTGAGATTCACAATAAAAATGTTACATTAGGTGTTTATATAGAATGTGTTTTATAATAAACACACTATTCTTTCTCTTTAGGAAACATAGTCTCGCTCATCAAAAAAGAAAATTCTTCATAATATCATCATATGTGCTTGATGGATTAAAAATCACCAATGTGAAGAAGGCAGGGCTGCACTTGTAAATAGAACTTAGGGGGACTGCTATACATTGTCTTTACAACTTACACTTCACACATATGGTTTGTAAAAAGATATATGCAGAAAATATGCCTAAATTATATGGAATGTTGTGAGAATTTTATCGAACCATACTCAGAAATTGACTTTATGGTCTGATCCAGCAGGGCTCTTGCCTGGGAAAAGCTCACCTGCCAGGAAATCCAGATTGGGCCATTATGAGCTTGATCTCACACAATGCATTCTCCAACTTTCTGCATTTATACACGTGTTCCAATCTTGCACGTGCAAAATATTTTTCATCCTTTTCTGGAGGACATGCTGCTTGGCTTGGCCTGAACTGTCAATTCTTGACTGTGTGTTGCTAGAAATGTGTCCTGAGGGCATGGCAGAGAACAAGATAAAAACATAACATACCCACAAAATGGGGTGGGGGAAGGAACTTCAAATCCCAGCCATTGTAAGAAGAAGAAAAAAGTCCAGTGAACTGATCACCAATGTTCTCCAGACATCGCAATCTGATAAAGAGTTTAAGAATGTAGCTTTAAGAAAGAGCTTAAAATCTAAGATTTAGCATCTCGCATACTAAAATTACCGAGATGCACTGTGAAGATATACATGCACAAAATGGCACCTATTTCAGCTTTTGATTTCCCATATTACAAATCCCATCATGTGATGCAAAAACCCATCCATGCCAAATGGCAGCAACTTTGGGTTCAAGTTGGAATGACTTTGAAAATGTGAAATAACTTGGTTCACTTTCAGTTCAGTCTGAAGCAAGCTTTGGGGGATTTGCCCATGCCTACAACTTTTGTCTGCCCCCTACATGCATTACTACCCTTCAGTGATTATCATTTCTGGAAGCTTGTATAGCACCCACGTTTGAGGAAAGTCCTTCAATAAACCAACCAATATGCAGGCAATGTGATGTGCATGATACAGCACTCCAAAAACAAAACAAACAACCACCAGTAGCACATCCATTTTATTTTATTTTTATTGATTTTAATAAAAATTTAATTATAAAATTTTATAAATTTATCCAGAGAGAGAGAGAGAGAGATTTTAAAATGTGAAATTTTTCGTTATAAAACACCAGTCCTGCAATGGTTGTACAGAACCATGGCCAGCAAGCAGGCAGGTAGCAATACTGAGCACTGTGCAAGTCAGGTATGCTGAAAGAGCACATACAGTATCAGGACCCTGGACAGAACACTGGAAACTGGAGAAAAAGCTAATGCTAACAGGCAAGAGCTAGGCTAGAGGGAAAGTCTCCTAGAATGTTGTTCTAGCATTGGTCAGGGAACTGTGTGTCTTTGGCTCTGCTTCCATGGAGATGAGCTCCTAGTTAAAGTGCAAATGCTCTGTTTTTAAGCTGTGGCCTCCTCCATCAATACTGTTAGATTAGCTGAGGTACCTACTGCTATCTCTGCGACTGGTGACCTTCTCCTGCAGAAACTCCAAAAATTGAGGGAAAGTTACCTTCAGGGCCCATGCTTGTTCCATCACCTGTCCCCAATAATGTCTCTCTGAAGGCACAATGCCAGGAGGTCAAAGGAGGAAAGCAGGGAGACATTCTTGAAACAGAAGCAGAGTGTAGTCCCTGTGTGATTCCTCTCACTCCACATTTGTGGAGGTCTCTGCTAGAGAAGGCTGCTTTCTGAGATGGTCCAGGGAGAGGGCCTCCAGTCTTTTGTCCTCTGTGTCCCAAACTCCTCCTCCAGTTCCGAATTTCCTGGGCCACTGTCTCTTCTACAAGCAGTTCTTCATCACATGGCATCATTTTGGAAATCACAAATATTTTCTGATATTTTCCCCTTGAGAACGGAAGTTATCTTTTTGTTGGTTATATTATGCTATAATTGTAAATGAATTGGGAGGAACTTTTAAGGTTTTGGTTTTGCAGTCCTCATGCCATGTTCTCACAGTCAGAAGCAAACAACAACACTGAAACCTGGTTTGCAGAATGTTGACAAGAAAACAATCATTCCATGTCTTAAATTAGGCTGACCAGATAAAATCCAGGTCAGGGCTCATGTAACTTTAACAGTAGTAGAGAAAAGGGAATTTCAGCCAGTGTCATTTGTATGCAATTAGTTCCTGGTGATATTCCCTCTTCATCACAACAGTTAAAGGTGCAGGCACTATACTAGAGTGACCATATACAAAAGAAGGCAGGGCCCCTGCAACTTTAACTGTTGTGATGAAGAGGGAATTTCACCAGGAAATAATTGCATACAAATGACACTGGCTGAAATTCCTTTTTCTCTACAACTGTTACAATTACATGAGCCCTGACCTGGATTTTATCTGGTCAGCCTATCTTAAATGTCAGCTGTGAGCAATATCTTTCATGATAATCTGTCTTCATCTAAAATAATGGATAAAGTTCTGTCATGCCATCATAGATTTATTTCACAATAAATAATCACTGGCTAAATCAAGTATTGGTGGAACAATAGCACAATCCTATGTGTGTCTACTCAGAGGTTTGTGCCATAGAGTTCAATGAGAGTTACTCCCTGTTGCATGTATATAGGATTGCAGCATAAAACACCCATCAAATTATTGAAATGAATCCTGCATATAACAAAGAAGGGCAAATGGACACATCATTTGTTTGAAAAAGAAACCCAGTGAACATTTGGCATAGCCAAAGTCCTGAGACAATACTTAACACACAAGACCACAAGATGGCAATATTTTACGTTCATCTGGATCTTTCAGGATTTGGAAATAAGACTTGGCATGTTGCTAAACCGACTGCTGGTTTGCGCACTGCAAAAGCTCGTTAATATTAGTAAAACACAATTCTGGTCTCATTTTGAGCACGAGCAGCCATAACCAACCAATCTTTTAAGTAGTGCTGCATCTCAGAAGTAAATTACTGGACTATTTATTTACATTGAAAACATTAGAGATGATCTTCCAGAGGTTCTTTTTAAAAAAACCAACTTAAATAATGTCTCAAAATACATGTTTTATTCACTGATTTGAAAGGAACGTCTTGATTCTAAGAACTACGTGCTTAGGAGTAATACCCATTCATTTTAATGGGATATACTTCCAAGTCAGCGCGCGTACGATTTTAACTGGTTTGTATTGGGGCACAGCAATTCTCAGCATGCTTGTTCATAATTAAATTGCACTGAGTAAAGGCTTACTCTTTAGTAACTATATTTACAATTGAAACCTTACAGACTAACCCTATGTGTGCTTGCTAGGAAGTAAACTGAGTTAAATGGGACTTATTCCTAAGTATGCATGCCTAGTTATATACCTTTAGGATAATTCCAGTTTTCAGCAGATACAAAGGCTAGATCCTGCATTCACTATGGTTTTGCTTTTTAGAAAATAACTACACCCAAATGGGTCCCAAAGCAGCGTCCAGTTCAAAAAGGCAAGAATATAATTTAAAAAATAGGTAAAACACATGCATCACATTAATTAAATCATTAGCGCAATGAAGGGGCAGAAAAGAAGTGGATCATTTTAAAGACGCTACCATAACAGGAGGGTAAAATGGAGCAGAAGTGGGGAATGCGTGGCCCTCCAGATATCAGCCCCACCCAGCACGGCCAACAGAAGGGATGATAGGTGTTCCAAAATTGATAGAGAAGAAGTCTAAAAAGGAAATATCTGTAAGTTTCACCCATTCGGACACACCCTCAAATGGTTAGGTACTTCCAGGTTGCCAAAAAAGCCCAGACTGACAATAATAGAAAGGTCTACAAAATACTGCCAAGACAAGTGGCATGAGGTTTTCCTGGCTAGCATTCCAAGCAAACCAAACTGCATGTGGAGGAGCCCCATTTCCTCCTCAGTCTCTGATTTCAGGGAGGGGGCATTTCCAATTGCAGAAAGACACATGTATATCCATGCTTGCGGAATGCAAGTTTCATTTTCTAGTAGAAAATAACAGCAAAGCAAAACAGATTTAACACACCGTTGTTAAAAGTAGGAGTCGATGTACTTTCGTATCTAGCAATTCAGCTCCAACCTCTTCACTTATTCTTTAATGTTGCTGTTTTGTGGGAGGTTGAGGTTGGAGTTTCAAAACAAACCAGGCTAAATAAACTGACCAAAAAATTCCCTTGTATTGTTGTCCTTAGTGGTTTTACTGCGGTTGCAAGGCAGGTATAATGTTTACGAGTTTGAATGTATTTGGCCAAGTTAAGGTTGTAATTTTCTTTAAATATCCTGGTAGTGTGTGTTAAAATTGCACACACAGTACCAATTTTATGTTCTGTGGAGGCGGCTTTTCGCATGGCTAAGAGCAAAACTGTTGACCAGTTCTGCTGTCAAATGTGTGATGTTTCCATTCCAACCGCTCTCCACGCCTCCCAAAATATTTCATGGCCAAACCCTAAAACAACTGTGACAACAATTATTTCACTGTCCTGAATCCCATGGTCCAACTCCAGGGAAGAATCTCGAGGCAGAACTTGCGACAAAATGGTGCAGTGTTTCCTCAGGCATCAACAGGACTGCAGGGGTGTTCCTGAGAGTTGTTGTACAGCTTGGGGCTTACAGCAGGGAAGGTTTCAAGGTGGGGACGAGGAAATAATAGGATCACAAAGCCCTGTGAGACATCTAGTCAAATCTCTTGCTCAGTGCAGGGAATTGAGAGTTAGAACATCCCCAACAAATGGCCGTCCAGCTTCTTCTTGAAGACACATACAGGAAGTGGAAGGAAGGCCAGGCTACAAAAGAAGAGTACAGGCAGGTAGCACAGAAGTGCAGGAATGGCATCAGGAAAGCTAAAGCTAAGAATGAGCTGAGGTTAGTGAGCCTAGCAACACTCCTGCACAGGGATGGGCAACTTGTGGCCCTCCTGATGCTTTGGCTTACAATTTCTATCAGCCCTAGCCAGCTTATCGAATGCTGAGCAATGATGGGAAGTGTAGGCCAAAACACCCTTGCTATAGCAGGGAGAAGGAGTAGTTTGTAACATGTAGGGGGCAAAACAGAGGAAGGAAATCTGTATCATCTGGGGATAATTAACGGTACCTCATATAAATAAAACAATCCACAAACCACAGCATAGGATAAAATTTGTTTGTCTTATGCATGAGTCTAAGATTTACATTTGCTTCACCAAAGTGGAGTAAGCTGAATCTTGCTGCACACTTGGAAAAGGGCAAAACACCAGTTTGTTTGGTTTTTTTGTTGGCAAAGATGACAATTCCTCCCATATTGCTGATCCAATGTATTATTGTTAACACTATTAACATTGTGGTGTGGTGCGGTGCTATTTCTACGCATGGAATTTATACACAAATAATGGAACAGATGGGGATGGTAACTATGGCTGCCTCTACACGAGACGTTTAAAGCTCTTTGAAGTCTCATTAAAAATTTTACCTCTACAAGAGCGGAGCGTAAATTGGGAGTTGAGGCACGTTATCTATTCGATTATGCACATTATCGAATGCGCGTTAAATAGTGAGTTTTATTTTGCTCCGGCCGTTAATGCGCATTTTGACTATGTGAACAAGCGATTTTCCGCATTAACTACTTGTAAAGCGCATTTCAAGCAACCGGTAAGGCCACCAGTTGTGCGCTCAATTACCTCCTGCATACAAGCATTTACGATAAAGTGCTTCAGCGATTATGCGCATAATCGGCTAACCAGGCGTCAAACGGAATCCATCTAGAGGGGGTCTATGTTCAGAAGTCATTCACAGGCATTAATGTATGTCTCAAAGGACTCTTGTTTATGCCAGCAACGGTAAACATTCTACCATGAAACAAACCAGGGAGTTAATAGTTTATGCAGCAAGTCAGAAAGGTGTAAATTAACAGAACTCCATTTACTGCAGCTTAGCTATTTGCATTGCACGATATTCCTGTTATATTTTATGCAGATTTTGGAGCACGTTGCTCTTATGTTGACTTGCAAGAATCTGTTCCTTTCACATGCATGGGGTCACATGCCATGGACTGTCGCTCATGATGGGTGGTCTTCCTTATCTGTCTCCTGCATAGTTCAACCAGGAAACAATTCCTCTGAATATCTGTGCACTTGTGTAATAACAGATCAATCATGAAACAAGCAAGTTGCAGGAGAGGAGATGGGAGGGACAAAGAAAGTTTGTAAGAGAAGACACAAAACGAAGGTCAGCTTTCCTTATAGGCAAGTGTTCTAATATCCAATTTGGGTGATCAGTGGACCTGACAAGTTTCATAATGCAATGTGCTGAGAGGAGGGAAAGAAATGTCCACTGACACACTTCAAAGTATAATTTGGCATTAAGGCAAACCAACCTATTTTTGGCAGAGAGAAGAGCTGAGAGAGTAAGATGAGTCTTTAAGGATTGGCACTGGTCCAAATATAATGAGCACTGGAAACAATCCTCAAGGTCCAGATATTGTAAATCTTGGGGGGAGGGGGGGAGGGATTATGGTATTGGAGAAAGTAAATTAATTTAATTGTGTTTGCTCATGTTTAGAACTCTGTGGGAGGACTAGTCCTTAAGGCAGTGATTTGGAGCAGGGAAATATTAGATTAGGAAAGGATTAGGCACCTTTGTCCCATCAATTCTCCTACCTTGATGACCCCTCCAGAAGCAGCTTTTCAAGTATAAAAAGAGTCGCTAGGTAATGTTATCCACATATAATGCCTACTTTGGCCCAGCCTATAGAAGCCACACAAAACATATTCCTCTATTACTATCCCCAGAGCCATCAAAAAGTAAAAGTGTCAATAATTCATTAATGGTATTTATTGGGCAAGGCAGGTTACTGCTACAAATTAGTGATAGGTGGATCCGCCTGATTTCTGCTTTGGAAATCATCTAAACTCTGGATTGGATCTGGGGTAGGTTAGGCCCTGGCATTTAACGGTGAGCATGGAGTCCCATATCACAGTGTCCTGCTGAGACCTCCCCCTCCCTCACCTCATGCATGCACATACACCCTTTTCTATCATTTAACACAATGGGAATGGTGAAGATGGCTCTCAGCAGGGTGCTGCATTAGACCTTCTCCGAGGCCCTGGATGTGCCAATCCAGCATAATTGAGAATCTAAAGGAGGCCCTGCCAATGGCCCACTAAGAACTTTTCACAGTAAGCTCCACAGTTGCAGTGGGGGGAAGATTAAACCCACTGGGTTCAAATGGCTTCCATTTCTAATTGGCTCAGACGCTAGAGGGGCTTCAGTCCAATGTGAGATGGATCTGAAGAGTGGACTTCAGAAACCAATTATCCAACCCCCAGATACTTCCCACTGCTACCACCAACCTATTCCACAATACGCACTGTGTGCTACAATACATGCAATTTATGTTTGTCTTTGAATACCCTCAATACTATTCTTATGAGAACTGCCCCAATCTTGGTGCTTTGGTGTGGAATTAATTCTGGTTCTGACAATGGAATGGGTGGTATGCAATGCTGCCCTGCACCAGCAGGACCCATCGTTTGCGAAACTGGAAGCAAGAGCTTTCTAAAGCAACCAGAATCAAGCTAAAAGACTCATTTCCAGAACATAACAAGTCAACAGAGCTAGCAGAAGGGAGCTCTGCCCCATTCTAACAAGGAGTGCTTTGGCTCATTCCCGGGATTGCTTTGGGATGTGCTAGCTTCCTGTTGCACTACTTCAGGGTACCACTGGTGTAACACAAACAGTAGAAATGCAGCAGCAGCAGCACTGGATACTGTCCAATGTAAGAACAGATGAGGCTATGTGTGCCATCAAAATCTAGCTTAGTTTGGATAGCAATTAAAATACGAACTTTGAGCTTGAGGCAGTTCCACGATTTTTCATGTGTTCCTTTCATCCCCAATACCTTTTGACCTGTGAACAATGCTACATAGTGACACGTGATTTGAACCAAAGGGACAAAACACATAAAAGGTAGTAGCTATTTTAAAAAAAATGTAGAGGAAAACTTCTGTAACAATGCCCATCAGTGCTTAAGGAAGTGGCAGAATCCCAGGAGAATGAGTTGTTTATCTTCTGCTACTTTTGCTAATGGCAGTATTATTCCAGATAGCTTTTCATTCCTGCAGTTACTTTCTTTTCATTAAAAAAACTTTGAAGAGAATAAAGCAAAGAAAAAAGAAAAAAAATGCATTGAGTCTGTATATAGTCCAATCTCATATATGTTTACTTAGAATTAAGTCCATCACTGAGGGAAAATACTGTGTTTGGGGAGAAATCCATTGCATATTTGTGGCTAAAGTAACAGGCCCATCATTGTGCATCGCACACCCCTTCACCCTAACTGTAGGGCTCTCCTTGGCAACTTTTAACAGGAGATTGCAACATCCCTTCTGCTCATGGAATCACGGAATCAGAGGCAAAGTGCTCTTTAATTCCCAGTCTCCGGTGTGGACAGCAGCAGAGAATCTGGCATAGCTCTTCTTTTGGGCACCTCAATTGCTCAGTTAGTTGTTGTGCCTTGGCTTGCATATGGGAGTGAGGAGCTCAGGTGTGTATGGAAGAAGGTTTGTCCTTCCAGAGCCTCCATTGCAATTTACATTGCCGGAGGGGGGGCGGTGTCTTTACCCATGTCTCAGCTAGGAAGAAAGCAACTGAGATGCAGAATGTGTGAGGGGAAGGCTTTGTATCAGGAGCCATGCTGAAAGGAGCTTGGAAACCTTTGCAATCTAGATTTGGCCCTTGGGACTTCAGTCGCCTATCCCCACACTACAGAATTTAAAGGGCAAACTTGCAACTGTTTATAAGAGAGATTTACTAGATCACTTTTCCCCCAGCAAGTCTTTTATGTCCGTTTGAGTTGGCCTCACCTCTCCCCTTACATCCAATGGAATTTATGTCAGTGTAACCTCCAAAGCCAATGGCACTGAAGTCTCCTTGTGTATTATAGGAAGAAGCTACAGGGTTTCCCTCTGCATCAGGCCATTTTCAGTTTTCTCAGCATTGCATGTAAACACTGATATCGGATGGGGTGGGAGCGGAGAAATGAAGATCTAGCAGCTGGCGTGAGTGGGAGTTAGCAGCCTTAAGGACAGTGTGCAAAATGCAGCACTGAACGACACTTCCATTTTTAATCAGACGCTAAGCCTTAGGAAGCTATAGCTGCAGGACTTGTTCTGATGCTGGAACACTGGGTTTTCTGACCTGTATCCTTTGGGGAATATTTTTTTCCATTTCTGTCACTGAAGTAAATTGAGACTCAATGCAGTTGGCTCATCTAAATGCAAGGTGAGGCATCTTCCCTAAAACAAACTGGGACTTTAAAAGTCATTCAGAATAATGGATGTGTGTTTCTATCTTTACAATATTAAAACTTAGATTTTGATTTTACAGTTAGTATAGTGGCCAGGAATGGGCATTATCAGTCAGTAAGTCCCCAGCTCCTGGCATAAGGATTAAATTTTTGAGACTTCTGTGCACACAGTAATTTTTGTAGGTGGCTGTAAGCTTATTTCTAAGCAATTGCTAGAAGCAAATGAGAATTCACTATAAGCAAATGAGACTCCACTACAAGTGTAACCACCACCTGCCTTTAGCATAATATAGGGGGTACACAGCAGCTGCTCCAGAATAAGATCAACTTATCCAAAGAGAAGACAGATCATGCAATTCGTTTCTATGCACTGACACTCTTCGGAAATCTAGATATTACAAAAATAGGCAGGTTTCCAAACAGTATACCTGACAAGTCTTCCCCTAGGGGGGTGGGTGCAAATTTTCTCTGAAAGGTCCCAAGCCTCCACACTATTACTATTCCCAGGATTCTTCTGGAGCAAAGATATAGCCATTAGACTAATTTATTGATCATAGTGAGACATCCCCTTTGCTACAATCCAAGACCCATTGGAATACCAATGGGTAGATCTAAATATATGAGACTGTGAGGTATGACTCCTGTAGTTGTCAGAGATGATGAGGGTTGGTAAAGTCTAAGGAGTGAGGGAAATCTGGAAGCAATGACAAGTAGCACTGGAAAAGGCAGAACAAGGCAAGTCAACCAAGGCACGAGGAAAGGGAGGGTGATGGCACTCTATGGCAGGGAGCAGCAGAGAACCAATCTACTCAGATCAAAGAAGGAAGCATGATCTGGAAGCTTTGATAAGGACCAGAACTTACTATGACCAATTGAGCAGTCAGGTAGCTCTTTCAGGTCTGACGGATCTCCATGCAATTCTCTCCTCTGCCTAAAGGTCCATAGTAGCACACAGACTAACTCCCTACTGGTACCTTT
This sequence comes from Anniella stebbinsi, assembly GCA_029215795.1. Taxonomy (NCBI): domain Eukaryota; kingdom Metazoa; phylum Chordata; class Lepidosauria; order Squamata; family Anniellidae; genus Anniella; species Anniella stebbinsi. The sequence goes on from JARDYH010000002.1 coordinate 250,424,162, forward strand.
AGTAATTCTGCTTCAGGATCTACCATGGGGTCATGTTCTGATGGAGACCCAGTTTCAAATATACCTAACCGGAACCTCACGGGATAACTAGTTATCAGGCTTGATGTCAGGCCAAATGATATAAAATGGTAAAGTACTTTGTATGCTGGGGGGGGGGGGGGGGACTCACAGAAAACATTGCACCCTAAACCTACTAGCCAAATCTTTCTTTAACGTAACAGCTTTTGTAATCTATAAATCATATCACCCCATGCAGCATATTTTAATTATAGGTATGAATGCAAATCTACATATTAAAAGATGAGAGTTATTGAAAAGCTTAGCAGGGTCTGCTGTGGTGAGATGCTACAAGATCAATACACATTCCAGCTTCAGTAGGATCCAAATATACTAAACCTCTCTGTATAATTCATCAGAGGTGGCATTTCTCCGGAGCTTTTGATACTGAGTTGTTTTTGTGTGTGTGAATCAATATCTATCATTCAAAATAATGGGCAAACATTTTCTAATACCATGTGGAAAACATTTGCTTGTAATAGACAATTGTCAATGGGGGTTTCTTGTTCTGTGTCTCCCCCTCCCTCCTTTGGAGCTCTGAAAAAGTCTGCTTTGCTCAGTGTGGGAAAGTACACCCTGCTTCTCAGAGGCTTTTTTCCATTATACAGCTATTGCACGAAGGTACTGGAAAACATGTACAAACAGATAAATGGCATAATTTGGGAAGAGGAAATGCCTGCTTTCTTGTTTGTCCCATACAGGGAAACCTCTTATTAGAAATTTCTCCTGATGTAGCTTCTTCCTACAGCTGCCGGCAAAACGTTGCCTAAAGTGAATTTCAAACAACTTTGATAGGTGAATCAGTTGTGTGTGTGTGGAGGGGGTGCGATTCTTCATAAGAGCAGCAATATGCCTTGTGGGAGGTCCATACATCCCTTCGTTGTGACCGGATATGCCTAACGTGAAATTCAATGACAATTTGGTAGTTTCACCTCAGGTGAAATGTAAGGAATTTCAAGAAGACTAGTGAAATTTCTCAGACGAAGGGTGAATTCACACATCCTTGCTTTTCACGAAAGAGAAAAGAGGTCCATCAATGAAACCCAAGAACAAAACCAAATGCAAGTTTTGGCATGATCAAATTCAGCAATTCTGCTCATAAGCTATTTTCCAAAGACGTCGCTCTGCCTTCAATATGTAACAGAGATGAGAACACCTTAGCCCGTGAAAGCTACCTGTCAGGTCAGATCTGTTGAGATTGAGACTGAAAAGCAATTTCTTACTATAAAAATCATTTACGAAGGCAGCCTGTCTCAAATAATTCCATTTCAATCACTTTAATGGGAGGAAAGGTGACACTTGATGGGGGGAAATCCACAACGTGAACACTGGGGGGTCATTCATCTTACACAAAGACTTGAGCACAGCACCAAGGGCTTGGGACATTGTGACAGAAGAAACAATAAATCACGTTTTTCCCTAATGGAAATCATCACTTTCTAACAAGGTGAAAATTTCAACCAAGTGCCGTTTCTCATTTAAGCTGATAAAAGAATGAAGCATCACAGCTTGAAGCCTTTTCCTGCTCCAGTTTTTACTAACCAATGTGCCCCTCTCATTGGTTTGCAGCCATAAATGAAACACGAGTGAGGATTATGGTGGAGGAGAGCAGAATATGTTCCGGCGTTCTAGATGTCCCCAAGCTAAATTAGACATACTGGTGGCAGTCACGTGTCTTCCCCATGTGATCCTGTGTTTTTAACATCAAAAGGGACGCTGGGGTAACAGGAGAGGATGGTCTCCCTGAATTCTTTTCCCTTCACCCTGAGGGTGAAGGGAAAAGTGGTGGGTGATGGGACACAGGGAGATAAGGCTGTGGAGTGTTCAGTTTTCCTCACCGATGCATCCCTTTTGATATTCGACACAGGCACATACATATAAATTATATGTATGAATGAGGCAGGCACTTGAATGAACATCAATATCCAGTTTGCCTCAGAATACAGACATCTTTCAGACAAAGAAAAGGCACCTTGGGCTGCAGCTCTTGCAGAACAAGCCTCAGCTAGCGCTAAACAACAGCAGCAGTGGAAGTGGAGCATCCTAACTCCATGTGCTGCTAAAACAGAAAAGCCTCAGTGGTTCAACTCCCACCTAGTCCAAAGCTGCACTTGTATTGTAACTCCTGGGACATCAATCAATTATTGGATGGTGTGCAAGGCAACTTAGGATATAATTAATACCCATGTTTTTTTTATTATTTCCAGAAATGAGATTGTATATTTGCAACAGCAGTTAAGTATCCTGAATTTAATTGGAGGCTCCTGAATTATCATAAATCCATGAGAAAGAAAATCAAGCCAAACATAAAGTGGTGTCTTGCTGTTCAAGGAGGCATTTCTCTATGGAAGTAGCCTGGCAAATGTACAATTGTAGATGTGGGTTCATGTGGAGGAATCCTATCTTAAGGAAGATTGCTTTCAGATTTTTTTAAATAGACTTCTGCAAACCTTGAGGTATCCACAAGCCTGCTGCTACCTCCATCTTGTGTGCAGACGGTGCCTTTTTGACGACGTAAAAATCAGCACTCGCCACTGAACCTTGGAAATAGAACAAATGATACATTGCTTATTGGGGGGGGGGAAGGAATTTAAACATTGTTTCTAATCACTAGGAAAATTATGGAATGTCAGTATGATGTGGGGAGGCCAGGTAAGGTCTATCTCTCTCTCTTGTCATTTTGGGGGGAAAGATAATGTAAGAAAATTATTCACAATGGAGGGCAGCATTTTGTCTCTTTGTTCTGGTTACATAGTTAGAGCAGTTGACTTTGTGCAAATTTGTTGCTGTTATATTAACTATTAAACGCATTGTTGGTTATCTAGTGCTGCTTAGATGAATTCAGTTCCTACATCATTATTCCTTGTAACAACTGAGTTTATCCTAGCATACTTGAGGAAAAAATCTTCATGGGATAATAGCAGGCTGGTATTCCCAGCAATAAAAGTATCTCTTATGCAGGGGAAAAGTAATACCCCATCAGGCTGTCCCCTACCCTCGGGCAGGTTCACTTCTGGTTATGGAACCCAGCTTGGGGGGGGGGGGATTAAAAACTGCTGGGAGAGATGGACAGGGGAGAATCAGTTGGTGGGGGAAGGGTCAAGTAGCCTCCATTTTGCCCCTAATTATCCCCTGAAAATGCCTCAATTTCTCATTACCATTATGGGGCGGAAACTGGGTTGCAAACCCACTTTTTCTCTTATAACATCTCGTTTGGTCCTTAGAGATAGTAAACCTGAATGAACAAATTATCCTTGCTGACAGCCCCTTCTTGGTTTGGAAGTAAAAATAAATTCTCAGGTTTACTATTGATCATGAAAATATTTTCATATTCCATAGCTGGAAAAAGAGCAGTATTCTTAAAAGTCACTTTTTAAAATAGCGCATCGATGAGGATGACCTTTGAAAGTGAATAATACTCTTAATGTGGTATATCTCTATCTCTATCTACATCTATGTGTGTGTGTGTGTGTGATGTGAGGTTAATAGAAGGATACGCTAAATTCATGTCAGAACCTCCATACATTTATTGGGAATTCTGATATCTGAACAAACTATGTATTAACTAGAGTTAATCCAATTAGAATTTAATTTAAATCAGAATCAGTTTAAAATTAGGATTTTACATTTATATAAATAAAATAAAGAGAATGGCTGAATTCGGATGACACATTAAGCAACTGGGGGAGGGGAAACAATCGTCAGTTGTATTGACTATCATGTCGTCCGAATGCTGCCATAGTCAACTCAGTGCTGATCCTAATCCACACCACGGTTGATTATTTATTACCATGTTGTGTGGGGAGTACCCCCTAGATGAACAACTGTAAAGTTGATTATTAGCCAACCATTGACTATCGTGTTGTCCGAATTCAGCCAATGTATGTATTTTCAGTTCTTTCAGAATACCTACAGGTCTGTATGTAAGATGGTCCCTGAATGTCACTGACTCGCCTCTCCACACCCTTGCAGTGTGAGCTCTCCCTCAATTAGTTAATCTGCTGTGATGTCACAGTGAACGTGCAAAACATCAGTAGTCCAACCATTCTGGTTGACTCAGTCATCCCTGTGATGTCAGACAAGAGGATTGTCTGAGGGCACAAACAGTTGCATTATTAAACCAATGCAGCTCTCAACCTGGTCAGTGCCTAGTAGCCTGAGACCCCATGAAAGAGAAGAAGTATGTTAAATCATTGAAGGCCACCATCTCAGCTGACATCATAAAGGGATTTTAAATTGTTGGGCCTGATAGCTGACTTCCTAAAGTACAGCAGCAAGCAACCGCTGTAAAATTAAACCACTTAAGGACTACCTATATGCCACAGGATCTCAAATAACATCTCCTGGGTGTGGCCTGGCTACATGGTTTCAAGGACTTCAAAAAGACAGAGCGAAAACATTTGCTGCCTACAAGGTACAATTAGGAATTGTTGTCGAACGTTTAAGAAAAGTGGCGGTGGTGGAGAGCATACTACTTTAGAAAAGTTAAGTATTCATCACATTGCGGGCTGCAAAAAAATACCTTTGGGGCTCCAGGCTTTGAAGCGGCAACCTCTTTGTCTGAGCAAGGCTGACCAAGTGAGGGCTGAGGCGCAAAGAAGGAAACGTTACGGTGCCACATTAGCCCTCTGCAGTTAACGATCAGTATGAAGACTCTGGATCAGGCAGGGCTGTAGCTAGATACAAAGTGAACAGGGCGGTTCCTTCTGTTTGCTGCTGGAATCCAGTTTCTCAATTTTGCCAGTTCCCAACTGCAACTCAAACTCTCAGTTTCATTTCTGATCCCTATACACACACATCCATCTCAGACTTGAGCACAGGCGCCCATCTTTGTCCTGACAGTCTCACAGGTCTCCGATATCACTGACGAATGCATTCATAACTATCATGTCCAAAACTGCATCTTAACTATCTTGCATTTTGCTGTGTTTTTTATTGTTGTGTTTTTAATATTGTATTTATATGTATTTTAATATTTATTGTGAACCGCTGAGGGATTTTATTATATTCACCGATATACAAGTGTCACAAATAAATAAAAAATTATTAATTAATTAACTATTGGAAATGAGGAAAAACCAAAATAGCTTATTCTAAAAAGTGAAGATCAGATTTCCTCCAATGACGTTTCTTCTTTTTCTACTGCCAAACACACACACACACACACACACACCCATTACTGCAAATGCAAAAGAACCATTAGCATTAAATTGGAGCAGCACATGTTCAGTATGAAGTGAATAATGAGCTCAATTTTTTTTTTTACATGAATAGTGTAACCGGACTTGTGGGTTCTGCCAACAGATTTATTGTCCTTTTAGTCAAATAAACTGTAAAACATGCCTAATAAAATCCCACTGACTGAACTATGTTCACACATGCAATATATTTTAAAAGCTGCAAAACAGCAACAGCTTTATAGCTTAGCCTCCACCCAGCTTTTATCCCCACATCCCCTAAATTGCCTTTTTTTCAAGACAGTAGCCTTTTTTCAAGATAGTTGCCTTTTTTCAAGACAATAGCTCCCCCTGTGGAAGTGCTCTCCCTACTATCAATTTACTTGGTATTTCCCTTTTTATCCAGGGTGCAGTCTGACTGAACAGTTACAGACTACAGACTTTTAATAGTGTGATCACTCAGAAGTTTTTTTAAAAAAAGTCTAAAACAGCAAACTGAAAAGAAGTGCTCTGCAACCCTATGCTTACTTCTGAGGTCTTATTTCTGTTTACTCAGAAGTAAGTCTCTCTCTGTTCAATGGGGTTTACTCAAAGGTAAGCATGCATCAGATTTTAGTATGACTTGGATGTCAATGCAGTTGAAATCAATGGGATTTACTCTTGAATAAGGGAACCAGCAGATCTCTACTTTATGAATTGGAGAAGCACAGCTTTGCATAATCAAAATAAAGGAAAATTGTTCCTTCACGAATGCAAACAGTGGAAGATCACTCTGGTGGACTATCAGGAAAAGGGTTTAAAGGGGGGAAATTAGAAAATTCCTTAAAAATCAAGGGATGAACCGACCTGGTTCAAACTTGGCAGGGCTAAAGCTCTCCTGAAGACCTATCACCATGCCAAGTTTCATCTGTTTAGCTATAATAAAAATTACACAGATGTAAGCATTTTGGTTGATTTGCCTTTTAAAAAATCCTAAAAATCAAGCCATGGGCCTATGTGATTCACACTTGGCATGTCTAAAGCTCTACTTAAGAGCTCCCAAGGTCCCAAGTTTCATCTCTTTATCTTTAAAAATGAGGGAGCTGCAGGCAAGGAGAGTGAGGTTGGAGCCGTAAAAAGTCCATTCATTCAAACCTTTGACAAGGAGGAGTGATGAAGGACGAGAACTACCCCTCCCTCCATTTTCCCCTTTCATCAGCAAGACTCCATTCAAAGCACACACACCCAACAAAGGAAAAAGTGAGGGGACAGCACTAGACGGAGGCTTAAGGGCGCATTAAAGTCGCTTGGGGAAAATAATCCAGACTTTCCCTGCACCAAAATAATATGCAAAACAGTAGAAAAGAGGCGAAATGTCTGCAGGACAGAGACGTCATGTGAGTCCTGCGCTGCAAAACCAGATACCAGGTGTGGCGAGAGTGCATTAAACCGCTGGTGCGATGAAGCTCTCAGATGTCCATTAATTCCAAATGGGGATGCTGTCCTTACTTTCAATGGGATGCACATTAGAAGCACATCCCCCCATTCTTAAGCCCGAGACTAGCTTGCTGAAGAAGTTGCATTAGTCAATTATTTTTTTTCCTCCAATGACAAGTAAATAGGATAGAATCAGACAGAAAATGGATTCAGAATAATTGTCGGCACTCAGAAGTACAATATTTAATTAAGAAATCAAATCTGATGGATTACTGCAGCATCTCTAATTCTCACAATCTTCTAAAACACTCTTGCTTAAGCAAGCCTTTAGGATAGAACTATACATTATGTTGGTCACAGGGCTGCTTGCAAAAAAGATCATGCATGTGTTCGACTTCTCTCCCTTTGACTTGTATTGTGTAGATTTGTTTACCTAATATTGCAATATCATCACGCTGTTCTTTTCTCTGCCCCCACCAGCAGTGGACTGGATGTAGGGAAACATACACCATGAGGTAACCCATTACATGTTCCATATGAAATGGGAAGAACTCAACATAAGCAGCAGTACTATGTTGGATATAATGTGTACCTCTTCCTTAATCTTGACATGAAAATGATCAGGCCTTTATTTGCGAAGTTTCATTCTTGCTTTTAGGATGTACTACTGAAATGGCAATCATTACGCCAGGGTTTACTGTGTGGGCTGGTAGAGCATGTATATTGGAGGTATTACATGGAAGAAAGTGAAGATCATGCTGAAGCTTTTCCCACGTGATAAGTAGAATCTAGTTCGACATAAAATGGTTCACAATGATGATAGTACAGAAAAGCTGGAAATGTGAGATCATAAATTATGAAAGAAAAAAAAACTCCACAAAATGACAGCATCTTTTATATCTCAATTTGAATGTGAATCATGTCTCTCACCAGCATACATATAAAGTTAAAAAGCAAAGTCAGCTATTCACTGACATTATTGCTTTATTCTGCATTTCTAATGTTTAGGTGAAGAGTAATTACCCCTTTCCCTTCTGTTGAAGGAGGTGTATTTTATCAAGAAATTAAGATAGGCATCTAATTAAGTAGGCACTCATATGACTCTCCAAACCAGGGGACACATCAAGTTAGAAAAGGAGACCGATTTTAAATAGAAGTAATTGGAGACTCACTCCTAAAGGTACTATTCAAGCTTTCTATTTTCCCAGTTTTTAATGATACAGGTGAATGACTGAATAGAAAACACAGGAAGTTCATCAGAAACTGCCTCAGTTGTACTGTACAATGCAAAAACAGCACCTTTGCACAAATTAGTATCACTTTGTAAAGAAAGCAGCACTCCCACAAATATGGCTTTCATGATTAACATATGATGCTACAAAAGGGCATATGCAAAATTATTTTCTCGTTAAAGATTTGAACAGTGTTAATTGGGACGGAGATGCATTACAATTCATGTCCTGGAAATAGCTGACCTGCAGTTTAGCAATAGTATTTAAGCAGGTTCTCTTCGACCAAACTGTTTATATCCACTAATTCAGGCCTCCCATATGTCTGGTGACAATGAAAAGAGTTATGTTCACATGTCAAAAGTTACCTAAAATATTTTTAGATGTAGAATATACTGTGACAAGGATAGTTACATAGCAAAACAATGGGGAGGGTCCAGCCAAACCTACGCATACTGGAGGTGCCCTGGTTTAAATGGAAGAAGTGCTGTGTCGCATGTTATGTCTATGCTCAGAGTATGCACCACATTCCGCCCTTCTCCTCCCTACAAGCACTAAGAAGCAGTTGGCTGCTACTATCCAATGGGAAGTCTCCCTGATTTTCTCTTCCCCAAAAAGCAGCATTAAATGAATGTGCATGCTGTACTCTGTTCTGCCACAAACATAGGGGAACAGAAGGTGCCAAAGTGCCCCTCTGCCTGGCCTGTTGCCCTCAATAAGCTTATGATCAAGCTTTTCAGCTACCATCTTGAAAACATGTTTGATCATTCCATACTGAAAACATTACAGAATTTAACATTATTTTAATACCTTCCAGTATAGATCCCTGATGCCCAATTCCCCAAATTTATTTTAATGCTATCATTTGCTAATAAATATATTATTGAATTATACAAGAAAATATGGCTGGTATATAATAGCAGCCACACTCATTTTCCTTGCTGAACACACAAGAAGCGTGTTAAACTAACAGCTTTCACTATGCTATTAAAAAGCAGTTCTAACATATGGTGCACCTCAAGGCTTGTTCACACAGCATATTTTTATAGCTCTTTGCCCCGGGTCATTGTCATCTGTCCCCATGTTAGATTAAAGGTAGTCTGAAGTTCCCCACTAGGAGTTACCCTGTATTGAAAGATCACAAATGCCTCACTCAATGCCTTTTGTTGGGCCGATTGTGTTGCTGCTACAGGTTGAAATCACATGCACTTGCCTCTGAACAGTAATGGGGGCTCACTAAGCATATGCAGGGAAGAACCCGCAGGTGAGTCGGATTATTTCCAGTCTCAAAACTGGCTTGGGGGGGAGGAATGGGGGACTATGGGCAGGGGAAGAGGTTGCAGGGGAGACTCAGTGAGCTGGAAAAGGGTTACACTCCCCCCTCCAGCTCACTTATCTCCTCTGCAAATGCTTTCATGTTACACAAGGGTAGGAATGCCATGTTTGCCTCATAACTCTCCACTTGCCCTCCTGATCCAGGTATCTGGACTCACCTTCCCTCACTGGAAGCCTCCCACCTCAAGAGGATGCCACAGGGATTTCTTAGATCCTATCTGTAAACCCCTAGTATGTTGTCAAAGGGTGTGTGCTCAAACATTCAGTACAGGGATGGCCAACTGGCAGACTGCAGGCCAGATCCTTTGCCCTCAGTTTGGCTAGTTGAGCCCCAATAATTTACACAAAACAGTAAATCTTTCAGAATGAATTAAGAAGGAAAGAAAATATGTCTCATTTGTAATTCTGTGCCATGCATCTTTTCTGGCTGCAGAATCTGAATTGCCTGAGTATAATCAAATAAATGTATTCAGAAAAAGAAAAATGTATACCTGTGAGACAGGACCCTGCAATTTCTAATTGAGTATCTGAGGACTATTTTGCATTACTATTTTGTTTTCCAATTGTCCCCTTCCTTTGTTCACTATGGTATGTCTGGGAGTCTCACTAGACACATCTAAATTAAAGCTACATCAGTGAAACCATTAAGGAGAATTAGAAACATAAATTTCTGAAAACTATAATGATTCAGTCAGTAAATGTCTCATTAAATCTATGAACTTCTAACCTGGAATCCTGTCTCTGAGTTGGCAAGTGAGGCTTAACTTGAGAGAAAGAGAGAGAGGGAGAGAGAGGGAGGGAGGGAGGGAGAGAGAGGGAGGGAGGGAGGGAGAGACAGGGAGAGGGAGAGGAGGCAGACGATCCCTGAAAGCCTTTAAGCAGAAGGACAAGATGTAGAGAGAACACAGCTTCTGAAGCATTAGTACTTGCATAGAAGAGGAAATTCTGACAAGTGACTAAAATACTGACCCCAATAGAGGGAGTACAATTAGGACTCCTCTTCAGACAGACAAATGTCTTGAGACAGCACTGTACTCAGCTGTTGGCAACTAACGGACAAGACGGAACAAAGGCAGGTTGCTTAAATGTAACTGTGGGCCTTTGAGTAGTCACCTGTGTAGTCCCACATATGGGGAGTGTAGCAAGCTTACTAACCAGAGGCAGGGCAGGTGCTAAGAAAACTGAGCATAGCCCTTCCAAAGGAGGCATTGGTCCTAGCCCAGATATCTAGCCAATAGTGGTAGGATGAATGTTATGGTCTGGGACCATAACACTGGTTGGTAAAAGTTTGCCACAGCCATTCTCCAATGGAAGGCTGTAGATGCTGCAACAGCTTTGGTGAAGTGAGCCCACACTGTCTCAGTACACATGTCCAGACTGATTCCTTGAGACTGCCTATGACCAGTCTCGTTACCAAAGAGAACCTCAATTATCCTCTTGGCATCAAGCACATAGGTACTCCGAAACCTAGAGGGGACAGTAGGAGGGTTGTGTGACTGCACAGATGACCACTTGAAGAACCACAGTTACAGGTAAGCAACCTGCATTTCTTCTTCGCCGTGGTCTTTGTGCATCACACATATGGAGGATTAAAAAGCCAAACGAGCAATCCTTCCAGGATTGAACATCAACTTTGTAACGGTTTACAAAAATCAATGGAGTGGACCATGTTGCTGCGCTGTGGATGTCTTGTAGGGAGACGACCCTGCCAAAGGCAGTAGATGTTGCCACCCCTCTTGTTGACTGAGCTTTAATCTGAGTTGGGAGCTCCAACTTTGACAATTCATATACCAGTTTAATTGTCTGCACTAACCAAACTGACAGTCTTTGGCTAGACACTGGTAGTCCCTTCTTTTGTCCCATATAACAAATAAAGAGATGATTTGATGAACGAAAACTATGAGTCCTGTCTTTATAAAATGCCAGGGCCCGGCGAACATCTAACATATGCAATCTCCTCCCCAGATTGGTAGAGGGGGGAGGGAAAAAAGAAGGTAAGGTAATTGTTTGATTAACATGAAAATCTGACACCACTTTAGGCAAAAAAGCAAAATCAGGATGGAGAGCAACCTTGTCTTTGGGAAAAATTGTGAATGGAGGGTCCAATCGAAGTGCGCAGAGCTCACTTGCCCTCCTTGCCGTCGTTATCGCCACCAGGAAGACAACTTCCCATGTCAGTAGGCGAATGTCAAATGTCGCTAGTGGCTCAAACAGTTTGGTTGATAACTGATGTCAATGGGATTGTGAATCCACTCTGGGTTTCAGTCAGAACTCTAAAGCAGCTATCCAAGGTGCTGAACCCTATTCCCAAAATAGGTTCATCATCTTGGATAGCTCCAGAGATCTGATTGAAGCCCAGAGCAGATTCACAGCCCCACTGACATCAGAGCTACCAGCCTCTACTGGTCTAAGGTATGTAACTTTAAGGGAATTTGTGGATTATACAAGAAAATTGGGAGGTTAATGTCTTGACTAAGGTGCACTACTGATTTTAGGTCTTCCAACTCTAGGAAGGGGTGCAGCTGGCGTATCAGCCGAAGCTGATAGTAGGCACTCCTGGCCGTCGCGTCTATCTGAGCTGTCATTTGGAGCGACGGTTCCAGGAGTACCTCCAAGCTGTGAACACAGCCTTTCAGGGGGAGTGTAACCCCATCCAGAACTGGTTGACACACCTCCAAACCCAGGTTGTGGCCTTTGACAGCAAGCACCTCCGTCTTGTCTGGATTCAGGATAACTGTGACTATCCAAAGGCAGTAACTTGCTGCCACAAAAAGAGCACTTCTGGAGAAGGGCAGCCTTTCAGCCAGTGGCCCAAGAGGGCTGCCACAAAAACATGACTGACTGAAGCGCCAATAATGAATTAAAACTGAAATAGACGGTTTGGGAAAACTGAGAAGATAGGTAGAACAAAGACACAAAGAAAAAAGTAGTAAAAGATTCAAACTTGTTCCTTGTTTTTTCGTTGTCCCAGTGCAAAAGTTTCCTGAAGCTACCAATGTGCTGAGCCAAGTTGCCTTTCTCCCAGGGCCAAGAATCTTGTGCTTTGGGGTTGGGGGGTATCTTGTCTTATAGCTCCAAGATTCCAGGACAAGTCCATTGGTCCTGGCAGAGATTACTGTTGCCCAATCTTTCCCACATTTACTTAAAGGATGTGAAGTTTGCCATAGTTCGGGAGTATCTCTTAGAATACTTTGTACAAGGTTCTGTCATTTTATGGATGTCAGAAACAAACCTCTCCGCATATTGTGTCAATAGCTTGTTCTAAATGCACACTAAAGTGCAGTGAAAAGAATAGAGGGTACATATTTATGTTCTCTCACTTAGTCCAAATGCCTGGCTCTTTTCTTCGATTCAGAATTTTCAAATATTTTTAATAGCATCAATCCTCCCTTTTTCTAGGCCACGATCTCCCTGCACCTGTGGAGCTGGAATCAATTTATTAGAGAAGATAACCCCCTGCCTTCAAGAGGGCTTTTTTGTTCAGGGACGAAATTCATGGTTGCTAAGGAGGGGATTAATGCAACAAAGAACTCTAGTAATTCACTCACATGTTTTCAACAGAGATCACCAAGGAAGTTTGCACAACACCTGTAGCAATTTGTGAATGACTGTTACCCAATAATCAAGATTCACGATGGGCTCATGCTGCCTTGTGCATCTTCGATGTAAGTGTCACAAAGAGTTCACAATCAAGGTACCTGACATTTACCTTTTCTCAAAAACACAAAAACTACCAATTAAGTTAACAAGCAGTAGCTGAAAACCAAAACAATCGCAAGAAGGTCTTTATTATATTCCGTATTTTTTCTTTATTATTTCCATGTTGTGCAAACATGAATGATTAGTTTGACTCAGAATGGAAGTTTCTGTGTTCCCTGGGTTACAGTTTCAATAGCTAAACTATCATTAATAAAAGGTACAACCTCCAGAATTATCTATATTCTCTCTATGCCTAATTTACAGAGTAATAGACAAGTATGACAATGAGCAAATCCGACCAGAAAACATACAAAAATTCAATGCACTAATGGCTTCATATAAGAATTTTTTTAAAGTATTATGCTGCTCCCATGAGTAAAAGTGTGCATCTGATCACTGTTCAATATTACAATGTTCTGCATTCTATCCCAATTTGTTTATAGGTTTTATGGCTGATTGACATTGGCTCATTCATTACTTGATGTATGAAATATCGGCTTATTTATTTACCATATTTAAGTTTCACTTTTTCATCAAAATAAAAAGCTCAGAAGTGGATTATAATTGATTCAAAGAACTCATACTAGTGCTAAGCTGAAAGTTTTCCAGGGGCCTGTTCTGATGACATGCAAACCCACCTTTGACCGCTCAAATACATGATTCATGGTGTATTAGCATGTCGTATGGGGGAGAATCTACTCCCCATAATGGGTAAACTACGCAGGCCTGCTAACTATCTTCTGCAATATGGTTAGCAGGCATCCATGGTGGTTCCCATGTTGTCTGGCAGGAACCCTATGGGTATTTTGGCCCATTGGGGTGTGGGATTGACAGAGACCATAAAATCCGCCAACTTTTTAAGATCAGGGGAAATGCAATAATACAATTAAATTGCACTTTGAAGTGCTCCAATGGCTGGTGAATGTCCAGGATCCCACTACATTTCAGTGCCATCTGGTGACTGTATAATGAAACAAATAGAACGTGTAGACAAAGGCAACCCATGGGTTGCTTAACATTGCAATCCTATGCATGTCAACTCAAAAGTAAGCCACAATGAGTTAATGGGGCTTACTCCCAGCTTATATTTGGCTGTATAGTGCTCACTATCTGTTTCCAGCTGTAGATGCTAGCATATATATTTATATACTTTCTGCCTCAATTCCAAAACCGCTCTTTGTTACAGAACTGCCTTAATCCATGAACAGAAAGGTTCTTTACACACACACACACACACACACACACACACACACAAGCATTAGCTAAAATAATGTGGCATACTTGGCCCTATGACTCTGTCAGTGTGGCATATGCATCAAAAATGGAATGGGTGTCCTTGCTGTGGGGAAGTCTATTTTTTAACTCTGGATGACTCATTAACTTCTGGGGTCTCCCAAAAGCATTTGTCAAGCTGTCAGGGGGAAAAATAAGCAAGGTCACGTTTGATGACAGCTGATAATAGGGATGTGATTATTTTTGCTACATCACATTGAAAAGCAGTGATCCCTGCAAATCCTCCTGTTTTGACTAATGGTTTGTCATAGAAAGTTTCCTTCTAAAACACCGCCCCAGCCTTCCAAAATGAGCTCATCTTATTTTATAATTGTACACGGTTTTGTCTGGTGGTAAAGAAGAATGCCATTAATTCCACAGGCATATAATCAGGCCACAAGGCAAATGAAGAGGAAGGGTTGCGGAGGCACTCTCGATACTTCAGAACCAAGATGCCAGCTTGGATTCGAAATAAGAAAATCCCGAGGAGGCTAGGGTTGCAAAGAGCATTTGCCTGTGAGATGTATGAGAAGCTCAAAGCTGGATGCTTGTTGTTCATGAATGAGTATTCCCCAGAGCATAGAAAATCAAACAAAATAACATGTCATATATAATCATAAGGGAGTGTGAAACTCCCAAACAGCTCAGTGAGGACTGGGCATGCTCAGTGGGCGCAGAGTGCTGACTAGCTTTTGAGGGGGAGGGAACCCACGCTTAGGGTGCCAGCGAAATGGAGTGACTGGAAACCTGAACAGGAGCACCCCACACTACAACATTTTGTGGCCGGCCCCAGTTATACTGATCTATAAGCTGTTTCCCAGCATTCCATTCAACTCTTTCAACATTTTGGCACACTTTGTGATTGAGAAGTAGAATTCAGTTTGGCAATATGCAAATAGGAGCAGACTTAATTGTTAATGAGTGGGATCACTTGAGCCCAGAATCTGGTTTAGCTTCTACCTCAAAGGTGCATCCCTTTACTTTCCCCTACAATTTCCATTCATCCCTATGAGGAAACCGTAAAAATGCTGCACTTGTAGACAATCATAGAATCATAGAATAGTAGAGTTGGAAGGGGCCTATAAGGCCATCGAGTCCAACCTCCCTGCTCAATGCAGGAATCCACCTTAAAGCATCCCTGACAAATGCGGTGGATCCGATGGAAGAAAGGCAGCAGGAGCTGCCAGGCTTGTGGAAGACAAGAAATTTATGCCACAGTCATTCACACACAGAAGAGCACAGCAAAAGGCAGTCTTGTTGCACAGCTAATGAAAACACCTACATGTTTTCCTGAGGGGTTACACCTAACAACTTGTCAATAAGCAAACACGAAATAGATGCAGAAAAATTGGGAACTGATGTAGTTTCAGAGTCAGTGAGTAAAGCTAGAGGGAGTAGTCACAAAGCCAGGCAGGATTTATTTACCCCAGCGAGTGCAAAAGCTTAGTGAATATATTTTTTTGTTCATATATGACAGAAGTGTCTCAGAAAAGTGAGTCTTACAAAATGCCAGTTTTGGGGGGGAGGGGCTGCGTGATGACATCATCAATATGGCTGCCACGCTATTATGTAGTTGCCACATTTAAATACGCATAACTTCTCACTCGTTTGTGCTACAGAGATGATTTTTTTCTGAAATGTTTCAAATTTAATGACAAATACTTTTTGTAATTACACATTTTTCGTTAACTCCATAAGTTTTTGAGATCATTTCATTTGAACGTATAAAATCAGTGTTCACATTGGTTATGTGTGATGTTTATCCATGATTTACTCACAACTATATGACGTTCGAAAGAATACTCAAGAACGAAAAAGCTGCATTTTTAATGATTAAGAAAATTATTTCAAACGTTGTATAGTTTGTATATTGATGACATCATCACGCAGGCCCCCCCCCCCCACTGAAATTTTGTAAGACTCACTTTTCTGAGACACTTATGTCATATATAAAGAAAAAAAATCACTAAGCTTTTGCACTTGCTGAGGGTAAATAATTCCTGGTCTGGCTCTGAGACTAGAGGAAGGAGATAAAGAATTCCCTGCAGCTCTGCCCTGAACTGAAGAGACTGTCAAGAAAGAGGAAAAACAGGAAGAAAAATGTAGCTTGTCAGCCCCCCTCCTCTCTAAGTAATAGGAAAGCTTCCCAAAACTTGATTCTCAGTGAGCTCACCTAAAAGAAGGTAAAATGCACCTGAGCCAGGTTTGCCCCAAATTTGTTCATTTTAACCCCAGGCTCATTCTTCAAAGTCTCATCATCCTCCCAATGATGTAACTGGGAACACAACAACACCTGGTTCCCCACAACTCCCACTACTGAGGAACATGTCAAGGGCTGGAAGCCTTGTCAATACCAACCCCTTGTATGCCCACACCACCACCTCATCCTTCCCTTCCATCCAGAACCTAACTGGTAATAGTGATTAGAAGGGCTGATCCTGAGGACTTATGCAGCAATAAGGATCCAGGAGCCCAGAGAAACTACAATTCCTATGGATCCTGGTACCTAGGTCATTGCTGAACATGCTCATGGGTGCAAGGACTCCTGGGAAATGTAGTTTCCAAGACTCCTCAGCTTTTATTATGGACCTAAATGCTATATTCCTCAGGGTATTTGATGCCAACAATGCTGTTTCAGAGCCTCATGAAGGCAAAAACAGCAGCTCTTCCTATTACTGCTGCCACCACCAATGACATTTATCACCAAGGTAGTTATAGAATTAAGCTATCAGATCCAGTGATTTAAATGACTTTGGAGGATAACGCTATCAATGGCTACTGGTCAAAATGGCAATGTAATACCCCCAGGATCAGAGGTAGCAAACCACTCGATTGGGAACAACAGTGGCAGAGCACTATTGTCATGTTGTATTTCTAGGCTTCCCATAGGCACCTAGTTGGTTATGGTGGGAGACAGGATAGCTGGACAAAATAGGGCTTTGATCTGATCCAGCCAGACTCTTACGTTCTTAGGTAATATTCCAAATTCCCATATTCTGAATTTCAAATGTAAGAATAACGATTGGAAAATGAGTGGGATTGACCTTTAAAACCACAAATGGTCTGAAATATGATTCCCATCTTCACCCCTATGAGCCTGCCCAGGCTTGAACTTCATTGTTTCAGGCTCTGCTTTTCTGTTAAACCAGACCCTTTTGGGGAATTATCAGAGCCTTTTCTGCAGCAGCACCAAGACTGTGTAATTCCTTCCTTGATGAAATCTGTCAAGCCCCCCTCACTGCACACTTTTAAGCATGCCTTGAACTCTTTAAAAATAATAATAATCTGGAATTCTTTATATGATTGATTTCGGTGTATGCTGACTTGCTTATTTGCTTCATCCTGTACTGCTTTTATTGCTTTTTACTGCTTTGATTTTATTCTTCATTTTACTATTATAAGACAATTATCTGTAAGCTGCCTTGAGAGGAAATTCTTTCCTAAAAGTCAGGTTAGGACTCTGTAAACAAACAAACAAACAAACAAATGACTACATTCCACTGTCGGAGGCCACATTATGGAAACCAGAAAGTGACCAATAGTTCCTCCAACCCTCTGTATTTCCCATAGAAGTGTCTCCCTATAATGGAAATACCCACCACTAAAAATAGAAAAAGAAAAATCTACTAGAAAAAGATAAAAATTGTAATCAGAAAAAAATCTACAATATAATAGGCAGAAAAGTCCTTTGTTATGCATTCTTTTATATATATATATATATATATATATATATTCAACTTAATAATAATAATAATAATAACAACAACAATTTATTTCTTACCCGCCTCTCCGTCCGGATCGAGGCGGGGAACAACAACATGATAAAATACATAAAACTGATTAAAACATGACACATATTATTAAAACTGCATAAAAAATCCTAAAACATCCTAAAAACATCCTTAAAACATTCTAAAATTCCACTGGATATGCCTGCCGGAAGAGAACAGTCTTTATAGCTTTCTTAAATTCTAAAAGACTGTTAAGTTGATGAGTCTCCTCCGGCAGGTCATTCCACAGTCTGGGAGCGGCAGAAGAGAAGGTCCTCTGGGTAACGGTTGTCAGCCTAGTCTTGGCCGACTGCAGTAAGTTCTTCCCAGAGGACCTGAGCGTGCGGTGGATTGTATGGGAGAAGGCAATCCCGCAGGTAATCTGGACCCAAACCATGTAGGGTTTTAAAGGTAATAACCAACACTTTATACTTCGCCCGGAAACTAATTGGCAGCCAGTGGAGCAATTTTAAAGCTGGCGTAATATGGTCACCCCTAGGTGTACCGGTGACCAACCTGGCTGCCATATTTTGAACTAATTGAAGTTTCCAGACTAGGCATAGAGGTAGCCCTATGTACAGTGCATTGCAGAAGTCAAGCTTCGAAGTTACCAGCACGTGCACTACCATCTTTAGGTCTTCCAACTCTAGGAAGGGGCGCAGCTGGCGTATCAGCCGAAGCTGATAGTAGGCACTCCTGGCCGTCGCATCTATCTGGGATGTCATTTGGAGCGACGGATCCAGGAGCACCCCCAAGCTGCGAACACAGTCTTTCAGGGGGAGTGTAACCCCATCCAGAACCGGTTGACACACCTCCAAACCCAGGTTGGGGCCTTTGACAGCAAGCACCTCCGTCTTGTCTGGATTCAGCTTCAGTTTGTTTTTCCTCATCCAGCCCATTACCGCCTCCAAGCATTCATTCAGAGGAGACACACTATCCTTAGCTGGCGCTGTTATCGAAGGCATAGAGAAATATATTTGGGTGTCATCAGCATACTGATAGCACCCCGCCCCATGCCTCCGGATGATCTCTCCCAACGGTTTCATATAAATGTTAAACAGCATTGGGGAAAGGATGGCACCTTGCGGTACGCCACACAGCAGCTCCTTCTTTGCAGAGCAGCTATCCCCAAGCATCACCATCTGGAACCTGCCCGAGAGGTAGGACCGGAACCACTGAAGCACAGAGCCCCCATTCCCAATCCCCTCAGGCGTTCCAGAAGGATACCATGGTCAATGGTATCGAAAGCCGCTGAGAGGTCCAGAAGTACCAGCAGGGACACACTCCCCCTGTCAATACTAAGGCGTAGATCATCCACTAAAGCGACCATAGCAGTCTCAACTCCGTATCCCGCCCTGAAGCCAGTTTGAAATGGGTCTAGAAAAACAGTGTCATTTATTTATT
The DNA here is from genome assembly GCA_029215795.1 of Anniella stebbinsi. Taxonomy (NCBI): domain Eukaryota; kingdom Metazoa; phylum Chordata; class Lepidosauria; order Squamata; family Anniellidae; genus Anniella; species Anniella stebbinsi. The sequence goes on from JARDYH010000002.1 coordinate 250,443,521, forward strand.
TATTTATTTATTACATTTGTATACCGCCCCATAGCCGAAGCTCTCTGGGCGGTTTACATAGGATTAAAAACAATTAAAAACAATATACAAAAATTAAAACAGCAAAAACATACAACATACACACAATCTGTACATTTAAAACCACTTGAACACTTCAAAAAAACTACAAAAACAAAACAAAACAACCCCAGGCTCCTCAGATATTGCCAAATGCCTGAGAGAAGAGGAAAGTCTTGACCTGGCGCCGAAAAGATAACAATGTTGGCGCCAGGCGGGCCTCGTCAGGGAGATCGTTCCACAATTGGGGAGCCACCACAGAGAAGGCCCTCTCTCTTGTTGCCGACCTCCGAGCTTCCCTCGGAGGAGGCACTCGGAGGAGGGCCTTAGATGTTGAACGTAGTGTTCGGGTAGGTTCATGTCGGGAAAGGCGTTCCATCAGGTATTGTGGTCCCAAGCCGTGTAAGGCTTTATAGGTTAAAACCAGCACCTTGAACCGGGCTCGGAAACATACAGGCAGCCAATGCAAGCGGGCCAGAGTAGGTCTTATATGTTCGAACCTACTGGTTCCAGTTATCAATCTGGCCGCTGCATTTTGCACAAGCTGCAGCTTCCGGACCACCTTCAAAGGCAGCCCCACGTAGAGTGCATTGCAGTAATCTAACTTGGAGGTTACCAGAGCATGGACAACTGAAGCCAGGTTATCCCTGTCCAGATAGGGACGTAGCTGGGCCACCAACCGAAGTTGGTAGAAGGCACTCCGTGCCACTGAGGCCACCTGCGCCTCAAGTGACAGAGATGGTTCTAGGAGAACCCCCAAGCTACGAACCCGCTCCTTCAAGGGGAGTGCAACCCCATCCAGAACAGGTTGAACACCCTCCATCCGGTCAGCGGAACCACCCACCAACAGCGTCTCAGTCTTGTCTGGATTGAGTTTCAGTTTATTAGCCCTCATCCAGTCCATTGTCGCAGCCAGGCACTGGTTCAGCACATCCACAGCCTCACCTGATGAAGATGAAAAGGAGAAATAGAGCTGCGTGTCATCAGCGTACTGATGACAACGCACTCCAAAACTCCGGATGACTGCACTCAACGGTTTCATGTAGATATTGAACAGCATGGGGGACAAAACTGACCCCTGCGGAACCCCATACTGGAGAATCCACGGGGCCGAGCAATGTTCCCCAAGCACCACCTTCTGGAGCCGACCCACCAAGTAGGAGCGGAACCACTGCAATGCAGTGCCTCCCACTCCCAACTCAGCCAGTCATCCCAGAAGGATACCATGGTCGATGGTATCGAAAGCCGCTGAGAGATCAAGGAGAATCAACAGAGTCACACTCCCCCTGTCTTTCTCCCGACATAGGTCATCATGCAGGGCGACCAAGGCTGTTTCCGTACCAAAACCAGGCCTGAAACCCGACTGAAATGGATCCAGATAATCAGTCTCATCCAAGAGTGCCTGGAGCTGGCTCGCAACCACCCGCTCCAGGACCTTGCCCAGGAATGGAACATTTGCTACTGGCCTGTAGTTATTCAGATTTTCAGGGTCCAGGGAAGATTTCTTTAGGAGTGGTCTCACTGCCGCCTCTTTCAGGAGGCCTGGGACCACTCCCTCTTGCAAAGAGGCATTAATCACTTCCCTGGCCCAGCCAGTTGTTCCATCCCTGCTAGCTTTTATTAGCCAAGAGGGGCAAGGATCCAATATGGAAGTGGTTGCACGAACCTGTCCAAGCACCTTGTCAACATCCTCGAGCTGCACCAACTGAAACTCATCCAAGAAAACAGGACAAGCCTGTGCTCTGGATACCTCACTAGATTCATCTGCTATAACACTGGAGTCTAAGTCCTGACGGATGCCAGAGATTTTATTCTGGAAGTGCCCAGCAAATGTATTACAGCGGGCCTTAGATGGTTCTACCATGTCCTTGGGGCCAGCATGTAAAAGCCCCTGGACAACTCTGAAAAGCTCCGCTGGGCGGCAGGTTGATGATTGAATAGTGGCAGCAAAGTATTGTTTTTTTGCTGCCCTCACTGCCCCTGAATACAGCTTACCATAAGCACTTACCAAGTAGTCATCCAAGACTACTTGGAGTTGAAAGGCAACCGCCCTCTCAATCACCTTGCCCAAGAATGGAAGGTTTGTAGTTATTAAAGTCCAGGGGATCCAGGGAAGGCTTCTTTAGAAGCGGCCGTACCACCACTTCTTTTAAACTTGATGGGAAAATCCCCTCCCTGAGAGATGCATTAATAATATATTGTAATTGCGATCTAACCGCATCTCCTCACTGGATGACCAGCCATGAAGGACAGGGATCGAGAGGGCAAGTCGTCGTCCTCACTCGTCCAAGCAGCTTGTCCACGTCCTTGGTACTCACCAACTGAAACTGATCCAGCTCTGCTATGACGACGGCATCTAAGTCGGCTCTTATCCGAGAGATTTTATCTGTGAAATGATCGTTAAAGGCATCACAGCGAACCGCCGAAGGCTCTAAAATCGGATTCAGGGGGGAAGGTGCCCGGGTTAGACCCCTCACCACCCTGAACAGTTCCGCTGGATGCGAATTCGCAGACGCAATGCGCACAGAGAAGAAAGCTTTCTTCGCTGCACGTATTGCCACCCCATAGGAACGAAGATGTTCTCTATGCCATGTCTTGTCAGATAGAAGTCGAGTTTTCCGCCATCGGCACTCCAGTCGTCGTTCTTTCCGCTTCAACTCCCTGAGGTCTTCCGTATACCAGGGCGCCCTGTTAGAAGCGGGTCGGAGAGGACGTTTGGGGGCGATCGTGTCGATAGCCCTAGTTAGGTCTTGATTCCATCTATCAACCAGGGCTTCTACAGGATCGTCGACGATACCAGCCATAAACCCCACCAAGGCTTTCTGAAATCCAGAAGGATCCATCAGCCTTCGAGGGCGGACCATCTTAATAGGTCCACCACCCCTGCAGGGGCGGGTGGTAGCCGTGATACTAACCCCAACCAGAAAATGGTCTGTCCATGACAACACGGAGGTATTCGTTACCTCCGCCCACAGATCCCTCTGTTCGGAACTGAAAACAGCATCGAGGGTATGACCCACTGAATGTGTGGGTCCAGAGACCAATTGGGATAGGCCCATGGTTGTCATGGATGCCATGAACTCCCGAGCTCCACCTGACAAACCAATCTCGAATGGGATGTTGAAGTCGCCCAGGACCAAAAGCCTGGGCGAATCCAACACCAGCTCCGAGACCAGTTCTGTGAGCTTGGCCAGGGAGTCTGATAGGCAGCGGGGTGGCCGGTACACTAAGAGAATCCCTAGTCTATCCCTGGTCTTCAGATTCAAGTACACACACTCGATGTGATTCAGTTCACGAACAGGAAGCCTGGTCAGGTTAAGATTATCCCTATAGACCACAGCTACTCCGCCCCCCCGCCCACTTTCCCTCACCTGCTCACTAACAAAGTAACATAACATAAAATACAATACATAACTAACAACCCTCATACCCCCCCCCCCGTGCTCCCCTCCCCCAGGAGACCTGCATATATTCAGTTATACATCTTTCCAAAATTGTAATGTATCTTTTGAAGGTGTTTGCCCCTTCCCCATTCTGAAAACATATTCCAAAAATGGACTCCATATTTTTTCAAAATCATTCTTCCTGGACATTCCCCTCTTTACTTTCAAATTACACGTTTGCTTATCATTAAGTGCCATATCCCATATTTATTTATACCATTCTTCTATTGTATAATTCCTTGCCCTTTCCAATTCTTAGCTATCATTAATCTTACGGGTGCCAGGAGGTTGTTTATCAATTCCTTCATGCTTATATTCTTATTTTCTTTATCCCATATTGCTAGTAGAGCCAACCTTGGGCTTACTTCCAATTTACTTCCCGTTATTTCACTTATTTCTTTAAACACCCTTTTCCAAAATGTTTGTACATATTCACAGCTCCACCACATATGAAAATATGTTCCAACCTCCTGACAACCCCTCCAACAATTCTTGGAAATTTTCTTGTCTATCTGATGAAATCTTACTGGCGTTAAATACCATCTCCATGCTATTTTATAATAATTCTCTTTAATCCTAACCGACAAAAGCTTTAACATTCTTGCATCCCATCTCCTCTCCCAGTTATGTTCATTAATTTTTTCATTTAAATCATCTTCCCAAATCATTTTAAGAGAGTCTTGATATTCCCCATCCTCTATCAAAATTTTATATATTTCACTAGTCAAACCTCTTTTACTTTTAATTTCCCCCTTCTTTTCTCTTGATTCAATTAAATCTTCAAATCTTGTATTATCTTTACAATCCTTATTCTTCTTTTTCCAATCCTGTGTCCATTGTTCCAATTATATACATTTGAACCAAGCTATCTTTTGTCCTCTTAATATCTCTCCAATTTGGTCCTTATTTATCATTCTTTTCATCCAATCTCTTAATTTAATAATTTTCTGAGCCCTCAGACCCCCTTCCAACTCACTTTTTAAATTTCTTGGGAAGTTTCCCATTACTACCACTGGGGCAAGAGGAGAATTTCCTGGTATTAACTTTCCTTTAACTTTCTCCCAAATCTCTAGAATATTCTTCAACAACAGGTTATCCAGTCCCCGCAAATCTTTCTTTTGTAATTTGGTAAAGAAGATATTCTGCAATTTTAATTCTTGTTCTCCTGTTTGCGTCTCTAACCATTCTATATCGTCTTCCCCTAAAATACTATTTATCACATATCTTAGTTGATTAGCAATATAATACATCTTTATATTTGGAAGTCCCAATCCTCCTTTCTTTTGTGTCTTATACCATAACCCTTTATTAATCCTTGCTTTTTTATCTCCATTGCAATAAGCGTTAATCATGTTTTGCCAACTCTTTAGCTCTACTTCTGTTATTTTAATTGGTAACATTCTAAACAAAAAATTAATCTTAGGTAATATCTTCATTTTAATAACCGCTATTCTACCAAACCAAGAATGCTTTAATTTCCTATAAACCTCTAGTTTTTCCCCTATCTGTTTTTTCAAACTATTAAAATTAATTTCTTCCAACCTCTCTAAATCTTTTGCAATATTAACTCCTAAATAACGTACTATATTTTAATCCTAAAACCTAATTTTATATTACACTCCTCCATCTCCTTCTTATTATAATTGAATAACATCATTTCAGACTTCCCCCAATTAACTTGTAATCCCGTAATCTCCCCAAATTCTCTCAAATGTTTCTTGATCACCTCTCCACTCTCCAAAGGATCTTCTAAAGTCAGTAGTGTATCATCCACAAACATATTAATCTTAATCCTTTCTTTCCCTCCTATCCCTTTTAATCTTATATCTTCCCTTATAACATTCACCAAAATTTCTATAACTATTGCAAATAAGATCGGGAAAAGTGGGCAGCCTTGCCTAGTACCCCGGGCCAAGGTAATCTGTTGTGTTAACCCATCATTAACCATTATTACTGCTTTATTATTTGCATATAACCGATCAATCACTCCTATAAATTTATCTCCAAACCCAAATATTTTTATAATTGTTTTAAGTGCTGGCCATTCCACACAATCAAAGGCTTTGAATATATCCAATGCTAACAACCCTGCTTTTATATTCCTTTTTTTAATAACATTAATTATATTCAACACTCTCCCAATTAAATTAGGCATTTGCCTCCCTAAAATAAATCCACATTGATCTTTTCTAATATATTTATTTATAAAAGTACTCATTCTTTTTGCCATTATTGCCATAAAAATTTTTGAGTCTTGATTTATTAAAGATATTGGTCTATAAGAAGCTGGGTCTGTCAAATCCTTGTCTGGTTTCGGAATTAATATAATCAAAGAATGATACCACGATGGTGGGGTCTTTCCTCCCTCTATTATACTATTAAATATTTTTTTCAATTTCGGTATTAATATTCCTCTAAAAGTCTTATAATATTCCGGCCCCAATCCATCTAACCCTGGAGATTTCCCTCCTTTTAATTTATCAATAATTCCTTCTATTTCTTTTTCTGTAACCACACCTTCCATATAGTCCCTATCCTCTCCCTGTAATCTTATTTTCCAATTCTTCTCTACATATTCCACTACTTTTACCTCTGGACCCATATCTGATGTTATGCATTCTGACAAATACAAAAAATTCCTATACTTCCTAAGTCAGAAAACTAATATCATACACGGTAACAGTGGCAAGAATTATTTATGGTATTGATTGGAAACAGGCAAAAGTCTCTATTAAAAATTAGAGATATGCCTTTTTGTCAAAATTAATTAAATAGTGGTAAAAAGGCAATTATAAAATACTTCTTTCAAAACATTGGGGATCATTTATTGATTTGTGTAGTATGAATCAATTGAAACCAAATGTTTCGTGTTGGTTTAATATAATATAATGATGTAATAGAAAACTTTATAATTTACAATAAAATATAAATGATAAAAAAGGGAAATAGGATTGATTCTTAATGGCTGGGCCAGAGGACCATGCATGAATCTGAATCTAGTGTTATCAGTATGTTACAATAACCTACAAAAAATCTACTGAAGCATATCCTCTGGGTAAAAGACATACAATACTTCCAACCCAATACACTGTACGGGATCACGTTCTGAACTCTGGCTAACTTGATTTTTACCTGAGCAGCACCATAAGAATGCAAACAAAAGAAAGAGGGAATACTGAAAATAGTAGGATTCAACAAAAGGCACTGAAAAGAAAGGATAATTATATCTGAATTAATTTTTAAAAGGCTCAAAAGGCTCCTTGGGGCAACCACTGATAAAAAGGATCTTTTAAAATATGAGATAGGGAGAAAGATCAAATGGGAGGCTCTTCCACGTTAACTTTAGTCAAAAGCCATTTCTTTTAAGATGTTCTTTTTCTAATAAAATAAAACACTACACCTCTGTACAATTATATTCTTAAAGAAGTGCTTAGGTTTCACTTCCTGCTTAGGTAAATAGCTCATTCTTTCCACCTTGATGGGGTAGCACTTAAAAAGTTGAAGATTTTTTTAAAAAAATTCCCATTGAGATAAATGACACTACCACTAAATTGTCCCTCCCAGAAATTGGTGGAACACTGGCATGGAAAAAGGCCGTGTTAGACAGGTCGGTGCTGCTAGCTTATCAATTTGGTTGGCACAGTACTTCATGTTTTTCTTCTGGTAAAAGGTAACTTCTTTCACGCTTTCCAAGTTTCTTGGAGGCCATAACCACACAGCCCCCTTTGGGGCCCTGTATCTTGGGAGAATGCAACTGGCCATCTAATCTTTGTGTGTGTTTCTGCGCAGGTTTATACAGCCTTGGGGCTGCTAAGGTCATTGGTGCAAGAAAAATTAACAATACGCTACCAAAATCCAAAAGGGCGGTATAGGCTCTGGAATGGCTCAGGACTGGTAGGTTGGCTCCATTAATTTCCAAACTGTCAGAGGTTGTACTTTGCATTGCAAAAGTGGGGACTAGGTATGAAAACTAAATTACGGAATAGGAAGGCACTACCTACATCATCCTGGAATGGCCCCCTTGATTGAAATGGCTCCACAATGGAAGACCAAATAGGTTCCAATTTGAAAGACTGCATTCTCTTTTATGGGCCTGCCCAAGTTTTAAGATCTTTAAGGGAGACTTTTCGCTTTGTCCCACTACTAATCATGTGGGAATGCAAAACAGGACATTTTTGGTGGCTCTGGAACTTCCTGCCGAATGAGAAAAGGTTGGCTCCATCTTTAGGATCTTCCTGCCAGAAGTCAAAGGCATTTTTATTCAGGCAGGCTTTTTCCGGTTGAGTTGCTTTGTTTGCTAAACCAAGTTTTAACTAGAGGTGTACACCAACTCCCCAATTCAACTCAGACGCCGATTCTGCATTTCGGAAAATGACCTGATCCTGTTTGCACTGATTCAGAGATTGCCTGCATCAACTTACATACCAAAATCTAAGGCTTCATGCCCATCCCGTGGACTATTGTGGGAAACCAAAGAATGGCTATAACCTTTTGTATATCTTTTGTCAGAACTAGGTGACATTTACAGGCATAGGAGCCCCTTAGGAAGGAATTATACTTGCCAAATGTCACAAATATGGGTGCAGGGATTGTTGTGCTACATGCCTTTAAAATATTTGTATTTATTTTTTAAAGAAGCTGCCGATAACAAGTGTGACAAGACTTCTGTTTCCTCTGCTGAAAACTGTTCTCAATATGAGAAGTAAATCTAGGAATGACTGATGCAATGTGACACTTTGAAAAATGGTCACTAAGTTTATTGGGATTTAAAAATGTCTCAAATACCTCTTGACTTGACTAGCTGTCCAGCCAGAAGCATTTTATTTTATTTTAGTACTAAATATTGGTCAGAGAGAGAGACCAACAAGCAGGAATATATCCAAGGTCCCTCTAACAACTGTTTTTAATACTCATGATTACAACTGTATGAAACAGGCTAGATGACAGTGATCTTTACAAGTAGTTAGACAACTGGATTGCCATGTGTGGATCCTTTGCAGCATTCAGTGATACTCTTCATATGAAGCAGATAAGACTTTTGTACCATGTATGATGAAATATTTCTACGTTTGCTAATGTTTATTGAACCTAATCTTGCATTTGTAATATATTCAGTAATTATTATCACGTCTTTCTTTTACACAAAATTTTATTGTTCATTATGGTTCTAATGGTCCATCAGTGAGTATTCCTTCCTTTGGTTTTTTCTGCCACTGTGGGAATATTCCTCACTTCCCCTCTTGTTGTCTTTCATTCTTTGTTTTTCAGTCATCACAAACATAAAACAATTTTGACATGACGTCTACTAAATATAAGACTTGTCTGGAAATTTTAACAGGATATTTCACTCCATTTGACTGTACATGGGCTTAATAGAGCTCTCTTCAGCCTTTAATGTGAGAAATTGAGTCAGAATATCTTACCCTAGAGAGCTGAGTGCAGCATTTCTGTGTAACCACCAGACAAGCAATGGCAATTTCCCCCAAACAAAGGAGGGAGGTGAACTAATAACAGTTTGGTTTGACATTCTTCAAGATAGCATTTTTTTTCTTAGAACGAGCTTTCATTCACTGTTCTGTTTTCAGAAGGTGAAAAGTAAGCCTAGAAGACGGAGTAAAGCCCTAATTAAATGACCTATAAAAAGTTCAAGCAAACACAAAGAACATAAGAACAGCCATGCTGATTCAGACCAAAGGCCTGTGTAGTCCAGCATTCTGTTCCAACAGTGGCCAACTAGATGCCAACAGGTAACCTACAAGCACACCTGTGCAGTAGCACTTTCCCAGTCATGGCCCCAGCAATTGGCGTTCTGAGGCATTTAGCCTCTGCTCTAATACCAGAGATAATACATAACCATCATGACTACCATCTAATAATAATAATAATAATAATAATAATAATAATATAATATTTATTTATTTCTTACCCGCCTCTCCCTCTGGATCGAGACAGGGAACAACATCAATACCAACAATATAAAATATACAAAACTGGTTAAAAACATATAAAATTAATACATTATTAAAATCAACCAAGTCTTAAAATTCGGCTGTGTAAGACTGCCAGAAGAGATCAGTCTTTATAGCTCTCTTGAATTCTAGAAGACTGGTAAGGTCGTTCCATAGTCTGGGAGCGGCAAACGAGAAGGTCCCCTGGGTAATGGTTGTCAGCCTAGTCTTGGCTGACTGTAGTAGGTTCTTCCCAGAGGACCTGAGTGTGTGGGGCGGACTGTATGGGAGAAGGTGATCCCGCAGGTAACCTGGACCCAAACCATGTAGGGCTTTAAAGGTAAAAACCAACACTTGAACTTCACCCGGAAACTAATTGGTAGCCAGTGGAGTGATTTTAAAACTGGTGTGATATGGTCACCCCTAGGTGTCTCAGTGACCAATCTGGCCGCCATATTTTGAACTAGTTGAAGTTTCCGGACTAGGCACAGAGGTAGCCCTATGTACAGCCCATTGCAGAAGTCGAGCCTCGAAGTTACCAGCGCGTGCACCACCGTCTTTAGGTCTTCCAATTCTAGGAAGGGGCGCAGGTGGCGTATCAGCCGAAGCTGATAGCAGGGGACTCCTGGCCATCTTATTCTCCATGATCTACAACATGGAATATGCCCTTTTTTTACAGCAGATGCACACTGTCCTTGGTTTCATTTGTCCACACTCCTGTTTCATCCTATTGGTTGTGGTGACTCAGACGATTTTGTTGATTATGTCACTATAAACCTGAAATGATGACATAATGTCCAGACACTCAGACATAGTCAGGTGGGCTGCCACAGCCAATAAGATACAATTGCAGTGAGGACCAATGAGGCTGAGCACAGGGAGAGTGAGTGAAGAAGATTTCCAAATGCACAAGAACAGAGTTCTTTCTAACAGAGTTCTTCCTTAGGGCTCTCTTGAATAAACAGTTTCAACCTGGCACCTGCACACTGTTGTAACATAAATTGCACCAGTGTACAAATATCCCTGAGGGAGAACTCTGTTCAAAAACACATGTCGGGTACAAAATAAAAAAAAACAAACAAAAATGTCCTTGTGCAACTGGATGTCCCCTTCCTTTCTTTTCCAGCAATTGGTGCCTTCCTGCTTTTCTTTCTAGAGCTCAGTGAGGGCAAAGAGAGAAAAGGAAAACTGTGCAAAGAAACAGCAGCGGCCGGAGTGATACAAGGACACTCACTGACCAGCCTCCCTGCATTTTCAATGAAGTGAGTATTTTTCTGGTAGTTTGTTCAGTTGCACTGAATATGCTACTCTCAAAGCCAGTATCAAATTGGAAAAGATTTGGTGCAATCCTAGCATCAGACACCAGATGTTTTGATGCACTGATGCAACACCAGAAGGCATAATGCTGCAGTGGTACCACCACCTTTGCGCCTGATTCCACCTGTAGTCTTGCACAGCAAACTACAGAATATCACTTACAACTACATCCAGCAACTCTGCTTGCCCAGCCACACACAAACAACATAGCTTCAAACATTATGTAGCAGCCAACTTAAAGCCCTGACAAATACATATACGATACAAATGTTTGCAACATGTGTTACATCTCAGCTGTAAGTCCAGGGAACGCAAGCACTTGTAAGCCCCATTCATTTCAGTGGGAGAGCTACCTGTTACAAAGTATGAATGTGAAATGTACCGTTGATAAAAACAAAACGTAATCTCTGTGTGCTAAGATAAGGTGATTCGGGTGCTGTGAGGTAGTTTTAACTAGCTCGTGTTTTGCAACTGGGGCAAAGAAACATGCCGAAGGTGGGTTGGTTAATAGTTGGAAGTAAAAAGATTTTTGGTTTAGGAGAAGAGGAACCTTCGCAGGGATGCCTCTGAAGTTAGCAGCAAGCCTGGCTGGGTTAGGAAAAAGCCCTCTTTGGGTTAGATGAGAGAACTATGTGCAAGAACTATAACTAGGTCTGAAGCTCTTGTTTGAGTCACCTACACAGATGTATGTTAAAATAAGGAACTGAAGATAATGTTAGGCAGAATGCTATAAAAGGGAGTATTTTGACTTGGTTGAGCAGAGAGGTCCTGGGAAAACAAGAAATCTACCAAACATGATTACTTAAGCTTTGCCAAGTATGCCTGCCAGATAGGTAAATATAAGATTTCTATAAGATTGTTTTGTTGGTTGAGAGAGGAATAGAAATTTAATGTTAATAAGAAAATGCTAGTTTTTAATATGCTTCTAATCATCCTAATTATACTGTAAGTAGTAATGAATCTTGCTTGTTTTATCATTGCAAAGTTTTCTTATTCTCTAATACTCTTTGAGCAATAATATACATTTTGTGGAACCGTATTGTGTAATTTGGCTTGAGGATGTTCAAGGACACAAACCAGAAATTAATTCTTGAAGCCCAGAACACTCAGCTGGAATTTATAAATCCGTTGCTAAGTGGGGGTCTATCCATATAGCTGTAGTTTTCTTGGTCAGGTGAGTTGCACACACCTGTTCAAGTAAGAGAAACAAGCTAGTCAAATGGAGTGGGAATACCTTACTCATCCCATAACCACTTGCTTAAATCTCTCCAATGAAATGAACAGAACTTGAAACAGCTTTATGTTATATATTCAATCCTCCCCAATGTGTGAAACTAGCCAAACAAGCAATATTTTAGTACATGCAATCATCTGGGCTGCCAAAGTGACAGTCCTTTCTTATATAAAACTATAGCTATTATAGAATTATAGATGTGTTTATTAACTAAAGATACATTATAATCATATAGCTGCAAAAAAAAAATACCCCATGATGATCCTTATATTACTGAACGACAGAAATACATTACAATGACATTGTGGCATGTTTTAAACCATATGTACATAAAACACCAGATGTTATCCCTACCATCCATCAGCAGCCATTGTTAACCACAAAATAAAACACTGGATTATTTTCAGGACCCTAAATTCTCCAACAGACTGAACACCACCATGGAAAAATTTATCGGCTGTTTTTTTAAAACAACAACAACAACAACATTGCTGGTATTATCAAGACCAAACTAGATATTACGTCAGGGCTGGGCAATATGTGGCCCTTCAGTTGTTGGACTGCAACTGCCATCACCCCTAACCATTGGCTATCCTGGCTGGGGCTGATGGGAGTAGCAGTCCAACAACATCTGGAGGGCCACGATTTGCCCACCCCTGGATTACGATATCTAAAATGGCCTAATAAAGCATATAGTATCTAGTTTGGCTCTAATAACACCAGCAGTGTGCAGCTGCCCCTGCAAATGGCCGCTTCCCAGCTGAACTTGTATTGTGATGTCATGATGTTCTGTGTTCCCTGATCCCATTCCACATCATTAGCTTCTAATGCTAGGGAAATGTGGAACATTGTGACATCACAACACGATGGTACTTCTACTAGATACTACACAAGGAAGGGGAAAGGACTAGACGCAAGTTGGCTTTATTCAGTGGTAGCCATGCATTACCTATAATGTCTAATTGGGTCCCAAGTAGTTAGGCATATATTATGATTCTTACAGATCTGAATTTTCATGGATCAGCTTTCCTGTGTTATACCATTATAATGTTGTTTTTAATATGAACTGATATTTAACATACTAACAGCAAGAGCAGAATTTGTCTATACTGCGCATATTCTGAAGACAGCAATTATTCATCTTCCATCTCAAAACATGACGTTCGACAAAAAGATACAAAATAACTTTCCCAACCTCTTTGCAAGTAAGTCTGAGAGGCTGCAGTATTTTGGTCCCCTCCCCTTTTCCCTTATTATACGCAGGTGATGAGTACAAAGCTTTCAGCTGAAGGAGATGAATGGAGCAATTTAAAGTCTCATAATTGCTTTGGGGGGGGGGGAGGAAAAGGAAGTGTATTAGAATACTCACTTTGACGAATCTATGAAGTATATTACAAGAGCACCAATACTAAGAGCGAAGACTAAAACAACCTGCAAAAGTGAAGAGAAAAAAGGCAATCACTTTACAGGATACAACTGAAGCATTTATTATACAAACAAGCAAACAAGCAACAAAAAGGAATGGGGGAAAAGAACATGAATTGTTTGTTTCATTTTAATTGCCTTCCGCTTTACCCAGAACAAGAATCATTGCTTGCAGGTTTTGACAAAACTAAAGATCCTGTTGGAAATATATGCATCCATTATGGTGCTTGAGTCAGAAAATCCAGATGGTGTCCAATGGTGGTAATATAAGAATAGACAAAAGAATTGACAATTTGCTACATTTTAATGGCATCCCAAATCTGTCTCCCAAGGCAGAATGCCTCCTCCTGTTTGGCCCAATTTACACCATATAGTTATCTCCCATACAAATGTCCATAGGTCCTGAGGTCTTCAGCAGAGCCTCTTCTCCAGGCCGCATCCTGCCAGGAAATTAGACTTTGTGTGGTATCTAGAGTAGGGCTCTCTCCATATACAACCAGAACTGTGAAACAAGCTTTATGAAAAGGCCTGCCAAAGAACCCCACTGCTCAGCTTTAGGCTTGTGAAAACTTTTTTGTTGACAAAGAAAACTTTGAAATATTGTGGTGGATTCTTGGATACCCAGCTATTGCCAGTAATATGCCATTTTATTACCTACTGGATCACTGAAAGAGCACAGCAGAATTTGGCAGGTTATGGGCCAAGCTAGTGGGGTCAATAGCAAACAACAAAGCAACTTTGTAGTCAGGTAATCTTCCCATCATGAATCTGTAGGATTTTCCCCCCCTTAAATATCATCTAATATAGTAAAGTTCTGAAGCATGCAGGATATGTTTCACCCTGAACATAAAATGGGCAGGAGTATAGGGTCCTTCCTGGAGTAGCTGGTTGCCAGGTGGATGGGGGAGGTAAGATGTTTTGGTTTTTGCAATACTACAACATAAAAGGCAATTGCAAATTTGCTATTGCTGATAGATTTTACTAAGGGTGAAACAGACGCATGATCAGCTGTAGGTTTGATACTTTTGTACCAAATATGTATAACAAGACATTGCATTTATTTTTCTCCTAGTTCTAGAAAAAGTTGATGCAAAGCTAAGAATGTTGATTTTATAAATATCTGCTGCTGTCAAAACTACATAAGGAAATATATTTTACAAACCACTGACTACATGCTTGCATGAATTAATACATTTGCATGAATTAATACACCACAGACAGAGCTGCTAAATTATTGGCACAATTGAGTTAAAGAGACAAATGGATTATTGAATCTATTTGTCTCATAGAGGATGCATGATAATTGTAACTGTTTTATTTTTTTTTATGAATTGTTGTAAACCGCCCAAAGTGCTTCAGTTAAGGAGTATAGAAATAAAATAAATAAATAAATCTCAAAAAACTAACAGCACAACCCTTACGTGGCTGCTCAGAAGTAAGCCCCATTGGAATTATGCCCAGGTAAATATGTACAGAATCGACTCCTAAGGTATTGTTAGACAAATGCAGAATTGGGATAAAACACTATCTATAGGCAAATGGTGTAGATCAGTGTGGAATGTGATGATAACGAGCAAACTAGTAGCTATTATTAAGACACAGCTCGGTAATGCCAAGGGTTACGATTAACATTGTAAATGATTGGAGGTGGGGGTGGAAATACATAATATCAGAATCAAAATAACTCCTGTGAAAATATATGTATACAGAGGGCATCAATTTCAATGTGGTAGCATGTAGTATTTGATTTGCAACAGCATAAAGCACAATTGCTTGGTTCAAAAAGAAGTACGGGTTGGATCCAGGATCTCCTTCCATAGCCAGGAGAGATCCATTCATGGAAGGTGTCTCCAACTAATTTTCTGGGATCTCCCCTTATCCTCTGCATCATAGGTCACCCCATTAAACAGAGTCCCCACCCTCCAAGACGCTTTGTAGAATTTTCAGAGGACAGGGGAGGCTGACATAAGGAAGAGGAAGTCTACGTCTTCCAACCTAACATCTCTATATCTAGATCCAATCTGATGTAAATCAGTATGCCCTGCCCTCACTAGCCCATATTCCTTGCCTAGTCACATACACAGAGGTACAAGTGCCCATTGACCTGGTTCATGGAAAACTCCTTTGCAAAAGATTGCCACTTACTGCCTTTTTGTGAAAGGAAGGTTGTTATCTATCCAGGGCTGGCATCAAAGGTCACCATAATCAAATGTATGGTTGGGCACCTGCTGAGGGCCCAACAAGACAAGAGCCTCCTGGAGTTGGTCCTCCTCTTCACCATCACAACCTGGTTGTTCACCTGTCTTTCACTCTGGCCCAGACAATGGTGTGGGAAGGAGGAGGAGGAGCAGTACATACCACACTCTGCTTGTTCACTGACTATCTGCCTGTTCAAGCAAACAAGTGGAGGCAGTGATGAGAAAGAGGAAGTGGAGTAGCACTTGGTACAATGGGGATCAGTAGCCAGACTCGCTGAGAGTGTCTTGCCCAAAGACCCTCCAAAACCTGGATCTACACCAATCTTGCCTGCCCCTTTAAATTTTCCAGCTGTACCAATGGCATGAAGGAATTACTATTCAGGATTGCCAAAGTTGCAAGCCAATGGCACATCCCTCTCTTCCAAAAATCTGCTCTTTGGAAAGGGCTCAAAGCTCAGTGGGAGAGTAAAAGCTTAACATGCCAAAGGTCCTAGCTTCAGTAACCTGCTACTACAGATACAATATTTCAGGAAGAAGCAGGGCTGGGAAAGATTCCTGATTGAAACCTTGAAGCAAGACTGCCAAAGTAGCTAGTACTAGACTTAACAGAGCATGTTTTAAGGCAGCTCCTTATAGCTTATAGATCTCATAGGCATCTGAACAAAATCTGACATCTGTGCATATTTCTGCCCTTTGTTTCCTGCTAGCTTGCTGATGCTGAGAAGGTCATACATCTGATGAAAATCAATACTGTATATGCAGAAAGAAATAATGGAAATCAAACCTAAAAGGATATTTAGGATGATTTAAAATGGCAAGAACCCACATTTTGACAACATCTTCTAACATGGAATACCCTAAGGTAGTGCTTGCAGTAGTGAAGTTCCAAAAAATTAAAAGAATCCTATATGAAACAAAAGTTTCCACTCCATTCACTAAATACATTACTTGGGTTTAGATAATTGTTTAGCCTAGTGAATCATTTAGGAAAGTTACTCAGTCAGATGTGCATTTTCTATTTTGCTTAACTGACTGAACAAAGAAAATGGCTTCCCCCAAAAGTTAAAGAATCTCAGACTTGCAAATAAATCTGGAAGGGCTTTACATAGCATAGAGCGGTTTCAGTTTCTTGTACCCTGTACCTATCATCTGGCAGTGAGGAAATGAACAGCCCCGCTCAGGGCCGTTTCAGTCATTTTTCCTTTGCATTCCAAGGCAAGGGAACAGTCGGTGATATTTCCATTTTGTTTCCCCTTACAAAAATACAGTTCTAAAAAATTTAGGCCAGGGAAACAGTATGTGTAAGAAAAGTGATTCCAGTATTGGAAGAGCCTGGAATTTGCCATGCTTTACACAAACAAAACCATCTTTCCTGGCAATACTGGTCTACACTAGGAGAGCCAAAGTACAGAAGGGAGAGGTTTGCTTCTCCCAGGCGACACCCAGCCCAACCTCCTTCTGAGGTAGCCCTGGGATCAGCAGCCCCAGAGGATTGTGGGATAGAATCTGGAACCATCTATAAAGTCTACCACGCAGTGGAGAAGGGATAGCAAAGTTAGGACACAATATAAGAGGAAATTAGTATTAGTTAAAATGACAAAGGCCGTTTAAGAGGTATGAGCGACATACTTATGGATATTCCTTCTCAATGCTGTGGTGGATGAGGGGGTTTTTATATAGTGTTGAACTCTGTTTTGGTTTGCTGATGATGATTCCTGGGAACACAATTAGGCTGAGGAAACCCACCACTAAAACATAGGCTTTTTAATCCCCATGTGTATGCTTTCTTTCTCTCCTCCCATACTTCCTGTCTTCATGAGTCTCAACCTGCAAAGTCTCTTTAGCTTTCATAATCTCCAGGAGTGGATATCAGCATAAAACTTCACAAAATGGCCATCAAAACCATTGAATTCTTGATTTTTGTGGAGTTTACTTCACAGATGTGTGTTTAGAGACTAGGGACTGCATAATTACTCAATATTTTGACATAGGGCAGTCAACGGCAAAGCAAAATTGGGAATAATTAACAGTTAAATCCAGAAAGAGATGAAAAAAACAAAAAAGGCAGAGTCTCTGTTCTTCAAACCATCATTCAGTTGTGTAATAACACTTTCTGCAGTGGCGATAACAGTTTTTATATACGGTACACTGAAGCTCTGTGGAGGCACAGAAAAGCTAACTGGACTTTGCATTATTTTGTTTTTGTCTAATGGAAGAAAAATGTTAATTCTTTGGGTGTGCAACTTTTCTGCAATGTGCAC
The DNA here is from genome assembly GCA_029215795.1 of Anniella stebbinsi. Taxonomy (NCBI): domain Eukaryota; kingdom Metazoa; phylum Chordata; class Lepidosauria; order Squamata; family Anniellidae; genus Anniella; species Anniella stebbinsi. The sequence goes on from JARDYH010000002.1 coordinate 250,461,404, forward strand.
GTCAGCTGGGTTGAAATGATTTACGAAGACGCTCATAAAATCCAAATCACCAAGAGATTCAGCCATCTTCATATCCAGATTTGTATCCTCATTGTCTTTTCATTCTAACGTTATGCCCCCATTTGAATAAAGTTTTATTAATCATTTTGATAGGGTAGGCCATTCTTGAAAAATTTGATAAAGCCATTCCATCCAAAAGAAACGATTTAAATAAAACAGAAGAATAAACAATCCATCAGGTTGAAACAGTGCCCGCTCTGGCCAATTATAGTACACCATACTAGGCAGAGTGCTGGTGTGATTTAACTGATACCAAAGTACAAGGGTAGGCCCCAGAAAGTGCGCTTTCCCTCCCCCCCAATTGTGACCTTAAATGCCCTCGTAATCCAAGAGGGTCTTTAAGGCCATGATTGGCACCGGTGGGGGGGAATGCTATTTCCCTAAGGCTGGAGAAATCACGTATTTTCCCCCTCCACTCTAATGGTAGCTGCCACCTTTAGAATGGTGGGGGGACATACGTGATTTCCCAAACCTTGGGAGAATCATGTTTCTCCCCCTGCAGATGGGGGCCTAAAAGGCCCTGTTAATAGGACCTTTAAGGCCCCCATCAGTGACAGTGGGGGGGATAGAAACACAATTTTCCCAAGGCTGGGGAAATTACATATTTCCCCCGCTGTGTTAATGATGGTGGCCACCATTAGAGTGGAGGGGGAAAATACATGATTTCCCCAGCCTTGGAGAAATCACATTCCACACCTACCCACCCATCCACCACCCTCCGCATACACCAATCATGGCCTTAAAGGCCCTCTTGTATTGAACTGTGCCCCCTTTGTCCTGCAGCCAGAATGGGCCAAAAATCTGCCGGGCGCGTCCATTGGCACCCGGGAAGGCCAGACACAGAGGCATCCGCTGCCCTCACAAGCCCAGGCAGATTTTTGCCCTATTATTAGTGTCATTAAATTGGGTCTTGGAGATGGACCAGGAGGACTGGGATGCCATAGCAGCTCGGACCAAGATTTAGTGGGTGGTCTTCAGGCTGCCATTATGTCTCAGTCTCAGTTTCCCATCTGTAAAAAAAAGGACATACACTCAAAGGTTTGTAGGAAGGTTGAATGAGATAGGATTAAAGAATTTTCATAACTTTAAACAGTTATAGAAACGAATATTCACTTGGAATATTTTACTGGAAAAGATGTATTACCTGGAATTAGCATCTATGTCTGTCCTTGTTCCAGGACCTAACACAATGTCTACCTCTATGGGTTTCCCAAAGGTAAGGCTATCACAACCAGTTTGGTGTGTCTGGTTCTGAAAATCAATAAAACTAGGATGCATATGGGCAGACAAGTAAAATTTTAATCCACTTTGGTCGCTCTTGCCGCCTGCCTCTATGGGCTTGGGTTTTAACCCACTCACCACATGCCATTAACACACTCACCCCGCCACACAACAGCTTCGAGCTAAACAACTTGCAAGCCGTTTGTTTCTCTCAGTTGCTTATTTGGGCGGAATAGCATACCGTCAGTAGTTTGTGAGCGGCGTGTTACCCTCCACACAACACAATAAGCAACACAACTGACAATTGTTCCCCCCCCAGTTGCTTAATGTGTTGTCCGAATGCAGCCATAGTTTCTGTTATAGAGAAAATGGTGCCCACCTCCCCACAACCCATACAATTTTTTTTTCAAGAAATCAGGGGTGGGAGTTATATAGAGACAAGTAAACAGAAATACTTTTTGGGGGAGGAAGTTAATAATCAATACTAGGAGACCACCGGCAAAACACATTTTCACCTCCTCCCTTGCAGCTCCCCAAATCTACTCTGGAGAAGATTTGGGGGCAGATAGGGGGCTGCAGGGGAGGAGAGGATGTGAACACTCAATTTGAAGTTGGAAATGGCTAGGGGAGGAGAAAACACATGTGGAAGAAACTGACTATAATATATATATATATATATATATAGGCAGCTATTGTTATATTTTCAAAGAGAATTCATGTCTTTGCTTCTTCAAAAAGACCCTACAAAAGCTGATCAACAGCTTTCCGCTCTCAGATACATTTCCCCCAACTCCCTAACAGCTGTTCTCTCTCCCTCCCACCCCCTGCCCAATTATTATCGTTTGTTTGCTAAGTGATATGTGAAGGGCACATTTTACAGGAATGAAAGCAGGAGAAATGTAACTGCAGGAAAGCTGATTGCTGAGTATAGCTGTGTTGGGGTCCTTTTGTACTTCTGAGTGATTAAGCATATTTAGATTTATTTCTAACCATCAAAGTGACACATTTTAAGACTTCAAAGAGCAAAATCACTAGGAAGGAAAGATGGCCCTCTGCAACTATCAACTAAAGAAAACAATTTGGGTGAAAGACTAAAAAACAAAAAGATGAGAGAGAGAGAGAGAGAGAGAGAGAGAGAGAGACCAACCAGAACAAAAGAGTTGCAAACATGGCCTTTCAAAACTTTGATTTCTCTGATGTTGGGCATGAACAGAATTACTGAGAAGCAGACAAAATTCAAGATCATAACTACATAAGGATATGCAAAATATACCTCTTTATTGGTATGGATTTTCCCACATGCTAGCATTCATGAAGTTGGTGAACTCCATAATTTCCTAGTTTAAAATACAGATTTACCTACTAGCTTCTAATGTTCAGATGTATTACGAATCAAATGTTATTTCCCTCAGAACATTTACAGCTGAGGAAGTAAAGAGACATACATAATGCAAATTGTGCTTTAGGTTCAAGCCTACTTTTTGTCCAAGAATTAGACATAAATCACAGTTTAGACAAGTCCTAAGCAAACACTCTGTAGAGTGATGTTTAAATGCGGGGAAGCTTTGGAACTGTGAAGAGAAAGGAGCTATGCAATTCTGAGCTTGACTGATGAAATGCTGGTACATTCCCCAATGAAAGAACCTCTTCCTCAGGCTTCCCCAACCTGACCAAATGGATTGGACTACACCAGCTGGTTGGGGGATTATGGGAGTTGTGGGCGAACACATCTGGAGGGTGCAAGGTTGGGGAAGGCTGCTCTAGCTTACACAAGGGGCCTGATCACAGGAGATGCAAGTAGAATGACTCAACATAGTGCAGAGGAGGAGAGGAGGAGCGCAGTGGCAAGACTCACCTTCTGACGTACGAATGTTCACTTGGCAGTCCTGTAGAGCCCCTTGGCACATAGGCAAGTACTAAGGTCGGGGACTGAACTTTTCCCATGGCCCACAACCACATACAAAGCCAACATGCACAGAGGACATACATACAGTTGACTGAACGTATGCAAGTTGGAGGTGAGACTTGCCCCCATAGCCCTGCTACTCTTCCTGTTTAGGATGCCTATCTATAATACTGAATATCGAGACACTATAGTGACTCAATTGTTATATTATATGGTCATCACTGTGGGAGCCACTGAGAACAGGTGGAATTCAACTAAATTTCAACTCAATTATATCAATGGGAGAATAAAGTATATGCATAACGTTCTCCCAGTAAGATCAGTGGAACTCACAGGAGCTTAGTTTACCAGAACATCACCCTCTCGTCTCATCCCATCGACTAGTTCACATTACTATGGCCTTCAGCAGGAAGAAAGATTAAAGAACATCTCTCCCATATGTAGTCTCAGGGTCAAACCAGAGATCCTACTCCCATCTTACTGTCAAATGCCAGGAAACACTGGATCAGTCTTGATCACCTATGATGGAGACAAGTATGCTTTGCTCTCTAGGGCTGGGGTGGCTTATGGGCCTCATGCAGTCCTTGGCTAAATTTCATGTGCGGTGGAACTGAGATGAAAAAAGAAGGGAGGGATGGGGTGGCCCAGGCACACAACACTACACACACACACACACACACACACACACACAACTGTGCAATTCTGCAGTGCTCCAAACACCACCCTTTTTTGGTTTTGGCTCCACCTATACTTGGCTCTGGGTCCACCCATACTGCATGCCCCCAATTGAAGTGTCCTGTGGGTCATCAGATCTTCATAAGAAAAATGTATCCCCTCCTCTAAGGGTAGGATGGGTGCCCATATGACTGCACACAGTCATTTCCAGTATGCCAAATTTGTTAATAGGCCTTACAGAACGTATGGCATTATTATTCTATTAGGAAAAGTGATATTTTTTAATATAATAGATACAACACTGAAAAAAGAAAGCTGCTTCGAGAAAAGACCTAAATTTGACCTTCAGACACATTTTATTTAACTGCCTTACCAGATGATGTCCTATTTTTAATTAGCCCATTCCTCCTTGATTAATTTAGCAATGTAGCAATTCAATGTTTGGTATTTCAGTTATGTAATCACCAGTACACTGTAATTATTCACAACTAATTTAACAAGGTATAGTAAATATATATTCTCTAGTATTTATTTTCAAAGGATTTCTTTACTATAAAAATGCTTTTCTGAAATGAGAAGGCTTTTTTCCCCTTTCGGGAGAGCCAATGAGTGATTCAATTAGGTTAGTGAAGTATCCTTCTGTTTGTGTGCTTTTGTTGTTCCCTTTGTTGAGCCTCATTGGCTGAGCACTCTCGAGGTTCAGGCCTGCACTAGGAATTGAACTAGCGACTGGATGGATGGCATTTATGGATTCAGTCTGTGCACTGCCACCAACTCTAGCCAAAGCAGGGAACTTCAGGAGATTAGCCATAGAGGTCTCCAGAGCAGGTCAAGTGGTACTCCCTAAAGTTATAAAGCAGCCTTCCCAATCTGGTGACCTCCAGATCTGTTGGTCTGCAACTCCCATCATCGAAATCCAGCATGGGTCAATGTACTCAAAAACATCTGGAGGGCCACAGTTTGCAGAAGGCTGCTATAAAATTGCCCAAGATTTCACTCGTTCTTATACTTTCATTAGCTCTTACGGAACATGTGCTTATTTTTGAACACAGCACTCCTGCATCTCAACCTAAGTACAAGCCAGAGTTAACTATCATTTCTCAACAGGCCAAAATTGTCTGATTAAGCCAGGTGTACAAACCTTTCCACACTGCTCACCTGCATATTTATTTTATTTATTATGTTTTTATGCCACCCATTAGACAAAGCTATTCAGTGTTAATGTCTAAAGTAACTAATATACTTGCTACGATGACTGAAGCCATTCCCCCCCACACCGCAAATTACTTGGGGTTGTGGGAAGGCTGCATGTCTTTGCCTTATTGGAATATCTCAACTAGTGAAATTAAAGCAAAGCACAGATCTGTATGACTGTGATTTATTTCCACAATTTTCCCATTCATCTTCCTGTTCCCAATGATGAGAGTTACCCTATCTGAACCATAAATTATTGCATCACTTTAACAGACATGGTTTTTTTCTTCCCAGGTGTCCTTCAGAAAAGAAAATGGCAAACCAGTTCAAGTGTGCCCAGTCCACTGAAGTACAGAGTATTTGTTCAGTTGTAGTTATATAAGGTAAGGCACAAAATATTTGCTTCTTGATTTTGGTAGGCTGACTGCAACAAAATTTGACCTATATAGCTGCCCAACTAGTTAAACAGCATTTCATTTATATATATGGACAAAATTGCACCTAGAGCAAAATCTGAAGCAAATTCTAGATGAGAAATGTCAAGGGAAGATCTGAAGGCTGATAAAATACTGAAATTTCTTAAAAGTGGGGGAGGAGGAGAGCCTGGCTATCCCTAGTTTGTCAACACATTTTACCTAAAGCTTTGGCTATTGGGTGGTACAGAAATGAAATGAAATGATGATGATGATGATGATGATGATGATGATGATGATGATCAAATGTGAGGGTTATTCTTCTGATAAATCACCTGAAGAATTCTGGGGAAAGCCAAAAGAGTTTCAGTAAAATGTATCAGGCCTGTTTCACACATAACTGAGCAGTTTTATTGCCATCCTTCCACCCCCAAAAGTAGCAATAAATGGGAAGAGATGATGAGCCAGATGTGCTGCTGAAAACATTTCAGTGTAGGTAATATTGCTGGGAACCACCAGCGTTTTGTATGACTAAATCAACTACTAGCTTGCAGAAGGCACAGCAGTTCCCCTCGTAGAGGAATCCCTAGGACAGCCTTGCAGTGAGGCAGTATGCTTTCTTGTCCATAGCATAACTGCTGAGCCAGCTCATCTTTAACTCGACTTTGTTGCTGGGATGACAGAAAGTAAGCAGCATGCTCAGAATATCTGGCAGCTACTGCAGCTCTACTGTCCCTTCAGGCAATTTGTACTCCTCCTCAGGACAGGGTTCTTTCTACAGGTCAGCAGAATTAATAAACAGTCCTTTGATTTCCCAGAGTTAATAGCTAGTATTTACTGCATTTCAGTATTTTCCCAGCAGAAAATAAATTCTTTGCAAAATAATTATTCTGCTGAGTTATCACCTTGTGTAGTTTGGAAGACCCTGGGACCAATTCACCTACCATCTCTTATCACTTGGTTTTGTGACATGTTGCACTTGACAACTGGTAGCTGAATATTACAATAAGATAATTATATTAATTATTGAGCAGCTACCTCAATTAGGCACTATGAAGCAATTACTAAAATAATAATTATAAAAAAAATCAAGACCTTGCCCGAAAGCTTTCAGTCTATGTGAGCCCACTGCATTCAAAAGCATTGCAGTTGGAAGTTCCCATTGTGACATTACATCTGTGACGGGCCATTCACACATGCAAGTCATCCTTCGATCTTGTCATCATGAAGTGATGACCATGAGCACCCAGGAATGGTAAAGCACACCTAAGCTAAACAATGTCCAGAGCCTTTTCTTCCGACATTTTTCTCATGGTAGAAATCCCTGGTCCTGCAGAAATTCTCACCCTCCTCTGCCAATATCCTCATTTCCTGGTTGCAAGGTTTCCAAGGCTCTGGAGCCCAATGGGACTGCAGGGTTTGCTCATCCCCGTCAGATCTGCTCTGCCCACAAATGTTATTGTATTATTTATTTGTTACACAGTAGATCGGTTACTCTCCTCACATTTTGCTGCTTACAAAAGCAACACAAAATGTTTCCAACATTAATCCTGACAATTATGCCCTTAAAATGATTTCCCAGAAAGTGGAGGGTTATCACGATACAACTGAGTTTCCATTGGAGCTTTACAGCTACCAATAAATAAACAAAGCAGCTTCCGCATTTCTTTCCTCTTCCTTCCCCAGACCATTCATCCTCAATCTGTTGTAGTACAGCAAGCAGGGCATCAGGTATACTTCACAGCAAGTGGGGGAAGAGGTGGACAAAAGTACCAGGGAAGGAGTGGTAGTTATTTAATTTGGAACTCTAAAGGGACAGAACAAATTCTCTAAGTTGCAACCTGGCAAGCCTGATAATTGTATTAACTACCACCCTTGCCAAATCAACGTGATTCAAATGTTAACGTGCAATGTGACTATTCAACCAAACATGGAAGCCTGAACATCACAGAAATGCTTGTTAATGCGTAATGAATTAGACTGCAATGTGTCCTGCCGCTGGACCAAGAACTTTCAGAAACGGAATCCTTGTGATAGTTTTCAGTTCTTCACCCCACGGTCTAAAATAATCACAGATAACATAAAATGGAAGGCACATCCAAATGCAGATACTTTCCATTGCTTTCAGTGGGATGTGCATTCTTAACTCAATACCTAACTTGCACAACAGTTTGTGCATACCAGCATAAATATTATTTCCATGACAGGAATTGTGAAAATATCTGACTCCTGTAGGACTGCTTTTCTAAAGCACAAAATGTCTGTACACAGCATAATTTATGAATGCCCTCCTTATGTGTATTTTGCCCACAAAATACATATTTAAGTGATAACTGGAAAAGGATCAGATCCTTATTCACAAGTATTTTATATAATTTCCTACATGTGGGCAATTTTTCTAAACAACACCAAAAGCATTTTGTTCCTGAATAAAAAATTATAATGTGCAGTGCAACCCTAATTCTGAATTCCTAGAAGATGATTAATTAATAGCAAAGGGAAATTTGAGGGGAAATACTCCTTCTTGGACTGCATCACTGTTATAGTTGATGCATAACTTTCATGTAGAAAATATAGATAAAATATGGCATATATATTCCAGTTCGTAAATGTGGTCTGGAGTTTAGAAAACATCAGCTTCAGTATGATTTGCCCTTGCAATTATATAATATAGCCATCGGATAAAAAAGTTGATCTAAACAAAATCCTGCTCAGAAACATAAATAAGTCATATTTTGGTAATGGCTTCATTTCTTTTTTATGTTTGTTTAGTTAAAAAAGAATGTCAAAATTGATATTAAAGAAGAAAACCTAAGATCAAAGTCATGGTCTCCACTTGGATACCTGTGGACGTGATCTATGGCACACTTTTGCTATTACTTTCATAGCATGTCTTGGACAACTGGTAGTTCCAGATTTTAAAAAAATGAATACTATTTTCTATTGCTTGGCAATGACTCAGTCATTTGAACAGTTAGAACATTTACTAACAATGTGAATATCTTGCGGGGAGGGGGGGACCAAACAAATTTGGAAATACACACACCCTTTTTTCTCTCCAAGGACAAAAAATGTTCTGGGGTGTGTGTGAAATGTTTTGCTATGAATTTTACTCCATTTTTTTCCTGGGCTTCTTCCAGGGCTTTCACATCTTTCACATTTACCAAACACTGAACCAAGGGAAATCCAACTGAAAGTAATGAAGCATACTCCTACTCCTACATGTCATTATTATGTCTATTATCCTTTAAACAACCCTGAAAAAAATAAGTCAGTGTTATTATCTTTCATATTGTAGTTTTGGGCAGGGGACACTTAGCCAGTGAGCTCACGATAGAGGCAGGTTTTGAAACCCGGACTTCTTAGTTTTCAATTCATTCTCTTAGACTCTGTGCTGTACTACTTCACAAAAAGATTATACTTTTATTGATTCTAATCAGATTACATTGTGTCTCGAGTGCATATTGGTACAAAGGCGGGTTACAAATAGAATAAGCAAGTTCTGCTGAGACCAATGAACTGATTCCCAAGCAAATGGCTGCGTCAGCGCAAAATCCAGGTTCTCCCATTGCTGGCTAGGAGAGGGGGAAAGCACCGCAAGAGCTTTTGTCCAACACAAAGCTGTCAAAAGGGGGAAACCATACTTACACAGAGCTCTGTGTCACAGCAATACACTGAGGATCAGGATGTCAAAAAAGATTAACTCATTCAGTCCATTTCATCTTTAATTCTATGACAGAACCTCAAAAAGAAAAGACAAGGCCCTGAGTCGTGTTCAGCTTCCACTGTCGGGTGTCCAGTGTCTTGTGTACTACACTGACATTTGCCCCCGTCAATTTAGCACTACTAGAATTTAGTATTTCCAATAAAATATATGGTTGCCAGAAAACTAGGATTTATTTTAACCTCTCCTCAAAAAGAACTGCTGTATAATATTCATATTGGAAACAAAAGAACTACGATCAAGTTTACATCAAAGTTGGTGGAAATTTAAGGCAATCGCCTCCAAAAAGGTGTCCTGTAATTGTTGGATACTATATTCTCTACAGCAGAGTAAAATATGTACTAAAAATAGGGCTGTAGCTCATTGGTGGAACATAAGCTTTGCGTGCCAAAAGCCCCATGCTCAATCCCTGGCATCACCAGGTAAGGCTGCAACAGACACTCTGGAGAGAAGGGACAGTGGTTAGAGATGTCATGGGCCATTTGCACTAGGTCTGTGCAGCAGCAGTGAGGACAGCCAAGCGCAGGCGCTGCCATCCCACCCAGCGATAGGGAGGCAGGAGAAGGCCGTCACTGCATCACGCCATGCCCCCACCAATGAATGCCTCCCTCCCTTTGACGCAAACAATTCCGCCAAACTCCTCGTTCCCATTTCCGAGATGGGTATTGTATGGGAAAATGGCTATCCCTATGGGCCCATAGGGGCAGCCATTTCCCCCCCCCCCCTTGCAATGCCCCAGGAACTGGAAACAATTGTTTCCCTGCAGCATTTGAGACTTTTTGTGCAGCACAGGTACAGGCCAGCAGTTCTGCTAAAGGCCATCTATTCTAGGGGAGGGGAACGTGGGTGCAGCCTTAGCCAAGCACTGAGCCTCACTGGCTGTGTTGGTGGTGGCTGTAGCAGCAGGGAGCACTAGGAGCTCCTAATACTGGAGCTGGGCCCTATTTCTCTCTTCCCCACCAACTCCTTCCCAGAGGATAGGCACATCTCCACAAGGTTTGCTGCTGGCCCCAGGCCTCCCTCCCTCCCTCCCTCCCTGTCTTCCCCCTCTCTCTCTTCCTCCCCACCACCTCAACTCCCTTACTCTCCTTAGCAAAATGTCATTACCTTGGGAAAAAGTTCCACTGATTTCAAGGGAAATGTGTTTTGTTACACTGCAGAAATGATTGCATGCTTTCTACTTTGCATGCTTTCTACTTTGTTTCCCCTTAAATCAGCTGCTGAGTCTGTTTTTTTTCACGTTGGGGGGGGGAGTATGGGAGATGACAAAAAGAGCAAAGAAAGAATATCACAAAGGGTGGACAGAGCCCTTTCCAACAGCAGTATATATTATTAGAACCGTGTGGTGGCAGCACACCACCCTCCTCATCTCATAGGGCAGTGTCCAATGCAGCACTACCACTAATGTAAATGATGTTGTCCTAGTGTAAAACAACCTCTAGTGCAATACCAGAAGCACTTACTTTGTGGCGGGTTTCCCTAGAAAACTCACGATGCCAGCAAGGGCTATTGGTGTTGCATTAGAGATAATTTACGCCGACGCAACGCAATTTATGTTAGCAGTAATGCTGCATTGGATAAGAATATAAATCCTAGTAATTATTTCTAAAGTTGCATATAACATTCTCTGTCCTATGGGCCTGTAGCCTAAGTCTTTTAAGTACCTCACAATGCCTCTGCTAGAGAGCCACTGCCAATCAGTGTAGAAAATACCGAGCAAGTTGGAACAATGATCTGTCTTGTATAAGGCAGCTTCCCAGGTGGTTGAAACCCCCATGAGAGATCCTATTTCTAATTCTGTTAATGGAAACAAAATTTCACTGGAAGATTCAGGGCAAAGCCAGACTTGGTCAGAAATTGATTATATTTCCTAGTGGCAGATATAATAAATACGCATAAGCCCCAAAATCTTTTGGCAGAACATGGCTGCTCACCTTGGAGCATTACACTCAGATTCAAGAAGGTCTGAACAAAATACAAATAAGAATTAAAGTAGCATCTACATGAAACCGCTGGGAGAGATCATCCGGAAGCATGGGGCGGGGTGCTATCAGTATGCTGATGACACCCAAATATATTTCTATATGCCTCTGAGAACAGCATCAGCTAAGGATAGTGTGTCTCCTCTGAATGAATGCTTGGAGGCGGTAATGGGCTGGATGAGGAAAAACAAACTGAAGATGAATCCAGACAAGACGGAGGTGCTTACTGTCAAGGGCCACAACCTGGGGTTGGAGGTGTGTCAACCAGTTCTGGATGGGGTTACACTCCCCCTGAAAGACTGTGTTCGCAGCTTGGGGGTGCTCCTGGATCCGTCGCTCCAAATGACATCCCAGATAGATGCGATGGCCAGGAGTGCCTACTATCAGCTTCGGCTGATACGCCAGCTGTGCCCCCTCCTAGAGTTGGAAGACCTAAAGACGGTAGTGCACGCGCTGGTAACTTTGAGACTCGACTTCTGCAATGCACTGTACATAGGGCTACCTCTATGCCTAGTCCGGAAACTTCAACTAGTTCAAAATATGGCAGCCAGGTTGGTCACTGGTACACCTAGGGGTGACCATATTACACCAGCTTTGAAATCTCTCCACTGGCTGCCAGTTAGTTTCTGGGCGAAGTACAAAGTGTTGGTCATTACCTTTAAAGCCCTACATGGTTTGGGTCCAGGTTACCTGCGGGATCGCCTTCTCCCATACAATCCGCCCTGCACGCTTAGGTCCTCTGGGAAGAATTTATTACAGTCAACAAAAACTAGACTGACAACTGTTACCCAGAGGACCTTCTCTTCTGCCGCTCCCAGATTATGGAATGACCTGCCGGGAGAGATCCGTGAATTTACCAGTCTTCAGGAATTTAAATGATCTATAAAGACTGAGCTCTTCCGGCAGGCCTACTCAGATGAATTTTAAGTGTTTTATTGGTGTTTTATTGGTATTTTAATGATATATTGGTTTTATGTATTTTTAATCAGTTTTGTGTGTTTTATGATGATGCTGTTCCCCACCTCGATCCGGAGGGAGAGGCGGGTAATAAATATATTATTATTATTATTATTATTATTATTATTATTATTATTAAATCCGAACTGAGTAGGCACCATCCTTGAAACATTTACAAAAAATTATGAGATTTTAAAGGAAAATCAATCATTCGACATAATCTGTTAGCATCAAAATGCTCCTAACATCATTTATACAGATGGTTCCAATGATTTCAATAGGGCTGACCTCTAGCTAAGATAGTAGTACCATACTTACGAGTAAATTACTTCCATTGAAATCAACGGAACTTATTTTCATATAATCATACTTAACTATGGGGTGCTAATCTGGAATGCTCTCCATGGGGAGCAGTGTCTGGTATCAAGTCTGATGTCCTTTTGCTTCCAAGTGAAGAGCTTTTTATCTGTATAAGACTTTTAGTTGATGCTGTTTTTTTAACGTCATGTTTTATTCTGGCTCCTCTTTTTATTTGCTACCACTGTTTTATGATGTTTTTATGTATGTTTTGTTACTTTAGCTCTTATTGGGTAAGCTGCTCTGAGTGGCTTTTCTTAAATATAAATAAATAATTCCGTTCACAGTTTAGCAAGCTTCAACTATATGTCCAACAGCTCCTGTTCACTGATGTAAACCGCATTACAATAAATGTGAGCACTGCAAAAGCTGGGACTGCTCTTGTAGATCTGTTCACTTCAAAAGGGGGATGCTGCAGAAAATGGCGGCCCATGGTGAATTGAAGCTCGTTTTTGCCATGATCTCTCTCTAGAATTAAGAGGATAATTGACTGACACAGAACCCCAGTAGCACGAAGATCTGCTTATACATTTCAGGAATAGCACTAGGATGGGAGCCCACTGAGCATCATGCATTATTTTAGCTTCATTTAAAGCAATTGGAGACCAAACAGGAGTATCTGCCTTGACCTCTAGTTGGAGATGCCCGCTTCTAACTCTGGGTTTGATGCTGTGATCCTGTCCTTTGATGCTAGTACAAAAGAAAAGACTGTGCTGCTTTCCACTTTTCATAATAATGAGAGGTTCTTGTCCTGCCTTTTGATAGACATATGCCACTTTTGCAGAAGCAAATGTAAATCTACAGCTGCAACTTGTACTCCACTGCATTTGATTCTAGTACACATCTGCAGAGTAAGCATATAGATATTTAAGGAATGGATGTGAAACCTATCCACACTGGGCCGAGAAGGCCGATCCGATATAGACATTCTGAAAAAGATGTTTTTCATGAATGGTGGATTTTCTCTTCCTTCATAAAACAAAAATACCATAAAAAGAAGGATGCCTGCTCTGCAGCATTTGATACAAACAGTATTCATTCCCATGCTGCGAAACACATTTACCTTGAGTCTGCAGACTTGAAAACTGAAACAGGCAATGACTTGTCATTAACCTAAGGCAATATGCCATCAGGACATGTTATGCAGGGCTGAGAAAGCTGCTTGAAGCTTTGTTTTGCTACTCTATTTGTTTAAGGATTTTAATGGCAGACACTTTCTGTTCAGTGGAAAACACTTTGTTAGGAAACAGGAAATCTGTGGATCAGGTCATGTTTCGGCCTTACCACTTGTCTGGCTTCGGCAGACATCTCAGGCTCTAACTTTCTGGTGTATTTGTGCAGTCCTATTGTGCTATTCCTACGCCACTTTCCCACTTGGCCAATGGAATTAGGATGACTAAGTGTCCTCTTTTACAGGAATCAGTCCTCTCTTTGAAGGCATGCTCTATGCAACGGGCTGCCGTGTCCAATTCCAGTTTAAAGGTAGAGAACCATAAAAACTATTGCTCATCATCACCTGGACAGCAGACTGAACAGATAGCTGCACACATCACCTGGTCACAGTCTTCCACGCTGCAATGAGATTTATAGCATTTCTATTCACATAATAATTGTTTCTAAATATGCATTGATGCATGCAAATTTTATTCTTTTTTTCTTTTCTTTTTTGGCAGATGTGTGTCCTCTTTTGTAGTGATGTATTTCTGTTCTTTGGGCAGTTCATAAGTGGTCACTCTAAATGGAATCCTTAGCTCTCCACTTGCTTTCTGGCCTTTGATCATGGCTTTCTTCATGTAGCTCATTCATCTAAGCCCTCCCTCACATACACACAAAATTACACATACGAATCTTTTATAGAATGTTCAATCTCACAATAAATTGACCTTTAGTTGTTATAGAATAGCCACACCTCGGTCGCATAATCCCATTCAACAACATTTACTATCTGGATAAGGATTTGTGTGCTGCTGGCGAGTGCGGTGAGCCATTAAATTGTGTGTGGCAGCTTCTCAGTGAAGTCCCTTCAGGCCCTGGACTGACTCTGCTCACCAGACTAGCCAATAGATACTCCTGGACAAGAAGAAGTGGGTTTCCTGTTCCAGAGGCTGTTGAGACATCATCTTTGCCCCACGATGGCTGCGAATTGGTGTTGCGTTGGTTATATGAAATACAATACAACTCACCACCATGAGGAAGACTGTAGTCTGTTTTCTTGCTCAGTCTGCTATCCAGGTCAATGGGCAAATTGAACATCTCAGCCTGACCTTAATATGGTCCTTTATTTTTAAACTGGACTTGGACTGGACAGCCCTTCAAATAGAGAATGTGTGTATTGTGTGTATGTTGTATGCTTTTGCTGTTTTAATTTTTGTATATTGTTTTTAATTGTTTTAATCCTATGTAAACCGCCCAGAGAGCTTCGACTATGGGGCGGTATACAAATGTAATAACTAAATAAATAAATATCTTCAAGTAGAGGGCAATCGTCTGACAGAGGACTGTCTGCTGTAAAATAGGAGACCTATTTTACTGACGACCTTACTGCAAGCCCCAAAGTTCCCAGCTTGAGCCCTGGCAACTCCTGATCACAGTGTGCATCCAAGCCTGGTAACACTGGTTGTTTATTTATTTATTTATTACATTTATATACAGCCCCATAGCCGAAGCTCTCTGGGCTGTTTACAAAAATTTTAAGATTGAACATTAAAAAGTCAATATACAAAATTTAAAACCATAAAACATAAAACAGCTGATATTTAAAACATTTTAAACTTTTAAGCTTGGCCACAAAGTCAGTTAAAACCTCAACTTCAACTGTTAAAATGCCTGGGAGAAAAGTTTTGACCTGGTGCCGAAAAGATAACAGTGTTGGCACCAGGCGGGCCTCATCGGGGAGATCATTCCATAATTGGGGGGGGCACCACAGAGAAGGCCCTCTCCCATGTTGCTGTCCTCCGAGCTTCCCTCGGATTAGGCACCTGGAGGAGGACCTTTTATGTTGAGCATAGTGTATGGGTAAGTTCATGTCGGGAAAGGCGTTCCATCAGGTATTGTGGTCCCAAGCCGTGTAAGATTTCTGTTTAAACTAATATATCCAAGGCTCCCTTATCGTGGGAAAAGCCACAACTCTCAGCACTCTGGAGAATTTTTAAGGCAGTTTATTGGCCATAGAGGGAACCTCCTTGACAACCATAGCAAGTGTTCCAGTTTGGTCAGAACCTTACCACTTTGATAGAGCGAGGGTTCATGGAACACTGGTCTAAGTACATTTAAATAAAAATCACAGGCAAGAAAGTGCCATTTTCTTTGTCCAGAGCTGTCAAGTGTGTGTGTGTGTGTGTGTGTGTGTGTGTGGGTATAAAAAATATGACAATGAATGATATTAATTTATTGGCAAAAAAAACATAAGCACTATCAGGCTGCTGAGGGAAGCACATTAGACAGGATTCTATTTCATCAAGGCAAATGGGCTTGTAGAGCTGCCAGGGAGACAAGGGCAATATGCGTTCCAGGCTAAAAAGCAAAACAAAACAGGCTCGTTAACCCCACCCCACTTCCTATGCAACAACAACAGCAACAAAGAACGCAAATAGTTTTGTCATGAGAGACTTATGATGTCTTTCATACATCAGAGAAATGGTGGGAATCTCATTAGCTAAATAGCTGTGGCCTTTGAATTCCCCCCCCCCCCCCAATGTGTTGTACATAAATACAATTTTATAGGGAAATGATACATACAGGAAGTGCGTGGACAGATGGATTTTTTTGAGAGGGAGGGAGAACGTCTTATCACAATCAGCATTTAATAATATCTTCTTATTAAGGTGTTTCTTATATTTTGCTGTTATCAAAAAGGAAACCTGTTTTCTGCCAAAATAATGCCCCAAAATGATAAAAAACACCTTTGAGATGACGTAGCAAAAGTTAAGTACTTTTAAATCCTCTTGGACCACAATCCTATACCCACTTACCTGCAAGTAAGCCCCACTGAACACAATGGGACTTATGTCTGAGTAAACATGCACAGGATTGCACAGTTACACATGCTCCTGCATAAGTCCCATTGATTTCAACAAGAGAAAGTGTATGCTTAAACATCTCCATTAGCAACAAATGGTACTTAAAGTTCCTAAATGTTGGCAGGATCCTATCCTTTACATTTTTTAGGTACTGCTCAACCAACAATTTCAATCTGCTTCTTCATATACTTCAACAAAGCTTTGTCAACTGTCTTGCAGGTATGCTGCCTATTTAATTAGCTGCAGACAAGATGGATGAGCAGTTCTATAACTTCCACAGGGAGATGGATTATAATGCATCTGGCGACCCAAACCACTCCAAGAGCCACTTGCAGAAGAAATCGCTACACAGTAGGCCATACCATCTGCACTGGCATTGGCATTTCCCATAATGCCTGCCTATTTGGCAAGTTTACTAGTAAAAAATGGTCCTCATTCCGTTAGGAAGGATGTGAGTGCAAGACCCAGAAGATGGCCCTGTTCAGAAGACACCTCAAACCACCGTGGTTAACCACCGTGGTTTAAGGTGTCTTCTAAACAGGGCCAATGTAATGCTTTTTTGTGTGCTTTGTGTAGAGACACACATGCCACCCACATAGACCTGGTTTGGACAACACAATAGCCCACTGCTAGTTAATTAACCCCTGAGGTCCTGTGGCACATGTCATCCACTATTATGAATAGGCAAGCCCTGACTGGGGGTTGCTGTGATTTCTCATGGTGTCCAAGCTCGGGCAGTGAGAGTTAAATAACCCTCGCATAAGCCATGGTCTCTTTTAGCATTATGCAAGCGTTGTTTAATCCTCAAATAACTTCCTCCACCCGGGTGGGGCTTGCATATTCATAATAGCAGCTGGAATGTTACACATCTCCCCGTGGGTAAATTAACACTTGGTGGGCTGCTGTGTTGTGTGAACTGGCCCATAGAGTCCCTGTTAACAGAAGCTACTCTACCCACGGTCAAGAGGTTTGTGTGGCTTTTGACCCTGATGCAACGTAGTCCTCAACTGCAGCAAATTTATGTTTTTCCACACAAGCCAAATTTGACATGCGGGAATGGAAGGTCCCACTCCTTCTCCTATCCCAACTCTATTACTTCTTCATCACCACCTGCAATTCCCCACTTTCTGATCCATTAAAGAGGCTATTGCCATGGTCCCTCATTCAGGCCTGCTGTTTCCCCAAATCAAATAGCCTTAAAATCTTTGTTGAACGTATGCTGTCTACTAGACAGCACGGTGTAAGAAATTATTATTATTATTATTATTATTATTATTATTATTAATAATCCGCCTCTCCCTCCGGATCGAGGCAGGGAACAACTATAAATATAAAATACAAAAACCACAAAATAGATGAGATATTAAAAACAAATGAAAACCAATACATCATTAAAAACATCTTAAAATTCAACTGGATAGGCTTGCCGGAAGACAGCAGTCTTCATGACTCTCTTAAATTCATGAAGACTGCTAATTTGTCTAATCTCCTCCGGCAGACCATTCCACAATCTGGGAGCGGTAGAAGAGAAGGTCCTTTGGGTAACACTCATCAACCTAGTTCTGGCTGATTGGAGTAAGTTCTTCCCAGAGGACCTAAGTGTGTGGGGCGGATTATACGGGAGAAGGCGATCCCGCAGGTAACCTGGACGCAAACCATGTAGGGCTTTAAAGGTAATAACCAACACTTTATACTTCACCCGGAAACTGCTTGGCTGCCAGTGGAGTGATCTTAAAACTGGTGTAATGTGGTCACATCTAGATGTACCGATGACCAACCTGGCTGCCATAATTTAAGACCTACAAATGTATGTTTCAAAAGCTTATCAACAAGTTTCTCAATGGTGCTTGGAATTGATATTGATCCCCTTCCCAGTTCTGGTAGGGTACAGATACTTTTTTCTTTTAAAAAAAAGATATTTGAAGACAGTGTGGTGGGGTAATTCATTCTTTCCATCTCAGTAAGGTCTCTGGTCAAATAGGTTTTGCAGATTTTGGATGGAACTACAAAATTCTGTACACATCAAGCAGAGATCATCATGGCACAGAGGCAGTGCCTTCCAGCGATTATGGCTGTATCAAACTGCCTTGAAGTCTAAAACTCAGAACAAGCCGTTTCTTGTAGCATGTTGATAATGTCTAAATACAAAACAACAGTGTAGCTACAGTTGGAATACTTGCCTATTTCAAAATAGATATCATCACGGAAGACAAAATGCATAAAAGGTCAATCAAAATGATCAAAGAGTTAGAGCAGCTCTCCTAGAAAGGAAGACAAAAGATGTGGGGCTTTTTAATTCAGGGTAGAAAAAAAATAAAAGGCTACGTGGGACAGTGTGAGAATCGATAATCCTTTTTCCTCTCACATAATACTAGAAAACAGGGTTCAACAAATGAAACTGATCAGCAGTAAATACAGAGCTAGCAAAAAATAATTAAAAGTCACTACTATAATAGACAGAAGTGGTTTGCACATGGCTACCCTGGATTTAAACAAACCCTGGATAACCGTGAATGAGCAGAATTAGCAAGTGTGTTGGCTCCTGGCCACCTGCCCACTAAGTTGGTGTCCATAATATTCAAATGCAAGAATTGTGGGTTGTTGTTAGGGAGGAACAACCTAGACTTGTAACCCAAGAACAAACCATGGGTTACAAGTCTGGGTTGTTCCTCCACCAACAACCCACAAATCTGCATTCATACGTCACAATTAACTCAGCAGAAGCGGGTGGGTAGGCAGGTGACAGCACGCTCACTTGTTGATTCCAGCTTCTTCACAGCTACCCAGGGTTTATTATTTAAATCCTGGGTAGCCTTGACTTGTGAAGCAGGAAAGTATGATGGCCTCTCACTTAGATAGCTTTTAAAAAGAGATTAGACCTGTGTTCCTCCAGGTGTTGCTGGACTCCAATTCCCTTCAGTCCCAGCCAGCAATGCCAATGGTCAGGGATGATGGGAGTGGTAGTCCAACATGTGGAGAGAATTGAGTTCCCCAACCACAGAGTAGATCTATCAAGAAAAATTTAGTTGTGTTCACTAACTGGAACCTTGACATACTAAAGGTCCCAGTTATTCCTCTGAACACCAAATGCCTGGGACTAAAGAAGATTATCCCATTGATGCTTGGCTTGTGGATTTCCAGCAGCAACTACATGGCTGCTGCTGGAAACTCCTGGACTAGATGGACTTTGGTCAGATCCAGCAAAGCAAGTCTTATTCTCTTTTATGTGCATTCACTTCTAGTTAATTGCCTCCATCTAATGCTTAGAAATAGCCATTTCACTGCCTCTAGGTAAGCATTTTTACCTTTTCAGCACAGCAATCAAAGAATGATGTATAATGGGGCCCATAAACTCTTATAAAGATTGCATTCTGCAGCTCTGAATCTGACACTGGCATTTTAGCTACCACACCTTACTGACATCAGATGTCATACAGAAAAAAAAGAAAGACCTTTCTTGCCGCCACTCTCCGTTACAGATGATAGACCATTTCAAAATGCATCTGCTTATATAACTGACTTCATTAAGCCGCCCAGAAGTACGTTCCTCCCAAAGGGCAGACAAGCTTCTTAACTAGCAAAGAATAAAATAAAATTACAACTTCTCCTTCCTGTGTGAGTTTCCATTTTGCAAAGGGACTCATTATAATTTGCTTTCTGAAATGTTGAGTTCATTGTTCCAAAACTCAGAGAGGACATAATCTGGTTGAGGTGCATACAGAGAGAAGGGAAAAGGAAACAGGGAGTGTTTGCTTGGTGTGTTGTGTCAGGAAGGTAACACAACAGGGGACACATTAGTTGTACTTCTTGTCCCAAGGTGTGATGGAGTATTAAAGCACAGTGAGGCAGTTGATGAATGCTGCACAGCGTCAAGACAATTGCATGTTACTGCAAGGTGGTGTAGTCAAACTTCCCTTGAACATAAAGTTTTCAATATAATGACTGATTGATCACCATGCATATAAAGGGCATGATCCAGAGGCTTGTATACACAGCATAACCTGGTTACTGTGTGAGCTCTTCACACTCAACACTCAAATTATCTTTTAAAGCCTTTTGTACAAGTCGCAATTTGAGAGTTTGTGAAAACAATGGTTGATCTAGGTACCCCAAACCAGCCCTTTTCAGTGGTGGCCTCACACTTGTGGTATTCTCTTTCCTGAGAACTTTACTTGTTCTGCTCTTCCAGCCTTTAATAGGCCCTAAATACTTTTTTAAAAATTTCACCAAACATTTCATTCATGTTATTATTGTCTCCCATATAAATTGCACCTGATGCAGTTTTTATCATATGTGACTAATTCTATTGTGAGGGCTTGCTCTAAAAAGAGGGGTTTAAAAAACAACACCTGTATCTACACCAGAAATATTTTCTCGGGACTGATTTCGGCACACAAGCTCATCTTTTGACTGCTGCTCCATCAAGTGACAACGTTTGCAAGCGAAACAGCCATTGCAGGCCTAACACTACGGAAAGAACGTTGTTACTGAGAAGCTCAGCCTTGATGGCTTTTATACATGCATTTCCCTGGCATCAACCTAGGACAGGGGTGGGGAACTTTTCTTGGCCCCAGGATCAGATTCAATTTTGGAGACGTTCTTGGGGGGGGCATTCCAGTGATGGGCAGGGTCACAGGCAAAACTGGGCAAGGCAGAAAAACCCACATGCATCCATTCTATTATTATGAAGCATGTCTACTCAGAAGTAAGCAAGGCAAGCTTCTGCCCGACCACTCAAAAGTAAGCAGGACAAGGCGGAGGACTGAATCACTCAACAGCTTCTTCTCATGGGCCCGCCCCCCCTCTGTCACAGAGGATAAAGCTCTTATTCCCAATTGGAAGCTTTATCGGAGATAAGTGCTTTCAATCTAGTCCAGCACTCTGATCACACAGTCACCAACCACTTGTCGACCAGGAACCCACGAGCAGGAAATGGGTGCAACAGCACCCTCCCACCCATAATCCCCAGCAACTGGAGTACATAGGCTTCGGTCTCTGATACTGAAGGGCTTTCTTCCACACTCTACAAACACAAGTAGAAGTTATTCTGTTAGCTTCCATACTAGGGTGACCATATGAAACGGAGGACAGGGCTCCTGTATCTAACAGTTGTATAGAAAAGGGAATTTCAGCAGGTGTCATTTGTATACATGCAGCACTTAGTGAAATTCCCTCTTCATCACAATAATTAAAGCTGCAGGAGCCCTGCCCTCTTTTGTAGAGTGACCAGATGTAAAAGAGAGCACGCCTCCTGCAGCTTTAACTGTTGTCATGAAGAGGGAATTTCACCAGGTGCTGCATGCATACAAATGACACCTGCTGAAATTCCCTTTTCTATGCAACTGTTAAAGATACAGGAGCCCTGTCCTCTTTTCTATATGGTCACCCTACCATAGACTTTGAATGGAGTGATCTGTAACATTAAAAAATTGTTCTCAATCCCAATTTGACAAGATCAACATCTGCCACAATTACAGAATGTTAAGTAGTAATAGTATTAACAGATGAGAATGGGAACAAAAGCCTGTTTCACAGTAACTACAATTATTTAATTGACCAAATAATCCAAAGTGGGGGGACACTAAATATTTGTTATATTTATATTCAAAGATGAAAAACCAAAACAACAAGGATTTAGGGGCAGACAAACATTGGCATTCCAATACATGGCAGCCAACCTTGAAACAATCCATAATGAATTTATTTTCTAACTAAATGTTCTACTATAAACAATGTTTTCCTACAGGAATAACCACAGTGCTGTTCTAATTTTTTAAAAAACAGGACTATGAATTTTTGCTGTAAAGAAAAAGAAATAGGCTGACCCATGAAAGATGCCTGCCTAATATTTTGAATATTCCACCAAAGCTTATTTTGTACAGTTGGTCTCAAAAGCCTTTATTGTCAAAATGGTTCATTAGCTGATTTTATTAGGAAACTAAAATGACTCCAAGGCAGATGTGAAACCAGGCATCCCCTGCCAGTTTAAATAGACACACATCATCCTTCAGATGGCTTGACTCTCCATATACGTCTGCTACATGGCAGAGCCTCCTTACTAAACTTGGAAGAAAGAAAAGAATTATGGCACTAGCAAACGGGAAAAGGAGGCACTACATTTGTTGGTGTGGTTCAAAACAGGCAGAGTTGGCAGTAATAATTGGGAAACAGAACATTGTTAGGAGGCTGAATTACTGGGCCACTGGATTGTGGATTTTTTCAATCATATTTTATGGATTTTTAATGTGACACATCCACTTTAGCCCACAGTGGTTCAAAGAAGTCTCCACAAGTTCCTAAGAAGCACTGTTTCCCCACATTCTGCAGCCTCAAAAGGTGCTGCCTTCTGCCATGCAAAAGGTTGGTAGGTTAAGTTTACTTAAAGCTCACGCTATGATCCAACAGGACTGGATCCAACTTTTACACGGTAACATTCCGCCATGGCTCCATCCCTCACTGCTCCCACTAAAATAAGAGCAGTCTCACATATGCGTGTTCATCCCTTGGTAACTGTAACATTATATGGTACTTAAATGGCCCATCAAAAATGTAACACCATAGATCATGCTTCTATATCCCATCACATATAATGCCTTTCAATGGAATCAGTTTAACTGTTCTCCTTATTCAGTATCAACAAAGAATTTGCTCTGTGGTCAAACTGGCCAACAATCCTGAAGTGTTTTCATCTTTCCGTATACTGTATATGTCTTGACTCAATTGCTTGAGCCATCTGGATTTACATTACAAAAGAGACCTGTAACAAAATGTTGCCGTGTGCAGTACTCCTGCACAGGGTTATAGCCAACCACCACTGCCCTCTTCCAGGATACTCCATTCTATGCCCTGTGATTTTCCATTTTCCCCTCAACATTCAGCCAACATGCCCAGTCTACCCATAAGGGCTTTTCCGCCTAAAGGTGTTGGGGTTTTTTTTGTACTTCTGCAAATATTTGGGCTACCCCAAGCCTATTGATATTTCCCTCTTGTGCATGGGTGGTGCCGTTTTGGCTCTACATAAGGACTGGCACTGGGAGAACTGAGTTCACTGTTGGTATATATGATCCCTTGTTTGTTGGACTTCTGGCATGGCAACCCAGCTCTCCGTAGGGAAACCATAATATACAGAGGATCATAACTCAAGATAGAGGTTTGGAACGGATTAAGGCCAAGGTTCTTTCTGTCCTATAATTATATGACTTTGATTTTGAGATTCGTTGTAAAAAAGGAAGAAAAACAAGAGAAGTTGCACACTGGTTAGTAAACTTTGTTAGCTCCATACTTCAGTCTCCTGTGGCATTGTTTACAAAGCCTACAGCAGCAAATATTACACACTTTTTTATTTTAGAATGAACCCTGAGCTGAAGAGCTTTTGGCTAGATTCCTTATCATACAGATAACTGTAGGCTTTGATAAAACACCTGATGTTTCCATCTACATATTTGACTGGAAAGAAACCGGGCTATTACCTACACATCAAAACCCTTACAAATGTTGTACCAATCAAGCTGGCTTAATTATAGGAACATTCTGCTGACTTGATTAAAAAAACATGGACACATATGGTTAAAAGAGCATTCTGAATGCGCGGGGGGGAGGTACTTAATTAGTTTTTAAATGTCACTCCTACAATACAAAACTCTAAACAACAATACAACAAAAACTGGCACATCCAGCAATGCAGCTTTTATATGTTGTTACTCTCACTACTGCCTTCTTTTCTGGTTTATTTAAAGGCTCTGCTTATACAGCCTGCCAGTTGTGATCATGATGCCTTCTTTCCATGGCAGCTCCTTCTAGAAGACTTTAAGGGCTGAGCTTGCACTGGAATAAGGATGAGCTCCAGATGAACAAACATATCTTTGTTGGCACATTTTTACACTAGGACCTGTTCAGTGGTGGCCCCCCAATTATGGAATGATCTCCCCGACGAGGCTCGCCTGGCACCAACATTGTTATCTTTTCGGCACCAGTTCAAGACTTTCCTCTTCTCTCAGGCATTTAACAGCATTTGTTGAGGGTTTTGTTGTTGTTGTTGTTTTCAAATGGATAATGTATTGTATTTATAACCTGTTTTTATGCTCTTTATGGTTCTAAATCTTGTATATAGGGCTTTTTTTAATGTTCAATGTTTTAAATTTTTGTAAACCGCCCAGGGAGCTTTGGCTATGGGGCTGTATATAAATGTAAATAATAATAATAATAATAATAATAATAATAATAATATAATAATAAATATTGATCTATGGGGGGAAGACTGCATCTATAATAGCTGATTATCCTACTCAGAGCTGTCAAGCTGCAAACCACCACCATATCGAATGAAACATTTGAAAACCGTAAGCTGGGCTAGGAGCTCCTTCTTGAATCTTCCCCTAACTCAGCAACATGATGATGCATGGGAGGGCGAGAAAGGACTGGAGCTTCCCCTCCCCAGGAATCACCATCCCAGGAAATTTAATGGGCCTTTCCCCAGTAATGAAGTAAAGGAGCAAAGAACCTGCTGTTATTATTGTCCTGCATAGCACTACCGGTGCGCGAGGGCAGGGGGAGTACATCACACATTGTGAGTGTTTTAGAGCTTAGTTTTTATCCTGTCTCTCCTATTTAGTTTTAGAAAATCAAAACAACTAACTCTAAGGAACTATTCCTTTAAAAGGCAAAGCTTAAACATCATCATCAGCGGCGTTCCCTTAAAATCAAATTCATGGCATGACAAATAAACAAAGAGCCAGCCTGTCACAAGTACCCTTTTCAGCTGGAAATCCCCAATGCCTTTGTGGCAGCATTTATAAATAGATCTTGACCTAGATATCTTGAGAGCAGGAAAGCCCCTTAAAGAGCCAGAAATAAAAGCATTACCTGCCTGTGGATTAGAGCAGACAAGTAATCACGTTTTATACCCAACGATGACCTCATCTAATGCAAATGCCACCTTCGCTTAGGAAAGTATCTGAATAAGATAAACAGTGATGGTACAGCACATTTGACCCAAAATACGAAGCTCAGCTGATTCAGCCGCCTCCTTCCACTAAAGCCATATTTACATCACACCTCTCCAGAACTCAGGAAGGTAGATGGAAATGCTTGCAGATCTCATCACTGCCAATAAGGTTTATCTACATTTTGGAACCTAAATCCCACATGTAATTTCACTCAGTTAAATAGATTTCAGTTGTCTTTGGTTAAAAGATAAATGATTAATCAACTAAATTTAAATAAATGTACATATTATTTTCAAAATCTCAAACAAGGCTCTTTGGGATATTGAAGGCAGAGTAAAATACCTTGCAATTCAATAAACACAAAGTGCTACTTGTTACCAGTAAAGTCTATTATTAATAATTTGCTTTTCACTTCTTACAAAAATCACATTCCAGAACCAAGATAGCATCAAATGTGTGCCATTCTTGTAGAGAAATATAAGCAAGGAAAGGAAACATTAATTATGAAGGGATAGGACAGCTAAATTCTTAGATATTGCCATGCACACTTGGTTCAAAGCAAAAGGATTAATAACATCAAATGTCACACTGCTTTCTTTATCTTAGAGCACCAAAGGGCTTAATTTCAGGGGTTCTGAAATGTTGTCATTATAAGCCTACATAATTCAACATAACAACGGGGGTGGATTCTGGACCCCTAACATTTTCTCCAGTGGTGGGAAAGTAGCTGAGAGTGATTTTGATGGGGAAAAGGCCTCACTCCTGCAGCTACTCCAGTTAAAATGTATAGCATCCTCCAAGAAAAAGTTAGAAGTAATATGCCATGGCTATCACAGCTTGTTTGGGGTTGAATCACTGCTTGTTTAGAACAGAATTCTTCTCTCACAAACACACTTCCTTCCTGGATATGTACTGGGAATAACTGTTCAAGTTTGCACGTGTATATAGTAGATGGAATCACTGGTCAGTGCTCCACTTCTGGGACAGACTGCAGAAAAATGAGTTTCTTGTTACAGAGGAATTTACTGCCTCAGACCATTCCATGTGATGTCTGCATCGAATCTTTTGACAGATAAGCACCCCAGCCTGCCTTCTTAAGGACATAAAAAGAGCCATGCTGGATCAGACCAAGGGTAGGCTGACCATATGAAAAGGAGGACAGGGCTCATGTAACTTTAACAGTTGTAGAGAAAAGGGAATTTCACCAGGAACTAATTGCATACAAATGACACTGGCTGAAATTCCCTGTTCTCTACAACTGTTAAAGTTACATGAATCCTGTCCTCCTTTTCATATGGTCAGCCTAACCAAGGTTCCATCTAGTCAAGCACTCTGCTCACATAGTGGCCAACCAGCTGTCGACCAGGAACATATTAGCAGGGCATAGGTGCAACCAAACCCTCCCACCCATGTTCCCCAGGAACTGGAGTATTTAGGCTTACTGCCTCGAAGAAGTAAGCTCAGATTCTCACTCAAACAGGCAAGGTTCTCCTGTGCTAGGCTTGGAAGACCAACCATGTAAGCTGGGAAAAGCCCATTTCAAAGGAAAGGCAAACTTTAAAAGCCTCTAATTGCTGACTTCCCTGGCTGACAAATGCTTTGCACCGTCAGAAAAATATCTTTCCTGGCCGAGCAAAGTCTTTGTTAGCCAGGGATCATGGGGGCTTTGGCGGGAGTACATCAGCATGCAGACAGATCTGTCAACTCTCTGGCTGCCAAGCAGGAAGTCCACCCCAGCCTCAAAACTCCCTGCAAGGATTGGATTAGCTGCTTTGGCAGCACTTTAGGGGCAAATATCAAGGAAGGAAAGCCCCACCACCACAGGGAATCATCTTACTCTAAAGGTCCTATGTAGGGAGAGATCCCTCCCCAGTAGTTGTCCCTGCAACCTCTTTATATCTTCTTCCTCAGCAGGTGTTGCAGGCTGAGGAGGATCATTTCCAAGATTCACATTGACTCATTAAAATGATCCAAGTTCTTCTTTTTTTATCTCGAAGAAATCAGATTATAATCAAGTCAATCCTAGGGAAGCTCTGTTCATTTCTAAATCCACCCCTGCCTGTGGTGGGATGAGTATTACGGTGGCTCTAGTCTTTAGCCCCAGCACAAGTTCTCTCGCCACCTGAGACAGGAGAGAACGTGTGATATATATTTATATACACTGCGTACTTAACGGTGGTATATATAAATACTTGAAGTAAATAAAATTATTATTATTTATTAGAGAAGCTGTAGTAGAACATTCCGAGAGGGAGGATATATACAGGCATACTTAAGAATGGTCAACACACTGTGGGCGTGCACTGATCAGATATTCAATTTTCCCTAACGGATGAAGTTCAGGAGAAACTGCTTCTCCTAGTTCAAAACAGTTCTCGGATTGGCTCGTCTTTGTACAGCTTTGTGATGTCACAAAGACTAGCCAATCAGAGATATACACATTGGGTTTCTGTTTTGAACTAGCAAGAGCAGTTTCTCTTGAATTTGATCCTGCAGGGGAAATGTGCGCACACACATACATACACACACAGAGACACAGAGCTGTTTTTCATGTTTGACAAATCGTAATGGATTTTTTAAAAAAAAGCACCGAACAAACTTTAAATTAGATACATTTGCAAGGCACTCTGGGTTGGTTAGTTTTTTTATGGTGGAAAGCCCACCTGGAACATAGTGGGGAGAGGTAAGTGAGAACACATGTTATCTGAAGACTGAAAGGGTGTGTGTGTGTGTGTAGTGGGGAGGAAGCTCCAACTCCTATTTGTACATACATCTGTACAAACCTCTAGTAGGTTAGTCTGATAGCTTACCCCTCCTCATCATCCCAGAAAATAACTGTGGAGTGCAAACATGCCGCAAGATGTGTAAGTATAACGATTTGATTAGCACTGAAGTTTTCAAACTGTTCCAGGGAATATTGGGGTTCCTTGGAAGCTGATCAGGGATTCTTCAATAACCAAATCAGTAACAATGAAGAGGAATCTTTTTATTGATCCACTGGCAGCCTGTCTTTTGTTTCCCCACTTCTCGATTGCCCATTGGTT
The DNA here is from genome assembly GCA_029215795.1 of Anniella stebbinsi. Lineage (NCBI taxonomy): Eukaryota > Metazoa > Chordata > Lepidosauria > Squamata > Anniellidae > Anniella > Anniella stebbinsi. Next base: position 250,489,901 of record JARDYH010000002.1, read on the forward strand.
TCAGTAGGCCTCAGCCATCGTTACAAAATGGACACCTACAGACTGGACAAATCAATATATTTCCAGTCCATCACTTTCATATATATTCACCTATAAGTCCGTTCCATTGCGTTTCTCGCATTTAGCTGCATTTTTTTAATACACACAAAAATCCGCCTTTAAATACACACGTGTATTCTCTCTTTCCCCCAAAAAAAGCATTATTAAAACACATATTGGTATATTTTTTTGAGTTGAAATTTGTGTTAGAACATTCAGGACATGCAAAATCTGGTGGATAATTAAGTTCTGATCAGCACATTAGTCCAGGAGGCAAGGGTTAATGTATAAAAATTCACATGATCGAAAAATAAAAATAGAAGTCCCCAGGGATAAAAACCAGGAGAGCCAGCCATTCTCCATGTCTGTGCCATGCAGCCAGAGGCCATACAGAAGGAACTAGGGCTAACAGTATATGACTTCGATATCCTCATGATGCAAAATCTGAAGGATTCAGTAATGGCTTCAAAGTCACCAATACTGGGAATACCTGCTTTCTGAGCCCAACCCCACACTATCCCTGAACTGCTAACAAGCTTAGAGGTCTGATATCCAAGGCCAGTTTTCAACATCCTCGCCAAGAGCCATACATCTAGGACTGCAATCCTAGGCATACTTACATGAAAATAAATCCCACTGAATACAGTGAGAATCATTTCTGAGAATCATGAATAGGATTAAGATTTAAAGATAACAATGCTGGGCAGCCACAGAAAAGCTAGTTAGCATCAATCTAATATGCATTGGTTGCATTTGCTAATTTTAGCATTTAAATGTCCTTTTCATCAGATCACTGGACCACATAGTATCCTAGTCAGATCCAAATGTCCCCTTGTCCTCAGTATTGCTATCTGCTAACAATAAATTATATGAAAACTAGAGATGTTGCCAACATTGGTAATTATTACCTGGTTCAGAATACAAATTTGTCAAGCTTGTGATGTCTTTCTGTCTTATGAATTGAGCATTGTTTCCCCAAGACGTTCACCTGTTACAGAATATAAATTGAGATTCTGCACATCTGCAACCAGTATTCAGGCTGACCAGGTTGATTTGTAGAGGCATGCACAATGATTATTTATTACTAATACCTTAGGGGCAGTGCACACTACCTCCAGCAGGGAGTTGCCATGGGTCATTGTGTCATCCAAAACCAGGCAGTGGGGGTTGTCTAAGGGTTAAATAACCCTCAAATAACCCTACAAGAGACCATGGTGGAATAACTACCAGCTTCCTTGCCCATTATTATTTTCCAGAATCTGATTTTTCATTAACAGTATGGGAAGCCCTCTGCTTCCTCTGAAAAGCCCTCTAAATTCAATTGTTTAAACATACTTTGTATACACAAATTTATTGGTTTGTCCATCATTTGAAGCAAATTCATCCTTCCCCTAAATGTCCCATGTTTACATTCAGTGTAATCATTAACACACAAGGAGCACAGAATTACTAGGTTTGACTAGTCCATTTCTAGTTATCAGGCAGGATCTGATCTTCGTGGACATTTTGAAAAGGGACTCAGGCCCAGGCCCTTCCTCCCCTTTGCCTCTGCATATATCTGCTCTCTGACCTCTCATTTCCACGGCAGTTCCAACTCAGCAGTTCTTTCCCTGATCAAAGCAACATGTCTGAATGAGGAATGGCTAGGATAGATGCATTTTCACATGGACTAACGTTGGCACTCAACAGACACAATTCCCGCCTTCTTCTGGGTTCTAACTTTTTCAGCACTTGGGCAGCACCTGAGGTTGCAAGGAACTAATTGTTTTCTTCCCTTTGTTTGGAGCCTACAAATTAGTCTGAGCTGAGGCAGGCAGTGGGAGATGCAACTGGGGAGAACAGTAGCAGTTGAGCCTTGCAACTGAATTAATGATAACAAGAGTACAGATCATTTATCCATCATGCTCTAGATTAAACAGTAGTAATCTTATAACCACCGATGAACTTCAGCTAATATTCTAGAGATCACCCTCTATCTAGATGGAAAATACTGCACTGGAGCAGGGCAGGGGGGGATAGGCATCACATTACATTTGTAGAAATCAAAATTCACTTAACTGCAAAATCCTCTTACTGATGATTAAGTATTTTCAGTCATTTTTCAAAAAGTTTCCTCCCAGTAACTGCTAACCTTCTTCTTACAGTTGCACCTGCTCGGTGTTCCTCAGGCCAAGTGAGGACAACGCTCCTTAGCTTTGACTTTGACATTGCAATCGAGGGGCACACTCCATTTAACATTGGTGCCTGGTGTAAGCCCATTAAAGGCCTCATCTACAAGAATTCGCCTTTACGCCTGGTTAGGCGATTATGCGCATATTCGCAGAAGCAGATTTACGCCTAATACCTCTGTACGAGAGGCAGCGAAGCGCATTACTGGATGACCAAAACGCAATTTAAACTGTTGACATGCGGAGAATCGCTTGTTCACATAGTCAAAATGCGCTTTAACGGCCAGAGCAAAATAAAACTCGCTATTTAACGCACATTCGATAATGCGCATAATCAGAGAGAAAACGCGCCTCTACGCCCAATTTGCGCTCAGTTCTTGTAGAGGTAAATTTTTCAATGCACCTTGAAAGAGCTTTAAATGCCTCTTGTAGAAGACTGGAGATTGCTCAGCAGCACTGTCTGCTGGACTGCATGCTTAAAATTGATTCTGAAAGCAAGATTAGCATCCCAATTTGGTGGGCTTTCACCTTCACTCTCAAAAAGTGTATTTACTATTGAAATTACTTTCTTACAAACAGGAAACGAAATATACCGATAATGGCATGATTTTCCCCCTTTCAGTAACTTCACCAGTCTCAGAACAATCTGTCAGTTTGAAGTTCATGGCAAATTGGAGGATTTGTTCTGTTATGGAGTCTCAAAATTGGGATTATTTTTTTTTAACAATTAACAGAAGAGCCCCATTTTTATGACAGCCCTGCTGAAGCATACATAAAGGTATGATGATTTAACACTATCATCGCAGTAGCAAAACTGTGGCTCATTTCAGACACCATGCCAAACTATGGTTGGGGAAGTATAGTGCTGTCTGCTTAATTAAGAGTGTTATCTGAACTGTCAAACCATGGTTTGTGATTGTCTGAAAAAATCAGAAACCATGGTTTGAAATGGGGTTGCAAATCATTATTTGTACTGTAGCCTGGTTTAATGTCTGAATTGACAAACTATGACTTGCAATCTGCCAACAAACCAGAATCAAAAACTATGGTTTAAGGAGGATTTGCATTCTTGGTTTGTGCTAATTATGGTTTGATTTGATCCCTTAACTGACAAATCATAATTATATTTCTCATTCTCCAGGTGTTGCTGCACTAAAGAGATGGGAATGAATTTATGAATCCGTGTGCTCAGAGAAAGAAAAGGAAAGCAACTCTAAAACGGAGTTTGCTGTGGAATCTCTGGGAGCTCAAACCAAGGTTTTGTTTCTAAACTGTAGTGAGCATAAACCAGGGATGGGGAAAATGTAGCCTTCCAGATGTTATTGTATCTCAACTCCCATCATCCCTCACCACTGGCTCTGCTGGCTAGGGCTGGTGGGAGTTGTAGTGTAACAGATTTTGGAAGGCCATATATTCCCCACACCTGGCATAAACCATGACTTAGCATGATGTCTGAATTGAGCCAGTGTTTTGAGGAAGCCAGACCTCCTTAGCTCTAATTATGGCAACTCTCCCTGGATTATGTTTCTTTTCCTTATGTTGCTACACTTCCTATACCATTACACTTTGAATCCTAGTCTAGACTATTTTAGCTTTATTTGGCTTTTTTATTTTCAGAGCATAGTGATGTGCATGAAGGACCAAAGCTGAGCTTTCATGATGCCTGAAATGAAGAGTACTCCACAGGCTTCCTCAAACTCCATTTTAATTGCTCCTGATTTATTCAAATCTCCCATACCCACTGAGCTGCTTTCTCATGTTTTAAAGTGTAAACTGTTTTTAAGATGTTGCCATTAACTGTGATTTAAAAGCATCTAAGAGTTCCTAGTGTGGTTTCATGCGGTCTACTGCTTTCTCCTAGAATTAAACATTTAGCAGTAGATGAAATGTTTCGAGCAGGAATACAGCTTAATGATACATTTCCCCATGGGAATCAATTACAGTATAGTTGGACCTAACTTTCCCCCCTAATTTGCCAAAGGGAAGATTGTTTTGTTGCCAGAAAAGAAAAACCTTATCTCTATTTGCTGGGATAGGTATTGGCAACAAAGTACAAATAAAATGGGTGAAATTAAAAATCTACAACAAAATATATTCTGGTGCCACCCCCTCTTCCCTGTGGCCATTAGCTGCATTTTCTTAAGAGAGAAGATCTCCTCACTCTCAGGAGTTTGGACCTGTGAATGCTGGAACCCTTTAAGAAAAACAAAACCTGAGGAATCTTATCTCCAGCCCATAAACTGAAGGCTAGACCTGACAGCAATTCAAGGTTAAAGGAATGACAACAAAAAATGAAAATACAAATGTCACCATGTGAAATTCTCCAGTAATAGGAAAATGCACACACCTTCAACTGTTGCTCCACTACCATTACCCCCATCATATTCAATCGAGGAATAAAGGTTTTTACAAAGCATCAGGAATCTTGCACCATGGACTCTAGCAATAGAACAGACATCCGACCCTCTGTGCCACCATGACAGTTTATCAGAAGAGGGAACATCTTCCCTACTTTCTGCTGCACTTCACCCTACCACCACAGATACAGATACCAGCGCAGCAAGGTATCTGACTGAGGGGCCAACAGGGTTCCACCTGGTCCTATAATCTGCTGACTGACTCGGGATGGGCGAATCTGCTACCTTTGCTTTCTCCCACACACAGATTTTTAAAATCTCAAGTTATCGCCTTCTCCCATACAATCCGCCCCGCACGCTCAGGTCCTCTGGGAAGAATTTACTGCAGTCGGCCAAGACTAGGCTGACAACCGTTACCCAGAGGACCTTCTCTTCTGCCGCTCCCAGACTGTGGAATGACCTGCCGGAGGAGACTCGTCAACTTAACAGTCTTTTAGAACTTAAGAAAGCCATAAAGACTGTTCTCTTCCGGCAGGCATATCCAGTGGAATTTTAGAATGTTTTAAGGATGTTTTTAGGATGTTTTAGGATTTTTATGCAGTTTTAATAATATGTGTCATGTTTTAATCAGTTTTATGTATTTTATCATGTTGTTGTTCCCCGCCTCGATCCGGACGGAGAGGCGGGTAAGAAATAAATTGTTGTTGTTGTTATTATTATTATTATTATTATTATTATTATTATTATTCCATCTTGTCAAAGAAAAAAATTGAGAATTTTGAGAAATTCTTATCAAAAACAAACTAAAACAAAAGTATCACCCATCTACCCGAACCAAAATCAGTAAGTACAACTATTCCCAGCATGGAGAGGACCATGTTGTACCTGCCTGCCATCTAGCTGCTAAAGATGAGGAGAACCTGTCAAAAAAAAAAAAAAAGGGGGGGGGGGGTTGGCAACTCTAACTTAGCATTACAAACATGACTGAAACCCAGACTTCTAAGAGCTAAGCATTCAAAGTGTTGGGCCTGGATGGAGAAATATATCAAGTTCTTTCCATCCCATTTATGAAGAACATCTGGTTCAAAAAATGAACTAAATGAAATCCTCACCCATCCCTAGCTGATTCTGGCCTTCTTCCACAGTCTCAGCAGCCTGTTGAAGGAGAGAAGACAAATCAGCTGCTCTCAGGCCAACCATGTGATATTAAAATAGTGCAATCCTATGCATGTTTAGTTGCGAAAAGGGCTAACAACTCCCAGCATGCCCCAGCCAGCATGACTGGCTGGAGCAGGCTGGGAGTTGTAGGCTGCTTTTCGATCTAAACATACATAGGATTGCACCGTAAATTGCCTAGTTGCTCACTCACTGCTTGCAGACTTCCAGTCCTGACAGAAAGCTCCATGTTGCGATTATATACCTAGCCATTTATTTATAAGCACCCGTGTTAATTTAAAGTGAGCTTCTGAAAAAAAAAGAAAAACTGCTTTCATTATAATCAAATGCTCATTCACCATGTGTGCAAGTCCAGGAAAGAGGAAAAGAGCCCAGATTTATTCATGAGTGTTGAATATCCAGCTTCTCATTAAATGCCCTGCATTTGCAAAGCACAGAACGTCAGATCTATAAACCCAAATGCATGGTGTCAGCTGCTGTATCCGGATTCTGAGGAGGAATAAAAAACATTCCGGTGCTGGATTTAAATTGACAAGGGTTACTATATTGGGAGTTTTTGCTGTCTCACTCGGAGCCTGGGGATACAGCTGTCAAACCAAGAAGCCAGGAATGTCCTGCAAAGTGAACTCTGTCAACCTCTTTCAATTCTGCAATGGGAAACTTTCCTTTTCTTGGGCTCTTCTTCCTCCTTGTTGCATTAAGCTCCTAAGCAGTATGATGTCATTAATCTAAGACATATTTTCACCTCTGAATTAAGAAACGAGGTATCTGGGGCTACAGTGCAGGATTGTGCATGGCAAGTGTTTATAGACTCTGGCCCCCTCCACAAGGATGCGCTTTTGCGCCTGGTTCGGGGATTATGCGCATTATCGCGGAGGCGCATTTACGCCTAATCCCTCTGCACGGGAGGCGGCGAGAGGCGGCGAAGCGCATTAATTGATGTCCAAAAAGCGCTTTAGAAGACGTTAATGCGCATAATCGCTTGTTCACACGGCGAAAATGCGCTTTAATGGCCGGAGCAAAATAAAAGTCGCTATTTAACGCGCATTCGAAAATGCGCATTATTGGGGAGATAACGCGCCTGTACGCCCGTTTTGCGCTCCGCTGGTGTGGAGGTAAAATTTATAATGAGCCTTCAAGGTTCATTAAACGTCTGGTGTGGAGGAGGCCTTAGAAAGAACAAATTCCTGAATCTATAAACACTGGGCTGAACTGAGTTTTTAAACACACAGAGAGAGAGAGAGAGAGAGAGAGACAGAGAGAGACAGAGAGAGACAGAGAGAGACAGAGAGATCTATATTTAAACTTCTGGAATGTGTTCAAGATATTGTAGCCTATGGATCAGAGGTTACGATGGGTATAACTAGGGGAACACATTTGTACATTATGTGTCATGGTTTCTCCTGAACACACAAACTACATGTGCCCTGACCTCTAAAACTCACTATGACCTTCTCCCATTTATGTCTCTGCCCTCAGTCTTGTCCTTTAGACCACCTCCCCACCTCAATTTTCCTCCCAAATCCATCATGATACTTCCACTCTCTCTTTCTTCAAATCCCTCTTCAAAACCCACCTCTTCTGTGAAGCTTTTGCATCAATTCCCTAGGTACAATCCCCCACTGAAACCAAAGCTAAGGACATGTAATGGCATTGGTGCATATTCTTCCCATAACTCTTGTCCCTACCTTGTATCTACCACTGTTAACATTTAGATTATATGCACTTTTTGCTTTTCTTTTTTTACTGTTTCCCAAAGGGTTAGGACTCAATGTGGTTTCAAGCTCTCCATGGCAACCACTTTGCCAGTGTAATGAAAGGATAGGCTCTAGATTAATCATAGAATCATGGAATCATGGAATAGCAGAGTTGGAAGGGGCCTCTAAAGCCATCGCGTCCAACCCCCTGCTCAATGCAGGAATCCACCTTAAAGCATACCTCACAGATGGCAGTCCAGCTGCCTCTTGAAGGTCTCTATTCTGTTGTTTTCACCCCAACTCTCAAGCCTATCAAGATCACTTTGAAGTTTGTTTCTGTCTTCCAGGGTATTAGCTATCCCACTCAATTTTGTGTTGTCTACAAATTTGATAAGCATTCCCTGCACCTCCTCATCCAAACCATTAATAAAAATTTGAAGAGCACTGGGCCCAAGACTGAGCCCTGCGGTACCCCACTCATTACCTCCCCAGTGTGAAAAGGTACCATTGATAAGCACTCTTTGAGTCTGATTCTGTAGCCAACTGTGTACCCACCTAATAGTTGTTCCATCTAGCCCCCCCCCTTTATCTAGTCTGTGAATCAGAATGTAATGGGGTACTTTGTCAAAAGCTTTGCTGAAGTCAAGATATATGATGTCCACAACATTCCCACAGTCCACAAGGGAGGTTACCCGATCAAAAAATGAGATCAGATTAGTTTGACAGGATTTGCAAATCCATGCTGGCTTCTAGTAAGGTTCCAATATGAACCCCTTCTGAATACCCAAATTGTGGCATGTGGTAGAATCCCAGGGCATCTCTGTTCAACAAGACAAGAAACCTGAATGAAGCTTTGACACCTGACATTGCTTCTTAGCTTAGCAGTCACTGCCTCAGAATTAAAACAAACTGAGTTCATTGTAAGAACTGTTGATGCCAAACTTGTATAGACCTATCAAGTTGACAAATAAAGAGAGACATTTTCATCCTGTAGCTAAATTCAAATTGAAGTGGTTCATTTGGAGACCTAGAAGCACTACAAACATGCTCCACAAATTAGATAGAGCCTACTAGGACTACTGCACAGCAATCCTGCATGGCCTACTAAAATCCAAACACTAGAATCCCTTGAGTCTACCAATATGTTTTACAATTAGAAAGCAAGAGTGCATGCTTAGGATGACAAAAAAGGCACAATAAAGGATGAGTGGTCCTGAGAACGCAGTCTTGATTAAAAAGAGCCTTACAGGATCAAACCAAGACTCACCTAATCCCACATTCATTACGACAACTAGGTAGCCACCAAAAATTGACCAGCACCAGCAACTGTTCAGCAATACACTCATTAACTCTTGTCACAGGTAAAGTAAAGACTTAATGAGCGGATCATTTGTACTGGGGTAATATCCTTGAGAAGTTTTAGCCATGAAAGAAATGGTCTCTTCTTTCTATCTTCCACAGCCTGCTGCCCTCAACTATTCTTCGTAAAATACATGTTGAGGATGTTAGTTATTAGTGGTTAAGTTCATAGTGCGTTGAAAAATGCTTGACACTGACCTGCTTCGGATGACAAGGCAGCCCATTGTAGGTGAATTAACCTTTGAGGCGCTGCCGTGTATGCCAATTGCCATTATGAATATGCAACCCCCAACTGGTTATGTTGTAAGAACCCTACCAGCAGGGGTTATGTGAGGGTTGTTTAGCCCCCAAGTTTCACCTGCCAGCCAGATTCACACAACATGTAAATCCTCAACAACCCCCAGTCAGGGAGCTGGCAGGCACCACAGTTCCGCAATGGTTAATTAACCTATGAAGGGCTCTTGCATAAACTTACAACATCCTATAGGTAATGCAAGAGTGGTTTAGGCCTTCCAACTGGGTTCGCACAACACAAAAACAGGTATGGGGTTGAATATTCATAATGGCGACTGGCACACACAGGAGCTCCTCAAAGTTGTATCGTCCGAACAAACTCACACTCTCACTCTAATTGCACAGCTAGTTAAATGCCGTGGCAAAATATATCTGCACAGAAAACAAGAAGGTGTTGTCAAATGTAATTTGATGTAATAAACATTTAAATTATTATATAATATTCAACAAAATGCTAATGCAGTGTTTGTCTCCTACCAGCTATTTAACTTTACTCTTCAATGTGAACAAGTAAGGGAGAGGGGGGGGAGGGGGGAGAAAGAGAGGTAAGTCCTGACTCAACTGAGAGAGGATATCATGATACATCCAAGTATTGCCCATGCCAAAAGAGAAAGAAAGTAATTGGGCATGGAGCTGAGGAGGCTTCTATGAAGTTGAAAGTGTCTCACAACAGGATTTCAAAAAAGTAAAATAAAAAATGAATGTATATTCCAATTTGAAGTTATGTTAAAAACCTGGAGTTGTTAACCAAAGTAAGACTGAGCTTTGCACGTTATGGTTCTTTGCAGTTCTTTAAAGGACAACATTCAACTTTGAGCAATATATTATTCATTGTAAGCCTTGGCTTCTTAATGCATATTTGCTCACCATGACCTTTAGAGATTTAAATTAGCTTCTATGCCCATGGCACTGTTAGGTAGTATACAGTCCAATTTCAGCATTCATACTGGAGTAGTTGTTGGTACATCCCATCCTAAGCACTAACAAGCACATGCAGTAACTCCTAGGACAGATCTGTTGTTTATAAAATGGCCCTAAGAATATTTGCATGCCTCAATATAAGCTTTCCTTGATGTCTTCAGACTAGACTCAAAAGGAGGCATGAAACATACAATATCAGCCAAGCTTGTAAATAGCTGCTCATCTGGATTGCTATGGTGCATAAGAATGCATCTAAGTGACCTGGCATGGAACCTTCTATACACTGGAGAAGAGTGGCTTCTTCTTTCCCTTGTGATGAACCACAAATGAGTAATATAAATATTTGAAGGGGAAAGGGGGAAAGTGGGCTGGTAAAACCGTTTTGTAAGTTATCAACTTCTGTGGAATTATTTGCAGGGCTGATATATATTACTGAATGATAAGACTCGCATCATCATCACCACCACCACCATCATCTTAGCAATTCAAGTATAAACTTCCAAACAGAACTTCTGAAACACAAGCTGGATAAGGCGCTGATAATCAAAGATACCTTTATCACAAAAAAATATTATTTTCTTGCGTGGTAATACTGTAAGCCCAGCTACTAAATCCAACAGAAGATGATATGACCAAAAAATTAAGACTTCAAGAATCCATGTTATTAACTAGGGGTGTGCATCGGATCGGATCCGATCCACGATCCGAATCCGATCCGCCCCAAAATCGGGAAAATCCGATCCGATCCGATCCGATCCGATCAACCTCCGATCCGATCCGATCCGATCCGACGAGGTCCGATCCGGATCGGACGCCATTTTGAATGCTTTTTCCCATAGCCAAGTATTGTTTTACAAAAACGCCTATAACTTTTTCATTTTTAAAGATAGAAGGATGAAACTTGGGCACATTATACACTGGTTAGGGATAGTTATCTGTGAGAAATTTCAGAAAGATTGGTGCATGCGTTTTGTGGCAATTAATTGTTTAATAAATACCCAGAAATGCCTATAACTTTGTCATTTTTAAAGTTACAAACATGAAACTTTGCCACATTGTAGGTGGTACCTTGGGACCTATCTGTGAGAAATTTCAGAAACTTAGGTGCTTGCCTTGTGTGGCAATTAATTTTAGAAAAATGGGTAGTAGTGGGGTAAATACATTTACGCCTCCCATTTTTTTATTTTTGAAGATACAAACAGGAAACTTGGGCACATTACAGGTACCACTTGCCTTGATATGTGTGTGAAATTTCAGAAACATTGGAGCTTGCCTTGTGTGGCAATTAATTTTTGAAACAATGAGGAAAGAAACACCTATAACTTTGTCATTTTTAAAGTTACACACATGAAACTTTGCCACATTGTAGGTGGTACCTTGGGACCTATGTGTGTGAAATTTCAGAAACATAGGTGCTTGCCTTGTGTGGCAATTAATTTTTTAATAAATACCCAGGAATGCCTATAACTTTGTCATTTGTAAAGTTACACACATGAAACTTTGCCACATTGTAGGCGGTACCTTGGGACCTATGTGTGTAAAATTTCAGAAACGTAGGTGCTTGTATTGTGTGGCAATTAATTTTTGAAACAATGAGGGATTCATTGGACAGCACTTGCCCATAGGGATTCATTGGACAGTACTTGCCCATAGGGATTCATTGGACAGTACTTGCCCATAGGGATTCATTGGACAGTACTTTCCTATAGGAAATCATTGGAAAGCACTTGCCCATAGAAAATCATTGGAAAGCACTTGCCTATTGAGAAATACAGTTATGCCTCCCACTTTTTTATTTTTGAAGATACAAACAGGAAACTTGGGCACATTGTAGACTGGTTAGGGATAGTTATCTGTCAGAAATTTCAGAAAGATTGGTGCATGCGTTTTGTGGCAATTAATTGTTTAATAAATACCCAGGAATGCCTATAACTTTGTCATTTTTAAAGTTACATACATGAAACTTTGCCACATTGTAGGTGGTACCTTGGGACCTATGTGTGTAAAATTTCAAAAACGTAGGTGCTTGCCTTGTATGGCAATTAATTTTAGAAAAATGGGTAGTAGTGGGGTAAATACATTTACGCCTCCCATTTTTTTATTTTTAAAGATACAAACAGGAAACATGGGCACATTACAGGGAACACTTCACTTGATATGTGTGTAAAATTTCAGAATGATAGGTCCAGGCATGTGGTGGCTACGAATTTTTTAGATTAAAAGTTATTAACCTTTTTTACACAGAGGCTGGGGCTGTCAATTGCACCCTCCCGCCTCCCGGGAAGAAGAAGGAAACACTTTCTCTCATCTCTTTGATCCTTGCACGCTTGGCTGCAACTGAGCTAGTATCCATTACAAAAGGAGAAACAAAGTAGCACTTGGCTCGTGTCTGCTTTGATACTTTCACTCAAGCAGAACGGCTGAGCCTAGGATCACTCTCTCTCGCTGGGATCGTTACAGGAGAAATTTTCTACAGTCTTCAAAGTGGTGTGTGCAGACACCTTGCCACCACATGCCTGGACCTATCATTCTGAAATTTTACACACATATCAAGTGAAGTGTTCCCTGTAATGTGCCCATGTTTCCTGTTTGTATCTTTAAAAATAAAAAAATGGGAGGCGTAAATGTATTTACCCCACTACTACCCATTTTTCTAAAATTAATTGCCATACAAGGCAAGCACCTACGTTTTTGAAATTTTACACACATAGATCCCAAGGTACCACCTACAATGTGGCAAAGTTTCATGTATGTAACTTTAAAAATGACAAAGTTATAGGCATTCCTGGGTATTTATTAAAAAATTAATTGCCACAAAACGCATGCACCAATCTTTCTGAAATTTCTGACAGATAACTATCCCTAACCAGTCTACAATGTGCCCAAGTTTCCTGTTTGTATCTTCAAAAATAAAAAAGTGGGAGGCATAACTGTATTTCTCAATGGGCAAGTGCTTTCCAATGATTTTCTATGGGCAAGTGCTTTCCAATGATTTCCTATAGGAAAGTACTGTCCAATGAATCCCTATGGGCAAGTACTGTCCAATGAATCCCTATGGGCAAGTACTGTCCAATGAATCCCTATGGGCAAGTGCTGTCCAATGAATCCCTCATTGTTTCAAAAATTAATTGCCACACAATACAAGCACCTACGTTTCTGAAATTTTACACACATAGGTCCCAAGGTACCGCCTACAATGTGGCAAAGTTTCATGTGTGTAACTTTACAAATGACAAAGTTATAGGCATTCCTGGGTATTTATTAAAAAATTAATTGCCACACAAGGCAAGCACCTATGTTTCTGAAATTTCACACACATAGGTCCCAAGGTACCACCTACAATGTGGCAAAGTTTCATGTGTGTAACTTTAAAAATGACAAAGTTATAGGTGTTTCTTTCCTCATTGTTTCAAAAATTAATTGCCACACAAGGCAAGCTCCAATGTTTCTGAAATTTCACACACATATCAAGGCAAGTGGTACCTGTAATGTGCCCAAGTTTCCTGTTTGTATCTTCAAAAATAAAAAAATGGGAGGCGTAAATGTATTTACCCCACTACTACCCATTTTTCTAAAATTAATTGCCACACAAGGCAAGCACCTAAGTTTCTGAAATTTCTCACAGATAGGTACCAAGGTACCACCTATAATGTGGCAAAGTTTCATGTTTGTAACTTTAAAAATGACAAAGTTATAGGCATTTCTGGGTATTTATTAAACAATTAATTGCCACAAAACTCATGCACCAATCTTTCTGAAATTTCTCACAGATAACTATCCCTAACCAGTGTATAATGTGCCCAAGTTTCATCCTTCTATCTTTAAAAATGAAAAAGTTATAGGCGTTTTTGTAAAACAATACTTGGCTATGGGAAAAAGCATTCAAAATGGCGTCCGATCCGGATCGGACATCCGGTCCGATCCGATCCGACCATCCTCCGATCCGATCCGATCCGATCCGACCCCCCAGGTCCGATTCCGATCTGCTATCCGATCCGATCCGGGGGGTCAGTGCACATCCCTATTATTAACCATTTTGAAAACAAATACCCATTTCTCATGATTGCTGTTGGAGAAATTTCCCTATAAGAGAGGTAATGCACAATTGGTGCCCCCTTATAAAGGGATTAGGGAATTACATTCTATAGTCTTCTTTGTCAGCCGTTTGACATTTGCTTCTCTTTGGGGCCATTTCTGATGCTGCCCTCCTTCCTCGTTTGGTTTAATAGAAATGCAAAAGCAAGGGTTTGCTTTGTCCGTTTGCTTGCTTTTTTCTTCTTCATTTCCTTCCCGTTTTTAGCTGTTGCTCTCAAACCTTAGTCCCTAGGAAACAAAAACAGCCAGAGTTTCACCCCATTCTCTTGCTGAGCAAGAATATCCTGGGAACAGTAAAGGAATGTTTCAAGTGAAACCTTCGAACACAAGCAACTGGAATATAATAATTAATCTGAAAATACACTGACAAAGCCATCACACACACACACACACACACACACACACACACCATCATTCATGCAGCTTTCAGCTCCACAACCAGAATTCTCCTTCTAGGACACTGTTCCATTCACCAATTCTAGGCCCAGAGTTGGTCTAAATTCCACTGAGAGCAAACTACAATCAACCAATAAGGAAGAACATAAAGAAACAATATGATTTGAGGTGAAATTCGACATGTAAGTAGACATGCCCACATTACAGACTTTAATGTATTTACCTCTCCCTCTCCTCAGAAAACGGCAAGACCTGTGAGTGGGTAGGGATCCCTATGACAAGATTCCCAGAACCTTACCAAACTACAATAAACACATGTTTAAAATGCAACAGCTTTAGCACTGCTGCCCTGAGTGTGCCTCTAGCCAATGACTTGTCTGCCCTCTGCTCCTTTGATGATATTTTGCCTTGGATGCCTTTATGTCTGTAATAACTCAAAGAGTAAAATAAAGCTCCCTCCCCCATTCACTTCATCCTTCCTGCGCTTGCTTTGAGAATTTGACCCCCTACTTCTTTCATTGTACAAAAATATGTCCACCCTGTGAATAAGGGAAGGGGGATATGTTGCCCTTCAGATGTTGTTGGCCTGCAACTTCTGTCATCTTTCCCCATTGGTTATGCTGCCTAGGGCCAGATTTAAGATTTAGCTGTTCGTATATAAATCCCTAAACAACTTGGGGCCTGGTTACCTGAAAGTTCTCCCCTATAGACCCATTTGATCCTTGGGGTCATCTGATGAGACCCTCCTGAAGGTGCCACATGCTTCTGAGGTCCACTACTCAGTCTTTCAGAGAAGGGCATTTAGCATTGTGGTCCACACTATGTGTAATCATCTTCCCCCTGGGATTAGGCATCTGTTTCTGGAAACTTTCCCTGTGTAGTGCAGCCTACTACTTTATGTCGATATCGTGTAAATCCTATGCGTTCGTCTTTATTTTTATGTTTCTGTGATTTGTATAGGCTGCTTTAAAATTTTTAGATGTAGGAGGTTTATAAACACTTATAAATAAATAAGGCTGATGGGAGTTGCAGTCCATCAACATCTAGAGGGCTAGACATTCCCCATCCTTGCTCTAAATGATAGCTTTCTTGAAAAACTGCAGCACATGT
The DNA here is from genome assembly GCA_029215795.1 of Anniella stebbinsi. Classification (NCBI taxonomy): domain Eukaryota; kingdom Metazoa; phylum Chordata; class Lepidosauria; order Squamata; family Anniellidae; genus Anniella; species Anniella stebbinsi. The sequence goes on from JARDYH010000002.1 coordinate 250,505,513, forward strand.
TAAAATCAAGCAAATGTGTATTTAGAAAGAATTGCCATTATGCCTTTGCATGGGTGAAATAATAAAAAGAACGAAGGGTATATTTTAATAATATTTTCTCAGTATTGTCATCTTACATAGGAAGATAGGGAGCTGCCTTATACGGAGTCAAGCCACTGGTCCATCTAGCCCAATATTGTTGACACTAACTGGCAGCATCTCTCTGGGGTTTCAGGCAGGATTCGTTCCTAACTGGAGATTGAACCTGGAACCTGAGCTACATGGACCAATGATCTAACTCAGTAAGTACATCTAATGATATAATTCTCGTATAAAATCAGGCACAAAGTGAGGTAATGTGGGAGAAAACCAGGTTGGAAATAATGCACTTCTTCCAATAATGTAGATTTATTTATTTGTTGGATCTACAACATGCTACATTCCAAGTGAACAATAAACATATTATTCTATGCTATATGGAGCCTTTGGAGTTTGTTCATAAGGAAATTCTTTTCTTCAATCTATGATATATGTAACATACTGAGTTTCTCAATTAAAATCATATAGCAAATTAAACAAATCACAAAACCCTATAAACATGGGAGTTGTGATCAGTTGCCTCTCAAAACCCAACAGAGAAAATACCTGGAAAATGGTTCAAGACCACTAATTCTAAAGATATAGCTTTCTGTAACTGAGATGAGCTGTGTCAAACCACAAAATTATTCATCTCCACCTTATTAAGGGTGCAATTCTATGCATATTTATACAGAAAAAGTCCTATAATCCTCAGCATTCCCCAGCTAGCCATGCTGACTGGGAATGCTGGGAATTGTAGGGCTTTTTCTGTCTAATCTTGCATAGGATTGTGCCCTGAATGTTTCCATAGCCCAATTGCTATGGTTTATTTTGAATACTTGATTTCTGCCACTCCCAAGTACATACATTTTTGGGGGGTAGGGGTTGGGTTTTTTCACTTTTATATACAAGAAAATTCATAGACACTTCCTTACTACTGCCTAGAGCATCTCAATCAAATCTAGCAAGGTAAGTAATCAAGTGGCCATTGTAGTACTTCATTACTTCTTGGTATCCAGAATGAAGTCAAAGTAATCTACAAAGCAACTCTTTTTATTGAAATGAGTAGCAGGAAGGGACACATCCATGACTGCTTGCTGTCAAGGTAGGCAAATAAGTGGGCTGTTAAAAATTGTGAACATTTTCATCCTTACATAATGGAGTGTGATTATATATGTATATATGTTTTAGGGCAAGAACATTGGGTCAGTTCCTCAGTGGCAAATATCAATATAGCTCCAAGCAAGGAGGTATATATAGACAGACACAACCAGAGGATGAAATGAATCACTGTTCAAACTGACCAAAGAATCAGAAGGGTTCAACTTAATCTAATCCAGGTCCTGCAAATCCGTGAATCACCAAGTCAAACACTGGGCCAAGTGTTTGATATGTACTATGACCTGCCAGGTGCTCTAGATAACAAGCAAGGGGACCCTACACAGCCAACAGCAGAGGTCAACCACGTTTGGCAAACAACACGAGTCCTTGGAAAAGTTGGAGCCAGTGCAAGTCCCAGCTTCCAGGTGTAAACTCCAGCCTCCTCATCACAGAAAGCTTCTGGCAGGTGCATCTGCACTTTAGGCAGGCTTACCACGAAGGACTGTAACAATGTAAGCCTCTCACACACTACTCCAAGCTTTCAGTAAAAATGAATTTATATGCATAGCAAACGAATGGGAATAGGCAGCTCAAAAACCTTACTTTGCATAGAGCTTCCTGGTAGATTGGGAGGCATAGAGGAATCAGTGGAGGGTGGGAGTTCTCACCATATGTTGCTAGGGATGGGGGAGGCAGGGCAAGAGGAAATTACGCTAGCGATGTTTTTCCAGGGCTCTGTGCAAAGTACAAGTGAGTTCTGCGGTGGGGTGGAAAGTGAAAGAACATGAGACCTGCAACCATGGGCATCCACTGGAATTTTTCGGGGGAGGGGAGGACACAGCTGCAAGCTGATTGGAATTCGTACATGTAGCATGCATTGCCCCAAGTTTGCCAACCTTTCAGCAGCTCAGGTCCCTGGATTTCGGCTCGCTTATCCATGAGCTGGATTTTCAGGGTTCCCCTCCAAAATCTGCATTTGTGTAATTTGTGCAAGTTGCAATCATAATGCACGCATATTAATTTGTGCAAGCTATGTACAATTTACGTAAATGACGTTTTTAAGGTGGGGGGGGATGCAAAAGTTCACGGATTTCAGGAAAACACCCCTGGATCCAGGGTAATCTATCAAGCCCCAAAGGGCCAGATTTCCCCGCTACAGCCACACCTAGCTAAAACACAGACGTGAAATTTCCTCGTGTGTCTGTGTAACCCTATAGACTAGATGATTTAGTCCCTTGGGCAGAGTCCACACTCAGAGCGAGGGCTAAGGGAAGAAATAATAAAAAGAATCAGTTTGTTCTGTGGGGAAGCCGAATGATAGAGAACTGGTTTATGGTTTATGGGCTCTTATCACCTTGTATAAGGTAAAATGAACTTATATTTATGTATAGCAGAATTGCAAGGGGTTGGGGAATCATTTTCGTACCTTTGATATTTGTTATAATAATATTATTAGTGCAGGGCTAATACCTTGAACTACACTGTTTGAGTTACTAATTGTGGATTATCCTGCAGACTAAAGTTAAAAAAACCTGCAAAAGGCACTACTGAAGCATCCAGTATCTTGAGAAAACCAAAGACGTTTGGGACTGGCCCACTGCAAAGTTGCAAGCAAGAAATTCGTATTTTTGTTTGGATGCAGAGGGATTCATTGTGAAATTATTTGTGATGGGAAATAATTGTATGTCTTTGTATAATTAAATCCTTACTGAAGGCATGTTTGTTCAGTTATATCTGTGCAAGTTTTATTCTGATCAAGCCCCATAAGACCCACACAAGTAGAGATTTTATCTGCATATGCTTTTCACTTAGAGTCATTTTCCATGACATTTAGAAGCCTCCATAGAGTGGCAGAAAATACTGGGATTTTGACAGCACTTATGCAGAAGAGTATTCTAGTCACATTTCACCCAAAAAACATCATGAACTCCAACTAAACTTTATTTGGAGTGAGGGATCTTACAAAACAAAACAAAACAAAAAACAAGAGGGGGAAAGCAGACACACAATCACAGAGCAGCAGAACATCATATCAGATATTTTATGGCCATCACTGTTCTTAGCGTAACATTGACAAATTCACATAAGAATTCAGTGTGGTGGTGTTACTGCTAGACATCTGGTTGTCAGAAATCCTTGCTGATCTACTGCAAATTGCCCAAAGATCTGCCAGTAGATCCAGATCTACCTTCTGCCTGAAGAACTCGAATGTTTGCACAATTTTGTGGAAATCTGGTTGGTCCTAAATAAAGGTATTGCCCAAATGTGGATTTTGTGTATTGTTGCATATTTAAAAAAGAAAAGAAAAGGAAGGCCCAACAGCACTGAAGAACAAATCTGCCATTTCTGGGACAACTAGTGATTGAGCAGTAACAAGTACTAGGCACGAGGTCAACCAAGATACTAGACTTAACCTCTTAGAAATGGTGCAAATCTGACCAATAAGTCATATTAATTTACAACTAAATAGAGCATTAAAGACTGCTTCATTCTTACAAACAGAATTTGCATCTCTTTACTTCCCTGTATATATTTTATATCCTTTCCTTTTTTCCCCTTTTACCTATAGAGGGAATGTCTTTAAAGTATTCCCATATAAGGACTTTCTTATGACCAGCAGCCATGATAGTTTGAGGTTCAAAGCACAATCCTATATATATCTACTCAGAAATAAAATGAATTAAATAAGGCTTATACCCAGGTAAGTGAATATAGGATTGCAGCTTTAGTATAGGAATGTAGGAAGATGCACATTAGACAATTTAGTTTTCTCTTTTTCTTTGCAGTTTCTTTCTGCTTCACACTTTCCAGTTGCTCCTTTCATCCTTGCCCTTACAAAAAAGTAGCAAACAAAAATCAAATACCCATGACTGGTAGGTCAAAGCAAGGAAAAAAATCCAATATAAATGTTTAAGAATTCTTTTCCACCCTACCATAATGTCTTTCTGTTTTTATGTGTGCCTTGGTTGGTCCAATTCCATCACCAGATGAGAACAACAATCCTAACAAGGCCGTGTCTTTGCACATGTGATTTTAGACAGAGAAACTGAAAGCCCAGAACTTTCAAGAGCTGGTAGTTAGACTCAACTGAAATGAACACCCATATTTGATTGGGAAGCACTTCCAACAAGAATGTGTCAATGAACACTCACACTCAAACTAATCCATCTCTGTTCTTGTTTACCAAATGAAATGTACATACTCGAAAAAAGGTTATTGAGTTGCCCAACAAAGTGGGATGGCTCAACAGACCCAAAATGGTGATTAATTCATTTTTAAAAGAAATGCAGAAGTTCTATATTAGTGATTGATTGATTGATTGATTGATTGATTGATTGATTGATGTACACACCGAGATATCACTTCAGAAAGTAGAGGGCAGCTGATATTTAATTTTTATTTAGCATAACAGAGTCTGAATTACAATGGAGGGCTTTCCTCATTGCTGTTCTTGTAACCTACAAAACTGAATGCTGCCTGCCAAGTGCTTGACAGACCTTTTTCATTCTCAGGCGGCCACATAAACCTTGGACTGTATTTAATTTGGGGAATCACAACTGGTGCAGGCTTAGCTTAAGATATTGAGCATCTCTACATTAAGGGGGTGGGGGGGAACGCATCCTAACCAGGTTTTCTTCTTCTGGACTTTTTCCCGGTTTAATACAAGCTCCTTTAGATGGCGACCAATGGTGACCATGTGATTTGTAATTGAAAACATCTCCTCTTGGCAATGCTCCATGAAGTTCAGTGAAACAGTGTCATCTAGCAGCTGTACACGCTGGGGATATCCCATGATAATTTTAGATAATGCATTATCTCTGTTGTTTTTTTAAGTGAGATTACTGGGGGAAGGCACGGGAGATGTCCTGAAGGTTGACGCCATGGAAGTTGATGGGATCATGTAAACTAAAGGATCCGTAAACTTCAATGAGTGGCCTGTCATGAGTGTGCAATAAATTCCTCATGTAGAGTAGCTCATTGAGAAACTGAAAAACCCAGCACTAGTCATGAACACTCAGAACACCTTAACTGCTAGTGCAACAGCCCAATAAATATCTTTTGGGAAACAGCACAAAAAACTTAGAGAGCATTGCACCAATTACTGGACACCAGTTATTGCTGAAGATGAGAGTCTGGATTGGATGGACCAAAGGCATGGTCTATTTCAATGAGTCCTATTGTAATGTAATTTCCTAACCAGGTGAAATTTGTTAACCACAGTACTATTGTTAACATATTTCACCTGGTTAGGCAATTACAATACAAAAGGACTGCTGCTCAAAGAGAAGAGCAGTAGCATGCATTGGGCATATTGCCCTTATTGCTACACATGGAAGGAAAACTTCCAGTGGTATTTATACCAAATCCATACATGATGTGGTTGTATAATTCAAGACATTGGAAAGCCAATAAAGCAGTTATCTCTAACCACACCCACCCACAACTTTTTTTGAGAATCTATTTCCCTGCAAGTGCACAATAACAGATGTTGCTTCCCTAAAGCAGTGTCTGTTGTTGTAATAATAATAATAATAATAATAATTATTATTATTATTATTTATATCCTGCCTTTTGCCCAATACTGGGACCCAAGACGGCTTACAAATTAAAACATGTATAGTTAAAACAAATAGAGATATACAAAAATTAAAAATATAATTAAACACAGTACATATAATTAAACTAGGGTGACCAGATGGCCCGGAGTTTCCCGGTCCTAACCGGGAAACCTGGGGCGAACCGCCCAACCGGGGGGCGGGGGGGGCAAACCAGGGTGGCGGGGGTCACGCGGCGGTGGCAGCAAGCTAGGAGCGGCGCTGGTAGACCCGGGCCGGCGGCAGTGGCGGCGGAGGAGCCCGGGAAGCGGCCACCCCCCCCCGCGCCGCCCGCCCCGCGCTCCTTACCTGGGCGTCCGCTTCCCTCCGGTGCTCGATTCTACTGAGAAACAGGCTGCGCGGCCTGTCTCTCAGTCTCAGTATCGCGCCGGGTGATGACGTCATCACCCGGCGCGATACTGAGACTGAGAGACAGGCCGCGCAGCCTGTTTCTCAGTAGAATCGAGCATCGGAGGGAAGCGGACGCCCAGGTAAGCAGCGCGCCGCGGGGAGGGGGGGGCGGCCGCTTCCCGGGCTCCTTCGCCGCCACCGCCTCCTGGTCTACCGGCGCCGCTGGGCTCGTAAGGCCAGCGGCCGCGCGGAAGAGGCAGGGGAGGGCTGATTGGATCCGGCCCTCCCCCGCCTCTTCCATGCGGCCTCTGGCCTCACGAGCCCGGCAGCGGCGGAGGAAGACCCAGTGGCGGTGGCGGCGGAGGAGCCCGGGAAGCGGACGCCCAGGTAAGGAGCGCGCCGCGGGGTGGGGGGGGGCGGCCGCTTCCCAGGCTCCTTCGCCGCCACCACCGCCTGGTCTACCAGCGCCGCAAGCGAACGCTGGGGTGGAAGCTTTTTGCTCCTTGAGCAGCCAGAATGGGGGGGGGGGGTGCTTTTCTGGAGGTCCGGAGAAGACCCCTTCCTTTCTCACATGTTCCCAGCACCCTCTCTGGCGCACTCCCAACAAGGGGCCTCACAAAGTGCTTGTTTGGTCAGATGCCATAGGGAAGAGTTTTTTTTCTTCCACGCAATTGGTGGCCGCCATTTGAGTGGAAGAAAAAAAAACCTTCCCTATGGCATCCGACCAAACAAGCACTTTGTGAGGCTCTTTCTAAAGTCCAGGGATGCAGGGGCAGGAGCAGGGTTTTTTTTTTCCAGAGGCTCGGATAAGCCCCCTCCCCCCCACGCCGTCTCTCACCTGCCCCTAACGTGCAGCATGCAGGGAGTTGTAGGCTGTTCATCATACAGAGCTTTCTGGGGAAGCAGGCAGTGAACAGCCTACAACTCCCATCATGCACTGCCTGGGAGGGCTGCATTTACAGAAGCCTAGGACTAGGAGAACTCTCTGGGGAATCAGGCATCTGCGGGGCTCTTGGGAAAGGTATGGTGCCAGTGAGCCCTCCATGGACTGCCCCTCCTGCATTATGCCAGCAGGCATTCATGTTGCTGTCTGTGCTGGCCACAAGTGCTGGCTGTTCCTTGGCTATGGTAAGTGCAGCCTTCCAGGCAGTGCATGCTGGGAGTTGTAGGCTGTTTTTGCTGCACAACATCCTCCCCCCCTTTCTCACTTATATATAGTCTGAAATATAGAGTTTGAAATGAATAATTTGAATTAAATGTAGGTGTTATTTCCAATTTAAGCTCTTTTTGTACAGGTTTATAGTCACAGAGGATGTAAGAATCTGATGATTGTTAGGTATAAGCATTACCAGTGTGTTACCGCAAGAGCCCTGCCCTCTTTAGCTAGTGTGACCAGATGCAAAAGAGAGCAGGGCTCCTGCAGCTTTTCAGTGTTATGATGAAGAGGGTATTTCTCCAGGTACTGCATGCATGCAAATGACACAGGTGAATACACTGAACCACCTGAATAAACAATAGGACCAGCTAAACTACATTTAACAATATTTATATTTGTGTATTAGTGCAGTTTATACCCACTTCAAATATTTCAAGCACATTATTAATCAAACTTTTTTCACAATTCATGCTTCAGAATGCCACACAAAATTAACAAACTCCACAATTAAAACACCATAGTATACTAGTCACAAATACAGTACACAAATATTTTTTTCAATAATATTACAATGAATCTGTAATGTTTTCTTCCATTTGTGTATAATTCTTTCCAAGTTCTATCAGCAAACTATTTAACAGAAATCCAGTATCACACATCTGTTTCTGTATGCTTCTTCAGAAATTGCTTAATCCAGCTGTGACCACAAGTTTGGAAATGAACGCTGTACTTTCAAATGCATCTTTTAAGAAGGCACACTGTTGAAACAACTGTGTGCACTACCTAAAATCAAAGAAAGAATATTCTTCATCAGAACAATTGTTTTATCTAGGCATTGGAGCATTTCCTTGTGTGTCAGATCTTTTGGGGGGAACTCCTTTGTCTGGCTGGGCAATTCTGGAAGTTGTAGGACTTTTTTCTGTCTAAACACGCATAGAATTGTTTCCAAAGTTTGTTAGCCAATTGAAGTATGCCCAATTGAGCTCAATGCAGTTGTTTCTGAGTAGACATGAATAGGATTGCACTGTATCTGGTCACTCTAGCTTTGCCATAGTATCTCACTGGCAAGTCTCCCAAGAAGGTATTTCCATTGGAGTTCTACTGATGAAAATTCTGACCAGCAAAATATCTCGACCTATGCCAATACGAGCAAGATTTCCTAAAACCTTTGCTGGTTTATCAGGAATTTTGAGTCATGAAGGAAATTCTTACCCAACATAGATAGTTGTTTTTAGCCATCCTCTGTGGTATGTGGTTTGGCTCGCTTGCTTGAGCTATTTATGTACCTACTTGCTCCGTAGCTCAAAAGAAGAAGTGGGTCTCTAGCTGGTGCTAGAAGATAGTAATTCACCTTCCTCTCCAATTTGTTTGATATAATTGGCATGATGTATATTTTGTAACAATTGCTGATAATTTTTCATCCTTCAAAAAAACTTTTAAAAAATTAACAAGGTTATTATTATATCTCTTTTCTTGCTTGTGGTCGTTTTTCTAGATGAACATGATACCATCATCTCCAAGGATGATGCGGATTGGGGCGGTTTGAGCATGTTGCTGGGGATGATGGGACTTGAAGTCCCAACACAATCTCGTGGGTGCTGCACGCCCCCTTTGGGCGGCCATTTTGGACCTGGATTTTGGTTTCCAAAATCTGGTCACCCTAAATTAAACTACTTATTAAATTGCACAGAACAGCAGCAGACAATTTACTGCTCCATTGCTCAAATCTTCTAACTTCCTGTAGCCACAATCAAATGCTGATGTTTGGCTGGCAGATGTAGAATCAAATTGCAGGGAGCCAGCCAACAACAGACCACAGGCTGAGTTGTTCATAAGGAAAAGAGTCCCGTGAAACAGTAAGAACGCAGAACCATTAGGTGAAGGGCCTCAGAACAACAAATAGGATTCTGATCCCAACACAGAGTTTGCAGTTTTGAGCTATTTCAGACCTATCAAGACTTGCCATAATGTATCATAAGGGACATGGATAGCTGAAATCAGACCAGGAACTGATTTTTTTCTCAACCCAGGATCTTTGCTGCTCATTACCAGGGCTGCAGCTAGGGTATAAAACACCACAGGTATTATTTAGAAAGTATTAGAGGACAGGTCCATGCCCCAAGAGGGTTACAATCAAAATTACAACATGGGAGACAGAGCAGGGTAGATTGCTTTAACTAAAGGTGATTTGAATCACCAATTTAAATCATCATGAGATAATCTGATCACTAAACTATTCTATGTTTTACTTCTGACGCTTGCATTGAAAAGTGCTGAATTTATTAGGACCTTTATTTAAAGGAGAGAGAGAGAGAGACAACATTGTGCCCACACAAGTGAAAGAGAGAGAAAGAATGAATGTGGCCGAGACTGAGCTACGCAGAGAGTAACCAAAGGATGATGAAGTGTCACTGATGATAAATATTAGCAATGTGGATGTTGGCAGAGCCAGGCTGCATTTGCTGTCCTTCTCTCTTGGCTTGGATTCCCATATCTAGTAGCTGGGCTAAATGGCACATTAACCAGATGGCATCTTAATCAAATTGCTCATTAATGCAGATGGAGCCATGCTACAGCCTCTGGGCACCATCCAAGCAAACCTTTGTTGCATGACAATGCCCCCTTGAAAGGTATGGAAAAGAACTCAGCCTCAACGAACTTAAGTACCAGTAAAATCAATGCAGTAATGTGCAAACCCATGTAAGTCAGCAATATTATATTGGGAGGTCCATGCACAGCTAGCATGAATATGATACACAATACTGCCAAACCACTGAAAGTGTTTACAGCTTACTGGAACAGCATGAAATCTAACCACAGCGAAAAGCTGTAGTGGCAACAGTGCTACTAAGGCACTCTTCGCCAACCTGGTGCCCTCCAGATGTCTTTGATTACAACTCCCAGCTTCCCATCCTGATGGCTGCTCTGGCTAGGGATGATGTGTGTGGCAGTCCAACACATCTGGAAGGCACCAGGTTTGGATCAGCTGCCTGAAACAGATGAAGTAAAAATGTAAAAGCACATTTTACACTGAAATGTATTTGAAAACTGTTTTATCACTATCATTAGGCTCGGAAAACAGAAGGAAGGAAGCCAAACTTGCGTGGTATGTGTGTGTGTGTGTGCACTACATTTGGAAATATGTCACTTTTTGCCCTGGAAAAGCTTTTTACGTTCGTCAGCATACTGATTAATCCTCTCCTGGATGGACAGGGTTTGCCCACACTTTCACCACATAACATAGGCAATTTATCTTTTTCTAGAGGTATTTTTCTTATTCTGTTTGTTTGTTTTGCTTTTTCTGCATCCACTAATTCTGATGTCTTGCCCATTTTTGGCAAATCATGTTGGTACTGGGACTTTACTGTCGGATAATGATAAGCTGAAATAAATTTCCATGCATCTAATCTCAACAAATTAGTATGACTTTGGTTGAATGATTTGTAAGAGGGGCACAGTTCCCCAGTTTCAACAGTAACCTCTTAAACTATATTTTCTCCGATCTTTTCCCCCTTCTTGCTACCAAGGCCAAGTTCTCATTGTGGTAGGAATCCTCTATCGGAGTTATACCATTTCAAACTGGAGGTGTGGCAAACAGAATTGTTCCTCCATGCAAAATAATAATAATAATAATAATAATAATAATAATAATAATAATAGATAATAATAATAGATAATATGAAAGAAAATGAAACATACAAATAGGATTTCAACAAAACACAAAAATTAATCACTCCACAGTAAAAACTCAACTAAGAATGCAACATAAAACTCGCCTATTACAAATCCTAAAATCTAAACTCAACTCTAAATACATTTTCAAAGCAATCAACACCTACGTAATACCTATTCTCACATACTCATTTGGAATCATACACTGGTCACAGACTGAACTCGAAGAAATAAACAGACTCAATCGCACCAAACTCACAAAACACCGCATGCTCCATCCCAACTCATGCATTGAAAGAACAACAATCAGCAGGAAAAAAGGAGGAAGAGGTCTGCTAGACATGAACACAATGCATGCTAAACAGATAAAATCACTCAGAGAATTCTTCCACACTAAAAACACCCCCATTCATAAAGCCATAGTAACAGCAGATAAAAATTACGCCCCACTCAACCTAGCACTACAAAACGAAGACCAAACACGACCACTCACAGTCACAGAGAAAAAAGAAAAATGGGGACAAAAAGCACTCCGTGGGAAGCACTACAACATAACACAGAACCCATGAATAAACAATCGTACGAATGGCTCAGGAAGGGTGAGCTATTTCCATAGACAAAAGGATTCCTAATAGCTATACAGGATCAACTTATAGCCACCAAGAACTACCAAAAATACATCTTAAAAGACAACAGTGTAACAACAGACCTATTCAGGAAATGCCATCAATTCCAAGAAACAACAGACCATATAACAGGAGCATGTAAAATTCTGGCACGAATGGACTATACAGACAGACACAATACAGCTGCAAAAATAATTCACCAACAACTGGCCTTCAAATTCAACCTTCTCAAACAACCTACACCTTACTATACATACTCACCCGAAACAATCCTGGAAAATGCAGATCATAAAATATACTGGAACAGAACAATTCATACCAACAAGACAACATCCTGCAACCGACCAGACATTACGTTCATAGACAAAAAAGAGAAATACACATACCTCATTGATATAGCAATACCATGTCAAAAATGTTGTTGAGAAGGAAGAAGAAAAGAGAGACAAATATACACCACTAGCCATGGAAGTCAAAGAACTATGGCAACAGGAAAAGGTCACAATTATTCCGTTAGTCACCTCAGTCACCGGCATCACATCAAAAAATTATACAGAAAACCTTCAGAAACTGGGGCTAGCAAAATACATCCACACCAACATCCAGAAAGCAGTCATACTTAAAACATGTTCAATTGTCAGAATTTTACAATTCTGTAAAAGACAGCATGACTTGGCAAAGCCCGTCATGTCCATCTAGAAAAACCACCAAGAGCGAGAAAGAGATGAAATAATAATATAGACCATGTAACAGAAGGATGTAAAATTCTGTCAGGAATGGACTATACAGACAGACACAATACAGCTGCAAATATAATTCACCAACAACTGGCCATCAAATTCAGCCTCATCAAACAACCTACACCATCTAGTCACCCAAAACAATCTTGGAAATTTCAGATCATAAAATATACTGAGACAGAGCAATTCATACGGACATAATACCTTGCAATCGACCAAACATAATGGTCATAGACAAAAAAGAAAAACACATGTACCTCATTGACATAGCAATATCTAATGACAAAAATGTTGTAGAAAAGGAAGAGGGAAAGAAAGGAAAATATACACCACTGGAAGTCAAAGAACTATGGCAACAGGAAAAGGGGCGGTTTACAAAAATTAAAAGATTTAACACTAAAAAGTCAATATACAAAATTTAAAACCATAAACATAAAACAGCTAACATTAAAACACTTTAAAACATTTTAACTGTTAAGCCTGGCCACAATGTCAATCAAAACCTCAACTTGAGATGTTAAAATGCCTGGGAGAAAAGAAAAGTTTTGACCTGCCGCTGAAAAGATAACAGTGTTGGCGCCAGGCGGACAGTATGACTTGGCAAAGCCTGACATGTCCATCTAGAAAAACCACGACAAGCGAGAAAGGTATTATTATTATTATTATTATTATTATTATTATTATTATTATTATCCAAATAGAAAACGGGCTTCTCCTTGATATTCTAGACTTCTATATGCAGAGTGTTTTTTGTTCTAAGGAGGATCAATCAATCAATCAATCAATCAAATGAGGTTACCCCCTCCCCACACACACATACAAAAAACTCCTATAGTCTGACATGGTACAGATTATTCACAGGTTAACAGAGAGAGCTAAGCCAAAGTGTTTCGAATTTTAGTGTTTTGCCATTTCTATGCTGCTTAGATCAGGGGGTGGGCACATGCAACCAAGGCCAGCAACAGCCTCTAGTGAGCCTTCAAGCACAGTGTTGCCAATGGCCCCACTTACATACCACCTGAGACACGCACATAGCGTGTTGCCGGTAGCTCTCCTTCCTTTCTTCCTCTTCACCGTTCCTGTGACCTCACTGGCTCCCTTATACCCTCTGATTGGTTCAGATTGCTGCTACTCAAAACGTAAGGAGGAGGAAAAGAGCGGTGTAGGCCCTGCAGGCTTGCCCAAGCAGTTTCGGCACTGTTTCCTTTTGTCAGCAGGGCCGACTGGGCTAGGAGGAGGAGGAAGAATAGCTTGACCAGGGCTGGAGACAGGGTCGGTTCAGGGCCCTTTTGATTTTCTGGGCCCTAGGCAGATGCCTGCCCATGCCAACTGCTAATGCTGGGCATGCAAGCATAGCTAAGGACCATATCCAGACATCCAAAGTTTTCAATGGCTGCTAGTCATGATGTCTCCATATTACCATCAGTATCAGAGGCTGCATGCTCCTGGGGAATACAGGCAGGAGGATGATATTTTGCTCAGTCCTGCTTGTGACCTTCCAATAGGTATCTGGCTGGCCAACGGAATGCTGGACCAGGTATGCCTTCGGTTTGATCCTGCAGTGCTCTCTTATGTTCCCTTATAAGCTCCTCCTACAGATGAGTTGCCACATGGTGGCAACATAGCCAAGAGAAGCTTTGGGAAGCCAGATGTACTCCACAGTCCTTATGTTCCCTACCCGGCTTAACATCCTAATGGACCCAGTATACTCATTGTCGACAGGCAACAAAGAAATTGTAGGAAATAGTTACTATCTGCCCAGTAAAGCAATCTAGTTTGATTATTGTACTTAACAACCAAGACATTAAATTCAAAGGTGATTAGACAGCTCATTTTTGTTAATTCAGATATCTTAATTGTTTATGCTGAGCATGATTTTGAAAGAGCAAGTCTGATGGAATACATACATCTGAGAACATTTTCATGTGCGAGGCTTAAATTGCCTTTGAGCCTCTCACAGTGTTTATGAGAATTTGTGATTATTGCTGATGCGGAAGGGAAAGCGGCAGAGAAGCATTTGTAAAGTGAATGAACATTCTGTCTAATGCAGTTTTCATATTTGCATTACAAAAGGACTGGAGTTAGAGCTTCTTTTAAACCCTCTTGTGTGGAAATGCCTCTGAGCCTCTCACAATATTTATGTGAATGTTTGATCATCTCCAATGTTGAAGAGCAGGACTTGGAAATCAATGGGCATTCTGGCCAATGTAAGTTTTACATACACCTTACAAATCAATTCAAGTAAGAACCACTTTATGCTTCACCTGTGAAACTGCCCTGAGAGGCAGCCACTGACAAACTAGAATTAAATCAGTACTTTTAAAGATTAATCCAGTAAGAATCAACAATAGAACTTCCATCTGTTTGTAAATGGAGGGAAACCTAACTCACAAACAATAACTGGGAAAGGCATTTGTCTCTGTCTCCACCAGTAAAATCATTTTAAAATCCAAGTTATTGAAATAAAAACTTATCTCTGTATTGGTGAAGAAAGATCACAAGCAATACTGGAAATCAGTCTTGCCTGACACTATTTAAATTGAATCTCTGTGAGAACTATCCACAATTTGCAGTGAAAGTTGAAGCTATTAAAACATCTACGGCCAAGATTAAAATTTCGAACGCTGTTTTAATAAAACAAAATTCTACTACATATTCACAGAGCTGCCACATCTATGCTCAAGCAGTTTTAAAGCATTTGACAGATAATATATAGAATTCAGAGCAATTGCAACTATAATTTCATCTCTCTTTTTAGTTCTGACAGAAGAAAGATATTGTGCAAGGTGGAGATAAATTGGAGCATAAAGAAAACAATCAAGTCACACAATAAACAGGGCCAGCATGCCCATGAGCCAAAGTGAGACCTTTGTCTCAGGTGGCGGATCAGGAGAAGTGTCAGACTGGGGACCACAGCCTTGCCCTGCCACGGTGGTCACCTTCCCATCTGACCGGCACTGCTGCCAGCTTCCCTACAACCTGCTTCTGCTGGGCCAGCCACCTATTCACCAATTCTGTGGGGTGCACTCTCTGCCTGCCTGATACTGTCACCGCATAATAAAGCAGTGTCCTTCTTGACCAGGAAGTGAAGTGCCCACTGGCTGGCTGCGCATGTGCAACTGCCACCTCTCCAAAGAGAAAGCCAGGTGCCTTCCAGCTATGTGGAGCACCTTCTCCCATCCAGATTTCCCTCCAAGGTATGGCTCCAGGCAGAGGATGGCACAGCAATGGTGGTGGGCAGCATTAACTTTAAACTGGATTGATTGTAAATTGGATTAGAAAAAAAAAAATCTAATGTGCACCCTAACTAGAGTTGAGTAGCTGCCGCGCTCTCCTATCAGCATTGCTCATGTCTCCTCTTTCAGCAGCTGAACCTGAGAGGGAGAGGAGCAGGGGGCAAGGGGTGGAATGCTTAGCAAGGCTCTCAGTCTGCAGATCTCCCTTTCAGACTGGTGTCTTTGAATCTCAGGTCTAAAAGCTTTACAGCACTGCAATTGGCTGCACTATTCGTTTTTGGTTGAAAGAAATATTTGGTTCGGTGTGCATTGTCTAAAAGCAAAAACTGACTATTCAGGGAGCACTATGCACCTTGCCTGGCGGGGGTGGGAGAAGGCATTTGCTGCTCTACTTCATGAAACAAAATGTGTAGGGCTGGCCCTAACAGAAACAAACAAAAATTCTTCTAATAAACAGCATTCATTAGTTGTGAAGACCGAGCAAAGAAGGCTATGGCCTTGCTACTGGGGCCTCTTTGCTGGGAGAGTTCTCAAGAACAAGTTTCCAAAACAGTTTGTTACAAGCTTTTCCAGAAACAGCGCCTGGTTGTTATCAAGGGAGGCGAGAAGCTCTGAGAAGCCAAGGTCGCGACTAGATGGCGGAGTTGGTGCTGAGTGCTTTCAGCTGAGGGGAAATGCGGCTTGGAGGGAAATGCCCCTCCCGAAGGCAGGAAGGGCAGGGGGGCGGAGGGAGGGCTGTGAATTGGCCAATGTGGGTCACGGTACCTGCCAGCCCCAAAGGGATAAATGGTATAGCAACTGGGCGTGAGTTATCTCCCCTGGGACTGAATGTATTGGATGTGGGAGATCCTTTTCAAGGGAGGTTACAACTTGGGACTAAGTCAGGATTTTCTTGTGTTGGTTTTTCTTGTCTGCTCCAGGGGAAGGCCCAGCCACCTTTGGGATGTATTATTGTGGGGATTTATGTTGGTCAATCATTTTATTGCTTGCTGCTAAACTACCTAATTCTCTCCTTCTCTCCCCCCCCCCCACCTTCTTCCATGTCTGTGCTTTCAAGCTATGTCTTTGACTGAAGCCTTACGTGATTAGTTTTAGAGGTTTTTTTAATAACTTGCCTTGGCTAAGGCCGTTTCGGCATGAGGCTTGGGAGGTGGGCATCGGGAACAGGACTGTGAGTCTGGTGCCTACCTTGAGGAAAGGACGGGTGGATCCTGGCCTTTCCTTCACAGGTGGTTTCACGTGAAGTAAACAATTAATATTACTAAACTCCAAAGAAAAATTCAAAGGCACCTCTTACAGCTTGAATGAAGCTGATGTAGGCCATGTCCTAATGAACACTCAGGAACTGGTTCATATGTGATAAAGGCCTACATGCAATTACCTCATGGGCCACCATCCATGACTGCCTTGCAGTCCATCATATGGAGGTATCGTTTGTGTGAACCAGCATCACCAACTAGGTGGTATAGTGGTAGCTGCTGTGTTATCCATTATAGCAGCAGGTCATAAAGTGCTGCTGTTATCACAGAAATCTCAGCAGACATATATCAAATAGCCATGTATATAAATTACACCTCTGCATGAGCATTTCTCAGCTGGGGGCCTATAAGTTCTCAGCTGGGGGCCTATAAGTTCCTAAGGCAATTGCATGGGAAGGGGGTAGGAATCACCATCATCTGTGAACAAGCTCTCAGCGTCAATGCACACCAAGATGACTAAAAATAATTCCCAGTGTCAACTGTCTCCAAGTGGCAAGATCCCCAAGAGGTGATATACAGGAGTCTAGAGAATATCCATTATCTACACAATATGGAAGAGCATTCAGTTCCAGCGTCCTCTCAAAAGCAGTCTGAAGTGACAGAGTCTAGGAACAGGTTTGCCACCTGAATGAGAACTAGGCCAGAGAGCTTATAGGTTATAGCTTACGTCAGGGCTACCAGCAACAAATAGTCATTGGCCCACAGTGAACTCTTGACTCCCCAGCTGATGATTCCATACAGGAAAGTGAGAGGAGCTCTCAGCAGTACACAGATGAAGCCCTGGCAAAAGGGCATTGAAAGCTACCATAGGCTACAGTAGCCCTGCTCTGTGGAATGTGTTATTAACTTTCTATGCTTGAACACTGGAAGGATGGGATATGAATTGTTAACAAACAAACAAACAGATTTACTCTCACAAGGGCTGTGCACAAGGGCTTGAAGGGACACAAGCTAGCCTCTGGAAGTTATTTCAAGAAGTAAATCAAAGAGTGTCAATGAAATTAATTTGAAACTTCTTTAAAATGTTGGCATTGTGTACAATTCCAGAAGGAATGACAGTCTCGAATATACTCTGGACTTGAAGCTTTTGGAATGATGAAGCAATAACAGATTAATGGATTCTTCTGACATGATAATCTATCATGATTGGCCCGCACAATAAGAATGAGCATGGGTTGAGGAGTAAAACTGAATAAAAGCAACCTTTGGCAGATTGTAGAAGGAACTTGACCTAGTGGTTCTCCTTTCAATTTGTTCAGCAAACCACAAAGAATCAAATTATGTATTTTCATTGGCTTGGCAATAAAGAGATAAAAAAATCAAGTTAGGCTGATACAGGGTGCTCCTAGCCACCAAGGCCACCTGGACTTCAAGTGACAAAGATGAATCCAGTAGCATCTCTAAGCTGCACACCTGATCTTTCAAAGGGAGAGTAACCCTCTCTAGAACAGTTTCACCCATCAATATGCAGATGACACCCAGCATTACCTCTCCTTTTCCTCCAATCCAGGTGAGACAGTAGATGCCTTGAATTGGGGCCTGAGCAAGATAGTGGACTGGATGAGGGCTAATAACCTGAACCACATTTCAATTAAGATGGAGGGACTTTTAATGGGTGAAACTGTTCTAAAGAGGGTTACTCTTCCCCTGAAAGATCAGGTGTGCGGCTTGGGGGATGCTCCTGGATTTGGGAGATTTGGGGGATTCATCTTCGTCACATGAAACTCAGTTGGCCTCGGTGGCTAGAAGCACTTTGAGCTTAGTTTAATATACCAGCTGTAACTCTGTCTCCACAGAATTAGTCTGGCAACAATTATCCATGCTCTAGTAACTTCCTGGTTGGATTACTGCAACGTGTTGCATGTGGGACTACCTTTGAAGACCATTTGGAAACTAATGGGGACTGGCTGATAGGATCACGTGAAGCCAGTGCTTTGTCAGCTGCATTGGCTGCCAGTACTTTCCCAAGCCCAACTCAAATTGTTTATGTTGACCTTTAAAGTCCTATACAGTTTGAGACAATAGCATCTAAAGGAACATCTCGAGTATATACCTACTCGGAACATTAGTTCATCTTTGGCAACCCTCCTCCAGGTGCCCCCACTGAAGGAAGCTAGACATGCTTTTCCACATCAATATGGGGAAGGCTATCCATATCCCAAGCAATTCCATGTAGGTGTTGAATAGCATGGGGGCTGCGGCACCATGCTAGGAAACAGAGCAATAATCCCCCAGCATCATCTTCAGCAATAAGCAGGAATGGGACCTTTGTAAAACAATACCTCCAACCTCCCAAACCAGATACCAATCCAGGAGGATACCATGGCCGATGGTATCGAAAGCCACTGAGAGTACCATGAGAACCACGGGATCGCACTCCCTCATCCATCTCTCTCTCTCTCTTTCCCTCTCTCTCCCTCTCTCTCTCTCTCTCTGTGCGTGTGTGTGTGTGTAAAGATTACCTCCTAACAATGGGGAAAGTAAAATGGGATGCTGGATAAACTCCCTCTACTGCAGCCTTCCCCAACCTGCTGCCCCCCCATGTCTTGAACTGAAATTCCAAGCATTCCTGATAATTGGCCAAGCTGACTGGGGATGATGGCAGTTGTAGTCCAACACACCTGGAGGGCACCAGGTTGGATAAAGCTGCTCCACTGGAATATACCTGAACATCTTGAGAATTGTACAAGACCTGTAAACCTTCCACAATGGATATCCTGGTATTTGATAAGATAAACCCATGAAACATACCACAGCATACTACTGTTCCCATTCTCAAATGAATGGGAACAGTCACACATTATGGTAAGCCAAATATGATGTGAATAAACTGCTTGCTGGTACACATAGCCTGTTCACTCCTCCTTTTATGTGAGTGGGTAAACAGCCACAGCTGGGATTATAGCTAAATGCACTAAAACAAGACAAAAACAACTACAAGCCCTGGTTTAAAGAGGGTTTCTGGTACAACCTTTTTTAGGTGTACATAAACATAATCCTGGGTCCAAGTGCCACGTGATGCTAACCCATTCCTGGTTCGTTTACCAGCCTGAATGAAAAGAAGAGCAAATTGGCACTGTTTCAAAATAGGCATTGTGGTTTATATTGTGGTTATTAAGTCAGGATTCCTGGCTTATTAAATTTGAACACAATCAGCGATTACATATGAAATAGCCGCCTTTAATGAAATTCAACAAACTTTATATTACACTGATCCATTCAGCACAGCTGCATAAGGTGCCAAAGGGCAATTCAATACATGCTACCAATGTCTGTTTCAAAAACCAGCCATGGTGACAGGAAACAACACACTAGTATTTATAACATTTATTTGTTTATATAAAGACAGAACACTGATATATTCCTCTCCCGGTTAAGATTGCTATATAAGTAGAAGAAACCCTCAAGGCTCTAGAGCGTATCGTGTCATCTGATAACACTCAAAAAGTCAAGTTAGTGGCCTCGGGGCTTGCTTCAAGAATATAATTTCCCATTTTTCAGGCATAATTTGATCAGAAAGTCAGTGTTATTGGTTGGTCTCATTTAATTCTATTTTAGCTTTCTCTGTGGACCTGGTCTCTTAATCAGACTGACATTTTTTCCTCCAAAAAAATTAAAAATAAAAATAAAATATGAAGCTGTTGCTGAGCTGCTCTTTCTAGCCTAGAGTTAAGTGATTTTCTTCCATTCGAATATCAAGACCCTTTAACACATATATCTGTAGCATCTTCTGCTCAACAGCATGAGAGAAGAGGTGCCACCTCATAACAGAAACTACCCATATGGGTTCAGAGAAGAGAAAAGCCACAGCTTTGACTAATAAAAATCCATATCTTGCCACAAGTACCTCACAGCATTATTTGGGGGGAAATCTTCTCTTATATTTTGTTGGTTCCTGTTTCCATTTTTAACTGGCTTTGTGAAAGTTGTGGCTCTTCCACATCTCCCCTTAGGAGGGATCCAAGCTAGAAAGGCTTGCTTTGGGTGGCCAGATATGGTGAGGTTTCAAGGTAGGAGGGCATCTCTTTGGTTCCCCTGTCCTTCTAGGGACATCTGAAGAGGGCTTTCTGGTAACCAGAGGGCACAATCTACATCCAGTCATAAGCTGTCCTCCGAAAACTATGCCAACAATGCTGCTTTTTGAAACCAGGCCTCCAACAGAGCACAGAAAGCAATTGCAACTTGTTGTAAGATAGATGTGTTCACTCTAGCACTATACCCTTGCAACTACCAACAGAAACACTTTTAACGCTGTAGTGTTTGCAGTTTCCCAGTTGGTAGTATTGTTATTGTTGTTGTTACGTAATCCAATGCCATGCCTGCTGAGTATTAAAATATGGACAGGTTCTTTATTCAGAATAAATGCTTTGGCCTTCTTGGTCTAAATAATGGATTAATTGGTTGTAATAAAACTTGGCGTTCTGATGAAACTTCGCAAAGTCAACCACAGACTTCTCTATTTTCAGAATTCATTGAAGTGTGGGGTAGCCATTCAGAGTATGAACCACAGTGCAAATGGAGAGTAATTATACTCAGAATAGCTACAGCATGGAAATAAAGGCAAGGCAAAGCAGAAGTCATAGGAATAATTGCAGCAGTGAACTCAAACATAATTATCGTGCAGACTGAAAACATACAAATGCAGCTGACAATATTGCATCCCATCACTATTGGCTCCTCTTACTAGAGAGTGGTCTTCCTCTAGAGTCTTCTCCAGTAGCAGCTTTCAGATGACTCACTGAAGATTTGGCTGTTTGTAGGATCACATGATCAGGCCAACTGGAAGCTGCTGCTGAGAAAGCCCTGAATCCACACATGGACTTTTTCCAACTGATTGTGGCCATGGTGATCATAAGGAAAGCAGGCCTATAATGATCCAGAAATGTAGTAGGCAGAACCTGACAACAATTCAGTGCAAGTCAGTCTCATTTTAAACAATGGAATGAGACTTCATCAAGACAAATGTAAGTCTCTTTGATGTCTTTAGGAGTCAGTTACAACCATCTGTTGCTGGATTGTGTCCAAAGAGTGCATTTCTTCTAGTCTACATTATACTCTCATCCCATGTAGGAAGTGAGGAAATCGTTCTCATATGTAATCAATATGCCTTTTACCAAATTCGGCTGATTCACTAGCTATGGCCTTTCCTGGACAGGGATAGTTTGGCTACAGTGGTACAGGCATTAGTAACCTCAAGACTAGATTACTGCAATGTGTTCTATGGGGGGCTCCCTCATAGCTGCTCTGGAAGCTGGAGCTAGTGCAGAACGCAGCAGCTTGGCTGTTCAGGCGCTGTCCCTTTTTAGCATGCAACTGCACTGGCTGCCTATTCACTACCAGGCCAGGTTTAAGGTTTTAGTACTAGTGTACAAAGCCCTAAACAACTCGGGACCAGGATATCTGAGACAACGCCTTCTCCTCTACCAACCTGCCCAGAGACTGAGATAGTCAGAGGGCATGCTTCTGGTGGTTTGACATGGATGTTTGGTTCAAATGGAATCTACCTGGAAAAGAGCCTTCAGTGTGGTGGCCCCTTCCAACTTTGTACTGTTTCTGGCACCTCCGGAAAACATCTTTATTACAGGAAGCCTTCCTTGAGGAACTGGCCATGGTTTATCAGAATTCTGTTTCCTTTTTAAAATAGTAATTATTTTAACATGGTTTAATTATTTTATTCTGTTTTATTGTTCACCACTCCAAAATCCATCTAGATATGGAGCGGTATAGAAATGTTAAAAATCAATCAAACAAACAAACAAATAAATAAATGCAATGATAATCTCCTAGATCCAAAACTATGGACCATGATGGAAGATCAGACCAAAAAGTGGGACACTTGTTTACGTTGCAAACATCATATCAGTCTTAGAAAGTCCCTTTGAGTAGAGAATAAATCACAGTGACAATCATGTGGAAACTATGGGATGGTTCATACATGCCTTTAGATTTGACTTCTCTACATTTGGCTGGCAGTTAAGTATATGAACTGTCTACACTGAAAATCATTGCATATAAAGTACAATGAAAGCTCTTTTATATTTATGAGTTATTTTATTGTGAGGGGTACATGCCCTTAATGTCGATCTGTGCAGAAAAGAAACACAGAAAGTATGCAAAGAGAATGCCAGATACTTTAAGGAGATTATCTTCTTTAAAAGCAAGAACAACACCCCAAAATACCACCACCACAATATTCCTGAGATGTCAAACAAGCTTTTGTGGACCATACTGGTATGTCACATATGATGATAGACTTACTAGACACCTTTCCAACAAGCTTTGCAGATGTGTTAAGGCAACTGCAGGTTTTATTTTGACATCTCTAAAATGTTGCCATTCCAATATGTAAAGTATGGTTTATTCAGAAAGAGATTGCACTCAATGTTTAAACAAGTTGCATTTTGCCGTTCCCCTAGTAAGAAGGCAACTTTGCTATTCAAATATGAGTGTTGGTTCTGAAATGTACATTCAGGAAACACATCAGTGGGATTTCAACGTACATATTTCAAACAAGATGGATGCAGCAGGTGAATTTTATAGTAGCTTTGAAATAGAGTAGACTAAGCTTGGAATGAAGTGCTCTTATTTGTGTGAATGTGATAAAACTAAATATAAAAGGTAGGTCTGTGTAAAGTGAAATGCCCCTCCCTTGCCCCAAGAGAAACGGCAACAGTGGTCTGCCATCTTACATCTGCTGCTGGAACCAAGGTGCTAATTGTGTGATGTCAATAAAACCTGAGGTTCCTGCTCTTGATGAACGATTCAGACATCACAAGTACAGACTGTGGAGCAGTTCTACAGTGTATGCACCTTCACTCTATTACTTTCTAAGTCCTCTCTCAACAGAGCTCTGAAAGCAAACAGGCCCGACACCCACATCTTTTTTGCCGATTTAGTGAGAGAAGCTGGGACCTGTAAGGAATTTGCAACAGGGAGCAGTAGAGCGGCAACAGTAGGAAATCCCCCCCTCCTTCAGCATCACCCTCCACAGTTTTATACACGTGCATTCTCTCACACCCAACAACATATACACCAACAGAACTTCTCTTTCTCATCCATACATCCACATGGCTCTCTGAGCTGAAGTAGCTGCTCAGCCACTGTCTTACTGAGTGATGCTGATCAAGTCACTATCTATGAGCCTCAATTTCCCCATATGTTATTTGAGTGATCCACACTGACCTCATGACAATTTGACCACTGGGTGTACATGAAATTACATAGAAGTCTCACAGATATCACCAAAATTTCACAATTCTTTTAGCCTCCCTCAAAATTCCTTCAGTGTTACATCTGAAAAGAGCATATTTGCTTCAGTTTTCACTTGGAGACATTGTAGAGGCATCTTTAGAGAAATGTAGAAACACACAAAAACTTGAGCTCAGGTTTGCCTCAAACGCTGCTTTAGATTTTTTTTAAAAAACTGGACACCACTCTGAAGTTTACTTGCAAGTGAATAATGAAAAAAATTCTGCAAGGGGTGGAAGACAATACACCAAGCACTACTACTTAGCATTTTCCACATATGATTTAGAGCCTTCCCATCCTGCAATGAACTCAGGACTGGGATTATTCTATTTTCTCCTCACAACAATTTTGCAAAGTAGGATAGGCTAAGAAAGAGTGGTTGATCTAAGACTTCTCAGTCAACCTAGTGGGTGAGTGGAATTTTGTAGGTTGCCCTCATGCAAGTTCAACACTGTCCACTACATCACAGTGGCTCTTCACCTGTGCGAGCTCCTTTACAATGGAAAAAGTTACACAGCTGCAGGCCTAGTGGCAAGTAACCTTAACACTCATGGAATCTATACTGGTGTTCACTGAACATGCAAATGAAGTTTTCAAGAGCATTCAAAATGTTCCCCAGGTATAACACCTTAACTCCAAGGTCTGCTCATCAGTCTGAGCAATTTGTCACCTAGTGAGAAGATCCTGGCAGACCATGTGCCTCCTACACACTCTGGCTCTGGAACTCTTACCTTTTCCCCGCTACACAAACCAATACAGCCTGCCTCCGGCCAGCAATTGCTCTGCTCTCAGTAGCCAGCACATCAGGAACCTGAGATTTGTCTGCTTCCACTATGCTGACTGCACCTGTGTCCTGACTTTGGATCCCTTACCATGTTACTCTTTGGGACAGCAACCCTAAACAAAATCTCACATCTCCCTCAAAAGGAGGGATAATGAACCCTGTACCAATGTCCCTCACAGTGTGACACTCTACTCGGCAACCTGCTATATCACTGTACCGTTTCAGGTTGTCAATGCCCTGTGCTGTTTCAGTTGGTGTGATAAGTTTCATAATGCTGTGTTTTGCTATAGCTTGGATTGTAAGGCTCTACTAAGGGTGAGATCTTTAGCAGGAGTCTGAGTAGATTAGGTTTCACAAGGAAGCACCAAAAAAACCAACACACACACACACCACACAAAAACTCCCACTGGTGTTGGGGCTGGGAGCCAGTCAAGGCTGTGTATATGTTGTTCCAACAAGGAGCAGAACAAGAGTGAGCTTTAAATAAGAGTTTGGCTTCCGTTAGACTTGTTAGCTCCACCTCCAAACTGACTGAGGCTTTGTCTCTTAGAGTCCTGGCTATGGCAGCCTCAAGCTGTGGCAACATCTAAGTGGCTGTGGCATGCTAGTGTCCTCATGGCCAGAGTCTAAAGGCAACAATGCAACCTCCTCTGGATGTAGGGGAGCCGACCCCTGGAATCTTTCAGGGGAGCGGAGTCCTTGAGAGGTTGAAGCCTTTCCATGACCAACTCCTTTCCCTGAACCTTTAACTCTGGAGCCTGTTCTACTGAGATCAAGGTTTGATGGTGCTGGTCCATGATCCCCCCTCCAAACCACAGTCCAGGGTGTTTGTTTGTCCCTGGTAGGCCCAAAGAGCCACTAGATTCTGCAAACTCTAGAGCAGCCATGAAAGTAAGATGAATGACAACTGTGGAAAGATTTAGTTCTGTGCAAACTGCTTGGAAATTTGGCTGAATCTACATGTCTGCCCACATGCTTCATTATCAAATTGGCATTTTGGAATATGATATGATTCCATTTCTGATCAATATCAAAATGTGCTTCAGGATTACTTTTGGGAGGAGGCTACACACTTCACCTCAGTCCACTTCCCTCTGTTTTTTAACTTTCCATTCCTCCTCCTTTTCTCCCCTTTTTCCTCTTCTCTCTCTCTCTCTCTCTCATTCCAGCTCTGCTAAAGATGGAAGGATCAGTAACCCACTGCACTGGATTGGTAGGTGTGGATTTTGTCTGTCATAGTGGAAACTTATGACATGGACTGGATGGGAATGTAGGCCTAAAATTAGTATTCAAATTGGTTTGATTACTTATCAATTTATGACATGTCAATACCATTCTTATGCCATTCCAAAACCATTTATATTGTTTTGCTGGTTTGTTGATTGCTTTCTCATACCATTCTCTCACTATTTACAACATTATCCTCCTACTAATTTCCTTTTTTAATTTCTAGCTGCTGATGTGGTGTAGCAGCTAGAGTGATAGATGGACAGACTGGAGAGAGGTGGGTTCAAATCCTTACACAGGCACTATCTCACAATCTAACTTAGCCATGGGGTTCATGCAAAAGGGAAAAGTCATAATCTACGCAAGTAGGGCTTCCTCGTGTCCTGGAGACTTCCTAACATGTTGATGGGGATGGCAGAGCCAGGGAGAGCTGCATTTCAGAAGGGGCTTGGTGCGAAGCACAGCCCCATAGCCCACAGTCTACCCACATAGTTGATCACCTTTATTTCTATCTATCTATCTATCTATCTATCTATCTATCTATCTATCTATGAATATTTATTTTCTCCCATAGTGCAAGTAATAGATAGTTTTGCAGTAAAATAGAAAGAAAAAAAGATAATTGGTGTTTACTGTGAACTAAAGAAACACAGATTTTGAGATCATAGATACTTGTTCTTTCTAACATAAAAGACTTCTCAGCTAAAAAGCTCAATGGGGCTTGTACTGTTTTGAACAATTTTTTAGGTGCAGTCATGCAAAACTAGTAATGTTTGTCTGTCCTGCAAACAAAAGCTTTCCAATTATTTTGCACACAGAGATCAACATTTCATTAATGTTCCATTCTATCTAGCCTCTTGCAACTAAATGTTGATTAAAACATGAAAAGTGTGTAACACCTTAGTATTTCTAAGTATTTCTGTGCAGCATCTCTCTTTCCTCTTAGCCCAGACATCTCTGTCTCTGCCTGCACATGTAGCATAACTTGCAATCAGCATGAAATGTCATCCCCAGGGATTGCCTGAAAAATGAAAGCATAGGCTGAGCAGACATCTTTCAGCAACCACCAACTGAAGAAATTGATTTATGGCTATTCAGACATGCGGCTGGCATGCAAGAACAAGTGTCTGTTCCTCTCACAGAACAAAACAAAACTTGGGCAGAAAAATCAGGAGGCCCCATGTGCATTTGGGAAAGACGGAGATCAGAAGACAAACACGGAGAGGAGTGGGACAGTATAAAGGGCAGGGAAGATGGTATGGTAAGCTTTGTATCCAGAACTTAATTTCAGCAGGGCCAACGTCTTGGAGCTTATGAAAACAGGCTGCCCAGAAGCATAAAGAGTGGCCTTATACCAAGTTGGACTATCAGTAGAGACTAGAAGCTCTGATTTCCCATCCCAGGTTTCAGTCAGAACCAGCCAGGGCTCTAAAAGAGCTATCCATGGTGCTAAAGCTAGTTTGGGGGTAGGAGGTCAACACCTTGGACAGCTCCTTTAAAGTTCTGGCTGGTTCTGACCGAAACCCAGAATGGATTCACAGCCCCATCAAAATCGGAGCTACCAACTTCCACTGCAGGCTATTTGTCTACTCTGCCCAATATTACCTACTAGGAGTGGTAGTGGCTCTCCAGAGTCTCAGGCAGAAAAAGGTTCTTTCTCATCCCCTGCTTCCTTGGCCTATTTTTAAACCAGAGATGCCAGGAATCAATCTTGGGTCCTTCTGCACACAAAGCAGATAGATGCTCGCAAGAGTTGACATACCAGCTTTAAAATTCTTCTGAATATATTTTTCTACATGCATCAATGAAAGGATTCACAAAGTTGCCCCATTATAGTGAATCTTTCTTTGTGTGGAGCCCAAGCATTTGTTTAGAAACCTTCCAGACAGTTTTGATTTCAGCTTTCTCTTGGTCCATTGAAATAAGCTGTTTGTAGTTTCTAACCTTTGTTCCATTTGATTCTTTTATCAATATTTGCATTTATTTGTATTCCCCTCCAAGGAACCCAGGATGCCATACATAGAATTATCACCTTTCCCCCTTCACATGAATTCCATAGCTAAATTAGGCTAATAGAGAGTGACACTTCGGATTTGAGCTCCCTTCTCTTCCTTCGGTCCATCCATCATTCTAGCCTCTACACCAGAACAGCCTGCTAGGAACTGCCCAGAAATTAAAAAGAAAATTAGCAGGAGGACAAGGCTGAATTACATACATAAATGCATAATGGGGGGGGGGAGCTATAGATCCCCACACACCCCAAAAACTTCACAATAAATGAATTCAGAGTGGAAATTTAAGAGGCAATCCTGTAAGGCTTATGTCAGAATCAATAAGAGATGAATAAGAAACCACAATTTGAATCCATGTGCTCTATTAGAATCAAGCACAATCTTGCAAAGTGAGCTAAACTGATGTATTTTGCAGCTTTGGAGTGCTTTATTCTCTGTGGATTATTGAGAATACAGTTTCCTACTGCTGTTCCTTTGCTCACTGATAATGTCTGCTCAATACTTTTTCTCTTTATATATTGGGCTGTAATGGAATCTAATCAAAATATCAATGGTAACCCTGAAGGATAATTATGAGTTCAGACAGAGCCAGAAATAGCATTGTGTTATGTTCATTTTGTCTCTTCTTGTCTTTCAGGCGTGCAGAGGGCAATCAGCATTTAGAGTTAGCTGATGCAGTAACTTTGACTTGACCTCCCAAACTGATTTCCAGCGTCCTTCTTAAAGGAACTAATCCTCACACGAGGTGTGTATTATTGGGTCTGAGAGAGATCTAAAAGTCTGGCATAACAGTGCAATGAAGAAACTCCTTACCATGGAAATGTGTATTATTCTCAAGCTGAACACAAATTGAAAAGCCTGCAGCAACTTCCAACGGTCTTCCCCCGCCCCCACCCCACGTTTCCAGAGTAATCAGTAAAACATAATTCAAGGGTGTTTAAAGGAATGGGGTGCCACAAGGAAGGAAGTCTACTGGGTGACTATATCTGATCCTTCAAGCACAGGGGGAACAGTGTGATGTTTAGGAAGCCCACAAAGATCCATCCTAGGCAACCACACAATCTCTATATATTCACCTGAGATTAATCGAGGAAGTTTTCATAGCCACCATGATCACATTTGCAATATGGTGAACATTGTGGTGATGTGGCAAACAGTTAATCAGGCAGCCTGCAATTCATCTCTCTCCGTTGGCCACCTTCCCCTGAAAGCCCAGCACAGATACACGCCCCCCTCCCATGAGTTCTTCATGCATTTAAAGAACTTGGGGAACGGAGTGTCTCACTTTGTGCCAGGGTGAACAGACTCCCCTCTCCCGAGTTTCCTGGAATTCAGTCTCACGTCACCCTGGTCTTTAGACATTCAGAAGCAGCAATCCCTCTTACTGTTACTGAATGCTTCCAACACCGGATGCAAAGTGAAATAGTGACCCAACTCTTCCTATCCATTATCTGTATACCTCAGATAACAGGCAGCAGAAGACTGGCTGAGTCGCCTATAGAAATCAATGGCAAACCAAAATAGGAATTGCAATAATGAATAAATGTGTACCAAAAGTAATATAATCATAACAATGAGTAAGTAAAAGCTTAATAATTAAAATGAATGCAATAACTAAATGAAATATTTTCTTGCACTATTCACAATACCTCTAAAAATGTTATTCAACCATTTCCCCCCCCCATATTTTTTTCTCTAGAAAACAACAAAAAAGATTTTCATTACTAATCATAAGGATCCGTTGTTTAGCTTATGTAGATACCTTTCTAACAAATGTTTACACACTAATATTTATTGAATAGATACCGAGACAGTGAAGTTTTTCTTTTTATTATGGAAGCCGTCTCGATTATAAAATCACAGCTATGTGTCACACATGAGAGCGCTGCACCATGTATATTCTTCAACTATGGACCAAATGACACCATCTCTATACACTTATAGCTAACTTCGCAGCGGAACAGATTTTTCATACTTTATGCTACATGACTACAGGGAAAAATCTGTATTTTGCACACATATTGGTCAGTAGGTAATGTGATCACATACAGAAATTTGAAAATATGTTTCGGAAGTCAAAATATTTTCCTATTAGCATGTAAACTCCAGGTAAATGCCAAAATAAAAATAAAATGTATGACATTGCTAAGCGGAAGCAACAATTCAGTCTCTGGAATTTATGTATTGTCCTGTTTTATCTTTTCAGGCACACCACCAGTCCTTATAAGCAAAAGATTCAAACAGCATCACCTAGTGACAGAATACGGCATTGTTCTCCTAAAATAAGACACAACTGTAAACTGTGTCATCTACTGACAAAACAGATTAGGACTATAGAGGTGCCATCCTATACATGTTTAGGCAGAAAAAAGCCTACAATGTAGGTGTTTTTTGTGCCTAACGTGCATAGGATTGCATCTTAGAAGACTGTTGGGCGTGATTCTCCCCAACAGCAACTCCTTCCAAAATATGGTAAGGGACTTGCATGAAATCAGCCTGCTAAACACAATTAAGTCTAAGCAAACACTGCAGAAATGAAGGAAGTGATGGAAAAGCTTCAGACCAGAGACTTCAAACTGCGGTCAGAGACATTTTCATCCATATGGGTTTCCCATCTATAATAAAAATGTCTATATGAAATACAGAGACAACCAATACATAAAACTATCAAGTCATTTGATTGGCTCGAGCATCATTGGGAAAACATTCAGGATGAATTTGACCAAACACAGATGAAAGACCATCGCATCTCCACAGGAAAGATCACCTATGCCTCTCCACACGGTGCGAGGCCTCTTTTGCCAGGATGCTGGAAAAGGGGAGCAAGACCACTATGAACTATTCGGGTTGTCATTTGCAGATAAAGTCACTCGGATTCTCCTCAGCCTGGATGCCAAGATTAGCCCAGGTCATACTGGCAGAACCTCAGCAGCCATTTGTCCGATTGTGTTGGATCCTTTCCAGCTTGTAGACAGACAGGTTGCTTACCAGCAACTGGAGTTCTTCGAGTGGTCATCTGTGCATTCACACATGGGCTCTGCGCCTGCACAGAGCACCACCGGGAAACTTCTATAGCTAAGGCATTTTGGGCGGGAGCCCTTCCCCACAGCAAGACACAAAAGGCAGAGGGAATGTCCGTCGGAAGGTGGGAGTTTACTTCCACACGACATGCACTTTCGAAAAGGGGCCCTCAAGGCCATACAAAGTGCCCGCCAAAGTTCGGGATGCGGACAGAGAAATACTATAATACTAAAAGAACTAATTAACTATAACTATATAAACTATATTATTATTATTATTATTAATTATTATTATTATTATTATTATTTTAGAGAAAAACACCTAAGAAAAAACGAAGAGAAAGAAGTTCTCCAAAAACGGTGTTGCCATGATGGCGGTCGAAAGAGAACTGAGGAGAATGGGCGGGAACCCCTTCTAGGCATGTGTGCTGTGCCGTGGGGAGGGGCTCCTGCCCAAAACGCCTTAGCTATAGAAGTTTCCCAGCGGTGCTCCGCACAGGCGCAAAGCCTTTCTTGGTTGATTAAATCAGCCAATGCGGGATTGATGATGTGGCTAAGGGGAAGTGATTAATGCCTCTTCACAGGAGGAGCATGTTTCCTCTGGCTTAAAAGAAGCAGTAATAGGTTTTTACTAAAGAAGCCTTCCCTTGACCCAGGGGATTTGCCTAACTATAGGCCAGTCTCAAAAGTACCACTCTAGGTTAGGTAATTGAGAAAGTGGTGGCACTATAACTCCAGGTAAAGATAAGTCATTTTTGAACTCTCAAATAGGGCTAGAGTTTCTCTTATAATGGAAAAGATGGACACCAATTTATTTCCTGCCCTTATGCTAGAGTACAGTTGCTCATTGGATTAAGAAAATTGCAATCCTGTCAGGCCCCCAAATGCAGTTGTGTGTTCAGCCTAGGTTTTTTCCACTCTTTACCTGGCTTCCGCAAGGGTTTACACATCCAGCTCCCATATTTTTTCTCAACTGGAAAATAAATCAGATTGAACTGGATAAGGAAGATTGGGATAATTGTCCACGCCAAACAGACAATAATGTCTGCATCAGAAATTGAACCTGGCAGATTACAAGGTCCTTCCAATTGTATCAGATTTTGCCTGAAACAAATCTGGAAGTTCCTCAGGTGAAATATCTGAAAAATCAAGAGGGTTTTCATAGGATGAATGAAATTCCTTAGGGGTGTTTTGTGCTTTCCAACTAAACAGAGTTCCTTCTAACTGCATTCTTCAGATATTCTGATTGGGCCTGTCAGACTTCCCTTTGAGATCACATTAGTCTTTTCAAGAAGTCAGAAGAAAAGAAAAGACAGCGTGCCTGGTTTTAAGGGCCCCTCTGACGTATTTCAAGCTGACAAAGTTGTTAAACACTTGCATATAAAAAAAGAAGGGAACAAAAAAGAGGCCATATTAGCCATAATGTTTGCATTCATCATTATATAATACTTGTATGAATGACACGTTATTTACAAAATTAATTCTCCATATGGGAAAATTATTCCATAATAGACCTCTGCTAAAAGAAAAGCAAAAAAAAAAGAAGTCAATATTTTGCAACTGTGCTAAGGGAGTTCAGTTCCTATTACAAGGAATGGTGGGTTCTGTGATCATATAATATGCATTTTGCATAATGTTTCTTACTTTGCATGATTTATACTGCTTCTGCTATTCATGGGGGAGGCATGGAACTGCTGTGGGCAATCCTAGAATCCTCGATGCAATGTCACCCTGTAAATCTTATTTAGTTCCTCCTTTACCAATCATTGCCCACACTCATTTCCACAACTTTAAGGACTAGAAACATGCTTTTTAGGGTTATTCGGAAGCTGAATTCTGCAACCCATCCGTTATTTCTGTTGTTTCAGCGCTTCCACAGAATTGCAGTATATATACAACTCTGAACACCAGGTTCCAACACTTTACTGTCCTTCTCTAGGAGCCAGTAGTTGAATCTCTTCTTGCATAGCAATAAGTGGAGCTTCACTTACTAATTTTTGTATATAGCTGTTAAGCAGTTTGGTATAGGCAGCTGCTGCCATATTAGTCCACAAAATATAAGCTTTGAGGAACAAGATAACTTTTTGTTGGTGCAAAGGTATGCACGTTTCTGAGTTAAACTCTACATCTCCCTGGTATCTGAGTCGACTGAGGCTGTGGAAATGCTGAACTGCGGACTGAGTCTGGTTTTGGTAAGGGGCTGGATGAGGGCCAATAAATGGTGATTTAATCCTGATGAAACAAGAGATCCTAGCCCTCTTAAAATCCTGGCTTTTATCATGCAACTATTATCATGGCTG
Source organism: Anniella stebbinsi (assembly GCA_029215795.1). Taxonomy (NCBI): domain Eukaryota; kingdom Metazoa; phylum Chordata; class Lepidosauria; order Squamata; family Anniellidae; genus Anniella; species Anniella stebbinsi. Next base: position 250,538,897 of record JARDYH010000002.1, read on the forward strand.
GTCACTCACAGAAGTTTGTGGGTCTTTTTCACGATGTCATCAATCTCTGGTGCCTCTCCTGTCATTTTTAAACTTTATTCCACCATTTTCAACTCTCTGAAAATGCAGTAATATTTCTGGATGCCCACAATATCACCACACCATCTACTGGCTGCATAAAGGCAACATGTGGAACTTGCCCAACAAGCAAATGGCCAAAAAGGGGCGATGCACATGTATTTTTTCAATAGTAATCCTGCAAAGACTCCGTAAGAAGGAGCCCCAATAAGCATACGGGTTTTTGCTTTACTGTAGAAAAGCCCTCTGTAACTAGATGGTTGTCTAGATTCAGGGAGATGGTATTCAGCCAGTTCTAGATGGAGATGCACTCCCTCCTGAAGGAACAGATTTGCAGCTGGGAATGCTGTTTGTTCCAACCATGTCTTTTGAGACCCATGTGACCTCTATAGCAGAGTACTTTCACCAACTGTGACTTCTCCTGGACAGAGCTAGCCTGGACACCTTTATCAAGGCTCTTGTAACAATCCATTTGGATTATTGCAACATAAAGCAGCCTCTAAAAACATTTGGGAAGCTTAGGAACATAAAAACCATGCTGGATCAGACTGAGAGTCCATCTATCCAGCTTTTTGTTCATGCAGTGGCCAACCAGCTGTTAACCAAGAACCCACAAGCAAGACATGACTACAACAGCACCATCCCACCTATGTTCCCCAGCAACTGGTGTACATAGGCATACTGCCATTGATACTGGAGGTAGCACATAGACACCAGGACTAGTAGCCTTTGACAGCCTTCTCCTCCAGGATTTTGTCCAATCCCCCTTTAAAGCCATCCAAATTGGTGGCCATCACTACATCATGTAGATATCATAGTTTATCTATGCGCTGTGTGAAGAAATGCTTTCTTTTAAGTGCAGGATGGCCAGAAGTTTGACTGGCACTGCTCTATCATATCACATCTCACCAGGTCTATTTGTTTATAAGCCCAATTCACAGTGCAGGTGCTCCCCTTTAGAGCCCTAAGTGGCTTGGGATGCAATTACTTGAAGGAGCGCCTCCTCTCATCCCAAGCTGACTGAACATAAGAAGAGTCATGCTAGATCACACCAAGGGTCCATCTAGCCCAGCACTCTGTTCACACAGTGGCCAACCAGCTGTCGACCAACAACAACACCCTCCCACCTGTGTTCCCCATCAAATGGTGTATATAGGCTTATGGTAAGATCATCAGTCGATACCCTTCTCAAAATACCACCTCCATCGGACGTGAAGCTACTTGTGACAAGGGAAAGTTTTTTATATAGTGGCATCCCAGCTATGGAATACCTTTCCCAGGAAAGTACATCTGGTGCCAACTTTGCTGTATTTAGGCAACAGGCAAAAACATGCTTATTTACGCAGGCGTTTTAAAAACCTGTTTACCATCTTCAATATTTTAAACTTTCTGACTTGAAATTGTGTTCTTAGTTCAAATTATGGTTTGCTTTCAAATTTTGGTTTGGAAGCAAGGTACTAACCATAGTTTCGTGATTCCACACAATGGTAAAATAGACTTAACTTAACAAATTCAAGTCTGCACCTCAAACCCTTTGTTGTATATTTTGGATTTATATACTTGTTATATATTTCGGATTAACAGCCCTTAGCCTTAACGCATGAGTAAACCAGACTTGTACATATGGAGAAGGATAGATCCCTTTTTCAGAGCTTCTGTCTCCATGGAAACTAGTTATTGTGTATGCCAAGTGGTCCAATGCATGAGTATGACCCACCTTAAGCTAGGTGACAACTGAGTACATTTATTTAAAAAAACAAGCAGAATGAATTTCAGAAGTTATGCTTTTCAAAATAAAATGAAATATAGAATTCACTAACTAAAACTGAGTTATCAGGAACCTGCATCCTAAAAATAATTCACCAAAGCAGTTTGCAAGGCAGATCTTTGGCTCAGCTGGGCAGAAGAGCCCAGACTTGAGATTTAGTCAGCTGCCTCAAGACAAAGGAAGATGGGGTGGTATATAAATGGAAATAAATAAATAAATAAATAAAATAAACTAACATATGGCTGAGTCATGGGGGGTGAGAGGAAGAGTCAAACTTCAGATGTATAGTAATTTTTGGTGCCTGCAGTGGCTGGGACACATCTGGACAAGCTTGGGCATGTCTGTTGGTTAGGGACATGTCACAAAAAGGACAGGAGAAGGCAGAAATCATCACAAGGAGAGAGTGTATGAGCTCATGGGGCATGCCCAAGCATCAAACCATGGTTTGGCAATCACTGCTGAATTGGGTGGCATGTTCCTCATCACCAACTGCCTGACTACAGTGCCATAGGTAATGGTATTGGCCCCAGAGCAGAACCTCTTCTCAGGGTTTGAGGGAGGGTGAGGACATATGGAATGGGGCTTCTCAATACCTCCAAAAGAGATGCACATTTGCAGCCATTCCATTTAAACATTTTTTTTCAAATTCAGCTGATAGTTTGAACTAGGGGTTCAACCTGCTGTAATTACCCCAGAACTCTCCATAACCTTTTACCCTTCAGATTCCAACTTAAGAGTTGGCACAGATGGCACACAGTTTTCTACATTGTTCAGAGAACAGATTTATTAAAAAAAAAAAACAGATTTGCTACCCCAAACAAGCAAACTCACCCCATATAATGTAGTACAACCTGTGTCCTCAACATACCGTATTTCCTTGAATCTAAGACGCCATCGATTGTAAGATGCACCTAAATTTCAGGGCCATCATCAGGGAAAAAGCTTTGCGTCGATTCTAAGACATCTCTTAATTTCAGCACCACTCACCTCCATCGCCTGTCCTCGCTGCTGCCGCCGCTGCTCTGCACCGCCGCCAGTGCTCGCCTTGGCCTGGCAAGGCGTCGTTCCCAGTAACGAGGTGAGTGTTGCCAGCGGCGCAGAGCAGCAGAGGCAGCGGCAGCAAGGATGGCCGATGGAGGGGAAGGGTGAGGGCCCCACAAGTCCCCCTTCCCCTCTCCCCATCCCCTCTTACCTTGATTGCTGCCGCCTCGGCCTGGTTCCCAGTAACGATGCCTTGCCAGGCCGAGGGAAGTGTTGCCATCGCCCGTCCTCGCAGCCGCCGCTGCCGTTCTGCGCCACTGGCAACATTCTCCTCAGCCTGGCAAGGTGTCGTTACTGAACCCAGTAACGATACCTTGCCAGGCCGAGGCAAACGCTGGCGGCGGTGTGGAGCAGCAGCGGCAGCAGCAGCAAGGACGGGCGACGACGATGGAGGGGAGGGGGGAGGGGGAGGGTTAGGGCCCCGCAAGTCCTCCTCCCCCTCGCAAGTCCCCCTCCCCCATCGCAAGTCTCCCCTCCCCTTCATCTCTGTTGCCTGGGCCTGGGAAGGCTTCAATACTGGGAAAGAGGCCAAGATCTCAGGAAATCTCACGAGATCTGGGCCTCTTCCAGTACTGAAGCCTTCCCAGGCCCAGGCAGCAGCGATCAGGGTGAGTGGGGAGGGGGACTTGCAAGGGGGGACTTGCGGGGCCCTTCCCTCCTCCTCCCTCCCTCCCCCCCTCTCTACTCACCTCCATTGCCGTCACCGGTTGTTGTCGGCCCCCAGGGTCCCCGCAAGGGTGAGTTGCTCGGGTGGAGCTGCCGTTGCGGACGGGGCCTGCAGCTGGATCTCCTCCTTCTTCTTCTCCTGCTGCTGCTGCTTGTGGGCTCCCTGGAGGCGCCTGAGGAGCCACAGCAGCAGGAGGAGGAGGAAGAGGAGATCCAGCCGCAGGCCCCATCCATTGCTTGTTTCCCGCCACTGCGTGGAACAAGGGGGGGGGAGAGAGAGAGAGGCAGGCTGAGCGATGCTTGGGTCTCTCTGTGCTGGGGCGGTGGTGGCAGCGGAGGACCCGGTAGGTCCGGGATGGTTTTTTTTTTGGGGGGGGGGGGGGTTGGTGGTGGTGTTTGTTTCGGGGGTGGGGGGTGGCGGGAGGTGTTTTAGGGCTGGAGGAGAGTGTGACCGGTCATCCTAGGAGTCGCAGGGGGGCATGCAGAGCCCTTCCGCCTTCTGCAAAAGCAGGAGAAATCCCGCAATTCTAAGTCGCCGTCGATTCTAAGCCGCACCCCATTTTTACAGATGTAAACATGGGAGAAAAAGTGCGGCTTAGAATCAATGAAATACGGTAACATTATGCTGAGCACGTCTCAGTCCGTGCCGGAGGCAGTAAATTACACTGGGAAACCCAGCAAAAGGATGTAAGGACACACTGCATTGCAGTACACACATTACAAAGTAAAGGCTGGAACAAAACATAGGCCCTGCCATTCAGGGTAGCAGGCTCATGTTTCTTACCATCTTCCTGTGCCCTGAGAGGAAGTACATGGGCATTCTGACTGAATGAAGAAGCTATCTGGATCATGGTGGCGCACGTTGCTCCTCTCTTTAAGAACCACTGATCTCAGAGACATTTTTTGCGTCACATCCATCATCTGCAGTTTTAGGCTTAATTTGTGCTTCACTATATCTGAAATAATCTCTGTCATATATGTTCTCTAGAACGAAACATTCCCTAACAGAGTAGACGATACAGGCTTTTTTATGCCTGGCAACAGTAGCTTCATAATCCAGGACCGCAATTATATTTTCCCTGCATGAAGACGCTATACAGTGAGCATCTGTGATAAGCACCAAGGCACTGGCAGCCTAAATGGGGTCAAGCCAGCAAGATACAAATTAAGCAGTCCTGCTACAATAAAAACTTCAGAATAAGAATGCTTCTGTGTAACAATGAATGCAAGACAAAAAGGTTCCCTCTATAGCAAGACAATGTTAATTGAAGACGTTTACTAAGCAGATCACTTCATTGTCAGTAGAACATGGTCTAGGGCTGCCCAGTTTGCTTCCAGGACAACCGATTAAGACATTGTGTGTTTTCACAACACATTCACAGTTCTCTGAAACGTAAGGTCGTTCCTGCTCCTTTGTTTTGTCAAAGACATTAAGAAAGCCGTTTAGCAACTATAAAGACCCTGTACAAACGTACGGATTCTTTTCCTTTTGCAAATAATTAGTACAATTTTTAAAGCCCTTAATTATATGCGAGCATATTTTTAAATGTGAACGATTAACAAGTTTAGATTATATTGTTTATTGAAAGTATGAGAGTTGCTTTATTACCTTGCCTCTGTAGGTTTGAGGCCTACAGAGGCAAGGTAATAAAGTCATGCTGAAAGACCTGGGGCTTTTCTATTGGGAGAGGGTATCCCTGGGAGGAGGAGTTTTATTTTTCTGGTTAACATTCATTCCCTGGTTAAGTTTCATTTCTCCAGTTAAGTTTCATTTCTTCTAGGTTCAAACAGTACCTTTTGTTTTGGGAGAAGATAGTAGAAAAAGAGAGAAATCCAGGCAGAGAGAGATGGGAAGGCCACAGCATGAGCAGAAAGTAATTGTAATTTGCTTGTTTTAATTCACTAGTAAACAGTTGTGTTATGCCACACGTTTCTGGAGTGTTGCTCACCCCATGCTACTGGGAAGGGGAAGTCAAAAGAAAGAAGGTGGGCCTCTTAAGGAGTTCCTCAGGGGGCCCAGGACACAGTGGCTTTCAAGAAACAACAAGAAAGTACAGCAATCTGGTTATATCTGTATTCTCCTACATTTTAGAGCATGTTTCTAATGTGCTCTAAATGCCCCAAGAAGCAAATCCTGCATTGTGCCTTTCTTACGTTTTTACACCCTAGCAGCTTCAGCCACATTGGTGACCTTTCCGTACACTATGTAGCAGAAAACCTGGGCTTGTGAACAAGTATACAGCTGAAAGAAACGTGTGGCCAATACTGGCTCTCAGATAACTGTATACTTGCATGACCCACACATTATATTTTTAAGTGTACACAAACCATCTTAGGTATAAAACTATAATGTGTGGATCAGCCCTTGCACGGCCACTACACTGATACTTTAAATCAGATTTCGCAGTGCTTACTGTTAAGTGTCTGCTACTCATGCTAATGTTGCATGACAGTGGCAAATACTATGTTACTGGTGTGTGTGTGGAATTTTGCATTGTTTAGATCAATAACTCTTGATCTTAGGACCCCACTGGTCTTAGGCACTTTCAAGTGGTCTCCAAGGCCACAAAGAAAACAATAAAGTGTTTGAAGAGCCTGATTTTTTTATTGTTTATTTTGGAGCTTCCCAGTGCATGACAATGAAGCACCCACTTATCAATACAAATGTTAAAATGCACACTGAAAAAAGCAGCTTGCCTGTGCAGCAGCAGGAAAGCAGCCTGTCAAGTAACCTCCCATATGGTGGCTGTAAGATAAAGGAATGTGGAAGTCTGCAAAGGACAAGCAACCCAGATAGTGCAATGATGTTTAACCCACTAATTAGATAATTCTGTAAGAAGCCACCCTGATTCTAAACAATGTCAGAATGTCAGCATGAGTCTAAAGATGTAACTACTCTGCCCCCCCCCCCCGCAGCACTTTCTCCTCCGTGCAAGGAAAGCTCAAGACAGAAAGATGACTGCTCTGCAACCAATGTGTGGTATCCCCCAATCACTGCTGTTCTACAGACTCAGTGAATTCAGAATCAGTGTATAACACTCCTGCATGTTATGTAAATAGATTTTTGTGCAGTTGTGCTAAATATTTAATTCTGAGATGGTTGCTCAGAACAGCTTCAAAATAACCTTGCAATCTCTCTCCTTGAAGGTTATTATAAGAAGTGTTTAAAATCCCCTCCACATAGCAACGTTATTTACATGCAGTCCCAATGCCTCTCCAAGCTGTCCAGTCTGTGAGCACAGCATGAAAATGGAAACTGATGAAGATCTTCAAAGCGCAAAGGGAAACAGAGCAGCAGAAAGGTCAGCTGGCTCTGGAGCGTGTTCTGCCTTATTGTCTCAACCATGCATACCTTTCACAGAGGATTTAAAGGTTAAAGTAGGATTTCACTATTAGCAATATTATTTAGAATACCTAAATGCTGGTTTAATAAATTGGATGTTCATTTCAGGGGAGGGGGGGAATGCCTTCATTTTTCCTTTACTGCAGTGGGAAAGAACAAGGACACAATCCTATGCATGTTCAGATAGGAAAAAATGATTACACCCTAAGAGTGCAATCCTATGCAGATTTAGACAATAAAAAGTCTTACAACTCCAGCATTCCCCAGCCAGCCCCGCAATCTTGGGAGCTGTAGGATTCTTTCCTTTCTAAAAGTGCACAGGATTGTGCTCTAAATGAAGTAAAGTTGTGAAATAAATCATCCCCACCAAATGCAACAATAAATGTACTTCAGAACTAGAAGACTTGCTACCCTATTCTATCAACTTTGTGATCCAACAAAAAGGCATTCACTTGAATTATATGATCATTTGCCATGACAACCAGAACTCCCGGGACAAACTGATACAGGGTAGATTGTCAGGGCTGGTGGCTTGGAGATGGTCAAGCAGTCGTGGAGAGACCAAAAGCTACACCAAGCCAGAATCAGCAGCTTTTTAGAGCCAGACAGGATAGGACCGCATTATCCCCTTTGTATCTCTGGTGAATTGGAAGACGGAGACCACCTTCCAGCCATCTCTCGTGGTGGAGTGACAATGCAGCAGAAATCAGACTAACCAGCTGCCATGGTGGTGGCTGGCATTCAGGATCTGTGGTCAGAGTTCCCAGTCTGAAGTCAGCAGTGCCTTATACAGCCCAAACATTGCTCATTGCCTTAAAGGGCAGGGGAGACTCTGGCTAGGAAGCAAAGGGATTAACTAAGCCAGCTCTGAATTGACGAGGTAAAAATCCTAACCTGGTAAAATTTTGCACCTTGAACAAGTGAAACCTTACTTTGTGTTGTTAGCTTGTAATTAGGGATCAGTGGATATTCCCTATTTATTCCTTTACTGATCCATGGATTCCTTGAACCTTACATTCCACTCCTCCTGAATTTCTGTTCAACGAGAACAATAAAAATTAATTTCAGACTTGGAACATTAGCATCTTTCCTGGAAAATGCTATTTTTCTGTTCCAACATAGATCTAAAATCTATTCATATCTTATTGAAATAGATGCAAATGTGTTAAATGGATTGAAAATAATATGGGAAGATGATCTTAGAATATCAATAGAACAAAATGTATGGAATAAAATTTGGATAACTCAGTCAAAGGAAACTATATCGACAATACTTAGGGAGAATTCTTTAAAACTGTTACATCGATGGTATATGACACCAATATGACTAGCAAGAATAATGAATATAAGTAATACAAAATGCTGGAGCAAATGTAATCAGCGAGGTTCATATTTTCATATGTGGTGGTCCTGTCCTATAGCGTTACAGTTTTGGAATATGATATTTACAGAAATGGAAAAGATCACACATCAAATTATAAATGTTAAACCAGCATTAGCATTACTAACAATTTGGAAGTAACAAAATGTAAATGTTAAGTCTAAAGTATTAATAGTATTTATGTTGATGGCTGCTCGAAGGGTAATTGCCAGAAACTGGAAAACCAAGAAATTGTTAACTTTAGAATTTTGATATATGGAACTGTAGTGAATAGCTATGGTGGAAAAGTTGGCACATCAACTTAATTTAGCTAAGGGCAACGTTAAGACTCCTGATTTTCACAGTGTATGATACGACTTTATATTATTTACAAGTCAAGGACACCTGCAGCAGAATTTGCCACAGCCCTTTTTGAAACTCTGGAAGAGAAACTAATTATAATGTACAGTTATGAAGAATTACATAATATCCAATTATTTAACAGATTCTACTCCTAACTACGCCTGTAAAGAAATGGACAAAATATGCTAAATGTACTACCTTCTACCAGTAGTCAACAATGAAAATTGTTTGTATGTTTTTATCTGTCTATGTATTTTGAAAGTTAATAATAATAATTTTAAAAAACATGGATCTTTCTCACACGCACACACATGGGTTGTTCTAGGGTTATCCAGCTGTTGTTTAAACCTCAAATAACCCATAACACTGGGTTTGCACAATGCAACAAGCTGAGATGCACCCCTGCATATTCAAAATGGCGGACGGCACACAACTCGGGTGAATTAACCCATGGTGGCTTAGTGTGACGTGCAAACCAGGTCAGTGAATCTGGATTCACCCCACGCCACCCCAAGCAAGGCTGCTATTTAAGAAAGAAAAGAAAAGAAAAAGAGAGAGAATGCCAAGTTCAACATCATGTCTAGTTTGGCCCTGAATGTGTTATGTACTCTCTTGTTCTTAAAATGTGTGAATGTACAATGTGTGAAAAGTACATTAAGTAAGTAATCCCCACCCCCACGCACGAACAACTGCTACAGCCATATTCACGGAATGCAGCTTAAGATTTTATAATACTATCAACAAGACACTTCATACTTCCTTTTCTTTTTCTGAAAGTCTTTTTAAAAGACTTATTTCTCCCACAGGGAAGTACATTAAGCACCAAGATTGTGACTTTTTTTAAACATCCTTTCCACCCAGTTCAAGCCTTTACCCTTCATCAAGATTGCAAGCACCAGCAGCACCCAAAAGCAATTCAGTTCAGCTTGCTATCAATGAGGATATATCACAGAAGCTGCAATTGTATTTTGTGCACAAGTGCATACAGGATGAAGGAAATGTGTAGGAAAAAGGTTATTCACACAAGGCAGGCAAAAGCTTCCCTTTTCTCTTCTGCTTAATCATTCTGCTCTCTAGAAAACTGGGAAATGAAATTTTGTATATTGACTTTTTAATGTTAATTTTTGTAAACCGCCCAGAGAGCTTCCGCTATGGGACGGTATATAAATGTAAATAATAATAATAATAATAATAATAATAATAATGAAATGAAACATGGAATCCAGTATTTCCAAACCTTAGCGATCTTTCTCCAACTTTCAGGGGGAAAGACAGATTTCTTTCAAAGGCATTTTGAAAATCATTTCACCATATTACAAAGGAGAAATAGAGATGTGTGACAACTGCTCAGACACCCCAAGAAAATGTTTCCGTTTTATCAAATGATTATGTTTTTATTAGGGCAGCAAATTTAAATAGGTTTAAATCAGCAGATCTATCAACTAAAGCTTTCATTGATTAACTGCCAAGAGCAAATTTTAATAATTGAGGCTGTGAGTTAAAAAGTGCCCTTATTTATTTATCTGGACTATTCTGGTTCCGGTGTACTACTGTAATACAGAATGAAAAAGAAAAGAATAGGTGGCTTCCCCTTTAACAAGGAGTGACAAGGTCTCATTTTGGTAATACATCTGTTGTTGGGGCTTGTGAGCTAGAGACACGGAGGTTGTCAAGAGGGCACAAACAGGAATGGGCAGTCTAGGGACACCTGAGTCAATGCCTGAGCAATATGTTCCCCAGCCTAAGGCAAAAGTTAGTAGCCATACAGGACAAGGAGGAACCCTACTAGCTTCTTGTGAAACCTGATCCCTGCTGTTGTAACTGCCTACAATATTCCCTTTGGCCATTCGGAGTAGTGGTACTACGCATACAGGGATTATTGCTGTTGCCCCTTTGAAACTGATTGAAACAAAAAGCTGGGTTAGATATATACAGAGTGTCGAGATACAAAGTAGGCACTGTCTCTTTAATGGTTGTTCAGAAAAGGAAATTTCCCCCTGCCTGACAAGCTGCTCATGCCAAAACTTCTGTACAACTATTAAAAGATAAAGGAGCCCTTCCCTTTGCATCTGGCCAGATAGTATCCTTGATTTCTGCCAGAGGATGAGACAAGCTTTCTGGGCCTCATAAATTTCTTGTCCTGGTGAGAAGAGATGGCAAACATTTCCCAAGGATTTAGCATATGGCCTTGTGAATAACTATATTAACTAAGATCTTATGAAATATCTTGAAATGTAGTAACTAAGCCAGGGGTAGACAACCTGGTGCTGTTTTGTACTACAGTTCCCACCAGCCCAAGGCAGAATGGCCAATGGTCAGGCATTATGGCCATTGTAGTCCAAAACATCTGGAGGGCAGCAAGCTATCTACCCCTGAACTAAGCTGTGAATCAGGATGCCCCAGCCCCTCTCCAATATGGGGCTGACAATGCTGGCCCATCTTATTGGGCTGTTGTAATTTCTGAAACAAACACGTTGTAGAAAGACAAAGCATGGTTAGTAAGAAAAGCTTTGCAATGAAGATTATAGAAGAAGAAGAAGAAGAAGAAGAAGAAGAAGAAGAAGAAGAAGAAGGTGTCTTAAAATTCATTCCCAGCCTCTTTCTCTGAAGAGCCATTCACATGGGACAAGGTTAAGGTCACACATATGAATATGGGTGTGTGCAGCAAAGTACTGCTGTTTTTCCAATGTATTTGCCACATTGAGCACTTGGTCTGCAAAAGATTTCATAATGCATCAAAATGGGATGGAATTGTTCCTTTCCGCATAAACTGAAATTAAATTTGTTCCCATTTCAAGAGTTTCCAGAACGGCCTCTTGGTAGTGTTGGGTAACAAAAGGCTGTGGTGGGCTGAGACACATCTTCAGTGATCGCCTCTCGGAGCTACGTTATGTCTCTTAGGATGTCCACCTAATCCTGGGACCTGAACATCCTCTAGAAATCATGCAAGCTACTTTTTAAATGCAAAGTATCTAGAATGAAGTAGATTTAAAATAAGGCACATTTTGTTCTTCAATCCTAAAACTATTTGGGGATTCAAAAGGAGTTTGGCACCAGAGGGCCAAGAATTAATCCCTCATCCCAAACAGAAATCTCCCCCTGCCCGCCACACACAAGTCTCCATGAGGGGGATAATCACTGGAGTTCATTAAATACATTTTTTTAAAATGTATTTAATTATTATAATATGTTGTAAATCATCTTGAGGTGGGTGTAATTTTAAGGTAAAGATGCAACCCAAAGAAATCAGAGCTTTGTATAATTATCCCAGGAATCAATGCAACCTTGTAAAGTAAGTATAACATAGAAGATGAAGATGAAGGTTTGAAAAGCGTCAGAGCTCTTTTATATTAAATAATCTTTTTTCTATGCCCTTGGCTTTTTTGGCAAAACCTTGTAAACTAAATCAATTGTACTCCAGATGTGGGGCTAAGGCTGAGGGATGGTGGCCATCCTAAACCTACTTAATTCCTTAGATACTAACTAAAAATAATCTATCCTGAATCATGAGAGGCTTTCTCTCATGTATTTTTCCATCAAAAACAAAGGCCAAGAAAACTAAAGACAGAGAAAAAGCTGTTCAGAACTCTTGATGGGATTCGTGACTCAGTTGAGAAATTTCATGGGGAGAGAATCACTTCTTCCCTTGAGCGTACAATTTATAGCATGAACTTTTAAAACATCGCCTTGAAAGGCAAACGGGAGCAAGCCAACCTACATTTAGAAGGCCAAAAATTATATTATCTTGGTAAACTGAAGGATACATAGAACATTAAAGGTGACCAGTAAAACGAAGCCTTTTTTGCTTATTAAAAACAGGGATCTTTTTATAGGCTTACCTTCAGAACATTGTAATTGGTGTCAAAGTCAGACAAAATGTTAACAGTTTTACACAATTACGCAAGACATCTGAATGACTTGTGGAGGAAATCCTGTTTTGTTAAAACAAAATGAGAAATACAGCCTCCAGTATTTCAGAAAATTTAAGGACTAAACTGTTTTTGTAGTTTATGTGGCTTTATATATGCATATAGGGATGACCAGTTCAATGAGAAAATGGGACATTTTTCCAGGATGAAAGCCAAATAGAGAAAACTGAGCCCAGTGCCTCACCAATGAAAACATTCAGGTTCAACTCAGTCACCTGTTTTACCAGCCCAGATAACAACGAAGTTTTATCCCATTCCTCAGTTGAAACACCTAAATAAAGTATAGTTGAATTTGCTCAGGGTCATTTCTTGTTATTCCCCTTTCTCCATCTTGTCACGATTTCTTCACTTTTCCCTTCTTTCCCTCAGTTTACCTCCCCATCCTGTCAAAATTTTAAGTGTAAGCTCCTTGGGGCAGGGACCTTTTTTCATTTTTCTCTCTGTAAAATGTTGTGTACATTAATGATGCTGCAGAGGATAAGTAATACTCCTCAACCGCTTATAAATCTGTGGGGAGCGGGGATGCAGATCAGGGACTGGGCATGGACCTCGAGAGAACAGTTTGCCCAAATGCATCATGCTCTGTTTGTGAGCTTCTCAGGGGCATCTGGTTTTTCTTGATTGATTCTTACTTTGACCATTCCATTCTCTTCAGATTATAATTCAACAAAATTCTCGTATTTTAGAAGTCTGTGAGTGCTGAGGCATGTCAGGAAATGAATTGCTGGTATTGTGATCTATAATGGAGAGAATATACTATGGAAGGAACAGGGATTTAGATACACAGCACTCTCTTTTGCTGTTTCTTACCCAAACCTACATGCAAGTAAGACAAGACTCCATCTCTCTTTCAAGTCCTCCATGTTTGCTGGAGGGTTTAGAGGAAAAGGTGGAGTTTCCTCTCACTTGTGCAGCAGTTTGAAGAAGGGAAAATACAGCAAATGAGACTCCTGCTGTTTATTCTCTTTCTCACAACACAGCACAAATGAGAGAAATCCCTGCCTCTGCTCATACTGGAGGACTCAGGGTGGATAGTAGCAAGGACATCTAGCGAGTGGATAGTAAGCCAAGCTTATATTGTGGGCCACCGTGCATGTACCTCTCCGTGCAACAACAGCTCTGAGTAGTGTGGTGTTTACATGTAGTTCCCTGCCAATGACTCTTCACTCACATAGGTTGCTTCCAATCATTGCTCTTTTGCTGTCCGCAGCATGTGGAATTGCAACTGTCTTTCCACACTTCAGGGATATAACACCTTGTACTGTGTGTCTGCCACCCACATTAATGGGCCTGACTTAGCCATGCGGATAGGGAAGGGGCAATTCATTTTTGTAATCATTTTGTAAAGCACTTTTTAAAATTTCAGCACAATTGCAAAATTACCTTGGTATAAGGAGCAAATAAACACAATGATAAAATGGTGCTTACCGGAAAGGCCAGAATAGCAGCGGGGTGGGTGAGTTAAAAACAATTTAAAAAGAGGCATTAAAATGCTTTTCAAAGTGCCATTGTACAATTGTTTTTAAAAAATATACAAATAAATAAATAAATAAGTTGGAAGACTGATTAAAAATATGTGGCTAGAAGGGTGCCAACTGCACAGGTAACAGGGAGGATGCCCCAAGGCATAGATGCATGGTGACAGGCTCACCCGCCTAATAAGCCAAAACCATGCCTCTTAAACAAGACGGCAGAGTGGCATGAACAATGATCTATCACACCTGTGGCTCATGCTATTATTCCCTTCTTTTTTAAAAAAAATAGCCTGAAAAAAAGGAAAATGAGGAAAATATAGGGAAGACAATGATTTATTGATGACATCGGGAGGATGCCCTGTGAAACACCGAGTGAACTAAGTGTGGCTATGCCACAGTAAATGCCTGGTGCAGAAGCAGCAATCCTAATGGAAAATCCTAGGTCATACCTGAATATATTACCACCTCTGCTATCTATCTGTTACTTTCATCCATTATCTAAACCAAGACACCTCATGCAACAGCTGATGTGGGAATGGAATTAGTGGGAATGGAATTAGTTGTTCTGTAAGCTTAATGCCACATTGCATGTAGGGTGCTGACTACAGACATTCATTAGGCTGAATTATTCTGCTTTCTGAAACACTCCCATCTCTCACAGACACTCCAAAAATATCTTTAGGATGGCCAATTACATACTGAAGCAAACATTCCTCTGCAGTAAAGCAAATCATATTGGGGGGGGGGGGGAATCGATATTCCAGACAATCCCATTTATCTCTGCCTAGAAATAAATGCCATTAAACATTTTATAGTAACGCTGTCACTTTTTCTTCTTTTCTTTTGGTTACTGATCCTCCATCTGTGGCTTTAACAGCAGCTACATACACCAAACGAAGATGCTTTTGCTAGCACAGAAAGATGCTTTTGCTAGTCTATTTTATTTATTTTTATTTATTTCATTTCTAACCCGCCTCTCCATCTAGATCGATGCTAGTCATGATGCTTTTGCTAGTCATGAGAAAAGCAAACTTGGGTGTGTGTCAGGCTGCTGTCAAAGGCCTGGGTAAAAAGAAAAGGTAGCAATTTTATGCCATTGCTACATGCAATACGGATTTCTGGAGTGTTACGAGCCTGTCAACCAGTTTTCATAACCAGGATCCAAACAGCCACACAGGGCTTCTGAGGCCACCGTCTACTTGATAAGATGTTCCCAATTCTTGGAAAAACCTCTGGCTCAGTACAAGAACCAAGAAGTGAGCCATAATGAAGGCTGTGAATAGGGGCCCCCTTTCAGTTATTTTTCAGGGGGTCCTGCAAACAGTGACAAAATGCTTGCCTAACTTGCCATTGGCAGAAATTGCACTCCTGCTGCTGCTCAGCACCAATTTCACCTCCCTCCCCTAAAGAGGCAGGAAGCATCGCCCTCCTTGAGATTTAGCTTCTTGACAATAGCCACACAGCCAATCGGATCTGACTACATGATGGCATCCAGAGCCAAATCATACTGAGGATACGGCTCCCACCAGCACCATGAACTGGCAACAAAGAAAGGGGCAGAGGTAAGCAAGGGAGCAAGTATTTCCCCCCCCCCTCACCCAGCAGCCTCCCTTTCAAGGCCAGGTTATCTGGTAGAACATGTGCCTCAGCACTACAACTGTCATTGGGGAGGGGAAGACTTGGACAAGCAGAGGTGTGCAGAGACTCTCAGGATTCAGGTTCTGCTCAGGATCCTCATTATTTTGGGAAGGTACTTTAGACTTGGCTCTTCCTTGCACCAACTCAAAGCTCTTGGCAAACTGCTGAATTCAGTAAGCCTCTAGCAGTTTACCGGGCCTTCTGCAGGGGAGGAGGGCAGACCTCTCAGAATAGGTTTTCCTTGCACAGATCATCTTAAGAGTTTCGAACTTCTCCCCACTGGCAGGGTACAGAGAACTTCAGAATACCTGATGTAATAATGGAAGATGAGAGAGCCTCTGAAAACATGTAGAATGTGGTTTCCACCACACCACTGACTATCCACAGCCACCACACATACATCTGGGATTTGGGGTGAGGTTTTCTGCAACAGACAGAATGCTTTCCAACGCTATTGAATGCTGACTCCTCTGCTTTTCAGCATTAAGCATTAAGCACTACGCTGACTACTTGTCTGCCAATTGGTGTCTGGCTCCCCGATTCCCAAATCTAGCCTTGCCCTGCAGTCTGCTGCTTTCCCAGCCAACTTCATCTATGCCACCCCATAGAGATGTTATCTTGGGTGACCTTTCTAGTTAATTAAGCGAGGCAGAACTCTTCCTAGCTCTGCCTCACTCAATTCAGGGATGGCCAACGGCCAGTCTGTGAGGCAAGGTCTGGCCCATGAAACTCTTTTATGTGGTCCTTCGACAAAAGGGGGGAGAACAGGGGAGAAGGGAAAGAAGGCAAAGACAAGAGTAACCAGGGAATAATATGCACAAATGCCATTATTGTAATGCTACACCCCTCTTTGATACTTCCTATGGAACTGAAAGCCACTAGGAGTTTATCGTATAGATCAGAGGCAAGCAATTTGGGCCCTGCTAGATGTTTTGGACTACAGTTCCTATCAGCCCCAGCTAGTGTGGTCAATGGTTAGAGATTATGGTCATTGTAGTTCAAAACATCTGGTGGGTGCCAAGGCACCTACCACTGGTGTAGATTGACTACATACAAGAGGGATTAATTTGTTCTGGAAAGTAACACTTCTGGCTCCCAAGCTACAGTGATCCCTCCAAATACATTCCTCTTGGAACTCTAAGCACTTTGTGGGTTTAAGCTTGTAAAGCCGGGTATCTATTCAAAACCAAACAAACTCTAGACTCTGTACAGATTTTAACCCTGTTGCTAGGGGTCAGTCCAGCTTTACTGTCCACAACTAGACCCTGAATATTATACAATTTGCATGAACTTAAACTGTTCACGCCTGATCTGCTCCATAATGAACTTTCCATTACAAAAAGTCAAGAGCTTCCCACTTCATTCCACTAAATACCTGAATGCACATCTCCCCCAACCACTATTGTTACAAAAGCATAACAGAACGACCATGAGAACCACACCTGAGAGTGTTCATTTTCCTAAGGTATCACTTTTGCGTTGGAAAACGCAGGCACGCTGTTACTCAGTGGGAGTAAATATGGTATGTAACAATTAAACAAAGTGTTGCTAACTGCAAGGTCAGAGCCTTGCTTTCTCTGCATGAGGAGGCCGGAGCGCCTCAAGGGGAGCCATCTGTGAGGTTCTGCAAACATGCTTATTTGTACAATGGGAATCAACAGTTTAAGGCATTCCATGCACTTCATGCAAAGCCTAATTGTTACTGCCTGTTTGAAGATAAGAATTGCTAGTATAGCCTTCCAGTGTAGATCTGATTCAAATGAATATGTCTGAATTTATAAACAACCATCTTTTAAATCTTTTAGCATATTTATCAGGAGAGGGGTATCTCCCTCCCCTATCCCCAGCCGGAACCACTTTTTTCCTCCAGCTATTTATACCATGAGAAGCAACACACAGCTCACAGGCTACCCACATGTTCACAACAAGGCAATATTTGTGCATCTTGCAGGTTTCTGTGGGAATGCTGAAGGTCTAATTTCAGCTACAAATATAACCTCTAGGCTTTTTTGAATTGCATAAACCATGTCTGAAAATATCATGGCAATGAATATTATATATATATATATATATATATATATATATAGTGGATAAGCATAAAGAATGGGGTTGCTAAGTCTGAGTGTCTGAACTGACATGTCAGGGTTTTGTCTCCTCAGGGCCCCCCCAGAAGAACGTTGGGGTGAGGGGACAATGCCATGGGGACAGGTTATTTGCAGCATGACTTCTGAAGCTTTGCTATTAGCTCCATTCACATGTCTTATCAGGCTCTTCTCCTGACTCACCAGGCAAATACGAGTAGTGCTCTGTGACCCAGCAAGGCCAAACACTGCAGCTTACAGCCACACACACCCTTCCAGGAAGCCACCCATCCAAGGGTCCAAAACACTGAGAGAAGCATGGTGTGGTGGCATATACCAGGCTGGGTGATGCTGGGTGAAGGTTCCCCAACCAGTTTCAGAAAGTGTGGCCGATTGAAAGGCACCCCAAGAGGCCAAAGCTCTCCAGACAGCTTGGCTGCACAGCTGTCAAATGACTCTCAGCCTTCCACCCAAATATGGAGAGGGCGATAATCTGCCACATGCATTGCCCAGCCCTACATCTTGTATGTTGGGTGGAAGGCTGGCTGTTCATCACACTGGCCAAAGGGTAGTGCCACAATCAACATGGCAAGCACAGTCATTGCAGGTTGTCCTCTATAATAACTCTCCACACCTCTAAGTCTGTTTGTCCATCTCCTTCTTCTGGGGCACTTGAAAAGTGCCTACAAAAAGTTGAGAAACAGAGGGACCTACAGTAGTCTCTCATCTGGGAGCAAACTCCTGAAGTTGCCCCTTCTCTCATAGGAACCATATAGGCTATAATTCTATGCACCCTTACCTGGGAGTATATTCTATTGAACTTAATGGGACTTAGCTCTGAGAAGACAATATAAGATTGCACTGCTGTAATGGTTTCTTCTACTTTTTTTAAAAAAAAGCAGTGGCTTTGTGACATCAGCAGCCCTTCCTCCAATCCCAGTCCTTGAATAAATGAACATGCCTAGCAACTATCACACCTGCCCTGCTCTGGCTGTAGCAGACTCTAGTCAGCAAACCTTCATGCCTACCAGTGGTTATTCAATGAGGTTCAGACTAGGGGTGTGCAACAGATTGGGTCTGATCCACGATCTGGACCCGATCCAAGGGAAATTGGATAAAATTATCCAATCTGATCCCAAGCACCTGGATCAGCCGATTCAATACAATCCGATCCAAAAAGGACCCAATCCAGATCATGTTGGATTGGAGGATCGGACCCCCTTCCCCCACTCGCGCTCCTCACCTGCCCTGGCATGTAAGGAGCGCGAGGGGGAGGAGGGGTCTTACCTGCCAGGGCCGTCCGCTGCCATCCGCGGATGCCAGCGGGTGCCCGCGGACGGCAGCGGACGGCTCCGGCAAGTAAGGCGCGCGAGGGGAAAGGAGGGAGGGCCCCCCACTTACCAGCCGAGGCGTCCGCTGCCTTCACCTGCTCGAATCTACTGAGAACTAGGCTTCGCAGTAGCGTTCTACTGGCACTCTACTGAGGACTAGGCCGCGAAGCCTAGTTCTCAGTAGATTCGAGCAGGTAAAGGCAGCGGACACCCCGGCAGGTAAGGAGGAGCATGGGGGAAGCTACAGGTTTTTCCTTTCTCTTTGCTGTTTCATCCACATAAAAAAGCACGCTGTGCCAAATGGAAGTCACATAGCACACCTGTGAATGGGGCTGAGATCCAAATTTAAGAAAAAAACAAACTACCACCAAAAATCACAGGAAGGAGGGAATGTTTTACTCTTGATTTTCAGACCACGTTTTTAGTAGTCGGGCTGATAGTTGGTTACACACCTTGCTTGTCACCGATCAAATAACAAATCATAGCCAACGCTGCAGTACAGACTGTATTTATTGTCTGCATTTCTTGAATAACTAATATGGACAAATATTTTTCTTTAGAAAGGTGAGCCTAAGCCAGAAGAACTGGACACTGTTTGCTTAAAACAGAAGTGGGGAACCTTTTTTCAGCCTGAGAGCTTCCTCAATCCCCTGTGAGGAAACTTTCTGGCAAGTGCAGGACAGCAGTGGGCGGGCCAAAGCCACAGACTCCTCCCCCAATCATACATGCCCCCCTAACCCCTCACAGCAATTAGGCCAGAAAAAAACCTCTCATAGGAGCATTGGGGACCTTTTAAAAACCTAATTAACATGTGGTGAATCGTGATTTTCAGGGGGTGTCATGGTGCAGAAGGAGACTTAACCCCCTTTCCTCCCCAGCTGCAACACTCCCAAAATCACACATCTTCCATGGAGCAATTAGGGTTGAAAGAAGCCTCCCAAGGCCTCCAATGGGAGGCTCTCCTCAAGCCCAATAGCTGCAGCGGGCATGGCAGAGGAGGTGGGCTGCAGGCTGTTCAGAGAAGCCTTGTGAGCCGCATCTGGATTGTGGGCCGCTGGGCCCCTCCCTTAGCTTAAAACAGTATCAATCACTGAACACCTTTTTCAGAAGACAACATTTTAGTTCCAGTGTGATGTTATATTCACATAGCTGATGAAGCAGGGAAGTATTCTTGCTGATCAGTGTTTTTGCAGTCCTAATTTCTAAACTGTCCATCTGAACTTCCGAGACTGATGTTCCACTTGCAGGAACTAAGTTTGCACAATGTTTTACAGACTCAGTTTTAACCTTAACCTGCCACATGAGACCCACTTTTAATTCTTTTACCCTCAATGCCCACTTTTCTCCATGTCTCTAGGGTGATAATCTGTAATGGAAATCAGGCCCCCTTCCGCATATTACTGTGATAGTTCTAAAACGTTATGAATCCTGGGGAAAGAATGTCCTCAGGAAGCACATGATAAAATCCAATTACTATAAGAATCCTAAATATGCTACTTCAAAACCTTGATCCATATGTCTATCCTTGTGCTAATTTCTCTACCAAAAACTTGACCAATGCTTGTCTCCAATATCCCATTTCTGGGCAAGGTATTGGAGCGTGTGGTGGCCTCCCAATTCCAGGGATTCCTGGATGAGACGGATTATCTAGATCCATTTCAATCTGGATTCAGACCTAGTTATAGGACAGAAATAGCTTCGGTCACCTTGGAGGATGACCTACACAAGGAACTGGACAGGAGGAGTGTGTCCCTGTTGGTTCTGCTAGACCTCTCAGCGGCATTTGATTCCATGGTATCCTCCTGGGCTGCTTTGCTGGGATGGGACTTGGAGGCACTGGTTTATAGTAGCTCCATTCCTTCCTGGAGAGGCGGACCCAGAAGATGGTGCAGGGGGACTTCTGTTCGACTCCTTGGGCATTGGCCTGTGGAGTCCCTCAGGGTTCCGTTTTGTCCCCCATGCTATTTAACATATACATGAAACCATTGAGATAGGTTGTCTGGAGTTTTGGGGTGCAGTGTCACCAGTATGCTGATGACACCCAACTCTACTTCTCCTTTCCACCCGATTCCAAGGAAGCTGTTTCGGTCGTAAACCAGTGTCTGCCTGCAGCAATGGACTGGATGATGGCAAACAAATTGAAACTTAATCCAAATAAGACAGAGGTGCTCCTGGTCAGTTGAAAGGCAGATCACGGAATAGGGATTCAGCTGGTGTTGGATGGGGTTACAATCCCCTTGAAGACACAGGTTCGCAGCTTGGGTGTACTCCTGGATTCAGCCGAGCCTGGATGCCTAGGTTTCGGTGGTGGCCAGGAGTACATTTGCACCAGCTGCGCCTGTTCCTTGAGATGTCGGACCTGGCCACGGTGACACACGCCTTAGTCACATCCCGTTTGGATTACTGTAATGCATTCTACGTGGGGCTGCCTTTGAAGGGTGTTTGGAAACTTCAGCTAGTTCAAAGAGCTGCGGCCAGATTGTTGACCAGGGCTGGTTACATGGAGCTTACAACTCCCCTGTTAAAACAGCTCCACTGGCTTCCAGTCTGTTTCCGGGCACAATTCAAAGTGCTGGTAATGATCTACAAAGCCCTATATGGCTCTGGTCCAGGATAGCTGAAAAACCGTATTCTCCCTTATGAGCCTGCCCATCCCCTGAGGTCTTCAGGGGAGGGCCTTCTGTCCATCCCACCACCATCACAGGCACGCTTGATGGAAACACGGGAGAGAGTCTTCTCGGTTGCTGCCCCGGGGCTCTGGAACTCCCTTCCCATGGAAGCTAGACCAGCTCCCTCCTTGATGTACTTTTGGGGGCAGGCTAAAACTGTTCTGTTTCAGCAGGCCTTTGGGGAGCAGTTCAGACTTTTGTGGATGTGCTGCTTATAGTTTGGATTTAAAAAAAATATTTGTATTTAAAATGTTTTAAAATGTTTTAAATATTTTAAAATTGTCCTATGTTTAATTATATTTTAAATTTTTGTATATCTCTATTTGTTTTAACTGTACATGTTTTAATTTGCAAGCCGCCTTGAGTCCCAGTATTAGGAAAAAGGCAGGATATAAATAAATATAATGATAATAGTAATAGTAGTAGTAGTAGTAATAACAATAATAATAATAATAATAAACCAGAGAATGGGGGCAGCCCTTTTTTAAAAAATAATCTCACATGTGAATGGTGTTTAGCACAAAAGTCTCTGTACCTGTCCTCCTAAAATGAAGGGGAGGGGCTGCATTCTTTTGGAAAGGAATACTATGCCTACAAATTTTATTATGTTTTGCCAAAAGGTAAAAAGGTTATAGGTGTTTGTTGATCAGAATGACATCCAAGGTTTCAGAAAATGAGGAGAAGCAAAGTGTGATGTTAGTCAGAGCCTCCAAGCCGAAGCAAACCAGGAAGGCAGATTGTAAGGCTTTTATTTTTTTTCTTTTGAACATTTTCAAGAAAAGGGGTTTCACAGCCTGGCTAGGCAGCTCATTCCATTGTTAAACTGCTCTGTAATTAGGACATTGCAGCTATATGGACATTCCTGTAGTCATTTCTTTTCTGCTCTAGTTCTCGTACTGAATAATGGACATGGAATAATGGGCTCAAGTTACAGGAAGCCAGATTCCGGCTGGACATCAGGAAAAACTTCCTGACTGTTAGAGCAGCACGACAATGGAACCAATTACCCTAGGGAGGTGGTAGGCTCTCCTACACTAGAGGCATTCAAGAGGCAGCTAGACAGCCATCTGTCAGGGATGCTTTAAGGTAGAATCCTCCATTGAGCAGGGGGTTGGACTCAATGGCCTTATAGGCCCCTTCCATCTCTACTCTTCTATGATTCGATGATTCTACCGGTGGAACTGTAACAGGGGAAGGCTGAAAGGCAGAAGTTGGCTGATATAAGAAGAGCCCTGCTGGATCAAGCCAAAGGTCTACCTTGGCCTTCCCAAATTTGTACCACAAATATGTTGGACCATACTGCCCTTCGACCATGCTGGCTCTGAATCATGGGAGTTGCCATCCAACCCACCTGGAGGGCAGCAAGTTGGAGAAGCAGCCCAGGATCCTGCTTCCAGCACTGGCAAGCCAAATGCTTTTTGGGAAGCCTTCAGACAATGAATGATCATATCTGTGACACAGCCATAGTCTTCAAAGGAGAACACAGATCGTATTGGAATAAAAAGCAAGAAAACCGACATTGAAACAAAACCATTTTTAATGCATGTTTTTCTTTTGCAATTTGGACTCTAGAGGGAGTCATTTGCTATAGATATTGCATTGGTAATAGAGACTTGCTAGTGAAAGGTGTTTTATTTTGTTTTCTTCTTTTTTAATTGCATCTCTCTCTCTCTCTCTCTCTCTCTCTCTCTCTCTCTCGTGTGTGTGTGTGTGTGTGTGTGTGTGTGTGTGTGTGTGTGTTTTAGCTGAAGCTCAGCTTCTGCTGTCATCCAACTTTCAACTATTCCTGCTGCTGCTGCTTTCTTAGGTAGCATTCTTAAATGTTTGAGATATACTTTGGCCTTATTACATCCATGATTTTCTTGTTTGAGTTAGGTAAGTACAGTTATTGTATTCACAGCTAATCGTCTTCCACATGACAACACTTATCAACTAGTAAGGGCAAGGTGAGATTAATGCTGGGTCCTACACATTGTGGCTCTGTTGTTATAATACATTTTCTGAAAGAAAAGGACACGGAAATCAATTCAAGCTTATTATTGTATACTGCAGAGTTCCCCAACCTGATGCCCTCCAGATGTTTTGAACTTCAATTCCCATCAGTCCCAACTAGCATGATCAATAGTCAGGAATGTTGGGAGTTATAGGAGGCTGGCATATTGCATCCTACAGCTTCCTAGTAAAATGTAAGAACATAAAAACAGCCTAGCTGGATCAGATCAAGTGTCCATCTGTCCTAGCATCCTGTTCCCAACAATGGCCAGCCAGATCCTTCCAGGAAACCCACAAGCAAGGTATGATGACACCCTTTGCCCTCAGAATCTGATATTCAGAATTAAACTGCCTCTAAATCAAGAGGTGCCAGTCAGCTGTCATAACTAATAACTGTTGGTAGACCTATCTTCCAGGAATTTAACTAATCCACTTTTAAAACCAACTAAGGCAGCTATTGGTCATCATGGAAGTGAATCCCATAAGTCAATTATGCATCATGTTAATATTTTTGGGGGTTGGTCTGTTTCTGTAAAACAATCTTAAATGTTAAATGATACCACCAAGATAATGTTGTGTTTGGGGAGAGGCAAAAAGAAATATAATCCCTCCCAAAAAAATGTATAGCAATGTGTCAAAGGTGGGTAACTTGCTCACTGAATGTATGGCATGCCCTATCACAAGGCCAGAACCTTACCAAAAAGACATGACTGTGTGAGAGTCTCACTACCAGTTTTGTAGTGAGAGTCCTGCCCCACATCTCTGGAACCAGAAGAGCAGCAGCATTTCTCTTACAATCTTTTTGAGTTTCTGACCTGTGGAGGAGAATCTTGTTGGGACTCTCATGAACTTAAAGCACCTCCAAAGCCCATGTAGGATGTCACAGACAGGAACCTGTTCCACCATCCTTCAGGAAAGGGTCAGGATCAGTGACAAGAACAAATTTCCCCCAACAACTAAGGTCAGCCAAAGTGAATGGACCCAGGTAGGAGCATTTGTATACTTGAGTGGTGGGCAATTAAACAGGATTTGCCTGTAGAACTTCTGGGAGCTCAAATCATGGTTTGGGTTCCAAACTGTGGTTAGGTTAAACCAGGGGTGGGGAACATGTGCCCCTCCCAGATATTGTTGGACTGCAACTCCCATCATCCATCAAGCTTGGCTATGCTGGCTAGGGCTGACTGGAGTTGCAGTTCAACAGCATCTAAAGGAACCCCAAGTTGCCCACCTGTGTTATGAATCACCTGTGATGATATCTAGAATGATATCACGGAGTTGTACACATGTATAGGTAACAGAGGGGATTGACAGAACAGTCAGTCATTGCATCATTCTAGTTTCAAATTTCCGTTTCACAACACCATGAAATGACAACAGTGAATCATGTCATGATTTAGTCTGTTTTACTTATTTACGTATTTTCTCTTTCTCAATGTTGTTGAGCTTTTTTTAAAAAAAATCATGACACAGTTTGGAGATGTTCAAATCCTGGCAGATACAAATTCTGATGGCCCATTGAAATGTAGGGTGGATGGCAACACTAAACGTCGAACAGCACAAGGTACCCCCTCCCCACAAAAGAAAATGTCCCAAAAATACATTCCTGATGCATCACCCCAGAATTATGCTTGCATGAACTGCATACAAGTGAAAAAGGAATTTCCACAAATGCACTATAGGTTTAGCAATATCATCAGTGCAGAAGAAAAAGAAGAAAAAACATACATATAGAGAAAGGGTAGATTAAAGGAAGCTGCAGTTACCATAGAAACCAATGAGACCAACTCAACACTGTGTACTTTGTCGCATCATCATTCAGTGGCTGATGAACCCCAACGGGAAGCATTGTTCCTGTCCCTATGGAAACCTAGGAAATAGCCCACACTGTAGTCACAGGAGATTAAAGCAAACCGGAGCACACATCTTCAATTCAGCAATGAGCTATCTTTCATATTGAGAGCTACCAGAGATTTACACACAGAGAGAAAAGGACATAAACCTCACACATCAACAGCAGCCCCAAGGGCCAGCAAAGGTGCTCAGCCTAGGAATTAAATGAAAAGGAAGAGGAAGTGTTTGCAAGCAGATTAACACATGCGAACACCTCCTAGGAAGTGATTGCAGCTAATCCCCATGGAAACACACTACAAGGTTTAACACGCTCAAAATAACTGTTCATCAAATTCGTTTTATTAATACGCACCATTGCCATTTGTTAAAGATCTCAAAACTCATTTTCCCCCTGGGTTATTTTACTTTATAAATAGGAGCTTCACAGCTAATTATTATACCAGAGAGGCAATGCTAGGATGCCCAGAAGAGGCTATACCCTCCTGAATACTTTCCCTCTGTAAGGATAGAGCTTTGACTGTGTGAGGGGCAGGAACAGATATGGGGGGAAGCAGAAAAGGAATGAGTCCTGAATTGCTTCAAGAGTAAATGTTAGCCGAAATCACTAGTCCAGTGAACTGCTACAGTTCAGAGGCTGCTCTTTACAGTAAACCTCTACTTACCCCCCATCCAATATATAATGCCAGTCCTTCTACAAGAACCAAGATATCATTCCAGGAATTACAATGTGTGTGTGTGTGTGTGTGTGTGTGTGTCTATACATATAAATTCAACATTTCAAAAGTAAGGCTAGCGTGGCTCATAGAGTTCGAAATTGTGCCTATTGAGAGTGGAAGATTTTGAGCTGAGGGGGTGGATATACAAACTCACTCTATTTGAAAATGGGGGCTTCATTTTGAGTCAGGGCAAGACCCATTTCAGTCTATCTCCAACTTGAAATGAGGATTCCCCCCCCCTCACTTTTGCCAATAGATTTCTCCTCACCTTTGCAAGCAAAACAAAGGAACGCCCTACCTTTGCAATTGGAGAGGGGAAAGCTCCAGCATGGTGGGCTCACCAGACAGGTCTGCCGAGTTCTGTCTCACGCTTGAAATGGCACTCCTGCTCAAGCTCAGGAAAGATATGAGCAAACCTGTCCAGTGAGCCCTCTCCACCACCAATTTCCTCTCCAGCTTTCGCAAAAGTAAAGGTTATGCAGGGAGGATTGGCAGAGGGAAGTGTACAAAAATGACCTGGATTTTCAAGGCAAGCTAAGGTTGGGTAGGGGATCTGTACATCAGCAATTATGGCCAGAGAACACACAGAACTACTTAAGTTCATAAGAGAAGCCATGCTGGATCAGAACAAGGGTCCACCTAGCCCAGCACTGTGCTCACACAGTGGCCAAGCAGCTGTCGACCAGGGACCCACAAGCAGGGCACAGGTGCCACAGCACCCTCCCGCCCATGTTCTCCAGCAACTCTTGTACATAAGCTTATTGTCTTACTTGTTCTCCTATGTCAGAGAAAACAAAAACACTATCTGGAGATCATGAAAAAGCACTCCAGGTCAAGCTGCCAGATCTCCTGAGGCCGAGATCCTAAAACGGAGGGATGGTGCCTGTTGGAGAAGATTGTAATTGTTCTTAAACCCTCTTGCCTCTCTTATTAACTGATATTCATTGCAGAAAGAAATATTGCCCACTTTCCCATATGTCCAAAATATATTTGTTAGACCTCTTATTGGTATACATCCTTCAATCCTGATCCCACAGAAAGAGAGAAAAAGAGAAAGGGGGGAAATGTGCTGGGGAAACTGGGTCCTCCTCTTGATGGCGCCAGGTGTGTCTTGCAGAGGCGGCACCCAGCGCGTCACAGCAAATTGATGTTCCTGCCATCAGTCTGCACAGCAGAAGTGCCACGGCGGCTTTTCCTGCCGCACCCGCGCCTGCTCAGTGTCAGCTGGACGGATGGCTGGAGCAGTGGCCCACCTACTCACAGGTAAATGGTTTATAATTTTTTTAAAAAAAATTGGGGGAAAGGACTGCGGAGGCAGTGCAGCGAGCTTATGGCTCACTGCTCCACCCCCTTCCCTGCCCAGCCCGCTCCGCCCTGAAAAACGTCGGACTAAATGCCTGACTTTTTTAGTGCGGAGCAAAGGGGCTTTTCCCCTAGATGGCTTCGAACTGGCAGCAGTGTCATGTAATCCAACTGCCGCCATTTTGAAGCCACCGCGAGGCAAAGTGCCCATGAAGAGGTACCCTGTATGGTTTAAACTTTAGAAGGGAGGTGAAGGCTGGGGGAGGGGGGCTGCAGGCCTTGTGGAAAATAACTGTAACTCATTACAATATCAGAGCCCATCTTGCAGAAGTGAGGATCCTGGTTGGAGGCAAGAAGCAGAACGATGGCAAATTAGGAATCATATCCAGAGCCGCCTGTACTCTGTGTACAAAAACTTAAATGGACCCCAATAATTAGTGTCTTCTGACCCTGGGATTTAGTTTCTTCCCATGGAGAGCATGAGAAGTAGGACCAAGCCCTGAAATTGCATGTCAAACCCTGAGACAGAACAAGGAACAGTGCATGCCTAGTGTTGCCAGAGTACTTGCCTAGGGATGCGCATTAAGAGATCCCTTCATTTGTTCATTTCATTTCTCTGAATTGCCCAAGTAGCAGCCTCCAAATTCCTGGAAATGTGCCTCCAGTTGTTGATTTAGGCAAAGTTCATTGACAACTTTGGTGAATAACTTAAATTCCAAGCATGTTTTTAGTTGAGGTACCAGGCTCTAACAACCAGCAAGGGGATTGATTAACTTCATAGACATAAGAACATTCTGGACTGGCAGTTACTTTGTCTGCAGACTGGAATTCCTGGTTACTTTGAACTTTGGCTATCTTTCATCAGAGGGGTAACAGTGACAGTTGCTCTTGGGAGATAATGTAAACATTCAGAGCTTTATCTACAGTTATCTTGATGCAACAAATACCATCTCACCCCAAAACAAAATATGTAAACACAGAAGTTTATTCTCTTCAAAATCCTGTTGTCTTCTGTAGGAAAAATGTGATTTTTAAAAAAGATTAGTGTGCTAGGAGGACAGAAATCAAAATGAGTCTACTATTGTTATTCCCATAATTGAAAGATATTATGCGAAAGGAATAGTTGAAAGGAATATTATTATTCCCACACTGACCTGGTAGCACATAATGACAACTCAGAGTACAGGTGAAGTACGGGTTGAATCATGGGTTGTTGTTGAATCATGGGTTGGTGTTACATGGGAACCCGATACTGTGATTTAACTATGGATGGTTAATCACAAACAACCTAGAGTTCACAATATAACAACAACCCATAGATAAAACACAGTGCATGTTTCACAAGTAAAAATAGCCCATGCTTCAAAAGCAGCCTATACTCAATTCATACTCTGGGTTGTTGTTATGTGTGAACCAGGGTGAGGGTGTGGTTGAGGCTAAGAGGTGCTTCCAAGGTTATGTGTTCCAATCATTTGTATACAGACATGTTGTGCTCTTACCATTCTAAAGGCACAATCCTATGCATGTTTAGATAAACAACTCTTAGCATGTCCTAGGCAGCCGTGACTGGCTGGGCATGCTGGGAGTTGTAGGACTTTGTCCTTCCTAAATATACAGAGGATTTCATCCTAAAAAAGAGTGGTGGAGATCCCAAATCAAACTGGAAGCTGACAGAACTGAAAGCATTTTTGTTAATTCCCATTGACTATAAAGTAGAGCTGCCCTTTGGGTGAGGGGAGGATGGGAAAAATCCAAATTTTTCTTCAAATTTCATAATTTCACTCCCTTCCTGGACTTGTTGCCAAAAATCCTGACATGTCCTGTTTTTTCCTGATATATGGTCAGCCTACAAATGCCATCCACCCCAACAGACCTCCTAATCAGTCAATAGCGCAACAATCCTACTTAATACCTTTTTAAAGTTTTTTTCTTCTTCTGCAGGTTCAGTAAAACAAACTCTAATAATTTGCTTTAAACATAGGCTGTTGCATACCCATCACACAGGCCACAAAATATAAGCCAATGCCAATAATTCATGTAGTTTATACTGCAAAAAATATATGTACAAAATATCAAAATGTATCTGTTCTAGCCGTCAAATTATAAAAAAGAATCTGGAATGTTGTTTTCTTTCAACAGTTTTATTTGGGAAATGCTCAGGATTAATTTAGCTTTCACAAACTGTTCCTAATTTTGACAGCTGCCCAGGCAAAGAATGTCATATCTTAAATAATTTTCACACATTTACTTGCTAACAAGTTTTCTAATTTTTGTAATATGAAAATTAAAGAATATTAGGGATGAACGGATATCCCTCATTTTGTTTCATTATTGCTCCATGAGTTGCTTCTGCCCCATGCCCTTAACTTAAAAATGTTTTTTGAATTTGAATGTCTGCCACAGTTTTCTGTTTATGTCTTTTTTTCTCCTCACAAGTTATTGACACTTACAAGCACAAGAGCGCATTGATTTGCACACACAAAAATTGAAATCACATCAAGCTTCCTTTTTGCAGTTTTAATGGATGCGCTCATGTGTTCATACGCTCCAGTAACCTGTAAAGAAAAAAAATGTAAAGTGAACTTTATGCTGAATTGTGCATGTTCAGCAGTCTGAACTAAATCTGGAAATCAAAAATGAAGAATGGTGGATCAGTAATGTATTAGAACATTTCCATGAGATGACTTAGTGGATAAAGTGGCAGTTACAGGAACTCTGGGGGAAAGTGACCACATCATACTTGCGTTCTTGATTTTAAAGGAAGCAAAAGCTGAGTGTAGTCATATGCGTAGTCTGGATTTTAGGAGTCAATTCTAATCAACTCAGAACAATGATAAGTAAGGTTCCATGGCAAGTGACCCTAATGAGAAATGGAGTCCAAGGTGGGTGGGAGTTTCTAAAAAACGAAATTTTAAAGGAACAATTCCAACAAGGAAAAGAGGTAGAAGACAGCAGAAGAAGCCAATGTGGCTCCACAAAAAAGCTTAGAGATGACCTGAAAACAAAAAAGGACACATACAGAAAGTGGAAGGCTGGGCTACAAAGGAAAAGTACAGACAGGTAGCACAAAAGTGCTGGAATGGCGTCAAGAAGGCTAGAGCTGAGGTTAGTGAGGGATGCTAAAAACAACAAAAAAGCTTTCTTCAGGTATGTGCATAGTAAAAGACAAAAGAAAGAAATAGTGGTTCAACTACTCATTGAAGATGGCAAAATGATAACAGATGACAAAGAAAAGGCAGAAGTGCTCAATTCCTAATTTGGCTGAGTCTTTTCCTGAAAGAGGGTCTATAACTCCCCTGATAAACATGAAGTTCAAGCTGAAGTGACAGGATTACAACTTGAGATTGATAAACAAATGGTCAAGGAACACCTAATTTCCTTGAATGACTTCAAATCTCCAGGGCCCAAGGAACTGCATCCTAGAGTAATAAAGGAACTTGCAGAAGAACTCTCAGAACCACTATCTATTATCTTTGCAAAATCATGGAGGATGGGTGAAGTGCGGGAGGACTGGAGGAAGGCTAATGTTGTCCCTATTTTCAAAACGGGCAAAAATGAGGAACTGGGGAACTACAGACCAGTCAGTCTGACATCAGTCTGTGGAAAGTTTTTGGAGCAGTTTATAAAGAAGTCAGTCTGTAAACACCTTGAAAAGAATGCAGTGATTGCTAGAAGCCAGCATGGATTTGTCAAGAACCAATCTTGCCAGACTAATCTGATCTCAGTTTTTAATCAGGTAACGTCCCTTGTGGACTGTGGGAATGCTGTGGACATCCTATATCTTAACTTCAGCAAAGCTTTTGACAAACTGTCCCATGACATTCTGATCACAAACTAGCTAAAAGTGGGCTAGTTGGAACAACTATTAGGTGGATCCATAGTTGGCTACAGAATCAGACACAAAGAGTGCTTATCAATGGTACCTTCTCAAACTGGGGGAGGTAACGAGTGGTGTACTGCAGGGCTCAGTCCGGGCCCAATGCTCTTCAACATTTTTATTAATGATTTGGAAGATAAGTTGCAGGGAATGCTTATCAAATCTGCTAATACCCTGAAGTCAGAAACAAACTTCAAAGTGATCTTGATAGGCTGGAGTGCTGGGCTGAAAACAACAGAATAAAATTTAATAGGGATAAATGCCAAGTTTTACACCTAGGAAAAAGAAACCAAATGCATAGTTACAAGATGGGGGATACTTGGCTCACCAATAACACAAATGAGAAGGATCTTCGAATTTTGTAGATCACAGTGTGATGTGGCTGCAAAAAAAGCAAATGCTATTTTGGGCTGCATTAAGAGAAGCACAGCTTCCAAATTGCATGAGTTACTGATTCCCCTCTATTCGGCACTGGTTAGGCCTCATCTTGAGTATTGCATCCAGTTCTGGGCACCACACTTCAAGAAGGATGCAGATAAGCTGGAGGGGTTCAGAGGAGGGCAACAAGGATGATCAGGGGTTTGGAAACAAAGCCCTATGAGGAGAGACTGAAAGAACTGGCCATGTCTAGTCTTGAGAAGAAAAGACTGAGGGGAGACATGATAGCACTCTTCAAGTACTTGAAAAGTTGTCACACAGAGGTGGGCCAGGATCTCTTCTCGATCACCCCAGAGTGCAGGACATGGAATAATTGGCTCAAGTTACAGGAAGTCAGATTCCGGCTTGGCATCAGGAAAAACATCTTGACTGTTAGAACAGTATGACAATGGAACCAATTGCCTAGGGAGGTCGTGGGTTCTCCCACACTAGAGGCATTCAAGATGCAGCTGCACAGGCATCAACGCTACTATTCTATGATTCTATGAAAGCTGGGTAATTTAGACACTCAAAATCCAGGGGGAAATGCAGACAGGGAGAATGTTCATAAGCATTCCTAAAGAAGTTTTTATCTGAATGGTGTCACTTTTTGGAATAGAATCTACAATATCATGAAATAGTTGTGTAACTCTATAAGGAGTTCAGCATGCTTGTTGGAATAGATATCAGCTTCTTATTCATTAAGGATGTTTAACTCTTCAGTATCTTAGAAATATGAAGTTAAGTTAAACTGGCAACTGTGTCAGAAGTTAAGCAGCCAGCAGGACAAATCAATCTATCAAGCTTGTTCTAATTTTTTTATGCTCCTCTTTCTGTCATCTCACATTTGGTTCCCATCTTACGTTTACAATTCCAGTTCTTAGTAGTACTAGTAGCTGTCTCTTTTATGACTCTTGCATTTCCAGAGTGTCTTTTACTAGAAGGTCTTAGTCCATTGGGACAATTCTATATAATATAATCACATTTGCAGCTATGCTTATGAACATAATTTGAGGATGCCTGTAAATTACTCTGGAAAAAGAACCTCAAGTGTGGCCTCCAGGATTATGGAACAGAAGATAGGATCTCACAACATGATGAAAGATCGTGATAATATTTGACTTATCAGGACTTGCTCTTCTGCCATGAGTCATCTGAACCTATGGCACGACCTTACATGGATCAGATCACTGGTCCATGCAGCCAAGTACTGTCTCCAACATCCCAGACAGGGGAATTTCCCTGCACTCCCCCAGTGAAGGCAGCTGTCAGGGATTGAAGCTTGGGCTTACACATGCAGAGCTTGGTACTCTCTTATTGGATCCTCTTCCAAGGAAATGAGTGATCGTATAAGATTGGGAAAAGGGACATTTGGAGGAGGAGAAAGAAACATTCATGAAGACCTATTCTAGATTAGTGTTCACACCACATCGTTGTTAACTTTTTCTTCTTTGCTTAGCAGATAAATCTAGGCAATAGTTACACAACAGCTTTCTTTGTGTAGGCATGCCAAACCAAAAATCAATGGCTACTTTTTCTTCCCCCCTCAACACAAGTGTTCAGTGAACCACTTCCTAAAGGTTATTTAATAGTGAATGTGGAAGATATTGATTTTGATTTAAACTGTGGCCTGCAGTATGAAAAGGTACTATAATTTCTTCATCTGCCACTCTAGCTGATCTAATTTTGATCTGCAACTTACCTACAAAAAGCCATAATCTTTTACTCAATAAAACAGATTTATTTTATTTTTTTGCAGTTGGTTTGCAGGGTGGGTGGGTGAAAAGAATGATCAGATCTTTCAGGAATACGCTGTGCTAAATCTTTAAGAAACAGAGGCTATATATTTTTAAAGGATTTTCAATAACTATGACATTGGTTTCAGCTGGAATTTTACTTAGAAGATCCAATTGGCAGACATGCCCACAAACACATTGAATTGAATGCAAAATACTACCTAAAGGCAAGCTGCATTTCTAAACATATAGACAACCACAATATATTGTTAAGGGCATTTTGAGCTTTTGTAAGTCGAGATAAAAGCAGCATTCCTCAACCTGGTGCCCTCCACTTATGTTGGGTTGCAACTCCCATCATCCCCAGCCAACAGCCATGCTGGCTGTGGTAATAGGAGTTGCAGTCCAATGAACTGGAGGGCACCAGGTCGGGGAAGTCTGTGTTAAACAGAAGCCTGAAGGAGTTTCATTTTGTTTTGAGGATTTTTCTTTTTTAAAGTTTTAATATGTCTTGAAAGAGAAAATATAATTTTAATCAAGGTTATCAATTAATATATATTTTCCCTAAAGTATTGTTTTCAAAAAGGTTCCAAATTAAAAACGCTAAAAAATAGAAAAGTATATTCTTCCTACCTGTTCTATTCTCTTGCATTGTAACAAAACACAAAAATACACATAATGGTCTAATTTGTACTTTCTGCATAAAGCAAAGCAACCCAGAGGCTAATCCAAAACAAAAGATGGTTCCTCAACTACGGATTAGATTATTTTCAATCAGAATCTATCCAGTTCACACCTCCTAGAACTGAATGCAAACCTGAACACAATGTGCAGTTGACGTCCATACATTTTCAAGTTTGAAATGCAATTTCAAAAACAAAAAATGCATTAACAAAATTGGAGGGAAATTAGTAATTTCAAAAATGTTTGGGAAACGTACCCAACAATGCACACATTTTCATGCAAAGAGAAATAAACAAAGCTTGCAACCTGGTACAGATATGAGTCAGAATGAGATTTGAGATGGAAGTTGGGAAACATTGACACGCTGATTTGCTACTGTCACATGGCAATATAGCCGGTGCTAGCGATCTATTGCAACACAAAAAAAACCCCCTAAAAACTAAAAGGTAGAATATTCATTTTGGCTGCAATCATTCTACCAATAAAGAAAGAATGGAATTAGATAGGAAAGACTGAAACTAGATTCCCAGTCCTTTTTTATTTGTAGAGTAAAACTGCTTTTAAATAGATCCTTGATGCCCTTTGTGACAAAGATACCAACATACCTTACTAGGTTGTTCATAAAAATTGCTAATTGTATCCAATGTTTATTATGCTCCTCCCAATTACCTCTAGTTCACTCAAACCAACTTTATATCCAAGCAATGTACTATACAAATGTATTATATTCTTCAAAAATCCTTGTTATATATAGATATATAGATATATATTGAACTATGTATATCTGTGTGTGACCTTAATCACTATGCAGATGGCATGGTTATATTGAATATATACTATTTAAATATAGTTTATATTTAATATCACCATGCCATCTGAATAGTGATTAAGTTTATATTGACATTGGCCCAACTTTATTCTTTGCATGTTATCATAGTACCTTTCTTATATATGTTGCAAATGGCTCCATGGTAGTTGCAAACAATGAAAACAAAAACTATGGGTTGGATTCTGACTTTATCATGCTTAGAATCAACCCACTGGAATCAATGGGAAAGGTTAGCCATTACTAACTGAAGTCCCATTGGCTTCAATGGGTGTGCTCTAAGCAATCATACAGCATTCCTGTATGATCTGCCCTGGCATACTTGTAAGCCTCCAAAATTGGAGGTGTATGAGTTTTCTATGTATAGCAGCAGGCACAAGGCCCTGCATTTAAACTATACAGGTGATTTTGCCCATCTAGCAATGGCTTCAGAAACAGGGAGGGAAAAGAGACTATGGTGA
This sequence comes from Anniella stebbinsi, assembly GCA_029215795.1. Lineage (NCBI taxonomy): Eukaryota > Metazoa > Chordata > Lepidosauria > Squamata > Anniellidae > Anniella > Anniella stebbinsi. Next base: position 250,574,480 of record JARDYH010000002.1, read on the forward strand.
GCACAAGATTCCTTGTATGTCTGAAGCCCCAGTGTTCTCCCCTCCCCACCCTTGGGAACCTCCCTTTTCCTTTCTCTGCATTCTACTTCCAAGAGTGGAGAAGTAGCTGTCACTGGCTTTGATGGGGGCAGGTAGCGTGTTTGCTGGGCTCCGAGGCTGGACTCCTGTTTCTGACCCCGGAGCCCATAAACTGAACAAACCTACTCTGTCTGGAAGGCACAGGATTGTTCCCTAAGTCTGGGTCTAACCCAACGATTTTTACAGGAGTGGGGAAAGGCTAATGGTTAAACATTTTAAAACCCATTCCAATACGTTCTTCATGAATCAAAGATTTGGATCCAAAACTAATGAAGGTTCTAAATCTCAGTGATTTACTCCAATTAGCCTGTCGGCTACAGTATGTCCTAGCAGACAGATGTTTTTCACCTATCCCACCTAAATGCTTTATGCATTATAATACAACATTGTTGCCACAGGGCCTATATCCCAAATTGTTATGCCCAAATGAAGGCTCAGAAGGCTTGGAAGCAAAAAGCTCAGACATCAATGTACAACTTCATGCCACAAACCTTACTGAGTCAAAATGTTCCGTACTTCTGATTTTCTTATTGAACTATAAAATAACTAGGGGTGTGCATCGGATCGGATCCGATCCACGATCCGAATCCGATCCGACCCAAAATCGGGAAAATCCGATCCGATCCGATCCGACCAACCTCCGATCCGATCCGATCCGATGAGGTCCGATCCGGATCGGACGCCATTTTGAATGCTTTTTCCCATAGCCAAGTATTGTTTTACAAAAACGCCTATAACCTTTTCATTTTTAAAGATAGAAGGATGAAACTTGGGGACATTGTAGACTGGTTAGGGATAGTTATCTGTGAGAAATTTCAGAAAGATTGGTGCATGCGTTTTGTGGCAATTAATTTTTTAATAAATACCCAGGAATGCTTATAACTTTGTCATTTTTAAAGTTACAAACATGAAACTTTGCCACATTGTAGGAGGTACCTTGGGACCTATGTGTGTGAAATTTCAGAAACATAGGTGCTTGCCTTGTGTGGCAATTAATTTTAGAAAAATGGGTAGTAGTGGGGTAAATACAGTTACGCCCCCCATTTTTTTATTTTTTAAGATACAAACAGGAAACTTGGGCACATTACAGGTACCACTTGCCTTGATATGTGAGTGAAATTTCAGAAACATTGGAGCTTGCCTTGTGTGGCAATTAAGTTTTGAAACAATGAGGAAAGAAACACCTATAACTTTGTCATTTTTAAAGTTACACACATGAAACTTTGCCACATTGTAGGTGGTACCTTGGGACCTATGTGTGTGAAATTTCAGAAACATAGGTGCTTGCCTTGTGTGGCAATTAATTTTAGAAAAATGGGTAGTAGTGGGGTAAATACAGTTACGCCTCCCATTTTTTTAGTTTTGAAGATACAAACAGGAAACTTGGGCACATTACAGGGAACACTTCACTTGATATGTGTGTAAAATTTCAGAAACATTGGTGCTTGCCTGGTGTGGCAATTAATTTTTGAAACAATGAGGGATTCATTGGACAGCACTTGCCCATAGGGATTCATTGGACAGTACTTTCCCATAGGGAATCATTGCATTGCACTTTCCCATAGGGAATCATTGCATTGCACTTTCCCATAGGGAATCATTGCATTGCACTTTCCCACTGAGAAATACAGTTATGCCTCCCACATTTTTATTTTTGAAGATACAAACAGGAAACTTGGGCACATTGTAGACTGGTTAGGGATAGTTATCTGTGAGAAATTTCAGAAAGATTGGTGCATGCGTTTTGTGGCAATTAATTGTTTAATAAATACCCAGGAATGCCTATAACTTTGTCATTTTTAAAGTTACACACATGAAACTTTGCCACATTGTAGGTGGTACCTTGGGACCTATGTGTGTGAAATTTCAAAAACGTAGGTGCTTGCCTTGTATGGCAATTAATTTTAGAAAAATGGGTAGTAGTGGGGTAAATACAGTTACGCCTCCCATTTTTTTATTTTTTAAGATACAAACAGGAAACATGGGCACATTACAGGGAACACTTCACTTGATAGGTGTGTAAAATTTCCGAAAGCTGGGTCCAGGCATGTGGTGGCAATTAATTTTTGAAACAATGAGGAAAGAAACGCCTATAACTTTTTTATTTTAAAAGTTAGAAGTCTGAACATTGCTCACTTTGTAGATGGGTTAGGGGTAGATATGTGTCAGAAATTTCAGAATGATAGGTCCAGGCATTTGATGGCTATGGAATTTTTAGATTAAATGTTTCAAAAAATGTTCCACAGAGGCCAGGTCTTCCTTTCCTCCCCCTCCCGCTTCCCGCGAAGAAAAGGAAACACTGTCTCGTCTCGATCCCTTTGATCCTTGCTAGTATCCATTACAGGGCTCGTGTCTGCTTGAGTAAAAAGTGAAAGTAGGAAAGCAGACACGAGCCCTGTAATGGATACTAGCAAGGATCAAAGGGATCGAGACGAGACAGTGTTTCCTTTTCTTCGCGGGAAGCGGGAGGGGGAGGAAAGGAAGACCTGGCCTCTGTGGAACATTTTTTGAAACATTTAATCTAAAAATTCCATAGCCATCAAATGCCTGGACCTATCATTCTGAAATTTCTGACACATATCTACCCCTAACCCATCTACAAAGTGAGCAATGTTCAGACTTCTAACTTTTAAAATAAAAAAGTTATAGGCGTTTCTTTCCTCATTGTTTCAAAAATTAATTGCCACCACATGCCTGGACCCAGCTTTCGGAAATTTTACACACCTATCAAGTGAAGTGTTCCCTGTAATGTGCCCATGTTTCCTGTTTGTATCTTAAAAAATAAAAAAATGGGAGGCGTAACTGTATTTACCCCACTACTACCCATTTTTCTAAAATTAATTGCCATACAAGGCAAGCACCTACGTTTTTGAAATTTCACACACATAGGTCCCAAGGTACCACCTACAATGTGGCAAAGTTTCATGTGTGTAACTTTAAAAATGACAAAGTTATAGGCATTCCTGGGTATTTATTAAACAATTAATTGCCACAAAACGCATGCACCAATCTTTCTGAAATTTCTCACAGATAACTATCCCTAACCAGTCTACAATGTGCCCAAGTTTCCTGTTTGTATCTTCAAAAATAAAAATGTGGGAGGCATAACTGTATTTCTCAGTGGGAAAGTGCAATGCAATGATTCCCTATGGGAAAGTGCAATGCAATGATTCCCTATGGGAAAGTGCAATGCAATGATTCCCTATGGGAAAGTACTGTCCAATGAATCCCTATGGGCAAGTGCTGTCCAATGAATCCCTCATTGTTTCAAAAATTAATTGCCACACCAGGCAAGCACCAATGTTTCTGAAATTTTACACACATATCAAGTGAAGTGTTCCCTGTAATGTGCCCAAGTTTCCTGTTTGTATCTTCAAAACTAAAAAAATGGGAGGCGTAACTGTATTTACCCCACTACTACCCATTTTTCTAAAATTAATTGCCACACAAGGCAAGCACCTATGTTTCTGAAATTTCACACACATAGGTCCCAAGGTACCACCTACAATGTGGCAAAGTTTCATGTGTGTAACTTTAAAAATGACAAAGTTATAGGTGTTTCTTTCCTCATTGTTTCAAAACTTAATTGCCACACAAGGCAAGCTCCAATGTTTCTGAAATTTCACTCACATATCAAGGCAAGTGGTACCTGTAATGTGCCCAAGTTTCCTGTTTGTATCTTAAAAAATAAAAAAATGGGGGGCGTAACTGTATTTACCCCACTACTACCCATTTTTCTAAAATTAATTGCCACACAAGGCAAGCACCTATGTTTCTGAAATTTCACACACATAGGTCCCAAGGTACCTCCTACAATGTGGCAAAGTTTCATGTTTGTAACTTTAAAAATGACAAAGTTATAAGCATTCCTGGGTATTTATTAAAAAATTAATTGCCACAAAACGCATGCACCAATCTTTCTGAAATTTCTCACAGATAACTATCCCTAACCAGTCTACAATGTCCCCAAGTTTCATCCTTCTATCTTTAAAAATGAAAAGGTTATAGGCGTTTTTGTAAAACAATACTTGGCTATGGGAAAAAGCATTCAAAATGGCGTCCGATCCGGATCGGACATCTGGTCCGATCCGATCCGACCAGCCTCCGATCCGATCCGATCCGATTCGACCCCCCAGGTCCGATTCCGATCCGCTATCCGATCCGATCCGGGGGGTCAGTGCACATCCCTAAAAATAACCCATCTTTCAATCTATAGTTTAAAGAAATAAAATGTTCTAAATCAATGCGTTTTTCTGAGCCACAAGTGGTTGCTGTTGGTTTATAAATCATCGCTGTTTTATAGGAACCCCAAACCGTTGCAATATAACTATGAAGCACACATGCAAAATTATGGGTAAGAGTTGCTGTGTCTGGAGGTAGTTGGGAGGTTACAACTACAAAAATGATGGCCTGTCCTGAACATCTAATTCTCCCTGAAATAAGTTAATTTTCATACCTTAGGTGCTCAGAGAACCCCATTTCATTTCCCTGCAGTGGGAATAAACCTGCTCTCTTTTAATTTGCAATGCTTAAATTAGTCTAGAAGAGTCCAGTGTAAAGTGGCCAGCTCTCTGAACATGGCCAACTGACATCAACATCCGTGTGGGTAGGCGCATCAGATGCTGGCTCCTGCTCAAGTCAAGCTTGCCATGTTGTTTTTAGCATGTGGTTCTTGCTATAGCCATTGTATTTTATAAATCTTGTAAGCCACTTTGAGGACTGTAGTCAAAAAGTGGGCTATAAAACAAATAAATAAATAATAATGATAATGATAATCAAGTAAGTGTTCGTTGGAGTCACGTATTATGGAACCATAATCCTAAGTGTGTTTACTTGGAATATATTCCCATTTTTTATTATCTGAACTTACTCCCAAATACATATACTTAGGACTACAGAGTTACAAGCGGATCCAAATGGCTGCCTTTTCTCACCTAATGACTGTAAATACCAATCAATAGCTTGGCTGTCTGAAGGTTCTATCTTTTCATGGTTGTCCTTATCCCCATGAAGCCATTTTCTGCATGTGGTAGCAAATTACCATCAAAGAGGGAAATGATTGCCTATGTGGAGTTTACCACATTTTTTAAGAGGGTAACCATTTGAACCCACCCTTATGGGGGAAAATGATGAAAAACTGAATCAAGAATGGGAAAACTCACAAGAACTCTGCCAGTTAAGGTCTGGGCTGAAATCATCACCCCTGCCCAGTCTTTGACAGAGGTCATCCAGCCCACTTCCACTGCCACAACTTCCTCTTTCTCATCTGTGGGTTTCAAGTCCCCATCTGCCTGGGGCTCCACGGGGACAGTTATCTTCTGGACCTCCTAGAAAATGGAAAGGGAGAAACAGTTAGAATGCCATCAATGATCAGAACCAGAGCACTAGATAAATGCAACATTTATTGTCAGAACACACAGTGAGTGGGAAATGCCAAATGGAAAAAAGGCCTACCTTCTAGTGTATATTCAGATAATCTTTCAGTTAATAACAAGTGTTGGGCAGCAAGCCTCAAGAAACTCTGCAATAAGCCACTTACAATCCCTCAAACTGGAAAGCTTTATGTACACCATAACTCTACTCTGCAAAAAAAAAAAAAAGGCGGGGGACACCAATCCTCCCAAGCCAAGTCACCACATGAAAATCTGGTGCAGTACACTTTCAACTGGGGCTGACCCTGCCATGTAGCAGGGTGAAGTGACCTGTTTCAGACAGCACCATTAGGGTGAGGAAATGAAGGCAGGAATTGGTGTCTGAATGGTGCAGAGGTTCTTCATTTGGCCTGCCAAGCTCCTTCTCCAGGCCAAGCCTTTCCCCTGCCCCTGCCTCAGAGCAGACAATGGGAAAAGGGATTGGCAGCAGGTGGGACAGGCTCCTCTCTCAGCATTGGGGCAGGAAAAGTGTCCCTCTCAGCTGATCTGCATGGGCCAGCTGAGGAGGTGGAGCTGAGAAGTGCATGCGTGTATCTGTATGGGAGTGTGTGAATGGTGGGTAGGTATGAATGGTGTGCATGTAAGAAAATTTGGGCGGGGGGGATGCCAGCAGTGGGTCCACCCACATTTGGCAGTAGCCTCTCCCACTGCTGGCATATGGACTCTGATGTCCCAGGGTCTAAAACTGGTTCTCCATCCTAGCCTTGAAGTGTTGGCGCTAGTAGGGCAAGAGGCACCATTTTGCTTCAGGAATCAAAATGTCCTAGACCATCAATAAGTTCCACTCATGGTGTCATGGTGCAGTGTCATGGTGCACCCATGGAGGGAGCTTGAAGAAAATAAGGGTGGAATTAATGGGCAAGATATGGTGATCTACAGCTAAGAAACTCCCAAGGTTGAATAGCTTTCAGAATAGACGGACATTTTTCTTTTCAAGTTCTATGCCCAATGCACATACAGGGAGTGATATTTTTCCAAGGTTGCTAGGGAGACCCTGTAGGTATTTTTAACACCAAGGATGCCAGGTTCCTTTCTCAATTCACATGTGCCACATAACTGGCACCTGGAATGCTTGCAGTGAATGCAACCACATATTTGTATGGTCTTGTATGCAAACCTCAACGCAAAATATGTACGCGGACAAAATTAACCTAAAAGTAATACATGGTGAATGTGAATATTAGTCATGTATCGTTTTAAATTATGGTTTCTAGAATTAGTTTTCCAAGGAAGCTCACACTGGGGAGGTGTGTGAAGTCTAAAACACCAAACAAAAATGAAATACAGAGCTACCAATCTTCCAGCAAGCTGCTGGGTTGTCAAACAGCCACTGTTTCGAAGAGAGTTGTGTGATTAATCTGAGGAACTCCTCTCCGTCTGCAAGCACCAGCCCTTCCTGAGTCACCAGAGGGAGAGAGGAAGTAGCAAATCAAAGGAAAGCATTTCAGCAGTGCTATGCTGGGTGAGTCACAATGGACCACAGCCATTCACATTCAGCACTTGTGGGTACTGCTTGAACAGAAATGCTGCGTTTCTATACCCAAATTCAATGTGTTTGAATCATGGGTAGCACAGAAAGTTTGGAGAAATACGAGAATACTCTAGCCAAAGACTTGGATGGTTAATTCAGATCAATAAGTGAAATTCAGCTCCCAACACCTCCCATTCCTTATTTATTCCTCATTGCATCATTAGGGTTACCAGAACACAATGCTGCAGTAGAAGCCACAAGTGGCAAAAAGAGCTACCATCCCTGCAACCCTCCCTTGCTTTTCCCCTCCTTTCTTGTCATGTTTGCCCTACATCCTCTTTGACTCATCCTTTCTTCCAGTCCGTGACTCCCCACCCAGCCTTTCCTCAGGTCCACGCTTTTCAGCCCACTGCGTGCTTCATCAAACATCCTTTATTCACCCAGTCTCATGGCCAGCCTCGCTAGTAATCACCACCACCCCTGTCAAGGCAGCTAACAATAAAATCCAGATTGACAGCATCTTTATTAAAACATAACAAATAAATTAAAAAACAAAATTAAAAACACAACAACAAAAGAAATAAACAGCAGCAACCAATTAAACCTCTCTTCAGCAACAGATCGGCTTATACACCAAAAGACCTGCCTAAATAAACACATATTTGCCTGCTGGTGGGAGGACAACAGGAAGGGAGCTAACTTAGCCTCACTCAGCAGGCAGTTCAGTGCCTCATCTCCTCTGCCCTTTATACATCAAGCTTCCTTCTCCTCTTCATCGGGTTCCTGTTTTTCTACCTATTCTGCACACCTCCTTTACCCATTTTGCCTCTGGACACCTAGCCAATTAATTTTCTTATCTTATGGCTCCTCAACCAGCCCGTACCCTGTCCCACAAAAAGCTACTCGTGTATCTAAGGACTGTGCAAGGTTTTTGTCTCAGCCTAATTGACAAATTTCCATTCTCTTACAGAAGCTGGACTGCAAATAGGTTTGTTCTCTGAGGAGATTAAATGTTTATGAATAGTTCATCCCATCACACCAGGGAGGCTGCAATTTCCACCCCCTGTACAATGACCCTGGGAATGACGTTATGTCATAACATACTATCATTGCCAGGGGCTACCTCATCTGATAATACCTACCACTCAAATGTGCTGCAGATTTCAAGCTGTCTTTAAAGTCACAGAAATTTCTCCCCGCTCCTTTGCGGGGATGGGAGTCATTCGGGACACAGCACTAATTTGAACGCACATTCTGACTTGAAAACAATGGGATGCAAAAAATGTGTATACAAATAGCCTTCCACCACACTTTAGAATTATTGTCCATGTTCATGCTCCATCTCAAAACAAATTGAAATATATCACCACCTACAATATCGCTATGAAAGATTTCAGCCCTACAATATAAAAGTATTACAATTCAGATCACAACTCTGTAACTCTGCTGCCCCTAAACTAACATTTGTTGCAAGGATAAAAGTAATTTTCCCTCTTCAATTATGTATAGCCTTCACTACTTGATAACTATAGAAATGATGAGTCAGACATTCTGCATTCAACATTCATGAATGACACATCCCACAAAAATTAGCCCACTGGTTTTGGACAAATGCTGTTTTTGAAACAAGAGCAATTCCCTAGAGATTAACTTCTGCCTGAAAAAATGGTTGTGAATGTAAGAACATAAGAAGATCCCATCTGGATCAGACCAAATATCCATCTGGTCCAACATCATGTTTTCTACAGTAGCTGATCATATGCTTGCAGGGAGCCTAGAAGTTGAGCATATGGGGGCAACAACCTCCCCACACTTTTTGCCCCTTGGAGGTTCCATTCGATGATGAATAGCCACTGGTACAGCTATCTTCCCAAACAATTTATAATTCCTCTTTTAAAAGCTATCTACGGCAGCAGAAATGATCACATCTTGCAGCAGCAGATTCTATAATTATAAACTGTGCTAAGTTTTATTTTGCCTGCCCTGAACCGAGATCAATTTCAATAAGGGGTATGCATTGCATTCTGACTACCCCTGAGCTGAGCTGGGCAGTTTCAGAGAGGCTTTGGATTTGTCTGAACCAAAGCAGAACTCTTCCAAATCACTCCAAAATGAATCTGTATCTTCTTATAGATTTTTAAGTGATTCGGAAACTCAGAGGGACATAAAAATGCAGACAACTGTGTCTCCAAACACTGATACATTTCCTCCCAAGCTCTCCATAGAAGGAAAAGGCCTGGGTGGGAGGGAAGAGGGGAGAAAGAGTAGGGGAGTGTAGTTTTGGACCAGATGGATAGAATTACTAATCTAGTCCAGTATCCTCCCTAAAGCCCACAGTCTTATGCCTATTTCCTTAATTGGGAGTAAGCCCCATTGAATAAGCATGTATAGATTGCCCTGCACAGGACATGTTTACCTCTGAGTCAAGATACACAGGATTGTGCAGCAGAGCAGCTTCCTTAAAATACTAGTCTTTAGAAAGCATTCACACCACATTCCATGAGTATAAAATGCCAGAAGCAGAGTGCAGGAGCAGGAAAATGGTAGGAACACAGAAAACCGCCTTATACTGAGTCAGACAATGAGTCTATCTTGCTCACTACTGCCTACGCTGACTGGCAATGGTGGTCCAAGGCTTCAGGCAGAGGCTTTCCAAGCCCTACCTTGACATGCCAAGGACTGAACCAAGACCTTCTGCATGCAAATGACTGAGTTAAAGATGCTACAAGGCAGGAGAAGACACCCCACCAGGCCAATAGCCAACTCCTTGCAAGGGAAAAATTGTACTTGACCTCAAACAACAAACGTCAGCCTTCCCCAGCCTGGTGGACTCAGCATGTTTTGGATTACAACTCCTAGTTTTTCTTACAATTGGGCATGCTGGCTGGGGCTGATGGGAGTTGAAGTCCAAAATTTCTGGAGGGCACCAGGTTGGGGAAGGCTGACCTATGTTCTGAACATGTAGCCAAAATAAATACCTAAAGAAAATTTTACTGAAACACAAGTCCTCTGAACCCAACACATTCCCATTAGGCTTGCTATTTGCAGATGGCTCCAGAGCAGTAGTTTTCAAACTGTCTGCTAGGAAACCTTAGCATTTCTTGGGAGCTTCTCAGAGTTGCCATAATGAGAATATATATGCCTTCTCAGCCAACACGGCTTGTGTGCAATTAGTACTCTAGAATATACCCTAGACTCCCCTGCAATGTGCAAGAGTTCCATGCTGGATGCACAGGAGCCTCAGCAGGCTACTTTTTGAGGAAAGAGGACAAGGCTTGAAAAACACTACTTCAGAAAAGGAGATGAAAAAAGAAGGCAGTCAGGGGAAATATACCCTCATCTTCTTATATAAGAATAAGGTAGTGTAAGGCTTATTACCCGAGTCCTACCAGACTGATTTTGCTGGTTTTTGTTTTAAATTGAAGCTTGAGCAGTGTAGATGTTGAAAACAAGTTGAAAGATCGAGCTTTGGGCAACTCAGAAAAGGCGAAGGATGAGGCACAGGGGAGGATAATGCATCTGCCCCACACTGTGTATGTATTGTAAGATGTGACACTGTTTGTGTCTGTACGTGTAATAGTGCTTCCTCCTGTGAGCTCTCAGAGCGCTGGGCCAATGAAAGGACAGGCACAGAACGCTGGGAAAGGGGCCAAAGAAAAGTCAGTTGGTAATAGGGTTGGAGGAGGAAGAGAAGCTAAGGGGAAAGAGTTGAAACAACATCTGAGGGAGAAGAGAGAGAGACATCTTATATAATTGTTTTTGACCTGAAACTTCAAGAAAGGGGTAAATTATCTCTTTTGTAAAGAACGTTTTTCCTACCTTTGCCAGTTTATTTGTAGTACATTTATTTTAAAAGTGTACACTTTAGGAATACAGGTTTATTATTTGAGATCTACCAGTCTGATATGAATCGTTTTTAACTGCATCTTGAGCAAAATAGGCATGCAAAAAAAATTTGAAACTGCAAAAAAGTTCAAAGCTCAAGCCTCAATAGCAAAACACTACGTTTCTTGGTTCCACACCAAACAGTCTCCTATTCCCCTGGCAATGGAAATCTCATGATACCCTTCATTTTCCTGTTTCTGTCACCGCTGCCATCCATAGCCAACATGGAGGCCCTGGTGAGGAAGACTCAGGCTTCCCTCCTGCTGTCAAGTCTGGCCTGGGGCAACGTAGCGCTTGGTCGGAGAGGGGTGCACCCACTGAAGAGCCCCATCCACATACTGCCCTTGCTCGCCCAGGCACAGAAGTAACAGCATGTCCTGCCCAGCCCCGCTCAAGGCTACCCTGAAGCACTTAGCCCAGCCCAGCTCGGAGAGGAAGACCACCCAAAAAGTGGCCACCACGGACAAAGTGCAGCTGGAAGAGAAGCTGGAGCTTTGCTCTCAATGGGTCTGGCACAGCCACAAGAGGCTGAGGTAAAGTTGTCTGAGTGAGTGAGCGCAGTTATAGTTTTTGGTGGGTGGTGATGGGGAGGGAAGGCTTATGAAAGCAAAGAGCAAGCTTCAAACCTTCCCCTATCAAAATAATAGTAATAAAAATAAACAACTATCGGCGTTGGTGGTGGGGGGGAGTAATCTTCTGCCAAGGAACATGCAAAGAACTCTGGGAATTGTGGCTCTGGAGGTTTAGCCTTTCAACTCAGAGAAATGGTAAATGCTCTTTTTAAAAAGGAAATCTTTCTTTTCTTTTCACCTTTGCCAGCTTATTCGTAGTACAGTTATTTTAAGAGTGTGCAGTTCTTCCACTCGGAATGGAAACATATTTTTATCCCTTCTCACACTACTAGCCTCCATTGCGACACGGGGTTTACACTAGTATATTAGAAATCTCTGGGTTCCTTCCCTGT